>CM066164.1:79022243-80340743 GCA_033629205.1 Lithocarpus polystachyus
CAACATATTAACTAGAAGTCACCACTTCCATGATCAAGACAAATCATCGTAGTTAATATGTTATAGTCTTCGCAGATGAAATGCCCAATTTCATCACCGACTACGAACCAAAATTCTGAGTTTACAAAGAACTTGTGATTTATATCTTCTGTGACTTTTCACATAAATCACATACTATGCATCTCATGGACTATTTGATAATGTCCGAATATTCATGTTACCATTATTTTAAATAAGAATAAAACAACTTTATTAAACACAATATTAAGTCATACATCATGTCTTAGATAATGTCATACAT
Organism: Lithocarpus polystachyus; assembly: GCA_033629205.1. NCBI lineage: Eukaryota > Viridiplantae > Streptophyta > Magnoliopsida > Fagales > Fagaceae > Lithocarpus > Lithocarpus polystachyus. Next base: position 79,022,545 of record CM066164.1, read on the forward strand.
AATATCATACATAGCATCATACAATAGGATTTAAGGGCACATATCCTAACATTTATATACCGCCGCTATAGTATGCCGCAAAATGTTATATTTATTGCAGCAAGTTTTTGAAGTGCTGCTATAAGTTTAACGCCGCTAAAACACATATATTGCGGTGGTTTTATATACTGCCGAAGTAATACGCCGCAAAAGACTAAAACTACTACGGCGGGCCAATTGAACGCCACAATAGAACTCATGTAAAGCGGCGGTCCGAAAAAGCACCACAATATGCGACATATAGCGGCAGTTTTTGCACCGGCCGCAATAGCTTGTTTTTCTTATAGTGGTGCTTATATATTTTTGTAATTTTAACTATTTTTTTTTTTAAAAAAATTATTGGTATCAGTAAAATAGTTTTTTTATTAATTTATATATACCGTACAATTAATCTGTGATTAGTATAGGTACTTGTGGGGGCAAAGGGCCAACAATGGGCTATCGTGGGGGCAAAGGGCCAACAAGAGAATTGGGCCTGCGCTTTGGGCCCAATACCCATGACGAGGATAGTGATCTGTCCGAGGACGGTCTCACTTAACCCACGGCACCCGAAATGGATGGTATGGAACATAAATCCAAATTGAAAGGTCCAAAGAGCAATGCCGAGGATAACGCCATCTCGGATACTCGAGATGGGAATGAACTTCGAAGCTCTTCCGGTCAGAAGAAACGTCCCAGAAGGTCCCACTGGCCTAGATGGATGTAAAAGATATGCACACCAAAAATATCCAGAGAAATATCAAGAAGAAAGGCTGCCAACCCCGCATTGAATGACTCTGCAGCTAATCCCCTGGCCGCATTTATGTGGAGAAGACACATGAACAGTGCAATCTTGGCCACCGCAACTCACAGAAGGTCAAAAAAGGGCGCAGGGTAGGACAGGCACTCAAGTGAAGATCCGGATAATCAACAAATGTAGGACCAGGATGATGTGGAAGGACGTATATAATGTAAATGAACTCCTCATAGAAAGGAAGAAAAAAAAAAAGAAAAAGAAAGAAATACAAAGGTGAATCTCCTTGGACATTGGCCGAGGACTGTTTCTTGAATTTAAATCCTTCATCTCGTTCTCCTTAAGACCTAAATTCATCTTGTTAATCATCTAAACCGATCTGGCATAGCTTTCCTTTCCCACTCTCTATAAATTCATTGTTTCTGGGCATTTTGGGTCCTTCCATACAATCTTGGGCCTAAAGAAGGGCCCGTGTCCTTACAATTGGCGCCGTCTGTGGGAAGCTAATTGACTAGATTGTTAGATTCTCAAGCATGGCCGCTTCGGGTCCACACCACTTGGAGTCTATGGGGTCTCAACCGGAAGAACATCTTCAGGAAGGCCAGGAGGGAAGCGTACATACCACCCACTCTGGCGAAGGTCAATCTAGAGGCGATAGCCAAATCTCTCAGGATGAGCGCGCTAAAGCCATGCAGAAGGAGATCAACTACTTGAAGAAGAAGCTACGACGGAAACGAAAGAGGAAGAGCCCTTCAGCTTCCGATCCTTCCTCAGATAGCGAGGGGGATGATGACTACAGGCGCAGATCACGAACACCCCTGAGCAAAACCTTTTCGTATGATAAGGACTACCGCCGAGGATACGGGGGAGGAGGCTCGTCTTCAAGGGACTTGGCAAATGATGCCATGAGCAAAGCCCTCAACCGGATATCCAAATCTCCTTTTTCGCGTAAGATCGATCGGGGACGACTCCCCAAGCGGTTTACCCAGCCAACGTTCATTCTCTATAACGGCCGTACAGACCCGGTCGAGCATGTTAGCTATTTCAACCAGAAAATGGCGGTGTACTCCAATAATGAGACCTTAATGTGCAAGGTTTTCCCGTCTAGTTTGGGACCTGTGGCGATGAGATGGTTTGACGGCCTACGGACGGATTCCATCGACTCTTTCAAAGAACTCACCCGAGCGTTCGGATCCCGCTTCGTCACGTGCAGTAGAGTTCCTCGGCCACTGGACTCCCTACTGTCTTTGTCCATGAGAGAGGGAGAAACCCTGAAAACGTACTCGGACCGATACTGGGAGATGTTCAATGAGATCGAGGGGGATTTCGATGATGTGGCGGTCAGAACTTTCAAGGTCGGCCTGCCAACCGGTCATGGATTGCGTAGGTCTTTAACAGGAAAGCCGGTCACCAGTGTCCGCCAGCTCATGGATCACATCGACAAGTACAAGAGAGTTGAGGAAGATCAGCAGCAAGAAAAAGTGAAGGGTAAGGTTATCCTTCTGGAGAGAAGGGATTTTAGGTCGGATCATTATGGTAATGACCGACCACGGCGAGAATTTGGAGGTGAAACCAGGCCCAGGTCCTCCCAAGCCGTTAATACTGTGTTCCGAGAACCAGTGCACCAAGTCCTGGAGAAGATCAAGAACGAGCCATACTTTAGATGGCCGAACAAAATGAGTGGGGACGCCACCAAGTGAAACCAGAGCCTACATTGTCAATATCATAGAGAGCGCGGGCATACGACTGAGGATTGCAGGACTCTATGGAGCCACTTGCAGCGACTGATCCAAGAGGGCAGGTTGAATCAGTTCCTAGTTCAGCCAAACGGACCGGGAAGCCAGACAAGCTTGGGGGTCCAGAGCAATAACCTCTCGAGACCCCCCTTAGGAACAATTCACGTCATCCTCGCTGCGCCAGGCAGGACAGGGTCATGCCCCTCCAGGATAATGACGGTAGCCAGGTCGTATCCGGGCGACCCCAAGCAAGGACCCAAATGGGCCCGAACGAGTCTGTGCCCGGCACTGAGCTTCTCGGACGAGGACAAGGCGGGGACCATTCAGCCCCACGATGATGCCCTAGTCGTGACCCTCAGGATAGGGGGCTATGATGTGAAAAGGGTACTGGTTGATCAAGGCAGTGGGGCTGAGATTATGTATCCAGATCTGTATAAGGGCCTCAACCTCAAGCAGGAGGACCTCTCCAGCTATGACTCACCTCTGGTCGGCTTTGACGGGAAGGTGGTCACTCCGAGAGGTCAAATCAGACTGCCGATCCAGGCCGGCTCCGAAGTGGTAGAGGTGGACTTCATAGTGGTGGACGTCTTTTCCCCATACACTGCTATCATGGCGCGACCCTGGCTTCATGCCCTTGGGGCAGTTTCTTCTACTCTTCATCTCAAAGTAAAGTACCCATCAGGAGACCAAGTTGAGGAGTTACTTGGAAGCCAATCGGTGGCCAGACAATGTTTGATAGCGGCTATCATGTACCAGCCTGGCTCGGAGTCCTCGGCTTCGGCCATCAGGGACTTCTAGCAATTACAGCCCCCGGTCTCAGCGTCCGATGAGGAGGCCGAGGATGTGAAGTGCGAAGACTTGGAGAAAGTCCTCATTGATAATGATCCTGAGAAGTTCTTTCAGATTGGCGCCCAACTACCTCTCCACGAGAGGGAGGAGCTGGTGCAATTCCTTAGGCGGAATATCGATGTATTCGCGTGGAATGCTTACGAAGCACCCGGAGTAAACCGGAGTTTCATCTGCCATCGTTTGAATGTGAATCCGTCCGTCACTCCCAAAAAACAACCTCCTCGGCGCTCTTCAAGAGAACACTCTGATGCTGTCAAAGAAGAAGTGGCTAAGCTTAAGTAGGCTGGGGCTATTAAAGAAGTGTTCTATCCCGACTAGTTGGCTAACACTGTCGTGGTAAAGAAAAAGAACGGCAAATGGCGTGTATGCGTGGATTACACGGATCTGAACAAGGCCTGCCCAAAGGATCCCTTCCCCATGCCTCGAATTGACCAACTGGTAGATGCGACCGTAGGACATCCTCGGATGAGCTTCCTGGATTCCTTCCAAGGTTACCACCAAATACCACTGGCCGTAAAAGACCAGGAGAAGACAGCCTTCGTCACCCCTATTGGCAACTACCATTACAAAGTGATGCCCTTTGGACTTAAAAATGCGGGGTCTACGTACCAGAGGATGATGACGCGGATGTTCGAGCCATAACTGGGGAAGAATATCGAGATCTACATCAATGACATGGTTGTCAAGAGCAAGAAGGAGTCTGGCTATATCGACGACCTCGGAGGCATTTTTGGAATCCTGAGAGAGCACAAATTACGACTCAACGCCTCTAAGTGCTCTTTTGGGGTGGGGTCCGGGAGATTCCTGGGCTACATGGTCACTCACCGAGGGATTGAGGTCAACCCGAGCCAGATCCGAGCCATTAGTAAGCTGCAACCACCTCAGAACGCCATAGAGGTACAGAGGCTGACAGGAATGATTGCTGCTTTGAATCGTTTCATAGCCCGATCTGCTGACAGATGCAGACCCTTCTACCACCTACTGAACAAGTGGAAGGATTTTGAATGGACCGAAGAGTGTGCTTCAGCATTTCAGCAATTGAAAGATTATCTTTGTCGGCCACCAATAATGTCCAAACCTGAGGCGGACGAGGTCCTATTTGCATATATTGCAGTGGCCGTCTATGCTGTAAGCCTAGTATTACTGAGGGTTGACAATGGAGTACAGAGGCCTGTCTATTATATAAGTAAGTCCCTCCACGAGGCCAAGGTCAGATACCTGCCGTTGGAAAAGGCCATCCTGGCCGTAGTGCACGCCACACGCAAATTGCCGCATTATTTTCAGGCGCATACAGTTGTTGTCTTAACCCAACTGCCACTCAAGGCCTTGCTGCGGAACGCTGATTATACGGGGAGAGTTGCAAAATGGGGAGCAAAACTAGGGGCCTACGACATCAAGTACATGCCACGCACCTCCATAAAGGGTCAGGTCCTCGCCGATCTTCTGGCTGACTTTGCCGAGACCCCAGTAGAGGAAGACAAAGATGAACATCACATGGATGAAAATTCAGTTGAAATAATCTCCATAGAGCGAGCATCGCCATGGAAGGTATACGTTGATGGTGCGTCAAACCTCAAGGGATCCGGGGTGGGGCTAGTTTTAATCTCGCCCGAGAACATCACGATCGAGAATCGCTAAGACTTGGGTTCCTCGCCACAAACAACGAGACGGAATACGAAGCTCTACTGGTCGGCATGGCCATGGTCCAGAAGATGGGAGGAAAGGATGTAGACATATTCTCGGATTCCCAACTGGTGGTAGGCCAAGTCCGAGGAGAGTTGGAAGCTAGGGACCCGAGAATGCAAGAATACCTTAATCAGGTTAGGCACCTACAGCCCGAATTCAAATCCTTTAACTTGACGCAGATTCCTAGAAGCAGAAACGCGCATGCAGACTCACTTGCGACGTTGGCAACGTCCTCCGCACAGGGTTTGCCGAGGGTCATTCTCGTCGAAGATCTCCTGCAACCCCGTGGGTCGAGGAAAGAGGTGTCCACCATTCATCAGGCAAGACCGGGCCCCAGCTGGATGGATCCTATTATTCAATTCCTCAAAAACGATTCCCTGCCTGAGACTAAACTAGAAGCCGATAAAGTACGGAGGAAGGCCCCTCGATTCTGGCTTTCCGAGGACCTCAAGCTGTACAAAAGGTCTTTCTCCAGACCATACATGCTGTGCATACATCCAGAGGCGGTAGAAGTTCTCCTGGAGGAACTACATGAGGGAATTTGTGGGAGCCACACGGAGGGCAGATCCTTGTCTCATCGAGCCCTCACCCAAGGGTATTGGTGGCCCAACATGCACAGGGAAGCCCAAGAGTACGTGAGGAAGTGCGACCAGTGCTAGAGGTTTGCCCCGAATATACATCAGCCGGGAGGAGAGCTCAATTCTCTATCCAGTCCTTGGTCTTTTGCTCAATGGGGCCTGGATATCGTGGGCCCTTTCTCCAAAGCGGTGAGGAATAAGAAATATCTAGTGGTCGGCACGGACTACTTTACTAAATGGGTCGAGGCCGAGCCAGTGGCTAACATCCGAGATGCAGACATGAAGAGATTCATTTGGAAAAATATTGTTACCCGGTTCGGGATACCCCATACTCTAGTCTCGGATAACGGCCTTCAGTTTGATAGTAAGTCCTTCCGAAGATATTGCTGCAAGTTAAGGATAACGAATCGATACTCTACTCCAGCCTACCCTCAAGGGAATGGACAGGCCGAGGCCACAAACAAAGTCATTGTAAGTGGGCTTAAGAAGAGACTGGACGACACCAAAAGCAAGTGGGTCGAAGAACTACCACATGTACTGTGGACTTATAGGACTACGCCTCGGAAGTCTACAAGTGAAACCCCCTTCTCGTTAACTTACGGAGCCGAGGCAGTTATCCCCTTGGAGACGGGATTCCCCACACTAAGGACTAGCTCTTTCACCCCAAGCAATAATGACAACCTACTCAAGAACAATATGGACTTAATTGAGGAAAGAAGGAAAAATGTCATGGTCCAATTGGCCTATTATCAGCACAAACTCAAACGAGGGTACGAATCCAACGTGAAGTCGAGGCCTTTAGCGCCTGGAGATCTAGTTTTGAGGAAGGTCGTCGGCTCTGCCAGGAACCCTTCCTGGGGAAAACTGGGACCATACTGGGAGGGACCATATCAAATCACTTCTGTCACCGGAATAGGAGCGTATTACCTACAGGATTTGGAGAATAAAGCACTGTTGCATCCCTAGAATGTAAACAACCTGAAAAGGTATTATTATTAATAAAGTGCACTTTGTCTTTTTCTTGCTCAATACATCATGTATGAATCTCAAGTGTATTAATTTTAAGGGCCAAACCAAACCTCGGCTACATCTGGTTCCTCGGACCATCTGCCTTGGAAAAATTAATACTACACGATATTTTTCTAAGTATTAAACAGATCCAAGCTATGCCTGGTTCCTCGGACCATCTGTCTTGGAAAAATTAATACTACACTTTTTTTTTTAAGTATTAAACAGATCCAAGCTATGCCTGGTTCCTCGAACCATCTGCCTTGGAAAAATTAATACTACACGATATTTTTCTAAGTATTAAACAGATCCAAGCTATGCCTGGTTCCTCGGACCATCTGTCTTGGAAAAATTAATACTACATGATATTTTTCTAAGTATTAAACAGATCCAAGCTATGCCTGGTTCCTCGGACCATTTACCTTGGAAAAATTAATACTACACGATATTTTTCTAAGTATTAAACAGATCCAAGCTATGCCCGATTTCTCGGACCATCCACCCCCCCTTTTTTTTAAAAAAAAAAAGGGAAGGAAAAACTTTCTTTAGTGCTACGCTTAATCCCTCTGAGCACCCAATAATTCTAAAACTGTGCTCAACTCCTAAGTTGCTAACTCAAACCAATTTTTAAGGCGAAAACTTTAGCCTAACACACTCCCGAGATGCCTAAGCACTCCTAAATTGCTATCTCAACTTAGAGGGCTATCTTCTGTCCCAACATAAACTCATGGGAATCGCTTGGGATATCTATAAGTGTGTTGACATAACTCATCTCGTCCTTATTGCTCACATAACTAATGGAGTTAACGGCTTATCGTGATGAAGCATATGATCTTTAGGTCTCAATTTGTACCTCGCCATGCAGGAGATCATTCTAGTTGTCTTTTCTTCTTCATTTTCATTCCTATTCCTATTATCTTTTTCCTTAGTCACTCTTTATAAAAACCATATGCAAAGTTAAAAATAAATATAATCAACAATAATAGTAGTAAACGACAGTAGTAATAGATAACACACACTAAATAAGTACATCATTGCACTTGTGAGACGCAACGAAATCTAGAAATTCACTTGCACCTTTCATTAACGTAAACTGGAAAACAAGATAGTGAAAGTACAACAGAAAGGCCTAACAAAAAAAAAAAAAAAAAAGAAACAGAAGCAGCAAATAATAAAAAGAGGAGTTACATCACAAAATTCCACAAGGGCCTACTTCTTCTTTATCACTATCTTCCCAGCTGGGGGGGCTTTGGTCTGCTCTGTGGCAACCGCGGGAATGCTCGGATCTGAGCCTTTAGGGTCACCCAGAGGAGGAATGGGGAGACTGGCGAGCACGATCTCCACCCTGGGTGCCTCTTTCTTCTCGGCAGGCTCTTCGACGGCAGCAGGAGGCTGAGTGGCATCAAGAACCGCCTCCTTGCACGCTCCGGCCTCTTTAACTTGGACCTCAGGAGCGGCGGGTGGAAGAGAAGTCACATCAGAACCGCTTTTCGACGGCTCGGCTACGTCGAGTGGAGGACTTGTTGGGCGACGAGCTGGGGAATCGACTCGGATGGCCGGAGGATAATAGATGCTTTTTGCTTTCCTCAGCATGGATGAAGCCTCGACCCCGGCTTGGTTGAGAGCTTCGATCCACACTTCGAAGCAGTACTTTCTGCACACCCCCGAGACCTCCGCCCTAAGGGCATCCTCGGTCTCAGCGACTCCGATGTCGTACCCCCTCTGCTCGGCCTCATCTTTCTCCTTTTCAGTGTCCTCCTTTGCCTTCACCGCCTCATCTTTCGCCTTCTCGGCCAACTCCTTGGCCCTCTGGACCTCTTCCAATTTCTTCTGGAGCGCAATGACTTGTTGCTTGGAAAAGGTTAGCTGGTCCTCGGCACCTCAGAGAAGAACTCTTTGGCTCTTGGCCTACCTCTCAGCGTTGTCCAAAGCGGCCGCGGCACTCTTCCTCCCCCTTTCCTCCTCGACCAGTTTAATTCTCAACTCCTGGACGCTCTTCTCGGCCACACGAAAAGCATCCACCGCGGAGATCCTTCTCGCCTCCTCGTCTTTAGCCCGGCGATGAGCGAGCCCCACTATCTCTTCTGCACAGAAGGCAGCTTGAACTGCCTGTACAAAAATATGCAAGTATGGATGTTCAAAAACACGATAGATTGAATAAGTAATAATGATAGATAAACATGTATCAAGTACAAGAAAGTGCATAACTCACCATCGCCAAGTCCCTCTTGAGGCCTGCAAACACCTCATGCTGCCTCATCAGTCTGAGGTCGGCCATGTCCTTAGGGAGAAGCAAGGACTGCTCCACCGCATCCGCCACGTATCGGCCCTCCCGTCCTGAAAGTCCCGGATAGAGGCATCCTCGGTCAGCAGGGCCCCATCCAGCTCCAGACGCGGGGCCCAGATCGGTGCTGCGGGCCTGCGGCCACCTCGCCTCTCCATCTCTTGGGTCGACCTCATTTGTTGGTGTCGGGGATACTTCCCTCCTCTGGTGGTGTCAACTTCTTGAAGAGGCTGCTGCCTCCCCACTTCCACGACCTCCTTCCCCTTGTCCTCCCTTTTTCGTTTATGCTCGGGAGGGTCAACCCAAGGTGGTGGGATGGGAAGTGGAGCTGGTGGTTTGGATGGTGCAGATTTGCTCGGAACCTCTTTCCCCGGCTGAGATTCCAACAGCTCCTGCAGAGACGATCTAGGCTTCCTCTGAATCCCCATCTCCTCGGAAATGGTTACCTCTGGAGACGAAGGCTGGTTGAAAACCTCGAAAAGCTCGTCAGAATCTGATACCTCGATCAACACTTTTTCCTTCTCACCCTCTTCCTTTTCCTCTTCCTCCTTGATTTGAGGTTGAGACGGAACAGTTATGGGCACCCCGTCAAGTATTGGGAACGTGGGTAGCTCGCCTGCCGAGATAGAAGCACCCTCGGGAAGGAGGAATCCAGGCGCCGCTACACTGATTCGATGGAGACGGGGATCTCTAGCCTTTATAACGTACTTAGGTGTTTGGAAGCTGGTCGAGATGGGCTTGTAACCCAAGATTATATGCGCCGCTCTGAGCTGGCCGTCCGAGTTGACAAATACCTCGGCCTTCAGTATTTTGTCCAAACTTTCTCTATTCACCAATCCAAGCTTAGGCTCCGCGGCGTGCTTATCTACAAAACCATTGTGACAAAAGAAAACGTTAGGATTGAACTCAATACCGTGAAAGTCAATAATTGAAACAAATCCTCCTAGACTAAAACCCCACCTGGTTCCCCCTCTCTTATCGGGCAGTGTAAGCCGTCGTGCCAATCGCCCGACATGATCAAGAAATCTTTGTTCAGACCCTTATTGGACTCAGGCAAACACTGAATTAACCTAACCTCGGGGTATCGTGATTTCAAGTAGTACCCCTGACCTTTGAGGTGGTGGAGGTTGTAAACCCAATTGACATCGTGGTGTGTCAATCCTAAACCTAGTTTCTCGTTCAAGGCGTCTACGCAACCCAAGATTCTAAACACATTGGGAGCGCATTGGGTGGGGGCCAACCTATGTGCTAGAAGGTAATCCCTCATAACTGCGCCCATGGGGATCTTCATCCCACCTTCTATAAACGCAATCATAGGAATCACGACCTCTATCCCCTCCTCACAGTATCTAATGTCTACTCCAGAGGGGATCCTATACTCATTCTTAAACCTCGCTATCCCCTCCTCAGAGTCTACCAAACCCTTGAATCTACCCATTCCTAGAGTGTACTAACGAAACCTAAGGGACTCTGGATTAGAATGGAGGATCAATATGAAACGGGATTCAAAAAAATATATATAGACGAAACAGACGAAAGTAAATATCACAATACGGAAAAAGAAAGGATAAGGGCGTATGAAGACTTACAGAAAGTTATCGGGGTCTCCTCGGGCAAACTTTGGTATTTGGAAAGGACACAAGTAACAAAAACGGCTGACAGGATTCAACGGATGTGGTCTATAATCAACTAAACGCAAAAGTAAAAAAAAAAAAAGAAATCAGACAAAACGATATTTATATCAAAAAAGGCAATCGAAAGCGGGAATAATCCCGCTTGCGCCTTGGTTGAAATCGTGACCGTAGGATCTACATCTCACCGTAGAACGTGGGAGACACGGAGCCGAATAAATTTAATGAAGAGACGCCTCGAACACCGCAACTTCAGAAACGCGCTTCAGGAAACCTAAAGGACGCCTCAACCAACCAAACGAGCTGAGAACGCGCATAAATGGTGATGGAGTATCGACATCCTCCTTTTTGCCCGGGAGCCCAAAAAGAAGCATGTCGAGGGGCTATTGTGGGGGCAAAGGGCCAACAATGGGCTATCGTGGGGGCAAAGGGCCAACAAGAGAATTGGGCCTGCGCTTTGGGCCCAATACCCATGACGAGGATAGTGATCTGTCCGAGGACGGTCTCACTTAACCCACGGCGCCCGAAATGGATGGTATGGAACATAAATCCAAATTGAAAGGTCCAAAGAGCAACGCCGAGGATAACGCCATCTCGGATACTCGAGATGGGAATGAACTTCGAAGCTCTTCCGGTCAGAAGAAACGTCCCAGAAGGTCCCACTGGCCTAGATGGATGTAAAAGATATGCACACCAGAAATATCCAGAGAAATATCAAGAAGAAAGGCTGCCAACCCCGCATTGAATGACTCTGCAGCTAATCCCCTGGCCGTATTTATGTGGAGAAGACACATGAACAGTGCAATCTTGGCCACCGCAACTCACAGAAGGTCAAAAAAGGGCGCAAGGTAAGACAGGCACTCAAGTGAAGATCCGGATGATCAACAAATGTAGGACCAAGATGATGTGGAAGGACGTATATAATGTGAATGAACTCCTCATAGAAAGGAAGAAAAAAAAAAAAGAAAAAGAAAGAAATACAAAGGTGAATCTCCCCGGACTTTGGCCGAGGACCGTTTCTTGAATTTAAATCCTTCATCTCGTTCTCCTTAAGACCTGAATTCATCTTGTTAATCATCTAAACCGATCTAGCATAGCTTTCCTTTCCCACTCTCTATAAATTCATTGTTTCTGGGCATTTTAGGTTGGTCCATACAATCTTGGGCCTAAAGAAGAGCCCGTGTCCTTACAGTACTATTTAGTGGTAACACATATTTGGAACATATAATTGATATTTCAAACTATAATACCATGTGATAACGTAGGAATTCTTAAGTGATCGATCACGTAATGTAATGATAATGACAAAGCGGTGCAGCTAGATTAATTATGTGGTTGTCTTTGAAGAGCAATTTCTGTGATTTAAACTTTGATGGGGCAATTTTTCAAGAGCAAAAAAAGTTGGTGGGTGCTGGGTTTGTCATATGGGATCATAATAATGATGAGTTCGTAGCAACCATGTGTGTTTTATATATAGCAGAATAGAGATAGGAAGCAGATTGAAGAGGTAGAAGATATATCGATCTCAGTTGTCAAAGCAATCCATTTCGCCATTGACATCGACATCTTTAAGGGATGCGATCGTTGAAGGAGATTGTTTAGTGGCGAAAATGGGAGGTGAACCAAACACTCTCCTAAGGACTTTGTTTTTTTTTTTTTTTTTTTTTTTTGGGAATCATCTTAGTTAAGGACTTAATTAAAAAGGAATGAAGATGAATATGTTTGCATTTGGTCACATTAATTATTGATGAAGCAATACTTTAATCTCACCATTTAAATTTATCTACCCAAGGAGAAATTATAAGGTCCTCATGGTGGACAAGTAATGTGGTCTACCAAAGGACTGTATAATTTCTCCTAACAAAGAGTCTTGTGGTTGAATTTGTACCTGATAGTGTTTTTAATTGAAATATATATGTTTCAAATTGAATCATCTCCTCTATCGTAACTATTGATTTAAAAATAATAAAGACATTTAGATCTATCCAGAGACAAATATATCATTCGCAAAAAACCCACTTATGTGATTTTTTTTATTTAAAAAAAAAACACTTATTAAACAGAGAAAGTTTTGATTTTCTCCTACAACTATATATACCAGTATTAGGATATACCAAAAAAAAAAAAAAAAACCTAATTATTTATAAGATTTCTAGTTAGTCCAATGTATTTCTAGTTGGCCTCCCGATCGTCCAAAACTTTATTACCGATTCCCCCTATTATTTCTAAGATTATAGTTAGTTCAAATGATAACGATCAACAGTTGATCTCTCAAATGTCCAGAAAATTTATAGTCAATCAAATGGATAATAACTCAAGGAAGGTACCTACTGAGCTTTTAACCAGCCCATTGCCCCCATTTTTTTTCTTCTCAACGCAAAAGCTCTCATCTCAACACAACCAAAACTATTAATTCATTTTTGTCCAGCAGCATCATTTCCTTGACTCTTTGCTAAATTTAAATATGCAAGGGTGCATTTTCTTCTCTCTCTTTTATCAATCATCATCATTCTTTTGCCATTAGTATTATTTTGTTTAATTTTCTATTTTAGCCTTCAAGAAAGCACCTGTGTGGATGTATCTTATGATTTCATTTTTGTTTCTTTCTTCTATACTGTATGGTGCTTAGATTTATGCTTTGTTTATATATATATATATATATATATATATATAGGGGTATTTTTTTTTCTATTTATAATATGATTTTTTTAGATTTTTAATCAGTACTTTATGCATATTCTTAATTTATTAAGATTTTATTGTTTTTTTTATTGATATATGATAATATATTGTATTGCTATCTTTATTCCACGAAAGATTCTCAGACATAATTTTGATGCGAAATGTTTTTTATTGGATTTTTTTTTTTTTTTTTTTTTTTGTCTATGATGAATATATAATTTTTGTATCTTCATTAATATTTAAGAATATGAATATAACAAAGTTGATAATTTTGTATTCAATATGAACTATGGTTAAAGTATCAATACTACAATTCAGCTCCTGCCCAAGTGAAAATTCCTAGCTACACCCTTAGCATTGCTGAATAAAAAATCTGAGATTTGAACTTCGTCTATACCAAAAATCAATTGATCTCTTAGTCTGATAATAAGAGGCTAATAGCAATAATCATGAAGTAGAGTTCATAAGTAGTTGGAACATATTTATAAAAAATAAAAATAAAATAAAATAAAAAAACCAATAAAGAATGGACAAAATTTAGCTACAAAATTAGTTGTAACCTAAGACTACAACCTTACTCAATAAAATAAACATTACTACAAATTTCAAAAATTTAACTGTTAAATTAAATGTTTTTTACAATCTTAATACACATGTCAAATTTTGTATCAAACGAATATTATTTAGTATATGTTTTATAAACTTATATTTTATGTATTTTAAACTATAAAAGCTTGCAATTTAAACAATATATTGATGACATAGCTATTGATTTTTACTTTTTAAGAAATTTTGCAATCATGAACGATATAAAAAAAGATGTAATCCAATGGTAGATTTGTTAAAATTTAGTTGTAATCTAAGGTTACAACTAATTTTGTAGCTAAACTTTATCCATAAACAAACAAATTTATCTTTATCACTCAAAAAATATATCCTCCCAAATTGCACCTTTTTGGTGAAAAACAAACTAGACTTCTATTTTTATTTTTGGTTTCATACAATAATTTTCTACTCATAATATCATTGTTTAATACAATTTTTAATTATAAAAATCAAATTAAATATATATTAACATTATTTGTTACCGTAAAATTCAAATTGTAAAATACATATAATAACATGAAAAATGCGGTATTTTAAAAGTTTGTGTCAACATTAGAAAAATAAAATTAAAAACAATTAAAATTTTTAATATTATATTTAAAAATATTTCATATGTTATTGGTTTTTAATATTAAAAATAGTGGTAAATTAAGTTATTTTAAATTAATTAGAACTCACAAACATTTAAAGATTAAACATCCCAAGATTCCCAACATTAGACGAATTTTGATCTAAATTAGGTGTGATATTCTCTTGATAAATTATAATTTAATATAATATTAAATATTTTTATGGAAATCACTAAAAGATATCAGTTGAGTTATAAGGTTCTTGAAATTACACTATACAAAATAATAACTGTAAAAAAAATCCATAGAACCAAAAGAAGTGCATAGAAATACAAAAAATTAGTGTTAACAATTAGGAATGTAATTCACGAGGCATCAAAGAAGCCCCCTTAAATGGGAAGGGCAACAAAAAACAAGCAAGTCTTGCTAATGGAATGTTCTAATATTGCAAGATATATATAAATCTTCATAATTTTCTAAGCCATCAAACTAATGGATTTTCAAACCAGATTGCATATTACTGACGGAATAAAGACAACGATCAATTTGCAGTAGACAACTGAGCGAGAATATTTTTAGTAACCACTAGACAAGAACTATAATATGTTTGATTTCTAACATCCTAAAGGAATTTAACTTTTTTTTTTAGAACACACACAAAAATAGTAATATTAGTGTTTTAAACCGAGTTTATAATACATTATATAATCAGAGTACAACTACAAAAAAGTCTAACCTTTGTAATTGTAAACTGAGGCTATAAAGGAACTTAACTTGAAAGCAAAAGTCTAATCATACACATATTTTTATTAAACTGAATTATAAATTATAACCTTTTATATATATATATATATATATATATATATATAAAAGATAGAAATTCTACTCTAACCTAATCTAAGTGTGTATGTGTGTTCAACTTTCTCTTAGAGACTTGAACTCCGACCCTCCATACCTCACAAGCACTTATACTTGTGGAGTGACTATCGTACTAAAAATATGCGACGATTGTTTTTTTTTTTTTTTTTTAGTCATCTAACTGTACATTCGACCTTTTGACTTTCATTTATCACTAATTCTATTCTTTCTCCACTTCAATTAAGTGGAGAAAGAATTAAATAAACAAATTATCATTGGATATAGAATGTCAAGAAACAATACATTAATTAGATGGGCAAAACTTAAGTACAACACCTTAGGTACAGTACCTTAGGTTCCCTATTTAAAATTTTGACACATGTCCAACTTAACAAACCAAGTAAAAGGCATTAAAACTAAAATATTTTTTTCTTTTTTTTCCTTCTTCCTTCTTTCTTCTTTTTCCTATACCTGCAAACGCTTCTCTTCCAAACCCAAAACCTTTCTCATCCAAACCACCCATGACCCTTCTCTTCCAAACCCAAAACCCATATTTCCTTCTTCCTTTTTTTTCTTGTACATGCAAACGGCTTCACTTCCAAACCCAAAACCTTTCTCTTCAAAACCACCCATGACCCTTCTCTTCCAAACCCAAAACCCGAAAAAGAAAAGAAAAAAAAATATCTCATATCTCTCTCTCTCTCTCTCTCTCTCGGTGTGTGTTTGTGTGTGTGTGTGTGTGTGTGTGTGTGTGTGTGTGTGTGTATCTGTTTCTTTTCTTCTTTTCTGATCTAAGATTCTTTCTTTTCTGATCTATGATGCTTTCTTCTTTTCTAATCTATGATTCTCTCTCTCTCTCTCTCTCTCTCTCTCTCTCTCTCTCTCTCTCTCTCTCTCTCTCTCTCTCTCTCTCTCTCTCTCTCTCTCTCTCTCTCTCTCTCTCTGGAGATTTGAAGTTGTGGCCCGTGGGTTCTCGCAGTACAAGGAAAAAAGGAAGAAGGAAAAAAGAAAAAATTTTAAGCCGTGGGTTAATGCCATTTGTTTGGGATGTCAAATTAGAAAGACGTCAAAATTTTAAGTAGGGAACTTAAGGTACTGTACCTAAGTTTTGCCCTAATTAGATTAATGTACGCAGGTGTAGTACAAATGAAAAATAAAGTCGTATTTAACAAAATTTCAATTTTTTTTTTTTTTATAGAAAATTTCAATTCTAATATAATGCACCAGATACATATTGATAGTTAAAAAAAAGAAAAGGGAAAAACTTAAAATCCAAAGTAAACTAATCAAAATTATCTAAAATATTTTTCTTCACAATTAGAATAAAAAAATTCAAAAATAGAAAAGAAAAAAGAATAACATATTCAAACAAGCAAATCCCTTAAGCATCATAGTCACAGTGAGTCACCATTGTAAGACTGCTCGTTGAAATTTCTTGTATTCTTCAAACCCTACAGCAAAACCCACTTGCACCAATCTTTTCCTTCATATATATATATATATATATATACACACACTATATATATATATATATATATATATATAGATTCTCTCAAAACAAAATTTTAAGGAAAGCAGCAAAAGTTCGGGGTTGGTGAAAATCAGCAAACATTAAGGCCTTGTTTGGTTTAAAAAAATGGTCACTCATCACTCATCACTCAATTTTCATCACTCATCACTCATTACTCATTACTCATCACTCTAAAATATCACACCCAAACAACATCATCACTCAGTTACCATCACTCAATAATTTCACACTATTTGTGGGTCCTATATCTGTCATTGGTACAGTTTAGTTTTTTTTTTTTTTTTTTTTTTTTACCAAGTACCCAGATCACCCGAACTAGTGGGAAAAAAAAAAAAAAAAAAAGAGAAGGAAGAACGAAGAAGACCAGATCAGAAAAAAAAAAAAAAAAAAAAAAAAAAAAAAAAAAAAAAAAAACAGATCACACGAAGAAGAAGAAAAGAAAAAAGAAAAAAAAGGAACCAGATCACACGCAGGAGAAGAAAAGAAAAAGAAAAAAAAGAAACCAATCACCGAACAAAGAAGAAAAAAATAAAAAATAAAAAATAAAAAAAAAACCCCAAAAGTCAACAATGATGGCTGCACAGTATAAAATTTTATGTTTAATTACAAAAATGCCATTGAGTTATGAGTTATGAAAACTGAAAACAGATAAAATGTGTTTTCAGTTTTCATAACTCATTACTCAAAAATAAGAGAACTGAGTGATGAAAACCATAACTCAAAACTCATCCAAACAAAACATCTTGCAATTGAGTGATGAAAACTGAGTATTAAGTGATGAAAACTGAGTATTGAGTTACGAAAACACCTAAACCAAACATCACCTAACTCATCTAACCAAGCCTCATCCAAAGAAGCCCCACTTTTGGCAAATCCACATTGACCAACCTTCAAATCTTTCCTTGGAGCCTTCATGTCAAGAACCCTTAGGATTGTTTCCAAAGAAAGCAGATTTTCCATGCAAAAATCACCACCCAAAAACTCATCTATCTCAAACTTTTCAGTGTATGAATCTTCAGAAGAACCTTGCTCCAAAAGCATAAGAAAGCAACTCTCATTATCATCACAGCAAAGAGCAACGTTTATCTCATCCGGACTATGCTCTGCTACAAGCGCATGAAAGAAGCTCTCATCAGAAAGGAAGACGTACACCACATGCAGAAGAAGATTGCATCTCCCACTTGTATTCATTACCAGCAAAGCCATAGAACTCCATGGAAGTAACCCAATATCAGAACCAAGAATTACTCTTCTTCTTGATGATAAAAGACAGTTTGTGAGAAAGTTAAGTTTGAACTTTTGTTGCCTTATACTAACTACACCTAGTTTTATAAGGTTTTAGTCTCGGACTCAGAGTCGGAGTCGGTTTATTTATTTATTATTAATTTTTTGAATATCACTCATTGTCGGTTTAAGAGAAAGTTAATAATTGTGTTTGATTTTTGAAATCTGAAAGTTTTACAAGGCTACAAGCGTCTTTGATTTTCACAACTATTATATTTCTTTTTTTGTTTTTATTTTGTTTTTATTTTGTTTTATGATATATATATATAAAATAAATTAATAAAAAAGAATACGGCCCATTTTTTTTTGTTTAAATAAAAAGTAAATAAAAAATTTTGCAACAGATGAGGGCCAAAATGTTTGATCAATGCTCGATGAATAGGAAATCGATAAAAATTAAACTTTACTACATATTTGATTATTCTAAAATACCGTCAACCATGCACAGGCTTAGTTAGAGATAATTTGTTTTTTATTTTTATATTTTCTGTGAAATCTACGTTTATCTTTTTTTTTTTTAAGAAACAAATACACATATAAGAGAGAGGGAAAAAGGTTATACGATACCTACATGATAATTGATCAAATAGGTATAAAGTATATAATATGTTTTCCTAATTTTCACACATTTATTAAGTTTAATTTACTTTTTGTTATACATATATTGGTTTATAAAAATGCTTTATTTTCATCTAGAACTATGTTCACAATTTTTGTACTTTAATACATAACATAATATATAATGTGTAAAAAATAATTATCATATTTTAATTTGGCTCTCTAAAGATAAATTTTTGACTCTGTCATTGAGTATTCTGCTCTGTTCTTTACCAATTACAACCTGCTACACATCCGTTTTCTTTTTTATAAAGTAATCAAAAGTTTAAAATAATTAAGGGGAAAAAAAAATCAAACATATGGCATATATACCACCATTATAATCAGGGGGAAAAAAAAAATATATATATATATATATATATGGCGTAAATGCACTTTTAGTCCCTATATTTTAACTTTTTTTCATTTTAGTCCCTACATTTTTATTTTACCACTTTTAGTCCCTAAACCAATTAACGCCTAACGTTTAAATCCTTGAAGCACTATTCCGTCAACCAACTAACAAAACAGTTAACGTTGGTATTAAAATATTATTAAAAAAAATTTTTGATATTTTTTAAATGCCAAAATTAAAAAATAATAATAATAATTACTTAAAAATAAAAAAAACAAACAAAAAAAATTATTTTCTTTCAGACAAAAATTTTACTTTCTTTTGATTAAAATGAATTTTTTTTATTCCAATTTTTTTTTTTAATTTCAGAAAAACATATTAATGTTTTTTTATGTTCTTCCTCCTATATGATTCACATTCTAATCAAATTAAAATTTATTTTCTTATCATTTTCTTTTCCTTTCTTGTACTTTCTTCATAACCAAACACATTAAAAAAAATTAATTAATTAAATGTCTTTCTTGTATTTTTTTTTTCTTTTCATTTTTTTTTTTAGAAGAACATGTTCATGTTCTTTGTGTTCTTCCCTATAATCAATCTCCAGCAAAAAACAAACCCTAAACCCAGATCCTAACCAAACCCCAAACCCATATCACCAGTAAAGCAAGCCTTAGCCTTCAAACCCATAAATTTTCTTGGCAAACAAACAAAAAAAAAAAACCCACTGGGAAAAAAAAACCCCAAATCACCACCACCAAATCAAAGAACATGAAGATCAAACCCAAGCAAAAGAACATGAAGATCCCACCCACGCCGTCCATCAAACCCGATCTCCTTCTTCTCAACCCAGCAAACCCGATCCCAACCCAGCAAACCTCAACCCGATCCCAACCCAGCAAACCCAACTTGGTCTCAACCCCAGCCACCCCTAGCTCTCCCAACCCAGCCGGCTCATAACCACCCACCCCGACCCAACCTTAACCCCAGCCCGAACTCTACCCACCAGCCACCCCGATCTCTAGCCAACCCAACCGGCTCATAACCACCCACACTCTCCACCCAACCTCAACGCTAATCACCAAAAACCCACTCTCCACCACGCCGATCCCCACAAACCCACACCCTCCACCTCACCACGGCAAGTCGGCAACACCATATGCACAGAAACCCACACAAAAAAATGCCAAAGAGACCCATTGATTTGAGAGAGGAGCTTAAGGCATATGGGTTTGGGTTTGGGTTTGAGCAAAATTAAGAGATAAAGAGTGGAGAAAGAAGAAAAAGAAGAAGAAAACAAGAAGAAGAGGAAAGAATGGAGGCGGAGAAGAAAAAGAAAAAGAAAGAAAAAACAAGTACCGACGGGAGAGGATTATGGTGTTTTTGGGCTTGATTTTTTGTTTTTAATTTTTTTTTTAATTTTATTTTTTATTTAGTTAAAATTAATTTAATAAATTAATTTTTTTAATTTAAATTCTGACGTGGCAATTTTTTAATGCAAAAATAAAATTTTTAATTATTATTTTACTGTGCCGTCAGCCACGTTAGAATTTTCTATTGGTTGGGTGACGGTAAGGACTTAAACATGAGGCGTTAATTGGTTTAGGGACTAAAAGTGGTAAAATAAAAATGTAGAGACTAAAATAAAAAAAATAAAAAAAAAAAGTCAAAATGTAGGAACTAAAAGTGCATTTACGCCTATATATATTCTTAAAATAAAAATGTAAGGACTAAAATGGAAAAAAGTCAAAATGTAAGGACTAAAAGTGCATTTACGCCTATATATATTCTTAAGGAACTGAAGACACATTGAAATTTGATATTATTGATGTGGTAAAAACCCAAAAATAAAAATAAAAATAAAAAACAAAAACCTTAACTCCTTATATGTTAAAAAAGAAAAATTGTCTTTTTATTAAAAGGTGAAAATGCACTTTTGGTCCCTATATTTTGAGTCAATTCTCATTTTGGTCCTAAAATTGACTTCGTTACTAATGTCATCCTTAAAAAAAGAAAATCGTTTTTAAAATGGTCATTGCCGTCAGCCAACCAACGGAAAAATCCTACGTGTTTAACGGAATGCTCTGCTTGCTGACATAGCATTGACATGGCCATTAAAATATTATTTGGCATTTTTAAATGCCATGTCAGCATTTAAATTAATAAAAAAAAGCCACATCAGATTATTTAAACTAAATTAAAAAACAAACCTTTAATTTCTTTTTTCTTTTTTCTTTTTTCTTTTTTCTTTTTTTTTTCTTTTTTTTTTGAGAAACAAGCAGTGGTTTTGTACTGAGGATTATTGAAAAATTACTCATGCATAGTGATGACACGCATATTAATGTGTGTGTGTGTATATATATATATATATATATGTAGTACTACGATATTGGCATACATTTGAACTATTATTAACACATACTTAAATGTTTGAACTTCTCCTTCAACTCGGTCATGTGCTCACTGTTGGTGATCCGGAAGTAATAGTCAAGAGGATAGTCTGCTGACTCTGCTTGAGAGACGCGGTTTTTTAAAACTGAATTATAAATTATAACTTTAGTTTGTTTTTAATTTAGTCATCAAACTTTACATTTACTCATTATAAAAGGGGATTATTAATATTGTTAAGTGTTCAAAAACAACATAGGTTTAATATTTTTGATATTTTAAATTAAAAAGCCAGAAAATTAATTAAATAAAAAATTATCATTAGGTATAGACTGTCAAGAAACAATATAGTACAAATGAAAAATAAAGTCTTAACAAATTTCAATTCTATTAATGCGCCAGATACATATTCATAGATCCAAAGTAGACTAATCAAAATCATCTAAAATATTTGTCTTCACAATTGGAATAAAAACTTCAAAAAAAGGAAAAGAAAAAAATATAAACATATTCAAACAAGCAAATCCCTTCAGCATCATAATCGATCTCCTAGTCACAGTGAGTCACCATTGTAAGACTGCTTGTTGAAATCTTCTTGAATTCTTCAAATCCCACTTGATTCTTCATGTGATTGCACCTATCTTTTCCTTCATATATATATATAGATTCTCACAACCTCACATGATAAAATTTGTAAGGAAAGCAGTAAGAGGGCGAGGTTGGTGAAAATCAGCAATCATTAACTCATCTAACCAAGCCTCGTCCAAAGAAACCCCACTATTGGCAAATCCACATTGACCGACCTTCAAATCTTTCCTACGAGCTTTCATGTCAAGAACCCTAAGGAATGCTTCCAAAGAAAGAAGATTTTCCATGCAAAAATCACCACCCAAAAACTCATCTATCTCAAGCTTTACAGTGTATGAATCTTCAGAAGAACCTTGCTCTGAAAGCATAAGAAAGCCACTTTCATTATCATCACAACAAAGAGCAACGTTTTTCTCATCCGGGCTTTGCTCTGCTACAAGCGCATGAAAGAAGCTCTCATCAGAAGGGAGGACATCATATGAAGAAGAAGATTGCATCTCCCACTTGTCTTCATTACCAGAAAATAAGCCATAAAACTCCATGGTTAGTAACCCAATATCAGAACCAAGAATTACTCTTCTTCTTGATGATAAAAAGTGAGTTTGTGAGAAAGTTAAGTCTGTTGCCTTATACTAACTACACCTAGTTTTATAAGGTTTTAGTCTCGGACTCGGACACGGACTCGGAGTCGGTTTATTTATTTATTATTTATTTTTTGAATATCACTCATAGTCGGTTTAATAATTGTGTTTGATTTTTGAAATTTGGAAGTTTTACAAGGTGTAACTATCACTCTCCGACTCTGAGTGGGCCTAAAGTCTAAAGGCTATAAGTATGCAAGCGTCTTTGAGTTTCACAACTATTATATTTCTTTTCTGTTTTTACTTTGTTTTATGAAAATAAAAAATTTGGGCTAATCTGTTATTACTATAAATAAATTAATTAATTAAAAAAATTTCCAACAGATGAGGGCAAAAAAATTTAATCTGTGCTCGATGAATAGGAAATATTTGATTATTTTAATTCTCTAAAACCGTTTACTACAGGCTTAATTAGGAATAATTATTTTTTTATATTTATATTTTCTGTGATAACTACATGATAATTGATCAAATAGGTAAAAAGTATATAACATGTTTTCCTAATTTTGCCACATATTTATTAAGTTTAATAAAAACTTTTTATTGGTTTATAAAATACTTTATTTTCATATAGAACTATGTTCAAAAATTTTGTACTTTAATACGTAACATAAAATATAATGTGTAAAATAAAATTTATTATCATATTTTAATTTGGCCCGCCTAATGATAAATTTCTAATTTTGACATTGAATATTCCACTCCATGCTCCACTAGTCACAACTTGTCACACGTCCATTCTTTCTTATAAAGTGATCGAAAGTTTAAGACAATTAAAGGAAAAAATCAGACACATAACATATTTACCACCATTATAAGTACCTTGATAGAACATAAAATGGAACACTCATGCTCTATGAAGGATGTTTTAGTTCACTTAATAACTCTACTTTTGTAATTGACAGTAATAAAAATTCTTCAAGAACTGAGGACACGTTAAAATTTCATGCTATTGACGTGCGAAAACCCCAAAAAAACATTAACTCCTTGTATGTTAAAAAGAAGAATTCCCATTAATTTTCATAAATAAAAAACGTGATGTATTAGGTGGAAAACGATTTTTCCAGCCTACTTTAGAGAAAAACTGTCCAAAAAAAAGTGTGATGCAATGTAGTACAATAATTTTTACGAGAAAATACATGAAAATAATATGTATTGCTAGAAAATTATGTATTATTAATTGGAGAACAGCAATGTAATAATTGCTGTGAGAGTAGGATCTACAATTTATGTGAAAAGAGATAATAACATATGTACTCAGAATTATTGAAAAATTACTCATGCATAGTGATGACATGCATAATAATGTATTTATAATTTTATATATATATATATATTTTTTTTTTTTTGGGAGGAAAAAGACAACTTATGTAGTGCTTCGGTATTAACATACATGTGTATTATTATTAATTAACACATACTTAAGCGTTTGAACTTCTCTGTAAGGACAGTATGCTTGAGAGACACAATTTTTTTAAACTGAATTATATATAAATTATAACTTTAGTTTGTTTTTAATTTAGTCATCTAACTTTATATCTCTTCATTCATTCAACTTTCATTTATATTTCCTTCTCAAAAAAAAATTCATTTATATTTAATTCAACTCTTTAATATTTTTTATATTTTTAAATTAAAAAAATCAGTAAATTAATTAAATGAAAAAATTATCATTGGGTATAGAACGTAAAGAAACAATAAATTAATTAGATTAATATATGCATCACGGTACATGTAGTACGAATGAAAAATAAAATCGTATTTAACAAAATTTCAATTCTAATATAATGTGCCAGATACATATTGAGTGATAGTTCCAAATGGAAAAGGGATAAACCCTAAAATTCGAAAGTAGACTAATCAAAATTATCTAAAATATTTTTCTTCACAATTGGAATAAAAACTTCAAAAAAAGGAAAAAAAAAAAAAAAACATATTCAAACAAACAAATCCCTTCAGCATCATAGTCCTTCATATATATATAGATTCTCACATAACAAAATTTGTAAGGAAAGCAGCAAGAGTTCGAGGTTGGTGAAAATCAGCAAACATTAACTCATCTAACCAAGCCTCATCCAAAGAAGCCCCACTTTTGGCAAATCCACATTGACCCACCTTCAAATCTTTCCTAGAAGCTTTCATGTCAAGAACCCTAAGGATTGCTTCCAAAGAAAGAAGATTTTCCGTGCAAAAATCACCACCCAAAAACTCATCTATCTCAAGCTTTTCAGTGTATGAATCTTCAGAAGAACCTTGCTCCGAAAGCATAAGAAAGCAACTCTCATTATCATCACAACAAAGAGCAACTTTTTTCTCGTCCGGGCTTTGCTCTGCTACAAGCGCATGAAAGAAGCTCTCATCAGAAGGGAGGACATCATATGCAGAAGAAGATTGCATCTCCCACTTGTCTTCATCACCAGAAAAGCCATAAAACTCCATAGTTAGTAACCCAAAATCAGAACCAAGAATTACTCTTCTTCTTGATGATAAAAAGAGAGTTTGTGAGAAAGTCAAGTTTGAACTTTTGTTGCAATACTATAACTATTCCTAGTTTTATAATAGGGTTTTAGTATCAGACTCGGAGTCGGTTTATTTAATTTTTTTATTAATTTTTTTGAATCACGCATAGTCGGTTTGGGAGAAAGTTTTAATAATTGTGTTTGATTTTTGAAATCAGGAAGTTTTACAAGGTGTTTCAAAAAAAAAAAAAAAGTTTTACGAGGTTTTTACTATCACTCTCCGACTCTGAGTGGGTCTGAACTCTAAAGGTTGGAAAAGTCTTTAACTTTCACAACCAGTCTATTTGTTTTCTGTTTTTATTTTGTTTTATGGAAAAAAAAAAAAGGTTTCGGCCGGCCCATCTGTCATTAGTTATTAGTTATTACTGTTTTTCTGTAAACTAAAATAAAAAGAAATATTACCACCAGATGAGGGCTAAAAAAGTTTGATCTGTGCTCGATGCGTAGAGCAATTAAATTTCATAAGGAAATAGGAAAAATAATGTGTCCCAAGTAATATTTTTCTTTACTTTTAAATTATAAAAATCACTATGTGTAGGGGTGTGCATCCTACGTGCCAACCCAACGTCTTTGATTGGCTATTGGAATTTGATTTTAGGTATTGGGTTGAGTTGATTTGGTTTCGAGTTGACAAATTTTTCAATCCACTTGATCCAACGCCACTTAATATATATATATATATATATATATATATATAAACTTATTTTATTACCTTTACTTTAATATTTTTAGTTTGATTTATTTTGGTATTTAGACAATTCATTTGATAAATTTAAATTTTTGAAATATAGTTTAGGCATATTACGTGAATTGTAATAATTTATTGAAACATTACTTAAATAGTTTATGAAAACTTAATTTTTTACGAGGCATTAAATATTTAAGCCCAACTTATTGATCTAACCCGACTCATATGGAAAGAATTTAGTGGGATTTTACACATGATAGTTGGGATGGATTGAAAATTTCTCAATTCGAGTTATACACGCCTCTAAGAGCCCCAAGATAGGAAAATACCTATAATAATGTTTTGTTGACCCATTTTAAAAGAGTTTCGCTAGTTTAGAGCTTATAGTTCAACCGAAACTTTTTGATATATTTAACCCAAATATTAGAGTTTAAATCCTCTTACTCAACTAAAATAATAATAATAAATCAATTCCTAGATTTTTTGTCCTCCCAAAAGTTTAAGGTTGCGTTTGTTTCGGCAATAAACGAAATCCGGAAAATATTTTACATCACGGGGTGTGTTTAGGTTGAAGTGTAAAATGATTTCCGGAGCTATTTTACCTTCAAACGAATTACACCCATTTTCCATTGCAACCTGAACCGAGAGACAGAGAGAGAGACAGAGAGACAGAGAGAGAGGGAGAGAGCAAGAAGAGAGCATAGGTGGCCGCCCAGCCACGCTCCGGCCAGCCCAGATCGTGCCGCTCCCACCACTACTCCCATCGCCCAGGTCACGCCGCCCCACAACCCAGATCATGCGCCGGCCAAACACCCAAGACCCACAAACACCGATCCACCCAGATCTCAGCCCACCCTCCCTCATCACCGATCCACCTCTCTGATCGCCAGCCATGCACCGACGACCTCCGATCTTGACAACCGATCGCCAGCCATGCACCGACGAGCTTGGATCTTGACAACCGCCACCACCGATCGTCGATCTGGCCGCCACCGACCACCAGCCCACTCCACTCCACCCCCAAACCCACCTGATCTGGCCGCCGCTGCCTCCATCCACTCTAATTCTCTTTCCCGATCTCTCTTTCCCTCAATCTCTCACTGTTTCTTCCTCCTCTCACTGATCAGTTTGTGAATAAAAGATATTTTTATTTTGATTTTGGTTGTGTTAATGGTATATTTTGAAATGTTTTGTTATAAAATTTGTTTGGGAGCTGAGAAAATACCTGAGAAAATGTGTAAAATTTGTAGAAAATAGCATTTTTATAATGTTACCAAACACCGAAAATTATTTTTTGAACTATTTTCTATTGCAAAACCAAACACCCGGATTTCATTTTCCTTACGAAAATTCACTTTTTCCTGCATTCATTTTACACTCAGAATTCGATTTACATTGAACAAACTCACCCTAAAAGATAAAAGTTCGTAGATGGTGCCAATCATATGATAAACTGATGAATGTTAATAATAAATGTTCAGTTTTCTAGAACTCTTTGCTACTTTGGTATGATCCATATAGACCCATCGGAACCAACTTCGAACTAGCCAATCTTCTTGTCCTTTCGCTCAGTTATCCCAGCTAGCCAAGTATATTGCCATGAATTCATCAATCTCCAACCAGCTCGCATACCAATAATAAAAATAACCGATAATAAAATTATTTGAATTTTACAGTATAGACAGAAGATGTACCACCACAGTCACAGTCACAGTCACAGTCACAGTTTCAAGCTGTAATTTAGGTTGATATAGCCGTTTCTTCTTATTACAAAGTTCCAATTTTCTTCCCCAAAAAAAAAATTTTAACCTGATTTCACCTCCACGTTTTAAGCCACCTATCCAAAATTCACACTGATTCTATATCAAATATCATTGCCACCTTTACGAGAACCAAAGGCCATGCACTAGCTCTATTATCGTATCTATGTAACACATTAGCCTGGCTGGGTAATACCGAGAGAAATGTCACGCAACAAATATTAGTTCAATTTGGGGTCCAAATTAAAAATTTGACCCTGATAGCAAATTATGTGCTTCATTTTAAAAATTTTAACCATAACGATGGTTCAATATGTTAATCACACAGCAGCAATTTAATCTGAAATCTGATATGTCTGATCATCAATTCTAGTCAGTCCCAATTTAACTGAAACATGCGAATGCGTAGTTTCAACCTTATATTGAAACATTTTATATATAAACAGTATGAATCTAACAAGGTTCTACTAGCGTGACAAATAGTATTTAAAACACAAGCAATCAACAGATAAAAAATGCAGAGGTTGTTCTATGATCTAGAAGGGCCAGCACCCATAGATAAGCTCCTTACTGCAACCTTAACTGCGCCAACGACACTACGATGCCTCATCTCAGGGCAAAGACCATTTCTGTCTTGGTTCTTGCAGCCTTCTTCAATCTGAACACCCACAAAGTATGCTACCTGAACAAGCATAAACACAGTAAGCTAAGACAAGAACTGCATTAGGCAAGCACAAGAAGGAGATGCCAGAATTGCAAGTGGTTTAGTGAAAAATCAGCAGTGGCAGTCTAATGTTTGACCTGATTACATGGGTTTTTCGGGACTTAAGTCCATGGTCGTTCAACAAAAGCAACTAGCAGTGAAACAACTTGGAATGTACCAAAAGTCCGCAAAAGTTAAACAGTTTGTTCTTCATAAGTTGATAATTGAAGGTAATTGAAAACTGTCTAGCTACTGTAACTTTTCAGTGACCAATACATTTCACTTTAATCGTTATAGCCAGAGTAAGGCAATAGATTTGCATTTGAAACCTACACCAAAAACATTTTAAATCTGCGCATGACTTAGACGCATGCATCTATAAGGAGACAAAATTTGTTGGCACGAGGGCAAGTAACAAGGAATTAAAGAATGTTAGGGAGAGAAAATTTAAGCCAGTAAAACACAATTTATTCATCAGCACTGCATAACTTAAGTCATTTCATTTTTCCAAATCATCTTAAATGTAACCACTTTCATCATATCAAAATTAGTAAGAACAACCTAATTCTACGGACGTAGATGGAATTTCATTGTTTGTGTTAGTTGCTATCCCTTTAGCTAACCATAAACAATCACAATTATATGTAAAACCCATAGAGATTTATTCTTCTAGTCTAGTAGGGTCAAATGTCTAGCAACATTAGTTCATCTCTGAATAAGTGCCTTTAACAGCTAGGAATCCATATATTATGAAACATGCCGTCCAAAATTAGTATATTATTCAAAATATGAAAGTTGCAGAGCTCAATGACAAAATTAGGGGATTTCGGTCTTGTTCAAACTAGAAACCACAAAAGGCTTCTTGCAGGTCACACTATATCTGAGAAATTCAGAATATCATGATATACAAAGAAGTTTCCCTCAGAAACCAGCTTCACCAAACTGAGTGTATAATGTCAACCAGTTTCCAAAACTAACAAGAACCTACATAAACAGTCCATATTATGTAAAATCACGCCAACTTTCAAGCATAATAAGAATTCAGGTTCACACATGGGCAAAATATTAATCTCCTCACTGTTCAGACACTGTAGCAAAAGGAAAAGACTACTGAATGATATGCATTATCTATCCCAATAATCTTCAATCAATCCAAAAGCAAATCAAGTTGAAAAGTACCAGATGTAAAAACTTAGCATATAACGATACCTTTCCAGAAGCATTACGAACAGGCGATATATGGAGATAATTCCAAAATGAATTCTTGTCTTTCCTGAGAATTAAACAGCAATTTATTTTGAAAACTTATGACAAGTTAAATCCTTGAAACACATTGCTAGCATAGTTAAGTTTCAACCTGTAATTTAAGATACGTACTGTGCATGCCTGCTCAGTTTGTATGCTTTCCTTTATCTGGGAAACAATAAGCAACATATTTAACAAGATGTATGCTATCCATAACCTTGGTCACTAAATCACATAGAAATTCAAAAAATTATAGAAATGAATAAATGAAGGTACTTGATATAAAGTTGAGAAATCCGTATCTGCACCACTTAAAAATCTACAATTGTGCCCCAATACTTCATCTCTAGCATAACCTACAAAAGTAAGAAACTGATATAGATAACTGCATATAGAGGACTGTTTAATATTTATATAAACCGCATGGTCTGGAAGAAATTTATTGTAATGAATTCACCACATGGAGGATACCATTGTATATTTGGTAAAGCTCTGATACCTGTCAATCTTAAGAAAGCATCACTTGCGTAAACTATAGGCATGTCAGGTAGGTGTGGGTCAGTTCTGCAATGGCAACACATAAATTGCATTCGCACGAAACACAAAGTAAAGACATCAGAAATCTTCATAACGCATGAAATCCACTATAAAACAACAAAATAAGAATCCGCAACAACTCACAATACAAAGCTTTGTTTGATTCTACCAAGAGAGATATTTAAGGATGAACTGAGAATGCCTGCCCCAGGTAAGCTGTGTCTCTTTGCACAAACAAATCTGCCTGTTAACTCGCTATGGCAGGTTAGCACAGAGAATATTTTGTTAATGGCAACTTCAGCCTCTTGCTTCTCTAGATTACTAGCCTCACATGTTTCTTCAATACCTAATCCTGCAGATAAATCAGAACACAACCAAAACATAGAAAGAAAACAAAAAGGACATCTAAAGAAGTATACCTAGTAGGCTAGTACACTTTAAAAAGAAATCTAGGAACGATCACTGAAATTGAATGTAAAATGTGCAAATTCATTTCAGATTAAAAGTCGGTGAATACAAAACAACAATCAAAACCAAACATTACACTCTATATATGCAACAGTCAAGATTATTAGCAAAATCATAATGCTTGAGAGAGAGAGAGAGAGCTCAGAACACATTCAAAAATTAAGCACCACTCTAAATCATCAAGTATTAAGTACTCAAATAACCAAGTGCATACTATTAGGCAATAAAGAAACTATATGAAAAAAACACAACGTGGAATACAAGATAAATTACACAAACAACATGGCCTTCCATCCAAAAAAAGCTGCAAGAATTAAGCATGAATGCACTATCACAAGAAATACAAATATAATTCGATCATACAAGAGCTAAACATGGACACAATATCACAAGAAGCATAATAAATTTCATCATACTGTGTACAACAACTAAGTACAAATCATATTAATTCACAAATTAAAAACACAAACCTCTACTACTATCATCCAACACTGACTCCAAAGCCAAAACACGACTCAATTCCACCTGAGTATCCGAGCACACTTCCCTCCTACATGATCCAAACATGATATTACCACACATCCTATCCCCCTCCTCACACATATTCGCCCCATTCCTCACAACCCCACTTGCCGACCACCTCGGCCGCCGTGGAGGCGAAATGGGCACCTGAACTCCCACAAAATGAATGACCCTCCCATCCTCTTTACTAAAAACCGGGCTCAAATGAAACAACATCCAAAAGGGTGTCCCATCCTTGCGATAATTCAACAAATTAATCTGCATAGACCGCTCTTCACGAATGGCCTCGCGTATTTCCATAACCGACTTTCGGTCAGTTTTTGGGCCTTGAAAAATCCTGCCGTTCTTTCCAACCACCTCATCTTTCGAATACCCGAACACCTTCAAGAACCCTTTGCTCGCAAACACAATAGGGTGGCCAGAGATGGACGGATCAGTGATTGTGAAGCTGTGAGGCAATTCGTCGAGCACTTGGCGTGCACAAAACGAGTAGCGACTATTGAACGAATTTTCTATGTTGAAATTCAACTGCGATTCCATCCTCTTCCTTCCTCTTCTTCCTCTTCTTCTTCTACTGCTACTACAACTGCGAATTCTTCGATTCTCCTTGGTCGGTCCAATCCCATGTGGCACTCTCAACCTCGTTTGCTTTCAACAAAGCAAAAAAAAAATACAAAACCAAACACCTAGAAATTCAACAAACCCATCTCAGAAATGATATAAAAAACACAAAAACGTCACCTTAAAAGCCATAATCAAAGCGAAAAAAGCTACATCGCGTGGAGGAGCAGAGTTAGAGTGAGACTAAAATAGTACTGTAATGAATTATTATGGAAACCTGGTCGTGAAATTAGAGACGAGAAATGCAAAATATCTTGATCAGAACTTGTGGTACAGAATGTGAGAACGATGGTTGAGAGATGCCCATCAGTCGCCTTTGGTTCATGAATGGAAAGAAAGAGAGATTTTGATCTCAACTGCGAAGCAAAACAGCACCACCAAAGCTGTACAACAACAATAACAACACCACCACCAAAGTATGCAGAGTCACACAAAATTTTTTTAGATTTTTGTTTCGGCTTTTATTTTCTCTTAATTTTGTTTTGTTTTGTCTGGTCGAATGGAACTGGGAACCCCTTTCTCTTTCGTTTTACTGTGTTGTTTGTTTGTTTTTTGTTTTGTTTTTTTTTTTTTTTTCCAGTTAAAATCGAAATGGATAAAGTTCAAATATCTTTTTAGAAATAAAATAGGTGTCAATTTACAATTTTAGTTTGTTTAGGTGAAAAAAAAAAATTTATGTGAATGTTGTTATTCCCTTACAACTCATTACATGCCAATCAAATGCGGGTATTTATATTTATTTATAAAGACAAAATTTATGTACAGTATTTTAGGTGCTATTCAATCAAATGTGGGTATTTACATTTATTTATAAGGACAAAATTTATGTACAGTATCTTAGGTACTGTTCTTTAGGTTCCTCTTAAGATTCTGCCACATGGCAACTTAATTAAAAAAATATATTTTTATTCATGAGAAAAAAGTCACATAGCAGAAACTTAAGAGAGAAATTTAAGGAACAGCACATAAATACTGTACCTAAGTCTTGCTCTATCTTTAATTTGTTTGAAGAAAAACTTTATTTTGATTAAATTACCATGTTTAAATTTGGAGAATTGTTATTTTTGTCATTTTAGTTTTAAAATTTTGACAATAACCCTTCTATTATTATTTATATAAAATTATTATTCTTCATATATGTGGTACTTGGGCTTATTGAGGACTTTTTTTTTAATGAACGAAATCATCAATTTAAATTGTTGTCTATTTCTTTCTTGGATAAGGAAAGGCATAAGACTTTCGGTTTTGGGTTAGCTGGATGGGGCATGTAATGATGAGAGGGAAATTACTGAATATTTCGAAAGTATTATAAAGCGTATTTCTTTATTTCACGTAAATTGTAAGTCCTATCATAAACTTAATTAGTAGGATTCACAATTATATGAGAGTGAAAAATACGCATTTATGATACTCTGTGAGTACTTAATAATTAGCCATGATGAGATAAGTAGATAACACTAAAAGAGAACTGTTATGGATAGGGTGGGCAATTACCAACTAGACTAAGGAGAGTCAAAGTCAAAAAAGGATAAAATATAAAGATAAGACAAATTTGACATTGGTTAATATGATAGATTATTAGTAATAAGCAAAAAGTTAATGTCGGCAGTGAATTCATGTAAAACTCAGTAAAATTTTGTCGATAAAACTGGTGTGAAAAAAGTTACCGAGTTTTTTTTTTTTTTTTTTTTGAGAGATTACCGAGTTTTTTTTGAGAGATTACCGAGATTTGCGTGTTAAATAAGAATCAATCATGATGCATTGAAATGTTTGTGCGGAGCACTCTCAAGCCTCAAGATGTCACGTTGATGGTCACTTTACTCTTTTATTTTTAGAAGGTTAATGATCATAGATAAATCAATCATTATGCATTTACTTGTTTTTATCATTTTCGGATTTTGATCCTAGGTATAATTTAATCTTTCAATAAATTTAATTAGGTGACGTGTTAATAATTATAAAATATTGATAATATGGTAGAAAATTATATGCATGTCATGTGATCATTTCATATGAGTCAACGCTTTAATGGAAATTATACTATAATCTCTGGGTAATAACTTTTTTTTTTTTTTACAATTAATATCTTGCTAACAATGCCCTTCTATTTGTACTTTTTACAATTAACACACTTTATTACGAAGTCCAATTGTTTTCATTCATTGGATAAACTTTGAAAACACCAAAGATGGTCACCTTCAGTCTGGCTTGTAATAGGATGAGTCACACTCAATCTTGTAAATGTAGGCCCCAACTTTGCTCAATTATTGATCGACTTGAAAGCGTTTGTTATCTCCCTGTTTTGTTAAGGAAAGTTCCCTCGGATTTTTTTTTTTTTTTTTCTCCTCTCTCTCTCTCTCTCTCTCTCTCTCTCTCTCTCTCTCTCTCTCTCTCTCTCTCTCTCTCTCTCTCTCTCTCTCCTTAGAAAATGCTAGGATCACATAAATTAACATAATTTTTGTCACAACTCCTCACTCAGTAAGTTATGACAAAAATAAATTATGTAAATTAAAATGATCTCAGCATTTTTGGTTTTTTTTTATAGCAAATTACAACTTATTTACTTATGATTTAGCTGAAATTTAAATTGTTTACCTTCAATTTAAAATTTGACACTTTACCCACCTAAAGTTTGACCAAAATTTAAATTGCCTACTTGTAGTTTGAAATTTTATAATGAAAGTGTTCAGATGGATAGTTTTTTTAATCTTATTTGATCTTGTATTTTTATGTTTTTTGTATTTTTGAAGGAGAGGAATATAAAAGTGGAAAAAAATTACATATTTAACTTTGTTTTTAACATAGATAGGTTATAGAAATTTAATTGAGCTAACCTCAGGTGAGTAAAATGTCAAAATTCAAATTATAAGCATGCAACTTAAATTTTGGCCGAATCACAAGTAGGTAAATTATAATTTGCCCTATTTTTTTTTAACCCCTGGTAATACGTACTTTGTTCTACACAATAAGTAGTATGAGGTCAATATTTTCTAACAGTAGTATAATAGGTATGATAAATTTTATAATTTTTTTTAAATAAAAATTTTGTTCAAAATAATACTATTTTCATGTGATGATATCATTAATATCTTTTTTATTGATGTTAATCACAATATATCACTTGAATAATTATATTAAAAAAAAATATGTTGTGAGAATTTTCTTTTCTTTTTTTTTCTAATTATCACAAATATATTAATATCATAAGGGCCGATGCTGGTGGACTAATTAGAGACCGCAGAGAAGTAAGGATTAGTGGGTTTTTCGGAAGTATTGGACACACTCACTGACTCACACCATGGCAGCAAAATCTTAGAGTAATCATGATGGCCTCACCCTTGCAAATGAATTCAACATTCACATCTCCTCATTGAAATCGACACATAACCTGTAGTTAGCATTGTCATATCACAATGTTATATATTTGACAGTTTTCTACCTTTACAGTGTTTTTAGGTTATTTGGTAAATACTTTTAAATAATAATTTTCAGTGTTTAAACAATAAAAACACTTTAAATATATCTTTTTATAACATTTAAATACGTATTTCTACAATACTAATAACATACTTAAACACTACTATCAGACGGCTCCTCAATCTTTGATCGCAGGTCCTCCTCCAAAATTTTAAAGAAGTTTACATCCTCCTAAAAAACAAAAAAAAAAAAAAAAAAAAAACCTTGCATCCATCGTGATTGAAACCATTATACGAATCCTTTGGAACAGTGGAACGAGATAATTATGTGTTGTACTCTTTTCCTCCTCCTTGTATTGTGTACTTGCTTTTTTATCTAATGCTGCGTGTACTATGTACTGCTTAACTTGTTTTAATAAAAT
Organism: Lithocarpus polystachyus; assembly: GCA_033629205.1. Lineage (NCBI taxonomy): Eukaryota > Viridiplantae > Streptophyta > Magnoliopsida > Fagales > Fagaceae > Lithocarpus > Lithocarpus polystachyus. The sequence continues at coordinate 79,058,086 of CM066164.1, forward strand.
TTCCTTTAAAAAAAAATTTATTACTTTTTTTATTTGTCTTGGGATAAAAATATTTGATTTGAAACTTTAATTTTTTTAATATAGAACCTCTTGAAAATTCACAACTTGATATGCCCTAACCAAAAAAAAAAAAACTTGATATGCCAAAAATTATATAAACCACTCGTTTTAACACATATCTCACATTCTCACCTCATAGATACAAGTCTATACATATATTAATTCTTTCCATAATGGAAATGTATTGTAAATGAGTATATGAAAAAATTATATAAAAATAAGTGATATTACAAATTTTATAAATTTTATTAAATAGATAAATCATATTAGCTGATATGTCAATTTTTAAGTATAAAAAATTAAAAAAAAATTAATTATATTTTAGTGTGGATTATATTAATTCACACGATAATTTATTTTAAAAATGATTATAAAAACAACAAACAAAAACTGAAAAAGAAAAAAAAATCACACAAACCATTGCTGACGGTCCTTATCCATTCCACGTCATCCTAAATCGTCTCCTGTTATTTTATACAGTGCCTGATCTGGTCCGGATCCAATAACAGTAAAAATAATGTAATAATTAATAAAGTCCACCTAGCCATAGGTAGGTGACAAATGTAAAATAAAGTTACTCAAAAAAATAATAGTTACCCCTCTCTTATATGTGTGTTTGTTTCTCAAAAAAAAAAAAGTAAAATAAAGTTACTTTATTTTTATGGAAAAATAAAATGGGTAGAGAGGACATGATATAGTAGCACTCTACCACTGAGTTTGGACCTATAAAAATAGGAGATTTAGATGAACAATAACGGTGCACCCAATCCTATCAGGATTACTAAATTTTATTTACCTTTTTAGAATAATTATTAATAAAATTATTTTAAAAAAGTTTTGATTACTAAAATACATAAAAGATTATTGAAAAAATTAATTATTTTCTTTTCATAAAAAATTTATAAAAATGTGGGTTCTAGTTAGTTCAACTAGTAAAGTCTCTGATGGTTGTATAAGAGATCTAGAGTTCAATCCTCATCTACACCAAAAACTAATTGGTGTCTTAGTCTGATAATAAAGAACTATCATTAAGAGCGAACGTCATAAGAGCATCCACAACAGTGGAGCTAAAATTTTAGATATTTGGCACCATAAAAAAGTTATTTTATCTATTTTACCTACTCACTTTACAAAACATGTTGCAAAAATTGATCTATTTTAACTTTCAACACAATAAAATAACATAAACATCGCAATAAAATAATATATTCACTACAATAAAAAATTAATATTTTTTCTCTCTGTAACGGGTGTTATGGGCTTTTTGTACAACATTTGGCTGGATTGCTCCTTCCTGCCGTGCTAAACCCAAAATATTCTGGATTAGAGAGTTAGGACCGGTCCAATTGCAACTCACCTTGGTCTAGCTTGTGCGCTAGCCATGCCCTGTTCTATCGCAGTTTATATTATGTGACCGTGGCAGGCAGGCCTTCTTGAGGTAATTACAGCAAGCAGATATAATGTAATATTAAAAAGGTTTGCTTACTAAACTTAAACGATGAGACATTGTAAAGAATACATATTCCAATGAAATAGCAACAAAAATGAATATTAGCATGAAAGTAAATGCGGAAGGAAAGGAAGAGGAAATAAAGGCAAACTTATAAAACTGTTACTCTGCCGCAATATGTTAAAAGGGTGTGAGCTAAGAAGGAGACAACATTCCTTCAATATGAATAATTTTTTAAAAGGAGAAATTAATGGCTTTGAAGGGACGGCCTTAAATGACTCGTGCCCAAGTCAGTAACAATAGAGAGCGTGACTTTGAGAGGGAGAGAGGGAAAAACAACCCATTTTGGTGCATGCCCGCCATCTTTCTTTCCTCGATTTTTTTTTTTAATCTTTATTTCTTTTCTCAATCTTTTCCTTTCCCTTTTTTATAGCTAGTATTAGCCTTTCCTCAGTTTTCCTCTCTTTTACTCTGTTTTTCTTTTCCCTTTGGTTCCTCCCTTTTTTCTTGCCGCCCCTTTCCTTGCGCACAATAAGTGTCCTTATATAGTGCCTACTATGGTTTGGCTTTTATCTTTTTACCCTCTAACCGCCTTTTGTCTGGTGTGTGCCCTTGCCGACCATTACTGATTGGTCAAGTGCCTGACCAGCGCCACTTACCTGCGCCGGCCGCGCTAGACCACATCACCAGGCGGGGACAAAAATATTTGTCTATTTGCTTGCCATGGCATTCTTACCTGCCACGGTAAGGTGTTCTCTCTCTTTTCCCTCATGGCATACACCGAACGGTTCCAACTCAGCTTTGCTATTTTCGGGTGGCATGTCATCCCAGTAGGACACTCATTTGAAAGTAGCCTGAGCAGGATCCTTGAAATAGGTTCTTTCCCTCTCCCCTCCGCCAGACCACGTCCCCCCTACCTCTGACCCATGGCCATCTCTTCCCGTATTGGCTGGGTACAGGCTGGCGAGAACTAGGCCTTGCGTGTGCTCTGTTTTTCATGTCGGTCCAAAATCTGCCCACCGTTCATGCGCTTGCCGCGGTCTGGGTGTCTGTCTATTCATCCTGCTGTTCACCTCTAACTTCTTGTGGCGTGGGCTACTTCTTTACTGACTTGCTGTTTGGGATCTGGGCTTTTGCTCGATTATGGGCTTTTGCTCGATTATGGGCTTTTGCTCATTTGCATCCTCTCGTGTTTTAATCTTCGCGGCTTTGCTATTGCTTCCTGCCGCACCGTTTTGACATTCATGTTATGGCGATATAATTTAGTACCATTGGGCCTCTTTAGGCCTGCTATTTGTTCTCTTTTCTAATGGCTTAATAAGCCTCACTAGGCCCTCTTGCCATGTCTGCCTGCGGGCTCCCGTGTCCCATTTCCTTTGGGCGTCATTGGCCCTTTCTAATTCCGTGCTTTCCATGGGCCTTGACTAATTTGTTGGGCTTCCTTGGCTCAGCTACTCCATACTTCATCCTTAGAGCTCATAAATTTTTCTATGGCCCAGTACTTACTTTACTTTGGGCCTGCCACAATAGACGTGGCCCATTCTCACTTTTCTACATATGTGGCCCACGGTTCACTGTTTCTCTCTTTCCGGGCCTTTTCAGGCCCATTTACTTCTTTAAGATCCATTTATTTGTTTTATGGACCTATAATTCATTATTCCTGCCACTTGGGCTTAATGGGCTTTCTATCCATTTTCTAATTCTTTTCTATGCGTGTTGCTAGACTGCTTCTTCTTACTGGGCTCCCGAAAATGAGTGAACACTCTCTCTTTCCAAAAAAAAAAAAAAAACCCTATTCTCTTTCCTCAGTCTCTATTATCTCTCTCTCTCTCTCTCTCTCTCTCTCTCTCTCTCTCTCTTCAGCCACCGGTCTCAACTTTCAACCTTTCTCCCTCTCTCAGATTAGCTCTCTCTTTCTCCCTCTCTCATATCAGCTCTCTCAAACCTTGCTCTGTGTAGATCAGCAATGGCTGATCATGATGGGTCCGTGGAGGTGACCTTGCTTCGTGTAGATCGGCGGTGACTGAGCATGGTGGGTCCTTAGAGGTGCTGTGGTTTGGATTTGTGTGTTTGGGTCCTTGAATTTGGTCCATGGAATGGGTCTAGGTCCGTGTAGATCGGTGGTGGTGGTGAGTTTGTTCATCGGTGGGGTTTTTTTTTTTTTTCCTATTTTTGAGATGGGTTTGGTAATTAGTGGTAGTGGGTTGATGGTTGGGGTGTGTGGTGGTGAGGTAGTGGGTGGCTGAGCTCCTCTTTCTCACGTGGTGGTTGCTGGAGAGATAGAGACAAAGAAGCGAGGAAAGAGATGCGGGAGAAAATGTGGTGGTGGTGGTGGTGGTGGTGGTGGTGGTGGTAGTGGTGGTTGTCGTGGTCGGAGCTGGGTCTTTGGCGGTGTGTGTCGGCTGCGTGGGTTGGGGGGGCGATGGCGTGAGAGGTCTAAAAGTTGAGAGAGAGAGAGAGTTGTGAGAGCTCTGAGAAGAAAATAATAATAATAATAATAATATTTTAATAAGAGGAAGAATAAAAAATTACTTTTTTTTTTCAGCTTTCAGCTACAGTGCACATTTATTTATAGATGTGCACTGTAGCAAGAAGTTAAAAAATTTTAGCTATAACTCCACTACTGTAAAACTTTTTTTTGTATTTTAGTGTAGCTAAAATAACTATATAACTATTTAGCTACATTACTACAAATGCTCTAAGTTGAAACTCTCTCCCTAACCAACAAAATGTTATAAAAATATTTCTTACACCAATACTTTAACTTTTTGTCAAATTTTATTTATAGGGGCAATTTCTATAACACTACTACAAATGCTCTAAGTTAAAACTATCTCCCTAACCAACAAAATGTTATAAAAATATTTCTTACACCAGTACTTTAACTTTTTGTCAAATTTTATTTATAGGGGCAATTTCTATACATATTCTTGTCTTGTTTGAGTTTGTAGCACCGCGAATCGCCGCGTTCCCACGTGTCCCGTGCTGACTCATCAACAACTAATGAGTGCTGATTAGATTAGATTTAAAATAAAATAAAAAAAAGTTTAAGATTAGGTTGTCCATATTATACATTCTCAGCATATAAAAAAAAAGGTTGTCATCTTATATACCCGTTTACGGGGCAATTTCTTAATCTTAAGTAAGCATTTTGTGTGTGCCTTCTTATTTTGTCCCCTTGCCCATGGCATATTAAAATATGTGTGTCCTTTCTCTTTCCATGCTCTTGACTTATTTACAACTCATTTGTCCATCTTTAAACTACCCTACTGCATTGAAATACTGTCATGTCATAGTTAACTTCTTACTCTCTCTTTTGTTTTTTTTGGAATCTTTCTACTCCAAATTATAGTTGAACTTGAAGAACAAACTAGAGTGGCGGTGGAATCCGAATTTTAGTTCAAAGAGGCAAAATTAAAAGATAAGATTGAAAGTAAAATTAATCTAAACATTATTAATCGATGTTAATAACAAAATAGATAAACAATTATCTATACCACTAATAACAGAATGAGTTTCATCATTTTCTGTATTAAAATATCCTTACACAAAATTTTAAATTCTTTAAAATACCCATATCTTAGTTAAATAATTTAAAAATACAAACCGATCAAAAGAGTAATTTACTATTTTCAAAAAAGTTCATAAGTTTTAAATTTTCAAACTTTTATCAATTCTCACATAAAAAAAGATTCAAAAAATTAAGACACTATCTCTATCTCACTTTCAAATATTATTTCACTAAACTCAAAATAAAAAAATAGCCTAATCGCACGCGCATACTAATAATGCAATTGTCATACAAAATGTAATATAATATACAAACTCTAATTTATTTGTTCATACGTAGTTTAATTTACTCAATTGGAAGATTGAAAGAATACACCTCGGTATGAGTTTGTTTTTAGAATTTGAATTTAAATTATTATTATAATTTGGTTTCTCCATAATCTCAATTGATTACAAATATGTATTTCATATTATTAAAATAAATAAAACAAAAGGTGTTATAAAGTTGTATTTTTATGGCTTTGTATCATTGTATGCTCTTAAAAAGCTATGTAGAATTTAACCTTGTCTTTCTCTATTCCTTTAAGTAACAAGTATTTAAATTTTGGTTCTATAGTAAAAATAAAGGTCTGATTGGTAAGAGGATTTTTATTTTTTATTTTTCAAAACAGTATACAAACAATTTTTAAAAAAATTGAACTTGAAACTAGTTTTTAGATAATAATTTTTATATTTTACATGTTTGGCTTCCACTTTTAAGAAAAATTTTCAAAATACTATAAACAAAAAATAATTATTTGGGAGACCATTTCTATTTTTGAGATTTTAAAATAATATATTATAAGGACACAGATTTGAACCCTTAGCCCAAACGATGAATGGACCAGTCCAAAATGCCCAAAACAATAGATTTGAAGAGAGTAAGTTGAGAAAACTAGGTTAGGATGAGTTTGCCAGTGGACAGGATGGGTTCAGATGATAAGAAAAAGAAAACAGACAAGTTCAACTTCTAAAAATCGTCCTCGGCTAATGTCTGAGGAGATTAATTCTTATATATATTTTTCCAAATTCAATTACACATTTGGTTCTTTGTGGCTACAGTGTTTCTCTCTTGATTTCTCGATCACCCTCCTTTTGGGTACCTTCCTCCATTTATACACCTCTTTCATCTCCTTTTTGCCTTCCATGTGCAGATTAGGTGGTTGGGGTTGATACTTATCACATCCACCTTTTTCAGAAGTCTTTGTGTAGTAGCTGTAAGACTGAAAATCACTTTTTAGATATTATCTCCACATTAATGCGGCCAGAGGGTTGCAAAGCATTCAATGCGGTGGTAGCAGCTTTCTCCCATGATATTTTAGGATCTTCCCTTACTATACGTTTTTGTAATACTTACCCGTTCCGATAGAGCTCTCTGGAGTGTTTTCCTGAATGGCAGACCACAAAAAGGACCTCGGCCTTGGTTATCCAAGGTGATTCTCACCCTCGGCACCACCTTCTGGGTCACTAAGTTCATAACTAACTTCCTTGTCTTCCAACACAGGTTCTCTTGACAGAGTTTAACTGTCCTCGGACAAATAGTCATCGGCTCGGGCTCTAGGCCCAACATGTATATGGATAAAGAATTCCTGGTCCAATGTTCCTACATATATATTTACAAAAAGTAACGTGTAAAATCTGTAGATTACTTTTTTTTTTTTTTTTTTTGTGGATAATGATAAGGGAATAGAGCTCATCATTTTTTTTTTAATGATAAGTTTCAAATTTGAAATGTGATAATTATTTATGTGATAATGATAAGCCTCTTAATTTAAGAGATAAAAGAGTTTGGATAAATATGTGAGGTCCACTGTTTTCAATTTATTTCCAACTATGTCATTAAAAACATTTTCTGTATCCTGAAAACACTCCTTTAGCCGTTTTTAAAATCATGTTTTAAATTAGGAAAATAAGATACAAGTTTGAAAACTGTATTTAGAAAATATTAGCCAAACAATAAATTCAAATGTGGGACTCATCATTTTATGGATTGCAAAACAAAAAACTATATTTAAATACTCTTACCAAACAGTCCCTAAAGTGTTTCAAAATTGAAATTGTGAAAAAGTTAAAATAGAAGAGAAAAAGATTAGGGAAAGCTAAGGTTTTAGTTTGATTATTATGTGGGGTTACCTCATTCAAAGAACAAATTGCCCTAAGAAAAGCACTCGGCAAAAAAAATTGCTAGTGCTTGAGAACATGTGGCAAGGAAAAAAAGTATGGGTTTTAAGTAGGACCTACAAAACTTTGTTTTGTTTGGAAAAAAACAATATAATGTCATAAAGATTTGCACCTAATATGGCTTTCTTCTCTAGGTGTGGAACTATATTGCCCCTAACTCCAATTATAGTTCTTTTCTTAGTTGCTCTTTCTCTTAGGTTAAAAGGGAGTTAAATTATAAGTTACTCATGCCTTGGCTAAGGCTGTCTCTCCCCTCAACCTAAGTTATTGTTGTAATATTTCTTCTTTGCCTTAGTCTATTTGGGTGCATGGAAGATGGATTTGGCTTCCTTTTAGTTTTAGTGTATCTTGTCTTAGCTAGGAAAAAACAAAAAAACTATGCACCCTTCACTTTGTGAATACATCTACCTCCTTAATATCGGTTTCTCAATTTGTAAATTGAGTATTACTATTAATAATAACATCCGCTTAACGAGTGCCTTAGATTACTTATTAATGAATTATTTTAATAAAATTTAATATCACTTTTTATGAGAAATTTAAATAAAAAATTTTTCAATTTTTTTTTTTAATATCTTCCTATAAAAAAATTTCTGATGAATATAGCAGAATCATGAACAATCCGTTATAGGCTTAACATGTTATATAAGAATTGGGTATAGTCTGTTATAGGCTTAACTTGAAACAAATGGACGCTAGCGAGTTTGTCTTCCTATAAAAAAATTTCTGATGAATATAGCATAATCATGAACAGTCCGTTATAGGCTTAACATGTTATGTAAGAATTGGGTATAGTCTGTTATAGGCTTAACTTGAAACAAATGGACCCTGAGTTTGTCTTCTGTTGTGATGGACCACGAAGACCTTTTGACCATACTGGACAGTGTATCCGCATCACGTGTGAAGCTAAAGCAGACTCTGCGAGAGAAAATTATATCAAAGTTTAGTTATAAAATTGGTTATAACTTAAAAGTCATAGTCTTATTTAATAAAATAAATATTATTATATATTTTGAAAATCAAACTATTGAATTGTATTTTTTTTATACTAATATACATGTCAAATTTTGTGTCAATATATTATTTCTTATATGATTTATAAATATATATTTTATATATAATTTTAAACTATAAAAACTTTCAATTTAAACAATTTATAGAAATTTTGCAAATATGAAGAATATAAAAAAAAGATGTAATCTAACGGTGGATTTGTCAAAATTCACCATAATAAAAAGATATTGAATAAAGTTATACCCTAAAGTTACAACTAATTTTGTAGCTAAACTTTGTTTAAGATGGATATAAATATTTTTTTTTTTTTTTTTTTTGGATAGGATAGTTTAGGTCTATATAACAGAATATTATACCTTGTGCCCGTTATTTCTTAGTGTCCGTTTAAGAACAGCTTATTTAACTGAAACTGAAAACTTTTTATTAAAAATATTGTAGATAAATCTAAAAGTTAGTTAAACAATACAGTGAGACCCATGAATCATACCAAAAAGTATAATGTGACTAATGAATAGTAGCAAAAATAAGTTAAAATTGTAAATAAGCTGAAATTTTCAACTTGTCCCAAACGAACACTTTAGAAAATGACTCAAAAGAATCTGCTTTAATTGATGTATATATTATTCTAGTAAAATAATAACTTTCTACAAAAAAATAACAATAATATAATAACATAGAACAACAATGATATCTTAAGGATTGGCTCAAAGAATAAATTGATATTATAATATAGTAAGAGTCCGCCCATTTTTAGTAGTGAATTGCATTTCCTTCCTGGGATTTTCTCAAAAAAATTTAAAGAAAAAGAAGAAGAAGAAGAATTCCTTCCTAGGACGATGCTTTCCAAGTTCATGAATTTTGCCTATTCATGACCAACATGGCTGCACCACCCTCAAGTACTCTCGAGTATTGTGAGAATTAAGAAGAAGGTATATCATGCATCTGATGCATGGTATATTTTTCCAGAGTTGAGAGCTGGTATTTGGCTGACTACACTGCAAAAAAGTAACTTACATAGTAGTTACATGGTTCGCCAAACTATTCGATCCCTTGGTTGTAATTACATGTGATCTGATGACAACATCAAATTTAACCTTGAAGAACTCAAACGGAGAGAGGACCATTCGATGGCAAACAGTTTTGTTTGTCTTGAGGTAAGCTGCTGCTAAAAGCTTACGTATAATGGATTCAGTGATGAATTCGTTTGCTAGAGGTGGACTAAATACTCTGGAACTTTTTTTTTCATACTTTTTTATATTTTGGTTAATAAAAATATATAAAGTAACCTCAGAAACCTGTTTGTTTCAGCTTAGATTAATGAACAATATGTAGTTTCAGAAATCATTATTCATCTTTATTCAATATTCATGATCCATGTCTAAATTTATAAAAGGTTGATTATAGCTAGATAAAGATAAATCCAAACTTCTTTTTATTTTTTAATAAAGTTAATCATAACTCATCATATATAATCCAAATTAATTTATTTGAATCTATTAAAACAAACTCATAATCTAATCTAACTTAGAAATTCCACCAACAGACTATAACATTACTCATCCAATACTAACGAAAATAATACACATAACATCCCCCCTTTTGCCGAAAGAATGAAAACTAACCTTAGAATAGCATCCCCCCTTTAATTCCATTAGTAATATTCATAACAGATAGAAACCCTTTTGTTGAAAGAATGAAAACTAATCTTAGAGTAGCTTCTTGATTTCTCTTTCTTTGTTGTTTGTTTATGTTTTCCTGTGTTCATCGTCATGAACAACAACTTTTATTTTTCCTTTCTCTATTCACCAATAATATTACTCTGATTATCTATCCCAAAAAAAAAAAAAAAATGAAAACTAATCTTACTCCAACTGCTGGTTAATCTAGTTTGTAATTTTTCTGAGTTGTACCAAAACTTATGATTCAATCTTTTCTTATTGATTGGGAAGAGTTTGAGATTAAGGAGTTTATGGTCAGTGGAGAACTATCATGTTATGCAACCTAACTAAGGCTCCGTTCGTTTGGAGTGAAAATAGGAAGGATGGAAAACAAAGGGAGGAAAATATGATAGAAAATACTATTTTTCACTGTTCGTTTGAGGAAGCAAAATAGGAAGGATGAAAAACTCGAGAGAAAGTTTTCTCTCCGAGCCCACTTTTTTTTCCTTTCAAATCGGAAGGAAAATCTAGAGAGAAAAGTTCTATAGTAGCACTTTTATAAAAATACCCTCTTCCCACCTATTTTTTTCAACTTTCTCTTTTTTTTTTTTTCTTTTTCTTTTTCTCAACGTTGCCTGAACATTTTTTTTTTCTATTCAACGTTTTCAGTAACGTTGTTTTTTTTTTTTTTTAATTCTTTTCAACATTACTGAAGAGTAACGTTGTTGGTTTTTGGTTTTTTTTTTTTTAATTATTTTCAACGTTACGGTGTTGTTGTTTTTTTTTTTTTCTTTTCTTTTCAAAGTGTGAGAACCTTTTTTTTTTTTTTTTTCTTTTCAACGTTACTGAATGTTGTTTTCAACGTGACCTAATCTAATTTTTAAATTATAATAATATAAATTTATATATATGATGTGATAAATTTTATATTATTTAATGATTAGAAATAAATCTATTTCTTACATATTATGTAACAAGGGTATAATAATCAATTTTTATAAATTACATTTTTCATCCTTCCATTTTTCTCTCCAACCGAACACAAGAGTTTTTCATCCTCCCACTTTTCCACTCCTCCAACCGAACATACAATAAATATTTTCCATCCTCCCACTTTTCCATCTTCCCATAATTTTCCATCTTTCCACTTTTCCATTCTTCCAACTGAACGGACCCTAAAGTTTGGTGGAGGGGGGGGGGGGTGAGGGGAGAGAGAGAGGGTGGAGGAGAAGAAAAGAAAAAGAAAAAGATCACCCCCAATACCTTTAGTTCTCTCTTGGACTTAAAAACGCAGAAACAACCGAACAAGTAAATCATGTGACACATGTACAACTAGCCTAGCCAATAAAGTCTAGGTGTGTTCTAAATGTGTATTCATTTTTTCTTTTTCTTTTCTATTTTTTCTCTTCTATTTTTTCTCTCAATATAGACAGAACACACTGCTTGCCATCAAATTGACTTTTTCTCTCTCTTTTTTTTTTTTTTTTTTTTTTATGAATAAGAAATTTTATTCAAACAAATGAGAAAAAGATGATAAAAACAAGACAAAAACACACAGCTATGTTGCAAACTCCACTCAAAGGACACCAGCTCAACCTGAAAGGGAAAAACAAACTTCAGAAACTACAAGTCTACAACTGCGTAATATAGAGCGCAAAGCAGAGCAGAATCCTAATTTGAACCTTTGTTCTCTTCATAGAGGAGACAGGCAATGCCACCGAGCTACAATGCTCTTGGCTACTCCAAAGTCAAAACTGTCTTGAATTGATCTTTTTAACCCTCTTTCTAGCCAACAATCTGTATCTCATATCATGCAGGACAGTTCTTTTTCTTTCTTTTTTTGGGTTCCCTGCATAGATATTAAATTTGACTGAAATCTACTGCAATGATGGTCCAAGTTACATGTTAAAATCAAATGCACCCATAATGGGTGGTAGCTTCATTTCATAAAATACAACCATTGTACAGATATTTCCATTGTGGATTGCAATAGAGAAATAGCTGGACTAGATAATACATCATCAAATGTATTCCCAATTTATATATCAAATAATAGTCACAACCAAGCAGGGCGGTGCAAGGGGACCCCTAAAATATAATCGCATGTACCTGATTTGCTGGATCCCCCACTTCTTCAAGGTCTAAATTCTGTAAAATATGTTCTTCACCAGAGTTTATATTTGCAACTTCATTGACATGAAAATGTTATCTTCAGAATCTCAACAGCAGACTACACTATTCAAACCAAATTTTGTGTATATTATGCAAAGACAAACAATTTAAATCAGAAGAATAGAATTTCTATTGAGTATTAAAATTATCGTTCCCTTGGTTTTATATTCAGCTATAGGATGGTAAAAAAGAGAACCTAATGACACTGCTACAGAATAATTTTCAAATTACAAGTAGTCCAAAAGTAATGGTAGATTTCTTAGCATGTTATTTTGTATTTCATTTATATATTAATATAATCAATATTATCTAATGTGAAAATAGAGAAAGGACACTGCAGACATAGGCATTCCTTTACTTGCTTTAAAGAGGATCCCTTTTGATAGACTTGTTTTGGCAAACCAAAAGCAGATTATGCCAATGTCAATCACCAAATTATCAACAATGAGAAGTTCATAGCTTCATCAATAACAACTTATCAAAAAAAAAAAGCTTCATCAACAAAAAATGCGGGACTGATTTTTGTTTTATTTTTTTGAGGATCAGAAAGTTCAGAGAAGAAAAGGTTGCTGCAACAGAGAAGTAACAGTAGGCTTTAGCTTGTCTAATCTGCTCTCTGTAAGACTATAACCCACCGGCTTACATGAGAAAGTAAAATTGTACAAACAAAAGATGATATTACACTTCCTTGCATTATTTAAAGCAAGAAGATATCTCAATGACCAACAATTTAATTGATTTTTCTTGATACCATGGTCAAGTAACAACCACTATCCACTAGTATCAAGGAAAACCAGTGATTCCAGATTAAAATGATTTTTTGCCAACAAACGGAGTTGCTTCTAGTTCATTTTTTATCCTGTTACACGTGCCAACCTTTGACCCTGCTATAATAAAAATTTCAAGAAAATGCCAGTCATGATATCAAGATAGTTGAAACTACACAAAGATATGCACATGTTGAAGTCTTGTACTGCCGGTTTTAGGAAATCTTCATTGCCAGTATGTAAAGAACTGACATAAGAAGAATACAAAGATAAATAAAATATTCCACTAAAAATGGCCAATTCTTTAGCAGAATTAAAATCTCCATGTTCCATAAATAAAAGAATGAAGGGAAAAAAACCACCATAGGTTTACCTATATGCAGTTTTTAAAATCCTTGTATTTCTTTTATTGTAATGCTCAATAGCTCTCCTGTTTGATAGACGATCCATATTTGCATAGTAAGGAAACTTAAGAGCATCGTCCACCTGAAACGATCAAAGGTTGTAGTCTTCGGGCAATTAACTGTGGATTATACAGTCGAGCATCACTGAATCAGTGAAAAAGGGTTTTATTGCAGGAAATTACCTGTTAGCCAACATATATATTTCATCCATCTGCATGAATTGAACCATTGGATAATTCTTATATCAGAAAATGACTGGTCCAGAAAGTTTGTTTCTCCAGAACAAATTCATCAGAATATACGATGATTTCAGACGCCCTAAATAATCCCAAGACAGCACCAATATCTTCACATATCCTCCAGGGGAACTGGAGAAATGATCTTCTGAAAGTCGGGTAAATGGATCTACAAAACAGGATAAAGATATTAAAACTTACCTAAACAATCAAAATCATGTATGCTGTCTCCTAATTCAGAAAATACCTGAAGAAACATCATATCCATTAACACGTAGTACCCGAAACGCCATTGCACAGGTGGCAGTATCTAAGAATATATCCTCTTCAGTCCTCACCCTGCAGCCAATATCTGCTTGTTGGTAAATATCATCTCTCCCAATAATCAAATACTAAATGCAATCTACAGACTCCAACTAATTTCTGGCTTGAAAAATTAATTGAAGAAAATGGTATGAATTTATTAATCTTCAAAGTGACTATCTATCACACCACAATTGGTGCAATCACCTAAAAATGACATTACCTGTACGGTTCATCCAATACACTTTTGATCTCCTTCCTGAAGTGCCAATTAATTCACAACCTTTCAAGACTGTCAACCATACAAAGACGAGTATATAAACTGTAGGAAGAAAAAATCAAAATTGAAAACAACCAAATAACTATCAGAGAAATCAGAAATGTAGCTAAAAATACATAGCAAACTATAGACAAGTGTGGAGGGAGAAACCTGCATCCCCAAACTTATCGAGTGGCCAAACAACTATCACAGAAATCAGAAATGTAACTAAGTGGGGCTGTGTGGCAAGCAGTTCCATTGTATCCCATTTGGTCCATTTGGAGGGAATGAAATGCCAGGTGCAAAGAACTTGGCATGACCAAGCTGAAATATATATTCCTCAAGTCCTTGTATGAGTGGATATCGCCGCCTTCATCATTTTCAATTGTGGGGTTCCTGGATTATTTGGCCTCCTTGAGATTTTCAAAGTTCTTTCTTTTTCAGATTTCTATTTTTTTTCTTTTCTTTGTATGTCCTGTTGTATACAGCTAGTGTATTGGGATCACACTTTTTTCAGATTTCAATAAAATTATTTACTTATCCAAAAAAAAAAAAAAAAAAAACTATAAGATTGGAAGCCACTAAAAGCGAAGTCCAAGTTTCATTGATATTAGAACAATCTGAGTTTCAGAAATAACATGGATTTTCAAAATACAACTCAATGTGTAAATGTTTGTCAATGACTCAATCACGAGATTAACACCTTTTCTTCTTTGAATTTTTATCGTTTATTTATTTTGCCAATACTTCCACTTCTTTTTTGGTCTATATGCATGTCTCATCAATATGAAATAATAGACCCAAGGCACCACTATAAGATATAATAACTTACAGTTCCATTTCACAAATACAAGGCCTATAATTGATATCAGATATGTTTTTTTTTTATAAGTAAGAAAGATGTAAATTCAAAAAGCTGCTTTATGCAAAAAAGGCACATAGCAAATCAAAGGTTACAAAAAAGAGAAAAGCAAAAGAACAAAAAAGGAAATTAATTACAAAGAAGAAGAGCTAATATCAGATATGTTTACATTGCCCTCCTTGCAATTAGAGGCTTGGGAGGAGACATAGATCTAATTTCAGGTGCTGAACTGGGAAAAAGTGTGTTCAGCTTGTGCAGGAGGATATCAGACCTTGATGGAATCTCATTTAGAAGAAATTTTTGAACAATTGGTTTCTTAAACCACTCCATGACAGAATCTCCAGGGGCTCTTAGAACCACCTTACTGACCTCAAAAGGAGATTCTACTGAACTCAACATCTGTGCGACCACAATCTTCAAGGTAGGTCCTGTAACCAATTTAATGCGTCTTGGGACAGCACCATAATACAACATGCGTTTTCTGAATCTATGGAGGGTGTGTGCAACTGCTATAAGAGCAGCTCCCACCGACAAGTTTCTAACATCAAGGGACCAAGCAATGTGTTGATCAAAGACTATTGCCTTTGGGAAAAGCTTATTCTCATAGGCAACCTTCCAAACACATCGAGCTCGATTTATCTGCCCCATAAGAACAAGATAGTTGAGAAGAACATTGACAAAGTACCTTGCAGCCCCCTCTTCCAACTCATAATCAATGCTCTGAAAGAATTCCCTCACAAAAGATAAAACTGGTTGTTTCCTCTGCTCTGGGCCTGTGAAGAGTCCACACATGAAAGGGTGTGCCCTATGTTTGGTAGCACTAAGAATAGACATCAAATGCTTCTCATTCTCCTCCTCCTGGCATCTCACAAGATGCGCTAGAATTGATGTGTATAGTATGAGATCAACTTTTGCAGCAGAGCTCACATATGTTTCAAGGAGAGGTTTGGCTGACTCATACAAACCATTCTTCATACATGATTCAAACAACTGTCTGATTATAAAATTATTTGTTCTAATACCTGATGAGCCCATGAAGCGTAACCATCTCAAAGCAAGATCAACAGAACCATCCTTGATATACACCATCAAAACATCACTAGCACTCACATCAACAGAATACCCCATGGCCTTCATTTCAAGTAAAATTTTGGCAGCCACATCCACAAGCTTCTTGTTAGCCAAAAGCGTCAATAGGGCAGTATAAGTACTTAAACCTGGTCTCATACCTGCATTTGTCATCGAGTTATAGAGCTTCATGACAGAATCTACTTGTCCAGTGGCTGCATGCATTTCCAAGAGACAAGAATATGTAGATGGGGTTGGTAAAAATCCAGCCTTCTCCATATCTTTAAAGGCAGACATCGCAATATCAAGCTTCCCTGATTTTGCGTGCGACTCAACAATCAATGTGTACAACCCAAAGTTAGGCCTAAACCCCGTTTTCTTCATCTCATCCCAAAGCCTAAGAGCATTATCTAACTTCCCGGCCTTCACATATGACTCAATCAAAGAAACATACATTGTAGCAGATGATCGGAGCCCATAACCCTGCATTTCCATGTACACCTTCATTGAGGTGTCCAATCTCCCAGCTTTGCCCATTGAATCAACAAGTGATGAGAAGACATTGAAGCCAGGCCGAAAATTCCTCTCTTTCATCTCTTGGAAGAGCTTAAAAGCAGCATCAAGACGGCCTGATTTTGCCAAACTTGGTATCATCAACTCATAAGTTGACCCATCTAACAAACACCCTGCTGCTTCCATGCTTCCATATATCTCAAATGCCTTATAAGGCAAACCCTTATTCAAAAACAATGTAATAAGAGAGTTATATGTTTGGACATCAATTTTACAACCTGAATCCTGAACCTTCTTAAAACAACAAAATGACACCTCCAATTTCTCAGCTTTAGCCAAATACTGAATAACCCGATTATATGCAGTAAATGATGAAATCCCATTATTACTAGAATCACCAACCATTTCATCAAACAACAATTGGATTCCATCAAAATCTCTATTTTGGTTTAACCCATCAAACAGCATCGCATAACACTCGTCATTTGGCATATACCACGACTGCCTCCTAGCCCATCTAAACAAACTCAAACAAGCATCACTATCCTTAACAACCTTCAAGGCTTGAGTAATGTGAGTCATAGTTGGTACAAATTGGAGTTTATCCAACTGGGTCTCCAACTCAGGTCCCCATTTCCACCTCTTCACAACCTCAACAATCTTAGCAACCGCTGAGGCATTCAAAAATGGCTTCTTTATCCCACCCACCATCACGTGGTCATCAACACCAGGCTCAACTGACCTCACACCTTTCCCACTGTAAATAACACTCCCTGATTCATCTAAATACTCTATTTCCTCAGTCCACTCACCAGACCCACCATCACTGTTCTTTCCAGAACAGTAATTTCTACCAAAACTAAGGTTGACAAAATTAGGGTCTTTTGGTATAGAAAGCTTTTGGGAAATTGAACTGAAACCCATTATAGAGCTCAAAAAACTGAAGCTTTTGCAACATGAATACAGTTCAATTGTGTACAAATTAGGGGTTATTGAATTGAAAGAGTGAAATGAAGAGGTACAGCTAGAAGTAGGGTTTCTGGTGAGTGAATAGAGAGTTCTAGGGTTCAATTTCCTACAATTAATCATTGAATTTTCGTGGGGAAACTGGGTAATAAGGAATGTAAAGAAGAAAAAAAATATTTGGGGGTTTTGGGTTTTGGAAATGCTTACCCGGCTAAAACCCTTTGCATTGACGCCCGCTTGTTTGCAATTTCAGCACTGAAGAGACTCAGTGAGAGGAGAAGAAGAGTGGTAATGGGCCGGATTTTTTTATGAGGCCCAAGACCAAATGACTGGTTTGTTGGATGAGGCCCTATCAAACTTTATGTCACTGGCCTCTTCGCACGTGTGTGAGTTTTTTTTTTTTTTTTTTTCCAATGGTAGTAGGGAAAAAAAAAATCTATGTCTTTCATTATATATATAATTTTTATTTTGAGAATCTAATTTACAAGTGGATAAATAAATCTGAAAATCAATAGGAGGGTGATCCTATATTTTAGGTAATGTTTTAGTAGAAGTTAAGGTTGTATTTCTTTCTTAAAAAAAAAAAAGTTAAGATTGTATTTTTACCAGATTGTCCTTTAGTTTTGTCTCTACTTAAACATTGAGACAGAGGGATATTTTAAAACAGAAAAAAAAAATTTCGATCCAAATAGGGGAAGCCCCTTAAATAGTAGTATAAACTAGACACCATATCATATTTTATCAAAAGAACCATGTAATGTAATAAGTTCATAAAAATTTATAAATTAAAAAAAAAAAGGTATTGTAAATTTGTAATAAGGATTGGTTAATTATTTTCAAGTCAACATCTATGAAAATATCACAAACCTCATAAAATTAAAAAATACGAGAAATAGGTGAAACTACTTGGCATAACCTCGGCTTCTAAGCTCAACTTGTAGTATATAGTATATTAGCCGATATTGGAAAAACTATTGGAAAATAGATTTAATCCGACTTTTATTCTATTAAATTTAATATTTCTTTTAATCTTTTAAAACAAGAGTTTGGGTCTAATGATAAAAAGCAATCACATGTAATAAATGCAGTAGATTAACATTCTATTGAAATTATTAAAAAAAAATGGTATATCATCATTTTGAGTAGTAAATCTATAGTTTTATAACATCTTAATTTTTTTTTCTTAATGGCATAATGTGTTAGGATCACAAAAGAGTATGTGTAAAATCTAACAGTAAAAACTTGTTCTTAGAGGGCCAGAAATGCATTAATTTTATTAAATAAAATCATAAATTTTATCACATTTTATAATAACTTTATGAATTTATAGCATTTATCTGTTAGTTAAGGTTGTATTAGAGGAGTGGAGTTTTTTTTTTTTTTTAATACAAAATAGAAATTTAACTTTAGCCTAATCTAAGTATATATGTGTGTGAAACTCCCTCCTAAAGACTTAAACCCCGGCCCTTGCCCCCCACACTCAAAAAGCACTTACACTTGTAAAGTGACCATCACACTAAGGGTGTGCGTTGGTAGAAGTGGAGTTTTTCTTAATTGGATGTGTTTATGGTTAATATTTATTATTTACACACCTTTGTTTCAATGTCCAATTAACGTTTCACAAAATTGACCAAAATGACATTTTACACTTGTCAAAGTTTGCATCAAATTTTTCAACACAAAAAATTAATAATAAAATAAAGAATAATTTGAACAATTATTTTATGTGAACTTTTCACTAAAGAGCCAATCTAGATTCAACTTGCACCTAAAGCGCGCAACAAACCAGTTCCCAATTTTCAATTTCATTATTAGTTGTCTAAACTTCATATTGCTACTATACTAAACACCTCTTTAGATGCGTACTTAGAAGTGTAGCATCCCATAAAAACCTCTTGCCCAATTGACATTATGCCAAAAGAGCAAACAGCCCCAAAAAACATGCAACTACTTCACACTCTTGGCTTTGGTATTCTTGGGACCAAATGCTAACTAAACATCAGATTTTGTATATCAAATTGTTGAACACTCCAAATGCTTTTATTCATCTGATAACAATTTCCACAATTACTACAATAGGCCATTGAAAAAAAATTATATAGCAATAGTAACTAATAATGCTAGGTCTATCTTTTTCTTAAAGCTAACATAGTGATGTTTGAGGGAACATTTTGACTTAATGGGGTGCAAGCAGAATGCAAATCAAACTAAACTCTCAGGAAAAACTACTGCTATAAACAAATATAGGTCCTCCCATTCCTTCTTGAAAGCCAATAGTAGCTGCAAGAGTTATCACGATTGCTCAATTCCATGCAATTCAAAAGAAACCAACACTAAAAAACTCATTCTTTGCTTCTTTTCATTTGCGCCCATCTTTTTGTTTTTATCATTCGACTTTAATCAAAACCAATAACCCAAATACTTAAATCAAAGACACTCAACCCCAAAATGACAAAACTTAAATCATATTTAACACCAATTTTTCTTGTTTTAAAATATCTGCACTATAGCGGTTCTGGTGATATATGGGTGGAGGCTAGGCTGAAGGTAGGGTGATGGTTTAACATGGTGGTATCCCTCAGAGGTTTTAAGAAAGACAGAAAGAACAGCTGAACTCATCGAAGCAGAAGGAGAATCAGAACGGAAGAGAGAGCGTCTGAAATCTAAATGCGTAAGGTTCGCATAAAACTATAAGGGGAGTTGGGTAATAGGTCTAAAAAAAAATCAAAAGAGATTAAATTATATTTAAAAAATAGAGAAAAAAAATGCTGATGTGGGAATTTGTGGAGCTGAAAAAGCTAATGTGACATCATATTATGAAGTCAACCGAAAGTCAGATGTTTTGGTTTTATAGTATATATAGATGAACACAAATAATAATTTTGAATATTCACACAATATATATATATATATATATATATTTTTTTTTTTTGTCTCTAACATTATACCACAATAAATTAACCACCGTTATATTACAAAACGACAACGTATGCCTGTTGGGAAAATCCGAGAGCAAAGCTGTGCGTTTTGATAGCCAGGTTCGAAAACCAAAACGACCCGAACCCATATAGAGCCCCAAACAACAAATATCCAAGGTCTGCAAACTGTAAAAGAATCAAATCGAAACAGAGAGAGAGAGAGAGAGTGTTTTAACTTTTAAAGCCCGAAACAGAAACTGAAACAGAAACAGAAACACAGAAAACACTTTTGGTGTTTTTTCGCGTCTGCAAGTGGATCTACCAAACACACACTCTCTCCCGCGCGATCTCTCTCCAGGTAAACGCTTCAAAACCCTCTACGGTGTTGGATCACAATCTGCTTGGTTTTATTGGATTTGATCATCTCTGAGATTGATTTAAAGTCCAGGAATGTCTGATTGTGTCAGTTTGAGTATTGAATTTTGTTTGTTTTGATTGTTAATGAAAATGCTGTGAGAATGAGATTTAAAAAAAAAAAAAAAAAATTAAGTGGCTTTTACTGCTTAATCGAAGTGCAAATTAGTTAATTTTAATGTTTATATAATTTTTCTATTTTGTGTACTTATATATGGTTTAATACTTGGTGGCCACTAGCTGAGGCTTACTAATCTTATCTGCAGTATCATGTTATACTTTTTCATAAATTGCTCGTGTTGCTGTATCGTACCATACCCGTGTCTGTATCCGTGTCTCTGTATCCGTGTCTGTGTCTCTGTATGCGTGTCTGTGTATGTGTCCGTGCATCCTAGACTAAGACATTTGGAATTGGATTCAATTTTTGCTTTGATGGTGCTTTTTTTTTTTTTTTTTTTCCCGAGGCATAGCTTTAAAAGCGGGTGTCACGTCAATGTGTGTTTATTATTATTGGAGGAAAAATTAACGAATGTTCTAACGGCATTGGTTTTGGAAGTCTTTTTAGAAACTTCGTATAAAACTTTCCTAAAGTGGTCAATTAGCAAATGCCCTAAGGGCACTGTTAACTGGACCCTCATTGTTATTATTAGAATAGGGATCCTCTCTATTTCAAGTGAAATGGAGAGAGTTTATTTTAGGGTTAAGGTTTTATTTCTTGTATTTGACAGTGTATATGGTGCCGTGTTGTTAATTTTAAATAACGTGGCATTAGATACGATTTTAGACTTGTACAATTTAATCTGAACCATGAAATGGAGAGGATCCTATTCCTTATAAGTTCAAAAGATGTGGTACTATGTACGCCTTCAGGTTGTAATATTTAATTTGAACTATGAAATGGTCCTATTTGAAATGGAGAGGGAAGAGTGCTTTGTAAGCTGACAGTGTAGTTTTTAGCATCTGATAGTTTAAAACATTTGGTTTTGGATTCAAATTTTGATTTGATGGTGCTTTTTTTCGAGGCATAGCTTTAAAAGCGGGTGTCACGTCTATGTATGTTTAATATTATTAGGGAAAAGTTAATAGATGCTCTAAGGGCATTGGTTTAGGAAGTCCCTTTAGAAACTTGGTATTAAAACTTTCCAAAAATGGTCAATTAACAACTGCTCTAAGGGCACCTGTTAACTGGAACCTTATTATTATTATTATTATTATTTTGATAAGTATGTATGTTTATTAGGTTTAGGGTACCTCATTCACATTAGAATAGGGATCCTCTCTATTTCAAGTGAAATGGAGAGAGTTTGTTTTATTGTTAAGATTTTATTTCTTATATCTAATAGTGTATATGGTGCCATGTTGTTAATCTTGAATGATGTGACATCAGGTACACTTTAAGATTTGTAAGATTTAATCTGAACCATGAAATGGAGAGGAACCTATTTCTTATAAGTTCAAATGATGCGGTACCGTGTACGCCTTCAGGTTGTAATATTTAATTCAAACTATGAAATGGTCCTATTTGAAATGTAGAGAGAAGAGTGCTTTTTAAGCTGACAGTGTAGTTTTTAGCATCTGATAAACAACTTTCACTTTGTAATTGTTGTTATCCATTTGCCCCTTTGTAATGCTTTTCGTTTTAGTGAATGACTCAGAAATTGCAGTTTTCATTTTAGAAGAAAGTGCCAACCGTTAGTTTGGTTTTTAGGTTTAGTGTGAGAATTTGTATATCATTGGACATTTCGTGTGAGGAGTTTTTATGATTCTTGAGGTTGATGATAATGCCCTTCATTTCATTAAACAATGTTATTTATTTATTTATTTTATATAAGTAAAAAAAATTTTATTGAAAAAAAAGCCACCCATTTCATTAAGCAGTGTTATGTTGTGTTTACTTTTGTTAGTATCTATGGAAATATACAGATGTTATGACCCTGGTTTGCAATTTTCAAGCCAGGCATGCTTGTAAACTACCCTCTTTTTTTTTTTTTTTTTTTTTTTTTTTTGGTAATTTAATAGCTGATTTAGATATTTAACGTTGTAATTAGAAGATGGTATCTTTTATTGTGCAGAGAAATCTTTGGGACAATGAATTTTCTTCTGCGACCTACTCAAAATGCAGCTGCAGAACAGCCATCTATTCATGAATCTGCTTCAGACACGTTTTATAAGCCAAAACCTGGAACAACTTTGGAGGGTCTTATAGCTGAAGATCCAAATCCAGAGTATTCCCCAGTTGAAGATCATTATGGAGAGACTGTTGGTGTTGAAGATGAAAATGGCAATGTTGGAGGTCCATGTGCTAAGGATGAGTCCCCTGCTCTCATGGAGCACTCTGATGTTTCTGAAGAAGAAGGATGGATTACCATTCCATATAGTATGTCCTTGCAAATATTGTCAACTTGTGTAGTGCATATGGTTGCATCATATGTTTATTTTGTGTGAATTTTGGATTGATGCATGCAGAAATCAAGAAGAGCTTTGAATTGAGTCAATTAAATTTGATGGGGAAGGTAATTATTAAAAGAATGTCAAATACAACGTTTTTATCAGCAAATATTGTGCTAGTAGTTGATCAAGCTCACTTGGTTAGATGGGTGGTGATGGTGGGTTTAGTTAAGATTTTAAAAAGCATGGAAAAAGCTGGTATTCTGCAATGGTTCACTGTTGACCATTCCCTCTCTGTCTCAAATTTTGAAAGTTAAAAGATCTCTGCTGTTCCCTTAGTCTTTTAAAGAAATCTCAGCATTTTCTTACTATAACAAGGTTCAAGGGATTGCATACACTTTGGTAAGACATAGATAAGGATTTCCTGACGTCGGTTCATGGCTTAAATGCTTGATTTACATCACCAATATTATTTTGTGAATTATATTGTTTAATTAGTTTCATTCAAGCTTTGCTTAGTATGTGCTTTGATGTGCTGTATGAGGTTCTCTTCATTGTTAATTTTCTTTTTTAATTATTATAAAATATTAATATGTTCTGTTTTGGTATATCTAATACATGGTTTGTTTTTGTAGAGGAACTCCCTGACAGTTGGAGTGATGCCCCAGATATTCATTCATTACGCTCAATGGACCGCTCCTTTGTTTTTCCAGGTATTTAATTCTTTTTTGATTCTTAACTTCTTTCACTTCTCACATGCACCTGTTCTTTTCCCATGAGAGATTTTGCATTTATGACACAGGACGTGAGTTGTATTTCTTATGCAGGTGAGCAAGTTCATATATTGGCATGCTTGTCAGCATATAAGCAGGATACAGAAATTCTTACTCCATTTAAAGTTGCTGCTGTAATGAGTAAGAATGGTAAAGGGCAAAGCCCCCATAAACAAAATGGAAATGCAAAAGGTGGGATGAATTCAGTGTCGGGAACAGGGGAAAATCCTGATGGTCAGGATATGGATCAGAATGGTGAAAGGCTATCGAAAGAGAAGATTGATCCTGTAAAGGATGTTTCTGTTAGTGAATCTCTTCTACGAATGGAAGACCACAAAAGACAGACAGAGATATTATTGCAAAAGTTTGAGAACTCCCATTTTTTTGTTAGGATTGCAGAGTCAGATGAATCACTATGGTCGATAAGAAGTTCTTCTGAGAAGTCTTCAGAATCTTTGGACATAAATGGTCTAGATTCTACTGCAAAAAGCATCTCTCATCCTAATGCAGTTATCGATAGAGGGAATTTCGATGCCAATATCGCTGGAGGAGTGGCAAGAAATTGTATTAAGTGTTGCTCCCTTACTAATGGAGACCTAGTGGTATGTGCCACAAACTTCTAGTTAATGATATAAACTATGTTCAGAAATTTTATTTTTGTACTGATTAAACTTGTTCTTGCATTTAGGGTGTAATTTTATTATACCACGCTGTGGGAGCTTTATACTATTGTAACTTATGCTAGATGCCTCTGTCTGATATGCTGGATGTTCTGTACTGGTCCAGGAAACCTTTCTGTCAGTGATATTAAAATGAAAATTCATATGTTGAGCTGTAGATTTTGTAGCTATTGTTATCTCCACATTTTCAAGCTGCAACTTGTACCTCAGAATTTCATCTCACTATTATGATGCATATTTTTTTCCTATTGTTATATTTTGATCTGTGTCAGTGAGCTCAGTATTTTGGTTGCACCTCATGACTGACATGTTTTTATTTATTTATTGCTGAATGAAATGTATCTATTTTATTACACTGCATAAATATTAACGGAACCAATGTTTTGGAGCCAAGTAACCAGCATTCTCTTAATTGTTCTTCAACTAGAAACTCCCTACGTCCTGATCACTTGAGTTATTCTTAATTAAGGCTATTTGAGGACCTATAACTATAAGTTTTTGATTGCTTATTTGACAAAGGCTAAATAGGTTAATAGTTTTTTTTTTTTTTTTTATAATTTATTTAGGCAAGCTAAATAATTAGAGAACTAGGGAAGGCCTAAACTAGAAAGGGCTTTTGTGGTGTATCACAAGACACTAATGACAACCACTAATGAATCTACCTCATATGGTGCCTCCTTTGTTAGTACAAGGTGGAGGGTGAGTTTGTGGGTTCAAGATCCATTAGATGCGTATGTAACTCACCATTAAAAGATAGAGCATATTGAAAAAAAAGAAAAAAAGAAAGAAAGAAAGGAGACTTATCTAATTTTTATCATTTTACCATTGAAGAACATTCAGCATATAACATTGGCTATTGACATTTCTAATCTGGTGGAAATCTGGAGCACTCGATGATGATTAACGCACTACTTGGGTTGGCTTCACATTTTTCCCCCTTTTATGATAAATAAAGGCTATTGATCATATGGAATCTTGTGATAACATCACTAAGCTAGCTAGATTCTTTTTTTTAAGGTGGGGAATTTTTATGTTGCAATTAACCTCCATATGCTGGCTAGTTGGTCTTGAAATGTTTTGGTGATCATTTAGACTAGATCCTCCTCCATGATCATGCTAATGCCCTTTCTCTCCCCTATCTCAGTTTGACAACCTGAATCATGGCAAAAAAAATGGCGACTAATGTCTTCATCTCTCCACTATGGATTGTAATCTTCTTCAACTCTGCATAACTAAAAAGGATTGTTGATGTCCCACCTGAAAAGAAGGGATTGCTACACAGTTTGACAGAACTTTGTTCTGAGTTATGCTTTATACTCACTCCCAGTCAAAAGCGCATTTTAAGTTATCTAGCTTTGTGCAGAATATTACTAGAGGAAAACCCTGGGAGATCCTAATTCATATTAAACTTTTTCTAAAAATAAAAAGAATGTTTTTTAAAAATGTATTAAATTTAAATTGTAAATGGTGCTTGTTAAATTACTGATTCTCTCAAAAGTTTAAGCTATTAGGATATGGTAAATTTAATCATTTAACCATATACTTCTAATACTCCCCCTCACGTGTGGGCCGAAACTACCTTTTAATTAGGTGAGGCCCAACACGTGGAAATTTAAATGGGAGGAAAGCGAAGGAGACAAGGATCGAACTTAGGATCTTATGCTCTGATACCATGTTAAATTAGCGATTCTCCCAAAAGCTTAAGCTATTAGGATATGGTAAATTTAATCATTTAACCATATACTTCTAACAGTGCTTATGAGTCTAAACTAATATTGTAGCATAAATATGATGTTTGAATGTTTATATTCCTGATGCATATTGCTGTTTTCCGTTGTTAGGATTGCTGGTTCTCATCTTATTCTCTTGTTTGGAATGATGCAGGTGTGTTTACAGGTGAATGTTGGTGTTGATTTTTTTAGAGACCCTGTCATTGAAATTCTTCAATTTGAGAAATATCAGAGCAGAAATTTGTCTTTTGAAAGCCAGGACAACTCAGTTTTTACAAATCAGGACCCATGTGGAGAACTGTTAAAATGGTTGCTTCCCTTGGATAACACTCTCCCTCCATCTCGTCCTTTATCTCCTCCTCTAAGTTCTAGTTCAGGAATTAGTAGCTCATCTCAAAGGTCCACGCTTTCTTCCTCATCTGGCTCTGGCTCTCAACTATTTTCTTTTAGCCACTTTAGAAGTTACTCCATGTCATCTCTTCCTCAAAATACTGCACCACCCCCTGGACCTGTTAAAGTCACCAGTTCTAAGCCAAGCTTTGATCTTGATGATTGGGATCAATTCTCATCTCAGAAGCCTTTGAAGAGTAAAAAAGTTGGGAGTGAAGAGCTTTTATCTTTCCGAGGTGTGACTTTGGAGCGAGAACGGTTTTCTGTTCGCTGTGGACTGGAAGGCATCTATATACCAGGTAGAAGGTGGAGAAGAAAACTTGAAATTATTCAACCTGTAGAAATCCATTCTTTTGCTGCTGACTGCAATACAGATGACCTTATTTGCGTCCAAGTAAAGGTGTGAACGATTTATACTACTGAGTCTAGTTATTTGATAAATATACTTCTTCCCCATAATTGATATAATATTTGACCAGTCTATATTTGATAAATATAATTCTTCCCCTTAATTGATATAATATTTGACCAGACTATGTAGAAATAACATACTTGTTGAGTTATGCATTTATCTTTTGCCCTAACTATGTAGCATATCCAATTGTTTGCAGAACATTTCTCCTGCGCATATGCCAGATATTTTGGTATACATAGATGCTATAACAATTGTTTTTGAGGAGGCTTCAAAAGATGGATTACCCTCGTCATTACCAATCGCGTGTATTGAAGCTGGCAATGAACACAGTTTGCCAAACCTAGCCCTCAGGTTGTTGTTCACTCTAGGTATCTTAATTTACTTTATGTTGTTAGCTCTGGTACTGTATTCCCTGGATCTATCACTGTTGCTATTCTTGGTGGTGGTTGTGTGTGTGTGTATATATATATATATCATTTTAGAGGAAAATCAACGTTTAGAAGTACATAAATATTTGTAGGCTATGTCAAACATTTTGGGTAATGACAGCTGTTGTTGTGCAAATTCTGTTTACATGGGGACAATGCCTTAGTTACAAGCATGGTAACTAATGAAATTTTGATGCAGCAGATCTGATACTAACTTGATGCAGAAAGAAAGGCCTTGGTCTACTGTAATTTGGCATGGCAAAAGGGCACTTGCCTGAGTTTGGTCTGTTACAATCTAAACATGTTTGAGGTCATCCAAAATCTTTTAATTCTATGTTGGGTTTGGCTTGTACTAGTTGGACATCAAGAATTGCTCACCCCTTTTTTATGATGTTTCCAGTGTGTGGACATGTTGATGTCAATTGAATCATGATTCTAGTGTACCGGATTGCATCATTCTGGATATTTGTCCTTATTGCTGAAAAGATTATATAGGAGAGTATTTATGTGCCAATTGAAGGGAAGAATAGAGATATTTCTCGAGTGTCTAGGGAGTAGTGTGTAAATGGAAAGAATCTTAATTTAGTATAATCACAAGTTTATATGTTCTTTTAAATCTTTTCCTCATGACAGGAGGGGAGAGGAGCATTCTTTTATTCTTAAACCTGCAACTTCTATGTGGAAGAAACTCAAAGCTCATGGTGAAAGAAGTTCCCAGTCATCACAATTACGAGCTGGAAATGCTGCATCTAGTTTACGTGTTCTCCCCAAGAATGTTGAAGGAAAGAGGAGTGCTTCAACTGCTGATCAGTATGCAATTATGGTTTCATGTCGGTGCAACTACACTGGTATCTATATTGCTCTTAGTTTATGAAAAATATAAGCAGTTGCTTGTTTCTAATTATTACAATGTTTATCGCATGGTTTTTGTTGTGTGTAGAGTCAAGATTGTTTTTCAAACAGCCAACAAATTGGCGACCGCGTATGTCAAGGGATCTTATGATCTCTGTTGCATCTGAAATTTCAGGACAGTCTCCTGGTCCCAATGAAGGGGTCTCCCAGCTTCCTGTTCAGGTTTCATATGAATTGATTATTCATTTGTCAGTGTGTAGGTACCGTGTCTCTACTCATGCTACTACATAATTTCATCTAACTAGTTCAATTTCTCAGGTCCTAACTCTTCAGGCTTCAAATTTGACCTCTGAAGATCTTACTTTGACAGTTCTTGCTCCAGCCTCATTTACTTCACCTCTGACTGTGGTGTCCTTAAATTCTTCACCGTCAACACCAATGAGCCCATTTGTTGGATTTTCTGAGTTTACAGGAAAGGCAAGTGCTGACCGACGTGGTAGTGCTATGCAAAGGCCGGGATCAGCACCCCTTTTATCGGATTCACTGAAGCAGAACAGTGATGGTGGAGCGCAGTCAGTTTCCTTTAATGAGCATGCTTCTCCCACATCTGATGTTGTTCCTAGCACTGGTCTGGGTTGTTCACATCTGTGGCTGCAGAGTAGAGTTCCATTAGGGTATTCCTTCATTCTTCTTCTTCTTCTAATCTCTTTCTCTCTCTCTCTAAATATATAGTTATGCTCATCATTACAATTTACTGTGGTGCATCAGATGTGTTCCTTCTCAATCTACAGCTTCCATCAAGCTTGAGCTACTTCCACTGACTGATGGCATAATTACACTTGACACCTTACAAATTGATGTCAAGGAAAAAGGTAAAGGAATCGATGTGTTTATTTTTACTGTTTGACTTCTTCATACCTGCATGCTTGAGCTGTCAGAAGAAATAGTTATTTATGTGTTTCTGTTGACCCATACTAAGTTCTCATCTAATGGTTGGAGCGTTAGAAGATGCATTAATTCTGAGGGATGCGTTTTCTTTCTTATATCATAGCCATGTTGGGTTTCAAATACAACTCTTCATGGATAGAGCTACAACTTATCGTTTATCTAAACACACTGACCGTCCCCCACCCCACACATGTTCTTTCATGGATTGTTGGAGGTCTAGCACTGATACCTATATACAAAGCCACTGTCTCCAGTTCTGATTGTTTAGTATTACTGTAATTCCAAGCAGGTAGCATTCTTTGTTTAATGCTGATTAATGAATATTTTCTAGTCTAATACATGTTGTCATTTGTCAATGAAAGGGCTTATATACTAGAAAGCTCTTACTTGGTTTCAAGATCACTGCTTCCTTTGTCCTTTTTCTCATGGTTATCCTATAATCTTTTTTTTTTTTTTTTTTTTTTGATCATGGTTATCCTATAATCTTAATCCAACAAGCTAACCATTTTCTCTTAAGTTCTTATGGAAGTTTACTTTCTGGCATAGCAGGTCTTACCTATGTCCCTGATTACTCACTGAAGATCAATGCAACTTCCAGCATTTCCACAGGTATTATATAGGATTGAACTATAACTTCCATTTTTCCCACATCTGATCTTGAACAGTGGAAAGAATTACTCATCCAGTAAGCATATTAGGCTTTGCTGTTTGCCATCCAAACAACTAGCATCAAGTACATTTTTTCTCTCTCTTGAGTGTAGTTGGTATTGTCATGTTAAATTTGTTTTAGAAATATAGCTTCACATTGTGTATTGTAAACCATGAACTTGAGAAGGGGAGTTGTTACATACCCTTTATAGGATAAGAATGTACGCTTTGTAGAGTAATTTGCTCTCTTGAAATTTCCCGTTCGATACTACTTAATAAAAGCAGAGAAATTATTACAGTGCTTTCCACGGTGATGATCAATCTGTATCTTTGGATCTTCAATGGGATTATTATTACTTTTTTTTCAGCCTTTGTTCTTCTAATTATTAAAGTATATTATGCCGTTCATTCATATTGCTTTTGCCTTCTTTCCCTTTGTTGTACAATGTATCAGCAATAACAAGTGTGGAAATTCAGAGGACATTATTATGTTTGATTAGATCATAACATACCTGGGAATAATAGTATAATTTTTATTCTGGATTTTTAAAAATGTTGTTGCATTAGTTTGCACAAAAAGCAGTCTTTTAGATATTCTCGTAATCTATCAATTTCAAATTATATGATATTACACATTAGGCAAAACATGCGGCACTCATATTCTAGTATTCTACAAAAATATTCCATTACAAACTATGATCGTAGCTTCATTGCAACCATAAGCATTTATACTCATTTCATATTGAATTAGTGAAGTTCTTAAGATCATGACATGTATAGCATCTCAATTCATATGTTGATCAATGCTACAATATCTCACTTTCCATCTAAAATCGAATTCAAGGACACAAATTGAGTTGCTAATTCTACGCCATGGCACAATATGAAGACAATATTATGTTGCCATCCTTCATCGAAAAAAAAAAGTGCATATGAACAACACTGTGTATGTTTATGTTTGTTTGTAAAAAATTAGTATTTTTGGAAATGGCAAAACTTAGGTACAGTACTTTAAGTTCCCTATTTAAAATTTTGACGTCTGTCCAATTTAACAATCCAAACAAACGGTGTTAAAACTAAATTTTTTTTCCCTTTTCCTTTTTTTTCCTGTATTGCAACTGCAAGAGAACCCACATTTTCAGATCTTTCAAATTGTAGGATTTGTGCCTTCTGCAGAAGAATAAATAGATATTATCATCTGCAGAGCTCAACCTCTTCAAGATCAACGACTCCATTGTGGCGACAAACCTCTTCTTCTCTTGCCGGACCGTTGGTTTCCAGATAGATCTAGTGTTAATATGGTTAAAGTTAGGGTTTCCATAGTTTCTCCGGCGATAAAAAATTGTTGGCTTCTTTATTTTCTCCTTTCTTCTTTATTTTTCTGCTAGGGCTTTTTTGTTTGCTTTTGATGGGCACCGTGTGAAAGTCGAAAGCATAGCTTTTGATGGGCTGAGATGAGAACAAGTTTACAGCTGATGGGCTAATGGACTTCTTTGTTTGCCTTTTGAGAGCCAGTGACTATTGGATTTTCCACAATGATTTTTGTTTTTTTTTTTTACTTTATTTGGATTTATTTGGAGCAGAAAGCATAGCTCATCTATTTATTTTTCAGCGGAAGGCATAGATCCTACAATTCGAAAGATCTGAAATCTGAAGCCATGGGTTCTCTTGCAGTTGCTAAACAGGAAAAAGAAGGAAGAAGGGGGAAAAAAAAAAAGAATTTTAGTTTTAACGCCGTTTGTTTGGATTGTTAAATTGGACAGATGTCAAAATTTCAAGTAGAGAACCTAAAGTACTGTATCTAAGTTTTGCCCTTTTGAAAATAAAATAGTTTTTAGCCTCTTCTCTTTTTTGTTACACGTTTTAACATAAAAGTTGTCAAAAGTTATATATTTTGATCAAAACTATTTAATTGATATCTCACTTAAGCCTAATTTAAGCTTGTTATTACAAGAATAAAACTTTTGGCAAGCCTTTGGGGCAGCTATTAAATATTGCAAAAATATGAGAGAGAGAGAGAGAGAGAGAGAGAGAGAGAGAGAGAGAGACATGGCAAAATGAACCATATTAAATATTTAGCAAAACTTTATAGGGTCATACTAATAAGTGTCCTTAGAGCAACAGTTAACAATTTATTTTAGGAAAGTTTTGACATCACTTTTATGAAAAATGGAAAAGGTTGTTGAAACATTAATCGTTTTTTTTTTTTTTCTTATAAAAACTTTCTTTAAATAGATTGTTAACCATTGCCCAAAGGGCATTCGTTAACATTTCTCAACTTGATAATGAAAAAAATAGGCAATAGAATAATCCAAAGCAAATCTTGGAGCAATCAACCACAAAATAACTAAATTCTCCGAAGGATATCACTCACCACCATCAAAATCAAAATGTCTGCAAATAGGAAAGGTTTTGAAATTAGCTATTGATAGGTGGGTGGAATAAAAGATAATGGAGAGAACAAGGAGAGATTGTCTCTAAAATTAAAAAAAAAAAAAAAAAAAAAAAAGATAACCTCTAATGAATTACCACATTTTTTGGGCCAAGTTTAGTGTAACTTAGGCTAACCCAAGTTGGGGGCTGACTAAGGAAACTGAAGGTTAAGTCAGTCATTAAAGTTTTTGTGAATTCAAAATTCTCCTAATAACATTGTTTTTAGGAAGAAAATGGCATACATTGGTTAGTGAAACTGGTGTGTTTTTCCAAGGAGAAAGGAGACTTGATTTTTTTTTTTTTTTTTTTTTGCTAAAATGTAAAGTGTCCCTTTCTAAGTTTGACTAAAATTCATTTCAGTTTTTTAACTTTACTTTCGTTCAATTGAATTCTCTAAGTTTTAAAATTATTCAATTCAAGTTTTTTGTCAAATTTTGTTTTAAAAAATTGGCCATTATTTTAAGGGCAATTTTTAACAAAATTAGACAACTATCTAAATTGAATAAATTTAAAATTTAGAAAATTTAACTGAACAAAAATAAAGTTAAAGATAAATGGTGCAATTTTCATTTTAACCTTAAAAAAAAAAAAAAAAAAAAAAAGGAATCATGCCTCAAAATTAGGCTTAGGCTTTTCAGTTGATGGGATGGGTTCTAGAGCTCACTCTTGGGCCAAATGGACCCAAATCCAACCCTGGACTTGCCAAGTCTAAGCCCTTCTACCTATCATCTTCAAGATGTCATATTTTGTAAAGTGAAAAACAGATTCAATTTTTCTACCTTGTTGAGGACAGTGATGCTTTTTTATATGCACTGCACCATACACACAAATATATGAGAAATTATTTTGTACTTTCAAAGTACCATAAATGTGTACTCTCTCCTTTCACATGATTCACCATTCATGTGAAAAGGAGAGTACGCATTTATGATATTTCGGGAGTACCTAATAATTTTCCCAAATATATAATTATTATATCTAAAATCATTAACAAGTTTGTACTTAAAATGAACAACAATGAATTTTTATTTCCATTTATATTATTCACAAATCAGGACCCAATTAATATCCTTAGATTTGGGGGATCTTTTGCAAGTTGACAGAAAATATAATTCTTGTCTCTTTCTTGATCCACTCTTATATACATTTTTTCCAAATCTCGCATAAGAGCCTCAAGGAAACATTAATAATAAAAATAAAAATATCCAGCAACATATTTAAATTTGATGGGATTCATAGCAGACAACCTAATTTTTCTCCACCACAAAGCATTAGGATAGGAGTAAAGTCCTCAAATGAAAACAGAGCCAAGAATGCTACAATCTTACAAGCGGAAATACATATAGGTCTAAACAAAATAACGAAGAAACTACACTTTATTACTCTAAACTATACTATTGATTACACTTTGTAACCTAAACTTTTTGAATGCACGTACACCCTAAATTATGATCCTTGATGCATTTTGCACCTCGACATTAAGTTTGTTATTAACTTTGATAGAAAAATATGACACTACATGAATATACTTAATTATCCTTCTTCTTAATTCTTTTAAAAACAAAGAATAAATTATACTTTATCATCCTAAACTATAATTTTGATTACACTTTGCATCATAAATTTTGAATTTTCATTCAATTTAACAATAAACTTGACATTGGGATGCAAAGTGTAATAAAGCACATAATTTAAGATGCAAAATGTATATTCGAAAAGTTTAAATTGCAAACTGTAATATTGGGTATAATTTAAGGTAGTAAGGTGTAGTTTCTCCAAAAATAAATTAAAAATGTTTTGCACCTCGTTTTAGCCCAAAGCTAAGATTCTCAAAAAAAAAGCCTAAAGCTACACTACATTACGTGAGGGTTAATTACTAAGCAACTGAAGTGGTTAAAGAAATTACTTCCCAAGATGCATGTGTGCAACTTAACTTGGACTCTGTATCTTCAGAAAAAAGCTCAAACATACTTGGAATTTTTTTTTCTCTCCCTATTTCAAATATTGATGCTATGCTCTAATTACAATTTACCACCTTAATAATTATAAAAAAGATAGTGAATATTTTTATATCTCTAGCGTTACTGTTCCCTTTTATTGAAAAGACTTTGACACATCACATAAAGAAAGACTGAGCTGTTCTGATTCTGCACCATTCTAGTTGCAAAACTGACCCATTGATCAATGTCATTTGTGCAGTTACTCCTAAGAAAGAGACCACAAGCATGCCTCAAAATTAGGCTTAGGCTTTTCAGTTGATGGGATGGGTTCTAGAGATCACTCTTGGGCCAAATGGACCCAATCCAACCGTGGACTTGCCAAGTCTAAGCCCTTCTACCTATCATCTTCAAGATGTCATATTTTGTAAAGTGAAAAACAGATTCAATTTTTCTACCTTGTTGAGGATAGTGATGCTTTTTTATATGCACTGCACCATACACACAAATATATGAGAAATTATTGTATATTTCTAAAGTATCATAAATACGTACTCCCTCCTTTCACATGATCCACCATTCATGTGAAAAAAAGAATACGCATTTATGATACTCCGAGAATAACTAATAATTTTCCCAAATATATAACTATTATATCTAAAATCATTAACAAGTTTGTATTTAAAATGAACAACAATGATTTTTTTTTTCCATTTATATTATTCACAAATCACGACCCAATTAATATCCTTAGATTTGGGGGATCTTTTGCAAGTTGACAGAAAATATAATTCTTGTCTCTTTCTTGATCCACTCTTATATACACTTTTTCTAAATCTAGCATAAGAACCTCAAGGAAACATTAATAATAAAAATAAAAATATCCAGCAACGTATTTAAATTTAATGGGATTCATAGCAGACAACCTAATTTTTCTCCACCACAAAGCATTAGGATAGGAGTAAAGTCCTCAAATGAAAACTGAGCCAAGAATGCTACAATCTTACAAGCGAAAATACATATAGTTCCAAACAAAATAATGGAGAAATTACACTTTATTACTCTAAATTATACCATTGATTACACTTTGTAACCTAAACTTTTTGAATGCACGTACACCCTAAATTATGATCCTTGATGCATTTTGCACCTCGACATTAAGTTTGTTATTAACTTTGATAGAAAAATATGACACTACATGAATATACTTAATTATCCTTCTTCTTAATCTATATATTATTACTAAAAGCTGAAGCGTAGCATTTATTGTTGCTACGCTCCAGTTGAGCTATATCAGCGTCCACCTAATTATCATTTTCTTTCCAATTTTTCTATAATTGTTTTTAACATTTAATTTTTATTTTATTTTAATATTTACACTTTTTCTAACCTTTCTTCATCCTTACCTTTTCATCTCCCCACTACCCTCTACGTAAATTCTATTCTTCTTCTTCTTTTTATCTCCCCACTATCCTCTACATAAATATTCTTCTTCTTCTTCTTTCTCTTCATTTTCCTTTATTTTGTCTCTTCTTTTTCCCACTTTCTTACTATAAATTGGTTACTATCTATTCCATTCTATGCATAGTTTTCTCTCACAAAAAAAGTTCTCTCTCTCTCTCTCTCTCTCTCAATTTTTCGATGAATTTTTTATACATTCTTTTATTTATGCCAAATTACTAATCTTTGGGAATCTTTTCTTTTCTTTTTTTCTTCTTTGTTTTTCTACACTAGAATCAATATGCTCATTTTTCACTTAATTTAATCGGGTAGTTTGCCGAAACTTAAAAACAGGTTCTCTCTCTCTCTTTATCTCTCACTTTTTTGATGAATTTTTTATACATTCTTTTATTTATGCCAAATTACTAATCTTTGGAATTTTTTTTTTCTACACTAGAATCATTATGCTCATTTTCTCACTTAATTTAATCGAGTAGTTTGCAGGAATTCAAGTAAAACTAGACAATAAAGAATTTTATGGCACTGAAAAACACTTGAATATATACCATCCAAAAGTTGAAAGTCAGCAAATTAGTAGAGCTATGATTAATCTTCAAACGGGATTGATGGTATTACCAATGTTCTTTAATTAGCATCCTTATTCCTATTTCCCTATATATGTTTCCTAGAATTAGTATTGTCTCATTTTTATTTTCTCTATTATATTCTAGGTAAATCAAGAGTTCTTTAAAACTCCACATTGGTTAACGCCATTTAGATTTGTTTCTTTTAATTTTTTTTTTACTCTTTAATTGTTAAATGTTACCCTTTTTTGGCTCTTTCTTATAACTCTAATTAATGTTGATGGTTTTTTTTTTTTTTTTTTTGGTTAGTTAAGGTTGATGGTTCTTTCTTACTGAGAAAAGAAAAAATTGAAAAAAATTGAATTCTGTATAAACCTGTACCTAAGGGGACAGGAGCCTTTGTTTATTTGATTAGAGACAATATATTAAAGGAGCATATCCTTTGGTCATTGCATTGCATTTCTTAGAGGTTAAAAGATAAAGTTTATCATTATAGGAAAACATTTTGGGTGGAGATAAGGTCATCATTTTGTTTGCTCTAAGAGTAACAAAAGATCCTATTGTAAAGGAAGCCCACAATCATATCACATGCTTATTACACTAACCATGAGCACAACCCATTATTCTCCCTCACCATGTTTCTACTACATTTGCATTTAGCAACTTAATATTAAAATTTATTCCCAATAGAAGACTTGTAGAGTCATTCAGTTTTTATAGGAAACTAGCCGCAGACTCGCACGATGCATGGGAATATAAATATTATGCAATGAAGTGTAATATATAAAAAGTAACAATTACTTCAAGCATTTTCCTTTTTTCAAAAAAAAAAAAAAAGATTTTTACACTTTTTTTATTTATCTTTTTATCTCTACAAATATATCATTTTAAAATTTTTTGTGTATTTCATTAATAATTTTTAAGGTGAACCTTATTCTTCTAACTTTGTTGTAGTGTGTTACATTTGCTTAATATACAACTCATCTTTTAAGGAATAAGAAAATTATCATAATAATAAAAAATCATCACAAAATTACAGTGTTAACTTAACCAAAATTAAAATAAAACTAAAGAAATAAAAAATAGATTTTATAATAATTTATTTGTCAAAAAATTGGTAGGCATATTCAAATTCCTATTTCCAAAAACAACAAAGTATTAATCCAAACCAAAATTCAATCTAAATTATAAAAGGGAAAGAAAAGACTTTCTTATGGGAATTTAAAAAGCACAATCCTAAAACACATTTAAGGAAAAGAAAACCATCAATCTTAATTTGAGTTATAAGAAAGAACAAAAATCTTTTATGTGCAATTGTTCTCTTTATTGGTATTTATTGTTATATAATTTATTTTTACTTTTTTTTTCTTCTCATCTTATGTTATTCAACATTTAAATTCAATCATATCTTCTACACCATTAAATTATTTATATTTTCTCTTTTTTTTTTTTAATAATTAAACATGGAATATTTTATTTAAATAATAAAATTATCCTTAAAAAATTGTACTTTTTTTTTTTTTTTACATTTATACTTTGTCCAAGCTTTTTACTTACTTTTATCTTTTCATCTCCCCACTACCTTCTACCTTAATATCACTATTCATCTCCCCGCATCTTCCATAATATTAAATTATTTATATTTTTCTCTCCTTTTTATTTAAAAAATTAAAAATTATACTTAATTTCAATAAATAAAAGTGTCATCACAAAGTGGAGTAATACTAGGGACACACTCATTCTCAAACCCAATACATCAAAGAAAAAATATAATACAAAACAAATGCTGATTGGGAAACACTAAATTAAATAATAATAATAATAATGAGGATATCAAACCAAATATAATACAAAGAAACTAATAGTTATGGAAATAGTAACCTAAGAGTATCAAAATTAAATGACACAAAAAACTACAATGCATATTTAATGCAATAAAATCATCATCAAATTTTGAAAAACAGTAGGTTGCCTATGGAGAGAGAGAGAGAGAGAGAGAGAGAGAGAGAGAGAGAGAGAGAGAGAGAGAGAGAGGGTAAGGAAAAAAAAATCAAAATGTCAATTAGTAACTATTAATTGAAAAACAAAGAGGTTGTAAGGAGAAGTAATAATAAAAAATAAATATAACCAATATGGAGGACATTAAGAACTTTACAATGCAATAAGTGCAATAAAATCAACTATTATATTCACTTAAAAAATTGAATCAATAATCAATAATTATACACAACCATAGCAATATATTTAAACTTAAAACTAATCAAACTCTAATTCATAACTAAAAGGAGATGTTCTCATGTAATAATAGAGATTACATAAGAAATAAAGTTATAAAATTTTAAAATCCTTTTTTTGACATTTCATTTAACTTTATATATATATATATATGTATGTATATATATATGTGTGTGTGTGTGTGTGTGTGTGTATGTATATATATATGTAATCTTCATACACAATTACATTTAAAAATCAAATAAACAATGCTAAATCTCATTTAACACCTATGTTATGAAAATCATTAGCCAGTAAATATAAGATAATAATAAAGAACATTATAAATGATATTATGAAAAAAAAAAGTGATAAAACTAATTAGCTACTATCATTATGAAATAGTAGTCTATGATTTTACACATCTAAAGAAGTGGAATATATAGAGTTTACTTAAGATATATGTAAAAATTCACATTAAAAAAAAGATATGTAAAGGTTAAAAAAATGAATATTCTATAAATAAATAAAAATGTATATGTAAGGTTTTTATTAACTTAAAAGAAAATGAAAAATCAATTATTAACAACAGCAACAACAACAACAACAACAACAATAATAATAATAATAATAATATAAGGGTAATTATATTCTCCTTTCTTGAGGTTTGAAGAAATGACACTTTACCCTAAACTTGAAAAGAAAAAATATTTTCACCCTTTACATTTGTTTAACCAAATTTTGTTAAATTAATATTAAAATATTGTGTACTAACCTACCTGTGCTTAAGGTAGGTTCCAAAATTATCCTTAATTTTAAAATTAAATTATCTTATTTTAAAATTTTAAATTAATGTGTATTTCAAAATATTAAGTAATGTCTTTTGCTTTTTTTTTTCCCTCTTTTCTTTTCCCAATGAGTTATGGAGAGATTTGTCATTTCAAATCTTTTGGTATTTTATAAATTTGTATTTTAATTCTACAGTTATAAGTAATGTCTTTACTAACCATAGTTAAGCATTTACAAACAGATTCTTGAATAAATTTAAAAATATTTTTTTATTAATATAAACAAAATGGGAGAGTGTTATTACTTATTAATATAAACAAAAAAATTATCTCCCGCAATGCGTGGGTCTGCGACTAGTTCGTTTAAAAACAAAGAATAAATTATACTTTATCATCCTAAACTATAATTCTGATTACACTTTGCATCATAAATTTTGAATTTTTATTCAATTTAACAGCAAAGTTGACGTTGGGATGCAAAATGTAATGAAGCACATAATATAAGATGCAAAATGTATATTCGAAAAGTTTAGATTGCAAACTGTAATTGTGGGGACAAAGGCCCATGGCTACAGTTCAGGTCGTGAAGAGGCTAAAAGCTCCAAGATCATGTAGTGGGCTTTGTGGGGTTAAAGGCCCAAAACCGTGCATTGAGCCTCCAACGATATCCGAAGACGTGGTATAGTCCGAGGAGAGGGAAATGGACATGCAGAATCCCAGATTGCGACTTATTATGTTTGGTGAAAGAAAAGGCAATCCGAGGAGAGGCCCTAGCTTTATGGAAATGGGAATCCTCAAAAATACCTAAGGAAGGGCTGCTACCGCTGCATTAATTGTGCTACACCTACTCTTCTGACCGCATTTATGTGGAGAAGACCCCTGAACAATGCAACTTTGGCCACCGTGACTCACAGTAAGCCAAAAAGGATACATGATGGGATATGCACTCAAGTGAAGAATCAGATGGGAGACAAGTGTAAGGTGGAGATGGTCTTGAGAGAGCTATACAATGTGGAGGCATTCTTTTTTGGAGAAAAAGAAAAAAAGGGGAAAAAGAAGGAAAAGGAGTTAGGATAGAAGAATTCACCTCCTTGGACCTTTATTGAGAAGAGTTCGTTAAAACTTGGGCTTCTTATTTTTTCTTTCTGGAAACCCTAACATATTGCATTGGTTGTTTAAATCATCCTAGCACAACTTTCGCGTCCCACTCTCTACAAATTTATTGTTTAGGGACCATTTGGGCCGTCTCATCCAGTTTGGACCGACTCACGAATCTGTGTCCTTATAGTAATATTGAGTATAGTTTAAGGTAGTAAGGTATAGTTTCTCCAAAAATAAATTAAAAATGCTCTGCACCTCATTTTAGCCCAAAGCTAAGATTCTCAAAAAAAAAAAAAAAGCCCAAAGCTACACTACATTACGTGAGGGTTAGTTACTAAGCAACTGAATTGGTTAAAGAAGTTACTTCCCAAGATGCATGTGTGCAACTTAACTTGGACTCTGTATCTTCAGAAAAAAGCTCAAACATACTTGGAATTTTTTTTTCTCTCCCTATTTCAAATATTGATGCTTTGCTCTAATTACAATTTACCACCTTAATAATTATAAAAAAGATAGTGAATATTTTTATATCTCTAGCGTTACTCGTTCCCTTTTATTGAAAAGACTTTGACACAGCACATAAAGAAAGATTGAGCTGTTCTGATTCTGCACCATTCTAATTGCAAAACTGACCCATTGATCAATGTCATTTGTGCAGTTACTCCTAAGAAAGAGACCACAAGTTCTATCATGTACCCTCATGAAACTATATATAGGAACTGATTTTGTGATACCCCGATTTATTGATGTGTGAATCTCAATTGAAGTGTGAATTAAGTATATTTAAATTGTTATATGTGAATCTCTCTTTTTTAATATGGGATAAAACATTTTACTAACTCCTTATCTTCCATATTAACTCTCCTATTATTATATTTATGTTATAATATTAATCCATTTTAATTACATAATACTCCGTATTAAAATGCTACAACATTATATACAAGAGTTTTATGATCTAGTAAATGTGGTTAAAGTTTTTTTTTTTATTTTTTAAATAGAATTTCTATTCTAGCCTAATCTAAGTGTATATGTGTTTGAAGCTCCCTTCTGGAGACTTGAACCCCAGCCTTTGCCCCTCACACTCCACAAGCATTTATACTTGTAGAGTGACCACTGCAACAAAGGTGCGCGGCAGTGTGGTAAAAGCTTTACTAACTTGTAAGTTGTGACAAATGGGACATGTAATCCCATCCAAATTAATATGAGCATAGAAATGGACGCTCATATTTTTTACTAAAACACTACTAAATTACAAGCAAAGTCACACACGTTGACAGGTAAGCAACAGCTTCTCCAACCTTCTTATCAGTGAAAATTTTCAAAACAAAAGTTGTAAAATTGGTTTTGTACCTACGAATTTATGTCATTGATAAGAGGAAAAAAATTAATGTTTTTTACGCTGCGTTTGGCAACATGTAAAATATTTTCTGAATGTAAAATATTTTCAGGTGAAAATATTTTTGGGAAAAGAAAATATTTTTAAATATTTGGCTGCATTATGAAAATTGTTTTAGAAAATATTTTCAGGTGTTTGGTTGCATTCTAAAAATGCTAATTTTCTACTAATTTCTCACATTTTCTCAGTCATTTTCTTAGCTTCCAAACAAATTTTATAATAGGAAATTTCAATATATAAACTTAAAAAAAAAACAAAAATCAAAACAAAATCATACGTTAAACTCAAACAATTCGGCCAAATTGAGAGAGAGAGGAAGAGAGAGTGATAAAAAATTGAGGGAAAGGGATAGGTAGATCGAGAAAGAGAGAGATCGATCATGGGTGGGTCATGGGTGACGATCTCGGCGACGCGATCTCGGCAGTGCTGGGGTGCGATCTTGGTGGCGTGATCTCAGAGGTGAGGTTAAGTGAGAAAAGAGAAGAAAAGGGAGAAAACTCACCAGCGCGGAGGGGAAAACGTCAGCGCTGCTCAACGGAATGTGGGTGGACCTCGGACCGGCATCGACATGTGGGGTGGAGCTCTGCCTCCCTCTCATTGGTGCGTGGGGTGGAGTTGAAGAGTTTGGCGAGTCGAACCATGTGGAGTGAAGAATTTCAAAAATATGTTGAAGGTAAAATGACTCCTGCAATTGTTTACGGGTCTTAGGGCTTTATTTTATAGTCAATGCAAATGTTTTCCGTTTGACCAAATTTTCCATGCGCAACCAAACACATGGGAGGGTGTAAAATATTTTCCCAAATCCATTTTCAGCTGAAACAAACGCAGTCTTAGTTACAACAATGTTATCTTGGCAAATTAAACTCTTCTCTCTTTTTTCTCCGACAAATAAAGGAGAGAAGATTTAAATCCAAATTCTTCATTTTGGAAATAACCCACATATAAGATCATCGAATCACAAAGTTCTTATCAACCATCCAAATCTTGTAACTAGTGAAATTTTGACATATGGCATTATATAGGTTGACATGGCACCATTCAGATGATGCCACATCATAGATTTGTAAGCTTAGATGCCATAAGGATTGGGATGAGAGAGAAAAATTGAAACAAAGATTAGATGCGAATCTGAAAGTAACACACTAATATTATTGCAATTAAAAATTGGTGAAAGTTTGAGAAGTAGAAGTATGCTATATCCTTATGAATAATTTATAATTATCAGTGTTAAAATGTATTAAGCATACTGCTAATACTTATATAGGTTCTGGCTAGTAATGGTGGCGCACGTCTTCAACATGGGTATTTCCTCATGGATCTTCACCGAAAAAATATCGGAATCATTGATGAAATATTCACACAACGTTAATGAATATTGCACACAACTTATTGCACACGTTGGTACACAATTTTGAAAATCGTATCTATACGGGGTATGATCACAGGCCCATTGGGTCTTAGGTCTTGGCCCGAACATTCTCGAAGACCAAAACTGAGCCCAAACCTCATAGTAAGTCCATTCCATTTTGGATGCATGATAGATAAGCCTATACCGGTCAATTATGACTTGATTAGGAATGTGTTTGCCCGGAACAGTCCATGTCCTCGGCAACTCGGTATTGCTTGGGGAATACTGCTGCCGAGCAATCTTTTGGAGGCAGGAACCAATTCTAATGCCATCACCATTGTTTCGATAGAGCTTATCCCTTGTCAGGAATAATCTAATTGGACCCCACACACACGAGTAAGACTAGAGCGTGATCATGGAACCTCCACCAACCTCAAGCTATAAATAGCAAAAATGAGTGAAGAGTGGGGGCGAGCAATTCTTGGGAGAAAATAGAGAGAAGAGGAGAAAAAAAGCTAGTACCACCACGAGGGATAGCAACTTAGAAAGGAAAAAAAGGGAGTTTGTGAGAGCTGAGGGGTATCATTGGGTTGCTTGGCAAGGAACCACCCTTAATAGGAAACACTAAGCCCACTATCTATATATCTATATCTATATCTATATCTATCTATATATAATAGCAGAAGCCTTTTAACCAGGTGCTGCCACGTTAGGAAAAATACCCCCTTAAAATGCTGACACGTTTACAACTTAAACTAGAAAAAATCGCACGGCGCGTTAGGAGAGGCGCCCCTTCAGACACCAACCCGCCTCCTGGTATAAATTACAATGGTCCAGTAGGTTGAAACACTGTTTGGAGCCTTTTGATATAAAAAAGAAACTAACCGCTTACAAAAAAGAAGAAGAAAAAGATTGGTACACGGGAGAGAGAGATGATGCGCGCCGAAGACCCTAACACACAGAGAGACCGAGATCGAGAGTGAGAGATACCAACAATGGTGACACGTTTCAAGGAGAAAGGAGAGAGAGATCGAGAGAAAAGAGAATTCCTCCTTTCCTAATCATTCGACAATTTCCCCTCTCTCTTCGGTCTCATCTAAACACAGATCTCTGGGTTTCATCCTCAATAAAAGTAAGACACTTCCTTTTTCAAAATCTGGGTTTATCATTCTCTCTAAGGTATTAGCCCAAACTGCTTTCAGTTTGAGTATTGTTGATTCCAATTAATTTACCCCTAAGAATTTCTTAAATTTATTTTTTAAATTTGATTTCTTTCTTTGTTTTCGTAGCCGATAAATCCTGTTCTTCTTCTTCATCATCTTTCTCCTCTAACGCAGGTTAGTTAACTTACCTAGCAACCTCATCTTATCAGCCTCCGCCTAACAATATCTTTCTTCAAAAAAAAAAAAGCACCGACACTCCGATCCAGAGAAAGGGAAGGAGAAAAAAGGAAAAAAATTACGATCCAGTGGAGATTCATACGGCGATCGAACGTCTCGAAGGTATTGAGATACAAAGATAGAGATCGGCCGTTAGGACCGCTGCTCATATGTTCTGCTTTTAATTTTAGGAAGCAGGGTTTTAAATTGGGAGATCTA
Organism: Lithocarpus polystachyus; assembly: GCA_033629205.1. NCBI lineage: Eukaryota > Viridiplantae > Streptophyta > Magnoliopsida > Fagales > Fagaceae > Lithocarpus > Lithocarpus polystachyus. The sequence continues at coordinate 79,102,974 of CM066164.1, forward strand.
TTTGGGCTTTTTTTTTTTTTTGATTCGGGTATTTTGGTTTGGTTGGTTATGATTTACGTTTTGGGGTTAGGAGTAGCTTTGTTTAATTAAAGTAAATAGATGGATTGGACTTGGTTTAATCTCTTAGCCTATTATTTTCTTTAGGTTTACTATCAATTTGGGGATTTCAGGTGCGGACATAGCGATCGGCACAACTCCGTGACCAACATAATCGGCTTTAGACATGGCCAAACGAAAGGTGCGTATCAAATTCCTGTGTTCGAATTTGAATTGAAATTTGGATGTTCATTCTCTTTCTTTAGATGCATTAAATTTTCGGTTTTGTTTTAGGATCTAGACCAAATGTGTTTTTGTTTAAAAAAAATGCATTCCATGATTCTTTTTCAACTAACCTGTAAAATTGTTATGTTTTTTTTTTTTTTTTTTGTTGGTGTCATGCTTTGTGATCAACTTCCTTATAATGATTACTTCTGCTTCTTTTTGTAGACTTTGTTTCACCTTAGGACGGCCTTACTATCCTTTTTTTAGGCTTTACATTTCAATCTACCTCAAAGATTAAATTTTCTTGATTCTGAGGGATTTCAGTTGCTATTTGTGATGATTCTGTGAATGAAACTTTCAATTTCAAATAGAGCTCCTATCTATCAAATTAGTATCTATTTAATTGTTAGCCTCTATCTTGCATACTGTTGACTGTCTTCCCCTAATGTCACCAAAACATAATAGTATATAAAATTTTTGAATTTTATGACCTGACTGCAGTACTAGGAGTACGGTTCACAAACTGGATATGTGTGTGGTTGGATGCGCATGTGTGCTTGCGTGTTCCAAGTAGCTAAATATACATTATGTAAAAGGTGAAGCTTGCAAGATTTTAGCGTTTAATGTAATCAACTCATACTTGCTCTCTCTTTATCTGCTGCGTATGTGTCTGAGAAAGAGAGCTAAGCAGGATCCTATCATGAGCTGGTCCAAATGTAAATGCTGTATAATGTGAGTTAACTGTAGTGGTGAAAAACACTTTTCTGTTCAAACTTTAGACTTCAGGTATGTTAAGCTTTTCTAACTCTCGGAGTTGAAATTTCTCCTGTAAATTTATGGAATTCACTTTTTTAATAAAAGTTAATTTTATTGATGATGATTTTAAACTACAGCAAAGTTGAGTGTCAATCACTTCACTCATAAAATCTACTCTTGGTGTTAGTTCTTGAGTTTTTATTGAAAATTTTACTTTGCAACCCAATGAACGGATAAAAAGAAGATAGTGGGTTGATTTTGAATCAAAAGAAGGGGTCTTATATTAGGTTTCACTGGGTTTATTGTGCTTAAAAATAAGCTAGACAAAAGTACATTTGTACCTAAAAAAGTAAAGCATTAATAGAGTTGTACATAAGCTAAACCAATCTGCCGGATTTTTAGATTGGTGGGTTGGGGACTTGGCGGCAGAATTGGAGTTTTCCCAGCCCACCATTGGTTGGTTAGTTAAAAATATTGACCTCCACCAGACTAATCCAACCTTTACTCACTCCTATTTCCAAGTAGATACAATCAAGTTTATTAATCCCTAACATACGTTTACTTTAAAAATCAGTGCAACTTTTTATTCTTATATAATTATCTGAAGAAATATTCAATATTTTCAGAAGTATATTATGAGTTTTTTTGATCGGCAGGTGGTTGACAACTTTCATTGTGATTTGATGGTTGGGTTGTGTACATGAAAGCTTCTTAGAAAGCAAATTGGCTATTGTTGGTGGCCGTGTACAGTTAATGAGGAAGGATTGTCAAGGTAATAAAAAGTTTCCACCTGTTCTTGAGTGTGAAAGGATTGTGTGCTGTTTTTTATTTTTTGGTTCTAATGGGTTTTCTTAATTCTTTCATGTTAAAGTTTATTGTATTGATTTTAGCAATGCTAATGAATTTTTTTGGGGGAAGGGTTTGTGTATAATATGATTGAGAAAATTCCTCAATGAAGGAGTGGTACTGGTATACTATACAGATTAAAAAGAGTTGTAGCTATAGTTTCCTTTATTTTAATTTTTGTTTGTTAGCTCACCAAGGAGATTAAATAAACATAATATCTATAAGAGTGTCAGCTAGCAACCGTGTGTTAGTTTGGAACAGCAGTACAAGAGAAAGAACTGTAAGAATGATAGACTGCCCAGGCCCATCAAACACTCAATTGTAGTGGGCCCACTTTAACAATGACTGAGCCACCACATTCAGGGAGAGTATAGGACAGACTGGGCAAGGCCACTGATGAGGATTAAAACCAGATCAAATCCATGAGTTTAGCCTCTGATAATGATTGTTAAGAAATACCGGTTGATATATATAGAATAGGAGGGATTGGACAAAGTATGCATCAAGATACTACAAAAATAATGAAGGATGCAAAATTCAATATGTAATGGCTAAATGAGTGGTAACTTACAAACAAGCATGACACTGAATCTGATTTGTGGTTTAGCTTTGGATTGGTTGACTTTTAGAAGAACAAAAATTCAGTTCAATTTTGGATCTTCTTGCATTTTTCCCTCAATAAAAATATCATTTATTATTTAGAGATGGTATCAAAGAAACTTAACGGTGATGGTAATGACAGCAGAAATGATAGATATAAAATCTGAATATTCAGAATACTGTTATAACATTACAATACAGTAAGATGCATAAAAACCATCTTAATAAGTATTCAGTATACTGTTATAACATTATAATACAGCAAGATGCATGAAAATCACCTTTCAGTATACCGATGATGCAATTAGAACTGAGCCACAAATGGGATGTTGATGTCAGCACTGACTGTTGTTCTGAGATTGTTATAATTATATTTTCAACACTTCACAGCACAATCTATGACTTTGTAGACAAAGCATTAACATAGCAAAGACATAATGTGATAAGTCACATTATTGACATTGTGAGATGAGCTCTTTCTTTTTCTACATTTACATTGTAATACGTTTTACGTGTATCACTTTCGTAGGCTTTTCTGATCTCTCCTATGGTTGTGACTGATGCAATTACTTCACTTTAATATAATCTGTAGATATTTATTTAAAATGTTAGCCTTAGGTCTTGAGTTTATGTATGTGGAATAACTTCAGAATTTACTTCATTCTCATCTCTCATGGAGACGTCCCTGAAAAAAGAAAAAAAAGAAGAAGAGGGAAGCTTACACAATCTTATTTTGCATTTATTTATTAATTGAACCAGATATTATATGTAGTGGTTGGATTTGTTGAGTCTCTATTGAAAGAAGCAGAGTGGTTGAGAGACAAATTAATGCCATCTATGGATGAATATATGATAAATGGAGATCTCAGATTTAGCAGTAAGAAAAACAGTCCTAATGCTGAGAAAATCTTAATTTCAAATATTACTGTTTGAACCTAACAGAATTTGTCTTGCTTTTTTAAATTTCTTTGGATTGGTTAGTCAAAATATTTTGGTTCCGTTTGATTTTGGTTGATTCTTAAAACTCTATTACCATGCTCAAGATCCATATCTAAATTTTGCATTTCTCTTTTTTATCTGATTGCATGCTGCAGGTGGGCATCCATTAAATTAGGTATAAACATGCCAGCACGGGTTGAGCAGACAGTCAGAAGAAATGACTATGATTTCATCTTCAGAGTTTTTCTAGAAGACACTTGAAGCTATAGAGGTTGACCCATATTTTTCAATTTTCAGCTCATGGCCATCCGTGTACAGTTGGTTTTTGAAGGAAATGACATTACTTAACAGAAAGAGGTTACTATATTTTCGCCATTAACATGCTCATTGGATTGGAGAGTGTTTTGTGGTTGCAAGAGATACATGCTTTGTAACATTCTGCATTGCAATTTTCCCCTCATTATCTTTTCAAATTATAGTTATGAAAGTATGATATGTTCAAGGTATAGATTACAGTTTTAACCAGAGCTTTTTAGCCTCTTCCAAATGTAAGCAATTCCAACTATTTATTTATGTACAAAGATTTACATGAACAGAAATAGACTGTTAGAAAAGTATTTTCAATCTCATTACTTCAATAGAATAATTATAATAGATATGTGTGTGTATGGCTTGCGGAAAAATGTGTTAATGCTTCTACCAGCACTTCAGTTTTGTAGTTTCCTGCACAGGTTCTAAAAATTAAAATGGTAGTGTGTTGAATGAATGGTCCAAACTCCATTTTTTGGGCAAAAATCCAAGTTGACAAAGAGACATAAATGTGGTATTAATTACTGGTGTTTTATCAGTGATAGTAATTTCTAAAATTTGCAAAATAAACCAATTTGATTGCCATGCCAATCTAGACACTAATGTGTCATGAATATGGCATATTAACAACAATATTCTGGAATTTATGATTAATTCTCTTAACAATCAAACATTACAACCTTTTCCTATTTTTATATTTATGTTCTTAAATTATTGAAAGAATATCTTTTATAAATCCGTAAAACTAATTACTTTGTAGACATTCAATAAGACCATTGCATATTCCCAAATCAGACAATTACCAAATACACATAAATCTCAAAATTAAAGTTCCAAATAAATTCTTATTGTGGGTTTATAACAATTGCCAATTTCCACGTGGGAAGACCAATACCTTAAGCTAAAAAAGCCCAATCCATTTCATGAGAAAATCATATACAATGAGAACCAATCTCAAGCCCAGCCTGACTCATGGTAAAGAAATGTCATTAATTGTATGATTGATTAAGCCCAAAGTTAAATAGGCCTTCGGTGAGAACCATTAAAAGCTGGAACAAATTATGGGTCCGTAAAATAAATCTTTGGTGAGAACCATAATAGGCCCGTCAGAATAAATTGATCAAACCCAAAGTTAGTGAACCACCCATAGTCATGCGACAACTTAAAATCTTCAAACAACACATATATTCGGCCAAACACACAAAAACAAATAGATAATCCCTCCTTCAATTATTTCAACTGCCGTTCCTTCACTGCAAGACAGCAAAATATTCAGAAGCCTTCTCTGCAACAACAAACTAATTAGAAGGTGACCATGATTTTTTTCTATTCAATAATCGTTCCTAATTGTCTATAACTGTCCACAGATCATTTTCCCTCTATTGAATTTAATTTGCTAGCGTTTTTCTTTTATCTCTATTGAAAAACATATAAGTTCTAATTTTCTTCTCTTTTTTTTCCTTTATTCTTAACCACTTCACAGATTTTTGATTGGCTTTCACTTTCTTTTAAAAAAATTCTCCTGAAAAACTTTTATGCTTTGTCGAATATTGAAGAGTGTAGATTTGTTGATGGTTTTCCATGAACTAAAATTGCGGTTTCCCTAGAATTAATTACTGTATATTAAATACTATTTTGCTACATTACTCAATAATGTTTAATACTTGGCAACTTTTTTCTCTAATTTTCCATTTATTTTTTCAATTTTTTTTAGTTCTTTTTGATCGATTATTGTAATGATTAAATATTTTTTTTTATTTTACAGATTATTATTACAAATTTTAACAAATTATTACCCTTGCATTGAATGATTTACGCAGACGTTACACATACTGTTTATTAATTTGAATATGTCAATAATATAAATTAGATTGGTTGAATATGGATTACACAAACTGTTTACATTGTGCAGGTAATACAAATTCATACGAAAATGGAGTACACAACATTGAAACAGATATCGAGTGACAAAGATAACTCAAAAGTGAAAGTTAGGGTTTTACGAATGTGGGATGCAATTAATATAGCAAACAATCATGATCTGATCAGCCTCGATATGATATTGGTTGACAAAGAGGTAAATTCATAATCCATTTCCTTTTAGAATAAATTTTATAAATTTTATTTCATTAAAATTTGTAGCCAGCTAATGTAAATTAATTGTTATGTACTGCTCCTATTGATTAAGGGATAATTCATTTAAAATATTCGTAGGGAACATTGATACATGTTAGCATTAGAAAGAATCTTGCTCAAAGTTATCGTCCACAACTAAATGAAGGAAGCATATATACAATTACAAATTTCTTGGTTGAAGAAAATAAAGGGAACTATCGTCCAGTACATAACAAACTCAAAATACTTTTTAATTCAACAACTTCAGTCTCAAAATTCAGCGAATTTGATCATTCAATACCTCAATCCCAATTTGAATTTGCTGATTATGGAGTGGCAGCTTCCCGTTGTTATGACACTACTTACTTGATTGGTGATTTTAATTGTTTTATAAGCCAAGCATCTATTTTTACGGAGTTAAAAAATGATGCAATTCATACTGACTCTTTTTTTTTTTTTAAATGTGTTCTTACCAGATGCGATTGGCATATTGGACTACATTAGAACCATTGAGGAGATCAAAGCAAGAGGGCGCCCAACAAAAAAAAGAAACATTCAACTATTGTTAGAAGAGTAAGATATATATAGATTCTTTTAAACTCATATGTTTTAAATTTTAAATAATTCAAACTTACATATGAACAACCTCAGGAACAAATCAGTTCAGACAACTTTGTGGGGAAATACTGCACAACAAATAGATGAAGATTTCTAAAAAAACAAATAAAGGGTCATTCATTGTAATAGTCACTTCAACCATTGTGAAAACTTTCAGAGGTAACAAATGGTTGACTCATTTATCAAATACATAATATTTATGTATCTATAATGCTTATAAGTAGTTACAACTTTTTTGTTGGTGACTATCAACTATCATCCACTTTTGCAACAAAACTATATATCAATTTAGACATTCATGATTTGATGGTTGGGTTGTGTACATGAAAGCTTCTTAGAATTTAGAAAGCAAATTGGCTATTGTTGGTGGCCGTGTACAGTTAATGAGGAAGGATTGTCAAGGTAATAAAAAGTTTCCACCTGTTCTTGAGTGTGAAAGGATTGTGTGCTGTTTTTTATTTTTTGGTTCTAATGGGTTTTCTTAATTCTTTCATGTTAAAGTTTATTGTATTGATTTTAGCAATGCTAATGAATTTTTTTGGGGGAAGGGTTTGTGTATAATATGATTGAGAAAATTCCTCAATGAAGGAGTGGTACTGGTATACTATATAGATTAAAAAGAGTTGTAGCTATAGTTTCCTTTATTTTAATTTTTGTTTGTTAGCTCACCAAGGAGATTAAATAAACATAATATCTATAAGAGTGTCAGCTAGCAACCGTGTGTTAGTTTGGAATAGCAGTACAAGAGAAAGAACTGTAAGAATGATAGACTGCCCAGGCCCATCAAACACTCAATTGTAGTGGGCCCACTTTAACAATGACTGAGCCACCACATTCAGGGAGAGTATAGGACAGACTGGGCAAGGCCATTGATGAGGATTAAAACCAGATCAAATCCATGAGTTTAGCCTTTGATTTAAGCATTTTGGTGGTATAGTGAAAAAACATGTTTGTTTTGTGTCAATGTAATTTGTTAGGATCTTCCATAAATACCACCAAAAAAATTAACAAATTGATAACTAACATATCTTTCAAACTTCACAACAAATTTTTACTTTAAAAAATGATTTTATTAACCAAATTTCTTTTATACTTACGAGATTTTAAATGATCCCGCGCATTGCGCGGGTTAAACACTAGTATAAGTAAGTTGTGAGCCCAATTTCAAGTCTTATTTGTTAAGGGAATTTTGGGTACGCATAGTATTGTTGTAAAATAGCGGAAGCTCAAATTACCAAGATTGATTGTGAAAATATTTTAGACTTGTGAAAGATCTCCAAATTAATCAATAGGAACGAAGAAAATAAATCCAAAAGAAAATAGACACAAAATACCAAGATTTATGTAGTTTGGCAATAGCTTACATTTACAGGTGATGACGAACAAATTTCATTATAACAAATTTGGAATAATACAAATTGGTGTAGAGGCACTCTCACAAACCCAAATCCCAAATACACCCAAATAGCTCTCTCTCACATATACAAAACCAAAGAACCAAATACGAACCAAAGAACCAAAGGTTCACAAATACCAAATACCAAATGCGAATTGCACACAAACCAAAGAGAGAGTCACAAATCAAATTCAAAAGTTGCAATACACCAAGAGAGAGCAAATTATCAAACCACAGGAACCAAAACCAAGCGGCAACAAAACCTCTCTCACAATTCCAAATTGCAACCCACAAATATCAAATAACTAAACCAAGAGAGAGCCTATTTTTCTCACACCCTCTCATCTCTTTCTCTCTAATTTTCTTTAGCAGCACTATACTTCTATAGGAGACTTGAGTTGGCTAGTATATCCAAAATCAAGAAGAACTAGACTTCTTTTTCACACACAAAAGGAGAATCATTCCTGTTCCAAAAATAATTCCAAATCAAGTAGTAGACGAGACTTCTAATAGAGTTTGATAACTTCAAATAACAATAATTCAAAAGGAATAAAATTCATTCCTTATCCAAATCCAACAAGAAGTTGAACTCTTAATTCAAGCCATATTCTACAATTATCTTTTAGTTATAATTTTGAATTTGTGAAAATAAAACTTCACAATTTAACTGAAATTGTGTTTTAAAGACACGATATTAACTGACATAGCGCACGCTCCATACACATTACGGTTCACGGGTGCATAATAAGCAGCAAAGTCTTCACAGAAATAGAACACATGTGACAAATAGTTAACAATTTTTACGTGATTTTAAGGGAGTCTCTGTTCAGTCTATGACCCTGTATTAGTTTATGTATTTTATACATTGATTTTTCAATAAATAAAGGGTTTATTATGATCGAGTCCAAGTAAAATAACCACAATTGCTCACTTTCGCCCATTTTTTTTTTAAGGAAAAAAATCATATACATGCACGTACCCATTTGCCAGGATTGGGTTTAATAATAGGTATTGCGTATGTGTGAGAAACTATAATTCTTTTATGATTTTTTAAAAAATGTTATCAGATTTGATCCAGCTCCCTTGTCTTTTTTACCAACTGTGCTTAACTGAAATCATTAGAAGAATCCAATTCTATTAATCCGAAATGATAGAATGTCTTTAAAATATTAATTTAATAATAATAATAATAATAATAATAATAATAATTCTTATGACTATGAGATAGACTCATTATTTATGGTGGGTTTTACTGCAACACTCGATGATTGTAAATAATATTGGGATTATATTAGTATATATTGGGGTTTGGGAGATCTTTTCAACAAACAAAAAAAATGGGAAATTGTTTTTTTTTTTGTTTCTTTCTTTTACAGACATGGATCTTCAATGGATTTTACGTCATGTAAGCTATAACAATTGAAAGATTCGAAATTGGGTCACTTTTTCTTTCTTTTATTTTTTAAAATAAATAAATAAATAAAACTCCATAATATATAGGATCTCCAAAAGGGTCTGTTAATGGCATTTAAACTGTTACACCTATATACTTACATTTGCCTGATCAAAGTCTAGGTTTGTTGGATGTAAAACTTTTGGTTCGAGCGAGCAAGGTGGCCTCAAGGCTATGTATTTTAGATTTTATATTCAAAGGTTATTAGAACTTTGTTATTATCTTAATAAAGAGACGAAATAACATAACAATGAGTCAATGATTAAATAATTAGCTAACGAAGCTTGGTTTAGTTGGTAAGCTAAGGCTCGAACGCTTAGCCCAAAAGGTTTAACTGTTTAAGTTTGAGTCTCACTACCAGCAGTCCTTATTGGTGGGCTATCTATAAGTCCAATGTAAGTCATCTCTGAGACCTGTGGCTTGTCCTGACCCTAGCATGGGGTAGCCTCCCCTTACCTAAACTTCCTTTTACAACAACAACAACCAAAAAAAAAAAAAAAAAAAAGATTCAATAATTATGTAAACCTAATAATTTTTCCAAAAAAAAAAAAAAATTATGTATCCCTAATTGAGTTTGAATGTTAAAAAACTTGCTTTTAATCTTAATCAAAAGTCCTTGAATCTTTTTTATTTTTTAACTTTTAACATATTTAATTTTTTGCCCTACTAATGTTTGTCGGGGGCTTTTTTTGCGCGTGGCCACGTGTCTTCTGCTGGAAGTGTGACTTTGCTAAACTCGGATTTGTTTTGGAAGGTTCAACCCGGAACTCGACATTGGGCTGTATAGACCAATGGCTTTCGTTGTTTTTTTAAACCTACAAAATAGATGAAACCCAAAATCTTAGAATCATGATAATGGTTGAATAAATAAATGATATGCTTAGCATGATAGCTTTAATCAAATGGTGAGTTGATATGTTATTATTATGTATGTTAAGTGATGTCTAATATTAGAAAATAATTAATTAGGTATCAAATGTCCAATAATGGGATAAGTCCAATAGTCCATATCTAGCTGCGGTTCATGGTTCGTGTTCAACATAATAAGGAATGTCCAGCAAAGGTTTATGTCCAAATAATACACATCCAACAATGATTTATTTCCAAGTAATATATGTCCATTGGTGGTATATGTCCAAATAATATGTCCAACTATGGTAGATTCATTTATTAATATATATGTTTATTAATGAAGTATTAGTGTGATCATGTTTCATTAAATAATGAGATGATATTAAAGTAACTTGCATCCAGCAGTACAATAATAATGAATTAATATGTACTTAATAATATAAGTTTGAAGGTAAAATGTAATGACTTATCTTCATAGTTTGGGGCTCCAGCTGTAGAACAGCAGTGACTTAGAAATTTCAGCAGCATGATAAAATGAGTCTAGCGGTACAATATGATATTAGGAGTCCTTCCATGGTGACTTCATGATTGAAGGGGAAAAATTGGTGCAACTGGAGGGAGGGAAAATATGTCCAGCCGTGTGCATAGGTTAGTTAAGTTTATCTCCTTTCATCACGCACTTAAATGACTTTCTCCATGTAATGTTCTTTTAGTTTTTAGTCAAATATTAGTGATGTTGCTTTCAATGAGAATGACTTTTAGTATTATAAATTTTTGCCTTTTATAAGAAGAGCTTTTAGCATTATAAATATAAGTCTTCCATGAGAAAGGGCTTTTAGTAATAAATTTTTGAAAGAGTGTTTGATATATTTTAAGATGTGTGAAGATGGTAAGAAATATAAATATTTTGTGAGATATGATGTTTGTAATATGTATAAGAATTATATGTAGATACTTTGTTGGACATGGATCTTGTATATGTATACTTCGTGAGACATGGAGTTTAAAGATGTATGATAAGTATGTATGGATATTTTGTGAGGAATGTGTTTGTAAAATATATGGAAGTGTGAGATAAATAATATGAAGGTTAAATATAGTAAAAGCTACTATTGGAGTTGTTTTTTGTGTTATGACATTGGTTATGTTGCTTTCTAAGAGTGAGGTATTGCAAGAGAAATAGATAAAGAGATGGAAATGTGTTTATGAGCAGCAAAATGATAATATTTCAGAATAATGGAGTGCGGGAAAGATGGGTAATGGATAATGATATGTTGTAATATGTGTATTGTGTTGTTATCTATGAAGAAAGGTTTTGTAAGAGAGATGGAGGAGCATGAAAATGTGTATATGGCAGCAAAATAAAGTTTCAGAATAAGGGGGTGAGAGAGGGATATGGTGTCCCCTTTTAGTGTGTAGCTTGGTTCTCTTTATATAAAACCAAGTGTGTAACTAGATTAGAATTAATTGAAGGGAAATTCAGCAAATAAGGAAATCTTTGACAAAGTAAGTGGTTTCATTAGTGGGTTTTTGTTTTTTAGCCAAAAGAAGAAAATTTGAGACTTTAATGTTATTAGAGTTGCTGTTACAGCTGCATGATGTCATCTGAATAACATCTTCTGCCGGGGAAAAAAATATTTGGCATTAAATTCGTGGTTTGGCTAAAAATGGTAAGATAATCTTTATGGGATCATTTTATTTCTGGTACTATAGTTGGAGGCTAAGGATCTTAGCTTAAAATGGTAGGATTTCTTTTATAAGACCCTTACCTCTTTGGGTATGACAGCAAGCTGCTGGGATTGGGCATTAATGGAAAAATGATGTCATTTTAGGACATGTGTTAACTTGCTGGAGCTACTGTAGCTTCTGCTGGAGCTAAAGCTGTTTCAGCTTCTGCTGGAGCTAGAGCTGTTTCAGTTTCTGCTGGAGCTGTTGTTGGTATTTTTGTCTAAGTTTCCTCTTTTGGAAAATTGTATGTTTAGTCTATATATAATTTTGGTAAGTAATAGACTAGTTGGTTGATATTTGATGAAATTTTAAAGATGTAATTATGATCTTTTTGTACTTTAACCAAATCTTGGAAAGTAAGGAGAGTATTTAATACTAGATATGAGATATTAATATATATTTAGTCATGTGCTTGAAATTGATTTAAATGAAAATAATAATATAATTTATATGAAATACTATAATTATATTTTTAAACTTATATTATATGATGAACATTAATTTTTATGTAAAGAGCATGCGGAGTTTTATCATTTAAGTGTTATGTGATATGAGAAACTTATTCAAATGTTACTTATTACATACTAACCCGTCAGAGTTCAGGGAATTGGGGAAGACATGCCAAGCAATATGCTTTCTTTTATCAACTTTGAACCACTGGAGCTTTACTAAACATACTTTTTAGCCCTCCAAATCACGACTCCCGAAATTCTCCCGTGAGATTCATGAGCTTGGATCATGAGCCAAAAATGAGATGATGTGCTATGAGCTTGAACCATGGGCTTTGACACCTTTTTCTGTAAATATGGGCTCTTTTGGGCTCTAAAAGAGGTTTTTCCAAAATTCATGATAATATTGATGTGGTATGGGTCGTCAATGAAATGAAACCATGTGGTGTGAAAAATTTGTCCTCAACAATGTTTGAGTCTCACTTACATAAAAGTAGTTATTACATAATGTAATAAATCTGACTATAACTATTACATCGGATCCAAATCCATCTATCATACACTACTTGAAGGTATTATTTGTAATCTTTTATACTGCCCTAGTATAAATATGTGCTATAAGGTGTGGGCTTGGTTGATCACGCACTATATTATTATTATTATTATTATTTAATCGAAAATTCTTTTTCTTTGTCACTCTTTATACTCCTCGTCCTACTTCACCTCTTAACCCTAATTATTCATATTTTACCATTCATTCGAACTATAATATCTATCCACATGACGTCTAATTCTTCATATTTTACCATTTGAGGTACTATGATATCCACATGACGTGTGAAGATTACATGAATGTCCTAATAGATATTAAATTAACGTGTTTCAAATTTTTGTGAAATCAACAACATCCACCATAACATGTCATGTATGCAATAAATACAAAAAAACCCACATAATAATAAATAAATAAATGCCTTTCATTTCGAAAATCTCTAAGCTAGATTGAAGACGGCATAGATAGATTTTAAAAATTAAAAAAATAAAAATAAAAATAATTTATATCCACAGTTAAAAAAAGAAATGAAATTTGACTTGTTCATAGAACTTTCATACTAGGTTTAGTATAGAGTATAAAAGTATAATAGAGGTGAAAGGTTCAAGGTCATAATTTTATTGGGTAAGAAAAAAAAAAAAAAAGAAGAAAAAATTGCATGTCATGGATGAGATCAATCTGACGCGCGCGTTTGCATTTGTGATTTGTGTCCGCTCACCGAAGGCAGCCACGTCACCATCAAGTGGGTCCCACTAATCTCCTCTCTCTCTCTCTCTCCTGCCCGAATTGCCCCCATTTTCCCACTTCTCCCTCTGCCCGCCGTTGTCTTTCTCTCTACGCACGCCCACCCTCGAGCCGTGCTTCCTACCAATAAGTTTTCAATTTTCATGTTTTTCTTTTATTTTTTTATTTTTTTTAAAGAAAGAAGCGTCACTCCCACTACATTTTCATAACACTTTTATACAGATTCTAAGTAGCAAATTATTAAAAAATTAATTTTAATAGTAGGTTTAAATTATAACCAATAACAATTTTTTTTTATAGAAATAATTATAACATGCTGTTAATCTTGTAGCTCGAACAATTTTTTCCTTAATCCTCCAAGCACTTTATACATGAGGAGGTGCCAATTCAACTATAAGGCCATCTTAATACCTAAGTTTTGTTGTAAAAATATTGTAAACGCGACACTTTTTTTATTTAGATAAAATGGTATTATGTTTCAGGTGTATATACTCAGCTTTCTTACAATACGTGTGACTCATACATATTTACACCCAAAACATAATATACCTTCTCTACTTATAGATATAATCACATCAAACTATGTTAAAATTTACAGAAAAATATTATCTTCGTAACATTTCTCATGAATTAAAAATAGTAAACTTCACATCTTTAACAATTGTTAAAGATTTTTTTTCTTCTACTTCTAATGTGAGCATTTAGAGACATGTTGTAAATGAATTAATTCATTTATAAATTATTTGGACTTGATTCGATAAAAAGTTCATCCATAAACAATCCAAACTTGAGCCTCAATTTTAGGCTTGTTTAATAAACAGGTCAAACTCAAGTAAAAATATTATTCATGAACAGATTTGTGAATAATAGAGCTCAATAAAAAAGAAAAAAAGCTAAGTTTAGGCTTGTTTATGAGCTTAGTAATATGCTTAACAAATGAACCCATATCTTATAAAAACTTTGATTAACTAAGAGTAAGGACTACTTGTCCAAACCAAATGGGCTTAATAATAATATAATTATGTTGGATCTCAAACTCAAAAGTTTGATATTAAGTTTAAACTCAGCTTGATTAATGAATCAAATTGAGCCAAGTCGAGCTCAAACTTAAACATTATTTGTAGGTTTGGTTTGAACTCGAGTCAAGTTTGAATATTTTACTTTTGTTGTCAAGTTGAGTTTGAAGAATCACTATCTGAAAAACTTGGCTCTTTTACAACCTTAGTTTATAGTTCTTTAAATACCTGTCTATTCCCTAGACATGAGTAATTTCTCACCCTGTAAATACCCAATATTTATAAAAAGAAATCCCTAATCCCTTAATAGTAGCCTTAAGAAGTTGGTTAAAAGTTTAGAACTCAAGACCTCATAAGGTCATGGGATTCACTAAACTAATCCCTTGAGTTTGACAACTATTAAGTTAATAATGTATGACTGGTTTATAACAAATTAGTAATATCAATATGAAGGTGGTAGATTGTAATTTGAATATAATAAAAATAATGTAAGCGGTGACTAGTGATCTATATGACAAGTGAAGTTAACTAAATTGTAAAAAAAAATATGTGAAATAAAAATTGATTAATTGTCCTTTTTTTTGTAAAAAAAATATTGAGTACACTTCAATCTCCGCAGTAAACTTTTAAACCAAGCAATATTCCTCTGATGGATAGATTGATTATTATCTAATCCTCTTTCAATAGATATAGCCTAAAACAATACATATGCGTCTAGATTGTTTTTAACTCATATAAGGAGTTATTATTATTATTATTTTTATTATTATTTTTTTTTGAGAAAACTCGTATAAGGAATTCATGCTTCAAGCCATTTTTTCTCACCCAAATAAAACCTAGTCAAGAGCTTAAAAATTTAAACAAGCTATTAAAAAAAAAAAAAAAATCCAAAAACAAGTTTGTGAGCTCTGATCGAGTCTCTATAAATTATCAACATATAATATACTACAATAATAGCAAATCTTGATTTGGAATTTTTAAGGATTATTTTAACTTATCCCCTAAACTATAGTGCACAATTCAATTTCCCCACTAAACTCTGAAATTGAACAATATCTCTTATAATATATTTAAAATTAGCAAATTACCTCGTGTCGATAATAATTCTGATACTCATAGTTTAAGAAAAAACTAGCAATTTATCTCCTGTTGATACTAATTTTGGTATTTATAGTTTAAGAAAAGAAAGTGTAATTAATATTTAATCCAATAAAAATCAGTGAAAAATTATATAAATCCTAAGCTTAATGCCCTGTCCACTCCACTGTCCAGTCACTCCCAGTGAACCACACAACGGGCAGTTTGGGCAGCCTAAACCACACTACCCGTTAATCTCCGGGCAGCTAGCTTTGCTTTTTCCTAGTCTTCGATTCGATTTAATAAAAAAAAAAAAAAAGAAACAGAGAGAGAGAGAATCGATAATTCATAGTATTATTATGTAAGTGATATTTTATTTTTTTTTCCAAATTTTCTTCTCTTTCTAGCTTTAAACTGGTCAGCTTGTATAAGAGTCCTTGTCTGAGATTTCTGTATCTTTGGGCAGACATTTCTGGGTTCCACTGAGATTTGTTGCTTCTCTCTGGTTAAAGCTAAGTACTTTTTTTTTTCTTCTTCTTCTATATAATTTTCCACAAGTTGATCAATTTTGGGTTTTCAAAATTTTAGTCAAAAATTTGATCTTTACCTTGTGATCTAGCTGTTTTCCTATCTGGGTTTCTCTAATACTGTCAGCCTAAGTGGGAAAAAGCCAAAAAGGTGAAATTTTTTAGTGGTATATGGTGATTTTCTAGGTAGGTTTTTGTTGGTTAAGGAAGATTGACTACTGGTTGTGGTTGGGGGTGGGGAGAGATGAGAGGGTTGTGATGGTGTGTTGGGTTTGAGTGTTTAGGGGTTATTGAGAGAGAGATGGGATTGGGTGGTGAGAATGGTAAAGTGGAGAGTTGGGAAGTGGGAAAATCAAAGGGTGTGAAGAAGAAGAAGAAGAAGGAAGTGGTGGAAGCTAAAGGTGGTGTGGAAGATGAAGAAATTGGGTGTTGGGTTAGGCTAAGGTTTCTTGGGAGCTGCATTTCTTCAAGATCCAAAGTGGATAGCTCAATCAGTGGAAACACTACTCATTATGGTAACTTCTGTTTATCTTTTTGGGAGAACTTTGTTTTTTACTAGGTTATGCTGTTCTCCCTTGTTTTTTTAGTAGTTGTATGTTTCTGGTTTCACACTTCTAGTTATGTTTGATTTGATTTCACTTGGATGTCTTATTTTTGTTTCTATTTTAACATGTCTTGTGGTTCAAGTCCATTTTTAACTAACTACTGCATGTTTTGCTCATGTAATTAATATCGTGATTGAGACTGATTTGCTCAGAATATTGTGCAAGTAATTAGTGGAGAATATGTAGAAACACTGAAACGTGAGGACTGGGTTTAGGGTGCTAATAAAATAGCTGCATCATGGTCAAGGTCAATATATAAAACCTCGCTAGTTACGACTTATGAGTTAATATTGAAACTTCTTCTTCTTCTTCTTCTTCTTCTTCTTCTTCCTTTCCTTCTTTCTTTCATAAGCACACCTGGTATGGCCTTGGTTGTTTCTGGTCTTGGGCAAATCTCTATTCTGCTTTGAATCTGGTTATCAACATGATCAAGGAAAAGTAGAGGGGTTAATCTCTGAGTAGAAGGTAATAAGAGCTGCACTTGATATCCCAGGAGAAGAAAGCAAACCCAAAAGTGGAGCTCCTCTAATCCTGAAAGAAACTGTAATCTGCCTAAGATTGTCACAAGAGTGTGAGTGCTTGCTTTCAGGCCTATGCATAATTCCATGGAGGGAAGGCAATGTGTTCAAATCGAGGAAGGGCTCATACTCAAAGCAAATATTTCCTAATCAAGTCAAATAAATGTTTAGATTCTTTTTATTATCCAGTGCTCTCTCTTTCTCCTTTGCCACTCCTCTCATGTCAGATACATCTAAATATGTTACACCATACTTCATATATTTGTCTTATGTTTATTATGGTTTTCTGTTGGAAACTTCATACTCTCAAACTCTCTTCCAGAATCACTAATATTAATTTATTATGTTTGCGTAAATCTGATTTGCTCATTGTTACAAAGTGTTGTAATGCGTGATGTATACCTGCCTGGCTTATTCATTTATGTTAGTTTGTATTCTTATATGTTGGTTCTTTGCTCTGTTCAGCTGAAAGTAAATCAACCAATGATACAAGCAGAGACCAACCTGCAGCTCCAATTGTCCCATCCTCAACCACTAGTAATGCAGAAAGTAATTCATCCACTTCCAAGCTTGAAGAAGAGCTTAAAGTTGCTTCTCGTCTGCGAAAATTCTCATTCAATGATCTTAAGTTGGCAACAAGAAATTTTAGACCTGAAAGTCTTCTGGGTGAAGGAGGTTTTGGTTGTGTGTTCAAGGGGTGGATTGAAGAAAATGGAACTGCTCCGGTGAAACCTGGCACAGGGCTTACTGTTGCTGTAAAAACTCTCAACCATGATGGGCTTCAGGGTCATAAAGAATGGCTGGTTTGTAACTTTCCTAGTTACTTTTCCTTATGAAATTTCAGCAAAAATTTTCTCCGCTCTTTCTTTGCCCGAATTTATTGATGTTTTTCTTATTATATTTCATCTATTTTCCTCATCTTGTGTAATAGGCTGAAGTGAATTTTCTTGGTGATCTGGTTCATCCTAATCTGGTCAAGCTTATTGGTTACTGCATTGAAGATGATCAAAGGCTGCTAGTATACGAGTTCATGCCTCGAGGGAGCTTGGAAAACCATCTATTTAGAAGTATGTAACTGCATTTTTGACAGTTTAATTGGCTTTTTTCCTCCACTCTTTCAGTTTTGGATTATGAATGTTAGATTCTTTAGGACCCATATGCTTGTAGGTGGATTTTAATGCTACTCAGTTCTCATAATCATTTTGTTACCTAATTCTGGTTACTCATGATTATGACATGTTTTCCTTCCATAGAAAGGGTGATTGCTTACAAAGACATGAGCATATTATTTTTATAATTTTTGATATTAAACAGGCAAGAAATGTATTTTCTTTCTCATATATATTGTTTCTGGTGGAAACCTTGCATGTGATGGGTTCAATTGGATGGAAGTCATAAGTAGAAAACAAAACAAAATGGAAGAAAGGTACCTTGAGTTTTGGTAGTATCAATTAGTAGATAGAGTTATCGCTTCATTAATAGCAGTAACTTCCAGTGATAGCAGTAACTTCTAGTGGAGTAGCACCACATTGCAGTTGAATTTATTGTTTGCAAGAAAATTTGAGAATTCATTTACCTTTTCTGGAGATCCTTCCATGGACATATTGTATTAGAGTTAGTTATTTGAAATTATGAATTAGGAAATTTGGACTGAATCTGTGAGCGAATTAGGAAGGTCCTTCTCAAATACTCTGCAGATGTTAGTATGGAGATAAAAGTTCTCCAATCTGGTAGTAATTTTTATGGTAAAGACAGCTTCACCATTGTGGAATGATCTTATTACTTTAAGAGAGAGAGAGAGAGAGAGAGAGAGAGAGAGAGAGAGAGGAGCTTAGGATGAGCAATTTTAAGAATCTTGAATGCAGATTTAATACATCTCTGTATAATATATATGCCAATGGGTTTTCCAAAAGCTAGTTCTTAATGTGCTGTAGTCTATCCACATCATGCTTCCTATTTAAGAGAATTGTGGAATCTCATCTCTGCTCCGTAGAACATGTTACAATTATGACTGTTATTTGACTGAGTGTAGACTTATTAGCAGTTGCTGCTTTGTGATATTATTCTTCTTTCTAGATTGCAACCTTATTTGATGTCCTTTTGTATCAATTATTTTTGTACACAGGGTCCCTGCCTCTTCCATGGTCCATTAGGATGAAAATTGCACTAGGTGCTGCAAAGGGTCTTGCTTTTCTTCATGAGGAGGCAGAAAGACCAGTTATATATCGTGATTTTAAAACCTCCAACATCCTGTTAGATGCAGTATGTAACTTAAACGAAAGCAACATTAAAATTGTTTACCCTTAATATCATTTATCAATTTAATAACACAAGTTATTTCAGGACTACAATGCGAAACTTTCTGATTTTGGACTTGCCAAAGATGGTCCTGAGGGTGACAAGACCCATGTTTCTACCCGTGTGATGGGAACCTACGGTTATGCAGCCCCAGAATATGTCATGACAGGTAAGGGTTGTGAAATTCATTTAACAGCCCCTCTCCTTTCTCTCTCTCCTCTTTTCCTGAGTTTAATGCATGCATTATACACATTCTGGTTGAATTGAGTAGGATGGATTGTGATTTGTCCTCTGTATGACTATGTAGTTTATATTTGTCATGCAGCTGTTCTAATATATATATATATATATATATATTTTTTTTTTATGTGAGTCTGACTATGAATTGCCTCAAATTTTTACATAGAAGATAAAATTAAGACATAGAAGGTGCAAAGACCAATTTTTATTGCATGTTAATTCTTTTACAGATATTTATATAACCTAGCATTGTATATGTTAACTTATCAAAAAGCATTGTATATGTTAAAGGGCCATCCTTCAGCAATTGCCATTGAATGCCTATGCAAACAATGCTTGTGTTTGTTGCATATGAATTTCCCTAATTGCTAGGAAGCTTAAAGCACTCGGATTCCTTTTATTTACTGAAAAAAAAGTATAGTAACTTGTTGCATTAGGCCCTATTTCATTTTTTCTAGTTTATAGGTTGGCTAGAAGCTGATATACCCTTTAGGGCCTGGTTTAGTCAAATCTAGGGTTCATCACATCAATGGTTGAGCATAGGTCTATGGTATCTCCACTATTTTCCTTTAGCTAATAAATGTATTTCACTGGCCCCTATGGCCAGTCATTTGGTGTCCCGAGCATGTAGTAATTGGACTTTCATTATTTGTGTGTGATACTCTTTAATACATGCGAAAATTCTGAGATGCAATAAATGCTTACCCTTGTTTTTGTTATAGGACATCTTACTTCAAGGAGTGATGTCTACAGTTTTGGTGTGGTTCTACTTGAAATGCTGACTGGCAGAAGATCTATGGACAAAAACAGACCTAATGGTGAACATAACCTAGTGGAATGGGCTCGGCCACATCTAGGAGAGAGAAGAAGATTCTACCGGTTGATAGACCCTCGGCTTGAAGGTCACTTTTCAATTAAAGGAGCCCAAAAAGCTGCGCAATTGGCTGCTCACTGCCTTAGTCGGGATCCAAAAGCCAGACCCCTGATGAGTGAAGTTGTTGAAGCCTTGAAACCACTGCCAAACCTTAAGGACATGGCAAGCTCGTCATATTATTTCCAGACCATGCAAGCTGACCGCGTGGGGTCCAGCCCAAATGCTAGAAATGGCATCCGAACACAAGGAGGATCCTTTTCAAGGAATGGGCAGCAGCAGAGGAGCCTTTCCATAAATAGTTCCCATGCTTCTCCGTATCACCATCATTACACTTATCAATCCCCAAAACCCAATGGTAAACCATAGCATTCGCTTTGGTAATATCTGTTTCTTTTCTCCACCCCATTGGCTTCTTTTTCCCTCTTCTTCAGTATAGATGTATCTTCTGCTAAAGCATTTGTTCTTAGACAACTGAAAAAAGGCAACAGAGAAACATGTTTGCTTTGATGATGTGTTTAGAGTGAACTCCCTGCGGGGGAGAATGTAAGGGCGAGTGAAAGCTTGTTGAGCAAAATGTCTGATCTCAACCAATGTATCTTCAGTTTGTTTTTTAATGTTAAAAGTGTATTACACTCCCCCATCCCCCGCCGGCCCCCTCTCTTTTTTTCCCCTTTTTTTGGTCTTCTTTTCATTTCATTCTTGATTAATACAAGTCTGCTGTGTTTTATGGTCAGGAATGGTGTGTATCTGATAATATAAAACCCTGTAAGCCTGTAGCATGTAGACAGACTGCAAACAAATACAGCATTGTTATTTTACACAGCTTTATATGGATTACTAATACAAATTGTTGTGAATATAACTGAGGACCCCTTATGTTGAGATTGAGAATGTGTAATTATGATGGCACCTTGCCCCCTTACCACGGCAATCGAGTCCTTGGGGAACTATCAGCTCATTTGTGTTCGGATTAGGTTTTTTCCTTCCATGGTGGCTTCTTTGTTTTTGTACAGTTCTTTTAAGCCTTTTTTTAAAGGTATAATTGTATTTTTGTCATTTTGAGCAAATATAAACAAATAAATTTTAGGGGATAAAAGAAAAAGGGCATCCAAAAGGCACACGAATTGAATTGGGATGGTGGGACTTATGTCCACTCAGGGTAGCCTTGATACCAGGCATAACACCTTGTTTTCCTGCTGTAGCCTTGATACCAGGCACACAATGCTAACACCTTCTTGTCTCGCTGCGTGGGTCTAGCTACCACTAGTCTGTCTCCTCGGATCTGCCCCATAATGTCTTCTTGTTTACTATGACCTGTATTGAAAAATTTTAGGTGCACAACTAATTTCACAATTATGAGGGTGGTGGGGAAAAAAATGATGTTTTCACGTGAAAACAACAAACAATAAGTCATAGTCTGTCACATAAAATAGTTATAAAAATGAGTATGCAGTTGGTTGTAATTCTAGAATAACTCGAATAACTTGCCCGTATTTGATAAGATTTGTAAATGAGGAAAAAATTTACTCTCTTACACATAGTCCAACTGCTAAAAATTTACTTTCACTTACACATAATCCAACTACTAGTATTTAGTAAACAACAATCAAATCATCACTTCACATATGTTAAAGTTTTGACACGGCGCAGGTCAGAGAGAATCCTTAAATACAAATGTGTTGAATTTTCCTAATATCATCCTTGAAGAAGGTGATAATGCATAAAATGTGTTACATACATCCCATCAAAGACCCTTCAATCTTCCTGACTTGGACAATTGTAGCTATTGTGTCTCATATAAAAGCAGATTTTGCTAAGTTTTTACTTTTTTCTGCCCATTGTTTTAGCGTACTAGTGGGTTTTCGACTGTAATAGGATGTGGTTGATTCCCATCTGACTTGATGGCAGATGTTGGAGATAGATAAGGGCCATGTTCTGCTTGGTCATGGTTTTTGGCTAGTCAAATCTTTATTTGGATTTTTTTTATATATAAAAGAAAATAATAAATCTAAGATGTAACATTTTTACCAATTTTTTAACCGTCACCATTTTTTGTGATGATGCATAATAAAATGTATCAGCAAGAGACCAAATAAAAGTGATATTGTATTATTCTAATCCGAACCAATTATATTAATAATTTGATTAAAAAAATTATATTTCTAACATTGTTTTAAAAAATAAAGCATTTTTTCCCTTCTCCATCCCCACCGAAAACTTCTGTTAAATTTTAATAATCACATAGTACAGATAAGCCTCAAATTGCTCACTGACCTGTATGATTAGATGGATTTATACTCTACTCAGACTTTTTGCTAGCACAAAGGGACGTATATGAGAGGGTGATACTGATGTTTTCCTTATCTTTGTCAACAAAGTTCATTCATTTTTACCCTCTGGGGCCAAAAAGAAGAGAGCAACCACACACCATCGTAATCACCATTGCACAGTGAAATTTTATAATTGATGCGTGTTACCCAAAGTTTCTGGCACATCAACACACCTCAGAAGATGGACTTTGGGAAGTAGCTGCATCATCTACAGCAGCAACTGTTCTTACTTCTTTCTCCTAGTCATTAAGAAGAAGAAAAAAAAGTAATAGATAAATGAAAAATAAGGTCAAAAAATTGTCACAAGTTTTGTGATTTAGTGACATTACCTATTTTTTGTTGGAGGAGAACTTGGGTTCTCTCTCGAAACTTGCAACCAAAAAAAAAAAAAAGAAAAAGAAAAAGAAAAATTCAAAACTCATATAGTGACTAATTTTTTGCACTTAATTATTTGTTTTAAGAGTATGACTTTAGATATAATGAAATTCTGGAGAAAAAAAAAAAAACATATGACCGAGTCTTTGTTCAAGATCCAAAACTATTTTCACAATTTAAGAATTAACCATGATTGTTGTTGTTGTTGTCGTCATCATTTTGTTATGTTATTCTTTATTTTATGGGGGGTGAGGTCGGGAACTCTAAAAATAGACCGGGAAAGGCAAGTGTTTTTGTACCATAATAATGGTAAAACACCAAGGTCTCCAGTTTACACGAGAAATTATTCACTCTTACAGGACAAGTCTTCTCTCCTCTCACAAGGAGAGTGGCCCCTACCATGAGTCCCACACAGGGCCTATTCCCTATGAGAGAAGAAAGAACTCTTCCTATAAGAGTAAATAAATTCTCCGAATACACCCGGTGTAATACACCTTTCTCACATAAATGTAGATTTCACATGTGAGAAGAATCTACGTAGAATCTACATTTATGTGAGAGAAATGTGTAAAACATTGGGTGTACAAAATAATTTCTACAATGGTTCATAGTAGAAAACTATTATTTTGCAACGTAGTAACTGTTAAATTTGATTTGAAATTCCCTCCTTTTATTATGAAATGAGCAATCTACACTCCTTGAACTTAATGTTGAAATATACATTTATATTAACATCTGAGACTTGAAGACCACTTTTTTGGATCCTCCACTTAGATGAATCAAAGCCTTATTTCCCCCGAGATTGAATTAACTGCATCATGCTAAAAGACTTCATTTTGTATCTCATGCAGCCCTCCTGGTCAGCTGCTCCTTGGATGTGCTCTCAAAGATCTTGTCAGCATTTCCAACCTCAAATCCATCTCGCCTATGGGACTCTTTAACCTATCCAAGTAGATAATATAAGCAGTTGGTACTTGTGCAACAAAGAGAAAATTAGACCCCGATGCAAGAGTGACGAAGCAAATTCTTGTTGATTAATCAGCGGATTAACCCTTATAAGAGGGGTTTGTGTAGTCAAACCATTGGACTCAATATTCAAGGGCTAAGTTCGTAATTGATCTTGAATTATTTATTTTTCTGTCATCAATCTCAGAAAATAAAATCTAAACCAAGATGTCAAATTGAAAATTAAATAAATAAATAAAGATTTGTTACCTCAATCTCAGGTATATTTTTATATTGAGGCAGCACCAGGCGTTCAGCAAACTCAATGTATGAACAGGGAACTGATTCAGTGATACCATCAGCAAATTGGAAAGAAACTGAATCTGCTACAGTTGAGCTTTGCAGCAGAAGGCCATCAGGGCTCACTAGTAACCAAATATAAAAATAAAATAAAATAAATAGTCATATAATCATCGTCTCCAGCCTTAGACTGTAATATGGTTATATAGCAACAACACAGTAATACCTCAGTAGATTTATAGTGATGTTCTCTTAATAAATTTTAATATATTTTTTAAATGCTTAGTTTCAATTTGCACCAATTATTTATAAAGAGAACAAGACGTAGCTCATATAACAGATTCATGTGCATAAATAAACAGCATTCAATTATTTATTCTACTAACAGCCACTACCACATCACTGTGCATAAGTTTTAATTAGATTGATAGTGATTCTCTTAATAAATTTTAAATATCTGCCTACTTTCATTGTGCATCAATTCAGTTGATGAGACGGGACACCGAATTCCAGTCACATATTTTACAAGCAAATCAACATTTACCTGCATATTCATGTACGTTTCTTTTCCTATATTTTTGTCTCATCAAACAGCATTCACAGTGACTAGCACATCACTGCATAAACTTTGCTTTGAAGCACAATAAGTAAATTGGAGAAATAAAAAGAAAATACAGTTAGAGATTAGATAGCAAACCTTTCAGAACTCCCTCGTCAGAATTCAACTTGAACCCATTTTCTTCAATGACCTGATTGAGACTTTTGATATCTCTT
Source organism: Lithocarpus polystachyus (assembly GCA_033629205.1). Taxonomy (NCBI): domain Eukaryota; kingdom Viridiplantae; phylum Streptophyta; class Magnoliopsida; order Fagales; family Fagaceae; genus Lithocarpus; species Lithocarpus polystachyus. The sequence goes on from CM066164.1 coordinate 79,128,472, forward strand.
AAGTGAGATTTTAGTTGATGAGTGGAAATAGTGACATGGTTCAGTGCATACCCATTGACAATGGTCCATGCTGCATATTCACTCTCCCTATGTTTCCAAAAACGAAACAGAATCCTTTCAAGATGGAAGGTAAGGTCCCAACTATATAAATCAAGATTTACTATTTCCAGATAATGAAGTCCAAACCAAAAATATAATGCCTAAAGTATGGGAAAAGTCTGCTTAATGCACAAAGTGCCAAGCCTTAAATGCTTTTTTGCACCTTAAGCAAAGTGCCTTTGGAAAAAGCATTTATTAAGGGTGCATTTGTTTTGGCTGAAAATGATTTCAGGAAATCATTTTACACCAGCCTATATGTTTGGTAAGCATAGAAAACTGGGTCAAACGGAAATCAATTTCCACGTTGACTGTAAAATAAGCCTCTCAAGCCGGAAATTGATTTCAATTTCTATTTTACCTTCAAATGAATTCCAGGACTTAGAGACGAAGAGAGAGAGAGAGAGAGGGAGAGAGAGCAAGAAGAGAGAGCACAGGTGGTTCGCCCAGCCAAGCTCCGGCACAAACACCCATCATCGATCCTTCATCACCGCCCAGCCAAGCTTCGGCACAAACACCCATCACCGATCCCTCATCTCAGCCCACCCCTCCCTCATCACCGACCCACAAACACTCAAGATCCACCGACGAGTACAGGTTGAGTTCCGATCTTGACAACGGACCGTAGGCTATGCTCCAACGTCGCCGCCATCTAGATCGGAGCCTTGCATCTTGTTCTCGTCGTCACCACCCAAGATCGATCTCGTTCTCGACCCACCCAAGACCGATCGCGTCGCCGCCGCTGAAGACCAATCTCTCAATCTTTCTCTCTTTGATCTCTGATTTTTTTGTTGTTGTTGTGGTGGTGTGGGTGGTGGTGTTTTGGTGGTTTTTGTATTGTGTGGTGGTGGGTTTTGTGTGGATAGTGGTGGATTTTTGCAGGTGCTGGTGTGTGTGGGTGGTGGTGGATTACAAAATGGCTGAGAAAATGTGAAAAATCTGTGGGTGCTGGTGGATTTTCTGATATAAAATTTGTTTGAAAGCCTAGAAAATGGCTGAGAAAATGTGAAAAATTTATAAGAAAATAGCATTTTCAGAATATTACCAAACACTGGAAATTATTTTTCAGACTATTTTCCATTGCACACCCAAACGCCTGGATTTTAATTTCCTTACAGGAATTCATTTTCCCCTGCATTCATTTTACACTCGGAATTCGATTTACATCGAACCAAACGCAGCCTAAGTGTACTTTTTTTAGCGTTTTCAATAAGCGCAAACTGCAAAAAAAGCGTTTTTTCTATTTATTTTGAAATTTTACTGAATTTAACAGTTAAACCTTTATGCTATTGACACAGACCTTGAATTTGTTATACAAAGACCAAATTTATGGTGTGATACAATACATATAATTTTTGGGTATATTAAACCCACCCCACAATCCCTCATAACAAATTTGAGAATAAGACATTTAAAACATCCATTTGGCATAAAAGTCACTACTTACCATTCCACTGCCTTTCGGTCTTTGCCGTTTAGGTATATTTTGATTTAACCATATAAATCATTTTGATCATGGCTATCAAATATTTTCATTGTGTAAATTTTGTAAATCACAATAGAATTATATAAAACAATATTTTTAATTTTATGTAATTAGCTGATCACGTGATTGTCATATCATCTATTAATAATTGTTTTCAAATTTACTGTGTTATGTTTTTTTAAATTGTGTGATAACTTCAATCAGGTGAGTATTTTCTCTTTGCTCCTAGGCTATAGGATGCCACTGTGCTTAAGTGTGCATAAATTTAAGTAATGATCCTATCCCAAAAGGTCAAATATTTGTTCATATAAACAGTGCTGCATACACAGACAAACGAAGTACCTTGCCAACTGTTGGAATTCTGAGTATAAGGGTTTTCCCCATGTTAGAGATCCCAGGGAACTTGCAAGAGCTGCATGATTTTTTCCACTGCCAGCTATTTCAGTGTATTTCCTAATTATATCCTGAATGCAGAAAGAAAAAGTTATAACAATAATGTCACTGATATATGTACTGTTGAAGTAATTCGCATGTGAAGGTATATAATTTTTAAAAAAAAAATAATTTTATAGAGCACTTGATGGATGGTAGCTACAAAAGTAAAAAGAACTCACAAATTTTGGAATTTTAAATCAGTAGAATAATTGGATGTTGGATTTTGACATTTAGATAAAGCATTTTCATTCTATTAAAGTAGCAGGATTTTGACAGTCAGTGAAAACCATGGATCACAAATCTTAAAGCATCATCATAAACTTCCAAAAGTAGTTTCACCAACCTTCTTCCCAAAAAACACTGTACACTATAATAATTAATAAGGCAGCATAGGGATATCAAGTATCAATAAAGCAATACAAGAGTATGCCAAATTGGAGAAATACATGATATCAAAGTGGTGCAACCAAAGCATCCGATCAGAAAGGAAGAAAAGAAACACAGCAAAAGAAGAAAGAAGAAAAGAAATGAAGTCTAAGCTAAACGACAATATTGTAGTTAGTTGTTGTAGTACTGTAGACTAAAACTACCTGTAGCTTAGTAGTGTATTTAAGTAGGATGCGTTCACACGTGTAGTAACTAACCTACACACGTGCTATAACTAATCCCGTGTAAGTTGGGATATTTTGTTTATGCTTTGTTTTGTATATAGACTCAATTACCTGTACAGATTCATTCAGTTAGTTGAATATCAGTTTTCTTCAACTCCAATTCTCTCGCTTTCTCTCTCTCTCTCTCTCTCTAGCTCTCAGTTTCTTCCTCAAGATTCTTTGTGCTTTCTTATATGGTATCAGAGCTTGAGCCTTTGTCAATGGCATCAAACACTAAGACAACTTCATCTTCTTCCTCTCAGCGCAAGCTTTCTCCAATGGAAGATCTTCGTAGTCCATTCTATTCTTTTTACATCATGGTGAATCCCCTAGTGCGATCCTCGACTGAGGACAATTACCCTACCTAGGCTAGAGCAATGAGAATGGCTTTGGATACCAAGAGTAAACTTGGTTTTGTTGATGGTTCTATCACTGCTTCAATGGCAGTCACACCACTCGAGAAACAAGCTTGGTCAAAGTGCAATTCAATGATCTCATCATGGATCTTGAATTCAATTTCACCTCATATCACTGCTAGTGTCATTTACAGAGACACAACTTTTGTAGTGTGAAATGCACTCAAGAATCGGTTTCTACAAGCCAATGGACCAAGAATTTCTCAACTTCAAAAGTAAATCTCCACTGTAATGCAAGGGGATTTTATAGTGACAAGCTTTTTCACTGGTCTTCAAGCTTCTTGGGATCAATTGCTGAATCTTAGGCCTTTGCCATGTTGTTCATGTGATAAATGCACTTGTGGAGTGAATGATAAGTTTGCACATCTTTATCACCAAGATTCAATCATGTAGTTCCTTAATGGATTGAATGATTGCTATTCACAAGTCAAGACTCAAATCCTTATGATGGAACCTGTTCCATCAATAGACAAGGCCTTCTCGTTGGTGATCTAGGAGGAAAGGCAAAAATCTTCAACCTTTAATGGCACTCCTTCAGTTGAATCAGCTGCACTTGTTGTTAAGAACCAAGCCTTCAATCAAGGTTTCTCTTCAAACACCAATAATGGCAAGAATTTCAAGGGAAATGTTGGTAAAGGAAGGCCTATGTGCAGCCACTGTGGAAAGCTTGGCCACATCATGGAGAAATGTTACAAGCTTGTTGGATTTCCTCTAGGTTACAAGCAAAAAGGAAGAGTTGCCAAAGCTAATCAGGTTATGGTTGATGGTGATCAAGGCCAATTTGAGATTATGCATCAGAATAGTCCTTTCCCTTTTACTTCAGAATAGTATCGACAGTTGATCTCAATGTTGAACACTCATGCATCCACTTCTGGTAATTCCAATGATGCTATTCACACAGCCAATTCTGCTAGGTAATCTTTGTCCCTTTTTCCAAGATTCTGATTGCTTGAATATGCAACATTCAATTTTTGCCAAGAATCCTGTCAATAAAACAGCTTATGGTAAGGAAACTTGGGTTCTTGACATTGGGGCAACAGATCATATTGTCCATTTAGTCAAATTGTTCACTAAAATCACTAGTTCAGTTTCATCTTTTGTTCAATTGCCTAATGGTGAAAGGGTTGTTGTCACACACATTGGCACTATTCAAGTTACAGCTAGTTTAGTTCTTGAAAATGTGCTATGTGTTCCTGCTTTCACTTTCAATTTGATCTCAGTTAGTCAATTAACAAAATATCTGTCCTGTTGTTTTGTTTTCTTGTCCAATTACAGAACCTTTCTTGTTGGAAAACGATTGGAGTGGGTAAACTACATAACAACCTCTACTTGCTGCAATCTCAACTTCTTGCAAATCTGATTCTGCAGTATCTTCCATTCTAGATTCTGTTTTTAGTTCTTTTGTTAATAATGTTTTTGATGTTCCTATCATTACCAAGCCATATCTTTGGCATCTTAGACTAGGACATGCTTCAGATGCAAAACTTCATGCTTTACATGGTTGTATTCCTAATGTAAGCAATGAACATAGCAATAAAGACTATGCACTTTGTCCCATTGCGCAACAGAAACGATTGCCCTTTCCTTTCTTTAATCGTCTGTCTGAAAATGCTTTTGATCTTATCCATTGTGATGTTTGGGGCCCTTTTGCCAAATCTACTCATGATGGTTTTAGATATTTTCTTACCATTGTGGATGATGCCACTAGATCCATAGGGTGTATCTTATGAAAACTAAATCAGAAACCAGACCTTTGTTGATTTCTTTTTACAAGATGATATCTACACAATTTCAAACTAATATCAAGGCTATTAGGACTGACAATGCTCAAGAGTTTTTCCTAAAAGATTTCTATGCTAACCATGGGATTTTACATCAGCATTCATGTGTTGCCACTCCACAACAAAATACAGTTGTAGAGAGGAAACACCAACACATCTTGAGCATTGCAAGAGCTTTAAAGTTCCAGTCTAATATGCCTCTTTCTTTTTGAGGTGAGTGTGTCTTAACTGCTGTGTATATCATCAACAGACTGCCTTCTTCCACCCTAGGCAACAAAACACCCTTTGAGAAGCTTTATAACAAAATTCCTTCCTATGATCATCTAAAGGTTTTTTGGTGTCTTTGTTTTGCTTCTACTTTGACTCATAATAGGTCTAAGTTTGATCCTAGGTCTATCCCATGTGTTTTTCTGGGCTATCCTTATGGTGTTAAAGGTTTCAAGGTGCTTAATTTGGCAACTAAGAAAATCTTTGTTTCTAGGGATGTTCTCTTTCATGAGACTGTATTTCCTTTTATTTCATCCACGTATTCTTCTTCACCTCACTCCACCATCACTTTGCCTCATCTTTTCCCTTCATTAGACCCTTATATTGATCCTTTACCTACTGTTTCTCATTCTATTGATCCTGTCACTACTCCCATTATTGATTCACCTCTTCATTCTGCCATTCCACCCTCTTTTCCTAATTCTGATCCCAATTCTGCCTTGCCTCATTCTCCTTTGCCTAACACTAATTCTGATTTACCTGTTCCTACTCCTGAACCTTCCCTTGCTCCTATCCCTAATGCTCATACAGATTCTATAGCTGATCTTATTTCTGATTCTGTTTCACCTTTAAGGAAGTCTACCAGAATCACTAAAGCTCCTGCTTATTTGCAAGATTATAAATGCAGTATTGTTGTTCATGATCAGTTTGATCATTTCAATCCAACCATCAAGTCAGGATCCACCTCATCCACTTCAGGTACTAAATACCCTTTATCTGATTATCTTCATTCCTCTAGTTTGTCTTCCTCTTATGCCCATTTTTGTTCACTTATCACTGCTATTTCTGAGCCTAAATCTTATTATGAGGCTGTCAAAGATCCTAAATGGCAGGATGCCATGGCTGCTGAGATTGCAGCACTGGAATCTAACCAGACTTGGACTCTCACTCCCTTACCTCCTCATAAAAAGGCTATTGGGTGCAAGTGGGTGTATAGGGTCAAGTATGAGGCTGATGGGACAGTGGAAAGGTACAAGGCACGGCTTGTGGCTAGAGGTTTCACTCAACAAGAGGGTTTGGACTTCACAGAAACCTTCTCTCCTGTGGCTAAGATGACTTCTGTTAAGACTTTACTTGCTATTTTTGCTGTGAGGGGTTGGCACCTTGTTCAACTTGATGTAAACAATGCTTTCCCCCATGGTGATCTCCGTGAGGAAGTTTACATGCAGCTGCCTCAGGGTTTTCACAGCAAGGGGGAGCATTTGGTGTATAAGCTCAACAAATCATTGTATGGCCTCAAACAGACCTCAAAATAGTGGTATTCCAAGTTTTCATCCACTATTCTGAAGTGTGGGTTCAAGCAATCTAAGTCTGATTACTCTTTGTTTACCAAGAAGTTCAATCAGTCATTCATAGCCCTTTTGGTTTATGTTGATGACATTCTTATTGCCAGCAATGATGTTCATGCTGTTGAAGAACTTAAGGTTTTCTTGGATCAAGAATTCAAGCTGAAAGACCTTGGAAACCTAAAGTACTTCCTTGGTCTTGAAGTGGCCAGATCAGAACAAGGAATTTCCTAGTGCCAAAGGAAGTATGCCTTAGAAGTACTTAAAGATGCAGGCATGATAGGATGCAAGCCTAGCAGAGTTCCTATGGAGCAAAACTTAAAATTGAGCAAGTTTTATGGAGAATTACTACCTGATCCAGGTGTTTACAGAAGATTGGTGGGTAGATTGTGGTATCTAACTATTACCATCCCAGACATTGCATACTCAGTACACAAACTGAGTCAATTTATGTCCAAACCATGAAAACCTCATTTGGATGCAGCCTATAAAGTGTTACAATACATTAAAGGGAGTCCTGGTCAGGGAATTCTTTTATCATCCAAATCAGATTTGCACTTAAAAGCATACACAGATGCAGACTGGGCATCTTGTGTTGACACTAGAAGATCCACTGCTGGGTATTGTGTTTTCTTAGGTAATTCTCTGATTTCATGGAAATCTAAGAAGCAATCCATAGTCTCTATATCTTTTGCTGAAGCATAATATAGAGCCATGGCAATGACTGTTTGTGAAATGACTTGGATTTTGGCTTTGTTGAAGGATTTAGAAGTGTTTCATCCAAAACCTGCAATGCATTTCTGTGACAATCAAGCAGCTATATATATTGGTGAGAACCCTGTGTTTCATGAAAGAACTAAGCATATATAAATAGATTGTCACTTGTTCAAAGACAAGGTTCAAGATAAAGTCATCACGTTGTTCTTCACTCCTACTCATTCACAGTTAGCTGATCTTCTTACAAAGGCTCTTAGTGGTCAACAATTGAAAGCATTACTTACCAAGATGAGCATTGTGTACATCCACAATCCTGGTTCTCATCTTGAGGGGGAGTATCAAAGTTGTGCAACCAAAGCATCAAATCAAAAAGGAAGAAAAGAAATGAAGCAAAAGAAGACAGAAGAAAAGCAATGAAGTTTGAGCTAAACGACAAGTTAGTTGTTGTAGTACTGTAGACTAAAATTACCTGTAGCTTAGTAGTGTATATAAGTAGGATGCGTTCACACATGTAATAACTAACCTACACACGTGCCGTAACTAATCCCGTGTAAGTTGGGATATTTTGTTTATGCTTTGTTTTGTATATAGACTCAATTACCTGTACAGATTCATTCGGTTAGTTGAATATCAGTTTTCTTCAACTCCAATTCTCTCTCTCTCTCTCTAGCTCTAAGTTTCTTCCTCAAGATTCTTTGTGCATTCTTATACATGACAAGGGATTTGAGACAAAATAGAAAATACGAACATAACATGGTATTTATTTTCACTAAGCTTTGAGAAGGAAATCTTAGCAAAAAGAAAAAAATGCAGATTATTTCTTCATTAGGAATAGTCCCTAGGACATACCTGAGTTTGAGTACTCATCTGATCTACAAGAAGCTCTGATATAAATATCCTTGGTAAAGGCCCATTGACTCGATTACCACTACCAGGAAGGGGAATACTGGGAGGGGAAAACCACAGTGCTTTCAGTTTCTTTGCAGGAAACCTCAACTCCTCCCGTTGTGTATAGCCAAAATCGAGGAAAAACTTAGCTATGGAGTCAATCCCATAACCGTTCACCTAATACGTTCCAAAAGAAAGACAAATTGTGCATTATAACACACAATGAAAATAATTTTATCCCAATGCAACAACACAACAACATAATGACAAAGCCTTACTCTCAAAACTTTGGTATTGGCTACAAATCCTCAATAGATTAATTGAAAGAGACCAAATGTATTATTTTCTATCACTATGTTCTATCCAAAATCATACTCCATTGCCTCCATAATTAACATGTCTTTTTCAGTATATACGTATGTGCCCGTATGTTTGAGCATTAGATGAATTTCCATCTCACAAAGGCTTATTTAAGTATTTGTATTTGTATAAATATTAAGACAAAAATGTCGTTCATATTGAAAATATATCGTCTACAAGCCTAATACTAATAGGAAGCAATGAAATCTAGAAAAGATCAGTGATAGCTAAGCCTTGTAACCAGTGAGTAACAGAGAAAATTTAATCCAAGTACAAAATTAAAGATAAATAAGAATACCCCAAATGTCCTAAATGCAAGATGATCATAGAAAATATGGTCACTGTCCACAGACTGAACAAGCTCCAAGATTGCTTTTGCTGTGGGGTTCCTATTTAAGTACACTGTTTCCATACTTGCCAGCACACTCCTTAAAAATGATTCACCTCCCTGCAGCATAGACATATCAATCTGGAGGAATAAGATAAACATAAACAAATGATGAACTAAAAATCCTATTTAAGCCAACCTGGCAAAAAAGCATCATAAAAAGTTTTTTTTTTTTTTTTGATAAGTAACAATGCAAATAAAAGCAACATAAAAAGTTGTAAGCTCAGGTTTGTTCCTAATTTGACAATGTCTATATCACTCTGCATTTGGATATAATAACAGTTTACCAGATCACCTGGACCCAACTTTCTAAGCCATTTAGGATTTAATCAAGTGTACATCACATAGAATCAAATTATCTAAAGTAGTCACAACCACTAATATTGTTTTTTTTAAGGTTCCTGCACAATTCTATTGCAAAAACAACAATTCTTTTTTCTTTTTCTTTTTCTTTTTTCTTTTATGAATGTTGTGCAAAGTTACATTATCCTCCTCACCTTTCTATTTGGTTTATATTCTGGGGGAAATTACATTTTATCATCCTAAACTATATTCCATTTTACTCTTACCACCCTGAAGTATAAGAATACACACTTATTCCCTAAACTATTTACAATGTATCACCTTTCTATTTGGTTTATATTCTGGGGAAAATTACATTTTACCGCCCTAAACTATATCCCATTTTACACTTACCACTTTGCATGAGAATGAGAATGAACACTTATTCCCTAAACTATTTACAATGTAACACTTTGCACCCCACCATCCATTCGTCAGTTAAGTTTGACAGAAAACCAAATTAAAGACCAAAATACCTCTGTCATTCTCAGTCAAACATGAAGCTTTCTAGTCTCTCCCACTCTGTTTCACCGATTAAAAAAAAAAAAAAAACCAACTGAAGAAGATAAGAAAATCCAAACAAAAATTTGAAACAATCAAAACCTGTAAATTATTCAGAACCATTTGATGAGATACATATAATCTAAAAATTAGAGTCCAACAAAAAAATATGCAAGGACCCACCATCTTCACTGTTTCCTTAAGGTCCTGGCACCAGCAAAAAAAAAAAAAAAAAAAAAAAAAAAACCTTTAAATTGAGGTGAACATCAAACCCAGAAATTTACATGAAATCCAAAAAATGAAATGAACGTCGAACCCATAAATTAATATCAAACAACAAACCCAGAAAAATGACATCAAACCCGCAAATTTACAACCCAGAAATAAACATATAGAGAGATCAACAATGATGGCTTTCGTGACTCGTTTTCAATGAGCTCGATCTGGGCTCACCCATTTCATGGCTTTCATCTCTTCGGAAGCGCCACTTAAGACCCACAACCAGCAGTGTGATCAGCTATCGTCAACGTGGACTGGGTAGCACCATTTGGAGCGGAGAAAGATTAAAAGAGGGAGAGTGATTGAACCTGAGTTTGACTTGAGAGAGAGTTCAAAATTGTGTTTTTGCTGAGGGGCATTTTGGGAATTTAGAGGCTCGGGGGAAAATTGGAAGTTTTTTTTTTTTGAAAGCGAGAAAATTGGAAAATAATACAAATTCTCAAACAATTTCTTTGGTTAGTAATGTTTTCAAACAACTTAAAAAACTAGCATCTCGAGTCTAAGGAATTCGATTTCGCTTTAAGAACTCGAGCCTAAGAGAGACGACTTCTGCATTCTGCGAATCCTTCTTCTTCCTTATTTTTTTTTTGCGTTCAGCGAGTTCTTCTTCTTCCTACATTTTTCTTTCTTTAAGGACCAAATCAAAGATTCAAAAAAATGCATAAAACCCACTGTCCAGGTTTGCCTGGGTTCAGTCCGAATCGTGGGGTTGCTCGCCTGAGTTCAGTCCAAATGTTGGTTGCTTCACCTGGAGCTTTGTCGTCACTCCTAGGTTCGATCTAGGTTCGTGGAACTTCTTCATGGTTTTTCGATTTGGGTTTTCTGATTTGTTGTTTCTGATTTTGGTTTTTTGATTTGTTCTTTGTGGTTTTCTGGTTTGAAATCTCTTTATAGAACTCGAGTATTTAAAACTCGAGTTCCAGTCATTGAAATCCCCAAAACTCGATTTACTACATCAAAATCAAGTCCATTGAACTCGAGACCTAAATAGTTTGAAAACGGTGCTAACTAACGAAATTGTTTGCAATTTGTTGTTATTTTCCAATTTTTCTCTGATTTTCATCCCAACTTAACAGCTAATTAGACGGTGGGCGCAAAGTATAGTAACTTGTTGCATTAGGCCCTATTGCATTTTTTCTAGTATTATAGGTTGGCTAGAAGCGGATATACCCTTTAGGGCCTGGTTTAGTCAAATCTAGGGTTCATCACCTCAATGGTTGAGCATGGGTCTATGTTATCTCCACTATTTGCCTTCAGCTAATAAATTTATGGGAAATGCTAACGAGTGCCTTAAGGGCACTCATTAAGAATCTATTTAAAGAAAGTTTTTATTTCACTTTTATGGGAAATGAAAAAAGCTGTTAAAATATTAATTACTTTTTTTTCATTTTCTATACAAACTTTCTTTAAATGGATTCTTAATGAGTGCCCTTAGGGCACTCGTTAGCATTTCCCTAAATTTATTTCAATGGCCCCTATGGTCAGTCATTTGGTGTCCCGAGCATGTAGCAATTAGAATTTCATTATTTGTGTGTGATACTCTTTAATACATGGCAAAATTCCGAGATGCAATAAATGCTTACCCTTGTTTTTGTTAATTCACTGGCCCCTATGGTTAGTCATTTGGTGTCCCGAGCATGTAGTAATTAGACTTTCATTATTTGTGTGTGATACTCTTTAATACATGCCAAAATTCCGAGATGCAATAAATGCTTACCCTTGTTTTTGTTATAGGACATCTTACTTCAAGGAGTGATGTCTACAGTTCTGGTGTGGTTCTACTTGAAATGCTGACTGGCAGAAGATCTATGGACAAAAACCGACCTAATGGTGAACATAACCTAGTGGAATGGGCTCGGCCACATCTAGGAGAGAGAAGAAGATTCTACCGGTTGATAGACCCTTGGCTTGAAGGTCACTTTTCAATTAAAGGAGCCCAGAAAGCCGCACAACTGGCTGCTCACTGCCTTAGTCGGGATCCAAAAGCCAGACCCCTGATGAGTGAAGTTGTTGAAGCCTTAAAACCACTGCCAAACCTTAAAGACATGGCAAGCTCGTCATATTATTTCCAGACCATGCAAGCTGACCGCGTGGGGTCCAGCCCAAATGCTAGAAATGGCATCCGAACACAAGGAGGATCCTTTTTAAGGAATGGGCAGCAGCAGAGGAGACTTTCGATAAATAATTCCCATGCTTCTCCGTATCACCATCATTACACTTACCAATCCCCAAAACCCAATGGTAAACCATAGCATTTGCTTTGGTAGTATCTGTTTCTCTTCTCCAGAATTTTTTTTCTATTTAACTTTATTATTAAAAAAATTTTGTTATTTGACAACATGAAAAAGAATGTGGAAAACTAGCATCTCGAGTTTTTAAAACTCGAGTTCTATTGCAAATCGAGTTTTAGAAACTCGAGTTCCAAAATTCTGATGGACTGACGTGGAGAGAAATTCCACGTGGAACTCGAGTCTTAGAGACTTGAGTTCCAGAAGAAAAGAAGAAGAAAGAAGAATACACGAACACGACTACGGGTAAGAAAAAGAAAGGAAGAAGAAGAAGAAGGAAAGAAGAAGATCGCCGATCGGAGATCCACGGAACCACACCGCGGATCGCTTTCGCGAATCGGGATCGAGATCGCGATCTGGATCGGGATCGAGATCGAGATCGCGATCGGTTCGCGATCGCGATCGGGATCGCGATCCGATCGCGATCTCGATCCCGATCCAGATCGCGATCTCGATCCCGATCCAGATTGCGATCGGGATCGGGAACGCGATCGCGGTTCGCGATCGGGATCGGGAACGCGATTGCGGATCGCGTTCGCGATCGGGAACGCGATCGCGATCGGGAACGCGATCGCGATCGGGAACGCGATCGCGATCGGGAACGCGTTCGCGATCGGGATCGCGATCGCGATCTGGATCTCTTCATCATCTGTGGTTCCGTGGATGTCTTCATCATCTGTTCTTCTTCGGTTCTTCATCATTTGTTCTTCTTCAGTTTCAGTTCTTCAGTTTCAGTTTTGGTTCTTTTAGAAATCGAGTCTCTAAAACTCGAGATCTATGTGGCATTTTCTGTCCAACTCATCAGCTTAAAGTCTTGCAAAGCGAGTCTATGAGACTCGAGTTTTAATTTGGATCTCGAGTTTCTAAAACTCGAGATGCTAGTTTCCTTAATTAAATTTTTTTATTGCTAACTTACTATATTACCCTTCTTCACGTTGTTATTTTGCACATTTTCCCTCTTCTCCACCCCATTGGCTTCTTTTTCCCTCTTCTTCAGTATAGATGTATCTTCTGCTAAAGCATTTGATCTTAGACAACTGAAAAAAGGCAACAGAGAAACATGTTTGCTTTGATGATGTGTTTAGAGTGGTGAACTCCCTGCGGGGGAGAATGTAAGGGCAAGTGAAAGCTTGTTGAGCAAAATGTCTTATCTCAACCAATGTATCTTCAGTTTGTTTTTTAATGTTAAAAGTGTATTACATTCCCCCATCCCCCGCCGCGCCCCTCTCTTTTTTTGGTCTTCTTTTCATTTCATTCTTGATTAATACAAGTCTGCTGTGTTTTATGGTCAGGAATGGTGTGTATCTGATAATATAAACCCTGTAAGCCTGTAGCAAGTAGACAGCCTGCAAACAAATACAGCATTGTTATTTTACACAGCTTTATATGGATTACTGATACAAATTGTTGTGAATATAACTGAGGGCCCTTATGTTGAGATTGAGAATGTGTAATTATGATGGCACCTTGCCCCCTTACCACGGCAATCGAGTCCTTGGGGAACTATCAGCTCATTTGTGTTCGGATTAGTTTTTTTCCTTCCCTGTTGGCTTATTTGTTTTTGTACAGTTCTTTTAAAGCTTTATTTTTTTTAAGGATAATTGTATTTTTGTCATTTTGAGCAAATATAAACAAATAAATTTTAGGGGATGAAAGAAAAAGGGCATCCAGAAGGCACACGAACTGAATTTGGATGGTGGGACTTATGTCCAGTCAGGGTAGCCTTGATACCAGGCATAACACCTAGTTTTCCTGCTGTAGCCATGATACCAGGCACACGATACTGACACCTTCTTGTCTTGCCCGCGTGGGTCTAGCTACCATCAGTCTGTCTCCTCAAATCCGCCCCATAATGTCTTCTTGTTTACTATGACCTGTATTGAAAAATTTTAGGTGCACAACTAATTTCACAATTACGAGGGTGGTGGGAAAAAAATGATGAGATCATGTGAAAGCAACAAATAATAAGTCATAGCCTGCCACATAAAATAGTTATGAAAATGAGTATGCAATTGGTTGTAATTCTAGAACAACTCGAATAACTTGCCCGTATTTGATAAGATTTGTAATTGAGGAAAAAATTTACTCTCACTTACACATAGTCCAACTACTAGTTTTTAGTAAAAAGCAATTAAATCATCACTTTACATACGTTAAAGTTTTGACACGGCGCGGGTCAGAGAGAATCCTTAAATATAAATGTGTTGGATTTTCCTAATATCATCCTTGAAGAAGGTGATGATGCATAAAATGTGTTACATACATCCCATCAAAGACCCTTCAATCTTCCTGACTTGGACAATTGTAGTTGGATTGGGATTTGGTGCAATTACTAAATGCAATTGCATCGTGCAATTCACCCAACTACCTTACAACTCTTTTTTACTTTTTTATTTTTATTTTTATTTATTTTTTATACTTTTTTACCTTTATTTTTTTACTTTTACTCATTTTTTATATTTAATGGTAGAGATTAAAAATTGCTTTTTACAATTTTAAATCTCAACCATCTATACCAATTGCATCAGGTACAATACCCTAACTAGGGTATTGTACCTGATCTCAATCCATTGTAGCTATTGTGTCTCATATAAAGCAGATTTTGCTAAGTTTTTACTTTTTTTCTGCCCATTGTTTTAGCCTACTAGTGGGTTTTCGATTGTAATAGGATGTGGTTGATTCCCATCTGACTTAATGGCAGATGTTGGAGATAGATAGGGGCCGTGTTCTGCTTGGTCATGGTTTTTGGCTAGTCAAATCTTTATTTGGATTTTTTTTTATAAAAAAAAAAAAAAACCTAAGACATCACATTTTCACCAATTTTTTAACTGTCACCATTTTTTGTGATGATGCATAATAAAAGGTATCAGCAAGAGACCATGTAAAAGTGATTCTGTATTATTTTAATCCAAACCGATTATATCAATAATTTTGATTAAAAAAATTATGTTTCTAACATTATTTTAAAAAATAAAGCATTTTTTCCCCTCCCCATCCCCACCGAAAACTTCTGTTAAATTTTAATAATCATGAAGTACAGATAAGCCTCAAATTGGTCACTGACCTGTGTGATTAGATGGGTTTATACTCTGCTCAGACTTTGCTAGCACAAAGGGACTTATATGAGAGGGTGATGCTGATGTTTTCCTTATCCATGTCAACAAAGTTAATTCATTTTTACCCTCCGGGGCCAAAAAGAAAAGAGCAACCAGCCAACCACACACCATCGTAATCACCATTGCACAGTGACCAAGTTTGTGGAAATTTTATAATTGATGCGTGTTACCCAAAGTTTCTGGCACATCAACACACCTCAGAAGATGGACTTTGGAAAGTAGCTGCATCATACACAGCAGGAACTGTTCTTACTTCTTTCTCCTAGTCATTAAGAAGAAAAAAAAGTAAAAGATAAATGAAAAATAAGGTCCAAAAATTGTCACAGGTTTTGTGATTTATAGTGACAGTACCTTTTTTTTTTTGGTGGAGAACTTGGGTTCTCTCTCTAACTTGCAACAAAAAAAAAAAAAAAAAAAAAAAATTCAAAACTCATATAGAGACTAATTTCTTGCACTTAATTCTTTGTTTTAAGGGTATGACTTTAGATGTAATGAAATAATGGAGGAAAAAAAAATACATATGACCGAGTCTTTGATCAAGATCCAATTATCAATAACTATCTTCACAATTTAAGAATTAACAATGATTGTTGTTATTGTCATCATCATTTTTGTTATTCTTTATTTTATGGGGGTGAGGTGGGGAACTCTAAACATGGATCAGGAAAGGAAAGTGTTTTTGTATTACAATAATGGTAAAACACTAAGGTTTCTAATTTACACGAGAAATTATTCAATCTTACAGGAGAAATCTTCCCTCCTCTCACAAGGAGAGTGGGCCCTACCATGAGTCCCACAGAGGGGCCCTATTCCCTGTTAGAGGAGAGAGGACTCCTCCTATAGGAGTGAATAAATTCTCCAAGTACACTGGGTGTAATACACCTTCTCACATAAATGTAAATTTCACATATGAGAAGAATCTACGTAGAATCTACAATTATGTGAGAGGAATGTATAAAACACTGGGTGTACAAAATAATTTCTACAATGGTTCAAAGTAGAAAACTATTATTTTGCAATGTAGTAACTGTTAAATTTGAATTGAACTTCCTTCCTTTTATTATGAAATAAGCAATCTACACACCAAACTCCTTGAACTTAATGTTGAAATATACATTTATATTACATCTGAGACTTGAAGACCACTTTTTTTGATCCTCCACTTAGATGAACCAAACCCCTATTTCCCCCGAGAGTGAATTAACTGCATCATGCTAAAAGACTTCATTTTGTATCTCATGCAGCCCTCCTGGTCAGCTGCTCCTTGGATGTGCTCTCAAAGATCTTGTCAGCATTTCCAACCTCAAATCCATCTCGCCTATGGGACTCTTTAACCTATCCAAGTAGATAATATAAGCAGTTGGTACTTGTGCAACAAAGAGAAAATTAGACCCCGATGCAAGAGCAACGAAGCAAATTCTTGATGATCACTCAGCGGATTAACCATTATAAGAAGAGTTTGTGTAGTCAAACTATTGGACTCAATAATCAAGGGCTAAGTTCGTAATTGATCTTGAATTATTTATTTTTATGTCATCAATCTCAGAACATAAAATCTAAACCAAGATGTCAAATTGAAAAAAGAAAAAGAAAAAAGAAAAAAGGTTAGTTACCTCAATCTCAGGTATATTTTTATATTGAGGCAGCACCAGGCGTTCAGCAAACTCAATGTATGAACAGGGAACTGATTCAGTGATACCATCAGCAAATTGGAAAGAAACTGAATCTGCTACAGTTGAGCTTTGCAGCAGAAGGCCATCAGGGCTCACTAGTAACCAAAAAAAAAAAAAATACAGTCATATAATCATTGTCTCCAGCCTTAGATTTTAATATGGTTATATAGGAACAACACAGGAATACCTCAATTAGATTTATAGTGATGTTCTCTTAATAAATTATAATATATTTTTTTAAATTTCTGCTTAGTTCTATTTTTCACCAATTCAGTTAATGAAACAGGACGCCAAATCCCAATCACATATTTTACATGCATATCAACAGTTACATGTATATCCATGCTAACTTTCCTCTCCATTACAATAAAAAATAAAAATAGAAATAAAAAGTTGGTGGGGGGGGGGGGGGGGGGGGAAGTAGGGGGTGTGGAATTAAGAGAACCAGATGTAGCTCATATAACAGATTCATGTGCATAAATAAACAGCATTCAGTTATTTATTCTAATAACAGCAACTAGCACATCACTGTGTACATATTTTTTATTTAGATTGATAGGGTGATTCTCTTAATAAATTTTAAATATCTGCCTACTTTCATTGTGCATCAATTCAGTTGACGAGACAGGACACCGAATTCCAGTCACATATTTTACAAGCATATCAACATTTACCTACATATTCATGTACATTTCTTTTCCTATATTTTTTTCTCATCAAACAGCATTCACTTATTTATTTTAACAACAATGACTAGCACATCATTGCATAAACTTTGCTTCGAAGCAAAATAAGGAAATTGGAAAAAGAAAATGAAAATACAGTTAGAGATTAGGTAGCAAACCTTTCAGAACTCCCCCTTCAGAATTCAACTTGAACTCATTTTCTTCAATGAACTGATTGAGACTTTTGATATCTCTTAAGTGAGATTTTAGTTGATGAGTGGAAATAGTGACATGGTTCAGTGCATACCCATTGACAAGGGTCCATGCCGCATATTCACTTTCCCTATTTATCCAAAAACGAAACAGAAGCCTTTCAAGATGGAAGGTAAGTTCCCAAATATATAAATCAAGATTTACTATTTCCGGATAATGAAGTCCAAACCAAAAATATAATGCCTAAAGTAATGGGAAAAGTGTGCTTAAGGCACAAAGTGCCAAGCCTTATATGCTTTTTGCACCTAAAGCAAAGTGCCTTTGGAAAATGTGCACATTATGTATACTTTTTTTAGCGCCTTCAATAAGTGCAAAGTGCAAAAAAAGCGTTTTTTTTCCTTTTATTCTAAAAACTTACTGAACTTAACTGTTAAACCTTTATGCTATTGATATGGAACCTTGAATTTGTTAAATAAAGACCAAATTTATGGCGTGATACAATGCATATAATTTTTTGTGTATATTAAACCCACCCCTCAATCCCTCATAAAAAATTCAAGAATAAGACATCTAAAATATCTGTTAGGCATAAAAGTCACTATTTACCATTCTAGTGCCTTTTGGTTTTTGCGGTTTAAGTATATTTTGATTCAACCATGTACATCATTTTGATCATGGCTATCAAATATCTTTGTTGTGTAAATTTTGTAAATCACAAGAGAATTATATAAAACAATAGTTTTAATTTTATGTAATTAACTGATCACATGATTGTCATATCGTCTATTAATAATTGTTTTCAAATTTACTGTGTTATGTTTTTTTAAAATGTGTGATAACTTCAATCAGGTGAGTATTTTCTATTTGTGCCTAGGCTATAGGATGCCATTGTGCTTAAGTGTGCATAAATTTAAGTAATGTTCCTATCCAAAAAGGTCAAATATTTGTTCATATAAACAGTGCTGCATACACAGACAAACGAAGTACCTTGCCAACTGTTGGAATTCTGAATATAAGGGTTTTCCCCATGTTAGAGATCCCAGGGAACTTGCAAGAGCTGCATGATTTTTTCCATAGCCAGCTATTTCAGTGTATTTCCTAATTATATCCTGAATGCAGAAAGAAAAAGTTATAACAACAATGTCACTGATATATGTACTGTTGAAGAAATTTGCATGTGAAGGTATATAATTTTTTTTTTTAAATTTTATAGAGCACTTGATGGATGGTAGCAACAAAAGTAAAAAGAACTCACAAATTCTGAAATTTTAGATCAGTAGAATAATTAGTTGGATTTTGACATTTAGATAAAGCATTTTCATTCTATTAAAGTAGCAGGATTTTGACAGTCAGTGAAAACTGTGTATCACAAATCTTAAAGCATCATCATAAACTTCCAAAAGTAGTTTCACCAACCTTCTTCCCAAAAAACACAGTACACTACAATAATTAAGAAGGCAGCATGGGGATATCAAGTATCAATAAAGCAGTACAAGAGAATGCCAAATTGGAGAAATACATGACATAACAAGGGATTTGAGACAGAATAGAAAATACGAACATAACATACTATTTATTTTCACTAAGCTTTGAGAAGGGAATCTTAGCAAAAAGACAAAGAGACTTGACCCACAAGAATAGTCACAATATCACTTGGAGCCAAAGTGCAAAATGCAGATTATTTCTTCATTAGGAATAGTCCCTAGGACATACCTGAGTCTGAGTACTCATCTGATCTACAAGAAGCTCTGATATAAATATTCTTGGTAAAGGCCCATTGACTCGATTACCACCACCAGGAAGGGGAATACTGGGAGGGGAAAACCACAGTGCTTTCAGTTTCTTTGCAGGAAACCTTAACTCCTCCCGTTGTGTATAGCCAAAATCGAGGAAAAACTTAGCTATGGAGTCAATCCCATAACCATTCACCTAATATGTTCCAAAAGAAAGACAAATTGTGCTTTATAACACAGAATGAAAACAATTTTATCCCAATGCAACCACACAACCACATAATGACAAAGCTTTACTCTCAAAACTTTGGTATTGGCTACAAATCCTCAATAGATTAATTGAAAGAGACCAAATGTATTATTTTCTATCACTATGCTCTATCCAAAATCATTTTCCGTTGCCTCCATAATTAACATGTCTTTTTTAGTAAATATGTATGCACATGTATGTTTGATCATTAGATGAATTTCCATCTCACAATAGCATATTTAAGTATTTGTATTTGTATAAATATTAAGACAAAAATGTCGTTGAAAATATATCGTCTACAAGCCTAATACTAATAGGAAGCAATGAAATGTAGAAAATATCAGTGATAGATAAGCCTTGTAACCGGTGAATAACAGAGAAAATTTAATCCAAGTACAAAATTAAAGATAAATAAGAATACCCCAAATGTCCTAAATGCAAGATGATCATAGAAAATATGGTCACTGTCCACAGACTGAACAAGCTCCAAGATTGCTTTTGCTGTGGGGTTCCTATTTAAGTACACTGTTTCCATACTTGCCAGCACACTCCTTAAAAATGATTCACCTCCCTGCAACATAGACATATCAATCAGGAAGAATAAGATAAACATAAACAAATGATGAACTAAAAATCCTATTTAAGTCAACCTGGCAAAAAAGCATCATAAATTTTTTTTTTTTTTAATAAGTTACAATGCAAATAAAAGCAACATAAAAAGTTGTAAGCTCAGGTTTGTTCCTAATTTGACAATATCTATATCACTCTGCATTTGGGTATAATAACAGTTTACCAGATCACCTGGACCCAACTTTCTAAGCCATTTGGGCTTTAATCAAGTGTACATCACATAGAATCAAATTATCTAAAGTAGTCACAACCACTAATATTGTTTGTTTTTAGGTTCCTGCACAATTCTGTTGCAAAATCAACAATTCTTTTTTCTTTTTAAGAATGTTGTGCAAACTAACATTATCCTCCTCACCACAATTCTTTTTTCTTTTTATGAATGTTGTGCAAACTAACTTTAATCAAGTGTACATCACAAATATTTTGCCAACCAAAGTCAATCTAATGAAGAGGAAAATCCTAGCTGATCCATCATGTCACTGCTGTGGGAGACAACCCGAGGATATCATGCGTGCTTTGTGGGGTTGTGAAGCAGTTAAAAAGGTCTGGTGTACCGAGTTTAGTTGCGTTAATGATGTTGAAGCTTCGCAAGGCTCTTTCTCTGATCTGGTTGGCTGAATTCTGCAGAAACCAAGGGTACCTGAAATCTTTGCTACCACTGCTTGGTTCATCTGGACCCACAGAAATAAGACAAGGCTGAATGAGCAGACTTTGCCGAGCAGCGAAATCAGTGCAGCTGCAAAAAAATTCCTCTTGGCCTTTACCGCTAGTCAAGCTATACCACAGGGATCAAAAAATGCGAGGAAACAGACTTGGGTGACTCCAAAACCAGGTGAATTCAAGACAAACTTTGATGGCACTATGTTCAATGAAAATGATGAAGCAGGGATAGGGATTGTGGTCCAAAATTCACTTGGACAGGTTATAGCAGCTATGGCTGAAATAATTCAGAAACCACATTCTGTTGAGGTTCTGAAAATGATTGCGGTTAGACGTGCTGTTAGCTTTGTCCATGAAATTTTTTATATCAGTCCTATTTTGAAGGCGATTCAGAGATTGGTATCAAGGCCCTACGCAAAGGCCACATGTTGTTATCATCCTTTGGTCACCTAGTTCAGGTTACTCTCCTTTTTGCTAGCTCCTTAAGGAGTTTATCTTTCTCTCACACTGTAAGGCAAGGTAATGCTGTAGCACATGCTTCAACCTAAAGAGCGAGACTTTCCTTTCCTCTTTTAGTTTGGATGGAGCCCATTCCAACAGATGTTGACTCTGTTATTGCTGCTGATTTTCTAGATTCTTAATAAAATGCCAAGTATGGTCTTTTTCCTCAAAACAAAAAAAAAAAAAAAAAAAAGTGTACATCACATAGAATCAAATTATCTAAAGTAGTCACAAATCACAACTCACCTTTCTATTGCAAAAACAACAATTCTTTTTTCTTTTTATGAATGTTGTGCAAATTAACATTATCCTCCTCACCTTTCTATTTGGTTTATAATCTGAGCAATTATGAGCCAAAAAATTAAATGCACTAAGCTGCACATGAAACCTAGTGGGCCCCAAATAAATTTGAAGTATGCAAAATGAGTTATTAATTATAAGTCCAAACCTCAATGTGTTTCCCTTCTTTTATTTTTTATTTTTATAGGTGGAATCCTAATTCCTGAAAAATAAGAGACTTGACCAGTTCACCTAACTAGAACCGATAAATTCTTTTCCTTTATATCTTCAGCCATACATTAGAGAATAAAAAAATTCAAACAAAGAAGAATAAATCAACAATCATATTGGGCTTTTGTTTGTCAATTTGAAAAGAGAAACAAACTCAACCGCACAGAACTATATATTCAAATGTGATCTCACCTGAAAGCTAGGTTGGTTGAATCCATCGTCAGATGATTTAGAGCCCATGAGGCAGAGCTGTCGTGGTTTGGTGGAGATTGATTTCCCAGGAAATGAAGATTCCTTGAAGGAAACAAAGTTCCGGGATTTGGTTTGGAGAGGAAAAGAATCGGTCGTAGATGATGAGAAGAAAGCTGAGGAGTGAGGGAAGGCCTTGATTGCTGATGAGTAATGATTTTGTAAGGAAAACATGGTGGAAAGTCTTATGGATTTTTTGTTCTATTGTCTGACTGATTTAACAAAATGGAACTCTCTTCTGTGTGTCCTCTGGTTTGCGTTTGCGTTTGCTTCATTCATGTCAGCTCGTGTCTTGTCCACGTGTCTTTGTCGTATATTGAAACAAGCTAGTTTTGGAAAGCGCACTACTTCAAATTCGGAGCAACAGCAATTCACCCCAATCCCCTCATACTTCTATGTTTCTTTTTCTTTTTCTTGTTTTTTTTTTTTTTTTTTTTATATATATTTAATAGTTGAGATTTAAAGTTGTTTTTTTTGTCAACTTTAAGTCTTAACTATTTGTAATAATTGTATCATGTATTACACTTTATCTCAATACTTTTTTTTTTTTTTTTGGGGAAACCACTTTATCTCAATACTTAAAAGCTTGAAACGATAATACTTTAAAAGAAAATGTCAATGAGTACTCCAAGGACACTCATTAAAAATTTATTAAAAAAAAATTTATATGAAAAATAAAAAAAATAATTAATATTTTAATAACTTTTTACATTTCTCATAAAAGTAAAATAAAAACTTTCTTTAAATAAATTTTAAATGAGTACTCTAAAGATACTCGTTAGCATTTTCTTACTTTAAATCATTAAAGTTGATTACGCCTTATGTCAATCCTTAGAAGTATGAAACGATGGTACCAAAAAGTAGGACACGTAATTTTTTCTGTTTATATATTCCAGAGTTAAAGCGCAAAATGATAGTACTTCAAAATCCTAAAATAGTAGGACACATCATCTACTACAGCGGCATCTGTATTTGTAAGTTGAACAAGATTAGGACAAAGGAAAGAAATCCATTATATATATATATATATATATATATATATATATATATATGGAAAATACTAACAAGCACCAGGGTTGATATTTCCCTCTTTGGTTCTCACTTAAAAAAAAATTGTAATAAAAATTGCCAAAAAAGTAAAGAATTACCAAAAGCTGTTAAAAAGCTGCATAAAACTTTGAAAAGTTAACAAAAATTGTATCGTTAATGGGTACCTTATAGTGCTCGTTAACACAACCCTCTATATATATATTTATTAGATGAGAATTTACATGTTCTTAATATGTATGTCAAATTTTATTTAAATTGAATATTATTTGCTATTTAATTAATTTATTTATTTTTTATGCATAATTTTAGACCTAAAAAAACTTGAACTTTAAATATTTGATTGATGAGTCGTAGTTATTGATCTTTGATCTTCTTGAAGTTTTGCAAGCACGAAAGATATAATAAGAAAATGTAATTTAGCGGTTAGATTTTCAAAATTCACATTTAATAAAAAATATATATAAGAAGTTTAAAAAGTTTCTTTCTAAAAACTAGTTTGGAAAAAAAAATTGTATAGTATTTTGAAAAAAAAAAAAAGTTATATTAAATTACATGAACTTGTTAGTTAAAAGCCGACTAATTAATGTACGGCACATTTACCGAGAAGTAGGGATGGTCAAAATTCTCCATTCCACCCCTTTAGAGCATTCTCATTAAGAATGCTAAAAGGAGTATATGCTAAATTTCAGCATCAAAACACCAAAAAAGACACTCCATCAAAGATTTCAAATGGCAAAATTTTTGCCATATTGCTACAGTGAGCTTGTATTTAATACAAGCTCACTGTAGCTTGAATTGTAAAAAAAAAAATATTATTTTATTCTTATGTTGGTGAGGTGGTTGGTTGTTGTTTTTATTAAGTTATTTTATTATTATTTTAATGAGTAGTTTATATTATTTAAATGAAATGATAAAAAAAAATAGAAGTTTTGATGTAGATGGCATTGCAAAGTGGTATAGTATATGTTATAAAAATAGGTTTTGGAGTGGTATATGCTAAAAATTTTAGCCACCTTGATGAGAATGCTCTTACAATGTAATCTGAGGTTTTCCCCACCCAAAATAGTTGATGGTGTTGGGATGAATTTTGCTTGTCCAAACCAAATATACATTATATAATATTTCTTAAAGCACTTTTCTCTTTTTAGCAAAAGAAAATAATTACCTTTTTTTTCTCTTTCATCTTTACCCCATTGATGACAAAACCATCTTATTAAGAATTACAAAATACTTCTAACATGTCTCGCTACCGAATTTGGCCCACTCTCGCCACACACTAGTTTTCCTACCCCAAAGTAGGGATAGTACACACCCTAATCTAACCACGACCCACCCCATTACCATCTTTAACTCAAAGTTATAAATGTTATTTCTTATTGGTCGGTATGTCCGATATCTGTATTTTGTTTGGTTGGAAGGATAAAATTATTGGGAGGAGAAAATATTTATATTTTTCATTATGCGTGTGTTAGTAGAAAGGATGAAAAAGTGGAAAAATAAAGAATAAATTACAATTACCTATTTATTAAAAGTAATTCCCGATAATAAAATTTCAAAAAAAAAAATTGCCTAACATTATTGTTTTATAATGGGAGGGGGCCTTTTTATAAAGGGTAGAATTCTTATATATAAAAAGCGGTTATGTAGCTACAGTGCTTTGGCACTGTGCACCCAGTGTTTTTTACTGTGCAAGCACTGTAGCGACAATAGTGCTTTGGTTTCGTGGGTCTTTTTTTTTTTTTTTTTTTTTTTTTTCCCTTTTATTCAATCCTTTTGTTTATTCAACAGTTACAGTGCCTAACGTTTTTTTTTTCTTTTTTCAATAATCGGTTTGTGTTTTTTTTTTTCTTTTGAATATTGATGTAAGCTGACATTTATATTGTTATACTGATACAACAAATTTTACAATATTTTCACAATTATTGACGTGTCAATTTCTTACAAGTCGAAATAAAATAATAAAATAAAATATGAGATTGGTTTTTTTTTTAGTAATTGGTTTGTGTTTTTTTTTTCTTTTAAATATTGATGTAAGCTAACATTTATATTGTTATACTGATACAACAAATTTCGCAATATTTTCACAATTATTGATGTGTCAATTTCTTACAAGTCGAAATAAAATAATAAAATATGAGACTGTAACCAACCACAACTGAAAATAAATGTTTTAAAAAATGTTACAACACTTATTGTTATCACAATATTTTCACAATTGTTGAAATCTTAGTTTCTTATAGATCAAATAAAAAAAATGCTAAGTCCACAACATTTTAACATTAATTTCTACAGCGCCTAAAGTTTTTTTTTTTCCCAGTAATCGGTTTGTGTTTTTTTTTTCTTTTAAATATTTATATAAACTGGCATATATTTTGTTATATTGACACAACAAATTTCACAATATTTTCACAATTATTGATGTATCAATTTCTTACAAATCGAAATAAAAAAATAAAATATGAGATTGTGACCAACCACAATTGAAAATAAATGTTTTGAGAAAATGTTACAACACTTATTATTATTACAATATTTTCACAATTGTTGAGATCTCAGTTTTTTATATATAAAATAAAAAAATGCTAAATCCACAACATTTTAATATTAATTTCACAACAAATCATAGGTAAGCTATTATTGATGGATAGCACTGGAGCTACAGTGCTTTTGGTTTATTCACTAAATGTTTTTTTTTTTTTTTAGTAATCGGTTTGTGTTTTTTTTTTCTTTGAAATATTTATGTAAAGTGGCATATATATTATTATACTGACACAACAAATTTCATAATATTTTCACAGTTATTAACGTGTCAATTTCTTACGAATCGAAATAAAATAATAAAATATGAGACTATGATTAAACACAACTGAAAATAAATGTTTTGAGAAAATGTTACAACACTTATTATTATCATAATATTTTCACAATTGTTGAGATCTTAGTTTCTTATAGACCAAATAAAAAAAATGCTAAGTCCACAACATTTTAACATTAATTTCTACCTTGCCTAAAGTTTTTTTTTTCCCTAGTAATTGGTTTGTGTTTTTTTTTTTCTTTTAAATATTTATGTAAGCTGGCATATATATTGTTATACCGACACAACAAAATTCACAGTATTTTTACAAATATTGAAGTATCAATTTCTTATAAGTCGAAATAAAATAATAAAATATGAGACTATGACCAACCACAACTAAAAATAAATGTTTTGAGAATAACAATAACAATGTTATCAGTTTAAAATCAATAATAACTTGTCATTTAAAATTTGTTCTAAAAATGTTATGAATGTAGCATTTCTCTCAAATAAAATAAAAAAATATCTATCCGGATCTTAAAAATGAAGATATTGTGAAAATATTATGATATTTTGTTGCATTTTTAGACTTCTTTTTTAATATAGTCAAATTAGGTGAGCCAAAATTCACGATTTTACACAAAATTTATATTAATTTTCTCACTTTTAGGGCAACACATGCTTTGCACGTGCAGCCAACACTAGTATTCAAAAAATGGGGCTTTAGGCTTTGAGACGCCACTAATACTATGCTTGAATGTGTTGTAAAAAAATCATATATATAAAGCCTTCTAGAGTATATATAAAAACTCCGGTACTCAACATACAAAGAGTTTACAATATAATTAAGCCTCTTGCTCCATTATATAAACACATAGGGAAAACCATATCTTTCCTCAAATAACATAAATGGACTTTTTTTTTCTTTTTGGTAAAAAACATAAATGGACTTAATGGTTTTGGAATCGACCTAGTAGTAGTACCATTAAATTTTAAATAGTATTCTTCAACGGATAGTTTTTATGCCCCATACGCAATGCTCTCTCTCTCTCTCTCTCTCTCTCTCTCTCTTTTCTTCTTTTTCCTCCTTTTATTTATTTATTTATTACTCTTATACTTCAAAAAAAAAAAATATATATGTAATATTATTTTTTTAAAAAGTCCAAGACACGTGAGATTATATCCTGTTTGAAAACATTGTTATTTAGAAGTACAATCAAACTTTTTTTTAATTGGTATGAAACTCACATACAATAACAATATGTCGATATCATTCACTGATTGTGAACAAACAATTCCAAGTATTATGCTCTATTATTATTTGCAGTATGATAGGTGTATCATGTATGCCTTTTCTTTTCTTTTTTTTTCTTTTAAATTTTGGTTACAGGGGAATAAAAAGATTGTGTCAATTTGAGTTGAATGGAAAATAAAATGGAGCATCCACATTATGACATAGACAGGATTTTTTTATTGCATAACTTGTTCATGTTGCTTTAATGAGTAAAGATTACATTTTATTTTTATATTTACAATCAAAACCAATTCAATATAGTAGTTAAGAATATTGTGATTCATTAACATTGTTCACATTTTTAATATAGGAGAAATTTCAATCTCTTTTCCTATAAGGAATAAATAAATAAACAAACAAGTACAACAAGAAACAAATTTGGATTTCTCATGTTTATAATTTTTTTCGGCAAAAGACCAAAAAAAAAAAAAAATTAGTTTCCATTGATGTAGCAATGAACTAATTTTTGGAAGTAATTTTTCATTTTGACTATTTGCCACGTTAACAATTTCCATCCAAGAGATAACAACAATGACTAAATTGACACAATTGAAAGGTTAGAGACCAAATTGAAATATGATATGAAAGATGGTGACCAAATATATAGTTTACCGTATAATATTTCTTTGCATAATTTGTAAAAATATAATGGCATACATATTACACAACCTTCTGTCAAAGAGTTGAACAGGAATCTAACAACACAGATGAAAATACTAAACAGCAATACATTTATAATACAATGAAGCTAAAAGAATGATATTAGCGTTATAATTATTAATTACTGTTATGTGGGGAAAAATGTTATTTCCTAATGAAACAGAATTTTCTTCTCTAAAGCGTTTAAATTTCAATAAATAATCAATTTGTTTATTCCCGGTCAACTAACCAAGGCTTTGAACAATCATACTCACATGCTACCCTAGTTAATTTCTCCTTAATTACTTTAGTCATCCATGGAAAATGGATTGTGTAGAATAAAGGAAGTTGGTAGGAAAGCATTAAGCATCAAATGGATTGTATTGTAACTGAGGCAGAATTTTTTTTGGCTTTGCACAAGAGAGGCAGTGAAACCAAGGGAATCAATCTCATACTGGAGACTGTACCGGTTTGACCAGTGAAACGATATATTTCGGTACCGGTCAATACCAGTGTACCGTTTCGGATTTACCGTTATTTTTTTTCATATCTATAAATATAAATATATATATATATATATATATATACATATATACACACACATATATGTATGTGTGTGTATGTGTATTATAATAAATATAAAAGTTTACTATAAAACATTACCTCAATTCCGAACAAATTATTCATGATTTTAGACTTTAGCATCAATTAAAAAAAAAACACAATATAAAAAATAGAAAGCTTATTTGTTCGTTGTATACTAAGAAAACAAATAACACTAATAAGTTAATGCAAGTAAGTTACCATTCTATCCTTGCAAAAATTCAAAAATTACAAAACTAAAAAAAAAAAAGCTTTTTTTTAGTATTGACTAGTACGCCCGATACCGGCCGGTATTGCCCGAAATTGATCGGTATGGCCGGTACGGCCGGTATTTAAACCGATACAAAACATTGGCATTTTATACCAGAATATGTACCGGGACGATACATACCGGCCGATACCAGTACAGTATCGACCACCTTGAGTGAAACCGGGGTGAAAAAAAATCCAAAGGTTCAGAAAAGTTTGGAAACCACCAAATGAAGATTGCTACAAGACAAATTTCGATGGTGCCCTATTTGAGGAGGAAGGGGAAGGGAGTTGTGGTTCGCAATCATAGAGGTGAAGTTATGGCCTCTCTCTCTCTCTTTGAAAAAATACAAATTCCTTCTCGGTGGTTACTTTGGAAATGTTGGCAGCAAGAAGAGCAATCCTCTTTGCTCAAGAACTTGGTATTGGTAAGTCTATTTTTGAAGGCGACTCGGAGATTGTCATTACTCATTAATGTCTTATAGAGAGGCAATATGTTTAACTACGCTTTTGGTCACTTGATAAAAGACGCTATGTCCTTTGTAAACACTTTTCAAAGTTGGTATTTCGCTCGTACTTATAGGTTAAGGCAATGGGGTAGCTCATGCCTTAGCAAGAAGAGCTAAATTTTCTTTTTCTTTTTTAGTCTGAATGGAGTCTATTCCTCCGGATATCAATAAGCTTGTAATAGCTAATTTTCCAGCTTAATTTCAATAAGATGATCGGCATGTTTCTCCCCAAAATTAAAAAAAAAAAAAAAGCATCAAATACAAGAATGTATACTCAGTGGGTATTTGGGAACAGATTATAGGCCACTTTTTTGTTTTTTGATTTTTTGCTTTTATGTACAGTTTTTTAAAATCTCAATTTTTCTTACTATTTTTTTAAAATATAAGTATATTTTAGCACAGTTTTAATGAATAACAAAATAAGACGTTTCTGAAAATTCCAGCACTCTCATTTCTCAACACAATTACGTAATCGTATACTAAAAGATAAAGGTATAGGTTTATTGAATTAATCTATTAGAGAAAAAAAAAAGGAATAATATTGAGGGACGAGCACAAAAGAAGTATTAATTCAATGAGCATTCAAACAAACAGAGCTTTTTGTCCACCAACTTCAATAGAATAGAGTAAGACAAAGCACTAATGCATATCCATATTGAGTAGTAGCATTAGACCTCATCTATTTAGTCCTTTGCTCTTATCCAATGACATGTTGAACTTGAAACGTCATTATTGATTGTTGTAGTTATCCAGAGTTCCAAACCCAAAGTCTTCTCCCGTTTAAAAAAAATAATAATAAAATAAAATAAAAAATCCAAGTCCACTACAACATAAAAATCAATATTATGGTCCACAAACCTTTTTTTATTTTTGGAGAGATTATGGTCCACAAACTCAATTATAATTTATATCATATATCAATATTATTACCATAATGTTCCTTTCAAAAAAAAAAAAAAATATATTACCATAATGTTTTATCGAAAAATATATATTACCATAATGGAAAGCATTATTTTAAGGAGTAATTACACATAACCCTTCTGTGGTTTGGGCAAAAACCACTTTGCCTACACGTGGATTGAAAAGTATCACTTAACCCACTTATGGTATGTTTCCATCAATCTCCGTAACCCACCTCAGTCCCAGCAATTGCAAAAACACTTCTTAACCCCAAAACACAACATAACGCGGATCAAAACACCCAAAACTCAAAAACTTTTCGAGAGAGAGACCTATGGTGAGATTAACGTGTTCTTCGTGGTTTGGAGTGTCTAGAGGGGGTGAAAACACAAGTTTTGCAACATCGAAGCTAGGGAAGGTAGTTTCAGTAAAGAAAATCAAGGTATTTGTGTCTATTCTCAATTTAGGGTTTTAGATTTTGTTCAAGTGCCAACTTACTGTGTGAAACTCTAAATTTGGGCTTCCCAGGAATCGTGTTTTGTTGATATGTCTTCATCAAGTGGTAATTTCTCGGGTTCATGTGGGCATATGTTCAATGAGCAGATTTGTGTTTTGAGAACAAGTTTGAGTTTGTACAATTTTGGGAGGAGGTTCTTGGGTTGTAGCCGTTATAAGGTTGGTCCTAAGTGTCCTTTCTTTGTTTGGCTTGATAACCTAACCTGTCCTTGTGGGAATGAAACTGCACTTTTGGCTCTAGAGAGGATGTCTAGGCTTTAGAGTGCTCTCCAACTTGCCAATGAGAGGGAAAGGACAACTTTGGGAACAGTAGAAGAAGCTAGGCAAATGGCAGAAAAGGCTCTTGAAGAGGAAGCCAAAGCTAAGGAGAGGGAGAGAAAGGCTCGAGCTGTCTATGCAAAAGCTAAGGAAAAGGCCAATGTTGCTGAAGAGAAGCAGAGAATGTGGAAGTTTGCATGCATTTAGTCATTGATCTTTTTTGTTATTGTTATGTTGTTGTTGTTGTGTTTTGGCTCAATTGAGTTCTCTAGAGTGAAGAGACCTAGGTTGTTGCCTTCAAGTTATTAATTGGTTAGTAGAGATAGTTGTGGCAATGGTGTTAATGAATTTGCATTGTAATAAAACTAGCCTACTGATGTAATGTTTTGATGTATCAATGAACAAAGAATTGATCAATTATTGAGTATTGTTTTGTGCATACCATAAGAACCATTCAATGAAAGAAGTATTGGCCATGCCATTATCAATGACCTGCGCATACCATAACAACCGTTCCACAATAACAACTTCCATACACTCTGTATTGAAAAAATCTAATTGGACACAATCTGTAGTAGCAATAAGTAAACTTCCATATAATCCGATTTGGACAATAATGTTCTATACAATTACCTACACATACCATAACAACCATTTCATAATAACAATTTCCATACACTCTATATTGGAAAAATCTACTTGGACACAATCTGTAGCAGCAATAATAAAACTTCCATATAATCTGGTTTGGACAAATAATATTCCATACAAACTGAATTGAATAAATACCACAACTTCCATACCATAATACCACAACTTCCATATAATACCACAAAATTTCATACCATAATAACAACCTGGAGTGTATTGTACCTTAACTTCTAGTAAATTACAAAAAAGCACATTCCAAGGTCAGCTACATATATATATATATATATATATATATATGATAATTACAAAAAGGTGATTGTTTTTTACACTAATCGATAATTACAAAAAGCCAATAGTGGTCTTCACAAAAAACACTAGTTGCAAGCCCACATGTTCCCACTAGCTTTACTCCAAATGCTGGCATGTGTACCCACTAGCTTCATTTCTTGCCTTTACTCTTTCTACCCGCTGAATTCATTTTTGGTGCCCTTTGTGCAGCAAGCTGTCCTCTAGTCCTCACACCACCAGTGCTCCTATTTATAGGTGAAGGCTACAAAATAAAAAATAGATCCATTTGTTAAAAAATATCCTAGTCTACACAACCATCTAGGAAAGAGGTAACTTAACTAAGTTACCTATAAAGAACTTGGTAGGGTATCCCAGGTCTCCCTAAGTGTGTGAAACTCTGGCTGTGAGGAAGAGAACCATCTTGCTCTCATGTGAGATGGTCTAACTTGATTTCCTTGCTGTGAGGATGAAGGCGAGTGGCAGACCTCATGTTGTAAGTCTGGGTAGGCTCTAGGATAGTGGCTGGGGTGCAGCCTGAGGTGCAGATCCAGATCTGGTACTAGGTGCAAGCACCCCTTCCCTTGCTTGCAACAAAACCCAGTTTCAGTACAGTAATACCTTTATAAGTTTAAAAACAAGTTTTTTTTTTTTTTTTTTTTTTTTGCCATTTAAATCAAAATTACTTACAGCTTTTTCTCTTTCAAGCCTCTGTCTCCTCTACCATGGTGTCTCCCTAATGATGCCAGCCTTGCACCCTCTTGAGTTATGCCCTTCCTTTTTGCATTTCCCACACTTTATAGGTCTGTTCAGCCTACTTGCTTTGTAAGGGTTCTTAGGCTCATCAGGAGCCCTGCTTGGGTGGCCTGCCTGGTGGTTTGTATATGTAAGGTGCTAGGGGAGCAGGCTGTCCAGTCTCAGCCCATTCTGACTGGCCAGGCATGGGAGGAAGTACCTCCTTGTACATCTCCATGTAAGTTTCTTTGTGGTAGCAGGGGTAGGTGTAGGTTTTTGGTGTCTCAATGTTTGTATAAATGGCTGTTATGGCATGTTTGCATAGAATGTCATTTAAATCCCAATACCTACAGCTACATGTCTTCTTGACAAGATCAACTACATATCTCTCATACTGACTAGCTACCTCATAAAAGAAACTGCCAGCTGGGGTAGCACTAAATGGCTTGCTTTCAACCTTCAATTTCTCTAACTTATCTTCTATGCTTGGACACAACTTTCCAACATACTTTTCTATCCCTTCCCTTTTTGTGTAAAGCCTAGTCATAAGTCTAACCCTAATCCACTCCAACATTGCCAAGATAGGCTTGTCCCTAGACTTCAATATCATTGAGTTAAAAGAATCATATTTACTAAACAATCTGTTAAGGCCCTAGGAGTGAAGTGTGACCTTGTCCACTGTGCGGCTGCAATGTTTGTAAGATACTCATATACCTTTTCATCCAAATCCTTTATGTACTGCATGCATCTCTCAAAATCCCTTACTGTTGTGGCAACAGCACACCTCCACAGTGCATCCTTCAGCTCCAATCCCTTGTGCTTTACTTTAAAATTGTTGTAGATGTGTTTCACACAGTATCTATGCTCCACAGTAGGGAACAGTGTCTTTATTGCAGGTATAAGCCCCTGCAAATAACCAAACAAACAAACAAACAAAACATGTTAGTTCAGCAAACGAAGTAAACTATTCAAGTATAACTGAACAAAACTTACATACCTTTTGCCTATCAGAAATGAAAACCAACTGAAGCTCCTCTGACCTCCCTATATCATCAGCAAAAATTTCCAAAAACCATACCCAAGACTCCTTGTTTTCTTATTCCACAACAACCATGGCTACTGGAAAAATGTTGTCATTTGCATCCTTGGCAGTGGCAGATAAGATTTGCCCTCCAAATTTGTGCTTTATGTGACAACCATTTAAACCTATAAATGGCCTGCATCCACCTAAAAATCCTAACTTTTGAGCATTGAACCTAACATACATCCTCTTAAATTTTGACTGGAAAGTCTCATCAGCCATTTCTGTCTGTAGTATAATCCTACTCCCCTTGTCTACAATGTTTATCATTTGTGCATAGTCCCTAAGGACATCATACTGCAGTTGCTCATCTCTATTGATCAAATCCTTTGCCTTTCTTTTTGACTTATACACTTGGTTTACACTTAGGTCAACAGATAAATTTTGCATCACATGGTTGTGTACACCACTCACCTCCCAATTTGGATTTTTGATAAAATGCTCAATGAACCTCTTAGCAACATAAACTGATGTTACTTGGCTATTTTTAAAAGACTTGGGGCAAGTACAGAAATCAGTCAAGGTCTTAAACTGAAATGTTAGCTCTTCACTTATTTGAGATGCATAACATCTCCACCCACACTCATTCTTACAGTGAACTGATATCTTGGTCCTCTCATT
The DNA here is from genome assembly GCA_033629205.1 of Lithocarpus polystachyus. Classification (NCBI taxonomy): domain Eukaryota; kingdom Viridiplantae; phylum Streptophyta; class Magnoliopsida; order Fagales; family Fagaceae; genus Lithocarpus; species Lithocarpus polystachyus. Next base: position 79,163,043 of record CM066164.1, read on the forward strand.
AAGCTTGAATTAGATGTCAATAGATTTTTTAATTACATACTCCCTTAAAGCAACTCTGAACACCTTTGCATTAAGAAACTTTATCTCCTTCTTCAGTACAACATTTCTCATGTCACTCTTAGCATTAAACTCTGGCTGCTCAGGTACCTACTCATCATCAAACCCATCCATGCTTACTAGGTCATCCTCAAGAGCTGGCTCAGCCCACTCAGGGTCTACATAGGATGCATTACTTGATTCTGAGGCTACATGGGGTGTATTGCTTGATTCTGGGGCTGTATTAGGAGCATTACGTGATTTTATAGAAGAACCTTGTGGAGTTGAGTTTAGAGCAGCAAATGTGTCATCACCAAAGTCATCCCCCTCTAGGCCTTCATATAGCCAATCATCATCATCATCTCCTTCAACATTCTATTCTTCAACCCTTGCACCAACCTCAACATCCTGTTCTTCAACTCTATCATCAACCTCAACATTCTCATCATCTGCTTCTTCCTGCAATACAGCTTCATCATAATCATTCTCCACATCTATTTCATCCACTCCTCCATCACCACCTACACCACCTATATCACCACCTACACCATCATCTACCATTCCCCCTCCATCAAGATGCTCAACTGCCAGTGGCTCCACATCTATGTCAGTATAGATTATGATTTTGTTAGCTAACCATGCCTTATGAAGGGTAGTCATGTTCACCACATCTGCATCTGTTTTTGTGTCCCTTAAGTCATCCTCTACATTACGTTTAGGAAGTAAATACCTATATTTACTGTGTTCTTTAGGAGTAGCAACTAGATGGGGTGCATTGCTTGATTCTAGGGCTGTATTGGGAGCATCACTTGATTTTATAGAAGAACCTTGTGGAGCTGAGTTTGGAGCAACAAATGTGTCATCACCAAAGTCATCCCCCTCTAGGCCTTCATATAGCCAATCATCATCATCATCTCCTTCAACATTCTATTCTTCAACCCTTGCACCAACCTCTACATCCTGTTCTTCAACTCTATCATCAACCTCAACATCCTCAACATTCTCATCATCTTCTTCTTCCTGCAATACAACTTCATCATAATCACTCTCCACATCTATTTCATCCACTCCTCCATCACCACCTACACCACCTACATCACCACCTACACCATCATCTACCACTCCCCCTCCATCAGGATGCTCAACTGCCAGTGGCTCCACATCTATGTCAGTATAGATTATGATTTTGTTAGCTAACCATGCCTTATGAAGGGTAGTCATGTTCACCACATCTGCATCTGTTTTTGTGTCCCTTAAGTCATCCTCTACATTACCTTTAAGAAGTAAATACCTATATCTACTGTGTTCTTTAGGAGCACCAACTAGATGGCATAAATCTCGAATTTCAAAGAAACTCAACTTATCAGGGTCAATCTTTGTCAATGTATATACAGACCCACCCACATATTTAAGGGTTGGGTCCTTCACAAAACATTCCCCAACATGAATTTCAATGTCAAATGTGAAGTCAACCATCTACAATTAAAATAAGTAGTTTGTTTAAATTTAGTAGTTTGTTTAAAATAAGTAGTTTGTTTACATACTGAGATGCTGAAAATAACAAGAAGCCAAAAGAGATAACAAGCCAAACATAGTGCTGTTTTGTTTTCATATAAAATTTGTTTTGTTGTTGAGAGACAATACACGACCAAAGGACCACATGTAGCACATGCAAAACCAGATTCTCAACAAATTGATAGGGACCACACTACCCACAGTTCACAAACAAGTGTAATCACTGACAAATAAACTTGACTCTTTCAAGTATACGCATTATATAAACAACCATAGCAGTATATTAGCTACATCCTAAGTGATTCTACATATAAAATGCAAAATGCACATTTAACATACACCAATTTTGAGAAAATTTTACAAACTCTAACTACGTGGGTGGGTAGCCGTAAAAAAAGCCATCAAGAACCCAAATGCAGATCAACAGCAGTCACACATACCTTCCCTAGCTTTGATGTTACGAAACTTGTGTTTTCTCCCCCTTCAGACACTCCAAACCACGAAGAACATGTTGATCTCACCACAAGTCTCTCTCTCTAAAGTTTTTGAGTTTTTGGTGTTTTGATCCGCGTTATGTTGTGTTTTGGGGTTAAGAGGTGTTTTTGTAACGGCTGGGATTGAGGTGGGTTACGGAGATTGACGGAAACATACCACAGATGGGTTAAGTGATATTTTTCAAACCACGAGTAGGCAAAGTGATTTTTTTCCTAAACCACAGGTGGGTTATGTGTAATTACCCCTTATTTTAACTATATACTCTTTTGGAGAAGTTATATACGCTCCATGCGGCCAGTTGGGAAATTAAAATGAAAAAATGTTAAAAGACAACCATAGGAATGTAGAAGTAGAACAAAAAATTAGTTTAGCAAAAAAAAAAAAAGTAGAACAAAAAAATTAGCATCAAATTTTAGTTTAATATTTTATAACTAGTATTTAATATTTCTATGATACCTTTATGTTTTCCCTCAAAAAACACTTGATAAAATATTTTCTTTAAAAATATTGTTTCATAATTACATTAAATGATAAGATGATAGGATTTAAATATATTGTGTGGTTCTATAATAATAAGTTTTTAATATGAAATAAATATATGCATTAAATCTATCGCATGTCGTTCTATAATATCAATAAAAAAAATTAAATTGCACTATAGCTTCTTCTTCTTTTTTAAAAGGTAAGTCTACTTTATTTAGTTTGTGTATATATTAAAAAAAACTTTTTAGCTTAAATTATGGTGTAACAAAGGAACAAGAGCATGCGCAACAATGTTTGCTTGGTGTTTTACATTGAAAAACTTATGTCATATATCCTCTATTTGTTTCGATATTAACATTTTATGAAAAATTAATTATTTTTCAAATAGTAATTTCTAGAAAGCTATTGTGGGAGGAGGAAGCCTGAAGAAAGAGGATCATTGGGGCAGAATTTGCCTAAGGGACAATGGAGCCCATTAGATCAAGCCCAGCCCAGTTAAGATAACCCAGTCAGAGAAACCGAGGAAAATAGCTCACTTGAGGAGCCTGAGAAGCAAATGCTCCTCAGGAGACCAAGGACAGACCACCAAGGCCATAGGGTTGAAGGTCGAGGAAGAAAGTAGAGACGTGCATGCAAGGGAAGGAGGAGTCTTCCAGATAAAACACCCATCACCTCCGCATTTAATACATTGTACCAACTCAATATACTGCATTAATGGCAAAATGACCCTTGAATAGTACCTCCATAGCCTGCAGCCTACTCTACCACCACCAGCAAGGCAATGATGAGACAACTATCCAAGTAAGGATCAACAGCTGTCCAAGTGGAGGGCTGAGATGTAATCCAAATAGCTATATAAAGGAGGGAAACTCCTCCAGGAATGGGGATTGGAAAAAGTTAGGAGAAAGAAATAAGAGCAATAGAGAGAGAAAGTAATTACTGTAAAACCGAGAAGTATAAATCAACAGAATTGTTGCTCCTCAGCCAGCCCGAGGAAGAAACTTATATAAGAATCTTTTTTTTTTCCTTGACTTAACTCTTAAATTATATTGTCGTTCTTGCCAACTTTCTTTCTTTAAATTACTAAACCGAGACTACCAATGGCATTAAAGGTTGATCTTAGCCATCCATTTCTATAAATCAATTGTATTGGACCTTAAACCCAACCCATTCTTGATCAAGTTGGGCTGGGCCAACCCAGTTTCACCCCCTACAACTATCTCACGCCAAACTTAATAGGTATAAACAACTTTATCTCATGCCAAACTAGATGAGTGAAGTCAAAAGCTAAAATTGCACAATAAGATTCTCTTTTAGAAGGTAAGTAAACTTTATTTAGATTGTGTATTGTTACGGTGCTTGAGCTGCTACTGTGACACTGGGCTGGACTATCTCATCTTGCCGTACTAAGCCCAAAATGTTCTGGATTGGAGAGTCGGGACCAGTCCAGTTGTATTTCACCCTGGGCCGACTTGTGCGCAAGCTATACCCTGACCTGTTACAATTTTATGCTGCGTTGCTGCGACAGGCAGATCCTTTTAAAAAACAATTACCACAAACAGGTATAAGTATAAGGGGAATGCGTTTATCATAAATAAGCATTGGCATAAACACATAAAGAGAACAACGCAGATGAACTTAAAAGGAGTGAGTGTGAAAGGAAGTAAACAAGAAATGGTGGCAAGCTTATTAGTCTGCCGTAGTATGTTAAGGAAATCCAAGCCGAAAAGGAAACAACACTCCCTCAATGCAACTAATTTCTTAAAAGGAGAAATTAATGGCTTTGAAGGAACAGTCCTAGATGACTCCTGTTCCGAGTGTGAGCAAACGAAAGGTGTGGTTTTTCGAGGGAGAGAGGAAATGATAACCCACTTCGGTGCATGCCTATCCTCTCACTTTCTTCTCCTTCGTTTTCTTACTCTGTTTTTTTCCTTTTCACTTGCTCTGTTTTCTTTTCTTTTTCCTTAATTCTTCCTTGCTTTTTTATTCTCTTGCACAGGGAACATTCTTATATAATGCCTGCCGAGGCACTGCTTTTACTCTTTTACCCCCTTAACTGTCTTTGTCCGATGCGTGTACTCGTTGACCATTACTGGTTGGTCAGGTACTCAGCCAGCGCCACGTTCTTGCGCTGGCCGCGACGCACCACATCACCAGACGAAGACAAGGACATTTTGTCTGTTACCTTACCATGGCATTCTCACCTGTCATGGCAGAGTATTCTCCCTCTCTCTCATGGCATGCACCGAAAGGTTCCAACTCAGTTTTACCATTTTTGGATGCTATGTCATCCCAGCAGGACACTCACCCGAAAGTGGCCTGAGCGGGATCCTTGAAATAGGTTCTTCCCTCTCCCCTCCGCCAAACCACACCCCCTTTACCTCTAACCCATGGCCCACCTCCACTTATATTGGCTGGGTACAGGCTGGTGAGACTTGGGCTTTGCGCGTGCCCTGTTCTCATGTCCGTCCAAAGTATGCCTGCTGGTCATGCGTTTGCCGCAGCCTGGACGTCTGCCTTCCTATCCTGCCGTTTACTTCTAACTTATTGTGGCGTGGCTTATTTCTTCCCTGGTTCACCGTTCGTGGTTTGGGCTCGCCTTTGATTGTGGGCCTCGGTTTTCTTGCTTCCTTTCGTGTTTTGTTTTCCACAATTTTTCTATTATTTCTTGCCGTGCCATTTTAACAAGATGGCCATTTCATACAATTGGGCTTCTTTGGGTCCACTGCTTGCTCTTTTTCTTAATGACTTAATAAGCCCATTGGGCTTTTCTTGCCAAACATGCCTGCGGGCTCTCGTGTCCCATTTGTCCTTCTTTGGGGCGTCCTTGGCCCCTTGCAACCTCGCGCTTCCCATGGGCCTTTACTACCACGTTGGGCTTCCCCGGCCCAACTATACCTTATTTTTCTTAGAGTCCATTGATTTCTCATGGCTCTATATACTTGCTTTACTTTGGGCCTGCCGCAATCAGTGTGGCCCATCCTCACTCTTCTACATCCGCGGCCCATGATTTGTCATTTCTCTCTTTCCGGACCTTTTCAGGCTCATTTACTTCTTCAAGACCCGTTTATTTGCTTTACGGACCTATACTCTATTATTCCTGCCGCTCAGATTTGATGGGCTCTTCTATTTATTCTTTGATTATTTCTTCCTGATGTTGCTGGGCTTATTCTCCTTATTGGGCTTTCAGAAATGAGCCTCAACATGTATATATTAAAAAATATTATTTAACTTAAATCATGCCATTACGAAGGAACAAGAGCATGAACAATAGTGTTTGCTTGGTGTTTTACATCGAAAAACTTATGTCATATACCCTCTATTTGTTTCGATATTAATATTTTATGAAAAAATAATTATTTTTCAAATAGTATTTTTCTTGAAAACTATCAATTTTTCTATGTTTGATAGGAACTTTAAAATGAGTTAGAAAACTATGAATTGACTTATTTTATTTAGCTTGGTGCAAGATAGAGTTGTTTTCCAAAAAAATTTAGTAAAAACAATTCTATCTCACGTCAAACTAAATAAGTGAAGTCAAAAGACAAAATTGTATAGTAACATTTTTTTATTTTTTGAGAAGGAAAGTCAACTTTATTTAGTTTGTGTACATATATATATATATATATATATATTTTAAAAAAAACTAATTAGCTTAAATCATGATGTAACAAAGGAACAAGAGCATGCACAACAATATTTGCTTGGCGTTTTACATCAAAAAACTTATGTCATATGCCCTCTCTTTGTTTCGATATTAATATATTATGAAAAATTAATTATTTTTCAAATAGTATTTTCTTGAAAACTATCTAATTTTTCTACATTTAGTAGGAACTTTAAAATGAGTCGAAAACTATCAATTGACGTATTTTACTTAGCTTGGTGTAAGACAGAGTTGTTTTCCAAAAAAATTTAGTAGAAATTGTTAGGGTTTATGCCTAAAATCCAATTTATTAGCATGTCATAAATAATTAAATTGTTTAATTATATGAGACTATCTATAAATGAACTAATGAGACATTATCTTAGTCTGTGATATGCATAGTATGTGATATATGTGATTTAGTCACAAATGATATAAATCACAAGTTCTTTGTAAACTCAAAATTTTAGTTCGTAATCGGTGATGAAATTGGGCATTTCATTTGCGAATACTATAACATATCAGCTAAGATGATTTGTCTGGATCATGGAAGTGGAGACTTCTAGTTGATATGTTTAAGAGTTAAGACATATTAAACTGGACCGCTGTGAGATTTATTATTCTCCTAACGACTGTCAAATAAATAATAAATCTCACGATTTCTATTTACATCAACTCTAAATTCTAAGAGAATAATGAACTTAATCAAGAGGTATAGGTTACTTTGATATATTAGGAGTGAGATCTAAAGTCACGATCAAAACCTCAGTATGTTGGGCAGCCGCATTTAATGTTGATGGAACATATATTCTTAAGATGGAATTCATAATCTCTTAACAGAGATATAAAATATTCCCTTGAGATAAGTTTAATGGGTTTGGTTATTCAGAGTATTGGGTCCAACCACTTTAGTAAGGAGTTACTAAAGTATATATTTATGAAATTGGATTTCATAAATATATGTTGAATAACTTGAAGAATTAAACCGGGCACTCAAGAATTAAGATGTAGTTGTAGGGATAAGAGGTCCAAATACGTATATTAGGCCTTGGACCTTGTCCGAGGAGGCTCAACTGTCCGAGGATGGATAAATAGTATAGAAAACGTAAGACTGTGAGCTTAACAATTAAATTGTGATTGTAAAGGCTGAGTAAGGTGGTCTGAGGAGGAATATCCCCTCGGCTAAACAAAGCGAAGATCAAGATGTGTGTCCTTTCTTGTCATTTGGGATAACGTACCAGGAAATTCTATTAGTAAGGATATACACTGTGAACATACAGGACAGATGAGAGCTGAGAAATATCTAAAGGAAAGCTGCTACCATCGCATTGAATGCTTTATAGCTAACTTTCTGGCCGCATTAATGAAGAAGTGATATTTGAACAGTAACTTTCAGCCTTACAGCTACTATCCAAAGATTTCTTGAAGGTGCTAATAGGATAGAGATCAAGACGAACAATCTGGTCTGCACGTGGAGGGTGGTGATACAAGGTGAAGATAGTATAAAATAGAGGGAGACCCTGAGAGAAAGAGATCGAGAAATTAAAAGAAAAACACTATAGCAATCAGCAATTGAAACTTGTAATCATATTTGAGAGAAACACATAAGAATTTATCTTCTCGGACTATGCCGAAGATAATTTTCTTTGAATTAAACTAGTCTATTTTCATTATCTTGACATCTGAGTACATTTAGATTGATGTATGTTTCACTAAAGCCCAGTTTTCCAATCCACTCTCTACAAATTCATTGTATTGAGCTTTTGGGCCTACGTTCATTTCACCCTTTGGGCTGGGAATCCAAATTGCGCCCCTACAGTAGTAATCTTCAAAGTGGCAGTCAAAATTCATGATTTTGTATTACTATGAATATTTTAATGAAGGGGTTGCATGCATAATAAAGTCTTGGGATATAATTTATTGATAAGACCTAGAGTGTAATTATATTCATATAGTGGTATTGAATATAATTAATGGTAACTTTAGATTTGTAAAGAGTTGACAGAAAAGCTCAAGGCCCATTAGAGCTAGAGTCTTATTTGTTCCCTTTTGGTCCTACTCCAAACCGCATACTAAAGCCCAATTGGAATAGCCCAAAAGGTTAGCCCAATTAGATAATCAATTATATATAAGAAGAGAAATATACAAAATTTCATAAGGGTTTTTCATTAAGATCATATAAGGAATGAAATTGTGTGTATGTGAGAGTAGCCGCTCTCTTATTCTCCCCTTAGAAACTGATTGAGAGATCACACTTCTTGGGTATTAAGTGGAATTAGAGTGAAGATTAAAAGTGTTCCTAAGTACTTCTAATCTTTTGTTTTTGAATTTCACTGCACCAAGGTATACTTTCTTATTCTTAAATTCTAAAACTTACATAGTACATGTTATCAATTGCGAATGAAGTAAATCCGTTAATTTTCCGCTGCGTATGTTTTGTATGCAATACAGACATGTTTTTATCCAACAAAAACAATTCTATCTCATGCCAAACTAAATAAGTGAAGTCAAAAGATATAATGCACAATAACATTTTTTTTTTTTTGAGAAGGAAAGTCAACTTTATTTAGTTTGTGTATATATTTTAAAAAAATTATTTACCTTAAATCATGACATAAGAAAGGAACAAGAGCATGTGCAATAGTGTTTGCTTGGCGTTTTACATCAAAAAACGCCAAGCCAAGCAAATAGTATTTAATGAAAAATTAAATATTTTTCAAATAGTATTTTCAAGAAAATATCTAATTTTTCTATGTTTGGTAAGAACTTTAAAATGAATTAGAAAACTATCAATGACTTGTTTTATTTAGCTTGGTGCAAGATAGAGCTGTTTTCCAGAAAATTCTAGTAGAAATAACGTTATCTCACCCAAAACCAAAAGATAGCTTTTATTTAACAATTTTTTTTATTATGATACTATCAAACCCAAAAACATGTGAAAAACTATCTTCACATAATGTTTTTTTATTTTTTATTTTTGAGGATAAACGGCACACATAATGCTTTTTTATTGAAACAAACGAAGTAACAATTAGCAAGAAATTGACCTTTAAGTCCTAAGAGATGATATGTTCAGCAATATATGTACACACACACACACACACACACACACACACACACACACACACACACACTAGCCACTAAGCACACGCTCACGCGTGCGCCTAGCAACTCTTCTATTTTTTGGGTAAGGGTTAATTTATCGCATCTGTACTACCATTTAAGAGTGCTTCTCCTGTTTGGACCAGATTTCTTTTCTTTCTTTTTTTTTTTTGTTCCAAACTACCCCTACATCCTATATTTAAGTAAGGGCAAAACTTTGTAAAAATGCTTCTTTAACTTTCACGTAAAACACTATCGACAAAATAGGACCACACTCTTAGTACACTCACATTGGTTTTCAAACTCAAATTGCTTCTTCTTTAGTTCTCCAATTCTCTCAATTCTGTGTTAATCTTCTTTTCACCATTATCATCATTGTTAAGAAACTCCTCTCACCCACCTCTTTGCTTCAAATTTCACTACAAACAACAACAACAACAAATAGATTTGAGGTAAGTTCTTTCTCAAATCAAATCTTAGCCCTCTCTCTCTCTCTCTCTCTCTCTCTCTCTCTCTCTAATCTCACTTTTTTATTTCTACATTTCTCACTTCAATTTCTCTCTCTATTTGGTCATTCTCTCAACTCTGTTAATCTTCTTTTCACCATTATCATCATTGTTAAGAAACTCTTCTCACCCATCTCTTTGCTTCAGATTTCACTACAAACAACAACAACAGATAGATTTGAGGTAAGCACTTTCTTAGATCAAATCTCAGCCCTCTCTCTCTCTCTCTCTGATCTCACTTTTTTATTTCTACATTTCTCACTTCAATTTCTCTCTCTATTTGGCCATGTTTTGATTACTGTTATTTCAAGATTTAGTGGATATTTTCTGGTCTATTGTTTTACAGGCCTTCACAAGGCGCTATTAAAAGATATTTCATTTTAATGACTCTTCACTAATGTGTAGGCTTTGAGGTCAGTACTATTCAGCTTCGTTCTTCTCTACATTTGGGTCTTTGTAGTTTTTTATGTTGGTTTTCCTGGTTGTACTTTGTTGTTTGTATAATGAAATATATTAAAATGCTGATGGGTCTTTGTAATTTTTTATGTTGGTGTTCCGGGTTGTACTTTGTTGTTTGTATAATGAAATATATTAAAATGCTGATGGGTCTTTGTAATTTTTTATGTTGGTTTTCCGGGTTGTACTTTGCTGTTTGTATAAGAAAGGCATTGGGAACTCAGTTTCACAACTTTCACTTGGTCTTTGGGTTCTTACGTAGTATTCTGTGACTCTTTTTTGTTATTATATTTTGTCACTTGGTGTGACTCAACGTAGTATTGTGTGACTCCTTTTTTTTTTCTTTCTTTTTTTAAATTGTTAGTCATTGAATTAGCATCAATTGATTCATCACCAACATGTACATTATGGGACCAACCTGGATTCTCTATTGTTGCTGCTATTTGATTATCGAAATACTATTTTTGCCCATGCTTCTTTGTTGCCCCCATTGGACCTCCTTCTCGGTGAAGTTCATGTTGCTTTCTTGGCCCTCAAATTGGCAGTTCATCACCATTTCGTCTTTTTTTCTTTTTTGGTCATCTATTTTAGTAGTCATTGAATTCTATGGAGTTATAGTTTAGTCGTCATTGAATTCTATTAAGTCATCATTGATATATATATATATATATATATATATATTTTTTTTTTTTTTAATTTAGATGACTGCTAACTTAGAGTTTAGGGAAAAAAAAAAAACAAAACTTATTATTTTATCGTGATTTAGATTCTAAAAGGGAAAAAAAAAAAAAAATCTTTTGACTCCCACGTAAAATAGTGCCTACATAATAGGACCACACTTTGTTATCCTTATCCTTTCCATATCATTATCTTTTCTTTTCTTTTTTTAATCTTTTCTTTGCTTTTCTTTGGTCAGTTTAATTGGTGTTTAAGCATTTTCTCTAATTAATGACTATTTTTTAAAGAATAGGAATGATATGTATTGTTTGTCTATTTTTTTTTTTTTTGTGGTTATCGGGTTTGACTCATTATTTTAGTTTTATGTGTTTTAAGTGGTGCCCTCTCTTCTTCCTATTATTTTTGTGTGTTGTTTTTCTTACATTTAAGTCTTACTCTCAATTTTTTTTTGTATTTTTTTAGGGTGACATATCAACAATTTGGTTAGATTGCATAGCAGGCACATTTGATGAATTCGGGTGAGCGAAGTGGTAGTCAATCTATCAAGTAGTTGTTAAAAAACATTTGTCGTAAATATCCTACCATATGAAATTTAATATTGTCCTTTTTGTGCCTTTCATTGCACATTTGATGATTCTATAAGCAATTTCCATATATGTGCAATGAAAGGTACAAAAAAGGACAATATTAAATTTCATATGGTAGGATATTTACAAAAAATGTTTTTTAACAACTACTTGATAAATTGACAACCACTTCGCTCACCCGAATTCATCAAATATGCCTGCTATGCAATCTAACCAAATTGTTGATATGTCACCCTAAAAAAAAAATACAAAAAAAAAATAGAGAGTAAGGCTTAAATGTAAGAAAAACAACAGGAAAAAATAATAGGAGGAAGAGAGGGCACCATTTAAAACACATACACTAAAATAATGTGTCAAACCTGATAACCACCAAAAAAAAAAAACAATATATATCATTCCTATTCTTTAAAAACTAGTCATTAATTAGAGAAAATACTTAAACATCCATCAAATTGACCAAATAAAAGAAAACAAAAGATTAAAAAAGAAAAGATAAGATAATGATATGGAAAGGATAAGGATAACAAAGTGTGGTCCTATTTTGTAAGCACTATTTTATGTGGGAGTTTTTTTTTTTTTTTTTTCTCCTTTTAGAGTCTAATTCACGATAAAATAATAATTTTTTTTTTCTAAACTCTAAGTTAGCAGTCATCTAAATTAATATATATATATATATATATATATATATATTTCAATGATGACTTAATAGAATTCAATGACGATTAAACTATAACTCCATAGAATTCAATGACTACTAAAATAGATGACCAAAAAAATAAAATAAAAAAAAGACTAAATGGTGATGAACGGCCAGTTTGAGGGCCAAGAAAGCAACATGAACTTTACCGAGTAGGAGTCCAATGGGGGCAACAAAGAAGCATGGGCAAAAATAGCATTTTGATAATCAAATAGCAGCAACAATAGAGAATATAAGTTGGTCCCATAATGTACGTGTTGGTGATGAATCAATTGATGTTAATTCAATGACTAACAAAAAAAAAAAAAAAAAAAGAGTCACACAATACTAACAAAGGAGAGTCACACTAAATGACAAAGTGAAACCGAGTCCCCAATGCCTTTCTTATACAAACAACAAACTGAGTTCCCAATACTACGTAGAGTCACAATAAATGACAAAATATAATAACAAAGTAGAGTCACACAATACTAAGTAAGAGCACTCACAGCAGTGGTGCTAAATAGTTATATTGCTAAAATTATAGATATTTAGCACAAAAAAAGAGCTGCAGCAGTGGAGCCACTAGCTAAAAATATAGCTAAAGTGCTACAGTGCACATCTATCTATAGATGTGCACTATAGCACTCATCTATAATTAAAAAATTATATTTTATGTCCTCCGTCCTTTTTTCTCCTTTCTTTTATTCATTCACTCTCCTCTCAAATCACTCTCCTCTCAAGCTCAGACGACACTCTCCTCTCAAGCTCTCATCTCTCAATCTCTCATCTCTCGCCGTCCCATCTCTCGCCGGCTCTCGTCTCTCGCCGTCCCATCTCTCAAGCTCTCATCTCTCGCCGGCTCTCTCAAGCTCTCATCTCTCGCCGTCCCATCTCTCAAGCTCTCATCTCTCGCCGTCCCACTAGCCTCCCCTGTCTACCGCCACCGGACCTACCCACAGCAGTCCCAAGCCGCCGCACTCCTCCGCCGATCAGCCCCAGCCATCCCACTCCTCCGCCGATCAGTCCCAGCCATCCCACTCCTCCGCCGGCCCACCGTTCTTCGCCGTATCACAACCACCAAACCCGCTTAAGTAAGTACCTCACTCCCTCACTCTCTTTTCTATTCTGCTAAAACAATTAGAGTAGATAATTTTTTGATTTGGGTATAATTTTAGATGCAATAATTTTTAGATGCAAAGAATGGGTATTGAGAATGATTTGGGAATTTTCTGAGAATGGGTATTGAGAATGATTTGGGAATTTTTAGATGCAATGATTTGGTAATTTTCTGTTTGCAGGAATGTATTGAGTTTGGGAATTTTCTGAGATGAGAATGATTTGGGAATTTTTAGATGCAATGATTTGGGAATTTTCTGTTTGCAGGAATGTATTGAGTTTGGGAATTTTCTGAGAATGGGTATTGAGAATGATATGGGAATTTTTAGATGCAATGATTTGGGAATTTTCTGTTTGCAAGAATGTATTGAGAATTTTCTGTTTGCAATAATTTTAGAATGTATTGGAAATTTTTTGTTTGCAGGTTCTGTGTGGTTTTCTAGTTTTTTGTTTTGTTGCACAAAACCATAAACAGAAGCACATTGTTATAATTTTGAGTTATGTATGTGAGGAATCTATGGACTTCATTGTTCCTATTATAATATGTGTTTTATTTTATATGTTTTCTTATAAAGTTTATCCATTTCATAGTTTACATTGTTCTAAGATTACTTCCCGACAATTGAGACAATAATAGGCTATCATGATGATTGAAAAATTGTTTTAGTAAAAAAAAAATGTATAAATATAATTTGAAGTTAAAAAAATCATTACGATTATTTGCTATCATGTGGCGGCGGCGGTGGCGGCGGTGGAAGAGTCAGCGGCGGTGATGGCGGCGACGGCGGTGGCGGTGGTTGTGGCAGTGGCGTTGGTGGCGGTGGCTGTGGCTGTGGTAGTGGCGTTGGTAGCGGTGGCGGTTGCAGGTGGTTGTGATTGTTGTTTATTATAATGGAAATATTATTTTATTGTAGTGGATATATTATTTTATTGTGATGTTTATATTATTTTATTGTGTTGAAAGCTAAAATAGATCCACTGCTGCAGCATGTGTGTAGTTAAAATAGATAAAGTAACTTTTGGTGGAGCTAAAAAGCTAAATTTTTAGCTCCACTGCTGTGGATGCTCTAAGAACCCAAAGACCAAGTGAAACTGAGTTCCCAATGCCTTTCTTATACAAACAACAAAGTACAACCCGGAAAACCAACATAAAAAATTACAAAGACCCATCAGCATTTTAATATTTTTCATTATACAAACAACAAAGTACAACCCGGAAAACCAACATAAAAAACTACAAAGACCCAAATGTAGAGAAGAACGAAGCCGAATAGTACTGACCTCAAAGTCTACACATTGGTGAAGAGTCATTAAAAATGAAACATCTTTTAATAGCATCTTATGAAGGCCTGTAAAATAATAGCCCAGAAAATATCCACTAAATCTCAAAATAACAATAAGCAAAACATGGCCAAATAGAGAGAGAAATTGTAGTGAGAAATGTAGAAATAAAAAAGTGAGATCAGAGAGAGAGAGAGGGCATAGATTTGATCTGAGAAAGAGCTTACCTCAAATTTATCTGTTGTTGTTCGTAGTAAAATCTAATAGAATTCTACTCTAACCTAATCTAAGTATATATGTGTGTGAAGCTTCCTCCTGGAGACTTGAACCTCGAATCTTGCCTCCCACATCCCACAAGTACTTATACTTGTGGAGTGACCATCGCACTAAGGGTGTGAGGTGGTGGTGAGAGGTTTCTTAACAATGATGATAATGGTGAAAAGAAGATTAGCACAGAGTTGAGAGAATGACCAAACAGAGAGAGAAATTGAAGTGAGAAATGTAGAAATAAAAAAGTGAGATCAAAGAGAGAATGAGAGAGGGCTGAGATTTGATCTGAGAAAGAACTTACCTCAAATCTATTTGTTGTTGTTGTTGTTTGTAGTGAAATTTGAAGTAAAGAGGTGGGTGAGAGGAGTTTCTTAACAATGATGATAATGGTGAAAAGAAGATTAACACAGAATTGAAAGAATTGGAAAACTGAAAAAAAAGTAATTTGAGTTTAAAAACCAACGTGAGTGTACTAGGATTGTGGTCCTATTTTGTAGATAATGTTTAACGTGGAAGTTAAAGAAGCATTTTTACCAAGTTTTGATCCTACTTAAACAAAGGCTGTAGGGATATTTTGGAACAAAAAAAAAAATTCAATCCAATCAGGAGAAGCCCCTTAAATAGTAGTATAGAAGATAAGATATATATATATATATATATATATATCATATCATAGCATATCATATCATATCATATATAATAAAAGTTGGACTTAGATGCCGTGGTTGCGCCGCGTGGCTTCACCAAATTGCAAAAAATTTATTAAATTTTTAGATTTTTGAAGAACTAAAAAGGAAAAGTATACTAACAGGACTCTAATTCATTTTTATCATTAAATAAATAGGTGTATTCCCTTATTTCATCCCCCTTCCCTTATATATATGTGTGTGTGTGTGTGTGTGTGTGTGTGTGTTTCTCAAAAAAAATAAAATAAAATTAACATTATTTTTTTATTTGTTAGGATTTATTTCTTAAATTAAGGGATAATATTTAACAGACAAAAATTTAATTTAGATAATATATATCATCTAATTAACATTATTTTTTTATTTGTTAGGATATATTTCTTAAATTAAGGGATAATATTTAACATACAAAAATTTAATTTAGATAATATTTATCATCTAAATTTTCAAAATTTTAATTCTACTCTAACTAAAAGTCTATTTTAAAAATTTTCTAAATTTAAATCTCATCCCACGTTTTTGTTGTTTCTAAATTCCTCAAGTTGCAACTTAAATTTTATTAATTACTATTATTAAATTAATATTATTTTATCAGAATATCAAGTTACAAAACTTGATTGTTAAGGGATAAGTACAATCCAAATTCTTCAAGAGGTGATTCATATAAATCTTTCCCAAGAAATAGTATATTTCTCCATTAATCTGATAATCTTTATCTATGCCAAAAAACAGTATATATCTCCATTAATTTGATAATTTCTACATGACATTAAAAAAAAAAAAATCTATCAAAATAAGAAGTCTGAGAAACAGTCTCCAAAGGAACACAAGAGGTTCGACTTGAAGAAGCTTTCATACGAGGAAAGGAATGCCAAATTGATTGAGAGATTGAATGCTTTCAACTCCGTAGCCGATGATGATGAGGATAATGAGTGAAAGTAGTGTTGGATTCAATGCTTAATATTTGTTGATTATCTGTGATACATTTTGTTTTTTTGTCAATGCAACTAAGAACCTAGCTGTGTTTTTCTTTTTGTTAAATTTGTCATTTTTGCAGGTTGTCTTTCATCACCTAGATGTTTAACTAGATATGAATTTTTGCATCATTTATATATAAAATATATTTATATATATATATATATATATCAACCACGTTCTCTTTCTCTCTTTTTTTATTTTTATTTCCTCCTTTTACATTATCGTAGCTCCTCTTCTCTCTCTCTCTCTCTCTCTCTCTCTCTCTCTCTCTCTCTCTCTCTCTCTCTCTCTCTCCAAAACCCTAACACAAATCTTAGCACCCACTTCACTATGGGTACATTTTCAAATCTCTCTCTGTGACTCTCTCTGATTATTGTGAATCTAAATTTGTGTTTTTTAAGCTTTTATTCCCACATGCATTTTTCGAAACAATCTTTTACAGATCTTTGTGTTTATGTGAGCTCTGATCTGAATTATCTTAACTTTTTTTTGAATTTATCAATAAACTTGGCGAATTTTTATTTCCCAGTTTTTTTTTTTTTATCTTTTAGTGGGTTTGATGAGAAAATCTTTTTTTTTTTTAATGGAATTGTTGTTAGTTATAAATTGAGCTTGGATTAGTGGAGATTATTGCTCTCATAGGATGTGAATTTTGAGAAATTAATATATGAACTTAAATTGCCTTTCAATATTTTGAATGCTTTATTATTTTGCTAGATGTGATTAGGCTCAAAAGTATATGCTTCATTATTTTTCTAGATCATTTAAATACACTAAAACTAAGTTAATAGGATTTATTTTATATAATTTATCAAACAAAATGAAATAAATTTTGTGAAGTATGATTTATTCACGTTGTTCCCTTTTTACTTTTTATTTTTATTTTGAATATCAGCATTTATTTATGCAAAGTGTGCATAGAATTATGTATCCGTTTGCAACATTAATTAATATTTTTTTGCTAATTATTAGTATAATTTTCTATTCCCAAAAAATTCTTCATTAATCTTTTTATATTTTTGGTTTTAAATTGCAAAATTCTGGACCATCATTATAGAATAGGTTTTTTTTATTCCTTGCGATTATGGAACTTATTTGACTAAAGTAGTAAAATCAAAGTGGAAATGATAGCTCTTTATAGAAAAAAATTTATTTTAAAGTCTGGTATTAAATGGTCATAGACTCATATGCAATTTTACAATCTATATGGTTCAATTTTTTTTTTTTTAACTCGGTTTAATTTTTTTCTTGATTTTGTTTTCCAGGTTTGTCATAAAAGATTCCAAGCATCCTAAGAAAGGTGTGTAATCTATATGTAGAGCTCTGCAATTTTTTTTTTTTTTTCATTTACACGTAGTGTCTCTCTTACAATTCAAACTATTCATTATCTTTTTGTTTCTCAAATAAATTTTATATTATATGAATTTATGTATAAAATCGTGCAACGCACAGGAAGCAAAAATTATGATAGGTTCTATAATTAGAACATATTAAAGGTTATTATTTTTCGAATAGTTCTATCACTTAAATGTGGCCAATTTTTATAATACTATGTCTAAAGATTTTAATAAAGAACAATGACGAAAAAGAACGAGGACACTCTAAAAACATAGTGTACAAATAAGTATTCAAAAAATTTCCAAAGGAAAAAAAATACTTCTAACATTTTTTAATCAATGATATTATTTTTAACAATACTTCAAATCACTAACAAATTAGTACTTATTTTGTTATAATAATTATTAAAATATATAATTATTTATACATATATTTTATAAGTATTTTCAGAAAACCATGCAATGCACGAGCCTATAACTAGTATATATATATATATATATATATATGTATAGCACATGGAAAAATGTGAACACGTGTTTAAGAGGGTTTTTTTTTTTTTTTTTGAGAAACCACCTCAACAAACTTTATTAGGAAAAACTCGGTAAATCAGTTTGAAGTACAGAATAAAATTGTGGTGGAACATCCTCCATCCAAACTAAAAGATCTGGAATACTTAGTGCATATCTAGCCAGACCATGTGCTAAACTGTTGCCTTCGCTCTTTGTATGAGAGTAACGCAGTTCTTCGAAATGTAGAGACAAAACTCTTGCATCCTCCAGTAATAACCCATATGGCGCCAAAACCTTTCCATCCTCCCTTAAATCTGAAATGACTGTCAAAGAATCACCCTCTAAAATAGCCCGCCTCACGCCAACATCAGACTTATTAAGAGGGTTAATAAGTCTAATTATACGTCTAATCTAATGATATAAGAAATTTTACAACAATTTTTATATGTATTGAGGTGGTAATTTTTAATCAATGTACAATAAAAATATTGTTAATACTCATCTCAATAAAAAAAAAATGTTATTTTTTTAGAGGAATAAAAATAAAAATAAGGCTATAATAATACTAATTAATATGTTATTTTTTCACCCTACCCAACCATTGAACATGTAGTTTTGAGATTCTAAAAAAAAAAAAAAGGTTAAAATGCAAGTGCATTTTCTAAGTTTAACTGAAATTAATTTCAGTTCTCTAACTTTCTTTTCTTTCAATTTAGTTCTCTAAATTTCAAAGTTATTCAATTCAGGCTTTATATTGAATTTTGTTATATAAAAAATTGCTATAAAGTATGCCGTTAACTAATGAAAAATAATTTTTTGGAAAAAAAAAAATCCTTACCTAAAAAATCTATAAAATATTTTTATTAAATTTATAGCTTTTTTTTTATATGAAAAAAATATTTTTTAAGGACAATTTTTTAAACAAAATTGGTCACAATGCCTGAATTTAAATAAATTTAAACTTAAAAAGACTCAATTTATTGGACTAAAATGAATTTCAGCCGGTACAATTTTTATTTTAGTAAAAAAAAAAATTACTGTAAAAATATTGTTTAAAAAAAAAAAAAAGGTTATTATCATCCCCCGCGTCCGTTACAACTACCAACAAGTGACAACAAAAACATCAACTGATTCTCCTCTGTCAATAAAATTCGTTACTCTCCTCCGCATCTCTTCCAATTTCAGTTACAAACCAAAAAACCAATTGATAAATTACCAAACGCGCATCAATTTCTTGTTTTTGCAATTTGCTTCGCTGTTTCTTCCTCCCATTACGCCGTCGTTTCCACGCTCCCACCACCCACTATATATACTCCCACCCTTTCTCTCTTTAATTTCGTCTCATTTTTTTTTTTCTTTAATTATCAAATTCGATTCCCATTCTCTCTCTCTCTCTCGGCGCCAAAAATTTCACAGTTTTTGCTTCGGGGTGAGCTTTCAATCTCTCTGAATTTTTTGAAATTTTTTTCTGAATTACTATTATACGCAACATTACACAATTTTATTTCTTTAATGAATATCTGAGAATTAGGTTTTTGCTATTGTTTTTTTTTTTTTGTTTTAATTTCAGATTCATAATTTTGATTTATAAAAACAGTTACCTTGAAAATTGTAATTTTGTTCCTGGGTTTTGAAAGGTATTTTTGAATAATATAATTTTTGCTAGTGCTAAATGTAATTGTCATGGTCCATGACTCATGGACCACTTCAGCCAGCGTTGAATTTTCTCAATATTTATTTATTAATTATTTGCCGGCACAATCAGTGTCGTGCTTTTCACATTTGAATACTATTTCGTATTTTGATGCTTTCTGGCTATCTATCTGATTGATTGAAATATGTACAAACATTCATATTCTTTCAAAACCTCACGCTACAACTTGACTTTCAATTGTTCTCAGCTGAATATGTAAATTTTAGATAGTTTTATGGTGATTTTTTAGGCCAGAGATTAGAATACATACATAAGCTATTGAATTTCATTGCTTGGTAGAACTAGTCTTTATCAGAAGTGTTTTTGCTATGTGGGTCTGACTTATTGCATTGCTTTGCGGTGTGAATTGGTCTCTCTCCTTTTTTTTTTTTTTTTTTAATATTCTAGGTTTGTTTAGAATTTCACTCCCAGATAGATACTACCCGGGTGATGTTTTTACATGATGTCATTGATGACAATTATAAGATGTTTGTTCTAACAATATATGTAGCAGTTTGATTGATTGTGAGTTCGATATCAGTTCCAACTATTTTTGTTCACAGTAAGCTCGCTTGATCGCATAGAAGTGTTTTTGTTCTTTATGTTGTTTTCTGATTCATATTGTTATCGAACTCAAACACTGGAGTTTCAATTGGTTTTCTCATCCTGACCCAAGTTTTTTATTGGCTTTTTAGAGATCACAAACATTTTGGTGATATTTGAAAGTTGAACCTTATGCCATGTTTCTATAATTCTTTTCTGAAGCAAACTATGTCATTATTTCTTTTTAATGGGGGTATTCTCTGCGGTTGCAGTGAGAAACTATTGTTCATTTACAATTAAATATATTTAGCACACAAAAATTTGTGTATTTCATTAATCATTCAAGGTTGTTGTGTGATTTAATTTTGTTTGTCTATTTATTTAGTATACCTTGTTAAGTCTCTACCAATTGTGTTTGTGCACCTTTGATGGTTATTGTGCTATGCAGAGTGAAAAATGGGTCAAGCTTTATGTTGTGTTCAAGTGGACCAGTCAACTGTAGCCATCAAAGAAACTTTTGGGAAGTTTGATGATGTGCTTGAGCCCGGATGTCACTGCTTGCCTTGGGTTTTGGGACAGCAGTTAGCTGGCCACCTCTCTTTGCGTGTGCAGCAGCTGGATGTTCGTTGTGAAACGAAGACGAAGGTTTGTTGCGTATTTATTTTTGCCTTATTTACTTTTCTTTTTATTCTTGGGAATTTACCTGGAACATGCTTGTAACTGTTGTATTCTATGAGAGCCACATGGTATCATTGGTCCTAGAGGGGTATAATAGTGTGAAAAAAAGAATCATATACTTTGGAAATTATATGGGAAGTCAAAGTTGACATTTTAAATTTGCATTCACAATAATTTATCTGTTTTATAGCAATCAGAAAGAGTAAAACATTCACTTTGTCTGAGTATAAAGGTGTTTACTTCTTTTCTGGGTTTGAAGCAAAGAATCCGAAACTGATTTGAAAGTATTAGTGTCATACAGATTTGCAAGAAATGTTTGATTTCTAATGTGTTTTGCTTAATACTGCAGAATTGATTGGGAACTCATCTTTTTTTGAGTTAAAAGCAAGAATATTTTAGGCTACAGCACTATCATCTTGTTCTAAACTATTTTATATGCTGAAAGCATGATCCTTCTGCAGCTTCTAATCTATAATTCATTTATAGGATAATGTGTTTGTTACTGTTGTTGCTTCTGTTCAATACCGGGCCTTGGCAGACAAAGCTTCCGATGCTTTCTACAAACTCAGCAACACCAGAGCACAAATCCAATCCTATGTCTTTGATGGTATGGATGTGTAACTTGACCTTGAAAGTCACCATGTTTGTCATAATAATGAATTAAAAGAGTCATGTTCTTTACTGATATGTCCCATGGGTCCATATTTGTTAGGAAAAAAATAAATTCTGAAAATTCTGGGTTTTTTAACTTGATACTGACTTTTTTAAGTTTTTGCTGAGAAATTGTGGACTTCTTTTCTAGCTTGACATTGATATTTTGAAGTTTATGCTAAAAGAATTGAAATGTATATTCTTAGTGAAACAGCTATATTGGGTAATTGTTTAATGTTGTAATGTTCTTTATGATTTGCTTAAAGAATCATGATTAACTATGTACATGATATGCTTTCTTGGACTTGGAAAAGTGCTTATTTTAACAATAATGTTCATGTGGAGAGGACCATTGAGGTAATGTATCTTGATATGAATATTATGATGACAAATGGCTCAGAGTGAAGTAGTGACAGAAAAAGAGAAGTTTTTATAGCATTGTTACGAAATTTAGCTTAAAATAATGTCTTTGAGGTTGGGGAAATTTTCAGTCACTATCCAATCCATGCATATACTTGTTATGTCATAATTTCCATTGGAGACAATTTTACCTATTTGTACATCATTTGGAGAAACTAACAGGCCTATGTCTCCATTCTTCTAGTTATTAGAGCAAGTGTTCCGAAGTTGGAGCTGGATTCTGTTTTTGAACAAAAGAATGAGATCGCGAAAGCTGTGGAAGAGGAACTTGAAAAGGTATTTCTCTGTCTGCTAATCTGGTTTAGCATTAGTCAAGTTACAAGCTAAATCTGTTTCTTTTTAATATCT
Source organism: Lithocarpus polystachyus (assembly GCA_033629205.1). NCBI lineage: Eukaryota > Viridiplantae > Streptophyta > Magnoliopsida > Fagales > Fagaceae > Lithocarpus > Lithocarpus polystachyus. The sequence goes on from CM066164.1 coordinate 79,185,737, forward strand.
TTGAATTTTACATGCATAGGCCATGTCAGCTTATGGATTTGAGATTGTTCAAACTCTCATTGTGGACATTGAACCTGATGAACATGTGAAGAGAGCTATGAACGAGATAAATGCTGGTAAGTGTTCATTTTGAATTGAATATTGTCTCTCTCTCTCTCTCTCCCTCTCTCTCTCTCTCTGTGTGGATAAGTTTGGCTTCTTTTTCCCTGAATACTAATTAACCTGTCATTGACCTTTTACATGTGATGAACAGCCTCAAGAATGAGGGTGGCGGCTAACGAGAAGGCTGAAGCAGAAAAAATCCTGCAAATCAAACGTGCTGAGGGAGACGCCGAATCTAAATATTTGGCTGGGCTTGGTATAGCCCGCCAGCGTCAAGCCATTGTAGATGGGCTGAGGGACAGCGTGCTTGCTTTTTCTGTGAATGTACCTGGGACTACATCAAAGGATGTCATGGACATGGTCCTGGTTACTCAATATTTCGACACAATGAAAGAAATCGGTGCATCGTCAAAGTCTAACTCTGTTTTCATCCCACACGGTCCAGGAGCTGTGAGAGACATTGCTTCTCAGATTAGGGATGGCCTCCTTCAAGGAAATACCGTTCAGAATTAGTGTCAAAGTCCAACTCTGTTTTCATCCCGGATGGACCAGGAGCTGTGAGAGACATTGCTTCACAGATTAGGGATGGCCTCCTTCAAGGAAATACTATTCAGAATTAGTGACTTTTATCACAGCATATATGTGTCATGAGTGGCTTTTCAATGGATTATTTGCGTCTTTTATTCTTCTTCTTATCTACTTTCGTAAGTATTACATGAGTGAAGCTAGGAGTTAGGAAGTGTCTTGCAAGTTGCAACTAAGTGGTGTGGTGTGTATACATGGTCTTAAACTTGGCCATAGTGTGATCAATATTCTTTATAGTAAAAACGGTATTGGTTTGTGTAATTTTGTGGTATCCTCTGGTTTTATATGCTATTTTGTAAATGTTGTCTGCATTTTGTGAATGGTTCCCTTTGATGGGTTTGCTTTGAGAACAGACCAAAATTTGCAGTAATAATGGTTATTGTGTCATGATTTAAGTTTGTCTTTCTTGCTTGATTTGAAGGGGAAAAAAAACCAGCTGTTGTTTGGGGCTTTATGGTCATGAATGAGCATAAAGCTCAGAATATAGATGATCATTGAAAAATTGAAGTCTTATCCAGTGGAAGAGAGACGACAGAGAACCATTCTGGGCTGTCTATTCTTATAATTGTAAGAACAAAATTAATCATTGCAGAAGGAAAATGGCATAAGTTGCAAAATGACTACGCATGTTGGCTGATTCATCAGTTGATAAGAAAGTAAATAACTACATACATAGAAAGAGAAGTTATTCCATTATCCCTAAATAGAAAAAGGGTACTTAAAATACCGTTGAACACTATTCCTAATTTCAATGAAGAAATCACTCTTAAACGTCTAAAGACTGAACTAATGTAGAGCACAGAGAGAAGAAAAACAAAATGACAGAAAAAGTGTGATATTGTTTAAGACTCGTTGTCCATAGGCAGAGATGGAATCAAACCAAAACGAAAATCTTCATAAACAATTTGAATTCGTTTCGGTTTAAAATTTTAGAATAAGGCATATTTTGTTATGCTTATACAAAATCGAAAGGTCGTGGACTCATAAACAGGTGAAGAACATTAAAATAATATGGTTAAATTATTAAATTTATAATTTATTTTTTATACAAGATAGAAATAGTATAATCTAAGTGTATATGTATGTAAAACTTTCTTTTGGAGACTTGAACTCCGGTCCTTACCCCCCACATCCCACAAGCACTTACATTTATGGAGTGACCAACGCACCAAAGATATGTGGCAGTAATTATTAAATTTATAATTATTTGTGCCTTTTCATTTCCGAGTTTTGGACCAAAAAATCACTATAGTGTTTTGTCAATGGGAAAGTTTGCCTTTAATAGAATTTCAATATCGTATGTTTTGGGCTCACGAAATGTGTTCTTCACATTTTCTCATTGCCTCTCAAAGTTACAGTTGCACAACGCCACGTTTTCAAGTAGTACAAAATGTGCAATTCCACTTTTTCAAAAAGTACAAAACATAAAAGGTGAACAAATTTGGCTCTTAATAATTTAATTAAACTAGTTGCGGATCTGCGTGTTGCACGTGATAAATTTTTTTTATGATAGTGTTATTATTTTGAATATTTTTCAATGTATTACTTAAGTTGCATTATATATGTATAACCAATACATTGTAGGATTCATCATGTTAGGAGGTTTTGGTCTTGGAATTAGATGCAGAAAGTTCCGACAATGATGCCTTAAGCTGTAAATACCGGAATCCTAAATTACACCATACAATTTGAGTCTAGATTTTTATTACTTAATATAAGGTAACAGATGAGTGTAAATAATGATTTATATCTTGCATATGTACTTGCAAATTTTTTTACTACAAAATGTAATTAAAAGCAATCATTGGAGTACAAATGATACAACTATAATTTATTCATTTCAATTCGGCAAGCTCTTAACCATAGCCCTTACTTAGTTGCCATACTCGGCCTTGTATTGAATCGCTTGCAGCTATTTTTTTAAAACAAAAATACATATTAAGAAATTAATGTGTTAAAAAAAATCATCTGGTGACAAAACATGACAATAATCATATACTAAGGATTACACGTGAACATTATTATCATTACAATTGCAATATTGGATTGATGAAGCTAAATTTTTTTTTTTTGCTTTCAAAAATATAACAATGACTCTAGAATTGTGCACGACTTCATAATATAAAGTTAATAAAAAAAGAAAATATAGGACTACAATATTTTGTACCATAATTTTGGACGTGGTAGATTGTGACTAGTGGAGAAAAAGTGGGGAGTTCATGCAGCCAAAATTGGGAATTAAGCCCGTTTCCCAAACAATATAATTAGTAGGCACACTTTTAAAAGTATATATTTTACTAACATCTCGAGTTTTAGAGACTAGGTTTTAGGCTATAAATCGAGTCTTTGAGACTCGATTTTCATGGTCTGATCACGTCTGATGTAGCATTTTTTCCACGCGACGTCCACCTGAAAATCGAGTCTCTAAGACTCGATTTATAGCCTTTTACAGTTTTAAGCACACGGGCCTTTACACCTTCTTATCTCATCAGGAAAAAAAAAAAACAAAAAAACAAAAACAAAAACAAAAACTTACCCATAATAACAAAGAAGCACCAAGTGAAGAGGACAACCTTTACACCTTCAACCCACGGCTAGCCACGACCATCGACGGCCACCCACGCCCCACGACCACACACGGCCAACGCCGATCTGAAGCCACCCACTCCGATCTCGATCTTCGACGGCGATCTAAACCCAACCCCTAGCCACGAGCAATGAAAACCACCGATGGCCACCCACGCCCCACGACCACACACGGCCCTCGCCGAGCTGAAGCCATCAATGCTGGTCTGAAGCCACTCCGATCTCGATCTTCATAGTTTCTGGGGGTTTTTTTTTTTCTCTCTCTCTCATTCTTCACCTTCTGTTTCTGGGGGGTTTTTTTTTTTTTTTCCTCTCTTTCTTGTGTAAAGGCTGTGTGCGTTTCTGTTTCTGGGTTTTTTTTTTTTTTCTCTCTTTCTTATGTAAAGGCCGTGTGCTTCTTAAAACATTATAGTTTGTTTATAAATTGAGTCTCAAAAACTCGATTTCCAGCTAGACAACACATGGAAAAAATGTCACATCAGACGTGATCAGACCATGAAAATCGAGTCTTTAAAACTCGATTTATAGGCCCTAAATTGAGTCTTTTAAACTCGAGATGTTAGTAAAAAATATAGTTTGAAAATAGTGCCTACTAATTATATTGTTTGATAAATGATGTTAATTTCTAATTTTGGCCCAAATGTGAAAGTAACAAAAATTTGTGTACCTCATTTTGATGTTGCCTAAAAATTTTGGCGATTGTCTTCCAAATTGGAAAATATTTCGAGCAATAATTCTGTTGGTAATTCATATTGCATGCTCATTTTTGTGATTGTGGAAAGATTATTTTTATGATATTTTTGGTGTGTATTTTTGAAGTTTTTTTGTTTTTTAATTTATAGTGTTTTGATTGTTGTATGGATGAGTGATTGTTTAATTTATTAGCAATTATTTTTCTTTTCTTTTCTTTTTGTGAATAGAATCCTTTCATATACCCTTCTCTATAAATCTTAAATCTTATAGTATTGAATATATATATATATATATATATATATATATATTGTAAATTACCTAACTGTTCAGTGTTCATTTGGTTTAATTTATCTTTTGTGGCATATATATGCATATATATATGTGTGTGTGTGTGTAAACAATTTTTATTTTTTGTGTTTAACTGATAAATTTATTATTTTCTTTAGGTTAAACATTTCAACAATATTTTTCAATAAGAAAGGGATATATCAACAACTTCACTCATTCCACATGATAAAACGATTGATTTTGAAAGATACAAGGAATAACTTGATGCAAAAGATTCATTGAAAATGAACATGACATTTTGGTGATAGGTTTAGGAACCAAAGGCATATTTCAATACAATTACTCACAAACCTTGAAGAAACTACACGTGAGCATTCCTAGCAATTGCTTAATTAAGTTGTATTTCCGATCACATGATGCCAGGCATAGTCTTACTAGGAAATTAAAAAAACTCTTGTTCGTTACTTTTATTAATTAATGATAAAAAAACAATTGTGGACATGTAACCTATTCAATAAATAGTTGTATGTTTATGTTGACAAACCTGTGCCATACAGCCAGAAGCTTGCTTTTCAGTTGTTTAAGGCAGTGTAGAGAATGTGAGAAGACAGAAGTTCACTTGCAACATATGTATTGATGACAATCCAATCATTAAATATTGCAAGCAGAAACTAAAAGAGAGCTGTCCAAAAACAAAAGCTACATAAGTTGTATCAATAAATAAATCAATTATTAATAAATTTGAAATAGTTGGAAAATCTTTGATATCCATTTTAGTTACTAAAGAAAAAGTTATTAACTTTGATGATGGTCATGGCAAAATAGATTGATATTCCCCTTTCAGTTCCGTAGAAAACATTGATATTCCCCTTTTAAAAAAGAGTAGAGGGAGGCCAAGAGAGCTAATTTAGGTGCTATTAAACAGTGTAATACCATAAACACTTGGTTCCTCAATTAAATTAAATCCTCAATTATATGTACATTTTATTATATGGTAAATGTATCTTGTACTTCAATTAGTACAAATTTTATATGCTAGATGGCCTAGCACTAAACTAATTTTCTATGCTTACGATTAATTTGCTGCTATCTTATAGAAAGATTGTAATAGGAATAACAGTAAAAAAAATATATATATATATACATATATATATATATATATATTATATGCTGTGGATACAAATTTTTATAATCTCAAGAATGTTCTATATGACAAGAGAGAACATTCAAAGCATTTGAATAGAATTTTAATCAATGTTTTCTACTAGTAGGTGGCTTAAGATTCATAAATCACATACAAATTAAATCAAAAACAAAAACTTTGAACAAATAGTCAGCTCTTGGGATCAGAAGAAAGAAGACTAAACATCACCAAGTCTCTAGTTTTCCCCTTCAAAATCATATACTTCCTTAGAACACCTTCCCTCTGGAACCCAACCTTCTCTAGAACCCTTTGGGAGCCCACATTTTCTGCATCAACTATAGCTTCAAGCCTTTCCAAGTGTGGTTATTCAGCAAATATAGTATTAGCCACCTGCTTAACTGCTTTAGTTGCAATCCCTCTGCCTTAGTACTTAGAGCCCAAAACATAGCCAAGTTCACTTCTACACTTATCATTGTCTGAATTTTTGGTCACTGAAATAGCACCAATGGGCTGACCATTAAGGCAAATTGCCCTAAACCATGGGTGGGGAATAACTTTGGTTTTGATAAAGTTGATTGCATCTTCTTTGTTAGTGTAAGGTTCCCATGTGCAAAAGCAATGAAGATGAAGTTACCATTAAAAGGTGGAGTTGAACATGTGTTAGTCAGAAAATTCTTATCTCAATTAGCAAACAAAGCTTCCAATACTGATAAATGCTTTGACAGGGTTAGACATGGCAGACCGTAACACATGGAACATTAATATAATAAATGTTCAGTTAAGGGAAAACAATTCTTAAGAGACACCATTCCTTTTATCAGCAAGTAACCTTCTTCTTTTTTAACAAAACTAAAGCATTCATGGATCCAAGATGGTATTTAACATCAAGAAAACTTCAAATTAAAAAACTTCCCAAACTGAAATATAAGAATTGCTACATCCCATAACACAGCCAACAAAAAATAAACTCCAATTGACATTGAGATCAGATATTTGATACAGTTTGTTTAAATTTAAATACATACACAGAGGAGATCTGCTACAACATTTGGCATTGTAATAAATACACAGAAAATTGTTTCAGCTACAACAATATTGCGTTATTTTGCACAGACTACACAAACTAATTTGAGTCGCATCACAACACTCAAGAAGCAGCAGGCGGTAACAAAAATTAAGAAGGGAATAAAAAGCATCAAGCAATCAAGCAAAAAGAATAGAGTAGCAAGTATTTAGAGATACCTAAACCGAAGCATCTAGCTTCTGCTAGTATTTATATACTGTGAGGAAAGGAGTAAGGAAGACAGAAAGGCTACTATTAGAAGGTGGGGAAGGGGAAGGAACACGTGAGAAACAAAAGGGGCGTGAGGATTCTACCGTTAGAAGGTGGGACGGAGAAGGAACACATGAGAAACAAAAGAGAAGGAAATCAAGAGGTTGTAATCGTCGGTTTCTTAGGGTTTTCAGTTTAGAAGGCTTGAGTTTGGGCTTTAGGTTAGAATTAAATTTAGAAAAAGTGGACTAGTGAAATTAAATTTAAAAAAAGTGGGCTTTATGGTGGAGACAAGTTGGAAGTAATTTTAGTTTTATTAGTATTTTGAAATTGAGAAAAACTATTTTAAAATTGTAGGATAAATTTAGGAAAGAGGATGGGCATGACATGGCTGCTGACGTGACTCAATGTGAGCGTAGCAACATTAAATGCTATGCTTCAGTTTTTAGTAATATATAGATTGATTATCATGAGAAAATCAATTATCATGAGATAATTGATTATGCTAGTAAAGTAGGCTTAATAGATTATATGGCTCAATGATGGAAATATGAAATAATTCTTAGGTATTCTCGGAGCACGGAGAATGGTGCTTCCTCCTCTCACATTCTTGATAGGGTCCACTCATTAAATTCATGATGGGGTCCATCATGAATGTGAGAGGCGAAAACATTATTAAGGAACAAAATGGAAAGGTGGTGGGCTCACAAACAGGTGGAGAGCGTTAAAATAACATGGTTAAATTATTAAATTTATAATTATTTGTGCATTTTCATTTCTGATTTTTGGACCAAAAAACATCAATTTTTTTTTCCATTTAACTTTATTATTAGAAGAATTTTGTTAGTTAACAAGCTGTGAAAGAAAGGGGAAAACTAGCATCTCAAGTTTTTAAAACTCGAGTTCAATAGCAAATCAAGTTTTAAAAACTCAAGTTCCAAACTTCTGACTCAGTGACGTGGATAAAAATTCCACGTGGAACTCAAGTCTCTAAGACTCAAGTTTAAGTGCGTACTGACTGTGCAAGCAGAGAAAGAGATCCACGGAGAAGAAGAAAAAAAGAAGAAGAAAAAAAGGAAGAAGAAGAAGACCTAAACAAAACAATCTGTAACCTCTCAAATCTCATTCAATTTCATCTCTCTTCCATAGCTTTTTCTTTCAAATCATTCACATCCTTATAAGTTGTGTGTAATTTGTTCAGATCGTTTGCTCGGTGATGGAGATCGTGAACTGTACCGTAAATCGATGATTGGGATGTGCTTGATGGAGATTGGGTTTGTGTGAGTCATGCATCTTCTTCTTTGCTGTGGATCTTCTTCTTCTTTCTTTCTTTTCGCTAGGTTTCCTTCTTTCTTCTTTCTTTCTTCTGGGTTTTCTTCTTTTCTGGGTTTATAGTTTTTTTTTGATAAACTGCACTTCCATTAAACAGAAACAGAACCAGAAACAGAACTAACGTAGGAGTCTCCCTTACAAGCATCCTCAAGGGAGGGTGGGAGATTTCCATTATTGAAGCAAAAATCTACGCTGGAGTTCAAGGCAAATTTAGCAGCTACATGGGCTGCTGAATTGCCAAGCCTCCGAACCCAACTGAACTTAAAATCAGAAAACTGAGACACTAGACAACGAATGTTCAATATAGTAGTGGCAGAATTCCACTCAGGTACAATCTCAGGATTTGTCAGCGCATCAATACAAAACTTCGCATCCCCCTCAAAAATGACAGCACTCCATTGCTCTTGGATTGCTAGTTTCACAGCCCAAAGCAAAGCTTCAGCTTCTGCTTGAGCTGGACTACATGAATGATGTCGGACTCCCCTCAAGAACAGAACCTCACCCCGATCGTCCCTAGCCACAGCCGCCAATGCAGACCTGGAACAATTTAAAGCTGCATCCACATTAATTTTAATCCAACCTCGAGGGGGTGGAGTCCAACTTACAGCCGCTAGTTTCGATGGGGATTGGATGTCTGAAATCGAGTATAAAAAACTCAGACATGGTTTATAGTTCTTTCTTCTGTGTATTGAAATCGAGTATAAAAAACTCGAGATCTATGTGGCATAAACGTATCTAACTCAGCAATTAGGAAGCAAGTTTTTAAAACTCGAGTTTTATATAGAACTCAAGTTTTTAAAACCAAGATGATAGTTTGTAGATACCTTTCATACTCGTGTTAATTTACTATATTTTATCCCCTCACTGTGTTAGTCAACAAATATCTCCAAAAAACATCTATATAGCACTTTGTCAGCGGGAAATTTTGCGTTTAATAGAATTTCAATATCATATGTTTTGAGCTTATGAAGTGTGTTCTTTCACATTTTCTCATTAGCTCTCAAAGTTACAGTTGCACAATGCCACTTTTTCAAAAAGTACAAAACATATAAGTTGAACCAATTTGGCTCTTAATAATTTAAGTAAATTGATTATCATGAGATAATTAATTATGCTATTAAAATATGCCATATAGATTATATGCTTCAATGATGGTAATAGGAAGTAATTCTATGTATTTCCAGAGCACAGAAAATGGTGCTCCATCCTCTCACATTCATGGTAAGATCCACTCATTAAATTCATGATGAAGTTTACTATAAATATGAGAAGAAAAAGCATCACCTAGCTTTATTATGTTCCATTTTTATTTTTATTTTTATTTTTATTTTTATTTTTTTTTGGCTCTTTATAATATGAGACTGGGAACTTTAAGACAAATTTGGCATCCTGTTTTTCCATAGGTGAAATCGGTTCATGCTTTATAGTTTATAGGCCTAATAGTTTTGGCAAGCAGGTTAACTCTTCTTATCACTCATTTTTTAAAATGTATATAGCACACTCGTGCTTCATTTCATCTGAGGGCCCAGGACCTCATTCTCATATGCCATCAAGCTCCTAGTAGCACCAGCCTAATTATAATGTCGTATTATAATGTTGCTTGCCAATGCCTGGTTCAAGTGGATTCCCATTTCTGATGATTCAACCTGTACAGGAGAGGAAAAAGTTGGAAAATACATCATTCAAAATAACAGAATGAGATTGGGGGACACCATCATGCACAACCAAATATTCTCCAGAGATCACCTCTAATAAGCTCTGGCTTCATCTCCTTATGCCTTTAATATATACCGAAGTCTAAACAGCTGTTGTTTCCTATGTGTGACAGTTTCAAGTTCCGTATATGCTATTATATAGTTAGCCAACAATTTTTGAAGCTTCTTCGGTAATAAGAAAGGAGCTCATTTGTTTCGGAATGACAAGGGACCCAATTCCATATGCACAAGAGCCTGTTACATTTGAAGGAGACAGAATACTGTGGCAGCATATGAGTATGCATCACATAGCAAAATACTACAATTTCTCTGCGTAATGAGATTGGAAGAATAATGAATAACAACAGAAATTTGGAGTGCAAGAAACAGCATTCATGAGTGACAAATACTCCATATAACTGTTTCCTCAAAGAATTCCTTCCATAAACATTTGGATGGATGAGAATTTGAAATGAAAATTGACATTGGTTCGTGCCACCAGCTAAAATTATTTTTTACAGCCCTTGACCACCAAAATATGCAGAAACCAATTGCACAGCATCAAAAGACCGAAATCCATTGGATCAAAAAGAGACATTCATCTACCTTATTACCCTCCACCACAACGAAACAAGTATCTTTCCACTCACACCAAGGTTAGTTAATTAGATCAAGGCTTAAGTGCCAAGGCCAGCCCGATCTTTGCACTCTTTTCAATTGCCCTGGTATCCACCTCTCCTGAGATGGTGAACAAGGATTTTGGGCGCCACTCATGCTGGATGAGAGCACTGGCCCTTCCATAGTTGTTCACTCTGGCCTTCACCGAGGTTAAGGGGTCAAGTGCATGCTGTGTGCCAATTGTGAGAGTGTTTTCATTGCTTGAAAAGCTATGTGACAGCTCCGCACCGACAGCTGTGCTGGTCAACGGGCTTACTATGTGGTAGTATGAAGCATTAAGGGTGTCACCTTTATCATTCCTATATTCATCATTTCATCATCATCTCCTCATTAGTCAGGGAACACATATCAATTGATACATGCAAGAAGTAGATAACACTCAATTATAACTCAAAAGGGCAATATTGTTGCATAAAGAGTAAAGAGTAAATGAAACCCTTTAAAGATATACTCACACTGTCAGGGAAGCAATGAGGTCGGATTGGGTGTAACTCAACCCAGCATTCAATTTGTTGAAGTTCCCAGAGGCAGTGTCAAATGCAAGATCAGTCCCAAGGGAAACAACATTGTTTCCAATGACACCAGAAAAGTTCACAATTGGATTGGCAGTCAATCCAATGCTGGTGCTAATTCCAGCATATTCATGCTGGTATTGGAGTTCTACCTGTCATCAATATCACCAATAACTAGGATCAAAATGCACCAATATTCTATCTCTAGCACAAGTCGTGCTCATCAATGAAGCAAAGTTCACACACGTGAATCTAGAAATTAACTTATTAGGCAGGAAAAATACAAAAGCTTTTCTTACCTTACCAGACCTCTGATCAGGAACAATAAAGCTAAAGATAGTCTTGAGTCCAGGTGCAGGTTCATCAACAGTAACCGTTGTGAGAAGCTACAAATTCACATAAAATCGTCAGAAACAATTATTTTGCATTGAAGCAATAGTCATTGTCAGTCAATCAATTAAAAATCAATAGGACCGGATAGATCGGCTATCAAGTAAACTTCTTAACATCAAACCAAATCATGTATAATAATAAACCTGTTCATATCTTTGGTCCTTGAGTAGTATCTAACAATTAAAAATCACAAACAGAATGAAGCATAGTAGGCTGCTGAGAACTATACAACAGTAGTTTCACATATTTCACATTTATATTTAGATATAGCATCAACGCATAAGGATCAAGATAATTGTAGTTTCAATTATCAACATCTTGAAAACCACTTGATTCTTTATCCAGGAGCAATGCAAAACCAAATGTTTGTATATGTCGCTTCAGGTCTAACATTCAATACATGCAAGATCAGATAGCATAGTTTGAAAGGATAAACTTTTTGAAAATTGGAGGGCAAATAATGAAGAAATTCCAAAGCAGCTCTAATGCTTACATTAGAGTTGGTATCGACTTTAATGTCAGTCGTGATGTTCTTGTTCTTCAGCTGAGTGCTCACATCGGCCAAAAACAGCTCACCTTTCTTAATTCCAGTTGAAGTGATTGCCTGAGAAACGAGACAAATAGATTGGTCAGAACATTAAAGAGAATAACATAAGCAAAATGTATGGAAGCATATAAGCAAATCAACAAAAACGATTTCTTAGCGTGAATCTGAATTGTGATTCCATACCAATAAAAATTTTCAGAAACATACAAGATAAAAAACATGTGACTGATCCTAATTAATTTGTCGAGAATCCATAGCCAACCCCACAAATTTGGGACTATGATAGAAACGTTACATCAAAAATCCCGGATCAATTATTCGTATTTTGACAAGAAAACATGGCGCGCGCTGACCAACCACAATTTATTAAAAACTGAAAATAATAGTAATAAGACCCTAAAGTAGCCTATTTAAATGCGGTTTTTACAACAAAGTTTTGATCGTCCCCAACAACAAAACGACACAGATGCACATACAATTATCAAATTCAAGAGCACTAGGCTAATCAAAATGAACCAGATTTGAATAATACACCACATCATTTGATAAGTGGCTCAAAGATTACGCTGGCCGCTCTACTAGTGTACTGGCAACTAGTACTTCAAGCTAAACTATGATGTTCTTGACATATACATGCGTGTGTATATTTTTATTTATTAATTTATGGCGTGGAACCTCTGACCGACCTACAGCTCTGTTTGGTTAACAGGAAAAAGAAGGAAAATATATAATCCACGATTCTAGATCTTAAAAATATTCAAAAATCAAGCAACAACTTTCTCACTAAGCTAAGCCACCGAAAACTACTCGGGTTTTTAGTCAAACGATATTTCCATAACTTAAGAGAATAAGTAAATAATAAAATAAAAAATGATAACTCGAAATTTTTTTTGCCCTATCATTACCTCCAATTTTCTCGGCAACCAAACAGGATTTTTAAAAATTTTAAATTTTTATAAAAAAAAAAACAAAACAAAACAAAAACAAAAACAATAGGCATACATGATAGACAGCGCAACTTCACAAAGCTTCATAAAGTCAATATTTAATAACCAAATAAGTAAAAACAAAAATCAAAAAATCAAAAACAAAAACAAAAACAAAGAAAAAACTCACAACTCCAGTGGAAGTGTAGGTAGTGACGGTGAACTTGTGGTCGCTCTGATAATCCTTGTAGAGAAGATCTGAAAATTTATTAAAAAAAAAAAAGTCAGTCACAGAGTAAATAATAAATAGAAAAAAAAAACACACAAAAAATAAAATAAATTTTTTTTAGTTTGAATCAATTTGACCTCTGGCTTTCTTGCCGATATCGGAGTAAAGACCTGGACCTTTCACCATGATTTTCCCGAGAAAATTTGAGAAAGAAAACGAGAGAGAAAACGAGAGAGAGGGTTTGGTACGAGACTGTTTGGTTATTCAGAGAGAGAGAATGTAGGTGTGAGAGAAGAAAAAAATAAAAAAGGAAACGAAGTGTGGACTGGTCTGGTAATATTGATTAATACCAAGGTGTTTTTGGTCTTTTTGGATTGAGTGGTTGGATCTGGACCGTCGGATTATGTGTTGGGTGGATATTCGCTTCACTGGCCGTTGATTTAAAAAATAAATAAAAAGGAAAGTGAGTGTGTGTGAGCTAGAGAGAGCTAAGCTAAGCTAAGCGGTGCGATCCTCTAGCTCTGTACTGGCCTTGAGAATCGGGTCAGAGGGTGTCTTGGCATATTCGCTTGCTTGGTTCTGTTTTTCTATAAATGACGTGGTGCACTGCCGATTACATTTACTGCTTGAGTGCTTGTTTTTGTTTCTTTGTTTTTAGGTACTAATTAAATTTTGAGAAATACCAAAAAGTCTAGGCATTTATTGCAATTAATTTTTTTTTCCTTTTTTTTTTCCTTTAACTTGGGCATTTATCAAAGTTCATGACTTATAATTACAAATTAGAAAATCAATTTGATTTTGATCCAAAGTCTAGGGAATATTTTTGCATTCTATCCATATATAAAAGAAAGGCTAGCTTTAAGCCAAAGGCCCCAAAAGAGAATAATTGGCTTTTAACTAAAGTATATTTTTTGTTCTTAAAATTTGAATTGTGTTTATTTAGCTATTTCCGTTTCAAATTTTTTATTTTGACCCTTTATGTTTAATTATACTTTTATATTGGTCCTGCTGTCAATTTTTGTTAGTAATTTGTTGATTTTTAAGTACCTCTCATATTTAACTATTATATGAAATACTAAATTTAATGATGTGAAATGCAATAATTCCGTGATTGAAGACTAAAAAACATATTATGAATAGTTAGGTTATTAGCAAAAATGGACTGTAAATCAAACATAAAAAGTCAAAATGTAAATGATCAAAATGGAAATAACCCCAAATTTTAAGGGCAAAAATGTACTTTAATCTTAATTTTTACAAAACAAAACAAAAATAAAAAAGAAGAAAAATAAAACATTTTAAGTGACTTGTACACTCTATCCCTCGCTCCAAGAAAACCTTCAAAATTGTGAGCATCCATTTCTATTTAAGCCACAACTATTTCACCAAAAAAACGAATGTTGTATGTTAAATCATTATTGATAACCAATTCTTTTTAACGGCTTGGAACCTTCAATTTTGGTAAACTAGTTTCCCACACAATAAAATTGACGCACCTAGTCTCTTACGTTACTAGACATCAAACTCTTTCTCTCTCTCTCTCTCTCTCCAAGATTATCAAAATTGAAAATTAGATTTAAGATTTTTTACCATGCATTGCATATTTGCATCGCCCAAGATAAAGTAAAAGTGTAAAACTCATTTTAAAATAATAATAATAAAAAAATTCACCACCTTTTGTTAAAATTTTATGCCTTAACCATGATTTTTCATTCTCTCCATGAAATTAGTCTTAGTTCAGTTAGTAACAATTCATCAAGTTATGTGTTTAATTCTTTTTTTTTTTTTTTTTTTTGCCATTTCGAATTATTGATGACTGTTTTGTTAAGTGAAGTTACAATAGTGCCATTTTGATTTTATTGTTCTACATTTTAAAATTTTTGTTATTCTTGTCATTTTATTAATTTATATTGTACATAGTGTTTACTTTATTTATAAATGTTAACTAGAAAATTTTTTATTAAAAAAAGTGAAAAGAGAAAAGAACGGAAAAATAAAAACTTTGAATCTTAAATAGTGTGGGGGGTAGAATATGAGCCCGAGCCGATAGCCAAAGGCTCAATAGATCATTTCTTGAAAGATGGACCCGGCCCAAAGGCATGGGTGTGAATGAAGTGGTCTGGGGAATAAAAGACAACTCCCTGAGATAGATCCCATGGAGATCTTGGTTAACTTCCACTATCAAGGTCCATCGCTAAGGTAATAACCATAAGCTTTCCTGTAGCAAAGACTAAAAGAACCACCTATGACTAGTTCCCTTCTGGACCAAGCTAACATCCTCTATCAAACTCACCCTGGGAAACACTAGGAAGAGATAAGGACCACTAGAGCAATCACCTTTGCATTAATGAGGTGTTTCCACCTAATCTTTGCCACATTAAATGCCGATTAATTGGCCATAATAAGGGAAACACCCCTAAAAATTCTATTTCATGATGAAAGAATGGCAGAACAGAGCAGTGTTTGGACAAGTATCCCCCATATCCAACAGAGAACAGGAGGAGAGGTGCAATAAGAGGGGAGATTCAGAAAAATTGAGGAAGAAAGCTTAGAGAAGAATAAGAGAGAGAAAGTTGTAATAAAACAATATGTCTAAGAGTTTTTAGTCTTTAATCCTATCCCTTGTACCTCAGAAATCCTTTTTCTGTATCTATAAAAGCCTTTTTAGTCCTTCTTATCTTTCAATTTGCTGTTTAGATCTCCCATTGTAGAATAATTGCCCTTCTTTTTATAAATAAATTGTCACGACCCAAATCCATGAAACACGAATTTAGATGCATGACTAACTTGCTGAACTTACATAACTCAATAAACATAATTAATTTAAACATAATTCAATAAAGAAAAATAACTAATAATCCTTTAAGGCTTTAAGTATTATTGATTTTGCCTAAAAACTCCCATGCTCTACCTCGCACCTTACGAAGAAATCGAATGGTTCAGCTCCCCAACTAAACTTTAATCTGAAAATTGTAATTGATGGGGTGAGCCACACATCTAACAAGTAATTATACAGAATACACAACGGAATAGAGTCAAGCCAAGCATGAGTATTTTGATTTTTCCCAAACTCATTCAAGGATATCAAAAATAGTTATTCCAAAACATATAATGAATCACTTAATACACATGTAATCACATCTTAAAATCATTAGTAAACACATACATATAATTGATCAGAGAACAGTGTCACATATGCACATCACATATTCTCACATACAATCCTGTGAGCGGATTTACACATATATCTAATATATCTGATCAATTCTAAAAACACTTATTTTGAGTCACATATCACAAAACAAAATATATACAAAATATAATAATTTACTTGATATTAACAGTTGTTCCAAATACAGAGGCATATCAAAGATCATAATATCGAATAGAACATAAATCAAAGGATGCTTGACTCCTTTAGGGAGCAAATAGGAATTGAGGAATTTATACAAATATATTACAATTATTGAGTAAATCTAAAATTTCAATTTGCTAAAAGAAACATTTTAAATACCATTTGGAGAATATGAATATGACTTTGGAATCACTTGGTTTTAACAATTTAAGAACAAGAAGCTTTTTATAAAACTTACTTTGAAACTCAATAATTTTCGGAAAATAGGTTAGTTTTAAAAAAATCATCTTTTAAATGAGATTTGGACACTTAAAACGTCATTTAAAATTCGAAGTTTCTCTTTAAAGCATCATTTAAAAGTCGAAATTTCTCTTTCAATGGTATAAAATATGCTTTTGATAAACTTTAGAAAACGTAAGCTTTAAAAACACAACTTTTGAAAACCTTTAACTTCTAAGAACCTAAAGAATAAAACTTGTGCATATTATGCATAATTACTTATAGCACTTGAATCAATCTAAAAGTTCAGCTGAAACACCCTCCAAATAGTCTCAAATACTCTTAAATAGGACCTATAATCAATTACAGAAATACACTTAATATCTTCTACAAAATATAAAGCTTATAGAACTATATAAATTGACTCACTAAAATTATACTTTGCTGAACTAATTACCCTTTTAACACTAAATTAAACTTTCTCTAATTAATGATATTCTAACCAATGATATTCCCTTGCATTAGTCGAAACTCATATTGCCATGAGAAAGGCAGTAGCCAAAATATTATTGACCTAGGATTTAATATATACCTAATGAAAACGTAAAGCCATATACATGAATAAACTTTGTAACAAGGATTTTGTTCTAAAAATACCAACTGTAGGCAACCTAATGAAAACGTGCACTGACTACTAGCAACTTAAACTAATATATATATATATATGTATATATATATATATGTATACATAACCAAAAGAAAACGGCGGGCAAAACTATATGACTTGTTCATGGATTTAATATATATATATATATATATATATATGTCCAAATGAAAAATGTGAAATCCATATTCATGATTTAATAACTTTGACTTTAGTTCTAGAACACGTACAATGGTAACCTAGGATTTAAGCATTAACGTAGTACTATAAAATCATATTCTAGGAAAATACCCCTTTTAACAATCTACACACCACTAACGTTTCCATGATAAAATTCTAACCCTTTAATTCTTTGTTTCTATCAGTGAAAAAATTGTACCTGGAAGTATAGTTAGTAAAATACGGTACGTGTATGATACAGAAAATATACGAACGTGTATAATTCGGTCATTTTATGAAAAATACGTTTCAAAAATTTGGTAGAAAAATACGAGAACGGATAAATAACGGTACATGTATAGTACATGTATAATACGTTTATATTTTAAAAAAATGCTACAAAAAATACGGAAATATTTGTCAAGTATTTTATTTTATAGATAAATACATTAGTTGTTCTACTATGTTTTCTAGAAGATTATAAAGGATTTAATATGAAGTAATCAACTGTAAGTACTAAGCAGGCTTAGCTTTTTGTTTGTTGTCTTTTCAATAAAATTTTCCTGTTAATCAAAAAGAAAAATAATAATAATAATATTGAGGCTAGTAACAAGAAGTCACCCTCTCCAATTAATGAAAGAACTCCCAGGCTCCCAGCTAACAATTCTGTCCATGGATATGTGTTTCTCATTATGATCTAATTAATCTTAAATAAAGATGCAATGAAAAACTCTAAAGAATTGGGTTGAACAAATTTATCTAAAATAGATTTTGGTTGAACAAGATGGGTCTATTCTCAAAGCTCCTATGGCTTGCTTATTGTGTAGGTTTCTGTTTCGCATGGCTGAAAGTGATGTTCATTATACTAAGTACTTATTAATAAAGAAATGATTTCAATAGTCATTAACAATTCAATAATAACACTAATATTCATCCAAAAACTAATAATTAAATTATATATCAAATAACGTTCTATATAATCAAAGATCTAATATATATGATCTTAACTTATTAGCCATCACAACTAAACCAACAAATAGGAAAGAGGGAAAAAAAAAAAACCTATCAATTTAACCATGAAAGATCTGTATCATCTATAACATGATCATTAATGTTTTCAGCCTCTTCACTTAGTGTGTCATTCTCTGTATCTTGTTCTTGAGAAACATATTCATGTTCAGGAAGCTCATTAAGCTTGTCAAGATCAATCGGCTCTACATCTCGAGCTTCTAAGGTAATGAATTTCTCCATCATCATTGTGTTCATTCTTACATACACCAAATCATCCAACATCTTAGGTGTCAACCTATTTCTCTTCTTTCTTTGTGCTGCTTCAAATGCACTCCAATTACGTTCACATGAGGAAGAACTACAAGGTTGACTCAAAATTTGAATGGCATACTTTTTTAAAACAGGAAGACTATCTCCACAATAATCCCACCATATTCCTACAAATGAAGTAACAATTAATATGTACCCATAAATTAAAAAAGAAATAATTTATTTAAATATTAAAACTATAACAAAGTTGTTAAGCTTACTAGGAAGACATGTTTTCAACATTGTCATTGTAGTTTTAGTAAACAAGCTTGATAATTTCATGCGATAAAGTTGCACTTGTCCCATAAATTCTATCTTTTCTTCAAGAGCCACCAAATTCTCTAGTATTAAACTTATTCCCTCTTTCATCTCACGATTCTCAGTAAATGTCCCACTATACATGTAAGCAGGATTTAAAAAGGCCGCAACAGAATGAATTAGATGGATTATATTTTGAGTACGCCTTCCCTCAAATAATTCCCACATCCATATATATTTTTCTTGATTATTGCCACAACGTTGTTGAATTGCTTCTTTTGCCCTTTCCATTGCTTCATATAAGTACCCAGCAGTTGACCCATCACCGTCAACTAATCGAAGAACTCGAACCAATGGCTCCAAAACTAGTAGCACCTCATGTCCTTGACTCCAAAATTTTGTACTTTGAATTATATTAGTAACTTCTTTGGCAATATCCTTTTTGCTATAATCTAATCCTCTCCAATCAGAAGATGCAACAAGTAATCGCAATTTGCTTTCAACATTCAAAATAGATTGGAGCATCAAGAAATTAGAAGCAAACCTAGTTGTGCAAGGATGTTTTAACTTCTTATTGTTTGTTTGTGCTCTCATGAGTGAGAGGACGATAGTGTGCTTATACATATATGCAACAATTGATTTTGCATCATCAATTACCTTTTGCACCCAATTAACTTCCTCATATATATCCTTCAAAAGCAATTGAATCCCATGAGCAGCACATCTTGTTTTGTACAAATGAGGATACTTACCAATAAGCATGTCTCCAACTGACTCAAAATTTGTGGCGCTATCAATGATAAACTGAACAACATGATTAGACCCAATTTCTTCAATTACTGCAGAAATAATCTGTTTGAGAAAAAAATCCAGTTTTTCTCTCTTGAGAAACATCAATTGAACGCATAAATACTGCTCCCCCAGGAGAATATGCAATAATGTTAATAAAGGCTCTTTGTTTCATATCACTCCATATGTCTGACATAAGAGTATAGCCAGTTGTAAGCCAAGACTTTTTAACATTTGATATATATTCTTCAACTTCTATCCTTGAATTTGGAATTAACTTCGTTCAAAGAGTTGAATAAGAGGGCAACTTGTATCCATAACCATATTCAGCAACACCTTGCACAAAGCGAATGAAGGCTGGTGTTTGAACAACATTAAATGATAGGTTATTCAATATAATATGTTGGGTAAGCAATTTGTCCACTGCACTCTTATCTTTCTTTTTGCACATCTCTAAAATGGTGGTTTGATGCAAATCATTGGACATTGAAGTTGACTTTTTTTGCTCTGTTCCACATTGCTTGAATTTGATGTAATCTTAAGCTTTTTACTATGCCCTCCAATTGCTAAATAAGCTTCAGCTTGTACATCATCAGGAACTTTTGCACAAATATCAATATCATGACCTTTAACTCCTGCTAAGTGTGATTTAATTCTTGGAGCACCTCCAGCAAAATCTCGTTCACAGAAATTACACTTAAAACGACCATCTAACTCCTCAACATACTCCCAAAAGTGATCTTTCTTTCTAACCATATTTCTTTTTCCTATAATAAATACATAATGAATATAATATGATTAGAATTAAATATATCAAATTTTGATTTCTTTTAGACTTTTACTATTCAATCTTTTTTTTTTTTTTTTTTGGAGCCATACTATTCAATCATTTGATAGCTTACTTTTTTTGCCGAGACATTGACAACTTACTAGTTGCTAACAGATTGCAAATATTTATATTGTATAATAAATATATATATATATATATATATATATTGTAGGGGTAAAAGGCCCAAGGCCAGATCTTGGGCCGTGGGCCTGTCCGAGAAGTCCTGTTGGTCCGAGAACAACAACTCTTGGGGAGGGTGCCCAGCTTAACTCGTTTCTGAAGCATAAGTCACGTGGAAGAAAGAGTTGTCCGAGGAGACTTGCCTGTTCGGATTGATAAAAGAGGTGTCCCAGATGAATGTCCCAACATCAGTCCTAATTCTCCTGGAGAGTCCCTTGATTTATATGGACAAATAGGACAGGTGGCAAAGATCAGATATTAGGCAAAAGGCTGCTGCCACCGCATTTATGATCCTGCAACTAACATCATGGCCGCATTAATGGGAAAAGACACCTGAACAGTGACCTCTATCCCTTACAGCTGCCCCATGAAGACTCAAGATGAAGGCTGATGGGACAAGTATCAAGAAGAAAGCCCACGTAATGGAGAGAGGGCCTATAAATAGAAGAGAGAACGAAGAGAAAAAGGGAAGGAAAAACCAAAGAATTCACAATATTTGTATAAACATCCTCCTCGGACTGTGCCGAGAAGAGCATTGCAACATCTAGATATCTTATCAATACAAGTCTGGTCACAATCATATTTGGGCTTTCAACCCATACGTATTCAGTCAAGTATTCTTCAACCCACTCTCTTTACAAATTCATTTTAAGGGTACTGTACACAGTTTGGGCTTCCAACTATTCCGCTGATTAGCCCAACTCCCAAATTTGTGCCCTTACAATTGGTGCCGTCTGTGGGAAGATTACTATTGTATCTGTGTGTTACAGCTTGATTCATGGTTAGATCAGATAGAGCGGAGTCAGGTGCCTCTCAGCATATCGACCACTTTTTGCACCTTAAGCGTCAAAGAGACCGCGAAGGGAGTGTGCACACAAATCGTACCGCGAGGAGTCGACGTCGAAGTAACAGTGACAAGTCTCGTGAGGGCATGCAACGCAAAATCGATCACCTCAAGAAGAAGTTGCGTCGTGCGCGTAGGAGGAGCAGTCCGTCTAGCAGTCCATCCATCACAGATGACTCTTATGATGATGATGACGGTGCCAGTTATAGGCGCTGCTCCAGGACACCTCCAAGTGAGTCATTCTCCCACGAGGAAGAGCACCACCGTGACCGCAAGAGTAGAAACACGTACGCAAAGGGTACTGGGAGTGATGCCATGACGAGGGCACTCAATCAGATTTCCAGGTCACCCTTTACACGCAGCATCGAGGGAGGGAGCCTTCCTCGGTGTTTTACCCAGCCTACCTTTACAGCGTATGATGGACGGACTGACCCCGTGGAACACGTGAGCCATTTCAATCAGAAAATGGCTGTCCATTCCCTAAACGAGACTCTCATGTGCAAAGTGTTCCCTTCCAGTTTGGGACCTGTGGCCATGAGGTGGTTTGATGGCCTCGCAGCAAATTCCATTGGATCCTTTAGAGCACTCACCAGGGCTTTCTGCTTTTGGTTTGTGACGAACACCAAGGTCCCTCGGCCACTGGACTCCTTGCTGTCTATGTCCATGTGAGAGGGGGAAACGTTGAAAACGTATTCAAACATGTACTGGGAGATGTTTAACGAGATCGAAGGGAATTTTGATGATGTGGCTGTAAGAACCTTCAAGGTCGGCTTACCACCCGAGCACCACCTGAGAAAATCATTGACCAAGAAGCCTGTGATAAGTGTGCGCCGACTCATGGATCGTATTGACGAATATAAACGGGTTGAAGAGGACCAGCTGCTGGGAAAGGGAAAGGCAATGGTTGTCCCTCAGGAGAGGAGGGACTTCAGGTCGGACAGGTATAGCAATAGCAGGCCGCGGAGAGACAACAGTGTGCAGTCCGGGTCTGCTGTATCGCAAGCAGTCCATGCCGTATTCCGAGAGCCAATCCATCAGTTTCTGGAGAAGATCCAGAATGAGCCATACTTCAGATAGCCGAACAAGATAGCGGGCGACCCTATGAAGCGCAACCAGAGCCTTCATTGTCAGTATCATCAGGAGCCGGGGCACACAACCGAGGACTGCAGGACTTTGAAGAGCCACTTGGAACAGGTTGCGAGGGAAGGAAAGTTACAATAGTTTATTTATCAGCCAAATAACCAGGGTAACCATACAAGGCTAGGGGCTTCGAGGACCACCTCATCAAGGCCCCCTTTGGGCACGATTAACGTTATCTTCATGGCCCCCGGGAGAACTGGATCCTGCCCCTCCAGAGTAATGTCCATTTCCAGGACATCCACCGAGGATGCTAATCAAGAGACGAAACGGGCGAGAATGGAGGCCTGACTCGCCTTGAGCTTCTCGGACGAGGATAAAGTGGGGACAATACAACCCAATGACGACGCTTTGGTCATCACTCTCAGAATAGGGGGGTACGACGTGAAGAGGGTGATGGTTGATCAAGGGAGTGGAGCTGAGATTATGTATCCAGACTTGTACAAGGGACTGGGCCTAAGGCTTGAGGATCTGACCGCGTATGATTCGCCCCTAGTCAGCTTTGACGGAAAGACCGTCATCCCCAAAGGTCAAATAAGGCTGCCCGTACAAGCGGGGTCTGAAGTGGTCGAGGTGGACTTCATCGTTGTGGATGCATACGCCCCCTACACGGCCATTGTAGCCAGACCTTGGCTCCATGCTTTGGGGGCCGTTTCTTCAACCTTGCACCTAAAGGTTAAATTTCCATCTGGATGACGAGTAGAGGAGATTCTAGGCAGCCAACCTATGGCAAGGCAGTGCCTCATAGCCGCCATTTCACATCGGCCTGCTGCCGAGCTGGCAACCGCCTCGGTCAAGGATTCATAGCAATCAAAGGCCCCGACTCCCCCCAAGGCCGTAGGGCCGGCCGAGGAGCAATGCGAAAAACTGGAGAAGGTTGCAATCGGGGAGGATCCAGATAAGTTTTTCCAAATTGGAGCCCAGCTACCCCCGCAGGAAAAGGAAGAGCTGCTATATTTCCTCAGGAGAAACGTAGACGTGTTTGCCTGGAACCCTTACAAGCTCCCGGAGTAGATCCCGGGTTCATCTGCCATCACCTTAATGTGAGCCCAGCTGCCCTACCCAAAAAACAGCCACCTCGGCGCTCATCCAGGGAACATTCTGACGCTGTAAAGGATGAGGTGAATAAACTCAAGCAGGCAGGGGCTATCAAGGAGGTCTTCTATCCAGAATGGCTGGCTAACACAGTGGTGGTGAAGAAGAAGAATGGGAAATGGCGTGTATGCATAGATTTCACGGATCTAAACAGAGTCTGTCCAAAAGACCCCTTCCCCATGCCTCGGATTGATCAACTGGTGGATGCAACCGTAGGACACCCACGAATGAGCTTCTTGGACGCCTTCCAGGGATACCACCAAATTCCCTTAGCCCTGGATGATCAAGAGAAAACAGCCTTCGTAACTCCCATTGGGAACTACCATTACAAGGTGATGCCATTTAGTCTGAAGAATGCGGGCTCCACCTATCAGAGAATGATGACAAAAATGTTTGAACCACTGCTGGAGAAATGCTTGGAGATTTACATTGATGACATGGTGGTCAAGAGCAAACTGGAGTCCGACCATGTCGGGGACCTCGAGAACATCTTTGAAGTCTTAAGGAAACATAAACTACGACTTAATGCTTCGAAGTGCTCCTTTGGCGTTGGATCAGGAAAATTTCTGGGATATATGGTCACTCATCGTGGAATAGAGGTCAATCCCGACCAGATAAAAGCGATCAACAGTTTGCAGCCTCCTCGGAACCCTAAAGAAGTACAGAAATTGACTGGGATGACTGCCGCTCTCAACCGATTCATCTCCAAGTCTGCAGAGAAATGTCGGCCTTTCTTCCAACTGCTGAACAAATGGAAGGGATTCGAATGGAATAAGGAGTGTGTTCTAGCTTTCCAGCAACTAAAAGAGTACCTAACTCGGCCTCCCATCATGTCCAGTCCCGCAACGGACGAGGTGTTGTTCGCCTACATTGCTATGGCCACACACGCCGTGAGTTTGGTACTTATACGAGTCGACAATGGCGTGCAGAAACCTGTATACTACGTGAGTAAATCACTTCACGAGGCCGAGGTCCGTTATCTGCCACTTGAGAAAGCTATCTTTGTAGTAATTCATGCCACTCGTAAACTCTCCCTTTACTTCCAATCACATACGGTTATGGTCCTCACCCAACTCCCACTCAGATCACTGCTTCGGAATGCAGACTATACGGGAAGGATTGCTAAGTGGGGTACCATACTAGGGGCTTTTAACATAAAGTACATATCTCGCACCTCGGTCAAGGGGCAGATACTGGCCGATCTAGTGGCCGAGTTTGCTGAGCCTATGATAGAAGAGATTACCGAGACGGTACACATGGACGAAAATTCAGTTGGCCTAGTATCAGTGCAAGAACCCACGCCTTGGAAACTGTACGTGGACGGTGCGGCCAATCTGAGAGGCTCAGGAGTGGGTTTAGTTCTAATATCCCCCGAGAATATTGCTATTGAAAAATCCCTCAGATTAAACTTCTCGGCTACAAACAATGAGGCTGAGTATGAGGCACTACTGATCGGAATGTCCATGGTCAAAAGATTGGGAGGAGACGCCATGGAGGTGTTCTCGGATTCAGCTCTAGTCGTCGGCCAGGCCAGAGGAGAAGTAGAAGCACGTAATGAAAGAATGCAGGAGTATCTAAGGCGAGTCAAATGGTTGCAGTCACAGTTCAAGTCATTTAATCTGCAACATATCCCTCGGAGTGGGAACACGCATGCGGATTCCTTGGCCACTCTTGCAACCTCCTCGGCTCAGGGGCTACCTCGGCTCATCCTAGTGGAGGATGTACAAAGGCATTCTGAGGAGATTGAAGGACCACGCATTTGTCAAGTTAGAGTAGGGCCAAGTTGGATGGACCTTATGGTGGCTTATCTCAGAGACGACGTCTTACCGGCAGACAAGGCCGAAGCCGACAAAGTGAGGAGAAAAGCTCCTCGGTTCTGGCTATCGAGGGATAACAAGCTATACAAACGTTCCTTCTCTGGACCCTACCTATTATGTGTGCATCCTGAAGCCACGGAGCTGCTCCTTGAAGAGTTGCATGAAGGGATCTATGGCAGCCACACAGGAGAAAGGTCTCTATCACACAGGGCCTTGACTCAGGGATATTGGTGGCCAAACATGCAAAGGGAATCACAAGCATATGTAAAGAAGTGTGACCAATGCCAGAGGTTTGCACCAAATATACATCAACCTGGAGGAGTTCTGAATCCTTTGCCATGTCCATGGCCTTTCGCTCAATGGGGCCTGGCCATCGTAGGCCCTTTTCCTAAAGCAGCCAGGAATAAGAAATACCTGGTCGTTGCAACAGACTACTTCACCAAATGGGTTGAAGCTGAGCCATTGGCAAACATCAGGGATGTGGACGTCCAGAAG
The DNA here is from genome assembly GCA_033629205.1 of Lithocarpus polystachyus. Lineage (NCBI taxonomy): Eukaryota > Viridiplantae > Streptophyta > Magnoliopsida > Fagales > Fagaceae > Lithocarpus > Lithocarpus polystachyus. The sequence goes on from CM066164.1 coordinate 79,211,880, forward strand.
TTTGTATGGAAAAATATCGTGATACGGTTCGGAGTACCACATACTCTCATCTTAGATAATGGCCTTCAGTTTGACAGTAAAACCTTCAGAAGATTCTGCTGCGGGCTAGGCATTACTAACAAGTACTCCACCCCTGCATACCCTCAAGGAAACGGCCAAGCTGAAGCAGTTCATAGAGTCATAGTAAGCGGTCTTAAGAAGAGGCTAGATGATGCCAAAGGAAAATGGGTGGAAGAGCTATCACATGTACTCTAGACCTACAGGACAACTCCTCAGAGGTCTACCGGAGAGACTCCCTTTGCAATGACGTATGGGGCTGAGGTTGTTATCCCCATTGAAACTGGGTTCCCCACAATGAGAACTAGTTCATTTACCTCGATCGGCAATAACGAGCTGCTGAAGGACAACCTGGACCTAGTCACCGAGCGCAGAGAAAATGCTGCGGTTCAACTAGCCTATTATCAACATAAGCTCAAGCAGGGTTATGATGCCAATGTCAAACTCAGACTGCTTGCACCAGGAGATTTGGTCTTGCGAAAAGTCGTGGGCACTGTGAAGAACCCGGCCTGAGGGAAGTTGGGAACTAATTGGGAAGGCCCCTATCGTGTCCTATCAGTTGCTGGAATAGGAGCTTTTTATTTGGAAGATTTAGACGAAAGGGCTGTACCACGTCCCTGGAATGTAAATAACCTGAAAAGGTACTATTACTAATGAAATCTTCCATTTTTCTCATTGAAGTTTATTATACCACTAAGTGTTAAACAGAACCTTGGTCAGGTCTGGTCCCTCGGACCACCTACCTTGGGAAAATTAACACCCTTAAGTGTTAAATAGAACCTTGGTCAGGCCTGATCCCTCGGACCACCTACCTTGGGAAAATTAACACCCTTAAGTGTTAAACAGAACCTTGGTCAGGCCTGCTCCCTCGGACCACCTACCTTGCGTAAATTAATACCCCTCTGCATTATTCTAATTATAATCTGGAAATTCAGGCATGCCCGACCCCTCGGATAATACACTCAAAATCTCATTACCAAAACACACTGCTATTTAGAACCATGCAGAAGTCTGATCTTTCATATTCATCCAGGCTGTGCATTCTAAGTTATTTTTCTTGCTCGATTTAGAGGGTCAACAATATGACAGTTTATTGTGCTTGCTTGAGTTCATACTCGTTTGTTGAGGTAAAACTAAATTGGTTAATGGCCTTTGACGTGAACCTTAAAGTTTTGTGTTGCTATCGCAGTTTATAGACTTAAACTTTTCACCAGCAAATAAACAGAAATGAAAACAGCTGAAATTAAGCAAAATATTTTCATTGAATTATAGAATTGGAATACATTAGTTCAACATGCAAAATGCTTGCTACGTACAAAACAAGAACTAACGACTATAGCAACTAACAAGCCTAAAACCTAAGTCTATTTCGTCTAAAAAGGAGAAAACCCAACTCTAAGCCTGTTCGGCCTGGGGAGGAATGCTGTCACCATCGCTCGGCATGGTCGCTGAGGAAGCCGCTTCCTTGGTCCGATAGGAATCCGCGGTCACAGATATGGCACCCGGAGCCTCTGGTTCTTTTTGAATCTCCTGAGTCGCCCCAGGAGGAACGACTGTTTGGCTCCCTTGCTCCGGGGCACGAGGCGACGAGGAGGAGGGGTCAGCCGGTAACAAGGCAAGATCCGGATGGAAATACGTCTTCCCCGGCTACCTAAGTTCTGAATCGGCAGGGACTCCAGCCATGTTTAGAGCCTCCTCCCATGTAGATTGGTAGTAGTCCCTGCACACTTCAGTAACCTCCTCCGCGAGCCTCTTCTCTGTTTCCTCAATGCCACGGAGGTATTCAGCCTCCATCCCGGCCTCTGCCGCCCTCAGCGCCGCCTTGGCCTCTTTCTCAGCCTTCTCGGCCTTTTCGGCTCGGGTGCGAAGTTCCAAAACCAGTTGCCTCTCGGTGGCCAGCTCTATCTCTGTCATGTGTAGCTTCTTCCGCTGGTCTTCAGCCTGGTTTTGGGCGCTCTGCAGCCCAGCTTCAGCACTCCTTCTGTCCCTTTCTTCAATAGTTAGCTTCTTGGCTAACTCGAGCTTCTGATGCTTCAGCTCCCCCAGGGTCCTCTCTACCTCCTTACGAGATTGGGTCTCGGCCCTGGCCAAATTACGGGCGTCCCTGACCCAATCCTCCGCCACGTAGACTTGCTGGGTCAGCTGCAAAATAAGAAAAACAAAGTTACACCACCATAAAGATAACGAAAATGCACAACTCAAACATAAATAAATCCTATGTATACAGAAATGATCAGGGATTCACCATGGCTAAGTCCCTCTTCATGGACATAAAGAGGTCGGCCTGCCTCCAAGACCTCACTGTCTCCATATCTCGAGGGAGAAGCAATGGATGCTCCAAGGCCTCGGCGACGTAGCCCGAATGCCCATTTTAAAATTCCCGTTTGGAGGCGTTAACAGTGATTGGAGCCCCATCCAGGTCCAGCCGAGGAGCCCAGACTTGTGGCAACTGAACCTCCCTAGGGTGGGGGTCACCCCTGTGCTTGGGTGGGGAAGCCCTCCAATCATCCCTCTTCTGTTGCTTTCCCCCTTTTTGCTGCCGAGGGGACACTTCACCCTCCTCGGCGTCTAGGTCCACAACCTTCTTCTTCCTCTTCAAATCGAGCATGGGAAGGAGGCCGGTTGCAGCGGTGGGTGGAGGCAATTTGCCAGTATCCTTCTCTTTAGGGGCCTCCTTAGAAGATGACCCCGCGTTCCGCCCTGCCACTAAGGCTTTCAATCCCTTCCTCGGCTGCAGGGGCATCTCTTCCGTGTCTTCTGAAGTCTCGGAACTTTGAGAGCTAAGGGGTCTGGTCTGCATTTCTTCCTCCTCTTTGAAACGGAATTGGTCTATCTCTGTATCCAAAGATGGCAGAGTCGAAGCGGAATCTGCCTTCTGTGTAACTTCTTGGGGGGCGACTTGTTGAAGCGGCCAAGGAACCGGGGGAAGGTCTTTGTTCGCCAAAAATCCCGACCGAGAAACATCTATCCGGCGAATTCTCTTGTCCCCAGCTCGGATCGAGTCCCCAACGTCTTGAAAGCTATCTGATATCGGTGTGAAGTCCAATATCAGATGAACGGCACGCAGCTGACCGTCTGAACTGGCGAACACCTCCGAGCGCAGCAGGTGATTTAGGCCGTGCACGTTCACAAGACTGAGCTTGGGGGCGACAAACTGTCTATCTGCAATAACAATCAAAAGGAAAAACACAAAATCAGTCATCACACTTCTAAGGCCAAACGTATATACAGTAAAATAAAGTGAAATCTAAACTGCAAACCCTACAATTATCTTAATCTAATCCTAGAGTACCCCACCTGGCTCCCCCTCAGTGGTCGGACAATGGAGACCATCATGCCACGCCCCCGAGACGATGACGTAATCGTCCTTCATGCCCTTGTTGGACTTTGGGAGGCACGATATCATCCTCACGGTCGGGGATCGAGACTTCAAGTAGTACCCCCCCTCCTTCAGGGAATGACATTCGTACATGTGTATGACGTCGTGCCGGTGAGTCGTAAACCCATCATTTCATTAAGGGCGTCTACACACCCCAGAATCCTAAACATATTGGCGGCACATTAGTGTGGACACAGTCTGTGATTCCTAAGGTACTCCCTAGTGACGTTACCCATAGGAATGGACATCCCCCCCTCTAAAAAAGCGATCACAGGGATAACCACCTCCCTGGTCCTTCTAGAGGTTAAAATATTCTCCGGTGGACAGTAACGGAGGCTAACCTCCTCAGGAATGTTGTACTTCGCCTTAAAAAGTTCTATGGCTATGGGGGTATCGACTAAGTTTTTAAACCTACCCATATGGATATCTAAAAGGTTGCTACGAGACTCCCCTGAAAGTGAAAATGAAGAAAAAGAAAGAGGCCGAGGTGCTTGGCCGAGATGGAATGAACAAAGGAGCCGAATACTTACGAAAGAGGTTGGTATTTCTGGTTCGGAAATCTCTTAGGCACCTAGGGGTCTTTGTAAAAATCTCCTTGGAACACCTAGAACAATGAAACGTGTATCGGTAGGGTGCTTTGGAATACTGGAGTACTTAGACGATTGCAAAATGAAGAAAATCACTTTCTCATGACCTTTTATATATATAGTAGGTGAAAGTGGTGGGATCTATCCCGCTCAAAATTTCATAAAGAAATCCCAACCGCACGATCTACCTCGCACCGTTGATCATGGAGACAAAACGCCACCTAGAGCAATAAATGACGCGCTACAACTTCCAAAGCGTCTTTGGAAAGTGGAAGTCTCGTGAAACGGTGCTTCCACGTGGAGTTATTTGGGGGGGGGGGGGTTCGATGGCTTTCACCCCTGAAAAATTCAAAATCCTGTCTCTCTCCTCAGACAAAAGAAGAGAACCGGAATTTTGAGGGGCTATTGTAGGGGTAAAAGGCCCAAGGCCAGATCTTAGACCGTGGGCCTGTCCGAGGAGTCCTGTTGGTCCGAGAACAACAACTCTTGGGGAGGGTGCCCAGCTTAACTCGTTTCTGAAGCATAAGTCACGTGGAAGAAAGAGTTGTCCGAGGAGACTTGCCTGTTCGGATTGATAAAAGAGGTGTCCCAGATGAATGTCCCAACATCAGTCCTAATTCTCCTGGAGAGTCCCTTGATTTATATGGACAAATAGGACAGGTGGCAAAGATCAGATATTAGGCAAAAGGCTGCTGCCACCGCATTTATGATCCTGCAACTAACATCATGGCCGCATTAATGGGAAAAGACACCTGAACAGTGACCTCCATCCTTTACAGCTGCCCCATAAAGACTCAAGATGAAGGCTGATGGGACAAGTATCAAGAAAAAAGCCCACGTAATGGAGAGAGGGCCTATAAATAGAAAAGAGAACGAAGAGAAAAAGGGAAGGAAAAACCAAATAATTCACAATATTTGTATAAACATCCTCCTCGGACTGTGCCGAGAAGAGCATTGCAACATCTAGATATCTTATCAATACAAGTCTGGTCACAATCATATTTGGGCTTTCAACCCATACGTATTCAGTCAAGTATTCTTCAACCCACTCTCTTTACAAATTCATTTTAAGGGCTGTACACAGTTTGGGCTTCCAACTATTCCGCTGATTAGCCCCAACTCCCAAATTTGTGCCCCTACATATATGTATAATTGATTCAATAGAATATAAAATTAAATCATAAGTATATTATAATAAGGAAGATTCAAATACAATGGTATAATGGATGAAAAAATAATAATAATTAAGCATAAAATATAAATTGCACTTACAGTAACAGTAGTGTTGGATGGCTAGATGCGCAGACAAAGCCTTAAATGCTCAATTGAAATTCTCCTAGTATAGTAGAATGGAGGATAGCTGTTTGTGTATAACCTTCACAATTGAGTATAATAGGCTATAGCCTATACTTACACGTACGCCATAGGTTTTGGCAGCTTTATTGTTATCAATCAGTGTTACTTATCACTTATCAGTTTATCATATATATATTTATACATATAGGGTTGTGTTAGTGCCCGTTAATAATATACTTTTGGATAACTTTTTAAGTATTTTTATCAATTTTTGAAAGTTTTTCAGTTTTTGGCAATTTTTTTTATTTCTTTTGGTAATTTTTTTGACAACTTTTTTTCTTTTTTTTTAAGTGAAACACAAAAAAGGAAACATTAACAAGCACCACACGGTGCTTGTTAACATTTCCCAATATATATATTAGTCTATTCAATCTTTAATGGATTGACATGAGTCCAGGGAAGTAATTATCACTTTATCACTGACCTTTATAGCTTTTATCCTTTAGCTTTGTAAGTATTCCATCTTTTTTATGTCAGTGTTTCAGTTTAAGTTTCTTATGTAGTTCGTATATCACGGCAACTAAACTCTTCATTTCAATAAAACGCGTTATTTACCGTAACTTTGGAATGAAAACGTTAAATAGAAGTCATTTTGTTTATCACGTACGCTCGCGAATGTTTCGCGTATTATACGCGTAAAAACTAACTAAGCCTGGAACAATTGGTTGCCTCTTTAATTCTATGTGCTCTACACTCCAAGGAAAAATACCTCTTAGCCTCCTTAGTGATGAAACCCTAATTTATCTTTTCCTCCACCTTATATTTTAATGCATCAGAGATATGGGCTTAGTGGGGTAGTGGGCTGGAGTTTAAAACCCACTTGAGCTTATCTCTTTAGTCTCCAACAAGCCCATAAAACATCTTCATCTTTTATTTATTTATTTATTATTTTAATTATCGCGCTAAATTGTATATACTAAAACTTTAATTTTCTCACCCATTAGTAGTTCCACAAAATTGTCTACTCCTATCTCATTGTGTGCACACATATATAGTACATCAACTCTATATTAAAATGACAAAGTACGATAAAAATCATAAAAACAAAATTGGGGTATTACATAAATTGTGTAAGTCAATTTGGTTATCGTTATTCTCTTAGTAGTTGGTTTTGACCCCCACAGATAGTATCTCAATTAGCAAGACCTAAATATTAAAAATTTAATTAATAATTTTGTATCTCATAAAGCAATAAAATTGAATTTGAAATAACAAATCATAATATAGAAACTAAAATAAATATTATTTAATTTATATTTAACTATGGAAATATTTCACTTAAAACTATTGCTTTAGATTTCAAATTATATTAAGTCGGCTAAAAATATGAACTCCTTAAAGTTCAAACTGAATTATCAAGATAATCTTAGTGATTCCAAATGAATCAAACTTTTACATAAATATAATTTTAACTTAAAAAGAGTATAAATTTCATAATATTAGCTAAAAAAAAAAAGATATTACGTGGGTTCTAATTAGCTCAACTGGTAAAGTTTTTGATGGTTGAATAAAAGATTTGGGGTTCAATTTCTGTTTACACCAAAAGCCGATTGATATATTAGTCTAATGATAAAAAGCAATTATCATGAACGGACGCCAAAGATTGAAACTGTCTAAAAAAGATAGATACTACTAAAAAAAAAGCACTCAATATATTGAAAAGGTTGAAACTGTCTCAAAAAAATAAATACTACTAAAAAAAACACTCAATATATTGTCTAATTGTAAACTCTATATAAGTTTTTCATTAAAAAAATATTCAAACGATAAATTTGCCAGAAAAATTTAATTAATGATATGGATGACTATTTTATCACAAATATTATTTTGTATTTGAGCCTCAATACCTTTTTAGTTTAATTCCAACTAAAACTCTAAAAGCTCAACATTTCCCCCCCTAAATTTCAAATTTGTAACTTCTTCAATATATATACATTAGACTCTTCTTCTTTTTTTTCATATTATTTCTCTCTCTATAGATATCGATTTTTTTCCTCTCCCACGCCCTTCTCCAATTTTAGCATTTCTCTCATCAATTAAAGACAAATCAACCCTTTCACATCTCACGAATTAACAAATGTTCACAAAAAACCAAAGACACATGAAAAGTGTGTTTTAGCACAAATTCATTTTATGAAAATTTCAAAAGCTCACCAATTTTCACAATGAGACACAACTAGCTTTCACAATTTCACCAATTTTCCCAAAAAAAATCACAAAACTATCTTTGTATTCTTCGAAAGTGTTCATTGTCATCTTCAGAGAGGAAACAACCACCGTTACTTTTGTCTTCGACTTGATTCTAATGATCTTGTTGTGGGGTCAAATCGATGTTCATCGACTTGAACGGCCAAATTGTAGCTTTAGTTCCAACACGAACTTTCCTGAAATTGAGTTGTCATGTTGAGTTACTGTTCATAAATTACTTTTTCCTAAAGCTATTGAGTCTAATCTAAGAGTTTATAAACTAAGTTTAGCTATATGATTACTAAAAAGGAATATAGTTGATGTAAGTGCTCTAATTAGGACGTTGAATCTCATATAAGAGTCAAAATTTTTTCACCAAAAAAGAGTTTATTTTTTATTTTTAGAGTTTGATGCAAGTGCTCTAATTGCACTATGTCATTGAAGTGAAATGCACAATCATTCACTTTTTAGGCCTTGGGAATCGATCAATGGTAGGCGGAGAGATCCCTCTTAAATTCTTTCTAAGGATCATTATTCAATAGTTAACAAGTGATATTGGCTTAGTTTTTTTTTTTTTTTTTTAAAGTTATTTTGTTTATGTACATTTTATAAAGTTTTTTCAAGGTACATTTTACTTTTGCTAACTCTTAATATATAAAAAGCGGCAATGCCGACTTTGACACCGTATATTTAGTGTATTTATACTGTGCAGCACTGTAGCAGTAACAGTATTTGGTTTCGTGAGTCTTTTTTTTTTTTTTTTAGTAATTTGTTTGTGTTTTTTTTTTTCTTTTAAATGTTGATGTAAGCTGACATTTATATTGTTATACTGATATAACAAATTTCACAATATTTTCACAATTATGGTTTAGTTAGTCACATTTTTTTTGAGAGGTGCTACGGCTACAACATTTTCATAACAAATCATAAGGGGTTAGTTGTTATTGGTTCAAATTTGAACCTAACACTAAGATTACTTTTTTGCCCCAACAATAACAACCAGTAACAACCTGCCACTTAAGATTTGTTGTAAAAATGTTGTCCTTTGGTTTTGTGAGTCCTTTTTTTTTTTTTTTCAATAATCTGTTTGTGTTTTTTTTTTCTTTTAAATATTGATGTAAGCTGACATTTATATTGTTATACTAATACAAAAAATTTCACAATATTTTCACAATTATGGTTTACTTAGTCACATTTTTTTAGAGGTGCTATGTCCACAGCATTTTTACAATATTTTCACAACAAATCATAAGTGGTTAGTTGTTATTGGTTCAAATTTGAACCGAACACTAAGATTACTTTTTTGCCCCAACAATAACAACCAGTAACAACTTGCCACTTAAGATTTGTTGTAAAAATGTTGTGAAAATATTGTGAACATATCATTTCTCTTTTTTTTTTCCCAGTAATCGATTTTTTTTTTAAAGCAGCAACGCCGCTACAGTGCTTTAGCACTGTTCATACAGTGTTATTCATTGTTCATCTACAATGCCGTTTTCGTGAGTTACTTTTTTTTTTTTTCAGTAATCGATTTCTGTTTTTTTTTTTTAATATTGATGTAAGCTGACATTTATATTGTTATACTGACACAATAAATTTCACAATATTTTCACAATTATGGTTTAGTTAATTACTTTTTTTTTTCAGTAATCGGTTTGTGTTTTTTTTTCCTATTAAATATTGATATAAGATGACATTTATATTGTTACACTGACACAACAAATTTCACAATATTTTCACAATTATTGACGTGTCAACTTCTTACAAGTCGAAATAAAATAATAAAATATGAGACTGTAGCTAACCACAACTGAAAATAAATATTTTGGCAATGCCGCTACAATACTTTCGCACTGTACACCAGTGTTTTGGCACTGTTCATCTATAGTGTCATTTTCGTGAGTCACTTTTTTTTTTTTCCTTCCAGTAATCGGTTTATGTTTTTTTTTCTTTTAAATATTGATGTAAGCTGACATTTATATTGTTATATTGACACAACAAATTTCACAATATTTTCACTATCACTACAAAAAAAAGGACTTTAGGCCGCGTTCCTAAGGTCCGAAAAACGCGGCCTAAGGACCAATAGGGCTATGGCCGCAGTTTTTTAGGCCGCGTTTTTAAATGTGGCCTAAACCCCGCGACTATAGGCCTCCGGGGTCTATGGCCGCACTTTTAGAAACGCGGCCTAAAACCAAGGTCTATGGCCGCGTTTTAAACGTGGCCTAAGACCAAGTTCTATTCAAAAAAAAAAAAATTCTGAAAATATTCAAAAATAATAAAAAAAAAAAATTCTGAAAAAGCAATAAATATAAATGCAATATTTTTCTGAAAAAAAAAACTAATAAATGAAAAGGAAATAATTTTGAAACAAACAAACACATCAAATAAGTCCACAACATTTTAACATTAATTTCTACAATGCCTAAAGTTTTTTTTTTTTTTTTTTTTCAGTAATCGGTTTGTGTTTTTTTTTCTTTTAAATATTTATATAAGCTGGCATATATATATATATATATATATTGTTATACTGGCACAACAAATTTCACAATTATTAAGGTATCAATTTCTTAAGCACTGTAGCTACAATGCTTTGGTTTAGTTAGTCACTTTTTTTTTTTTTCAGTAATAGGTTTGTGTTTTTTTTTCTTTTAAATATTGATGTAAGCTGACATTTATATTGTTACATTGACACAACAAATTTCACAATATTTTCACAATTATTGAAGTGTCAATTTCTTACAAGTCGAAATAAAATAATAAAAAATGAGACTGCGGTAATGCCGCTACAGTGCTTTGGCACTGTTCATGCAGTGTTTTTCACTGTTCATCTACAGTGCCATTTTCATGAGTCATTTTTTTTCCAATAATCGGTTTATATATTTTTTTTTTCTTTTAAATATTGATGTAAGCTGATATTTATATTGTTATATTGATACAACAAATTTCACAATATTTTCACAATTATGGTTTAGTTAGTCACATTTTTTTTTCCAGTATTCGGTTTGTGTTTTTTTTTTTTTAATATTGATGTAAGCTGACATTTATATTGTTATACTGTCATAACAAATTTCACAATATTTTCACAATTATTGATGTGTCAGTTTCTTACAAGTCGAAATAAAAAAATAAAATTTGAGACTGCGACCAACTACAATTAAAAATCAATGTTTTGAGAAAATGTTACAACATTTATTGTTATCACAATATTTTCACAATTGTTGAGATCTCAGTTTCTTATATATCAAATAAAAAAAATGCTAAGTCCACAACATTTTAACATTAATTTCATAACAAATCCTAGGTAAACTATTATTGATGGATAGCACTAGAGCTAAAGTGCTTTTGGTTTATTCAACTGGCACTGTAGCTACAGTGCCTAAAGTTTTTTTTTTTTCACAGTAATCGGTTTGTGTTTTTTTTTTCTTTGAAATATTTATGTAAACTGACATATATATTGCTATACTGACACAACAAATTTCACAATATTATCACAATTATTAACGTGTCAATTTCTTACAAGTCGAAATAAAATAATAAAATATGAGGTTGTGACCAACCACAACTGAAAATAAATATTTGAGAAAATGTTACAACACTTATTATTATCACAATATTCTCACAATTGTTAAGATCTCAGTTTCTTATAGATCAAATAAAAAAATGCTAAGTTCACAATATTTTAACATTAATTTCTATAGTGCCTAAAGTTTTTTTTTTCCCAGTAATCAGTTTTTGTTTTTTGTTTTTTTAAATATTTATGTAAGCTGACATATATATTGTTATACCAACACAACAAATTTCATAATATTTTTACAAATATTGAAGTATCAATTTCTTACAAGACGAAATAAAATAATAAAATATGAGGTTATGACCAACCACAAGTAAAAGTAAATGTTTTGAGAATAACAATAACAATGTTATCAGTTTAAAACCAATAACAACTTATCATTTATAATTTGTTCTAAAAATGTTATGAATGTAGCATTTCTCTCAAATAAAATAAAAAAAAATCTATTCGGATCCTAAAAATGAAGATATTGTGAAAATATTGTAATATTTTGTTGTATTCTTAGACCTCTTTTTTAATATAGCCAAATTAGGTTAGCCAAAATTCACAATTTCACACACAAAATCTATATTAATTTTCTAACTACTGGGCAGCACGTGCCTTGCACGTGTAGCCAACACTAGTTTTATTAAATATATAAATAATTTGTTTAGCAAAAAATAATCAAAATGCACCCAAAGTTTTAAGGATATGGATCGAAAGGTTGTTTGGTGAGATATTGGATAGTAATATTAGATTTTATTTCAAATCAGATTGAAGAAATATTTTTCAACCCAATATATGCAGTTCAATGATCATTTATGATTATTTTGTTTAGACTCATTAAGTAATCTAAATAAGTCATATGATTATTAAACAAGTTGCGTGACTAAAAGCATACATGGACACTTATTTAAGTAATTACATTATAAGTTGCAGAACTTTTCTTTCAACTAATTTGGAGGGAAGTTATTTTCATAATAGATCATTGTGGTGGGCTTTTTTGTGCAAGGTTAGGCTGGACTGCTTCCTACCGTGTTAGACCTAAAGTATTCTGGATCAAGTAGTTGGGATTGGTCCAATTTCAATCACCTTGGTCCGGCTTGTGAGAAAGTCACGCCCCGTTTTACCGCGATTTAGATTATGTGCCCATGGCAGGCAGAACTGTTAAAATGATTACGGCAGGCAAATACAATAAAGATGATATAGAGATTTGTGCGCTATTTAGACAAGAGTAAATAATGAGTCATTACAAGAAGTATGTATTTTGTGAAACAACAACAAAAGTAAATACATGAGAAATAATAACAAGCTTGCTAAATCAAAATGAATGTCAGTCTACCGTATTATATTACAGGATTTAAGTCAAAAAGGAAAAACGTTTCTGCCGATTTAACAAACACATGCCGTGGTATATTACGGGGTCTAAGTCAAGAAGGAAAAAAAATGTTTCCTCAACGCGAGTAATCCCTCTATGGGAGAGATTAATCGCTTTGAGGGAGCGGACCTAAATGATTTGTGCCCAGGGAGGTCCTCCTATTGATGGTAGAGAACATGGGTTTAAGAGGGAGAGAGGGAATCAACCTATTTGGTGCATGCCTACTATTCTGCTCTCTCTCTTTTCTTTTCTTTTTTGTTTTCTTTTTCTTCCTTTTTTGTTTATTAGTTATCATGATTTTCTTTTTTAGGCCACTATTGCTGTCTTTCCCTCTGTTTTTTCCCTCTGTTTTTTCCTTGCCTCCTCCTTTCTCCACCCCCCTTTCTTGTTTCGTGTACTGTAGGTGCTCTTATATAAAGCCTACTGTGGTTGGCTTTTACCATTTTAGCCTTTAACTGTTTTCGTCTAGTGTGTGTGTCCTTGCCGACCATTATTGATTGGTCAGGTACCCAGCCAGCGTCCCTTGCTTGTGCTGGCCGCGCCGTTCCACATCACCAGGCGAAGACAGGCTATTTTGTTTGTTTGCTTGTCGTGGCATTCTTACCTACCACGGTGTGGGTGTTCTTTCTCTCTCTCCGTCTCTCCTGGCATGCACCTAGTGGTTCCAACTCAACCTTGCTTCTTTTTGGTGGCATGTCATCCCAGCAGAACACTTCCCTAAAAAGAGCTTGAGCAAGAACCTCAAAATAGGTTTTCCCCTCTTCCCACCGCCAGACCATGCCCTTTTACCCCTGACTCATGACTCACCACTTCCTGTATTGACTGGGTACAGGCCAGTGGTGTCTGGGCCTTGTGCGTGCCTCACTTCCATGTTTGTCTAAAATCTGTCTGCTGCTCATGTGTTTGTCGCTGTTTGAAGGTCTATCTGCCTATTCTGCCGCTCGTCCGTAACTTCTTATGGTGTGGGCTGTTTGCATTCTTTATGGCTTGCTCTCTTGGGCTTTGCCCAATTGTGGGCTTCATCTAATTTACGTCTTTTCGTGGGCTGTTTTACCCTTGTAGTCTCGTTGTTACTTCTTGTCACACCGTTCTATTATTCACGCTGTAATGTTATTTGACCCAAAGCTACTGGGCTTCTTTGGTTTTGCTGTTTGTTCCTTCTTTTAACAGCCCAATAAGCCTATTGGGCCTTTTGTCACACCGCTCGCGGGCTCTCATGTCCCGTTTACTTCCTCTTGGGCGTCCTCGGCCCATTTACTTTCTTGGGGCGTCCTTGGCCCTTCCTAATTCTGTGCTTCCCATGGGCTCTTACTAATTTATTAGACTTCCTTGGCCTAACTACTTCATACTTCATCCTTGGGGTTTATAGACTCTCTATTGCCCCTTACTTTCTTTGCTCATATTACTTTGGGCCTGTCGTGGCGGCCGTGGCCCATTCTTACTTTTTACATCCATTTCACCCATGGGTCTGCTACTTCTCTCTTTCTGGACCTTTTTAGGCTCATTTACTTCCTTAAGGTCCATTTGTTTGCTTTATGGACCTATAATCCATTATTCCTGCCGCTTGAGTTTAATGGCTTCTCTATCCATTTTCTAACTCTTTTCTGCCTGTGTTGCTGGGCCTTTTCTTTTCTAATGGACTCCGAAAAAATGGGCACCAACAATCATTATAATATACTCATAAGTTGCATGGAAAGAAATTGAATACTTAATAGATATGATAGGATTTGAATATATGATGTTCGTTTCATGATGTTAATTATTCTTTACCATTAGGTAAAAGCATCAATTGGTTTTATATGTAGGTTAGATATTAATCTAAGGTTGTGTTTGGTAGAGTGAATTTTAGGAAGCATGGAGAAAAAAGAAGAAGAAAGAAAATGAGGAGGGAAAACTTTTTGAAAGGTTTTTGGTTGGGAGGGAGAGACGAAAAAAAAAAGATATGCTACGTTCACAACATTTTTACAACAAATCATAGATGGTTAGTTGTTATTGGTTCAAATTTGAACCTAACACTAAGATTACTTTTTTGCTCCAACAATAACAACCAGTAACAACCTACCACTTAAGATTTGTTGTAAAAATGTTGTGGACATATCATTTCTCAAAAAAAAAAAAAAAAGGCCGGGGCTTGGTGTTTTTTCCCTACCCCACTAAAAAGTTGTCTCCCCAAAATGGGAAGAAAACTATTGGGGGGAGTTTGATTTATTAATTGACCAAAATGTTCATGTGCACTTGCACATGGGCTTTTGTCTAGTACTTTTTTTTTTTTTTCTTTGGACGTTGCCATTTTCTTTTTTGATTTCCTGGGGCTTGGCGTAACAGTCCTTTGTATTGTTTTTTATTTATTTATTTATTTATTAACTAGAAGTGGTTTTTTTCTAGATATGATTTCTATTTTTATAATAGATTTGGATGATTGCTTCTTCTTTTTTTGTCACTTTTTTGTTTTAATTGGGTATCATTTTTTAATAAGGGTATATGAGTAAATTTATAAAAACTCAATTTTTCCATTATTCCACTTTTCCACTTCCAACCAAACAAAAATGAGGAAAATTAAAATATTTTCTGTTCTCTCACTTTTTTATCATCCCATTATTTTCTATCTTCTCACTTTTCCATCCCTCCAACCAAACGGTTTGATGAGAAGGTGTGTTTGGATACCGCTTATTGCTGAAAGCTGAAAACTGAAAACACTGTAGTAAAATAATTTTTAAATATGTGAATAGTGCCGTGTGACCCAGTTTTAAAGTTGTTTTTGTTGAAAAAAGTAGTTTATGGGTCTTGTGAACAGTGCACGGGACCCACTATAATGTAAACACCAGACTGTTTCATTGCAATCCAAACACTCACTAAATTTACCAGTTGAGTGTCCGTTTGGAACAGCTTATTTAGCTAAAACTGAAAACTTTTTGCTAAAAGTAATGTAGATAAAGGTAAAAACTAACTGAAATAGTATAGTGAGACATATGAATAGTATCAAAAAGTGCAATGGAACCTATAAATAGTAGCAAAAATAAACTAAATACTAGTAAAATAAGTTTGCTTTATAATCTATTCCGAAACGCAACCTAAAAAATACAAAAACAAAATAATCTTAGGAGTTGAAAGTAATGAAATAATACGTCATTATCTGTAGATGCAATCAATAGGAGGGAGCGAATATACTTTGTAGTTGGTATATTTATGTGGGTATGGGATCCATGACCAAAGATATATAAGAGCATTCTCATTAAGCCTCCTAAATGCTATCATTGCTATTTTTTAGCATCTAAACCCCAAAAAACCCACTCCATCAAAACTTGTATATGCTATAAAATTTGCAATCTTGCTACAGTGCACACTCATTTTTGAGAGCGCATTGTAGCAAGATTGTATAATATTTTATTGATTTTAGTTATCTCTTTCCTCAGACTCTCAGACTCTCCCTCAGACTCTCAGACTCTCCCTCTCGTTCTCTGGTTCTCCCTCACAACCTAGGCATCATCTCCCTTCCCTTTTCATCACGCTGCCTCCGTTCTGATGAGCATCTGCTCTCCGTAAACTTTAAGGGTTTGTGGTCAGCGATTGTGGTCATGATTTGGTGGGTTTCGTGGATTTGATTTGGAGGGTATCGGTGGTGCTCAGCAACGATTTTGATGGGGTTGAGATCGGGGTGGTGGATTTTGGCTGGGGTTGAGAACGAGGTGGGTGGGTGGTGGTGGGTTTGGTTTGGGTTGAGATTGGAGTGGTGGGTTTTGGCTGGGGTTGAGAACGAGGTGGGTGGGTGGTGGTGGGTTTTGGTTGGGGTTGAGATTGGGGTGGGTGGGTGGTGGGTTTTGTGGTGGAGGCAATGGAGGTTTTTTTTTTTTTTTTTTTTTTTGTGATTTGTGATTTGTGGTGGTGATTTGGTTTGACATGGGTCGTGGGTCACCAATCTTGGGTTTGTGTGTGTGATGGGTTTTGGTTCTTGTGGGTTTTGGTTTGGCATGATGGGTCTGCTAGTGGGTTTGCTGGTTGTTTTGGGGTGGTTGGGTGGTGGTTGGTTGTGATTTTGATGGATGGTTGTGGTTCTATTTTGGTTTTTTCTTTTTCTGTTCTTCCTGCGGGGGGTTGTGGTTACCACAGTGGTGCTGTGACTTGTGGTGGTGGTGGCTGTGATGGGTTGTGGTCGCTACAATGGTGGTTATGGCAAGTGGGGCGGTGGTAGGGGTGGTGGAGGAGGGGGTTGGCTGGTTGCTATAGTTTTGTATGTAGTTGTTTTATTATTATTTTAATGAGTAGTTTATATTATTCAAATGAAATGGTAAAAGATATAGAAGTTTTGATGTTTGATGTATCTAAAAGTGGGGTGGTATAATAAACAAAGTAGGTTTTTGAAGTGTTAAATGCTAAAAATTTTAGAATTGTTGATAGGAATGCTCTAACAGTAATTAAAAACAGTTTGCACGAAAAGCAAAAGAAAGTCAAGCATTGTTAATAGGTCTGTTGAATTTGGTGAATTGTTAATAGTTGAAATACTATGATCATTTGCTTTTATGTAAGAAGAATTTGGCGGAACAAAAAATTCTCAATCTTCTTCGTTCATGTTCTCTCCATTGTTTGGAAGAAATTGTAGAATAAAGTCATATCTTCTCCTTTTATGAGTGTAATCTCTATACAAGCTGTATAGTTTTTTCAAATTAATGGCTTTCTTCTGACTTTGGGTCTGTTTGAGATCTGCTTATTTTACTAAAACTGAAAACTTTTTGCTGAAAGTAATGTAGATAAAAGTAAAAATTAGTTAAAATAGTACATTGTCAGTAAGACCCATGAATGGTACCAAAAAGTGTCCCATAAATAATATAAAAAATAAACTAAATAGTAAAATAAGTTGGCAAAAATAATCATTGCCAAACGGACACGAGTGGCCGTTTAAGATACACTTATGAGCCAGTTTACTACTTTTTTTATCCTATTATTTGCAAGTTTCACGTGAGTCATGTACTTATTTAATTTAGCTTTTACATTTTATTTACAATACATTCAGTAAAAAATTTTCAACAAATAGTTGGATAAATTGTCCTCAAAACAATGTACTAGAATGACCTAATTAAAAAAAAAAAACCCAGAAATATACCATTAAACGAAGAGGAAATCCTGAACTAAGAAACACGTCCTGGTTGGAAATTTTTCCTCTTCCTAGCATATATATAAGCCTAGATGAGCTCTAGCATTATATTGTTGCTCATTCATAGATTGTAATTTTTTTTGATAAAATAAATCAAATGAATAAAATTATTGTAGATTTTATTTAATGCACATGATCTTATTATTGGCATGATTTTATCATTATTAGCAGTGGTATTATTATTATTATTATTATTATTATTATTATTATTATTATTATTATTATTATTATTTAATGTTAAGCAGCTACGTTGTTTCCTCAAAGCAGATTGATGGATTTCAAAGTACTTCAGAGGTAAAACATAATCTGTAAACCAAGACAAGAAGGCCTTCAGCTCCGCTTGCCATTGGAATGTCTTAAAAAAAAGAAAAAAAATATCTGTGTTTACTGTTATTTTTTCAGTTAATTAAAAAAATGAGACTTAGAGCATTCATAGCAGTCCATGTATAATAGAAAAATGTGTAAAATTTACACAGTTTTACCTAAAAATAACCCACATAAGAGCAACCGAATCAGTAAGTGTAAAAGTTTCCTTCTATTTTACACTAAAAGCCTACTTTTTTTATTTTACACACTAATTTTTACAAAATACCCACATTAGTTTGTCTATTCTATAATCTATTTTATTTAAATATCATTTTTCTCACTTTTTTATTATTATTTTATCTCAAACTCTCTCTCTCTGCTCACAAGACTCTCTCTATTCCCATTTAAAACTCCTCTTTGAAACTCCGATCCAAGCACGACGAGAACAACTCAGATCCAAGTACGGCGAGAAACTCTTCTCTCTGAAACTTCAATCCAAGCACTGATACTCGCCGATCCAAGCATTGATATTCGCTGATCCACAAGCGCCGATCCGCCACAAGTGCCGATCTACAAGCATCGATCCACTCTTTCTGTCTCTGTTGGTGTGTCTGTGTGTGGGTGTATTTGGTTTTGTGGTGTGTTTGGTTTTGTGGTGTCTATGGTTGATTTTGTGGTTGATTTTTGATTTTGTGTTTGTGGGAGTGTGTATATCAGAGGAAAAAGAAGATGATGAGGGAGAGAAGATGCGTTGGTTTTGTAGATGGAGAAGAGAGAGGAAAAAAGGAGTAAAATTAGAAATTATTAAAATAATGTATAAAAGAGTTACGGTAACCGTGTATATATGCACGATCACTGTAGCACTTGTGCATTGATGCACAATTTTACATCCACTGATGTGGGTGTATTTTTGGTCAAAATGTGTAAAATGAGCTATTTTTTGTATTTTGCAAGATTTTCCATGGACTGATGCAGTTGCTTTAAGTCCGTGTATAATTATGTAAATTTATATGTTTGTTACCGTAACCATATAAATTTACACTGACACTATTTATTTTGCATTTAATTGTTATTCCTTCTTTGCATATCTTGAGAATGAAGAAAGTGAGTGGATGGTAGTTGTTGTGTGTGAAAAAAAAAAATTTTAAAAATCAAGAAAAATTTATGTTTTAATAAAATGTAGTGTTAAAAAAAAATCTTATATAATGTTTTGAAAGATGAGTATATAAAATAAAAAAAAGTAGGTTGTTATATTAAAATAAACAAATTTTTTTTTACATGAGTTTGATAAAAATACTCTTAGATTTCTTCTTGCTATTTTTATAATCGGATAATACTTCTTAGATTTCTTCTTGCTATTTTTATAATCCGATAATACTTTTTGATTTTTGGGGATGATAAATGTTGACCCTTTAGATCCACGTAAAGTTAAGAATGTAGATTTGTGATCTGTCGGTCGAAAAGGAAAGTGCATATAAAAATTTGTAGTTTCTTTCTGGAAAAGGCAGGAGAGTTCTTTTTGTAGTTTCTTAATAATACACATACCTTGTTCATACAAAAAAAAAAAAAAAAAAAAACACACATACCATGGTAGAAAAATTTTAATTTGTAAAAGTTTCCGATGATGACATTGATGCATAATTTGGAGAAGACATCAAATGGTCCATAGTCATAGAATTTTATGAATTAAGATGTTTGACAAAGAAGAGCATCATTCCCTTTCATGTATTGCCATTGGCCAAAAGTCCCATGAATTACATATGGGGTTCCTTTTCTTTTGTTGGAGATGAAAGTCGAAACAAATTTAGATTTTTCTTTCTAAAAAAAAAAAAGATATTTTAATATAAATCCAATAACTATCTCTAGCACACTTAAATCCAAACAACAAATAGAAGACCAAAACTTGGAGCACTCATGCTTGTTGTACTATTATTCAAAAACAAATTGCCATTACTCACAAAAATATCCCAATAGCATAAAACGAATCAAGATTCAAAACTTGTTTTTCTCCCCTAGGCACATGAATGAATAATCAAGTTTGTGCATATGGTTGAATTCAAGAACTTCAAGTGATAGCTTTAAGATATCTTATGTTTGTGATTCAAATTTCACCTCTCGCCTATCGATTTATAACTTTTCAACTTATCATCCAATAACTTTTGTCATTTTTTTTTATGCAAATATATTTTGTGGGGGTTATAAAAAAGAGAGGTTATCATCTGTTCGCATGAGATTATTTCCATTTAGCTTGTTTTGTAAATTGTGTAAAAATCAAGTTATATCTATTTAAAAAAAACCATAATAATTCAACAATAAAATAAGAAAAATATTGACGAGGAAACATATAAAATTAAGGAGAAATAACGTGACTAGTCCCTACAATTTGGATCATGTTATGTTAGGGGCAGGCGATTTGTTGTTGTTGTTTGTTGGGGAGAATAGTTTTTTTTTTTTTTGGTAATCAGTTGGGGAGAATAGTTAGAACTTAGAAATATTACATATTATTATGTTGTCTCAGCAATTCCAACCCACACGCCCCTCACCAACTCGCCTGATGGAGCGGAGGACGAGGATTTGTTTTTGATAGTCAACTTGTACGATATTTCATTGATTAGGACAAAGGTCCAAAGATCTTACATCATTTAAGAATAAGGACTAAATATATAATCTTGTTTGTGATCATTTTTATAAGGGATGAGTTTAAGAATAAGGACTAAATACATGACCTTGTTAGTGATAATTTTTATGAAGGATGGGTTTAAGACTTTAAGTTACACCTAGAACACCCGGTGTAACCCATTCCTTTTGGAAACCATCACGGCTTCAGGCCCTGACGGTATGCTCCCCTATTCTATCATTCCTTTTGGTCTCTTATTGGTGATGATGTATGCTCTACAGTTCTAGATTGTTTAAATAATTGCAAAATTCCTAAAGAGATCAATCATACCAATATTACCTTGATCCCTAAAGTAAAATTTCCAAAATATATGACTGAATTCAAGCCCATCAGCCTTTGCAACATGATATATAAGCTAGTCTCCAAAGTCCTAGCTAACAGACTCAAGATTATTCTGCCTGGGGTAATATCTGAGAACCAAAGTGCCTTCCAAGCAGGGAGAGTCATCACAGACAACGTTCTCATGGCCTTTGAAACCCTTCACTATATGAAAAATCACCAATCCAGTAAGTCAGGGTTTATGGCTTTGAAGTTGGACATGAGTAAGGCCTACGATCGTGTTGAGTGGCCTTACCTTGAGAAAATTACGAGGAAAATGGGTGATGAAAAGTGGGTGGCTTTAATGATGGAATGCATCACCTTAGTGAGCTACTCCATCCTTATAAACAGAGATCCTACCAACGTGTTTCACCCATCGGGAGGCATCAGACAAGGGGACCCTTTCTCCCCCTATCTGTTTCTCCTTTGCACAGAAGGGCTACATAGCCTATTACACCTAGCGGAGGAAGCAAGCCATATCTGTGGGGTCTCCATTTGCAAGAAAGGCCCAAGACTCACTCACTTGTTTTTCGCTGATAATAGTCTAATTTTCTGTCAAGCCTCCATGCAAGAATGCTAGAAAGTTCAATCTCTCCTTGCTTGCTATGAGAAAGCGTCGGGGCAGCTCTTAAATATGCACAAAACGGGTCTCTTCTTTAGTAAGTCTACCCCTCCGGACACCCTTAACCAGATTAAAGCCTCTCTTGGTGTCCAAGAAGTGAACCAATGTGAGAAATACCTGGGTTTACCTTCCCTAATTGGGAAAAACAAGAAAGCAAGCTTCAGGTACATCAAGGAACTAGTTTGGGCAAAACTTCAAGGGTGGAAAGAGAAGCTTCTCTCTCAAGCAGGCAGAGAAGTACTTCTCAAAGCGGTCATTCAAGCAATATCGACTTATGCCATGAGTTGCTTTAAGCTCCCAGTCACCCTTTGCAATGAGATAGAATCCTTGATCAAAAAATTTTGGTGGGGTCAACGAGGGGAGCAAAGGAAAATTCACTGGTCTAAGTGGAGCACCCTTTGTAAGCCGAAGAGTTTTGGAGGCATGGGCTTTAGAGATCTTCAAAAGTTTAATGATGCGATGCTAGCGAAACAAGTTTGGCGCTTGGTAACAAATGAGAACTCCCTATTTTACAGATTCTTCAAACCAAAATTTTTCCCAACAGGCAGCATTCTTGAGGCGAAGGAAGGGATTGGGTCTTTTGCTTGGAAGAGCATCCTCAAGGGCAGAGAGATAGTCTAAAAATGATTATTATGGAAAGTGGGTAATGGCTCATCAATTTAGATATATCATGATAATTGACTGCCTAACCCTAGTTGCAAGAAAGTCCTCTCCACACCTCAATTCATTAATAACCATGAAAAGGTCTCAGCCCTTATTAATAATGAGCGGCATTGTTGGGCCCAGGAGACAATTGACGCAAATTACCTTCCCAGTGAAGCTTTTCTTATCAAGGTCATTCCCTTCAGTTTCGACGATTGCAGGGATGTGATAACGTGGCCGCTGAATTGTGATGGTGTATACTCTGTTAGATCAGGTTATCATCTCCTGCTGGACATGGATCTAAATGAGCTCCCTAGAACCTCGGACCTCTCCAACTCAAAGAGGTTATGGAAGGGTATTTGGGGGTTAAGAGTCCCAAACAGAGTAAAGAATCTTATTTGGAGAGCAGGGTCTGACTCCCTGCCATCGAAATCAATTCTAAGGAAAAGGAAGATTCCAATCGATGCCACGTGCTTAAACTGCGGTTTGGAACCTGAAACCACAGTGCATGCCACCTGGTTGTGTCCTTCCCTAGTGTAGGTTTGGATTGTACACTTTAGGTGGCTGATTTGTGAAGTAGGAATGGCTTCTAGCTTCCTTGATGTGCTGCATCGGTGTGCAGAGAGAAGCAATTGTATGGATTTGTTTGCCATGACAGTTTCCCAGATTTGGACTAGACGTAACAGACTCCGTGTGGGTGACGTCGTTGCTCTCCTGGGTATGATCAATCAAATGGCCTCGGATAACCTTCAAGAATTCCTTCAGTCCTCCCTTAACCCCCCCTAAAGCTCCTTCCCCTCCTAAAGTTGCAAAGTGGATGCCTCCTCCCCCGAGTTGGGTGAAAATCAACTTTGATGGAGCTACTCTCGGTAACACCAGCTCCGCGGGCTTGGGAACGATAATTCGAAATGACATGGGTCTAGTTATGGTTGCTTTTACACAACCCATTCCACTGCCTACATCAATAGAGATGGTGGAAGTGTTGGTAGCTCGGGGTGCCCTCTGCTTCGCAAAGGATCTCGGCTTTAACAAGGTAATTGTGGAAGGAGATTCAGAGATTGTCATAAAAGCTCTCAACTATGGTGGCCTTTCTTCTTCCAGCTTCAGTCACATTATCAAGGATGTCAAGGTATTATCTTCATCGCTAGGGAGTGTGCTCTTTAGTCATATGCATAGGCAGGGCAATAGAGTTGCCCACGGTTTGGCTAGATTGGCGTGCAATTTTGTTCATTTCCATTCCTGGATGGAGGATGTTCCTCCAGGGGTGAAAGATGTATATTTATCTGAAGTAATCCAATGATCTCCCCCCCTTCCTATGCTGGGGTGGTTTCTCAAAAAGAACACCCGGCGTAATTTTATTTTATTTTTTTAAAATTTTTTTTTGAGAAACAATGTTGGATTATATTATTTTCATATATTTTCTATACTTGCAAAATTTCAAGATAATAAAAAATCAATAACAATAACCATAACATTTATAAAAAAGAACTATAATATCAACTAATTGTTTAAATTCAAAATTTTGTAATTTAAAATAATGCATAAAAGATAAGTTTAGAGATTTGTAAAAAACATTTGATTGACATGTATACGCTGAAGTTTTTAAAATATAAATTCAAGAGTAAAATGCAAAACTGACCCTATAGGTTTTTTTAGATTTCATTTCAGTCTTCTAACTTTGTTTTTGTTCATTTCAGTCCTCTAACTTTCAAGTTTATTTAATTAATACTTTGCCATCAACTTTTGTTATATGTTGTGGTTAATTTTTCAATTTTATAAATTTTTCTTCAAATTTTTTAAATTAAAAAAAATTTAATCAATGATTGAAAAATATTTTCCAGATTTTTTTTTTCAAAAAATGTTAACAAAAGTTAACGGAAGGCCTTAATTAAATAAATCTAAAACTTAGAAGACAGAAATGAATGAAAGCAAAATTGGAGGATTGAAATGAAATTTAAAAAAAGTTAGATGGTTAGTTTTACATTTTATCCTAAATTAAATTCAATAACAAATTATAAAATGCCATATAAAAAGACAAAATATAGCATGCGTTTGGGATGCTCAAAACTGACTTGCGTTTGCATTTTTTTTTTTTTTTGGCCGCATTTGTTTACTTTTCATCCGTAAACAGTATATCTGCGCATTATTTATAGGACTCACAAACATTAATTTTTAGTAATTTTTTCATTAAAAATGAATCCCACAGTACTATTTACATATTTAAAAATTATTTTGTTATAATGTTTTCCGTTTTCAGTTTTCAACAATAAGCGGATCCTAAACATGTCCATATTATAATTTTTTTTAAGAAGAGTTTAGAAGAGAGACGGAAACGGAAAGAAACAGTGCATGTGAAACGGAAAACGACGTTAAAGGTAGAAGTTGAACAAGAATTAAAAAAAAAGTTTCCACTTTCTGTGAAAAAATCATAAAAAGAAATAGAAAAAGTGCAAATTTCGGTTGCCCACACTCTTTTAAGTATCTGCAACAATTCTGGCAAATGAATCTAACCTTTCTCTCTTTCCTGTAAATTTGTGAAAAAGCTCTGGCTCTCTCAATTTCTCGCAACCATGTCGACCGTTAGCATAGGTTCTCTACAGCACCAGAGTCTTAGAGAGAACCCTAAGCACAGTCCCAAATCCAAAGCATTCAATCCTTGTTCATTGAATTGCTCGCCTCAGACTCAGACTAAGCTCTTCTTCCATTCTCGACGCTTCTGCAACTTCAGAGCTCCAAAGCATTCTCATGTTGTTGTTAAAGCCGCCTCCACCGCCGAAACCGCCGTCGTTCCGACCTTAGAATCCACCGAGCTTTTCTTCAAGGAGACTTTCCCTCTCAAGCGAACTGAAACGGTTCGATTTTGTTTTTGTTTATTTTCTGTTTGGTTCCCGAGAAAAGAATTCAAACAAGATCAAATGACAGTAATTGTACAAGAAATTTTTTTTTTTTCTAGATTTTGTTTTTTGTTCTTTCTTCCCTCAGTTTTCTCAGCGATCAAACAGAATTTTAAAAGTTAATTGACTAGATTTTCTACAAGGAAAATGAAAAAAAAAAATCGAAGTTTAAGATCGAATGGAAATAGTTGTAGAAGAGCTTAATTTAGGAGATTGTTTAAAGAGGAAAAATTTTCTTGATTTTTAGATTTGAGTTCCTCTGTTTTATTAGCAATCAAACAGAACTTTAAAAGCAAATTAAAAGCTATATAATTTTTAATTATTTATGTTTTTTTTTTTTTTTTTGGTCTTGTTTCTGTTTGGTTCCTGAGAAAGTGTTATTTTTAAGAAAGTGTAAATTTGAACTTTTTAGATCACTTGAAAATAGTTGTAGGAGAACTTAATTGCGAAGATTCTCCACAAGGAAAGGTTTTTTTTTTTTTGGGTTTTCTCAGCAATCAAACAGAACTTTAAAAATTTTATTGAAAGCTATATATATCCTTTTCTTAATTTTTAATTTATTATTAATTATAGTTTTTTATGGCTTACTACAGTGTAAAGAGAGAAAAAGAAATGAAGTGCATAAAAAACTCAAAATCGTATGTCAATACTCTATTTTCTCAGCAGCAGATTGAAAGAATTGAAGGTTTTAATTTGATTAAAAAAGGTTCCTATGATTGACTTGGATGTTAGGTGGAGGGAAAGATCTTCGTCCGATTAGATCAGGTGAAAAATAGTCAGATTTGGCAGCTAACTGTAGGTTGTAATCTTCCTGGGAAATGGATTCTTCACTGGGGAGTTTCGTATGTTGGTGATGTTGGCAGGTATGCATGCTGTTGGATTATTCGATTATGTAATTACGTGCCTTATGAAGATGCCTACATAGAATTTGAGTACAAAGTATATGGTATCGTTAAAATGATCAAACGGTAATGGTTATCTGAAGACTAATGAAAGATCTGTCGATAAATTTTTTGCAGTGAATGGGATCAACCTCCTAGTCAAATGATACCCCCAGGTTCGATCCCCATCAGGGTATGTATTGGTTTATTAAGATCGTGTTCTGAGCCACTTTTGTATTGCAAATAAGAATATGGAAAACAAAATATTTTTCAGGACTATGCAATAGAGACACCCATGAAGAAATCATCGTCATCGGGAGGAGATGGATTTCATGAAGTGAAGATTGATCTCAGCCCCAATAGCGCAATTGCTGCAATAAATTTTGTTTTGAAGGTTCTTATTTTAAACAGTTAGCTGTTGAGAATGTCAGTTCATTATGTAAAAATTTGCTGGATGTTTATGAAGCTTTTTTGGTAAAATATATTTTCCTTTTTCATTTTGTTTTTTTTTTTCTTGGGGGGGGGGGGGGTGTGTTGGTGGTGCAGGACGATGAAACTGGAGCTTGGTATCAGAACAGAGGGAGAGATTTTAAGGTGCCTCTTGTGGACTCTGTTCAAGGTGATGAGCCTGATAGCAATATAGCAGGAGCAAAAAGGGGTTTCAGTATATGGCTAGGTTGTAGGAATTATTATATACCATCATTCACTTGATTTATCCATTTTTAATATTATGGTTCCATTTACACACATAAATTTGGATCCTGTCTGAATTACTTTGTGTTCTCTTCCAGACATGGTGTAACTGTAACTCGTAAGCAAACATGTGAGTCTAATTGTGTACACTACATCTATATAACCATGAAGTTGTGTCAAATAGAGAGACAGTTTCTTAATAAGATCCACTTGCTGAAAGGCATAACAGAGTCAATAGAAATAAAAGTATTGTTACTCGTTTGTAGCTTCCTTTTGATCTTAGATGCAGTTGTTGCTTTAATGGGAATTAGATGCTGTTAAAAGCATGTTTTCTATCTGTTATTTCCTTTTAATTTTTTATTTGAGTTGAGTGTGTGAATACTTGTACTATGTTTTTAATATTGAACTGCTGAAGATGGAAACCTGATTTGTTCCCTAACACCTCTTTTTACATACATTATATATGAATCAATTTGGAAAGTTGATCCTATTTGCCTTATTGCAGCTAAGTGGTAGACTGCCTACTGTAATGGGTTTGGGAGGAGGTGTGTCATGGGCGGGTGGTGAATGATATTCTATTGTTTTCTTAGTAACTGTACTCTCCTATGTATTCGATATTCAACGATCATCTGACAGGCAATTTCTTGGCTCTACTTGAAACCTAGGGGCTTTGGGCCAGCTATCTAGCTTGATCCTCAAAGGAGAAGCGTCGACTACTACTGGTCCAGACAACAGCACCAATTCCAGAGACCCTAAACAAAAAAGTAGGAGCCTAGGAAGGTTTTATGATGAGCAGCCCGTTGCAAAACAAGTTTCTGTTGATCACTCGGTCACTGTTTCTGTTAGAAAGTGCCCTGAGACTGCTAAAAATCATCTACATGTAGAAACTGATTTACCTGGAGATGTTGTTATTCACTGGGGAGTTTGTATAGATAGTGCTAAAAAGTGGGAAATTCCTGCGGCCCCATATCCACCAGAAACAACAGCATTCAAGGACAAGGCTTTGCGGACTCGATTACAGGTATAGCATCTAAATAATGTGGATTATTTGGCGTGATAGGAATAACCAGACTTTTTAAGTTTTAAGAGTGGAGCTTTTGTACTGTAAAGCTTTGGACAGCTTTCCATCCTATTATCTTTTTTAGACTTTCTTGATTCTTTGAACTTTTGAGTACAATTTAAGGTGAACCCCGGAATAGTGAAGGCCATTCTACTTTTCTTAATAAAATAGTTATCTACTCACCAAATATGTAAATACAACCATATCGACAAATAACAGACAAACATAGGCTCCATGCGTATATATATATATATATATATATATATATTTAATTAGTGTGTTTGGCCCCAAGGGGAAGTTTTAGGGGGAGATTCAAACTTGTGATCTCCACTTAATGAGGCGTGATCCCTAGTTGTTTGTGCCATCCTTGGGGTTAAACATAGGTACATGTATATATTCTAAATTTATATAACCATCAGATCCATCACAATATTGCTATGCTTGTTAAACCTTTCATGCATTCTCTAGGGGTGTGTCTGTGTTTTGATTGATTACAAACGTTTCCAATTCTGGAATGTCACTTTTGTTTTTGTGTGGTGACATTATAGATGTTGAGTTTTGCTGAGGGTAACTGTTTTATAATTGATTCAGGAAAAAAAAAAAAGTAATTCTGGTTTTATGGAGTTAAAAATGCAAGCTTGTGCTTCCTCTATCTCATGTCATGTGACTTTGTCATTCTTTTTGCTCCTTTCCTCCAATTTGATGTTAGGGTCTTTTTACTGTGTTATTTATCTCTTTTAATGATTAGTAACCCTTCAGGCATAACAAATTCGTGTTGTGAATTATAATTATATCTACGAATTGGGAGATGGATTCTCAATCTGCAAGCATGATTTAGACTAGAATATGGGAGGGTTTTTTTATTTTTATTTTTAAATAAAATTTTAGACGTACCTGATATGTATGCATAGATCATAGATGATGCTGACAGGAACTCATGTAAGGTCTGATATGAAAGCATTATTATACTTGCAATTACTTGTACTAGAGTTTTTTAGCATCACTTAAATTCTACTGAGGGAAAAAAAGAAGTTTTGGAATTGCCTCAAAAAATACTTATCAAAGATTGTTTTGGTATTACTTGTGTCCTCCCCTATGCTATACTTCTATGGAAACTTTGAATTGGGATGTCTCAATTCTGCCATCTTGATTTTTAATCTTAAGCTTTTAAGAATGATTATCTTCTTTCTTAATTTTATTTACATGGGTAACATGTTCTGCAGCCAAAAGAGGGTGGTGATGGTTGTTGGGGATCGTTTACTGTAGAAGAAGGACTTGAAGGATTTCTTTTTGTGCTCAAGCTAAATGAAAACACTTGGTTGAAATGTATGGGAAATGACTTCTTCATCCCCCTCTCAAGTTCTAGCTTGTCTGCTAGATCCACGCAGAGTCTATCTGGAGGCACACAGATACCTGAAAAGAATGCAAAAGAAAATCAAGAAGGATCTCTTAGTATGTATACTAGTGGAATAATTAAGGAAATAAGGAACTTGGTAGGTGACATTTCCTCTGAGAAGGGTCAAAAGACCAAAAGTAAAGAAGCACAAGAAAGTATTCTTCAGGAAATTGAAAAACTGGCTGCTGAAGCCTATAGTATCTTCAGAAGCTCTGTTCCAACATTCACAGAGGAAGCTGTTGTTGAAATTGAGGAACAAATATCTCCTGTCAAAATATGCCCAGGGACAGGCACAGGGTTTGAAATATTGTGCCAAGGATTTAACTGGGAATCTCATAAATCTGGAAGATGGTTCATGGAGCTGAAAGAAAAAGCTGCAGAATTATCTTCAATTGGTTTCACTGTGATATGGTTACCACCACCTACAGAATCCATATCACCTGAAGGATATATGCCGAGGGATTTATATAATCTAAATTCCAGGTATTTTAAGTTTTTAAATACATAATCTGTGTACGACCTCCTACAGAATCTGTGTTGTGGTTTTTATTGAAAGAATTCTCAGCTTGTTATTGAACTCTTTCATTAATTATAGGGAAAAGTGCACAAATACTTGTGGTTTATCCATAGAACATGGAACCCCTGAAGTTTTGAATGTAATACTTACCCCTCTGTGATATAGTGTTACGTGTAAACTGTTAGACATCTATTAAAATAAAGGGGAGTTGTTCATGTTATTACATGTGTCTATATTTAAAGTTGTATTTTCATTAATTATAGGGAAAAGTACACAAATACTCGTGGTTTATCCATAGAACATGGAACCCCAGAAGTTTTGAATGTAATACTTACCCCTCTGTGATATAGTGTTACGTGTAAACTGTTAGACATCTGTTAAAATAAAGGGGAGTTGTTCATGTTATGACATGTGTCCATATTTAAAGTTGTATTTTCACCTAAAAATAATACCACGAGAGAGAGGGGGGGGGGGGGGGGGGGCGTTGTGTTACACTCAAAACTCAAGAAGGGTTAGGTGTTACATAATTATCGGGGTTTACATATTAACCCTATGTTTGGTTTGAGGGAAGGGAATGGAAGAGAAGAGAAAAAGAATAAAGGTGAAGGGAAAGATTTAAGCCAAAGTGATAAGTTTTTCATCACATTTAGCTCATTATTTTTTTCTCTCATGCTATCCAAACAGTAGAAAATATTTAATTTCTCTTCCTTTCCCTCCTTTTTCCCTCAGACCAAACAGTGAAAAACAATACCACAGGGGGGATAACAGTCAAAACCTCAAGGGGTTCCGTGTTCTTAGGGGAAACCACAAGGGGCTTTTGTGTACTTTTATCTTAATTATAACTAAAATGTTTCTTTCACAAAAAAGAAGATTAGGGCCTGTATAGCTTAGGGACATCTGCTTGACTGGTGTTTATATGATTGGTAGTGAGCAGAATTGGTTGGACTTCCAAACTTAATTGCTTGAATGATGGTGTACTTATTATTATTAGCGAGTAGAGATGTGTCACCTTTAAAAATCTATATTGTTTTCTATGTACTTTTTTCTATATGAAATATGATAGGTGATATCAGAATAATAGAATCCCGTGATTAAAATTTGTTGCTGTTATGGTATATGATTCAGATATGGAAATATTGATCAGCTGAAAGAAGTTGTGAAGAAATTTCATGAAGTTGGTATTAAAGTTCTTGGAGATGCTGTCTTGAATCACCGCTGTGCACACTATAAAAATCAGAATGGTGTTTGGAATATCTTTGGTGGCCGTTTAAATTGGGATGATCGTGCAGTTGTTGCAGATGATCCACATTTTCAGGTGCTCTATTTTACTGTGTTTCCCATACTTTTTTTGACTTATCGGTCTTAGGAACTCTATTTCATAATTCATGAAATAATTTCCTAAGACGAAGTTGCATTGTAATCTTAAAGTTTTTTGTTGTTTTTTATTTTTTTAGTTTATGAATGGAAAGTTTTCATTAACCAAGGTAAAAGTACAATAAGCTGTATGAGCGGCAAACACAGAAACAAGCCAAGCAAATCAAGTAGCCCCACAGCCTAAGCAGAATAAAGAATGCTGCAAGAACGGCAGAGGCAATCAACAAAGCCAGAGAGCGAACTACCACCAGCCAAAAGCTGACCCCACAGCTCAAAACTAAAATAAACAGAACTCCAAACTGACAACTAACATAAAAAACAGAGAATTGAATTCTCCAAAAATTGCAGAGGATTCTATTTTGGTAGTGTTCCTTATATTCTTGTACCAAGACAATCTACCTCTAAGATCAAATAGCATTCTTTGCACCAACTGATCTTCAATATTTATCTTTTCCCCATGGATTCTAGCATAACCATCTTTCCAACGGGGATTAATTACACCAGACCAAGCAAACTGCCAACTCCCTGCTGAAATTTTTTTCCCTTCAGCTTCCTGATAGCCCAAGCCAGTTGAGAATACCAATAAATGATAGGCCTATTGAATAGTCATCTTTTCAACACAGCAGCCTACACCCTTTGAGAGACGAAAAGATCTTGTTTATCTGACTCATACTTCTAGGAGTAGAAGGTTCGAAGCTTGTTTGAAGGGCTTGATCTTTATTGTCATATGATTAAAAATTTTAGACCTAATGAACATTGAAACTTGCAATATTTTATGCTGTAGAATTGGGCAACCTTGCAGCTTTAAGAATTGCCAACATATTCTGTATTAACATGCATACTTTATTTATGACAATACTTTCCGATGCTATATTTGCAATTTATCATTGTTGGGGAGAATACTTAGCGTGTGTTTTAGATATATAAAGTACCTTGTTTGTGTTGTACAGGGCAGAGGCAACAAGAGTAGCGGAGATAATTTCCACGCTGCTCCAAACATTGATCATTCACAAGAATTTGTGAGGAAGGATCTAAAAGAATGGTTATGTTGGCTGAGGTGGGCAGTAAGGGCTATTTTCTTGAATTTCTGAGGAACATTTCTGAGAGAGACTTATTCTTTTTGTATCAATAGAGTTGAAAACTATCTTTAAAAGTAACAGGTCTAAATAATCTCTCATAAACTACCACTTATGTTTAAGTTAGATGGTGAATTAATCATCAAACCATTATTATAATTCTTTCTTTCACATGTGGGTCCAAACCACCACTCAATAAGTGCAACTCAACACATGGTATTTAACTTTTAAATGGGAGGTATAGTAGGGATAATGTTCAAACTTAAGATGACTTGCTCTGATACCATGATAAATAATCTCTTATCTAAGAAGCTTAAGCTGTTTGATAATGGTGAATTAGTGATTTGTCTTTTGTGAACAGACTGCGTATTGGGAGTGCCTTCTTTTTATTAATGAATATATTTTCGTAAAAAAAAAAAAAGAACATTATTCTAGCAATCCCTGATATATCAGCAAGTTAAATCTCTCTCTCTCTCTCTCTCTCCTCCCCTTACACAAACGCACAAAGTAGACTTGAGTCCTGACATTAAGAAAGCTGGGGTTGATTCTTGATCACAGCACCTCCAGAGGCATCTCAAAGCATTTTCTTAAAGTTGCCTAGGAGGTGATGATCCAATCCTGTGACAGTAAAAACACCATGTTTTCTTCATAGAAAAATGACCTCATAAAAAATGAATGCTTGAGAGGACCCTTGGTTGTTTCTGGACTTCAGAGGTGTAGTCAATTAAAGTATTGCCTAATACAGTAAATAAATGTCCTTCACGATATTAATCAAATTCTTATTCCAAGTTAATTTGACGGATGATGCATAATCTTCTAAACCTTAAAATGTTGGGCTGGAGATAGCTGCAAAAATCTATTACTTGAAGGTTTCTTATAATTTATTAATTTTCTCTTATCTCTTGCCTCATCATATTATGAAGTGAGTTGTGCATTGGTGGTTTTAAAATGTAATTTGAGCTCCACTTCTTATAAACATGCATTCTCTCTCTGGTGCATATGTTTCTGTAAATATTGTTGTGTTAGGAATTTCGTTGTATAATTTTGCTTCAACATGTGATACACAGGAAAGAAATTGGGTATGATGGATGGAGGCTTGATTTTGTCAGAGGATTTTGGGGTGGTTATGTCAAAGATTACATAGATGCAAGTCAACCTCTCTTTGCTGTTGGGGAGTATTGGGATTCCCTCAGTTATACATATGGTGAAATGGATCACAATCAAGATGCGCATAGGCAGAGAATTGTTGACTGGATCAATGCAACTAATGGAAATGCTGGTGCATTTGATGTCACGACGAAAGGGATTCTTCATGCAGTAAGTATTCATAGGGACAATTCTTTGACCCATTAGGAATATTAGAGGATGTTGTATCAATTAACTATGTTTTCTATGGACTAAACAATTGAGAGCCAATTTTATTTTTGTTATCATTATAAATGTCTCAATTATTGTTTCAAGTAAAAATAATTTTTAGATTAAATGATTTATAATTTAATTTTGGACAAAGGCTTTGTTGTTGTATGGTGATTCTATTGACTTGTGTGTTCATATCTTAATTAAAGAAACAATGAAGTGATTTGGTATCCATAAATTGAGGGAGAGATGTTCATAGACTATATAGCTTGCAGTTATGCTACAATTCTTTGTGGTAGTTCCTATGGAAGCAGTGTCACTATGACCCTGCAATATGTGAGGTTTACCTAATCAAATAAAATTGCCACCTTGCTAGTACTCCTAATAGCATACCTCCCTTCTCACAATTACATATTTATGTATAAGGCAGAATTTTATCTCTACAATCAGTAACCAACTTTGATGGTACTTACACTGGGTAACCTTTTTTATAAGGCACAATATAAGGTGGATGGTCTATACTTAAATAATACATTTATTTTATACAGGCACTGGAAAGATGTGAATATTGGCGACTATCAGATTCAAAGGGAAAGCCTCCTGGGGTTGTTGGATGGTGGCCATCGCGTGCTGTTACCTTTATAGAGAATCATGATACTGGTTCTACTCAGGTTTGAATGTCTTCTATTTTGAATTTTCCATTCTATCTGTCACTTTTGTCTGCTGATAAACATTTTTCATTGAAGAATAATGATTAAAAAAGGAAAAAAAAAAAACAATTTTTATTGAAGAATGAAAAACAATACAGCTAATGACCAAATTAACAGCTAAGTAGAAAATTGGTCCTAGTCTAGCATATAAAGACTCAACTGAGAATGAAGATATGCCTTTCTCTAGAATGACTTGGACCCCAAATTAAGGGTTACTCTTCATTTCAGGTTTAAGGTTCATATGAAATTCTGTAAAATCTATAAAATGAAGACTTTTGGGACACAAGGACATTTTTCTGCTGGTAATTTGTGGAAGCAGTACAATAAATCTTGGAACAGCTTTCAATTTTAACTTACTGGAATTAGGAAAGAATAAGATTCAACTTACAATTCTCTTATTGGTGTTGTATGTGTTGTCGTGATGGAGAGTCGGTAGACCACCTTCTTCTTCATTGTCCCGTTACTCATTCCCTATGGTCTTCTATGCTTCAGGCTTTCGGTATCCATTGGGTTATGCCAGGTTCGGTGGCAGGTTTGTTATCTTGTTGGTATCAGTGGTTTGGGAATCATAAATCGGACATTTGGAATTTGGTTCCAGGGTGCTTAATGTGGATTATGTGGTTGGAACGAAATCGTCGATCTTTTGAGGACAAGGAGAAGACGTTGGATGAGTTAAAGGTTTTAAGTCATCGTAGTCTTTTGGAGTGGTTTCGTTGTTGGGGTTTTATCGATTGTTCTTCTCTCTCTGAGTTTATGTTTTCCCTTATCTTAGTTTCCTTATTTCCCTCCTTGTGTTGTGTGGTGTGCTCTTTTTTTTTTTTTTTCATCATCATGAACTCCTTGTTCTTTTCTCTTTTTGTTTTTTCATTAATAAATTTTTTCTGATTACCT
This sequence comes from Lithocarpus polystachyus, assembly GCA_033629205.1. Lineage (NCBI taxonomy): Eukaryota > Viridiplantae > Streptophyta > Magnoliopsida > Fagales > Fagaceae > Lithocarpus > Lithocarpus polystachyus. The sequence goes on from CM066164.1 coordinate 79,246,939, forward strand.
ATCAAAAAAAAAAAAAAAAAAAAAAAGGAAAGAACAAGACTCTGTTTAAACATGTTTTGTGATGCTATTGTCTCAATTTAGAATTGTTAAGTGTTATTGCACTCACATATATTACCTTTTTCTATTCTTTGTCCTGCAGGGCCATTGGAGATTCCCAGGTGGAAAGGAAATGCAAGGATATGCTTATATTCTGACTCATCCTGGAACACCCACAGTGTTCTATGACCACATTTTCTCTCACTACCGAACTGAAATCGAAGCTCTAATCTCTATAAGAAACCGGAACAAAATCCATTGTCGCAGTACAGTAAGTGTCAATCATTGGCTCCAATTGTTGGCATCATGATGTGCATAGAAAACATTCCATAAACAAGCAAATGTTTGTTACAATTTTCTTTTCATACATAATAGAACTGAAGAATAAAGCCAGTCAAAATCATATGGATATAGGGAAAGAAGACAGATTTGAAAAATTAGTAGAAACTGCAATTTAAACTTTTACTTCTTAGTAGTATTACACTGTTACCCTCAAGACATTGAACAATCCACTTAATTGGTCTCTAGTATAACTGTCATTGTTGGCTAATACCATCTTAATGCTGTTCAGAATTATAACAGAGAAAACATGCTATTTCAATTCATTTTGGTTTCTCTAATTTTTTGTTGGCACCAAATGCACAGTTATTGTTTATGACTTCCATTGATGAAAATAGGATGCTGTTGTTCTACATGGGCAAGTTAAAGCCAAGTCTGTACATAAAAATTGAACAGAAAACAATTTTGAAATATTTAATTCATTTATGATATTGTTTAATCTAGATTAAAATTACAAAGGCTGAAAGGGATGTGTATGCGGCCATTATTGATGAAAAAGTCGCGGTTAAGATAGGACCAGGTCATTATGAACCTTCAAGTGGGCAGCAAAAATGGTCTTCAGCCTATGAGGGAAAAGATTACAAGGTCTGGGAGTCATCTTAATAGAACACGATGATTTCACTTGTATATTTTAGTATATAAAGTCCATTACTGGTGGTTTCGACGACAAGTTTGCTTAGTTTTTTTTCTACAAAGCAAGTTGAAGAAGAAGAGCACCACAAGAATAAAATACTTGTTCACGATGGTGGATTGGTTGCGGACTCCTATTGAAGCTGGTTCTGCCAAGCTTTTCCTGACATAGAGGCCAGGTTAAGTGCAACTTGACTAAGGGCTGACAGCGGGGTACTATCATGGCAGGTTTAGCTAGTGTGGAAGCCGAAGCATGGTTATTGGGTATGTACCGTTTACATTGTAATACCTCGTGGAAACATTTTCTATATAAACATGTAAAATAAAATAATTATACCTACACTATTGTATAATTTTGTAAAACATATCATTATCATAAGAGACGATTATATTAAATTGTTCTCATCAGTGGAACAACATAAATCATCCATTCTATTCCTGTACTTAGTGTTTATATGCCTTGTATGCTTTGAGGCAAAATTTTGACTTGATTAAGCAATTGATGTGCAAGTCAAAATAAAAAAAGGAAGATTTATTTGCATAAACATTCATGGCAAGAAGATGAGAGATCACTCTTATCTATAGTAGGGCTTGGCTTCTTTTCTCTTGCCTGGGAAATCTGAATGTGGATGTCTTATGTCTACGCCTGATATATAATGATGGCTCCAGAAAAGCAAGTTTGTAAATGAGCCCTGCCAACAAGAAGATACAGATTTTGAAATATACTAAACTGGTTAGCGAATGCTAAAAACTTTTCCAGTTTACGGTATGTCTATCTGGTAAAAGATGAGAAAAAAAAGCTTGGGCATCACTTACAAACAGGATGAAATAACATGTATCTTTGCCTTATTTTAAAAGCCTTTCTTTAGGATTGAAAATGACGCTCCCCTCCCTTGAGATTTGAGAAAATCAACACTTAGTAATTTTATTAAAAATACTAATAGAATATTTCAAATTATGAAAAGTTTTCCTTGACCAAACCTTACCCATGACTAGTGAAAAATTATTTAGTTAAATAATATTCATTGTCACCAAATGGTGGTTAGAATTTGGTTAAGAGAATCTTTTCAAAATTTAGAATATTTTATTACTGTTATTAATGAAAGGACTAAAATGTTGAGTTCCTCAAATTTGCATAACAAAATTTGAGTAAGATATTTCACAAGTGTAGCTAACTTTATCTTATTTGGCTGTAAAAACTAGACATTCCATGGCACATATTTTCCTATGTTAAGAGCGGTGGATCGAAAGAGAGAAGGAGGTTGAGCAAAGCCCGGTTGAAAGAGTGGCGGAAGGAGTGTGACGTTGAACAGTAGGGTTGAGAGAGCAACGTAATGGAAAGAGGGAGCTGGAGCAAAGGGAGTGACAGAGAGATTTAAGGCTGAAATTGTGAGGGTGGAACTGTGGAAGAGGTTGAATTTGTTTGGGGGAATTGCATGGTCTTGGCGTACACAGGTGTTCCTTAGTGATTTTAAGGTCGAAATTGTGTTTAGAGAGGTTGATTTAGGGACGACTGAAATCATGTGGGTGGAAAGGGAGAGGGAGATAGTTTGGGTTGGAGTTTTAAATTGGCTTCAAAGAGATCGTGATATAGAAACACTAGTCTTATCACACATGCTTTGCGCGTGTGATGAGACTCTTTTTTTATTTTTTATTTTGGGTTTAGTGGCATAATGTCTAAAAATAAGATAGAGAAAGTGTCCCAATTCTTAGGATCTTTCTTTCGGAGTTTTTTTTTTTAATTAGTTATTTGTACATGAATTAGTGGTTGATATAAATGGAAGAAACTATTTGAAACTAACACTCTAGAATAGTATTTAAAAGTGAGATAGAGTGAGTGTCCTAATTTTTATTTATTTTTATTTTATTTTATTTTTCTCTATGTGAGAGTTGATAAAAGTTTGAAATTTTGAATTTAAAATAAAAGGTGGTAATTCAAATTCGAGAAGAGAAAGAAAAAAAAAGCCTAAAATTAAGGCACTTTTAAAAATAGTAAATTACTCTTTTAACTAGTTTGTGTTTTTAACTTTAAAATTATATACCACCGCACATCCTTGGTGTAAGGGTTACTCCACAAATATAAGTGCTTGTGGGGTGTGAGGGGCAAGAGTCGGGTTTGAATTTAAAATAAAAGGTGGTAATTCAAATTAGAGAAGAGAAAGAAAAAGAAGCCTAAAACTAAGGCACTTTTAAAAATAGTAAATTACTCTTTTAACTAGTTTGTGTTTTTAACTTTAAAATTATATACCACCGCACACTCTTGGTGCGATGGTCACTCCATAAGTATAAGTGTTTATGGAGTGTGGAGGGCAAGAGCCGTGGTTGAATTTAAAATAAAAGGTGGTAATTCAAATTAAAGAAGAGAAAGAAAGAAAAAAAGAAGAAGCCTAAAACTAAGGCATTTTTAAAAATAGTAAATTACTCTTTTAGCTAGTTTGTGTTTTTAACTTTAAAATTATATACCACCGCAAACTCTTAGTGCAATGGTCACTCCACACACAAGTATAAGTGCTTGTGGAGTGCGGGAAAAAAAGACCGGAGTTCAAGTTTCTAGGAGGGAGTTTCACACACATATACTCTTCGATTAGGCTATAGTAGAATTTCTATCTTGTATTAAAAAAAACTTTAAAATTATATAACTAAAAGATAGAGGTATTTTAGAGAGTTTAAGAATTTGTGTGAAAATATTTTAGTACACAAAATTAAGAAACTCAAATAGAAAATTATGTTATTAATAGTATAGATGAGTTCTATGGGGAAAATGGGCATTTATCCATAATTTACAAACTATGAAGTAAAATATCTTTATTTTGAAACTATTTAGCAAAATGCCCTTATTTTTTAAACTCGATTTTAACAAAATCAAGTTCTATGTAAAACTCGATATCCTTAAAATCGAGTTATATGTATATTTTTAAGTGAAACTTGACATTAGTAATGTTGAGTTTCACTTAAATTTTCAAAATAAAATTAAGTGGTAAAATATGCATAGAACTCAACATTACTAATGTCGAGTTCTACCTGTAACTCGATTTTTTTTTAAATTGAGTTTAAAAAATAGAGGTATTTTGCTAATTAGTTTCAAAATAGGGAGATTTTGCTACATAGTTTGTAAATTAGGAGCAAATGCCCATTTTTCTCGAGTTCTATGTAGATAGTTGCCCCGTCAGCTCTCGCAATACCAACAAAATTGAAATCAAGTTTTGAAAACACAACTTGAAATTGTGTTTTAAACACGATTTCAAAATAATTTTCTCACAATACTAATTTTAATAAATGTTAATAAAATAATATTATTTATCTAAAAGGTTCAATCTTTTTCTTTTTTGATAGGCTAAAAGGCTCAATTAGGGGAGAGTTTTGCCGTTATTTTATCCAACCCTAGATTACTGTTATCTTACATTAGTAAAGAAGAAGAAAAAAAATAGTAATGAGCTCTGCAAATGACACATTTTTACTATAAAAATAGGGAGGATGGAAAGTGGAGTTATAAGTTCAAAAGTTATTAGGTGTATATAATTGACCAATTAAAAAATGAAAATATATTCTAGTCTAACTATAAAGCTTGTTTGAGAGAATATTAAATATTACAAAAGTATTGTAATGCTATTTTTTGAAGTCATCCAATGATCGATCTCATCCCTTAACAATAATGCCTTTAACGTTTTTTCTTATGAAATTAAACCTAAGAATTTAAAAAGTATCAAATTAAACCTTAGTTCAATTAAGTGTAACAACATTGAGATTAAGTTAAGTTTAATAATAGATTGAGAGTTTAATTTGTTATTTTTGAATTCTTAAGCTTCAATTTATTATTTTTGAAACTAAACAGTTTACTCTTAATTTAGGTTAAACTATGTTAATAGTCCTTATCCTTTACACTATATGTCAATTTAGTCTCCAACATTTTAATTGTGTCAATTTAATTCCTGACCTTTCAACGTCGTGTCATTTTGGTCATTGCCGTTATCTATTGGATGGAAAAGTTTGACGTGTCAAATAGAATAATAAAAAATTAATTTACTTGCCACCTCAACTGCTAACTATACAACCACATCATATTAAAAGTTTAAAAAATTAAAAAAAAAAAAAAACTAAATTGTTGTTCCCAGTTCGCATGGGATATTGGGATTGGGAAAAAATCAAAGTTCATCTCTCTCAAATTAAAATTAAATTCCGGTGAACCACTATACCATAGGCCATTCCATGGACTAGTATGGTAGAACTCTTTGTTGCATTTCCTATAAAGTTTATTTCCAAACTAGATTGGAGATAAATTTTTCAAACTTATCATATATCTCTTTTTTTTTTTTTTTGTGAATTTTGAAAATCTAATCACTAAATTTCATGTTTCTTATGTTCTTAACATGCATATCAAATTTCATTCAAATTGGATATTATTTACTATTTGATCAATAAACTTATTTTTTATACACAATTTTAGATCATAAAAATTTGAAATTTTAACATTTGTTTGATGAGATAGCAATTGATCTTTGATCTTCTTGAAATTTTACATGCATGAAGAATATAATAATAACGTGCAATCTAATGGTTAGATTTTCAAAATTCACACTCAATATAGAGATATATGAGGAATTTGTAGAGTTATTTTCCAAACTAGTTTGGAGAGAAACTTTGTTCTTCCTAATATAAGCCTCAGGGTATGAATGAGGTTGCATTTCAATCCCATATGTGAAATCTCCAGGAGAACGATCATTTGGACTTTTCCAAGCACAGCTTAATACCTTTCCTTAAGTCCCATCCCATCTTCATTCCTGGGGGACGGATAATCAAAGCTTTCTCACAAAGAGATTTCTGAATTTCCATCTCTGAGTACAAGATTTCCAGAGTCTAAGAACTGCAATAAAGGATTATTGGCTTGTATTTGTGTTCCGAATCCTATGGACCAAACAACACTCTTATTGTTACTCATATGCACAAGACTGCTTGTGCTGTTTATCATTAACAAGCCAGTAGAGTCATTGATTAGGTTGAGTCTGTTTGCAACCCAAACAATAGTTTTAACTGGGATATTCTTGTACCATATTCCTAAGTAGAGATTCTTGGATTAGGGATTACGGATGGAGATGACCATGAGATCGAGAAAGAGGGATTTTAATCTTTTGCCAATCTCAATATCATGAGAGAACAACAATTTAGTTTTTTATTTATTTAAATTTAATATGATGTGGTTGTACAGTTGGTAATTGATGTGACAAATAAATTAATTTTTTATTATTCCGTTTGACATATCAAACTTTTCCATTCAAGTGATAACAGCAAGGACCAAAATAACACTACATTGAAAGGTTGAAGATCAAATTGATATAATTGAAAGGTTGAGGACCAAATTGACATATGGTATAAAAGATAAGGACCATTAACGCAGTTTACCCCTTTATTTATTTACTTTGTAAAACCTCTCGGTTTAATTTGATAATTTTGAAAGTATACGGTTTAATTTGTTATACCTTAAACGATAGAGCTTTGAATGAAAATTCTCAATAATTATTGTTCACTAAATATAACAAATCAAACCCTATAATTTCTAAATTATTTAATTAAATTGTGAGGTTTTAAAAAGTATGCTGAAATACGAAGTGCACCTTTTAGGTTTGACTAAATTTAATTTTAGTTTTCTAACGTTACATTCGTTCAATTATATTATTATACCTTAAACAATAGACCTTTAAATGAAAATTTCCAATAATTATTGTTCACTGAATATATTTCTTTAAAAAATAAATTTTAGAAAACTTTTTTCCAAAAAAGAAAAAAACCAAAGTAAAAAAAGTTGAGAGTAATGTTACAGGCACAAACTATTTTATAACATTTTTACAAATTGTTGATGTGTCTAACTTCTCATTGGTTTTCATCTAGACCCATTACTAACATCGCTTTTCATTTACCAATAAACACTCACCACATTAACAGTTTGTAATATTTTTTGTAAAAAAATTTGTATTCCTATCATTACTCAAAAGTTAAATAAGTGAAAGTGCCGAAAGCTCATCCATTTACTTTGTAGTTATGACAACCAGCCAATAGCGTAAGATTGTGTTGCTAAACATAGAAGAATGAATTCTAAATGCCAAGTTTTTTAGACTATACACCGTTAGATTGAAGTGGTTCTCCACTCTTACCGGCCAATGCGTCTCTCACCTTCACAAAACTTATATATTGTCCTCCTGTTTTAGGATTATGTCTGTTATATTTAAACAAACACTTTCTTAAATATTGGATTCTTCCAAGCACTCAAAGAGAACCCTCTACCTTCAGGGTTCAATACCATCTTGTCTGTTTTTCTTGGACATATTGGCTTAGGTCTAGGTCCCATTGAAAAAGGTTTTGCAGGGAAAGACCGAGACCTGACCAATTAATTTTTTCATAAAAATTTCGAAGAAAAAAGAAAGAGTTTTACATGTTAAAGTTTTACATGCATACAGTAGCAATGGCAGAAGTTAACAAAAATTGCTTTCTTCTCTTCTTTTTTGTATCATTTGTTGTAATCATCCCAACCCTTCATGCCAACATTGCTGAATACGATGATTACTGGAAGCAAAGAGCTGCCCAAGCCGAAAAAGACAACCATGAAGCCTATAATCCTGATCCTGAGGAAGTCACAAATAGCTTCAACTCTCATGTCAACAAGTAGGTTAAAAATTATCATTAGTTTAATAACATTATGTAAAAGCAACACGAAAAAAAAAAAAAAAATCTACAATTTCTTTTAGAACTGTTGAATTGGCATGTTTTTATTCCGATATTTTTTTCATTCAAAATTTGGTATGTATAGGGCTTTGGATGGCGCCAACAGTACAAGAAGACAATTGAGAAATTATAAAGGGCCATGCGTGGCCACCAATCCTATTGATCGATGCTGGAGGTGCGACCCCGAATGGTACAGACACCGCAAGAGGCTAACTAAATGTGTCCTTGGCTTTGGCCACAAGACTATTGGTGGAAAAAAGGGAAAGTACTATGTGGTCACAGATTCCTCAGACGATGACATGGTCAATCCCAAACCTGGGACTCTCAGACATGCTGTGATTCAAAAGAAGCCCCTCTGGATTGTGTTTGCACGCAGCATGGTCATTAGGCTCAATCAGGAGCTAATCATGACTGGACACAAAACCATTGATGGTAGGGGAGCTAATGTTCGTATTGCTTATGGTGCTGGCATTACTCTCCAATTTGTCAAGAATGTGATCATCCATAACATCCATATCCATAACATTGTTGCTGGAAGTGGTGGAACTATTAGGGATAGTACTGACCACGTTGGTTTTAGGACCCCTAGTGATGGTGATGGTATCTCTATCTTTGGCTCATCCAAAATCTGGATCGACCATGTTTCCATGTCTAGTTGCCAAGATGGTCTCATTGATGCCATCATGGGTTCAACTGCTATCACCATCTCCAATTGCCATTTCACCCACCACAATGAGGTAACATTTTCATTTCTATTTGTTGTCAATCATATATAAAAAAAAGTGATTCTAGCGTTTATTTATTATATTCTTAAAGTGGCATTAATCACTTAACCTAAGAAAAAAAAGTAACTACTTCCAAATGCATTATGTAATATGGAAGAAATAGATTGTAAAATATTAATCCAATCCAATTTTCAAGTAAAGAATGGAGAACATAATTGAGAGTTTGATGGGGTTGATTCAGGTGATGTTGTTTGGTGCAAGCGATAGCTTCTCTGGCGACAAGATCATGCAAATTACAGTTGCTTTCAACCATTTCGGCCGGGGATTGGTGCAGCGGATGCCAAGGTGCCGATGGGGATTCGTCCATGTGGTTAACAATGATTACACTCACTGGCTCATGTATGCCATTGGTGGTAGCAGCAGTCCTACTATTATCAGTCAGGGTAATCGATTCATCGCTCCTCCAAACCTGGCTGCTAAAGAGGTATGCATGCCTCAAAATAATTTATGATTGTTCATTTCTCACTAGATTTATTTATTTATTTATTTTTTTGTCATGTATGCAAATACAACATGTAACACAGTTTCTATATATGTAACAACTGTTGAGATGACATATAAAAATGATCGGTTACAATTTATCACATTAACAGTTGTGAAAAAAATTATAAAAATTGTTGTGTCCTTAGCGTTACTGTTCTTGTTTAATTAGCCTGCAGCTACGTTGTATCACAGTGACTAAATTCTAACAAATTGTTCATCTTAATTTGATGTTGGTGAAGGTGACCAAGAGGGACTATGCAGCACAGGGTGTCTGGCAGAATTGGAGATGGAGATCACAGGGTGATCTGATGATGAACGGTGCATTCTTCGTTCAATCTGGGGCTCCACTAAAAACTCATGGTTTCTCAAAGAAGCAATTGATCAAGAGTAAACCTGGCACATATGTGAGAAGACTCACCCGCTTCTCGGGCACAGTAAGCTGCAGAAAGGGCATACCTTGTTAAGCCTTTTCCAGTTTCATTTCATAGTTCTAAGCAAAAGATTCACCTCCTTGTGTTTTTTAAGGTTAGGATAGAACAAGAGGTTCAGAAAGAAAAACCAGCAAAAGAGTTTTGCTGTTGTAGCAATTAATTTTCATGGACTTTTATACATTCTATCCATATATATATATATAAAAATTTGTGTTTGGTTTGTTTAATTAAGGAGGAAGGAAATTAATTAAAGCACAGGAAATTACTTTGGGAAATCACAAAGATGGAACAAAATGGTTCTAAAAAAAGAAAGAAAGAAAATGTTTTGCTTTTAATTCTTCATTATCAAAAGCAGAAAAAGGCCATATTCTAATTATATACAAGTCTTCATGCATGTGATTGTATCCATATGTGATATGTATGTAGAAAATTACATATCACAAGTACATGTTGGTAATATACCAAATGTTTAGGAATTCAGGGCTTAGTGACCCAATATTTGTACTTTAATGTACAGGAGAGTGCCAAAAAATGTTTTTATTTTGTCTTTTTTTTAATTTTTAATTTTATTTACGAAGAGGAAGTTAGTGATAAGTACTCGTGTAATTGTGTTTTGGTAATTAGAAAATTATAGAATCAACACAGATAAATTATTATAATTCTTAGTTGTAATATATAGCCTGAAAAAGAAAAAGAATAATAGTAGTATAAGGGAATAATTTCATAGGCAATACTGTTTGTAGGAGCTCATAAACTCTTTTGCCTTGAGTTCCTTGACAAACAAAAGGAGGGGTAATAAATTTTTTATCAAATTCTATACAAGAATCAAGGGTAAACTCTGATTCTAGAAGATGTTGATCTGTGGCTTGAAAGAGGTGCATCAAGTGCACAAATGTTGTGACACAAAAAATCATGGCCATGGATGTTCTACTCCTACCAAACTTAATATTTAGTGATGGGCATATAGCAAGCTAGAAGCGTTCACATTCTTTTAAAACTAATTTTTGCTTTAGAAATTACTTTTTTTTAATTTAATTTTTTTGGTAATTTGATATTTATTACAAAGAGGAGAAATTTAAACTATAGATATTTTCATTAGAAATACTAGGAGGTACCAACTAGTTAAACTATAACATTATTGGTCAATTTTTATCTAATGTGATACTTTTAAATATACTCCACATCTCATTGTCTATTCTCTTTCTCCAATCTATAGAAAAATACTATTTCTTAACCATCATTTCGTTTTGTTTCTCTTCTCTCAAGTCCTTAACCCATAGAAACCCCACGTTCATTCCAAAAAAATCTCATCTTCAATCCAAATCTCATATTGATCTTTCTCCATCACTGCAAAAAGAATACAAAATCACTTAAAAAATCACAGCAAAAATCCCATACTTCACTGACTTTTCCCACTTAAAATAAATTACCGCAAAAATTCCTCGATGCGAAATAGCCGAACTTTATTGCTGGCTGTAATTCACAATATTGTCAATTCCAACACCTACACGTCCTACCAGGAAAACGAATGATTAAGCTATAGTGTCTTACATAAATGGACTAGAGTATTGTAACTCAAATCTATTTTGACTAAGAACTCAAAATTTCCAGCTAAAATTTGCCAATTTAAAACCCACCAAATGATCGAATTGCACTAGCACGAGTGCTCTACCCTACTCTAAAATTGAAAAGTGCAGAAGCCTAGCCGGTTAAGGATTTTTATTCATTCTTAGGGACTTGAACTGCGGTAAGGGAAGCTCTATAAATAACCATTATATATATTTAGGTATTCACATTGGTCTTTTTAAAATGTTCTCCTTACTTTAGTATAAGAACTTATGTTTTCTATTTTAGCCAATCACTTTTTAAAACACCTGCATTAGATTCCCTAATTATACTCTTATTCATTAAAATATTATTTATTTATTCTTTTTTATTATTTCTCTCACATTTCAAAACAACTATTTTTTTTTAGTTACCAAGATACAAAAATAATAGAATAAGAGTTTGGAGAATGAACAATGCTTCCCTAAATATAGAAAAACACTTTAGTATTTTCCTATTTTAGCAGAGAACAGGTAAGGAGCTTAATGTGAGTATGTGAGACTTTTTTGGGCTAATCCCTAAATTCCGGGTCTTACCCTATTTTAGGGAGTCCAATGTGATTGCTCTTGCCGTTGTAACTTGTAAGTTGTGAAGAGAGAGAGAGAGAGAGAGAGAGAGAGATGAGAGACTGAAGAGAAAGAAGATATTTTTAATTTATTTGGGAAGAGAGAGACAATAAAATATTATATTTCAGTTTTGCACACTTAGCTATCGTAATTCCTATTTTTAAAGGAAAGGGCCAGAATCATCAAGAAGGTACTGGATAAAGGATTCTGAAGTTCATGGATTCGGATTTTAATGGAAACAGACTTAAATTTTGGGTACCATTCCTGAATATGGCATCGGTTCACTTCTTCTTCCTTCATTTTGAATTGAATAGATGGTTGTTTCTCTACAATAAGGAGGCTAATCTATTCAATTTTTGCTATCTGTAACATGAAAATCAAACAAATGATAAATAACTAGGTATCGTGTAGCTAATAAACTGTCATGAATTTATTGACCTGTACTGAAACCCACGAAGCTAGAAAAAGAAGACTCATGTAGAAACTGCAATAAAGTTCATACAAATACAGGTACCAAATATGCTTCTTCAACAAAAAAAAAAAATCACATCTTTTGACCAAGTTATTGCAGAAATCCCTGCTCAAGATGTTCAATTGAGAGAGATCCTTTGTTCAGGGTACAAATAACTGAGGTTAAATGATACAACCAATGTCATAGTTATGAAAAACACAAAAAACATATATATAACTTGGAGGATAACTGCAATCTTGCAAAGAATGAGAACGTAACAAAAGAACTTGGAAATCAATCAATTGCTTAGCCTATTCCTCATTCATGACTACTGACATCTGGCTATTTCTTATATGGGTTAGACTTAATCAACTGGAGAAACAAGATTCAAGTCTCAAGAAATTTTAAGTCATTCAATAAAAAGAAAGCAACCTCTATTTTAGAACAAATCCTGGATAACCACGGAGTGAATGGTTGACATTAATACATACTCTCAAAAACCAACATTTTCTTCAGAGATTGAGTGGAACTTCTAGCAAAATAAAGCACCAAAAGTTGCAAACTTGCAAGATTTGGAAGTAGTAAATATTAAACAGCAAGATAACAGGGAAAAAAAATTGAACATAGAGGTCGAAAAAAATTGAACATTTTCAGTAGAAATTGGGTGAGTTCTGAACCCAGAAAGTTGTGCCACAGAGAATTGTTTTGAATGATTTCCCCATGAAGCCACAAACACACCTTTTGGATGATATGTATATATGTGTAAAAAAAGAAGACGCTTCCATATACATGTGAAATTTCTCAACAATAGCTCTACCAACTCTACGCATCAGTTACAAATGCACCATCTTTTAGTTTAAACACGTACATGACACACAACAATCAATCTTTTTTTTTTTCCTCTGTTCATTTCATTGATTTTCATCAAAACAGAACCCGTTCAGGACTTTCATCAAACAGGTGGTGAGCGTGTTCAATTTCAGTACAAAAAATTGGAAACCAACCATAAAACAAAGAATAGTTGACAAGATTATTCATATAATTTTTTCAAATACAAAAAATAAAAAGAGGGAGAAAAACTGACCTTTTTTGGGTATAAAAATTCTTATTTGACTTCTGAAGAGGTTGAGGAAGATCCATCTACTCCAACAATGCAAAATTTTTAGTTCTCATCATAAATCTTACTGCTCCTACCACAAATTTGAAATAAATACATTGGAGAGAGAATACTGAGATTACAAGTACATTCAGAATAAAACAAAAAATAGTTGTTTCGATACAATGTATTCAATATTAATAAGTAACATAGTCAATAGTACTAAATGTACAACTGAAACGTCAGTCCATGGAACATCGTCGCATGCCTGAAAAACATAAAATAACATCGTTAGGAGACAAAATAGTAAATATCAACTGAACATAAAAGCAACTAAAATTATTTAAACAATCTAGACATTATTGAAATGCATCATGTACCTAGTTTGGAAGATGACCGCTTGTCGAAGTGCCACAAGAATTTGGACATTTTCTACGGTTATGCCCCTCTTCATGACACAATTTACATCTCTGCTTGGGTTGATTCTCCCTCAAATCTGACTCCTCCATCCTGCTTCTCTGTTTTCGCTTAACCCCATCCATCTCATTTCTTATTCTTGATTTCACTGGTCGACCTTTGTCCCGCAACAATTTTGGGTCAGGCAGCCACTTTAAGCCATCAGCATCCCTCCACAATGACTCTGACTTAGGCACCGTAAATCCATGTGAATAGCTGTTAATGGCATTCGCCAAACTATAACATGGATCAATATATTTGGTCGGATCAATGTGTAGCAACTCACAAACTTTAATTACATGTGAACAAGGGATCTTAATGCTTTGCCATTCCCCACACCCGCATGTTCTATCAATTAACCGAATTTCATAACTATGGTGTCCCCCTCCAGAGCTATGGTTATTGGATGATGTAAATACTTGATATATATCATCCTGTTTGTTAAATTCCCTCACATGATGTTGTGCAGCATTAAGCTTATTTGCATGATAAATGGACATGGCATATTCACTCCAACTCTTACCCCCCAAGAGATCATGAGTAATGTCTTTGTGCCGATCATGAAAATATGCGACAAGTTTAGACCAAGTGAACTCAACCATTGCAGCTATAGGCAGACCACGTGCACCTTCTAGTACACCATTGAAGCACTCAGATATATTGGTTGTCATTGCTCCATAACGTTTTCCACCATCATGTGACTGGGTCCACATGTCCACAGACTCACTCATTAGATATGTGTGTGGCTTAAAGGGTTTGGGATCACCTCCATTAACGCCAATGGTCAACTTCTTCTTAATGGATTCAATCTCGGCATTCTTAATGGAGTCCATTATGTTATCGAATTTGGCTTCCTGAATAGCATATCCCGCTTTCAAGACCAATGACTTTAAAAATGGGTCCTGAAAATGTGTGTTAAAGTTGCTAGCGACATGTTTAAGGCAATATCGATGAAATACCCTTAATCTTCCATTTTCATCCTTAGGCCAGGTTGCAATAGCGTTTTTGATACCCTCATGTTGGCCAGAAATTATGCAAATGCCCTCATCAGGTATCACACCCCCTATCGTCTCCCTGAGGCATTCTAAAAACCACCCCCAACTGGACTCTGACTCAATATCCACAACGGCAAAGGCAAGAGGAAACACCTTGTTGTTAGCATCTGTTGTCATTGCAATCAACAATTTTCCTTGATATTTACCATACAAATGGGTCCCATCAATACTGATCACTGGCTTGCAATATTTGAATCCATCAATGCATGGAGCGAAAGCCCAAAATACATAGTGCAATAAACTAGTACCTGCTACGCTCCCAGGTGTGGTATGATAGAAAAACCGGGTACCCGGATCCTGATCAATGTATGCCAATAACAACTTTTGCAACCTTTGGTATGACTTTTCCCAATCCCCAAATATCTTTGCAATAGCCTTTTGTTTTGCATCCCATACCTTATAATAAGAAAGCTCATGGCCAAACTTCTTGCTCATGTTAGTTCTGAGATCATGAATTGTGGTAGTGTGTTTCTTGAGTAAAATCGGAAGAAGTTCTGATGCAACAAAATTAGAATCCATCATTCTACCATCTTTTGGCAACCCAAGGGATATACAAGTGTGAGGACCCACATAAACTGTCACCACCCATTGTCCATGAAGTTTAGGCTTCATAAATGCCCCAACATACCATTTGCATGACTCATCCCTGCATTTCGCACACAGTTTCACCTTGGTGGACCTACTGATTATAAAATTTTTGTTTTCCTTAGCTGCGGAAATTGTTAATGCACGCTTCACTGCCTCTTTATTGGCAAAAATCAATCCTTTACTAAAATTCATCCCCTCTTGCCAAGGAGAAACAAATGGAATCTCAACATTTGAAGGATCAACCATATTTTTCCAAGTATTTGCATAGAATGACGGGGCAGGAGGTGTGTATGTAGGGATTGTGTTTGTAACACGCTGGACACCAATATCATCCTCCACATCATTTTCATCACAATCAAATATATCATCGGTGTGAAGATTGGCAGCAATTTCATGGTCACCAACATTTTTGTCAAAGTCGCTTCGCTCAATCGTCTCTTCATACCCATCTCTATTGTCAAGATCTTCACCATTAATGACAGTATGATCAACATATTCTTCATCTTCTTCTTCTAGATGTGTAACAGATTCATCTTGATATCTATGGCTGTCGTTGTTCTCAATTGGTGTTGTTTGTTGCATTTCCTCGCCGCTAACTTCTGCACGCGGCTCCACACTTATGTACAACTCAATAGCACATATTTGAGCCATTCTCTCCATTCTGTCAAACATGATCTTCATATGTTTGTCTTCTTCTATTGTCATATACCTGTAATTAATGCGTTCATGGAGGACTTCATGTGGAGAACGAAAAGTAATTTTAATGTCATGCAAAATAGGGTTCACACGCAGTTCTTCCATAATTATCCTCTTCAAATCATTCAGCGTCTTCAATCTACGATGTAATTGAATATAATAGCACTTAATACCCCGCCCTTTAAATGGCAATCCCTCATTCTCATCATCATTACAAAGCTCTCCACCATAGTATAGATTTATATCAATCACAGTCATTATGAACCTGTTAAAGTCAAGTGTAATATGTTAGTGACAAATATAACACTTTCATTCAACGTCAATTACAAAACATTTTATCTACTCAAAATACAAACATTACGTATAAAATGCCAACAACACCTTGTTACAACGTATGGTATGGTTATGAGATTATGTCCCAACACCTCAAGCAAATTTGCATATACTCACCTCACATCACACATAAAAACACTCGTTATCCATTTCATACCCGTTACAAATTCCAAATCATTCTAAGATCATGACTTTCAAAACCCATTCAAATCTTAAGCAAAAATATTTTCAAAAAAGTAATGATAAAACACCTAGCAATACTATCCAATTCATACCCAATACAAAATTCCAAATCCTTCTAAGGTCATGATAAAATCTCATTCATGATAAAAATTTAATAATACTAAATAAATATCATAAATAAGTAATGATAAAAACCTAGCAAATAAATAATCACAATATTTACACTAACAAAACTAAATAAATATTCACAATATTTAGAATAATATCTTAAATAAGTTATGATAAAAACCTAGCAAATAAAAAATCACAATATCTATATATTAACAAAATTGTTAGAATTTTTAACCCACACCCCAAAATAAATAAAACCCAGAGTGCAAAATTGTAAAAACCTTACCTAAGATGTAGATTTGTTGAGACTGTGAGAGAGAGAGAGAGATGAGTCTGTGAGTCTGTAAGTGAGGCTGTCTGTGAGTGAGGCTGACAGGATAACCACGGAGTGAATGGTTGACATTAATACATACTCTTCAGAGATTGAGTGGAACTTCTAGCAAAAATAAGGCGCCAAAACTTACAAGCCTGCAAGATAACAGGAAAAAAAAAATTGAACATTTTCTGTAGAATTGTTTTGAGTGATTTTCCCATGAAGCCATAAACACACCTTTTGGATGATTTATATATGTAAAAAAAAAAAAATTCCATATACATGTGAAATTTCTCAACAATAGCTCTACCAACTCTACCAACACACAACAATTAATCTTAATTTTTTTTTTTTCTGTTCACTTCATTGATTTTATATCAAAACAGATAACACTCAGGACTTTTATCAAACAGGTGGTGAGCGTGTTCGATTTCAGTACAAAATATTGGGAACCCAACCATAAAACAAAGAATTAGTCGACAAGACAAGATTATTCATACAATGTTATAAAAAGAGAAAACTGACCTGTTTTTTTGGGTGTAAAAATTGAAATTCTTATATTTTGCGTTCTGAAGAGCTTGAGGAAGAAACGGCGCGGCGCTATGTAGTGTAATTGATGGTAAATGAAATTTGGGAAAGAATGATATTTGTGCCGGGCCTGAGCTAAACATGAGTATGTACTGGGCTTTATCTGATATTGGGCCTTGATTTTTAGTCCAAACACACTTTCAGCCTTTAGTCTAAGTAGGCTCGAAATACCTTATTAGGCTTAGATTTTATTGTTGGAGCCCAATTTATGGTGTCCACTCTTGATAATAGCAGTTTTTTTATTTTAAAGAAAGTTTTAACCTATGGTGTCCGCTCTTGATGATAGATCTTCTTCACCAGATCAAGACATCAATCGATTTTTGATGTAGGCAGGAATTGTATCTTTAGCATGATTTTCGTGTGCATGATAATTAACTAAGATGATTAGACAAAAGAACTGTTTTAGCAAATAGACGAAATAGGTCTCGTTTGTTTTGTTTTTTTGTTTTTTTTTGTTTTGAAAGGAGGTCTCGTTTGTTATAGCTTCACTTTCATGATTGAGTGAAATCATTCTTAAATTTTCTGTTTATACATGTGGATTTGTGCATTGAATAATATATGAAGCACCTAATAGGATTATTGAAAATTGAAAGACAAGCAAACAGGTTGTAATTAAGTCCCAGTACTAAGTACTAACACAAGTGCCACCATTTCATGATTTTTCGTGGTTGAGTGGGACTCACATTCATCACGTACACCTAATCAAACTAATGTGGGAAATTGTATTATGAAATTGGTTTATATAGCTTCAGTTCTCCTTGTAATGTATGATTCTTATAGGTCAACATGGTTGTGAGAGAGGTACTTTGTATAAGAGAAAAATTTTAGGTAGTCTCAGAGTATAATGAAATAATGTTTCCTCCTTTTACATTTATGGTAGACCTTACCTTGAATTTAATGAATGCACCCCACTATGAATATGAGAGAAAGAAACATCATCTTCCATACTTTGAAAATACCTATAAATTACTCCTATATAAGATAGTGTAATAAGATACTTTCTCTTAAGTGAGTTATGTAGTGTTGTACGAGCTCACAATACATTAGTATCTAAAATTACCTACATTTACCATACATTGATAATAAGATCGTAGGTGGACTTAGACTAGGGCTTGTAACAATTTCAATGTGGTGTCCATGTAACCTAGGAGGAGTATTGTCAAAGAATCAAAAAAGTGAAAGGTTTAAGATTTTAAAATTAGATCAGATTCAATTAAAAGTTAAATCATGATGATGTTATAAATAATAAATGCAAGTCTCACCCTGAAAAAAAAAATGAGAGGATCTTTTATATATATATATAAATATATATATATATATGTAAAAGTATTCTAAGTCATTTATTCACTTGAAAAATATATATTATAAGTCTCATTTCGAAAGGAGGAAAAGTGCTATAATTCTTCCTTTATAAATGGCATATTCATTCAAGTATGTTAAGTATTAAAAAAAAATATTAACTTTTATCAAGCCTGGGATTTTTAAATTAAATAAATAGTTTAGTTATTTTTTTTTTTTATCAATAATTATAATAATAATGCATGTGATTTTTTTTTAAGCAAAAAAAAAAAAAAATTGGTCAAGACCATTTTAGATTCTTGGGTTTGATTGCTTTTGATCCTTGGGCTTGACTGTTTTTTCATTGGTTTTTATCGATTTTGGAACAATTTTTATATTGGTTGGTTTTTAGTATTGGATCAAACTAAACATTGATTCTTGATTAACCCCATCAAACTGCTGGTCAATTTGTTTGTTTGTTTTACTTTCTCTTTTTTTTTTTTTTTTGGTTGAAAGAGTTTATTTGTTTTTTAAAACCATGAAAAATTAGCATTGATGGTAAAGCATACATATCAATAATAAGATGTCATCAAATATTCATATTACAAGCACAATTCAATGAATCCCTAAGGTGCATGCTCGGTTGGGAGAGTTTATTTTTGTTAGTTTATTGGACTTAAAAAAATAAACTTAAGTAAAATAAACTCAAGAAAGAGGTAAAGATTATAAAAATGTGAAAAAGCTAAATAAAACAATTGCTTTTCTTTTTTTTTTTTCTTTTTTTTTTTTTTGTTGAGAAACTAGACTAGCAGTGCCTGACATTTTATTAATAACTAGCATGTAGTCCGTGTTTACGCACGAAAATATTAACAATTGTGATGATAATATGTTCATCTTGGTAGATTTAGTTTCCACATTGAGCTTGGAATCTTCTTGGAGGCACTAATGAAACGGTAATGTATGAGAGTGTGAAGCAAGGAAGAGTGAGATTGAACATTGTGTTTGAACTTGGCCTTGCTCTTAGAAATCTGAAAGGAGGAGAGGGTAATATGTGGATCTAGTTGGTAGAGGTTGAGAGAGAAGGAGGAGACATGGGATGACGATATGACATTAGGAGGAGGTGATGTTTTACTTTCATAGTTTTTCTCGTTGGACTCCTTGGTTCTGGTAGTGGACAGGTGAGATGTTCACCCATAAAAGTGTGCAGATGAGATGTTCACCCATAAAAGTGTGCAGATGAGATGTTCTTGCTTAGGCCAATGAGCATTATCATTGTGGTTTTCTTGGCTTTCATGTTAAATGTTAATACATCATTTATTTGGGCACAAAAATTAGAAAATTTAGATAAGATACATGACACAAAATTGGAATCCAATTTATAATCTAATTAGATTTTTTTTTTTTTTTTTTGAGTTTTGGTTAGGACAAGTGACACAAAATTGAGAATTCAAATCTAGACACATGACACAAAATTGAAACTCTAATTTGAAATTCTATTTGAGTTTCTCTTTACTTCACCTATTATTATATATATAGATGAAGGAAAAGAGACTTCAGTGAACATCAAAACCAGCTAGAGAGGCTATGTCCTCAGGTAATTCTTCTAACCAAACCTGAGTGCCCCTACAAGTTTTTGCTTTTTTGGCTAATACATCACCGACAACATCACAAACTCGTGGAACATGAATGAACACTAAATATTGAAAGTCCAAAGCTAGAACGTGAATATCATCAATGACATGCCCATACGGTAAAACGTCAAAAGACCCCTCCTGTACTGCTTGAATGACTGTGCACGAATCACCTTCAAAAATGACCTGTGTAAGGCCAATCTCCTTAGCAAACTGCACTGCTCTACAACACACCAGTGCTTCCAACTCAACCACTGTCTGAGCTAGAGGGACTGACGTGGTTAATGCACCGATTGCCTCCCCGCGCTAGTCCCTAATTACGATGCCTAAGCCAGCCAAGTTTGCTGACTTAAACACCGCCACGTCGAAGTTGGTCTTAAAGAGAAATCATCAATATTCTTGGGTTTGTTTACTTTCTGTCAACCAAATTCATAAGAGGGCATTTTTGGTTTACTAGTCGTGAATATTGCACTTTGAATAATCAAGAAAAGGCATATTAGTGATCCTCACTCATTGAATTGAGTTTTGAATACAATAATAAAACAGGGTAAACTAAAAGCTTACATGAATCACGTTGGTTTTGTAAACTAAAATATGGGGGAACTTCAACATTTCCCCCTAAAAGAGTTACATAAATTCATAACAGTTTATTAGCTACGCGATGCCTAGTTATTTATCTTTTGTTTGATTTTCATGTTATAGATAGCAAAATTGAATAGAGAGCCTCCTTATTGTACAGAAACAACCATCTGTTCAATTCAAAATTAAGGAAGAAGAAGTGAACCGATGCCCTATTCAGGAATGGTACCCAAAATTTAAGTCTCTTTCCATTAAAACCCAAATCCATGAACTTCCAGAATTGTTTACTCAGTATTGACTTTCTTGATAGAAATTCACAAGTACCAAAACCACCTAGCCTCAACAATAATATTTTACTTGTCACAACTATGAGGCACGTAGCTCTTTAGCAAGGATTGCTGGATTGTTATCAAAGGCTGTTTGGATACCGCTTACATTGCTAAAAACTGAAAACATTGTAATAAAATAATTTTTAAATGTGTGAATAGTGCCGTGAGACTAATGAAAATTTTGTTGAAAAAAGAGGTTTGTGGGTCCCGTGAACAATGCACGGGACCCACTAGAACTAAGTTAACGCTCTTCTCAAAAAAAAAAAAAAAAAGTGAAACGCTAGATGAACGGGTACTAACTACTAAGTAGAAGAGCATAATTAAAAACCTCACCTCCTCATCTTTATTGCTAGGATAGAACAAGAGGATGAAAAAGAAAATCAGCAAAAGAAATGTTGTAGTAATCAATTGTTGTGGGCATATATATAGTGCATAGCTTGTTTGAGGAAAAAAGAAAGCAAAGTACTTGGGATATCACAAATTGGCAAAAGTAATTAAAAAAGAAAAAAGAGATAAAGAAAAAAAAAAAGTTTCTGTATGGTAATTTTTTGCTTGCTTTTAATTCCTCTCTATTAAAAGCAAAATGAGCCATGATGCAATTCTAAATGTAAGCGTGCATGCATGTGCATGTATGATGTATCTCTATTCTCTATATGTGTGTTGAAAGTTACATGTTACAAGAAGTACAGTTGGTAGTAATATACTAAAATGCTTATGGTTCAGGGGTGACCAAGTTTTGTATTACAATGTACTCGCAGATTGCCGAAAATGATTTTTTGTTTTGTTTTGTTTTTACGAAGAGGAATTTAGGCACAAGTGCTGCTTGTGTTTGGTAATTAGCAACGTAGAATCAACACGAATATTTAACTGTCATTATAGTTCTTAATTGTAGAATGGCGGAGACACATGCATGGTTGTGGGGCCATGGCCCTCCAAAATTTTAATTTTTTTTTAAATATAGGTATATTTTATAAATCTTAAAAAAAAAAAAGTTCATATGAGACTTTAATTGTAACATTATGATTTTGATTTGTCAAACATGGATGAAGTTTTGCAAACAATTTATATATTAAAAAGAAAATTATGAATAATTTAGCTATAAAAATAATAATTGATGAAGTTTATTAGGTGAAGTATATTATTATTGTTGAATATGTATTTTTTTTGTTCTATATATTTGTATATTGTATAACCAATTATATAGCTTTTGTATACTCGTTAGAATTTAAGAAGACTACAAGTTTCTCTTAAAAAAAAAATCATGTCTTGGGTGTGTATATATACATATTAAAGTTGATAATATATATATATATATATATATATTTATATAACTTTCTTTAGTATAATAAAATTAAAATTTATATTTTCATACACACGTATATTATGTGGATTTTTTAGGTAGTGTTTATATGTAATTTTTGTTTATCTTGACACAATAGTTTGGCCTCCAAACTCAAAATTCTTGGGTCTGCCAACCGCCCAAGGCATCAAATTCTTATCCAATAATTATAAGATGCAAATGGTGTCAAGTGTGAACTCTAATTGTAGAAGATTAATCCTATGAATAAGAGCATAGTTCTTGAACGACATATACGTTGTCACATAAATGCAAAACGACAGACTTGTGTTTGTCTCTAATCACATAAATCTTAATTTATTTTGTAGAATCTCTGATCCCAGAATTTAAAAAAAAAACAAAAACAAAAACAAAAACAAAAGACATTCTAGATTTGTAGAATGTCTTTTGTTTTGTTTTTTTTTTTTTTTTTTGAGAATCGTCTTTAGTTTAATATAAAGAAAAATCGTAGTTGTCTAATGTATTACTTATAACTTAGGGCATCCACAGCAGTGGATCTATAATTATAGCTATTTGGCACTACTAAAAACCACTTTATCTATTTTATCTATACATTTTACAAAATGTCCTACAGCAATGGATCTATTTTAACTTTCAACACAATAAAATAATATAATCTTTTCAATAAAATATTCATCATCTACAGCATCATCTCCATCTTTTTCTCTCTTCCTCTTCATCTCTATCTTCTCTGATACAGAGCAAGCAAACCACCACACCCACGGCAACAATCACACAACAGCAACACACCCACGGCACACGGCAACAATCACACAACAGCAACACACCACAGCAACCCACAGATCAACAACCCACCACCACCAACCCACAGGCCACAATCCACCGACCCATATCCACGAAACCCATGGCATAAACCCAGCACAAACACAAACTCAGCACACATACACAAATCAAGCACAAACTCGGCGGCAATGGGTTAACAGATCGGCAATGAGGCTAGCACAAACTCGGCGGCGATGGGGTTCGGGTAATAGATTGGCGATGGGGCTTAGGGAGATGGGGTCTCGACCTGTCAGAACCGATCGGTAATGAGCGAGCTGGCCGGCGAGCTGAGGGATGAGGAGCAAGAGAGAAAAAAAAATTGAGGAAGAAAGAAGAAAGGAGAGAAGCCAGAGAGAGAAAAAGAAAATAGAAAAGGATTGTTTAATGAGAGAAGAGAGAGAAGTGTAATAAATTTTTTTTTTTTTTTTTTTTTTACCTTTGAGCTACAGTGCACATTTATCTTTAGATGTGCTTGTGTTTGTCTCTAATCACATAAATCTTTATTTTCCGGAATCTCTAATCCCAGAAATTAAAAAAAAAAAAAATCCAAAAGAGATGCACATTCTAGATTTGTAGACTGGGATAAGCCAAACCCCAGTTGTCAATTTAATTATAAAAAGAAAAAGAAAAAAAAAAACTGTATTTGTCTTATGTATTGTAACTTACTACAAAAATTACCTGTCCATATTATTTTTCATTTGTATTTCCTCCATATATGCAAACAGAAGATGGAAGAATTTATTTTTAGTCAACTTAATTGAGTACATGTTTCAATTAATTAAATAATTTTAGTAACGCAATTTTATTTTCAACTTATCAAGGTGAAAAGTTATAATTGGTTTTTTATTTTGACCAAAAGGTAACATGTTATAATTGATACATTTTAAAAGTGGTATTAATGATGAGTCTATATAATAGTGATTTTGCATTAATCACAAATTAATTGTCACCTCTTAATTAAGTTGTGAGAAAAGTTATGTCCATGACATTGTTTTTATTTATTTCCAAGATTCATATATAGTGTAAGAAGATTTCCCCTTCACGGTTAAGCTGTGAGTTAAAACTTCAAATACCTTACAGTAAATTTTAACCTAGCTTAATTTTGTCACTAACATTTTGAGTTAAACCTAAACATCAAAGGTTTGGCATAATCTTGAATTGAATTTCAAGAAAGAAAGAAAAAAAAAAAATTTAATCTTCAGGTACTTTCGAAATATAACTTACGCAGTATACTATATTAATTAAAAAAATTATTTAATAAAAAAATCATTTTTTTCGCATGACTTTTTGAACTTATGCCATAAATTTTTATAGACAAAGTTTAGTTACAAAATTAGTTGTAACCTTAAACTATAGCCTTACTCAATATTTTTTTCATTGGAGGTAAATTTTGACAAATCCACCATTGGATTATATATATTTTCTTCTTATATCCTCCATTCTTGCAAAATTTTTAGAAAATAAAAGATCAATTGCTATGTCATCAATAAATTGTTTAAATTGTAAGTTTTTGTAGTTTAAAATTATGTATAAAATATAAAGCTTATAGATCATATAGTAAATAATATCCAATTAACACGAAATTTGACATGTGTATTAAGAGCGTAAAGAACATGTAATTCAACAATTAGATTTTCAAAATATGTAATAACATTTATTTTACTGAGTAAGGTTGTAGCTTCAGGCTACAACTAATTTTGTAGCCAAACTTTGTCAATCTTTTATTAAATGGAGTGACATTTTTTTATTGGTATAGAGTAACGTGTTAGCAAATAATTATTCATTGTATTGATGTTAGTTAATTTAATGAGGTTTAAAAGGAGAATTGAAACAAAATTAGCATAATTATTACCGTGAATATTGAGTTGTTACTGAGTTGTAACTTAATTTTTAGAGGTTAATTTACTTTGTGTGGGTTCCTGTTTTAGAAGATACCCAGGACCAGTAATGACGAAGGATTTGGTCTCCAAAGACAGGTGTTTGATTGTTGGTTGGATTGGGCTTGACTTACCGCGACCTTATTGGGCCATTTTATGAGTCAATATGTGCATAAAACAAGCACCCCACAACACAAATACACACACACACACACACACACACACATATTTATTGGTTGAATGAATAACTAAGGAATGGCAAATAAAATAAAAGGAAAGCAAATAGAACGTCACAGATCCTTAGATAGAATGGCATTATGCTTCATTATATTAAATGTCCGAGTATAGTGAGTTTCGTTTTGCTAGGATATGTCACAAAGCTCAATAAAAGTTTAAAAATCACAAACTTAGATAGCTTTTCTTAGGCTTTCAAGACTTGTGAAGTTTGAATTCCTTTGAATTCAAGTAAATCTTCAAACATTCACTTTAGGGTCCCTAGCCATGCCTTACTTTTCACTCTATCTTAGACTCACAGCTCTCTTTTTGTATGCTGAATACTTCTTGCTTCTTACCCCTTATCTTAGTTGGGGTTCTGACTCTTTTATAGTGCCCTTTTAGGGTTCTTCCATGTTAACAATCCAATCCTTTGTGTTCTGGATACCAAAACCGATGTTATGCCCAAAAATATTGGTGGCTAGTCCTTTCCCCTTTCTTCTTTGATTTCACCTTCCTGGGGACTGGCAGCCAAAAGCCCACCTGTTGGCTTTCCTTTTTCGGGAGACCCTTTGTGAGTAAGTCCAAACACTTCTCCAAAGTTAAGGCTTCTTATTCTTTCCCCAAGGTCTTGCTGAAAGGGTAGCCAGAAAGGCTCCTGACCACTGTCCTTCTTAGCTTTCCTTCTTTGTCTTGCCCGAGGTCCTAGATCCCTTCAACAGGTGTTGGTCCTTAAACCACCATCTGTCTCCATCACTCTCTGCTGGGTCTTAGGTAATTGATCTTGACAGGACCTTTTTTGCTCTTCGTGTCCCCTTTTTTACATGAGCATGCCATCCTGACCCGTCCACGTCTTGGTTGGTATTTTCCAACCTTCCTCTCAGGATCTACTCCTTGAGGCTAGTGGATCCTATGCAACTTCCGCCCAGATCCCACCTGCCCCTTTGGACTTTCTTAGATGTCATGGTTTCTTTTCATCCTTGGGCCAAGCTTTCCTTAGCCCTCCTTCTCTAGGGCCTAAAGCTTATTTTCTTCTTCTTACAGGCCCAGCTTTCCTTTTCCATCTTAAGCCTCAAACCTTCTTCCTTTTTCTCACTTCCATGGGCTGGGTCCTCCTTGCTTTTATGGGCCTGGCTCCTTGCTATATTTTGAACCTCAACACTTTGTAAATGGATCCTGATAATTTTAGTGATACCCTTATCACAACTTTTTTACTATAAGTTTCTGCTTTGTAGTCTAGTAGAATCTGCAGGCACTTCAAATTTGTCTTAAATGAGATAGTTTTGATCATAATCCGTGTCTTTATCACTTGAAACATTGTGTCAACAACAAAATTTAGCATAAGAGACCACTTATGGTATACACATATAAATAGACTTGTACTTAGTTTTTCAGTATCAAGCAACAAACAAAGCTAGTTGGGTTGATTGCAATTGTTTACCACCAAGATACAAAATCAGAATGGAGATCAACACCGCTGTGGAATTTGGTCATTTGAGCCTAGGAGTACGCTGAATAAATATGATGGAAGGTGAAGAAGCATTGGCTAATACGTGTTGATAGGGGTAAAGCTCCCACCAGACGGTGGCAGCCTGCACAGGCTGACGGCTCGACCTATGATGACGGATGTATATGACGGACGCCGTATATTGACGACCTGACTCCTAGGGGGCGACGGGGAGAAGGTCGACGGACGTTGTCATCAGGCACTGAAGCCTATCTTGCCACGTACGCTTCCTTGGGAAAGTGGATCTTGTCGCATACGCTACTACTTGGCCAGATATCTTACGTAGCACGATTCACTCCCCCAAAAGGGATGTCTTGCCCAACACACTTGGGGACCCAAGGAGTATCTTGCGCCCCACGCTACTCAGGGGCAATTTCGGTACGGTGATATCTTCTCCAGTACGCCTTGTCTAAAGGCCTCTACTACCGCTATAAATACCGCCACGCCCTTCAAAATCGAGGTACGCATACTGAGACCCAACTCTGGCACTCTGGAGTTGTGAGCAATACTGACTTAACCATCGGAGGGTCGTTGGTCGATACCACGCCGGTACTTCCCTTTGAGGTTCTTCTTACCTGTGCAGGTTCGTCGGGAGTACGCGCAGGCCCTGCAGCTCACTGGTTTGATTCTTGACATCATCACGTGTGTTAAGAGGCGGCGAAGAAATATTTCCTCTGCACCTACAATAACTTGCAGTATTGAAGGTGACCAACAACAGAAGTAATCACAGGCAAACCAAGCCACTACTATTGGTAGCGTGAAGAGAAGTTCAAGATTTTGTGGAGTCAGCAGGTTCAATATAGAACTCTATTTCTTAACATAATTAATATGTCCTTTTTGTGGAGTAAAACTTAGATATAGTTTCATAAGTGTTATACCTTGTATTCTCTAATATTGTGAATTTGTTTAGTACAAAATGGAGGCTAGATATATGTACATATGACACACACACAGATGGACTAGACGTTTTGAAGCTCATTTATGGGATAAAGGGTCATGGAATCCAACATAGAGGAAGACGGGAAAGCAAGGTACATTACATATATATATATCTACATCACTTGCTTTCATCCATTTTTATGTACTTTTATCTGCATGTATACGTGTTCTTCTTGATTACTTATGTCTTCTTTACTGTTTGCATATTTCAAATTGTCGTCCTGGCGAGTTCTACTATGTAAAGTTGTGATTTTCAACTAACTTGTGTTGGCTTTAATTCTATGCCAAAATTTAATTGTAATTTCTTTAATCATTTTCCCTGTATGTATGTAGGTTTATTTGTAAGGGATGAGTGTAAGAGATCGGTGAAGAATCAAACATTAAAAGGAGAATTAGTGCAATTTGCGAGTAGCTCGCGAGAAGCAACCTGCGAAAAGGCCATATGTGAAGCACATGACTGGAAGCTGAAGAGTCATGTTAAGCTGTCAAGTTCGCGAGTGTTTCGCGAGAAGAGCCATCCCGTGAAGTACTCGCGAAACATTCTATTTGGCAAAAAGTTAAGTTGCTTTACCAATTCTTTACCCACATTATAAATACTTTCATTACCCACGAATTGTAAGGAGCGCTTTAGAGAAAAAACCCTAGAAATACACTTGAGAGTTAGAGATTGTTATACCCATAATTATCTACACACTTCCTTGTGGTTTTCCTCAACTCCTACCTCTCTATCTCTAGATTCTTGAGAGGTTGTTAGCCCAAACACTTAGCACACCCATTTTGAGTGTTAAGTGAGATTTTGGTGCTGATGGAAAGCATTGGAAGGAGTCATTTATTGGCGGATGTGATTAGGCTGAATTATGGGATTCGGAAAACTAGAGAAGGCAAGACTCTGAGAAGTCTGTTGGTGGCGGAAACTTGGAGGGCTCAAGTACATGTGGTGGACTAGGCTTGGAGGATCTTTTATTATTCGTGTATTCCAACTTTATTCTCTAGTGGATCGATTTTGACTTGGAGGGTTGTGGAGAGGTTTTTCGCCGAGTTCTTCAGTTTCCTCTTCAATAACACGTTTTGGTGTTATCTTGTATTTACATCTCTCTTCCCTACTCTTTAAGCTTTCATTTTGTTGTTGAATATGGCTTAGGGTAGTGTTATCGACTCATTGCGCTTATTTACTCTTTTTCCGCACTTAATTTAAGTTAGAGTAAAAGCAATCTAGTCGTAATTTTTAATATGGGGTCTGAACAAGCTTTTGTGTTTTAGCACAAATCTAAGCTTTCATACAAGCACTCTTTGGTCTTGCGCCATGATTTCAAATGCTCTCGTTGTTATACGAAGGTTTGTGCTATATGTTCTACATCAATTTCGCTGCATTACAATGTATGAGAGAACACCCATAAATATTGGATATTTTGAAATGACAAAACATAGATGTAGCCTCTTAAGTGCTGTTTCTTAGATGTAACCAAGTTTTGCCCATTCCAAATTATCATCTTTACGAGTGTTGACTTAAGTATGAGTAACTTTAACCTGCGCCACATTCATACCAACTCCGAGGTCCAGTCATAACAACACATTTCACCAAAAGAGGTATATAAATATATTTAAAACAATTATTAAATCACTTAAGCATAAAAAGTCCCAAGGCTAATGTCAAATGGCAGTTTAAGACCCTGCAAATCTGCAGAACTTTATCACAAATGAAAAAATGTGAGGACTCAAAAGCAAGCATTTGAGAAGAGAAATGGAGGGAGAGAATTTGCCACCACAGCAACCGGATGAGAAGGAGCATCAATACGTAAACAAGGGTCCAAGTGTGAACTCTAATTGATGAAGAATCCTAGGGATAAGAGTATATAGTTCGAGAACGACATATATGTTGTCGCATAACCGCATACGACAGACTTGTGTTTGTCTCTGATCCCAGAAATATTAATAAAAAAAAATCTAAAGACAATTTGGATTTGTAAACTAGGATAATTTGCAAAAAAAGCTATCCATAATCACATCAGTAATTTACAAGATTTGTATTTATTAGATTTATAATTAAATTCATCATTTTCTAACATGTTAAGCTTTTGGAATAATCGGTAATTTATTTGTATTTGCTGTTGTTCAAGTTTCAAATCTTTCCTCCCCCATTATAACTATCAAATTTATCAACAACAAAAAATTTCCATTGATATTTTGATCTAAACCTAAACATAGCCCATATGATCTAATCTTGAATTGAATTTCCAAAAACAAAAAAGAAAAAATTTATTATTTTTAATAATTCAATAATTGGGGGAGAGGAATTGAAACGCTAAACATCTCCATTAAAAACATTAAGAGCCAATAAAAAAAACCCTTAAAAAATATATATATATATATATTTGAAATAATTATAGCGTATGCGGCTAACTTCGCAGTTTGAACTTTTTTCCCTAAACCCTTAAGCGTTTTGTGCATGAGTGGTGCAAATTAAGCCACAAGTGTCTTGGCCTTGATCTTTGAATCTTGGTTTCATGGATATCTAATTTGCTGAGGTGTACTTTGTAAATGTAACCCGGATACTTTTTTTTGGGGGGGGGGGGTGGGAGAGGATTGAGACAGCCTTATCACAGCTCTTTGACTATAAGTTACTGCTTCATCGTATAGTTGAATATTGCAGGCACTTGAAGTTTGTCTCAAATGATTTAGTTATGATCGCTAACCTTGTCTTTATCACTTGAAACATAGTGTCAGCAACAAAAATTAGCATAAGAGACGACTTGTCGTATACATGTATAAATAGACTTGTAAGTAGTTTCTCTATATCAAGCAATACATCTAGTAGACTACTATTATTTGCAGTAAGAGACAATATCAGAAATGGAAATTAAGAATGCTGTGAAATCTGAATTGAGCCCAGGAGTGCGGCGCTTGTGCATGATGGAAGGTGATACGTTGGCTAATAATAAGTGTGTTAAACGGTGGCGAAGAGATTTTTCCTCTGCAGCTGCTTTAAGCTGCAATATGGAAGGTGATCAATAACAGAAGCAACCACAGCCTGACCAACCCACTACTGTCACTGGTGTGAAGAGAAGTTCAAGATTTCGTGGAGTCAGCAGGTTCAATATAGAATTCTGTTTCTTTACATATGCGCGCGCGCGCACACACACACACACATATATATATATATATATATAGTTGTCTGTTGGGTAAAACTTGGATACAGTTTCCTAGATATATTATATGTTAAGTTTTCAATATAAAAAGTAGAGTAGTCAAGGAATTGTATCTAAATTTCGCACTCTATCAATATTTGAATTTGTTGATTAGAAAATGGAAGCTAAACATGGGTGCTTATGACACAGACACAGATGGACTGGACGTTATGAAGCTCATTTATGGGATAAAGGGTCATGGAATCCAACACAGAAGACGAAGGGAAAGCAAGGTATATCACATATATAGCTACATCACTTGTTTTCATCCATTGCCATGGACTTTTATTTACATACATATATGTTCTTCTTGATTGCTTACACCTTTGATATTTGCACGTTGGAATATTTGCTGGCATGGAGCAGTGTATCTAGGTGAGTACTTTAATTGCTAATTGTAACCATCTTTTCTGTATGAAAGACTCAATTTAAAGGGCACTGACTTACCCCTTTGCCATTGCTGTTTGATTTATAGGAGCTTATGATGAAGAAGAATCTGCTGCAAGAGCATATGATTTAGCAGCGCTAAAGTATTGGGAACATCAACTTTTACAAATTTCCCGGTAACAGTTATTATACATGAATTTTAAAACCTCCCTTTCTTGTTCTAAAGAAAAAAGAAAAAAAAAATCTGGGGGACAATGATGTATTCTTTTCTCAATGCGAGCAGTCTGATATGATACTCTTGCAGGTATCTGACTATGAGAAAGAAATTGTGGTTATGAGGACTATGACTAAAGAAGAATACTTAGCTTCATTGAGAAGGTACCTCATCCCCTTAAGAATCACTTTCCTTAACAAGCTTTCCAATATTATCATAAATGTAATTGGCTTTTTATATTTGTTCATATAGGAGAAGCAGCATTTTTCAAAGAGGTGTATCTAAGTATAGAGGGGTAGCTAGGTAAACCAACGGTGAGAAAATATATAACACAAAATTCAACGGTGAGATTTTCCAAATATGCAGCCATGTTAGTTTTTTAGTGGGACTTGTAGCCAAACTTAATCTTTTAAAAAACTATACCAAATAAAATATGTGGACTTAATTTATAAATTATGTTATACCAAATGCACAATATTGATAAAAACGTCAAATGCACTTAAGCATATGGAACTATATTACTTTTTCGCTCCATTCAACAATAATACATACTGATATACATATGTGTGTGTGTGTGTGTGTGTGTTAGTGTTATTAAAATCATTTTTTTTTAAATATACCATAATTAGTTGACTAAATTTGAACATATCCAAGAATATTAAAAAAATATATACACCCACATCCCATGGCATTTTTTGCCAAATAGCATAATTTTAGGAATAATTTAGGAAAAAAGCACTAGACCAAAGTTATTTAATTATGTAGCATTTTTTGGAACTCGAGTTTGGTAAACTCGAGTTCCAAGCATTATGACAATTTGATCAAACATAATGCTTGGAACTTGAGTTTGTTAAATTCGAGTTTCACTTGGAACTCGAGTTTGACAAATTAGTTTCAAAAAAATTCTACATAACTAAATAACTTTGATCAGATGCTATTTGGAAAATTTTTCTAAAAATTATGCTATTTAGCAAAAATTTTCTCACATTCCATGGAACATAGGTAACATGTTCCATTAAGTTTAAATTTTTATACTCTCATAAAAAAAAAAGTTTAAATCATTATATAAGTTTGGAATTCTATCCTTTTTTTTTCTTTTCAAATTGAAGCATAATACCTATATTATTAAAGCTTGAATTTTAAGGCAATCTTTTGAATATTTATAATATTTATTGCTTTTTAGGGCTCATATCTTTAATTTCTAATGTCTATTTTGTTTGTATTTTTTACTCGAAAACTAAAGAGTTTTTCTCAAATAGAATAAAATTTCATACTATTCAACCCAAAAATTAAGGGGAAAAAAAAAATATTTTTTTGAGCCCAAAACTAAAAACGCAACCTACAAAAAGAATCAATTTTTAAGGCTCAATTAGTCCAAAATGGTCTGAATGGACCAAAATGAACAAAATTGGAACGAAGGGACCAAAGTGGACCAAAATTAACTAAGATAGACTAAAATGACACAAGTAAACCAAAGTAGACCGAATAAGACCGAAATGGACAAAAGCATGGACTGAGTGGACCAAACTGACAAAAAAGTTACACTAATGTAATTTTAAAAAAGTGTAACAACAATAAATGCTACAATTTAATTTTTAGATATTATATAGATAGTACAATGAAGTTTGTAAGTACAAATTTTATATTTTATTTAATTTCTTAAAAATGGTATTAGTAAATTTAATAAAAATAATCAATAGATAATATAATAATAATCTAGTCATAAAAATTGTAAACACAACATTTTATGTAATTCTCATGTTTTATAATTGCATTATTGTATTTTAAATACATCGATCAAAATGTATACAATATATAAAGACCAAAAAGCACAAGAAACCTGCTAAGAATATAAACAGTACTTGTATAATATAATAAATTAATGGTTTGTCATTTTATTCAAGATTAAGCAGTTAAAAAGTGCTTAAACGTATCTGCCCCTTAAACTTATCTGCCCTTAAACCTTAGTCTAGTTTTGACAAGACTCGATGCTCAAAGCACACTTTTAACAACACTACAAACACGTATTTAACCCAGATACTCACCACACTTCAGTTCAGATGGTAATGCCAATCTTACTAAAACACTTCAGAAGTAGAGTGCATATGTTGTATGATATTGGTTTTCATGCATACGTGGGTGTGGGTGGTTTATTATTATTATTATTATCCCTTTCTTTTCTCCGGGAAAGGGGTGGATGGATTGCTTTGGAGTCACCTATTAAGAGCAATTAGGTGTAATTGAAACATCACTCAGAACTCACAAGGAACCGTTACTAAGACCACTTTTATTATGCACCAATCATATAACAATTATGAAAATAAATTGTGAAAATTTTGGTCCCTAGACTTACTGCTTTATCGGGCTTCTTACAGATCCTACCTCCTTATCTTCCAGTCTTGATACAAAACTGGAGGAGAGTCCAACTTAATTTTGTTACTATTTTTTTTTTTTTTTTTGTTAAGTCTTATTTTTGCTACTATTCATGAGCCCTACTGTAATTTTTGGGTACTATCCATAAGTCTCATTATACTATTTCAGTTAACTTTTACCTTTATCTACAGTACTTTCAACAAAAAGTTTTCAATTTCAGCAAAATAATAAATAGATCTCAAACAGACCCTTAAGCAGACAAAAGCTGGCCAGGAAAAAAATCTGAAGCCTAACATAAAAATCT
This sequence comes from Lithocarpus polystachyus, assembly GCA_033629205.1. Classification (NCBI taxonomy): domain Eukaryota; kingdom Viridiplantae; phylum Streptophyta; class Magnoliopsida; order Fagales; family Fagaceae; genus Lithocarpus; species Lithocarpus polystachyus. Next base: position 79,281,354 of record CM066164.1, read on the forward strand.
AACAAATTTTAAGGGAAAATGCTAAAACTACTTCCAAATTTATTGCAAAAACCTTACAAAGTATCACATCAATAACATAATAAACAAATTTCTTAATTATTTTTTTGTATTATATTTCAAAACTTGCCGGGTTAGTTTGTAAATCCTATGTAATAAAATTGGTAAGAGTATAAAAGAGGTACAGGTCAAGTCTCATATAGATAATAGATTCAGCTGACCCAAGTCAGCCTTTTAATAGCGTCTGAGATATATAGAAACAAACTTCACAACACTACTAGACTTCATATAAATTTATCCTTGATGTACTGGAAAATATGAGAAATATTAAAGAAAAAAAAAACACATGTGCATATATATCTTGACACAAGAATTTGGAAAACCAAATTGTGTGTCAAATAAGTACTGGATGAAGTACCATATGATGGTCTAGCATGTTGAAATCAACACTTGGTCGAAAGAGCCCTGCAAAGTTCAAAGCGGTGTAAGCAAAATTGAATAAGAAGCTGTACAGCAAATATGTCAAATTCTGCAAAGGATAACATAAAAAGAACAAGAACTGTTTGAAGTACATGCATAGTAGCTTTTATGCCATTAGGCTCTGGACTTATCAACCAACACAATCTGTAAAATAAACAGGATAGCTAATTCATATCTACCCCATCATACCAATGCCTTGTCAGTCCCAAATTCCAAAATATAACCAATGATCTAACACTATAAATAGAAGCCTACAATAATTCAATAAGAAATTAAGGAATGAGCTAGTCCACAATCTAGGAAGACTGGAACCAGAAAGTTATTTGTACCTCTGCTCTCAGTGATGAACCAGTGTCTAAAACATAGATTTATTATAAGTGGCAACCACCTTCGCTCAATTAACAAAGACATACACAAGATTTTTGATAAGTAACAAAGACATATAAAAGATATCTTTGGCACATACGATGCTCTAAAAGAGGAACCTCAAAAAGATGTAAAGATGGGGAAAACTATATGGGTGTTGTTTGTGAAGCATAATAAAGGCTTCAGACATGGCATAACTAGAATATTAACATTAGTCAGTTTTTTCATTTGATATACAAGTATTTAGTTAATTTTCACTGGGTAATTACATTAAACTCTTCTCAGAAAGTAAATATTTTTTGTGTGAACCATTGTAGAAAGCAAGTGGAAGTGAGGACATAGCAAGAGCATGAAATGGTGACCACAAAAATATGCCAAGAGCAGAAGAAGCATCAAATCATTTTTTTTTTTTTTTGTGTGTGTTTTATCTTTGACTTTTTCTCACTAGGAATATGATGGCAGAATCATAACATGGTTAAAGAAAGGATATTCTCTTTGGAAGCTTAAAGCTAAGGCAAGGCCCAAGAATAAGTGTCCACGGTAGTTAATTAAGTTTTTATATTTTATTTGGTTATTCTTGAGTCGGGTATTTTAGTAATTTTACAATTGTTGGGTATGGGCCATAGTTATAGGCCATGGATTTTATTAATCAGTCTTATTTAATTATGGGTCTTTATGTAGGGGCTTTGTTTTAATTTATTAGGTTTAAATAGCAGTCCTAGTACTAGTAGGAATCCTAATACTACTAGTAAGAGTCTTTATATATGCTGTGCTCAATGTATTCAAGGAGCAGAATGAGTTGATTAATAAAATTGAGTGTTTTGAGCATTAGGCATGTTGGCCTTTATTGTTTCTTTCTCCTTCTCTCTTCTCGTTATTTTTTCTTCTGTCTTTCCACGGTTACTGTTCACACAGCCCTAACTTCTCTCTAGTTCTTCTTCTTTCCTAACCCACCACAACTAAGCGTTCAACAAATCCTCAATTTGTCCTACATCAGAATATTACACTAAATAAAATCAATGACATTGAAAGTTTAATCACATACCGCATACATATCAAACATTTATGACAATTAATAAAACATGCTCAAACAGGTAGGATACTCAAAAATGGGGTTTAAAAGGCACAGTTTCCTAGAAAATGATTAAATACATATGAAAGCACACGCTATCCTCTAGAAAAATGCACTTGAGATGAAAATTTAAATTCAAACCTCATCAGGGTTCTTGACTGGTCTTCCAATCTAAGACCACCCTCTTGCACAATAGCATCTGGTGCTGGCCCATCAATGCTTCCAGACAAGGAGTCTGCAATCTCCTTAAGACCCTGAAAGCAAAAATAAAGCGGCAATGTTAAAACAAATGGAACACATTTTACCAAAAGTTACATATAAATATATAATCAACTACTTAAGCATAAAAACTCCCACGTATCAAGTGGCAGTATAAGGCCCTGAAAAGTTTGCAGAACTTTACAACTGAAAATATATGAGGACTCAAAAGCATGCATTTGAGAGAGAGAGAGAGAGAGAGAGAGCACTTGCCACCACAGCAAGAGGAAAAGGACCATCAATCAATTACTTAAGCATAAAAAGTCCAAAATATCAAGTGGCAGTATAAGACCCTGATATATATGAGGACACAAAAGCAGGCATTTGGGAGAGAGAGAGAGAGAGAGAGAGAGAGAGAGAGAGAGCATTTGCCACCACAGTAAGAGGAAAAGGATCATCAATCTTTCTTTTTGGCTTACAACAAGAATAATTAGCTATGGAAGTGGCCTTGAGAACCACAATAAAGCCTTTGCCAGGTCCATCAACTACAAATGATGGGAACAGATATGCCACTCTGAAAAACTTATTCAAATGATACACTCATCAGGCCTACTCCTGTAAATGTAGGAAAAAGATAAATCCTAGCACAAAAATATACACATGACGGAAAGTGTCACCATGTGAGAACTTTCCTGACTTATGCAAGTTATAGATAACTACATATCACGGACATTGAGGATTTACGGTATAAGCAATACATGACAATCAATTGGATGTTAGTTGGGGATGTGAATCAATCAATCTTATCAGTTCTATTTTGCCAATTCAGCAACCAGAAGAAAAAGTAAAGGTACATAGGAAAAAAAAACCTTCAAACTTGGAGGTTCCTGGTATGTGAGTAGAGTACGAGATTTTCCAGTAATTTTAAGTTGCTCCTGCAAAATATTGAACAATTAGTTAAACTAATGATCAGCCATATAAGAAGGCACCAGAGATGAGACTACAATTATGCAGTTAAGAAAATAGTAGAGACAGTATGATGCACTCTTTAGCACATTCAATATTGTTGATTATGCCAGTAAATTTTATTAAAAAAAAAAAAGATTATTCCAGAACCACCAAATACTGTTTGTGCTTTCAAATAACAAGGAGATAATATCAGACGCCATCACTGCCACTTCAGTGTGTGGCATGGAATGAACATCAGTGGCAGGACCGTTGTTACCTCCAGATACAATTTGATTTATTACAACTAAAATGGATACATTTGAAGTATTAACTATTTCGAGAGCTCAAACAACCCCTCCCCCCTACCTCCCCCCTCTTTCAAAGAAAAGAGACATGACATTAAAAGTTAACTACAAACTATATTTAAAACCACAGATTCAAACCTTCAGAACTTCAGGCATTATCCCTTTTTTGCCATCAACAAAGTTGCAGAGGTACAGAACACCAAGATTTGCAATATCCTGTAAACAAAAAATTATGTCAGCAACTCCTCAAGAAGATACATACAACTGCAAGATTAACAGCCAACACCGTTGCAAGTCATAAATCAGAGGTGGTTTATCCTCACAGTAGTAAGTTCAGACAACGAGTCATAATTATAAAGATATCAAGCACCCATGACAATACAACTGCAACTGACATTCATAAACTAAGACATCACTCAACTTACCTTTAATCAACCTAAATTTTCCCAGTTATTGATGATTTGTTTTTATTTTTTTCATGTATGGTGAAACATGTGTAGCTAATCAATGCAATATCAATTTTTCACCAGTCAAATTATCCAAATCACGTCTTACTAAAAATAAAAATTAAAAAAAAAAAGTCATTGTTGCAACCACTTTTAATTATTTTTAGCAAATAAAAAACTTTTATTGTAAGTCATAAATCAGAGGTGATTTATCCTCACAACAGTTAGTTCAGACAACCAATCATAATTATAAACATCTCAAGCACCCATGGCAATACACCTGCAACTGACACTCATAAACTAAGACATCACTCAACTTACCTTTAATCAACCCAAATTTTCCCAGTTATTGATGATTTTTTTTTTCCATGTTGAAACATGTCTAGCTAATCAGTGCAATATCAATTTGTCACCAGTCAAATTATTCAAAACACATCTTACTAAAAATAAAAATTAAAAACTAAAAAAAAATTATTAAAAAAGTCATTGTTGCAACTTCTTTTAATTATTTTTAGCAAATAAAAACTTTTATTGCAAGTCATAAATCAGAGGTGATTTATCCTCACAACCAATCATAATTATAAACATCTCAAGCACCCATGGCAATACACCAACTGACACTCGTGAACCAAGACATCACTCAACTTACCTTTAACCCACATAAATATTCCCAGTTATTGATGTTTTGTTTTATTTTTTTCATGTATGGTGAAACACATCAATGTCGAAACTTCTTTTAATTATTTTTAAGCAAAAAAAAAACCTTTTATTGCCAAAACTGGATTACCTGGTTTCCTATAAACAAGCACCCCCCCTATCCCCAATTCCTCTAGTTAGCATCAAACAGAATTTCACCCAACTAAATTACCACTATAGGCATGTACTTATCCAATAAATAAAATTACCACTATAGGCAGGTATCTTCTCTCCAATTATTGATACAAATCTAACTTTTCAACATAGATTACAATTCCTTATGACCTTTTTATTTTGGCTTGATTCCTTTTGACCCTTTTTTTCCCCTTTCTAGTTAGGACCTCTTAACTTTTCCAGGCTAGGATACAACTCAAATACAGAAAATTGTGGCTGCTGTCATAGCATACAATAGAAACTTATTTATTTGTTAAAATATTGCTTCTTGTGTTACAAGAGGAGATAAAGAAAGTCTTACCTGCTTATCTTCCAATGTACATATCTTCCCATCCTGAAACAAAGAGAGTTAACATTACGATCAATTCCAAAAGGAGGGAAAAATTTCACAAGCACACACACACATGTGAAGGGGACTAAAGGCCCACTTATTATTTTTACAATATCTCCTATTCTGCATTGCATGAAAACAGAAGGAAACGAAAAAACATTCCTCTTTTTTTTTTCTTTAATCGGCAACAAATGGCAAAAGAAGGAATCAAAAGAGAGAAAGCTTCAGGGTAAAAGGTTGGAAAGAACAAAACACAATACAAAAGAAACACCATTGCAGACACCACCAATATAATAAAATTAGACTACTTTCATTAAAATAACTCACCAAACCTTCCACCAGTCTCTGCAAGTCATTCAAGTCATAGCCAATGTCAGAAAGAGATTTTTGAACTTCTGCAACCTGTTACAAAATTTTTGAAATGATAATGTAAATGAAACCACAGAAACAAACTGATTATGTTTGACAATTACCTAATATCCATGAAATATATATATATATATATATATATATATATATATAGACACACTAGAAAGTATAGATAACTGATCTGCATGACTTGAATTAGTATGGGGCTATTCAAATTGTATAATGTATAAGACACCAGACATCAATCCTAACTAAATACCACATATTAAAAGTAAAAAAATTAGATAATACCTAAATAACCCAACAATGTCTGAAACTTAGCTAAAACTTCCCATTATTTATGAGTATCATCAGAAAAAACTCCAAAATACCCACCATATTATATTGCACTTTCAACGATATTGTTTACTCTAGAAACAAAGAATAACAAACTCATAAAAACCTCATAGCACATACATCACTCTTAATTAACTTTGACATCTCATTCTGCTTTTCCATTTTATCATCCAAGTTTGCAATTCGCTGTGTCAAATGCCTCTTTGTTGCCTGCCCAACAGAAGAATTGTATGCAAAATCAGAATTTGTACACAAACATTAAAAGTATTAAGGAAATTCACAGAATAAACTCAACTAAAAGATGAACATTGACTTATTAAATTTAAATTTACTCAATAATAATTTAGTTTTCCTCTATATGTACATTACTAACAAGGATGCTCTTTTTATTCTTTATTAGATAAGTTACACACACACCAATGAGTTTTGAACCCCGTCCTCACCCTCTACCCACATTTTTGAGAGGAGGAAGGGCCATTTGAGCCAAAACTCATTGGCCTAACAAGGATGCTGTTGACCCTTTGCTGCCAACATCAGAGGTAAAGCAGCAACTCCATCACCACACCTTTTAATTATTTATATACATAAATATATAGCAGAGTGTGAACAAAGTCAACCACAACATAAATGGTCAATACAAATATCCTTCTAAATATTATTTCAAAAGTACTCAAACTATTTGGCAAAGATATGTTGGTCTGACAAGGATCCCAACAGGTTCATAATTGAACGAAAAAAAAAAAAAAATAGATTTATAGATTAACAGAAATATAAAGATTATTTTTAAAGCCATAGAAATATCACAAACAACTGAGAATTTTTTCATCAACAAAAACCAACGCCTCCTAGCTATCAACTCCATTTCTAATAAAATATGCAACATGAAATTTAACCATTGCTATTTTTTTTTTTTTTATAAATGATCTATGTTGCCAGATCCTCTTCAAAAATCAAATATATATTCAGCGCAATTTCTCTCGAGATTTTATATCAGTCTAAGAAGTTGCAATCAGTGAAACAGAAACTTACAGCAAGAGCCTCTGACACACTCTCCAGATGCTTTGTCAAGTTTGTTACAGCAGTAGCCATATTACGCTTTGTCACATACATAAGATCCGAGAAAGAAAGACCCTAAACATAAACAGATGTGGGCAACAAACAAATTTAATATCTCTAAATCACATATACCAGTCTCAAAAAATCATTAAAAAAAGTGAACAAAATCGATAAAAAAAAAAATGCAAAATTTTTAATAAGCACTTCTAGATACCTTCCACCACATGTAGCCATAACCCAATGCCCCCACAGTAGCAGCTGGAACTAAAAGTGATGTCAAGTTACCTGGAAAAATAGACACACAAAAAAGGACGGGTACAATTATCACAAAAAATTAACCAACCAGAATTCACTTTGCAACTAATAATAACAAAAGAAAATGTCTATTGTACTACACAATCACATGGTTATATGCAAAAAAAAGGGGGGTTATAATCCTAGACTACAACACAATAATAAGCAATTGTTTGTACTTTGGCCGCCATTATTTCCATTCAGAACAGTAATCTGCCTTGCTGAGGCTAGCTGTCGAACCTCAGTTGCCAATCGCCGCACCTACAAAATCCCATAACTACAGATTTAGTACACCGTATAGGGTCCATTTGATTAGGCGTTTTGGGGAGATTAAAAGAGCGTTTTTAAAACCCAAAACTCTGTTTTGCAATCACAACTCCTCGTAGCTCAAAACACTACTTTCCAACAACTTATGCAAACGCACCCATAATCTCAATTCCTATATAACTGATTGAAATTTTAAAAACTGCTTCACTGTTTTATTAAATTTTTTGAAATTACCTGGGCGGCGATGGCATCGGAATAGTCAGCATCCGATTGCTCCCCAGACTTCTCTAATCCCTTCACCAACGACTGTCAGTACAAAGAAATTAAGAATTTTTATTTTCAACTCAGAAAATTATATTATTTTAATTTCCAATAGTTTCACAAAATCAATTAAAGCATAAACATATTCACTAAAAAAAATTTACAATTTTTTTTCTTCTAAAAATATCAAATAAATCATGTAGCTTATTCAACTCAGAAAAATTATAATATTTAATTTCCATTCACAAAAAACAATCAAAGCATAAACATGATTCAATATATATATATATATATAAAGAGTACCTGAAGTTCGCCAAGCAAATCCGAGAATTTACCATTTTTAACCAGGATTGTGCTAGTGTAACCTGCAAAAACAAAAGCCAAAAAAATCACACACAGATCGAAATAGCTCACACAGAGAGTTTTTTTCAAAAACGAATAGAGAGAGAGAGAGAGAGAGAGAGAGAGAGAGTACCTGCACCGAGAAGGATGAGGATCCGAGATAATCCCATGCCGGCTTGCATCGCCATGGCTGAGCTGTGATCGAGTCCGAAACCCTAGGATAGTAGAGAGAGAAAGAGATAAATAGAGAGAGAGAGAGAGAGAGAGAGAGTCTGTGTTTGGATTATGGGAGGAGAGAGAGAGAGAATGAGGTCAGAGTTTCCGGCAGATTGCGATGCACGTAGATTTGACTTGTTTAATTGAGAAAAATTCCTTTAACGACGCCGTTTTGTTCTAATTAGACGACAACAATAGCCTTTCTTTTTCACTTTTTGTTTGCCAGAAAATAATAAAAGAGATTTCCAATTTGCCTAGACAACGTTTTTTTTTTTTTTTTTTTTGGCTTGGGAATTAGGTAAAAACTAAAAAGTAAAGAGATAAACATAATCAAGTATAACAATATTTTTGCCAAATTAAGAAAAGATAGCTTAGCAATACAAAAATTTCCAAAATTTTCTTCTTAATTTGGAGCAATATAGTTTTGTATATATAAACTAGAAGTATGCCCGTGCGCAGCTTAATAAAAGAATTATATGTAAGTTTTAAAAAATATTTTTTTATGATATAATAAATTTAATAACAAATAAAATAGTAAAAAAATTTTAAAGATTATGGCAAGTTTTACATTTCTAAAAGCTTTTAGTAGTAAATAGGCGGGCTTTTCACAATTTTGGTCATAAACTTATAACATAAATAATTTTATTGAGAAACACTAATTAATGATTGAAGATAAATACTATACCCGGTCTAACTAAGACATAGCTTTTACTTATTCAAATAACAATTAAGATGAAGTAGGGTGAGAAACAATAAATAATAATTATAACATACCAGCATAATAACATTTATATTTAATTATAATGAAGCACTTGCATTTCAAAGTGTCAAATTAATATCAACACTAAACATGCTAAGATGTTTATGTTAATTAATGTAAATAAGCATAAAATTAATATCAACATCTAACACCCTACTATTGCATGAATTATGATTAAAATTGACCTAATATTTTTACTTTAACCCAAAGCAATCATCCTAAATTTACAAATTAAAACTACCCAAATTTATAAAATTAAAAAAAAAATTGAAAGCAAAATTCACACACACACACACACACATATATATAAACACAAAGAAAGTCTGAATTCAATAATTACAAACAATATTAATTTCTAATCATTAAAAAAAATCTAGAATTAGAGTTAAAGTAAAGATACTCACATGAAAATTGAATTAACTTTTACAACAAGGGGGAGGCAGTGAAGTCATGAAGATTTCACACTACCTTAAATATTCATTGTTTTTACATTGCCCTTTTTATATTTAATCAATTTTTTGTCTCCATTCTTTGTGGAATGATGTTCATTATCATGGTTTTAGATGCTCAAATCTTGGTCTCATGGCTACCTGTGGGATCTACACATATTGCAAAACAAATCTTTCAAATACAATTGAGTTTGAAGAACATAATAAGCATATAAATTAGAACAAAGTTAACAAAAATAACTTAAACAAAAGGCAACCTGCCCACAAAACATAGTCTATTTGATAAATAAAAAATAAAGAAGGGAATTTTGTGAAAAAACAAAAAGAAGAAGGCAAATACATACATGCAAGTTTCGTAGGCAAGGTAAGTATAAAAAGGAAAGAATACATCAAGAAACCGTATAGTAGGAAAAAGGGAAAAATATACCAAACCATATATATACCCCCACTTTTATATTAGATAATTTTAAGTTGTAAAGAAATTGATAACTTGATGTGAACAGAAAGAAAAATGAGTTTACGTAATTAAGAAGTTTATGTTAATTACATATTAGTTTTTTTTAATCCCAAAAAAAATAGAATTTTTTTTTTAGTTTATGTTAAAGTTAATAAATATTAGCTATTTTTTTGTTATTTATTTCAAAAGAAACAAATTTTGAGAAGAACAAATAATACTTTTAAATTTGTTGCTTTATTTGTTAATGTTATTAGATTGTTATCAAAAAAATTTTTCTTAGTTTATGTTAAAGTTAATAAATATTAGCTATTTTTTTGTTATTTATTTCAAAAGAAAAAAATTTTAAGAAGAAAAAATAATACTTTTAAATTCGTTGCTTTATTATTAGGAAATAGATGATGTTGGATAAATGTTTATCCCAAAAAAAAAAAAAATTCTAACGTAAGCTAGTAAAATTGTTACTATGTACTTTATAAAAATTTTAAAAAAAGAAGTTCATTAGAACATTTATTGTTACTTTTTCTAAAGAAGTTGATAAAGATAAAAAAAACTTTTTGTTTTTATCTAAAAACTTAGGTGAATCAATTTATTGAAAAATCTAAAAATCTAAAAAAAAGAAATTTGCAATTTGATGAAGTCACTTGGTACAACCACGTATATATCTCCTAAACACTGTATGTGGTTATTCTAAAATATTTTTGATCACATACAACCATTCCTAAAGTTCCCCCAAAACACCCATTATCAATATACATATATTTATACGTAACCCTTTTTTTTTAGAAATATATTTATACGTAACCTTCATCTTCAGATTAAGTCAGATTTGAGTGAAAGACGAATTACTTTATTCACATAGAAATACAGCAATTGTAATTCAACTTTATTAGAAATTATAGTTGAAGAAAAATTCTATCCACTTAGAAATTATAGTTGAAGAAAACATATATATATATATATATATATTTTTTTTTTTTTTTAAATTTCTTCAATTTGGTGAAGTCACTTGGTGTAACCACGACGTCTAAGCCCAACTTTTATTATATATAATATGATATAATATATATGAGTTGATATGATATAATTGTAACATATATACAATCAAAACTATCTTTAAGATTTTGTTGACAATAATAATATATAATAATGAATAACAAAACTTCCTTTTAATGCTTTGAAACTTTTGTTAATTGAATTATATTCTTTATTTCTTGTAAAAGGAAAGAAGTTTTAAAGGTAATATATATATATATATATATATATATAATTGTATTACTAATAGCGGAAATAAAAATAAGGAATAGTTGAATTAAAATTGTAAGGACACAATTTACAATTTGGGCCTACAAGAGAGATGAACTCTGACCCAGCAAGTGAATAATATCCTTGCAATGAATTTGTAAGAAAGTGGGCTAAGTAAACTTGGTTGAAACGAGCTGGTTGATGGCCCAAATCTAGCTATGATCAACCTGATAAAGACGAAGTGCTGAAGCTGTATTGGGTTCTTCTCGGCTCGGTCCGAGGAGCCTTTCTTGGCAATTCCCTAAGTGTTTTTCTTTCTCTTTCCTTGATGCTTTTTTGTTTGCCTTTTCTCTTTTTCCCTGTATTGTTCGATGTCCCCTTTTTCCTTGTCTTAAGCTCTATTTAGATGCCAGTTCTTCTCACGTGCCAGTTAGGTGGTTCCTTCTTGATATTTGTCTCATCAACCTTCCCTTAAAGCCTTTACATGGTAGCTGTAAACATGGTTTTAAAAACCGGTACGGTGAAAGAACCGGAAAAGGGACTGGTTACCGGTTTTCTGGTCGGACCGGGGTTCGACCAGTGGTTGAACCGGTGATGTCATTAATATTTAATTAATAATTTTTAAATTATTAAAATAAGTTTACAACTAATTATGTTTAGTTAAAAAAAATATATAGATAATTTTATTTAATTTTTCACATATTATAAAGAATGTTAAAAAAAAACAAATTGTAACTAAATATTAATATTATATAGTAATTATTCTTAAACCATTGAAATAATTCCTCCAATAGAACCAAAAATTGGTTCACAATTTCATTATATCCAAAACTAAATGTTTTAAATAAAGAAAGTTTAATGTTCATTTGGTAATATCATAAGGATTAAGAGTGAATAAATGGATTTAATAAATCTTTTCCAAAAATTAATAGGATTTATGGTTTTTCCTTTAATAAAGATGAATGTACCAAATTCAAGAAAAGAAAAGACTCAAAAAGAGGCAATGTGGAATTGTAAAAGATGGTCAGCTATCCATTAATTAAAACCTAGCTCACCATACCTATTTATAAATAAATAAATAAAAAAAAAAAGCTCACCCTACTTTATTACACCACAAATACACACATATGTTTCTAAAAAAGAAAAAAGAAAAAAATACACACATATTCTCCCTTACTCCACCGGTATATGCACTCCCAAAAAACAAGTTTCAAACTTCAATATAATTATTAAATGCTCTATCACCAATCCTTGATTCTCTCCAATATTAATGAGTAATATTTTAGAATTATTTGAATTATTTAGTCATTTACTCGTAAGTTAAGGAAGACTAGTTGGAGGGTATTTAATAAAACTTTCCTTTTAATTTTATTTGACCAATAAGATTGATTTTACTTGTGCCAAATTAAAGAATTGAAGGAGGTTACAACTCACTACCCAACAAAACAAATAGTCAAATACAACAAAAAATATCAATCAACCTAAACGTCTCTACTCTCTAGTCTCCACGGCTTCACCTCTCTGGCTCTCTCAGTCTCTCTACCCAGCGTTCTCTCTCTCTCTCTCTCTCTCTCATTCTTTCTCCACGGCCTGAATCTGAAACATCCCCATAAATTTTTTTACAAAACACTACTGAGTTCCAGATCTAGAAAAAAACAAGCAACATTTTGCTGCCTCCCTTCATTGCGCCTCAAGTTCCAGATCTGAGAAAAAAAGAGAGTAATATTTCTGCAAAATGACTCCATTCTAGAGCATCATCACAAAATCTGCAAAACCGGTTTAACCGTACTGGTTTCCGGTTATTCCGGTTAAACCGGCGGTTCCTGGTTATTCCCGGTTTTTAGATGATTTCCGGTTTTTAGCCATAACTGGACCGGATATATGACCGGTTCCCGGTTGAACCGGTCGACCGGCCGGTCCGGTCCGGTTTTTAAAACCATGGCTGTAAAGGACCAGAGCTACTGTTCAGACGTCTTTTTTCCATTAATGCGGCCATGATGTTAGCTGCAGGATTATAAATGCAGTAGCAGCAGCCTTTTACTTAATATCTGATCGTTGCCACCTGTCCTTTTTCCCTGCATAAGTCAGGGGATTCTCCGGAAATGCTAGGATCGATATTGGAGCATTCATCTGGATCATCCCTTTGATAATCCAAACAGGCAAGTTTCCTCAGACCAGTCTTTTTTTTGTCCACGTAACTTACACTTCAGAAAGGAGTTAAGCCAAACACATTCCTCACAATTTGTTGTCCTCGGACATATAGGTCTCCTCGGACAGGCCCACGGCCCATTATCTGGCGTTGGGCCTCTTACCCCCACAAAAATTATACTATTTAGAAAAATAAATTCAATCTAATTATGCACATGTAAATATATCACTTTTTTTTAAGAAGAATACAACACAACTAAAAAACTATAAACAATAATTTAAATTTAATATTAGGAATATAATCAAATTATAATTTAAGATATTAATGTAAAAAAGGAATAAAAAATATACCTATTTGTTTCTTCTATCACTTTGAGAGATGAAATGTGATCATCCCTTTGATAATCCGAACAGGCAAGTATCCTCGGACTAGTCTTTTTTTTTGTCCACGTAACTTACACTTCAGAAAGAAGTTAGGCCAGACACATTCCTCACGACTTGTTGTCCTCAGACGTATGGGTCTCCTCGGACAGGCTCACGGTCCATTATCTGGCATTGGGCCTCCTACCCCCACAAAAATTATACTATTTAGAAAAATAAATTTAATCTAATTATGCACATATAAATATAGCACTTTTTTTTAGAAGAATACAACACAACTAAAAAACTATAAACAATAATTTAAATTTAATATTAGGAATATAATCAAATTATAATTTAAGATATTAATGTAAAAAAGGAATAAAAAATATACCTATTTGTTTCTTCTATCACTTTGAGAGATGAAATGTGAGTATCAGGTAACAAAAAATCAAAAACCCATGAGATAATTTTTATTAAAAATAGCTTAAACAAAATGAAATAATAATAATGAAGAAAAAATGCATACCTACCTTGTCATGGTGAGATTTAAGAATTCACATATTGAAGTAAACTTCACTATATATATGTGTGTGTAGAGTTCCATTTGATATAGTGTTTAAATCTTATTGAAATTAAGATTTTCAATCAATGCGTTTTTGTTGCTATCCCATAAAAAGTGGAATAAAAAATAGTTCAAAAGAATAGAAAGAAAAAGAAAAAGAAAAAGAAAAAAAGAGGAAACGTTGATATACACCTATAGTATTTACTTTAAACTCTCACTATTACTTTATTTACAATTTTTTGTTTTCACTTTATCCAAAAAACAGTTTAGTAAATCGGTAGGAATAAATACCAGACTTAGGTTGTTGCTGATTTTTTTTTTTTAATATGATTGTATAGTATTATAATTTAAGTAAAAATAAATAGTAAATTGCAGATTTTTTATACTTATTTTTTGCGTGTACTACGTTTTTTTTTATATGTGATAATATAATTAAAAAAAAAAAAGGATTAGATGAAGAGTCTGGATTGAATTAAATTAATATTTTTATCAACTTAAAAATTATAGGAGAAGAAGATAAGAACAAAAAAATTATATTTATTTTTTTAAAAATCTAAAAAAATTTCTGTAATTTGGTGATTTATTAAAAATAGCTTAAACAAAATGAAAAAATAATAATGAAGAAAGAATGCATACCTACCTTGTCATGATGGGATTTAGGAATTCACATATTGGAGTAAACTTCACTATATATATATATATGTAGAATTCCATTTGATATAGAATTTAAATCCTATTAAAATTAAGATTTCTAATCAATGTGTTTTATTACTATCCCATAAAAATTGGAATAAAAAAATAGTTCAAAAGAATAGAAAGAAAAAAAAAAAGAAAAAAAAAGAAAAAAGGAAACGTTGATGTACACATATAGTATTTACTTTAAACTCTCACTATTACTTTATTTACAATTTTTTGTTTTCACATTATCCAAAAAACAGTTTGGTAAATCGGAAGGAATAAATACTGGACTTGGGTTGTTGCTGTTTTTTTTTTTTTTTAATATTATTGTATAGTAATATAATTTAAGTAAAAATAAATAGTAAATTGCAGATTTTTTATACTTATTTTTACTCATGTATTTTTTTTTACATGCGATAATATAATTTAAATAAAAAAAGGATTAAAAGAAAATTTTGGATTGTAATTAAATTAATATTTTTATCAACTTAGAAATTACAGGAGAAGAAGATAAGAATAAAAAAAAAATTATATTTATGGTTTCAAAAATTTAAATTTTTTTTTGCAATTTGGTGAAGCCACTTGGCGACGTCTAAGCCCAACTTTTATTATATATAATATAATATGATATAGGGACTCATTATTAACACCATTTTTATTGTGCATTTATAATCATAACATATAATATCAAAAATTATGAATCATTTTGAGTTATTAGATTTTTTTTTTTAAATAAAATTTGTTTTTTGTCTTGCTCAATTTCATCAGATTGATAAAGAGTTTTCCCCTTTTTTTATTGAAAAATGCATAAAATAAAATTAAAATCACCATTGATAATTATGATACGGGTTATTAATTATTAACATGCGTAATAAAGTTTTATTTAAGAGAGAATAATAATGATAATCTAAAATAATTTTTCATAAATTTTGAAGTGACAAAAGTATATAAAATAAAATATGAATATGTTTTTAACTATAAAGTATCATAAAAATAGTATTTAGCCCAAAAAATTTAATAATGTCAATGTATCAACATGAGTTATAATTGGATGGGATTATATACAAGTTAATTAGTCATTAAATTATGTTGCATCCATTTATGTTATTTGTGTTTCACATGTCATGATAATTTTAGAAATTCAATGTTTAATTACAACTTTACAAATTATACCATTGATTATAAAATCACATTTTTTAGATTGCACTAACCTCCAAGATCGTATTCACCTCCTCTCTAATTCAAAATAAGACACTCGTCTTCCTTATAGTTCGAAGAAGGAATAATAGATTATTCATAATTATTTGAACTAAATAATGGAGAGGCATTTCATGAAGCTATTTAGCATTTACAAAATAGTTGACCCATTGGAGGAAAAATTTATATGGTGTAACGGATATATGTAATACTCATCTCACATAGAAATGGACTCCACGAACAAGAATCCACCCCTATGTGAGAAAGATGTTACATATACCTATTACACCATATACCCTTTTCCATTGGAGGGAAGGGATTGTGGTGGTTTGGAGTCTTTGGACTCCCATCTCCATCCATTTTCACTTTCTAAGAGATTCCTAGAATGTCCACCTCCTAGGCAAAATAGGAAATACTGCAGTACCTTCTATTTGATCTTGTAAATAACAGAAAATGGAATACAAAATTAGAAGAGAGGCCTTAAGAGCTTTGTAATTTTCAAATTGCTACAGAATGATGATCAACCAAACATTTGCACCTCAAATGGCATCAATGAGTTTAATAAAACATACTGGTGGTGGCAATCAGTGACCTGAGTGTAAGAACAAGCTTTTCCCCTTTTATGAGCGACCTTCCCAATTCTGTCTACTGTTTCCCATACGAATTTATTAAAGATGCTTTGGTCCTTGAAACAGTTCATTTCTTATTTTGCTTTCCTTCTTCAAACTGAGGATTAATCATCAAGGGATTTATATTTCTCTGAGGGCATGTCCTAACATTGTGTCCTTTTTCTCGGCACAAAGAGCATGTTCTGCTTCCAGTAGGAAAGTGTCTTTTGGCACGAGTACCAGTCAACTTTACCCCAGTTACTTGAGGGCAAGTCCTGCGATTGTGACCACTTTGACGACATATTCTGCAAAGATGGTTCCTTGTAACTGCATTCCCATGATTGCTGGACATTGAATTTTGGCAGGTTCTTCTGTTGTGGCCCTTTTCTCCACATAACTGACACATAAACTGTCTACCTATCAAACTATCCTTGAGTTCTGGACAGTAGTGTCTCCTGTGTCCCTCACGTCCACAGTTTCTGCAGTAAAATTTTACTCCTGCATCAGACGTGAAAATTGATTAATGTCAATACAACAAAGTCGATAATAACCTAGGCCAATCATCCGAAGCCTAGCTGTAATGAAAGGTACACTTGAAATTATCAGTTATTATCCAGTCCATAAACTTCTTCCTTTTTTTTTTTCTTTCCTCTGTAGTTTTTGATTTGCACATTTTCTCATACTTTTTGAGGGCCACAGAGGCCTTTATGAAGTGAAGTATTAGTTATATATTTGTATTAGCTCTAACAATAGTCGTAGCCCCCTGGTTTTCTTTTGATGGGTGGTGAGAATTGGGGAAAAAAGAGAAGGGGGTGGGGGGGAGAGAGGGGAGTTTCAGCTACCAATCGATGAAGGAAAAAGAAGCATAAGATCTTAAACCAGATTTAGATTGAAACAATTTCCATATTACTATTATTTTATGCAAACTATGTGACTTTTCACCTTATATGGAATAGCATTACATGGAGGAAGGACGAAAACAGAAAATACATGGAGGACCAAGGGATCAGAATTCCAAGTAAATGAGTAATACACCAAATGATGAGACTATAGCAACATTACATCAGTGACAAGTAGTTCATAAAAATGAAGTCAAAATATACAAATTTGGCCCAGCAGTAAACTTCAGTGTATAAGAACGGACCTTTCATGGCAATGCTCCTCTTGCGACGGTTTTCTGGATCACTAAAGAAAACTTTTAAAGCTTCAGAGGCACGCCTTCGTGCTGCAGCAGTTCCTTTGGCTTTCTACATTCATATAAAATTTGATATTATCATAGCAGTGATTTTCCAATGTCAAACATGTTGGAAATTGAAGGTTCAATGAACTTCCCTTCCTGATCACCAAAAGAATGTAAATAAACCACACGTGTCTATGTAGTTGACATGTAACCTTTGCTTTATACAGATTATACACTGAATTTGCAGAGCATGTTTATAAAACATATGCATGTACATTACCCAGCTTAAAGGTCAAATTATTAGGCTCTGGAATGGAATCCAGTGTTTCACAGTTACTGCTTTAGATCTAACCTTTAAGTCTTTAACTTATGAGCCACATGATGATGTTGTAAATCATCCACTTCAACTTTAAGTTATAATCCTAGATATAGATACAACAGCACACAATTATCTCGTCCTGGGAAGGCCTCATGGGACAAAGTTATAATGCCCTACTTAAATTATCAAAAGAAGAGGTCTACGGAAAAATTATTTTCCTTTGATTCTTTCTTGTAGATCATGAAAGTCCAGTCCTCCATTGGAATGCATTATAAAATTTTCAATTTATAACGAAGCACTACAACATTCATGTTAAACCATCATCAAATACGATATCTGAAACTATGAAAACTCAAAGGGTTGTGAATAAAAACATTTGAATACCTTAATTGCAGCCACTCTTTGTGCTTGAAGTGTAGGATCGCGATGGATAATCCTCATTCTCTTGCTAAATATACCTGTTTTGGCATTGAGACTCTGCAATCATCCAACTAATCCAACTAAACCAAGAAGATTAAATTCATGATTTGATCAAAATCTATCACAATTAACTAGAAAAATATATGATGATGATCACATGCAAACAGTATATGCGTGCAAGACCTAGCATCATCACAAGAAATGATAGCAACCCTAGTTTATGACAATTACGGTAGATGTTATATACATGAAACTTCAATTGCATGGCATGTTAGAATCTCCATCCACTCTGAAAGGGAGATAGCATACAATTTCTCTACAACTCTCACAAGTCTTAAACTCACAAGGAAAACTCAAAGATCCTTGATTGTTACTCAAATATATAATCACCCATAACGTTCAAAATGCCCAATTGGATGCTGGCCTAAGCAATCAGGAAGTACTCAAAATCCACAACCATGCAATAGTGGCTAGAAACAAGGAGGATAATAAACTTATGGTTTCAGTCATACTTAAAAATTTAAGACATTTCAACATTATTAAGATAACTATGATTCTATGTTCTCATGCAAAGTATCAGATAACACGTCAATATGCAATATATAACATATGCATGTCATGTTTCGTATACACAAGACATCAGATAAGGTTGAAGCATCCAACTAACTTTCAGCGATCGGCTAATTTTAAGTCCAACTTCAGGACGAAGTGATTGGTAAACACGCTTTGATTTCTTCTTCATGCCCAACTTTATATCCAAATTGTCAACTTCATCATCTTCTTTTACCTTGAGTGGAGAACTAGGAGGAAAAAAGATTAAAAAGCAAAAATTTAGAATCTTTCTGTACCATTAAATAAAAATAATTAAATAAAACATTTGAGATATGCAAGCAAAACCAAGAACACTTCTAAACTATTCTGTATCATCAAAAAGGAGCTTTCATCAATACCAATACTAATTAGCAACAAATTTGGGTCAAACTTCTTTTACAAGGGCATAAACATGATATAGAACCTTCAACAAGTGAATTGTGGAGGAATAAAAATATGCTTAGATTTAGAGCATGGATTGGAGCATATGACCCATTGTTTAAAGTAGGGACTCAAAATAGCTTTGAAGCACACCTTGTTATCCAGTATCACAAGCAGGGGTGGAGCCACATTTTACTGTGGCAAAAATGTTCAAATTTTTTTTTATAGCTGGTAAAAAATAGTTCCAAAATAATTTTTGTAAAAGCTGGCCCCTCCAAATGAAACTGGCTATTTCGACCTTTTTCTAGTCTTTCTCCATATCTCCTCCCCCAACATGTCATCACACAAGCACAACTGTTAGAAGTTTTACTATTGGGCTGTAGCTTCCTTTATAGAAGCTTATTACTTCACCTTTTCAATTGCATTTTCCAATGTTCTACTTTCCAGCCACCTACCTCATCACAATAGCTCTCTTTAATCTCTCTACTCCTCCATTTCTTCTTCTCATTTTTCATTTCTATTTTATCTCAATTTCTAAACATTTCTATCTAACTTCAATTTCTATTTATTTATTTTACGGTTGATTTTTTTTTCTTCCTTCTATTTATTAATCCAATTGATAGTCTATATTCATTATTTTTATCTATTATTTCATACCAACATACTCAAACAACCATATTTAGGTAAGATTTGGTATGACAAACACATCTAGTGCAAGATTAGATGCATAAATCTTTGTAGTCCAATGTATAGTACCACTACTCTTATTTGAAAAATCTCATACACATGCCAAAACTAACAAATTTGTCTTTGTGGAGAAGCAAATCTTGAAATTAAAGTTTGAAAATTCATTAGTGCAGTGACAAGTGGATCACACACACACACACACACACACACATATCTTGTGAATCATTATAATCATTTAGTCTTGGCCAGCGCGCACACCCCCCCCCCCCCCCCCCCCAACCAAAGAAAAATTTCTAGCTCCACCAACGATCACAAGTCCCATCTTTTTATATGTAAATTGCAATAGCTCCTGCTGAATCAAGTACTAAAATGCACATGACGTACAAAAGATTCTTGCAAACTGTCAGAGCCTCAAAGGAATCATATTAGATTACAGTCCATTAATAGATCTACATAAAAACAGCATAAAGCTTGAAGAGAAACAAAAGTGGCAGTTAAACAAGTAAGGTTCCAGTGCCTGCATATGCATGTTTAGATTTTTTGTGTTTGCACATAAGTTACGTACAGGTATAAAATATCATTTATAATGAAGTAAGTAAAAAGAGTTCTTTAGAAACATGTGCGAGTAAGCAATTGGTTCTTCATTAACGGTGAGTGACCAGATTAGAAAGTTAGTGGCGATAGATTATAATACACACACTGACAACAAGAGACATCAAGATTTGGGGAAATATGAATTTGATCAAATAAAGAGAGGGTAAAATGAAAACAGGATGTGAAAAAGTTACGTCGAGTGAGCTTTCTCCCATGGTTGCTCATCAATCGACTCTTCCCATATGACGCAATCACCTAAGCACTGTTGACATGTCATTATACCCTGTTGCCAATGGAACCAAAGAAATAAGTGGAATGATAAAGAAGTATTCTGTTACCATGAGACCAATGTCCCACTGCTTCATAATCATAACAAATAATTGGTACAAACCCAGCAAGAAACACATCAGCCATTTCATCAAGAACATCAAACAAAAATTCAAAGTAAAATAACACACACATTTATTTCATCCCCTTATAAGTTACCTCATAAAAGAGAAGAAAATATTAGACATACTGGAAATTTTTATGAAAAATACAAGAAGCAAGAGTGTCCAATATGAAGCATGAGTGTGGAATTTATTAATGCAAGGGAGAAGAACAGTTTTGGGTTGTCTCATGATGATATGCAACAAAATAAAACCATTATGATACCCTAATAGATTAGTAAAACTTTAAGGCTGTCCAGCCTTACACTCAAAACCCAAAACAGGGTTGTAATTCCCTTGATCAACCAGAAGTAAGCAAGTTTGATTTTATGAAAAAACTGATAATGGTTTTTAATTTGCCCAAGTTTTTGTTAGAGCTGGAAAAAATTTAGTAATAATGTTCTACAAATGAGGTCTTTTGTAAGGTGAATGTTAGCGAGTTGGTTTGAAGGAAAGATGCTTAGAGGTGTGAATCTGCATTGCTAATTTTTCATTAGAAAAAAAAGAAACAGTATTGTACAATTGCAACTTATATTTATCAGGTTCAATTATTGAGAATAGCCACATTCATGCAGAGATGTCGAACGTTAGTAACATTTTCATACCTCTCCGAGGACCCTTAAAGAAACATCATATACAAGAAATACTCACACACAATGATTCAGTTTTATCATTAAATTTCAATAAGTACTCTGTTCACATTCGTCAATGAGTATTAATAGTGTGCGTGCAAGTCACTCTCCCATTTTCATATCCAATTTCACTTATCATATATGGCTGCAAGAGTGTATACCTTCCCATTACACTGTAAACAGTCTAATCTGGCTCTCTCTATTCCACATTCTGTACAGGAAGTATAACCTCTACCCCGGCAACTTGGGCAGGGTAGTTCTCTAATGTACAGCCCATTTGGACCATACCAGGACTGTGGTTTGGGAGCACTAGAACTATCATTCCTGAAATTAAATTTGAGAAATTAGCTGCCAATCATCCAAAAGCCAACGGAGATAGATACGGCTGAAACAAAAGGAAAAACCATGGCTAAATACAACAAATTAATTAAAACCCTTTTTGCTTCTCAGCATGCAATGAAAGGCTAAAAGCTGCAACTTAAAACAAATGTGCAGTTTATACTGTGTAGAAATGCCTAGAACAATGTTAATCAGTTATACAATGGTTGCTCCATTTTCTTGTCTAAGAAAACATACAAACGAATGTTTTGGTTCCACCACCCTCCCCCGCCGCGCGGGATAAATGAAATTTGACTTTTTCTACCCTTGGGATAAAAGTCGATTAAAAAAAAAAAAAAACAACTATGCACAATACCATTATTCAGAAACCGTAACACAATGGACAAGATCTAACAATTTTCATATGTCATTCCTTTTTTTTACACATTTATTACTATAAAAAAAAAAATATAAACTTCCTTGAACAATTAATTATAACAAGAACAACAACGTCTTAGTTCCAAATTTTTGGGGTTAGCTATGGATCCTCGATAAATTAGTCAGAGTCCGCCACATGTGTTCTTTTCCTCCATTCTAGTCTATCTAAATTCAAACTCTACATTACTTCCTTAATTAACATGTCCTTTTTACTACTTCTACAGCTCTACTCATTTAATTTTTGGTCTTCCTTTGACCCTTTTCCTTGAACAACTAATAGTAAAAGAGTAAGCTCTATTATCAAAAATAACGAAAACAAAGTAAGCTCTAAAGAACACATAAACGGCAATTTATGAAAGCATTTGAAACCTAGGCTTCGGAGCGACATCGAGTCCGAATAGCTCTTCCGAGGGATCATAACGTAACTGTACCACAATTATATAAGACAACATTAAAAAGTGAACAAAATACATTATTCTAAATTGAAACAAGTATTTGCATGAACTCAGAGAGAGAGAGAGAGAGAGTGTGTGTTTATGTACCTGAGTTTGTTTGGGAATAGGAACAGAATTGTCGCTGGTAGAGGAGGACATGGCCGTTGTTGTAACGAAGCTAATGTTTCTCTTGCAATGGAGTAAATTGTGGGACCAAAGAGGTGCCAGAATTCGAAACGAGGAACACAGGGATGACATTTCGTACTACGTAGGTACAATTTCATATGGGGAATATGAAATCCGAAGCTTGAAATGGAAAAAAAGAAAAAAAGAAAAAAGAAAAGAAAAATGTTTGTTTTAGTTTAGTTTAGCGTGAAAGAAATAAGACTACGAACAATTTCTGATTTCGGCAAAAAAATCCGAATTGTGTTTGTGTGTGTGGATGACAAGAAGGCGCGCGTTTTCTACTTGTATTTAAGATTTATCCGTGCGTGCTTGTGGCTGATAAAGCCCATGGGTCCACCACTCATGAGTTCAATTCATGTTTAATAGATCAAAGGTATATGGGCCTAGTCTTTTTGGGCCCAACCTGAATAATTAGTAATTTGGAGCAAAATTATAAAACTGAAATATATTTTTGTTCATTAAAGTTTAGGATTGTTTTTATTTTTATCATTTATATTTCAAATTTTTTTCATTTTGGTTCTTCATGTTTGATTTCATTTTTATATTGGTTTTGCTTGTTTCTGTTAATAATATTACCACTGAGTGTCATATAAGTGACGTCCATTAAAACATGTCACCAATATAATTTTAGGTGTTCTTCTCAAATAAAAAATATACATAATTCTAGTGTCACCATAATACTAACATAAATGAATGATAGAATCAATTTGAAAGTAAAATCAAACATGACAGGCCAAAAGTGTACTTTAATCAAATTATAAGATATCATTTCCTATTTTGATGTGATAAAAGAACAACATACTTTAGTTATCGGTTATAAATTCAACATACTGACTTTCATCCAACCCAACACTATGTTAATAAATAAAAAAAGTTCCTCCAAAACACTTGTTTTTGAGAAATAACAATGCTCTCAATTTCAAGTAAAATGTAGAGAGGACATTTCGCAAGTTAGATTTTATTGTATCATCTAAAATATTAAGTGACTAGTCACTATCTTGTTCGTTACACTGGATAGTTAAATAAAAATTATACATACATACATACATATGTATATATATATTGCTTGAAAGCGGACAAAATGGGCAAATGCCCTTTTCAAGCAAAGAAAGCAGCATTTTGCCCCCCTTTCCAAACTAATTAGGGAAATGTCCCTCTTTTGAAAATCGATTTTCTAAAAATCGAGTTAAGCCCTATAGTAGCGTTTTTAAGGAGCCGATAGTGACGTTTTCAGGACATATAGTGACGTTTTGTAACTCGACCTCTGCGAAGTCGAGTTATAGGCAAAAAAAAATGAAAAAAATTGCCTATAACTCGACTTCATAGAGGTCGAGTTACAAAATGTCATTATATGTCCTGAAAACATCATTATAGGCTCTTTAAAACGCCACTATAGGGCTCAAAAAATTTTTTTAACTCGATTTTGAGAAAATCGAGTTTTAAAAGAGGGGCATTCCCTTAATTAGTTTGAGAATGAGGGCAAAATGCTACTTTCTTTGCTTGAAAAGGGCATTTGCCCATTTTGTCCCTTGAAAGCATAATCAACCTTGTACAATTCATTTAAAACTAATGATATTAAAACAAATGAGTAACTGCCATAAATATTACATTTGTATATTAATAGCCTTCATATTTAGAAAAACTTTCACTTAAATTTAGCCGGATTGAAGTGGACAAAAATGCTACATTAATGTGGCTCATTAGAAGCGTAGCAACAATAATGCTATACTTAAAATTTTAGATAATACAAGTTTGAGATCTACATTTTTTTATAATAAATTTGGATTTAGAAGATGTGCTCTCAACCCAAACTTGGCTTTTCCTATCATATAAGTAGGGGTGTCAATTCGGGTTAGCGTGTCGGGTTCGTGTCGTGTCGAGGTAGGAGTATTCGACTAAATGGCTCAACCCTAACCCGACCCATTTAATAATCGTGTCAGGATCCTTTAACCCTAACCCGACCTGTTAATAAGGCGGGTTGACCTGACCCAACCCATTTGACAGGGTTAATAAACGAGTCGTGTTGGGTTGACACGAATGTAACACAACCCATTTCAACCTACATAATATTAAATATAACATCCATCTAAAAATAATTTTTTTTTACATCCCAAAAAGCAGTGCATACACTTCATGTCTTCAACCCACATTCAAAATAATATAGTTGAACAAAAATATAACATTCATCTAGAAATAAGTTCTTTACATTCCAAAAAAAGTGTAACACTTTAACCCAAATTCAAAATAACATAGTTTAACAAAAATAAAATAATATAGTTCAACAAAAATATAATATCCTTGGAACTCGCCAAATGCTAACTTATCAATATTAAAAGAATTTGAGTAAACAATATTCTAATCCTGACTATGACCACGATTATCATCCATAGATTCTTTGTTGATGTCCAAATTCATAACATCTTTCACAAGCTTATCCAATTTCATTTGTGCAAGTTTTATGCCAAAAAAATAAAAATAAATAAGTATTAGTAGTGTTACAAAATATGATCATGCCTCAACAGTTTTATAAGAACTAAATAATAATAATAATAATGTAAGAGTAATAATAACTAATGAAACAAATAAGAATCTATGGATGTTATGTTAGAGCATCCGTAGCAGAAGTTGCAAAAAAAATGCCATTTTGCCACACCAAAAGCCTACTTTATTATTTTACCACATCATTTTATAACATGTCATTTATCAGATGTTTTATCTTTCAATTCTATACATTAAAATAATATTTACACTACAATAAAATAATATATTAAACTATTTCCCCATCCTCATCATCAACAACAACAACGGCACAACCACCTCCACTGCAACAATGCCGACAGCCACCACCGGCACAAACCCACATCCACCAACACCATCTTATAAAAAAAAGAAAAGAAAAACACACAACCAGAAAAATTGTTGCGGCCATAACTGCTAGAAAAAAAAATATCACTGCAACCCACCAGAAAAAAAATTGTTGCGGCCACAACCACCAGAAAAAAAAATCACTACAAACCACCGGAAAAAAAGTTTGTTGCGGCCACAACCACCAGAAAAAAAAATCATTACAAACCACCGAAAAAAAAAATTGTTGCGGCCACAACCACAACGCCGACCCATCCTTCGAAACCCATGCACAGGCCGGTCCTCCCAGACCCACCCATCGCCGTTCCAACCCACCCACCACCGACCCATCCTTTGGAACCCGTTCAAAGGCCGGTCCTCCCACCATCGATTTCGCACAACAGAACCCACCACTACCACCGATTCGCCCATCACCAGCCGACCCACCCACCAATGAATCTGACCATCACAACCCACCACCAGTGATAGGCCAATCACCATCTCAACCCACCCACTGCCGAACCGGGTATCAGATCACTGGAAAAAAAAAAAAAAAAAAACCCACAGCGACAAAGATTGAAGTGAAAGAAGAAAAGTGTGAGAAGAAAAAACTGAAAGAAGAAAAGAGTGAGAAGAAACAATGAGATTGAGAAGAAAAAGGAGTGAAAGAAGAAAAGAATGGAGAGGCGGAGGAAGAGTGAGGGAGCAGAGAAATGAATGAAGTGAAGAGAGAGGAGAGAGAACAGAGAATAAATAAATAATAAACAGGTTTGCAATTTTCATTCGTACCGTGCCAAACTTATGATGTTACTGTTCAATGTTGCAAAAATTTGGCACATTTAGCACATCTGATAAAGAGGTTTTTTTGGTGTTTGATGTGCTAAATGTGCGAAGTATTTGGCATTTGGCACATTTGCAACGTCTGCTACGGATGCTCTTATGCGAGTTAAATGGGTTGTGTTAAGTGGGTCATTTCGGGTTTGACACAAATAAATTGGCGTGTCAAACGTGTCTATTGCGGGTTACGTGGGTTGACCCGCTTATGACCTGTTTCTTATCGTGTCGCTTTCGAGTCAACCCGTTTATGACCCAAACCCATTAAGGCCCAACCTTAACCTGAAAAAACTCGTGTCAGGTTCGTGTCGTGTTCGCGGGTTGGGTCGAACATTGACACCCCTACATATAAGTGCACAGAAGTGTATAGAAATCACTTAATGGACCAAAGCGGACCCAAATGGACCAAAGTAGACCAAAATAGACCGAATGATCAAAGCAGACAGAATAGGACCAAAGTGGACTAAAATGGAAACAATAAGACCGAATGAGACCAAATTTGACATAATGGACCAAATAGGATGAAATAAGATCAAAGTAGATCACAATGGACCGAATAAGACCGAGGTGGACATAATGGACCGAATACTAGGATCACATAGGACCGAATAGGACCAAATTGGAACGATTAGAACCAAATTGGACGAATGAGACCAAAGTGGACACAATGTACTAAAGTGGACTGAATAGAACCGAAGTGGACCGTATTGGGATGAATGAGACCAAGTGGACCGAATAGTACTGAATGGACCGAATAAGACTAGAGTGGCATAATAATATCTAATGGACTGAAGTGGATAGAGTATATTGAAATACTAGGCTAGTTTGGCTCAATAGGAGCTTAGCAAAAATAAATAATACACTTAAGCTTTTAGATATATTAGTTATTGCCCATGATTTTTTTTTAAAATTTTAATGTGATAAATATAATTACAAAATCTATTCACAATCACAATTACAAAACTCATTCCAAAACTAATCTCATCTCCACTCGACCACACCGAGCTCAATCTCTATGGTGAGGTCTAAGAGAGAGAAGCAATATGCGATGAAAGAGAGGGGCAAAAGAGAGAGTGAGAAAGAAGAAAGAGGCAAGGGAGAACTAAGGTCTAAGATTGAGAGAGAAGGAAGAGGTGAGGAGGGATGGAACCATGTACAAGTTGAGGGGGGCTGTGCCCCCCCCCCCCCCCCTAATTTTTTTTAAATATTAAACAGTAGGTACATATTTAAGATTTTAGAAAATAAGTCCAAGAAAAATTATATTTGCCCCCCTTAACTTCGAATCCTAGTTCTGTCCCTAGAGGTGAGGTGAGAGAAAACTAAGATTTGAGTTTGAAACTGAGACTAAGAGAGAAAAAAGAAAGTCAAGAGAGAGGAGAGAGAAATTGAGTAAAAAATGAATTTTTCTTTTAGCATTTGAGACATTTGATGCCGTAGTGTTTTTGATGTTTGGTATGCTAAATGTTAAAAATTTAGCATTTGGAACCATTGATAATAATGCTTTTAATTTTTGATTTTAATCATAAATTGTATTAAAAAAAAAAGACATAAATTGAAATGCAATTCTAAGCATATTCCCTCCTATTGAATCATTTAATTTCTTTTATTTTTATTGGTAAGACACATGACTTTTATAAAGTCAAATAAATATCACATATCACCTATTCAATTAAAAGATTAAATGGAATTGGATGATTAAATGTGAAGGGATCTATAAGTCCATTTTTTTTTTTTTGAATTAAAAATAGGTAGAGGGGGCAATCTGAGTTACATTTTGTGAGTGCCTCTACCTCAAATGATATTTACCTTATACAAAGGATGCATCTCTATTAGACCGTTCCATCAAACGCATGTCGTTTACACCTTTCACCAACTTCCTACAATATGCACCGTACGATTTAAACTTCTCTAACCCAACCCGATTCCACATTTCCAAACCCCTCTATCTCTCCCGCACACCAAAAAACCCAAGTTGAAAAAACAAAAAAGGAAAGCATAGCCGGGAAGAGAGAAGAGAGAAGAGAGTAGAGAGTAGAGAGTAGAGTAGAAGAAGAAGAAGAAGAAGAAATGTTGCGTCTACAGTCTCTATCTTCCCCACTCACAGCCCAAAATCCAAAACTCCACCTAAACCTTAGCCCCACTAAACGCACCGCTTTGAAGTTAAACCCCAACATCAACATCAACACCAAAACCTCACTCTTCGTCGTCAAGTGCCAACAGAGGTTCACCACCAACACCTCCTCTCCAAACAACTCCTCTTTTGCTTCACAAACCCCCCCAGCAGGTAATATACAACACTTCCACTATTCCCATTTCCTATTATCTGTTTGGTTGCCCAGAAAGAATGTTGGGAAATGAAAGAAAATGAAAATAAGAACGTGGGTTCTAGTTAGTTTAACTAGTTAAAGTGTATTCGTGTCTAATAAGAGATATGGGTTTGAACCCGCTTTCACCAAAAACCAATTGGTGACTTTGTCCGATGATAAAGAGTAATTGTCATGGACGCTATAAGTTGATATAGTATTGTATCTAAAAAATAAAAAATGAAAAAGAATTTAGGTCATGTGTTATACTATAATGATTAAGTAAGAAAAATGCTAAAGCTAATACCAAGTATACTACAAAAAGGCATATAAACTGATGTGGCAATGTTCTGTATGTGTTTTGTATCATTTTAGCAACATAATAAATAAATGTCTGAATTACCTTTTAGTGATTGGTGACATATCAGTTTGGAAGGCTTATGTAGTAAAATTTGTAATATCCCTGGACCATTCAATTAAATAATTAAATTCACTAATTTTTATTCGCTTAAGGGTTTATCTTTTTTTTTGATAAGTATTCGCTTAAGGGTTTATCATGGTATTAGAGCATGTGTTATACTGTTTTGCAGTCCAACCTTGTTTGAATTCAACATGTTGGCCCCAGTTATTGTGGATGAGTTTGGCCCCATGTGATATAAAGTGTTAGAATTATAATAAAATGATTATACACAATTTTCTAGCCGTTTAACCTTTTGGAATAAGTGGTAGTTTATCAGGTTTGATGTCTTAGTTTAGTTTCTATTAAACTAAACTACCCCTACTTTTATCAGCAATTAAATTAAGGGTTTATTCAATTTCTCAACTTGGCTGATCCTAATATGATTGTTTTTGTGAATTTGGTTCAGTAGTGAATCACCAATGCAATGAATAGAATAAGGTGGGCCAAAAGAGAGGTTCAGTTTAAAATCATCACTGTTAATAGTGTGATAATGGAATTACTGGTTTGGTTTGTGTGTGTAGCTGGAACATTCCCGACTAGATTTTTTGTGGGTCACTCAATATACAAAGGGAAAGCAGCTCTTACAGTAGAGCCCAGAGCTCCGGAGTTCACACCTTTGGATGTATGTTTTGTCAAGTTTCCTGTTAGAAACATGGTTTTTGACTTATTAGTGATTGTGGTAATTGGTCTATTTTTTATGGTATTAGGGTTATGTTTGGGTTGCTTGGTTTGTGATGGTTTGTGTTGTGTGCAGTCAGGGGCATTTAAAATATCCAAGGACGGTTTTGTGTTGCTTCAGTTTGCTCCTGCTGCAGGCGTTCGTCAATATGATTGGAGCAGAAAGCAGGTGATCTGCACTTGGTTATTTCATATAATAAAATGTGGAACTTATGGGATATGCTTTTTTATATTCTAAAATTTGTAGATTTGTGGATTTATGAGGACAATAATGGAAGGGAATCATTGAGTGAATGTCATGATGGCAGATGATATTTTGTTATAACTCAATTCCCTCATTTGCACTTTTGACAATGATTGATTACATGCTTCTGCAGCAATGCTTTAAAACTCTTATGCTTATCAAAAAGAAATGTTTTAATACTCTTATGCTTATCAAAAAGCAATGTTGTAATCTTTCGATTGGACCATTCTATGCTCCGTTGATTTCAATCAGACTCCCATTTGAAAAATCAAGTCAGTGAGTTGAATGCCTTCATTGGGCTACAATCTGCTCATGGCAAAACTTTATATTGTCAATGTACTTTTATTTTCAATAAGTAGCCCATTGTTCAATGTGGGTTGAAGCATATGGTTGCCTGGTTGTCTAAATGCTATTAATGAGATTAGTAATTCACAAATTTAACAATACTGCATGGAGACTTCTTAGTTGATCTCTAGGTTTACATACAACTACATTGATCTTAGTAAAAGGTTTAGGTATTCCTTATGGTGAAACATGAGAAAGATGGATTGCGTAGAATTGGATGAAATTGTGTCCACCCTCACGATGACTGACGTGCTACAGCATTGGGAACTTACATTCAAATAATAATAATAAAAATTTCACTCTAGACTGGATGGGCTGTCAAACCAAGGAAATCTCCTAATTGTCTTTTTCTGGGATTTCTTATCTTCCTAATTGTAGCAACTAGCAATAGTATGGTGACCTATTAAATTAAAAGAAAAGGAAATTCATGTTTGAGCCAATACTGGAATTTTTTTTATTTCTTTGAAGTGGCTTACATTTCTTATTCTTTTCCTAAACTAATGATATTATTTTATCAGTTTTTTTTTTTAATTTTTAATTTTTAATTTTTATGAGTTATTTATTAGTTATTTTGTATACGCACCCAGAGTCCCATACGTATATAACTCAGTCCCACACACATGTTATATGTGTTTGTCATGAAAACTCAGTGGCACTGACTGCTCAAATTATTTAGCCTGTTGTTTGATTCTGTTTTCTCTGCTTGTATGGCTCCATTTGGTATGAGTGAATTCATTTTTAATCATTCTTTTTTCATAGGGTTAATGTACAAGTTGGTATTTCATTAAAAGAAAGAGATCTTTTCTCTATATTTTTAATTATAACTTGCACCTAAACAACAGATACCCTGCTCCACCATTCTGCTATGACAAAAGTCTTGAAGAATGAGTTGAGCTTCGAGCTTGTTTATCCTAGAAGTTGTAAAATGGTTGCTGGCTTAACAGAACCCTTTCGGTCAATGCTAGTTACAATATTTTAAGTTCTTATTCTAAAAAAATGTGATAATCAAATAATGTCATTAACTTCTAGATACTAATACCAGATATCACATTTATTACCTTTTCTCACTTATCCATACAAAATAGTGATGTCTAGTAACTTATCCAAAAAAGAAGAAGTAATGTCTAGTATTAGTATACAGAAGTTGATGAAATGTGAACTCTTTGGAGATATCTTAGAGTTTCAAATGCATGATGATACTTGATTTGTTTGTATGTAGGTATTCTCACTATCAGTGACGGAAATTGGAAGTCTAGTTTGCCTTGGCAAAAAGGAATCGTGTGAATTTTTTCATGATCCTTTTAAGGGAAAGAGGTACTGTCTACTCTATACCTCAATTGCAACATGGACATTATGGAGGGTTAGAAGCAGCTGTTTAGGCTCCAAACTCTTCCTATATGTTGTCTATTTTTTAATTTCAATGTTCTTTATGATTCCATGAACTATATATTTTGATCATGTTGTCTGTCCTGTATGAAAATCTATATTTACCTTACTATACATTCATCTCTGTGTTCTGTAATGATACAGATGTACAATGGCAATAATATCGGTACTCTTTTAAATGTGGCTGTAACAATATATGTGTGATATCCATGCATATCAATACATTAAGGCTGGCCAAGCTATTTTTGTGTTCATTGATTCATGTTGCATTGCTTATTGTTAATAACATTAGGTAGTGCTAGTACCCATAAGCTTTAGCTGTTGTGTTTCATCACAATAAAATGTATTTAAAGTTGTTCTGTTTTGCAGTGAGGAGGGAAAGGTCAGGAAGGTTTTGAAGGTGGAGCCTCTTCCAGATGGTTCTGGCCACTTCTTTAACCTCAGTAATCCTCTTTCTTCATCAAGTCTTCGCAGTGGACTTTCAAATATTGTTTGTTTTATGAGACAATAATTTTTGAACGTGATGCAGTAGTTGTCAACTGTTTAATCACTTGCAGTTGTTAAATTTTATATTCTCAAGCCCAATAGCATAACTGTGGATATATGCTTGCCTGTTTTAAACTTTTTTCGTGTTAATTGCCATAATGAATATATAAATATCTCAACTTAAGACAATAATGACGATAATGTTAAGTCATTAAATGATGTATTTTACTTGGATAAGAAACTAAAATCAAGTTTAATTTATTCATCTATAATGTGTTCTGTATCTGATCTTGTTATATCATTTTTTGAAGGTGTTCAGAACAAGCTTCTAAATGTGGATGACAGCATTTATATTCCTGTCACCAGAGCAGAGTACACTGTACTCATCTCAGCTTTTAATGTATGATACACCTCTCTCTCTCTCTCTGTGTTTGAGTGAGCGCGTGTGCGGGTGCATTATTTATGTTTGGGTTCTATGTGGATGATTGCAAGGAAGGGCATGGTAGGGGCTTCTTGCCTTTGATGGCAAGAGGGCATAGAAAATAGCCAGATCTTTTAAGAACATGTTAATGAAAATTCCTCAGATGATCCTAATAAGAAAAGGATTTTGGATTTAATGTCACCCAGTTACATCCTTCGAAAAGCCAGAAATCTTAGTTCATAAATAAGACAAATCTTTGCCAGGTTATGTTAATTGCCGTATTTCATTTGTTGAATGAATTATCATTTCAATCTGCTTTTGCTAGAGATTATGCTTCATTTGGAAATTATGTCAGAAACATAATTTTTGCTTTCCTTTGATGAATGACAAGGTTACCAAGTTGCTAAACAAATAGGCTGGTATCAGTTAATTATTTGCCACATAAATCAACTGTGTTTTAGCTTGTTTTCTGGCATTTTGTTGTTGCTCCTTTTCTTAATGTTGAATACTTGAATTATCCATGTATGCATGCCTGTGTTTCAAGTTTCTTGCCATTTCTGACTTATTGGCTTGTAATGGTGCAGTTTATCTTGCCGTACCTTCTAGGTTGGCATGCTTTTGCTAATTCCATAAAGCCAGAAGAGACGAGCCTTGTGAATAGTGCTAATCCTAGATATGGGGGAGACTTTGAGTGGAGCAGATAGTGAACATTGCAGTGTCTCAGAACATGGTATAGGGGACTGGGCTTAATTTCTGAACCTTCTTGTTATTGTTGCTGTTGTAATCACTCTCTTTTTAGAGGGGTTGGTCCCATATATTGGCATCACTTTATTCTCTTGTTCGGAGGAGGATTGAAATGACAATGAATGGACAAAGAATGCAACTATATTATGCCAAATGAAAGAGTGTAGGGCATTTGATGAGCACAACAGACCAAAATCCACAAAATTTTAACGTAAAGAGGTCACAAGGTTTCAAACTTTGGAAATACATAGATTTTTTTTTTTTTTTTGTTACTAGGTAATGATTCCTTTAAAATGAATTTAAGGAATAGAATAATGCTATGGATGCAACATTTTCATAACAAAAGACAAGCTGTAAATGGTAGGTGAAAAAGTGAATTTAAGATGAGAACCAATAACAGTTTGTTGATAAGACTCAATTGTGAAATTGTTGTAAAACTATTATGGCTGTAGCACTAATTAAAAAGAAAGAAATATATCCTCATAATAAATATTGGATTAAACAAGAACTATATAGAACCATATGTACATAAAAGATTAAACAAGAATAACCTCGACTAGGGGAGGTGTTTTTGCTTTGAGTTGGAATACAGCAGACCTAATTCTGCTCAAATACAATAAATTATTTGGTCTATCTTACGAACTTTCCCCTCCCCAAACTGAGGGGTCTGTCTAGCTGACCTAATAATTTCTCATAAATTACATCAGACTTCAAAGTTCAAAGGTCTATTAATTTTGATTGGACTGTGAGTGTCATGAAAAAAAAAAAAAAAAACCAGAAATTACAAAACCAAGTCATAGCCATGTACTAGTGCATCAGAAAGCCAAACCATGTCGAACCCGTCCTCATTTCCCTCAAAAAAAAAAAAAAAAAAAAATAAAGTGCAAAATTTCAGTATAGAAAAGAGGTGTAATAGAAAAATTCTAAGATCAATTGTCCACGTGGCAAACTGTGAATGGTGGAAAAAAAGTTGTAAATCCATTTAAAAGTAACACGTAAGATAGTTGTGGCAATTTATGTGACAAAAATTGTGGTAATT
Source organism: Lithocarpus polystachyus (assembly GCA_033629205.1). Taxonomy (NCBI): domain Eukaryota; kingdom Viridiplantae; phylum Streptophyta; class Magnoliopsida; order Fagales; family Fagaceae; genus Lithocarpus; species Lithocarpus polystachyus. The sequence continues at coordinate 79,316,364 of CM066164.1, forward strand.
TATGTGGTACTAAAACTACTCGGTAAATAACATACAAATACCAAGAATTTTAACTCAAAGCTACTATGCCCACAGAAATCCCATAATGCTATTCTTAACAGCTGAAGTGAAGTGACAACAAACATACTATGCCCACAGAAATTTCATGTGGATGATTCAATGCATTTCATTCAAACTGATGTGTATCTGAACAGAAATATAGTGATACAATTATATAATGAGAGGAATTCTATACATACTAACAGACATTAAAAAAAAAAAAAAATTTGATACAAGTGCTTAACTTAGGTACAGTTAGTTTTTTTTTAGGTATTGTATTTTGAGTTTTTTTTTTTAATTAAATTCAAACAAATGACTGCATTAATCAATGCAACACAAACAAAATTATATTTGTTTAAGAATAATTAAATCCGATGCAGTCAACCTAAAAAATTGTATTTAAATTTTGCCCTCCATATAATGCTACCACCCTGTATGTCTTCATCATAGTAATGAATTCTCAAACTTTTGGGTGTTTTTTAAGTTGTACATTATCCTTTCTCTCCAAAAAAAAAAAAAGAAGTTGTACATTATCCTCTTATTACATTGACAAAAATCTGGATATTGATCATGTGTATAACATCACATCTCCCATTCATCAGGGACAAAACTACTCAAGGGCAGAGGGGGGCCATGCCCCCCCACCCCGAACCTTTGAAAAAAATTTATACTAGTGTGTATATTAACAAAAAGAATTTTAATTCTAGCTCTTAAATTTATACACTTGTCCCCCCTTTTTCAAAAAATTTACAAACTGACCCAAGAAATCCAACAAATAGATAACAAGAAAAATCTATAAAAAAAAATGCATATATCCAGATAATAAGAAAATCTTTGGACAAGTCAAAAATCTGGTCTAAGTAAAAACAATAACAGCATATCAATTACAAATCTTAGCAAAAAAAAAAAAAAAAAAATCACAGAAACCCAATAATCTTTACCCAATTTCTCCCTCTCACTTGAGAGTTCTATGCCCCTCTTAAACGACTCCACCCTTATAGCTATAGAGATAACTCCTATGTCACATATTTATCGCTTTATTCACACATTAGTTAGACCTTAAAAATATTAAAACGTACCAATTGGCAATTGACTTGCAAAAATCTTAATTATAAAATCCTATTATTAAATTTTTTTTTTCAAAAGAAAAAATACAAAGAATAATTAATAAATTAATACAAATAATGCAACTTTGTCAACCTCTAGTATTGATATTTTAATTTTTTAAAATCTTTAAACAAAGAACTTCGGGCCCTCCTAAGTTTGAATCTTGGTTCCGTCCCTGGATTTCATCTTTTTAATGTTGAGATTAAATGATTATAAGAATTTCTAATATCTAATTTGCAAACTTCAAAAAAAAATTGTATTCTAAATTTACAACCACAGAATCAATTTTATAAAACCAAATAACTACAAGTTAATGGTGCTCAAGCTATGTTTAATAAGCATTCAGATTATTCAACAAGGCCATTAAAATTTCTTGTATAACATTGTTAACTATGTGATATAATGAAGCTTTCTTAGAACTCTAAATAATGTTACTGTATGTGCGCTTGTGTTTTGGACTTATGATGCATTCTTTTAAAATGACACATTCAAATCACAAATGCTTATATCATATATATTTAAAAACTGATTAGATTTATTAAGTCTCATTAAGCAATGTGACAAATTATTAATTTAAAAATTCCAAAAAAGACAAGGCGTCTCATTGTCAAAATACAATTTTTTTTTAATTGTCAAGAAGTTTTCTATTTGATTATATTGTGTAATAAAATGGGATTGAAGCATAGTAGTTACGAGTGATTTATATATAATTTTTAATTTATGGACAACAAGGTTAAGAGTAAACTGTCTTTACTTACTAGTTAAGATTCAAATCAATGCCTAATCAATTACTTAATTGGATTTATTCTTAAGCATGATTTTACTCATTGACTTATCTAATTTTTTAAAATGTAGCCTTGGGTTAAACGTCATGAGAATGAGATTGTGATGAAAAAATATATATATATATATATATATATATTAGATAACTTGGATAATTAAACCTCCATATTGATTTCTATTAATTAATAGGTGATGGCTAAGCTACTTTAGTTTAATATTTTGTACTATATATACAAAAAGGTTATGTAGTTTATCGATAGCACCGTGTCATCTCCATGATTTAGTCCTCCACCGTAAACAATGGAGCAGGTTAGAAATCTTTCGGACAGGCTCACCTTGTCCTCGCTTTCTTAGAATCAAGGTTGTAAAACATGAGATTGAGATTCAATAACTATGTTCGCATTTTTTTGGTTTAGCCTTTGGGTTAAAGTTTTTAACGTTCTAACTTTTACCTTTTCATATTTTTACTTTTTTTAACCTCTCTTTCACATAAAATGTGGTATTGCATAGTGCAATAATCTATCCATGCAATACCACTTTCAATGGTGATGCTATATACTTGATGAATAATGCCACGTCTACAATATTTTAAAACAATTTTATAATTCCCGATCACAAATTGTTATTGGTTTTAAGCCCATCATTGACATCTTTGTTGAATCCACCAATGGCAGTTTGTTACAAGAAATTTTTTATGAAATTGTAGTATAAATATTGTAGATATAGCATTACTTATGCTTTAAATTTTAAACATCTCATCATATAATAATGCATCACAACGATGTTTCAATGGCTAAATCATGCCTACAATGTCATCTCTCTCTCTCTCTCTCTCTCTCTCTCTCTCTCTCTCTCTCTCTCTCTCTCTCTCTCTCTCTCTCTCTATATATATATATATATATATGTTTATTATGAAACAAGTGAAGTGAGCAAGTAATGCGTTGACGCATTATAAATATGAAAAAATTTGATCTTACTGGTACAAAGCCTGTGGATTATTTAATCAATTTGTAAGAAGCATGATAGAAAAAAATAAATAGATTGTTTTCATCGTACCTTTTTTTAAACTCATAAAGTGGACTTATGGAAGGTAGCTGTACATAAAGAGTTAGCAGCTAATTAAAAGTGTGGGTGGATGATGATATTTTCAATGTTGGTGTGGTGTATATTTTAATTTATAAATATAGCATTGCAAGCAGATAGAGCAATTAAAGAGCTTATTGTTGTAGTGAGTCCTAAAGGGAAACCTTATTACTTATTTGCTAAAATAAGTAATAAGTAGGGAAACCTTATTACTTATTTGCTAAAATAAGTAATAAGTAGGGAAACCTTATTACTTATTACTTATTTGCTAAATATTAAACACCCCTCGATCTCTCGGTTCCAACGTCCAAAACAAGACCTTATGGAGTATAGCCAAGTACGTAATTGCATTGGTTTTTGGTCCATGGCATTCAAAGGTTTGAATCATTGTACTCTAGATTATTAACAACCGATCAAATTTGTCAAACAATTGATGAATAAATGAGATATTAATCATGATAATGATTTGTTTGATTATATAAGAAGAAAAAAAAAAGGATTTCTGAGGATGAGTAACCTAATAATAAAGGCTAGTCCTAATGTTTTGTTGATTGGGATCAACACATTAGTAAGATAATGGTATACTTAGGATGTTGGTCCTTATATTTGGGGATGGCAACAATGCCCACATTTTGCTCAATTCACCTTGTCTGCTCTGGAGCATGAGTTTTTGTTCTCTCTCTTTTAACACTCTTTCGCCTGTTCCTCCCTTTTCTCTTATCTTTATTTTCATTAGTATTGGAACCACCTCATTAAAGATAGTAAAATATGTCCAACCCACCATGTCCCTTACTTGTCCGGTGTGAGTTTTTCTCTCTTATTTTATTTTATTTTATTTCTCATGACTTGACCCCGCCTCGCTCGGTTGTTGTCTTTGTAATAGTTAGCCTCCCTAGACTTCTATAACTGGCTATTATTCTTCACCCTTTTTAGTGTCAAAAAAGAAAAAAAAAATGAGTTACATATGGATGAATGTAGTGTTAGTATTTACAATTGTAAAGATCACATACCAAGAAAATTCAAATAGATAATCAAGTTCAAATAGTATTTTTAGGTAATTTCAACATAGTTTTTGGCTAAATACCTAATAGATAGTAAAATATGTCCAACCCGCCATGTCCCTTACTTGTCCGGTGCGAGTTTTTCTCTCTTATTTTATTTTATTTTATTTTATTTTTTTCTCATGACTTGACCTAGCCTCGCTCAGTTGTTGTCTTTGTAATAGTTAGCCTCCCTAGACTTCTATAACTGGCTATTACCCTTCACCCTTTTAAGTGTCAAAAAAGAAAAAAAAATGAGTTTCATATGGATGAATGTAGTGTTAGTATTTACAATTGTAAAGATCACATACCAAGAAAATTCAAATAGATAATCAAGTTCAAATAGTATTTTTAGGTAATTTCAACATAGTTTTTGGCTATATATACCTAATCGACATCCATTGACCAGGACTAATATATTAATTACCACTTGGTTTAGTTTATTAAGAATTACATAAACTTTCTAGGTTTTGAGTTTAATTCAATGAACAACTTCCTAATCAGTTTCATCATACCATAATTACCATTGAGCTGTCGACAGCATCCTACATCATAATATATAGCTAGTTTTTTTGGTGCTTAATATATAGCTAGTTGATCCCTTAGATTTTGTGAGTTTAAAATCTTCTTTGGAATACTAAAGTCGGACTAAAATAATTCTTAATTGTATAGGATGTTGTAATCAAATACGTATCATTGACCTAATTAGGATATTAAACCTAAACTTAGTTAATTTCTTCGTTTGTTTATATGTATTGGAACCTAATTAAAACGAATAATTAAGTAGAGGTGGACTAGTTTGTTTTAATGCCTTAATTATTTTACTCGTGGGATCATGTGCTAAGTCAAAAAGAAATGATAAGGTCTCTCACATTAATAGAAGAGGTAACCATAAAATATAATATTTACACAAATTATTTTATTGTATATATTAAAGAAACATGCATGTAAATAAGACCTGCTGATAACCTTTCATCAATTTTTGGTTGATTTGCTACTTACTTTGTCTTTTACTATGAAAGCTTCAGTTGTTGAATTATTCATAATTAAAACATTTTTTTTAGGTAATGATAATACACTTCCACTAAATTAATAGTAAGTTCCTAGCTCTCTGAGCCTCTTTAGATGCAGTTTTTACTTTTTATTGCCGACCACATTTTTATATCGTAAACCAGTAAACCCATTTCCCTTTTCACCAAATGAATTTGATACATGTTTACCTTTTTATTTATTTTAAGAAGTGTGGGAAATATATTAGATGGTGATTGTTAGATTGAGGTACCTAGATAAGGGAAAAAAAATAGATTTAGACAACTTTAGGTCAAGGTTCTTTGTCTATTACCTTATAATATGTAATGATTTCTTTCTTTTTTTTTTTTTTTTTGATGGGATGACTTCTTTTCTTGGATTGGGATTTTAATCAAATTAATCATTTTCATTTTCAATGAAGTTTTTCAGACACATAAAGTTCCCTGTGTTGAAAACAATGGCGAGAGTTGTGCGCAAATTCCTTTCAACGAGAGCATTACTAAGGATATTTATTCCATTTTTCTCTAGCTTTTTTATTATATTTTGTATTTTTTTATACAAGATAGAAATTTTACTCTAACATAATCTAAGTGTATATGTATGTGAAGCCCTCTCTTGGAGATTTGAACTCCGACCCTTGCCCCCCACATCCAACAAGCACTTACATTTGTGAAATAATCATCGTACCAAGGGCACGTGGTATCCTTAAATATTAAGAACTTGAGTGTTTTTGTTTTGTTTTGTTTTGTTTTTTTTTTTTTTTTTTTTGTAGAAACAAATACACATACAAAGGATAGGAATATGGGTTGAGGGCTTGAGGTTGGTCCACCTAGGTTAAATACTTAATTAGTACTGTGGTATATGGTCTACTGTAATAAAAACAAAAACTTGTGGGGCATATTTGGGAGAAAAAAAAAAGAAAAAGAAGGAGATGGAGGGAGATGAAGTGGCTAGTGAAATATAAAACCCTAAAAAACACTTTGAAATTCATTAATTGTATGAATGAAAATAAAGAAACTGAAATTTATTGCTAATTCATTTTAATTTGTTTAAAAAACCTAATATCTTAAACGCACTAAACACACCTACTAACAAGGAAATAATTACCCTAAACTTAAAAAAAAAACTAAAATTAATAAATTGCAAAAATTAATTATAAATTTTGTCCTACATCACAAAGAAATCACAATGTCTTATGTGAAAAAGGGAAATCGCATGAGACAAAATCACAAATATAGAAGACATGTAATGACATATGGTCAACAAATTTGGTTGTTAAATAAGTTGAATTTTTATTTTTTAGGCACAAATTAGGGCAGTATCAAGTCATAAAAGTGATAGAGAGGATTACATAATAAAAGCTGGAACTTGGTTAAGATATTATAAGATTAAAGGTGGGCTTAGATGAAAACCAATAAAAAGTTGGCCACATCACAGATTTGTAAAAATGTTGTAAAATAGTTTGTAATTATAACATTACTTTTTATTAAATCATTGATTCTCCTAAAAACTTAAGCTATTAGGAGATGATGATAAGTTTAATTATTTATTCACATAATTCTAACACTCTCCCTCACATGTCGGTTTAAATTCCCTTTTAATAGGTAAGGTTTAACACATGAGATTTATTTATTTTATTTATTTTTTTATGAAAAAGTTAGAAATTGTATTGAATAACAATAGAAATTAAACGCGTACAAGGTAAACTCCTAAAACAAAGGCAAGGGAAACCTGCCTAAGAAAAGTTAGAAAACAAACCCGGAAGGAAGTTAAAAAAAGAAAAACTAAGAGAAACAGTCTGTATGATTAAGAGTTTCGTTGAGCCACCATCAGTCTCTAGAAAACCGACAGCATCATCAACAATTCTTTAATTGCGTGGCGGTTTCAAGAATATTTTTTAGGGAGATCATTAAAAAAAACTTTAATTATATAAGATCTAATAAAAAGAGAACCTCATATATTAACAAATATTAACAAATAAAAAATACACAATTTCATAAAGTTTTACAATTTCTTTCTATAAGTTTTTTAATTTTGAAATTGTTGTATGATAGTTTTATTATCAATACGGTAAGCTACATTTGTTTCAAAAATTTAGTTAAATAAAAATTTTCTTGGACTTTTTCTTTTTGTTGTAAGAGTCTCATATATTGTTAAGGAGATCAAAGTTTAAGAATAAAATTTGGTTACAAACTTAGTTGTAACCTAAAGCAACAACTCGCACTAAACAAATTAACATGACTACATATTTTGAAACTTTAACTGTTGAATTGCATGTTTTTTATGTTCTTAAAACATATGTCAAATTTTATGTTAATCGGATGTTATTTACCATTTGATCCAGAAAATTACATTTTATGTATAATTTTAGTCTATAAAAACTTGAAATTTAAATATTTGATTGATGGCATTGCTATTGATATTTGATTTTTTTGAAATTTTACAAGTATGGATGATATAAGGAAAAAAAAAAGTGTAATCCAATAGTGTATTTGTCAAAATTCACATCCAATAAAAAAAATACTAAGTGGAGTTGTAGCCTTAGTGTACAACAAAGTTTATTGTCAAAATTTGTCCAAAGTTTAATTATGTTAGGCCTAAAAATATTTAGTATTCTCACAAATTCTTTTAAAGGATTAAAAAAAAAAAATTTTAAATTTATATATAATAATTATTTTTTTCCAAGTTAGGGTGGTCACAAGAGCACCTTGGCTTTAACGTAGAGCCGCCCCTACTCGGTTGTACTTGAGTGCTCTAAAAAAAAAAAACTTATTATGAGCATTCCAAATAGTCCAAGAAGTCATTGCCCATCGTTCAAGCTCTTGGAAAAAATCCTAGACATCAATATTTTAGCATTTTTGTAACTTGCCTCCAGACAACCCGGTTGTTGTAGATGAAGAGCAACTTGATATGCGAGATTTTAAATGGGAGTTGATGGGGAAAGACAAGTGTGGCTTGTCCTTGGGTAGTCGTCCATGGAATGTAAACTCGTCCTTGAGTAGTTGTCTATCAAATTTAAAGCACCATGGTAACTAAGCCTACTACTTACCCATTATTATCCAGGTTTCTTAAGAGGAACTCGTCCAAAGAAGGTCGTCTAGACCTAGATGACCCTCAACACAAGGTTCATCTACATGAACTTGTCAGCCGGACCACGTGGTAAAATCCTACTGCAACATTGTAACCTCCTATCGAATGCTTGACTCCACAAAGCAGTTATGGAAGATGAAAGTAAACGTTCTAACTTCTATGATGGTTATAAGAAGTTAGTGAAAACCTCTTGACCTCCACAAATGTGGGGGAAGTTACAAGACAAGTAACCGCTTCTATATCACTATATAAACACTTATCTCTGACAAATAAAGGCAAGTTCTTATTTTTACACAATTCCCAGAAATTTGGAATTCTAGATTTTGAAGAGAGAAACTAACTTCATCATCAGAGGATTTTTGGCTGGTCAACCTCGGTCTCCTTTGATTCTTTGTTTTCCTTTTTCAGGCCCTCGAAATCATTCAAGCCAGAAGCATTCAGCCTACTAATTTTCCGAGCATCATCAGTTAGCGCTGTTGTTTATCAACGTTTATTAGATCAACGTGATAAACAATCAACGTTGATCTTGTCCGAGGCCACCAAGAGAGTAGGGATGCCTCTAGTAATCCCCACCGTGATAAACAATCAACGCCCGTCACATAACCGCCTTCCATCTAACATATACAGCTCATAGCAGCCACCATGGCAGAATTAACTCGTCAGAATCAAGAGTTGACCAGGGAAATCAGTCTGCGGAGGTAGCGCCACGAAAGGTACAAGGAAGGACAAGCCCAGAGTCAAGAAGGTAGGGGGAATGTTAAGCCTGAAAGCAAGTCGACACTGCTTCGCGAAGGGTGCCGCACTTGGAAAGGGAGATGGACCAAATGAGGAAGGTTATGGATGAGATAAGGGAGAACATGAGAAGGGTGAATCCCGTAGAGGATTTAGTTCATCGAACGGACTCACTTTTCACGATTTCCATCAACGGGCACCCTTTGCCTTCGAAATTCAAGATGACTTCCTTGGACTTGTATGATGGAACGCATGATCCCTTTAATCATATTGCTACTTTCAAGACCACGATGCATCTACAAGGGGTTCCAGATGAGATTATGTGCAGGGCCTTTCCAACTACCCTCAAGGGATCAGCATGAGTGTGGTTTCAGCAAGATACCTCCGAACACTGTAAGTTCTTTCAAAGAATTGAGTAAATTGTTTGTTAACAATTTTATTGGAAGACAAAGGCACAAGCGCTCTTTGTCTAGTTTGCTAACCATAGAGCAAGGGGAAAATGAAAGCTTGCGGTTCTTCATTACTCGTTTCAACAGAGAAGCCCTGACGGTAGACGAGATGGATGACAAGTTGCTACTGGCAGCCTTTCATAATGGGGTTAACTTTGATCTATTCATCCATAAGCTCTATGAGTAAGAGCCACAGACCATGGCTGGACTCGACTATTCAGCCCAAAACTTCATGAATGCAATAGCTAAGAAAAGGAAAAGAGCTGAACGTATGGAAGCAGATCTCATACGTCATTCTGAGCAAGGTCCTTGTTTGAAAAAGGCAAGGACGGGAGAGAAGAAAAATTGAGACAACAAGAAGACAGGTTCTTTGGCACGGAGTTAGCAATATACACCCTTGAACATGCCGCTTGAACAAGTGCTTATGCAAATCAAGGATGATCATTCCCTGAAGTGGCCCGAAAAAATGAAGGGAGATCCCAACAAGTGCAATAGGAATAAGTATTGTCGCTTCCACAGAGATCATGGACATGATACGGATGAGTATTTTGATCTGTAGCAGCAAATAGAAAATCTCATCAAGCAAGGGAAGTTAAGAAACTTCCTTGGACGAGATCACAAAAACGAGAAGTTGAAGGCAAAATTGGAAGAGTCATTAAGACCTCCGCTTGGAGAAATAAGAGTTATCATAGGAAGAACCTCAACAGGGCAATCTTCTAAGTCCAGAAAGACATACCTGAAGGTAATGCAAAATGTCCAACTATCTGGATGATCACCAAAGACGAGGGTAACAGATGAACAACCTATCACATTCACGGATGAGGATGTTGAAAGGGTTTACCACCCCTATGACGACGCCATCGTCATTACTTTGCTCATTGCTGACTATACAACCAGAAGGGTGTTGGTGGACAATGGAAGTTCAGCAGACATTTTGTATTATTCTGCTTTTCAACAGATGAGACTTGGACGAGATTAACTTTGTCCAGTAAATTCGCCCTTAGTAGGGTTCGAAGGAATGAAAGTGCAGTCTATAGGCAATCATTACATTACCTGTGGTGATAGGGACATACCCACAACAAATAACCAAGGACGTGAATTTCCTTGTGGTAGATTGTTCATCCTCTTATAATGCCATAATCAGAAGGCCAACTTTAAATAGTTGGAAGGCAGTCACGTCTACTTACCACCTGTCAGTCAAGTTCCCTACAGAGTATGGGGTAGGGCAAATGCAGGGAGATCAGCTGGCAGCAAGAGAATGCTATTTGGCCATGGACGAACAGGTTCAGATGATGAACATTGAGGAGATGAGAGTTGTGGCAAAGCCCACTAAAGCATTGGAAAACATTCCTTTGGACGAGAATAACCCTGAGAGGTGTACAAGGGTTAGAGTGGGTATGAAAAAGAAGACGAAGCAAGACCTTGTCCAGTTCTTAAAGAAAAGCATTGATGTGTTTGCATAGAGTCATGAGGATATGCCGGGTATAGACCCTAATGTTATTACCCGCCATCTAAATGTATATCCTTCCTCTAAGCCTGTACGATAAAAGAAAAGAGTCTTTGCCCCTGAGAGAGACAATGCCATTAAAGAAGAGGTTCAGAAGTTAACTGCAGTAAAATTTATTCAAGAGGTTTATTATTCAGACTGGTTGGCCAATGTAGTAATGGTTAAGAAGGCTAATGGCAAATAGAGAATGTGTGTGGACTTCACAGATCTAAACAAAGCCTACCCCAAGGATAGTTACCCATTGTCGCATACTGATCAGTTGGTGGACTCGACTGCAGGTCATAGATTGTTAAGTTTCATGGACACTTTCCTCAGATACAATTAGATAAGGATGGATGAGGCAGACCAAGAGAAAACATCCTTTATTACTAGTCAAGGCTTGTTTTGTTACAAGGTGATGTCTTTCGGTCTGAAGAACGCAAGGGCAACATACCAAAGGTTGGTTAACCATATGTTTCGTCCACAGATTGGACGAAATGTAGAAGTCTATGTAGATGATATGCTGGTGAAGAGTCTGGGCGAGGGGAAGCACTTGGACGACCTGCAAGAAACCTTTGATACGCTTAGACAGTACAACATAAAGTTGAATCCCAGCAAGTGTGCTTTCGGAGTTTCATCAAGATAATTCCTTGGATTCATGGTTTTGCATAGGAGAATTGAAGCAAATCCTGATAAGATTCAAATAATACTGGCTATACAGCCTCCGGGAAGTATCAAAGAAGTCCAATCTCTTTCCGAAAGAGTTGCTGTCCTTAACAGGTTTATCTCTAAAGCTAATGACAAATGTTTACCGTTTTTCAAGGTTCTTAAAAAGGCATTTGAATGGACAGATGAGTGTCAGAAAGCTTTCCAAAACCTGAAGATGTACCTCACTACGGCTCCCGTACTGAGTTCGTCCGTGCTTGGTGAAGATTTGTATTTGTATTTGTATTTGTATTTAGTGGTGTCCCCACATGCAGTGAGCTCGACTCTGATTAGAGAAGAAGGAAGGGTGCAGAAACTTGTCTACTATACAAGCCAAGCGCTAAGAGGGGCAGAAGGATAATATCCAATGATGGAAAAACTAGCCTTCGCTTTGGTTATAGCCTCTAGGAAGCTGAGACATTATTTTCAAGCTCATGTTATTAATGTCCTGACGAATCATCCACTAAAGAACGCAATAAACAAGTTAGAAGCTGCAAGACGGTTGATCCAATGGGCAATAGAACTTAGTGAATTCGATGTCAGGTATCAGCCAAGGAATGAGATAAAAGCACAAATTCTGGCGGACTTCATTGTGGAGTTTACCCCGAATCAAGGAGAACTAGACGAGCTGGACGAATCTTAAAAATGGGTCATCAGTGTGGACGGCTTGTCCACATTGTATGTAGGAGGAATTAGAGTCATACTCAAATCCTCGGAAGGAGATAAGTTGAGGTATGCAACTTATCTAGAATATCAAACCACCAACAATGAAGCCGAATATGAAGCTCTCCTTAAAGGATTGGAATTGGCTAAGTCCTTAGGGGTGGAGTCAGTGATAATCCAAAGGCATTCTCAATTAGTCATCAATCAAGTGAATGGAATGTGTGAAGCAAAAGAAGGTCGGATGAAGAAGTATCTAAATAAGGTCAGACAGCTTGACAAGAAGTTCAAGGATGCCAATTTTGTTCAACTTCTTAGAGAGGAAAACATGGAGGCAGATGCTTTGGCAAAATCAGCCTCAGCAGGGGAGGCTATGGACGAGCTTGATAAAGTCCAATATATGCCAAACATAGATCTTCCAGAGGTACAACAGATAGAAAGAAGGGAAAACTGGATGACCCCAATAGTCATCTACCTCAAGGACGGAACGCTTCTGGGGGACAAGGACGAGGCTAGGAAGTTGAGGATCAGAGTTTCAAAGTATGTTCTCATAGACGAGGTACTGTATAAGCAAGGTTTTTCTCAGCCCTACTTAAGGTGCTTAGCCTCGGATGAATCAAAATATGTATTGAGGAAGATTCATGAGGGGCATGTAGGAATCACTCTGGAGTAAAAGCATTGGTTCATAAGGTCGTTTGTGCGGGTTATTACTGGCCAACTATTCAAACAGACGCAAAGGCTTACGTGAGGGTGTGTGACCAATGCTAACGCTTTTCCAGGTAGCCATCAGAGTATCTCACCCCGATGATGGCCCCACAGCTTTTTGCACAATGGGATCAGATATCTTGGGCCCCTTCCCACTAGAAACGAGGAAAATGAAATTTTTGGTGGTTGGTATAGATTATTTCACTAAGTGGGTGGAAGCAGAACCCCTAGCAAAGATCATATAATAGAATGTCAAGAAATTCGTCTGGAAGAGCATTGTGTGCAGGTTTGGGGTGCCCAGGGTATTGATATCAGACAACTGACTTAAATTTGATAATGTACTTTTCAAGGACTTTTGCGAACACTTTGGAATTTAGAATCATTACTTCTCACCCACCCACCCACAAGCAAATGGTCAAGCAGAAGTAGCAAATCGATTCTTGCTGAAAATCATCAAGACTTGGCTTGAAGGGGCAAAGGGAATATGGCCAGAAGAGTTACTAGGAGTTTTATGGGCCTATAGGACGACTGTGAGAACCCCCACAAGGGAAACTCCTTTCAAGTTAGCCTATGAAAGTGAAGCAGTGATACCTGCAGAAGTGCACATAGCCAATTATAGGGTAATGAAGTATGAAGAGAATGATAATGAAGAGCAACTCCACCTTAACCTTAATCTAATAGACGAGATAAGGATGGATGCGGAGCAAAGGATAGCAAGATATAAAAACTTTATGGCCAGACAATATGATGCAATGGTAAAGCCTAGGCATTTCAACATAGGGGACCTCGTCTTAAAAAGGGTTTCTTTGGCAATCAGAAACCCAGCTCATGAGAAGTTGGGACCTAATTGGGAAGGACCCTACAGGGTTATCAATTGCAAAAGACAAGGATCTTATTACTTAGAGACCTTGGAAGGGAGGAAATTGGAGCACCCTTGGAATGTTGAACACCTAAGAAGGTATTATCAGTAAGGTTCTAGCTTGGACGAGCATCATCTTGGACGAACTATTTACCTATGTGTTGTTATGTTGTGTGTTAACTCTTTTAAGGGTATACATGTTATTATGTTGGGTGTTAACTCTTCAAAGGTATGTTAGTTTTTAAACTATGTGATGTGAATTATGGATGAAGTCATGGACTTGTAGTGCTTTTTTGAATTTTTTAAATTCCCTAAAGGCATTAACTTCTAAGCATATGCCTCACCTATGGACGGTATTTATGTTATATACAATGTTGTGTGAATTCCTAGTTTTCTTATTGATTTCATTCGGATTAATTCACAAAAAGGCTAAGGCCTAAGACAGGTAAATTCTCTGGACGCAGGGATGTAACGTCTATAAACTTTCCTTAATAAGGATAAAGCAAAGAAAAATAAACCTAAGGTGTATTCGTCTAATAAATGGATGAGGTAAAACCTGATACTCGCCCAACCAATAGACGAGGGAAAAACGTGCATGCAAAATATTCAAAATCCATAAAGGAATTCGACTAATCAACGTCCAATCTATGGACTAGTGAAGGTTGGCAATATACCCAAAGACAAGTAAAGAATCCTCAAACCTATAAACGAGGAGTAATGCTATATAAGGCAAACTAAAGGAACACCATCCATGGACGTGTTATACTACAAAGGTTCAAAGAATGGTGACATGAATTGTAATCATGGACGAGCCAAGGTTGAGATCGATATCTTGGGTGCAAAAAGCGTTCGTCCATGCAACATGTTAGTAAAAATGAAAAAAAAAAAAATGATGTTGAAATGAATGATAATGATGAAGGAAACAAGCATTCATTAATTAAGGAAAAATGGTGGACAACCTATGTCTAAAAACCCTTATGCAAAGATTAACAAATTGTTTGAGAGCTCGTCCTAAAACTGTGGACGAGGTAAATGTACTTAAGTTATATTAAATGGTCCAAAACAATGGACCAAATAAAAAAATAAAAATAAAAATAAAAATACAAAGATAAACATAATATGTTGTCTTCATGAAGGAGGAACATCAACGCTGGGATCGTCCTGGGCTGGCTGGGTGGTGGCATCGTCTTCAATATTTATATCCTCTAAGCTCGTCTGTAGGAGGGAACTTGTAGCAACACCACCAAGGTTGAGTTTAATGGAGCTAAAGTCAACCTCAGGGAAGTTTTCCATAGCTTCCATTCTGAAATCTTCAAAGCCTGCTGTGTAGTTGGTGTCCAGCAGATCAATAAATGGTTTGGACGCCTTGAACTCTGCAATGACATCTCCCTTGGCTTTTTCAAGAAGGGTGCTCAACTCGTCATTCCTCTTTGGAGGTGATCAAGACGAGTATCCTTCTCTATGGCGTCAGTCTTCAGTTCCTTAACATAATTTTGCAGCTCTTTGGCATCATCTTTAGCCTTAACTGCCACCTCAGCCCACTTCTTGCACTCATCCCTAACCCCCTGGATCCTCGTCTCCAGCAGGACCCTCGTCTTACCCAGCTCTGTTGCCTGCCTAGACGCGGCAATGAACTTTGACATTGCCTACATAAATTGGAATTTTGTTAGAAAAAATACACGTATATATTATTGACAGGACGAGATAAAAAAAGAGTAAGAGAAAGGGTTCACATACTTTGAAAAGGTCATGAACGCCAACGTGCTTAAAGTCCTTCAAGGACATGTCATAGCATGTCGCCACGTCCTCGTCTGTCATGACTTCTCAAACCTTTCCCAGGCTAAGTCTTCATTTTCAATAAGGTTTTGAGGTACTTGTCGAGAAGGTTGAGATGAGGCAGGAACATTAACTGTGGACAGGATCTGCACGAACGGAGGATCTCCAGGCTCTAAGTCAACGTCGAAAACCTGGACGGAAGGCTCTTAGATAGGGAGGACAGGAAGGCTGGGACTACACCCCCTGCTTGACTACCTCGTCCATCACCTCTTTGCCTTTATTTTCCTTCATAGTTGCCATCCCTGAGAAAAAAGCATAAAATGTTAGTCAAAAAGTACAAGTCAAAAAATACTTGGGAAATTTCAAGTATACATAAAAAAAAAAGAAAAAAAAAAAAAAAGAGGGAGAGAGGACTCACGTCTACGAACAGTAAGCTTGTGAGCAAGGGCTTCAATGGACGGCTCAGGACCAAGTCTCCACTTGGCAAGACGTTGAAGGGTGACCAAAGAATGGAAACTCTTGTCAACGTAAAGACGGGCCCTGTGGACGCGGTCACGATAGAATTTGCTCAAAGAAGGTCGTCCAACAGCTGTAAAAGAAAAAGAATAAATGTTAGATGTACACATAATAATAATAATAAAGAGTAAAGGGAAGGGGCATACCTTTAGGACGAAAGTTTCCTAAGTCCTTAGTGTAAGGGGCAAATGTGTCTCTGCCAACCTCCATTGAGTTCCCAGCCCAGAAACCAAAGACGAAAAAAAACTTCGTCTTCCAGTTTTTGTCAGATGAGACTAGGGGCTTAATTAACCTACAATTTGTGCCCCTAGCTGTAAATTGGTAAGAGCCAAGGGATTGATTGATTTCTGAGGGTTTGTAACAATAGAGGAACTCGTCCACAATAAGAGGACGGTCCCCTCCAAATACCTCCCTCTACAAAATTTGCATAGAAATGACCAATCTCCATGTGTTGGAGTTAAATTGACACACTGCTAAACCTAACCTAACAAGTAACTCCCTAGCAAAAGCGTTTAAGGGTAACCTAAACCCCTCCAAAAAATAAGCCTCATAGACACCTATCCCAAAATGGGGATTACAACACCATTCTCCACAGATGGCTAACCTAGGGTTAAGCTCATCTGGGATTTGGTACCACGTCCTAAGGTTATTAAGTCTTTGTTCGTTTGTTTTGGAGGGGACACCTACTGCACAATTGTAAACTGTCTCCACCTTGTCTAAAGGACTAAACGGAGGGACACTCGTTGAGGTGCCAGCTTGAGACCCAGAAGCTGCCCTCTTCCTAAGTTGTTCTTGAAGAACTTCTAAAGGGACTCCAGGAACACCAGAAGTGTATCTCTCGTCCGAGGTATTCCCCCCACTACTGCTATGGCTAGTACTACCACTAGAACCACTATAACTGGTTGAAAACTTAAAGGAAAATCTAAAGACGAGAAAGGAGAGAATACCTGGCTCTAAATGGAAGAGGACTATGGATGCAGAGAAACTTCTAGACGAAGCTCTAGACGGCAAGTATTAGGGAGGAAAATTTTTGGAATGAGAAGGGTAGGAGAGGAATTCTGCTATTTATAGGCAACAAGGTTCAGCATCCGAAGCAACAGGACTAACCAGGATAAGCCACGTGGCATCTGTCTTGAAAGACGAAAGGTCATGATTGAAACACACCTGACTGGGCCATATGTAAAAATAAATAAATAAATAAATAAAAGAGAGAGAAAAATTAAAAGGCATTCTTAGGACGGACAATACAAGGACAAATGGGCAACTGACGGGGAAAGACAAGTGTGGCTCGTCCTTGGGTAGTTGTCCACAGAATGTAAACTCATCCTTGAGTAGTTGTCCATCAAATTTAAAGCACCATGGTAACTAAGCCTACTACTTTCCCATTATTATCTAGGTTTCTTAAGAGGAGCTCGTCCAAAGAAGGTCGTCCAGACATGGACGACCCTCAGCACAAGGTTCATCTACATGAACTTGAGAGCCGGACCACGTGGTAAAATCGTACTGCAGCATTGTAACCTCCTATCAAATGCTTGACTCCACAAAGCTGTCATGGGAGATGAAAGTAAATGTTTTAACTTCTATAACAGTTATAAGAAGTTTGTGAAAACCTCTTGACCTCCACAAATGTGGAGGAAGTTACAAGACAAGTAATTGCTTCCATAGCACTATATAAACACTCATCTCCGACAAATAAAGGCAAGTTCTTTTTTTTATACAATTCCCAGAAATTTGGAATTCCAGATTTTGAAGAGAGAAACTAATTTCATTATCGGAGGATTTTTGGCTGATCAACCCCAATCTCCTTTGATTCTTTGTTTTCCTTTTTCAGGCCCTTGAAATCATTCAAGCCCGAAGCATCCAGCCTATTTCAGCCCCTCGAAATCATTCAAGCCCGAAGCATTTAGCCTACTGATTTTTCGAGCATCATCAGGAGGTAATGTGAAGGAGATAAGAATCAAAGTTAGAATCTCATTCTCTAATACCATGTTAAGTTTTCGATTGTCCTAAAAGTTTAAGCTATTAGGAGTCTAGGGAAATAGTAAATTTAATTATTTGACCACATAATTCTAACATTAATCAAACAAAACACTCGACCTTTAGTTGTTTTTATTTTGTGCTATCAATTTCCTCCACTATCACGCATAAAAAATGGATAAAGCACATCAAATTCCTTTGTCAATTTAAATTGTATTCTTGATAATATAATCAATTTGTGATTATTTGGCCAAAAAAAATTCAATTAGTAATTAACTCTGTTACAAAATGGCAAAATGCAGACATGTTCATCATAATAACAATGTTAAACAAAGGGGTTAGTGGCTTAATTAGTGCCTGCTGAACTTCCTATAAAGACGTGGGGGCATTGATAATTCATCTTTGCGATGCAAACATTTCTGGAGACATGTACAGCAAATACGGCTTTTCAAAGGTGGGAATGGTTATTGTTGAGACAGGATTTATGCCACTAATTAAGCTTAAGCTGCTTGACTAATGGGATGGAAAAAATAAATAGTAATTCAAAGAGCTCATTTTTATATCCATGAGTTACCTGTGCAGCCCGCGTGATCTTTGTTCACCTTCCAAAAGGCGCCCATTTTATTGACTCCAATTGCTCTTAACATCAAACAATTTCACAAATGACAAACCCCATTTTATTGCAGGCCATCAAAATTAAGTATACTGAAAAATCAGCCTCCGCAAACAAATTTTCAAACCAAAATGGTTATCCTTTTTGATAGCTGAAGAATACTAGATTAATAGACTACCTTTCGGAATAATCGCTAGAGAAAAATTATAACAGCTTTTCAATTTAATATTTTTTTGATTTTCCGACTTCAACGCAATTATTAAAATGAAAAAATTTAAAAAAAAATTATTTGACCAAAATTATTTTTTGAATCAATCAGAATAACTCGTTCAGACTAAAGATATTATAAATTCAATTATTGACTTGATCTAAGTAATTGATATGTATGCTTCGGAAAACCTTTGCTTTCTTAGGTTTTGAAACAAAATTCAAAATTTTAGTCAGTATACGCTATGTGGGTTCCTTATTAAATCGTCAAAGGTGATCACGTTGATGATGCAGGCATGAGACGTGCCTTTATTAGAGACTAAACTCAGAAATAGAAACTAAGGTGCTTGGGAGAGATGCAACACGACTACAGAGTGCATTTGGATAAGTTGTAAAATGGTGTTTTGAGTTTAAAATAAATGTTTGTAAAAAAGTTAATTACGAGGAATTGCTGTTGTGAAACAGAGTTTTGGATTTTAATAATGCATTTTTAGACTCCCAAAATGTATAACCAAAAGGACCCTATGTCTATAAGAACCTTGCACTTCACCGTGATCGCACAGTCACAACCATCAGTTTTGAATACCATTAGTTAGGAAGAGAACACCTTGAGTAACTTCAAATTGAGTAGTTAATGTAATACATATGAATATCACTTAACTCAAAAACTTAACCTTATGAGTTTGGGCGTAACTATTTTATATTAATCACCTACTCTTCTCATTATTAGTATTCAATGCAAGATTTCACTTACGTGTGTATACTATATACCCAATATAAGGCTTATAGAATGTCCGTTTATAAAGATTATTAAATATTACGGGGATAATACTTCTTCTTTTCAAATGAATTGTGAGTTTTATCATGAATTTAAATAATGAAAATCACTATTATGTGAGAGGAAAATATCATTCACAGAATACTGAATAAATGTTACTCGTCTAGTCAAATTAATAACAATTTCCTTTGCTTCTCTTAACATATTTTTTATTGCAACAAAAATTATCATTTTCTACCAAGCATTCTAATGACGTGTTGATGACCAAAGCTAACAAGGCATGCTTTTGCATTGCACAATCCATTTTCATTACAAAGTGTTTATATTACTTTATAAACTCAAAAGAGGCCTCAAAAAATAACAAAATCTCTCTAGAATTCTCTCAAACTAATTTAAAGTCTCTCCTCGTATGAGAAGACCCTTAGGTGAAGCCACCAAATTCTTAATCACATTATTCTAACATCCCCTCACATATGCGTCTAAATTCCTTCTCAATGAATATGATGTTAATGTTCAAATCCTATTAATATCTTTGCCTTTAGTTCTCGTGTTTCTCCTTACATTTTCTATTCTAATTTGTAACGAAAATTTTCTCTAATGTACTTAATTGTGTACTTTTAGATTTGTAAAATATTATATATACTTTTACTTTAAAATGGATACGCTAAGAACTTTGTAGTTCAATTAGAATTTCTAAGTGTTTTCAATAAAAACGACTAAATTCAAATCCCCTTCCCTCACTATAGAATTATTAGAAAAAAAAAAAAAAAAACTACACTTTGAAATGGATTCTCTAGATTTGAAAAATAAATATAATGGACCCTTTTTCAGTTTTCATCTCAAGCTAATATATGGTGGTTAAAAAAGTGGGTCAAACTTGTGACATGCCAAACTAATGGGAGGCTCTACTTCCATATTACCAATACATTTTGGTCTAAGCTTCCCTAAAATTAGTTTAAGAAAAATGCTAGGGACACAACAATTTTACAACAAATTTTTATGTGGCAAACTGTTAATGGTAGGTAAAAAAAAATAATGCAGTTATGGGTCCAAATGAAAACCAATAACAAATTGCAACCTAAGGTTTGTTGTAAAAATATTATGAATGTAACACTTCTCTTAGTTTAAGACTCAATTTTATATAAAAAGAGCCTATCAGTTTTGTTTTTGTATTTTTTTTTTTTTTTGTGTGTATGCAAGTTAGAGTGTTTATATGACCGAGGGGTATATCGTGCATCTGATGCATGCATGATATATCTTTCCTATATTTCCTATGTGAACAGCTAAAATTGCATATGAAGTCGTCACTGCTTATCTATTTCATTAATGTTATTTTCTTCTCTAACGGGGGAGGGGTTTTGAATCCAACTCTCTAGGAGAGAATGGCTAATATCAAATTACAAATTTTTTGTCATTTCTTTAATCTCAAGTTAATTATTTCTTTAATATTCTTTTTTTTTTAATAATAATATTGCTAACCCTTCAAACCAACCATTATTGACCAAAGATGATGGTATGCAGTATGCACGCATCAAAGCGTCTCCGTTTTGACTTTCACTAAAATCTCCACAATGACTTGCAAGTTGCAGTAGAAATGGTCATCTGAGCTTGCTAAGTAGATCTTAGGTATCATTTGGTATTTGGTAACATTTACCTCGTTTTATTTATTTATTTGTTTAAAACATATATAGTGGTCACTTTTTTTTTTTTCTCTCCTTATGAGTAATTTCATGTCTATAATATTTTCACAACAAATTCTTAGTAATAAATTATTACTAATTCTAATCTGAGCATACTATCAATATCATTTTTTTTACCTACCAGTAAGTTAGTAATAACTTACCACTAATTAAGATTTGTTGAGAAATTATTATAAAAATGTTCTGTATTTCTCTTAGTTTATGAGTATAAATTAAAAAAAAAAATGCTATTTGAAGTCTTGTGTAGGGTATATATGGAACCCTTAGGTTTGTATATAACCTCCTCCAAAAAAAAAAAAAAAAAAAAAAAAAAAAAAATTGTAGGTAACTGCCACATCATAAATATCGGGGAGTACGGGCAAGCAGCGATGAGAACGCATATCTTTTTGCTAAATCTGCTAAGTTGACTCTCCAAATTTGGAAATAGAAAGCACATTAAAAAAAAAACTAAATAAGTTTATATACATATACATATATATATATATATATATATATTTTCATCATCACAATAAGTCTGTAAGGTATGAATACAGACATTAGACAATAAAATATTGTCAATGGTGGACTCATTTAAAAATCATGTGTGGAAAAATTATAAAAAATATAATATAATTATATTATTTTAAAATATAAAAAGTAGTATTTTCACCGTATTTTTATTAATATTTCTACCTGTCTCGCCAGGGGCAATGTTAGCTTTGGTCCATGGGGATCAAATGAACCCCCCTAAGTAGCAAAATATTTATTTATTTATTTTTTGTTTTGACTTCTTAAAATAAAAATTTGAACATCTTGAATCCCAAATTCTAAATCATTTTTAAGTCCAACTGAAAATGATTCCTTTAACAATCTATTCTTGCCAATAAAATTACAATTAATTTATACTTTTGATTGAATTTGCGAGTGGAGTGTTTGAATTTGAATGTGTTTTTAATTTGTTATTTGTTAAGTGGGGATTGGAGCATATGCCAACCGGTCAGTCAGTAGTAAATAAATGTTAACACTAAATGACAATTAAACAATTAGACAAGAGGTGATTCTAAATTAGAAATAAAAAAATTAGACAAGGGGCGTGGGCCAAGGGAGTGATTGAGGGAAGACAAAAACAAATGTTAACACAACAAAAATTTTCTTAATAAAATTACAAAGACTAATAGTTGTCAAAGTTAAGTTACATTGTTAAATAAAAGAATTGTATAGAGTAAAGACTAATTGATAAAAATATTTTAAATAATAAAAATTGAAGTTCACTTAACAACAATATTAATATGTTTATTGTATTTTTATTTTTTTAATTTGAGATAGAACTCTTATTCTAGTCTAATCTAAGTGTATATTAATATGAAGTTTCCTCCTAGAGACTAGAATCCCGGCCCTTACTCTCCTACCACACAAGAATTTGTACTTGTGGAGTGATCATTACGCCAAAGATATTCAGTGGAACTGTATTTATAAATAATAGATTATTTTCAAGATTTAATTTTATTAATTATAATTAGTATATTCATTATATGAACAGACAATATATATACCAAATAAACTTATAGTTTATCTTTTATTATATTCTTAGTACTATGGACAAATTTATAATAAAACCATGTAGAATACAAAATTCATCTCCTACTTAAGGTTTATATTCTTATTAAACCCCTAGATAAAAAAAAAAAAAAAATCCTAGAACCGTCACTATGTCTCACTTACATATGACAAGATCCACATATAATTCTAGTGTTAAAAAGAAAAAAAGTGAGTGCCAAATGTTAAAAAGTGAAGGAGAAATAGTGCCACTAAAAAATATATTTATCAAATAAGTTACGTGAATAAAAGCATAAGTACATCGTTATATTAATCCTTATTAGAATTTTAAATAAAATTTTCTCCAAACTGCTTTGAAGAAAACTTCATAAAGAAATATTCAATCTTTAATCTAAAAATTGCAATAAATGTCTTAATTTGACGTCATTGTTGATTTCCGCGGCTGAACTTTGACCAAAGTCGGTGCCTGTATGACAGTTACACCTATGGATCTTCAACCTGACTGGTGGATTAAAGGTTTTTTCAAAGTTTACAAGGAAGCTTTGAATTTTGAATACATATAAATTTTTTTTTTTGTTATTATTAATACGTAAATTTTGTGAAGAAGCCAGCTATATAATAAAATAAAAATAAACTTTTGTAGCTTCTAGAAGTGTATTTTACTATTTTTTTATACGCTGTTAGACATTTTTGTTTGAGTAATTAACATACAATCAAAGGGTGAGTATTAGGGTTTAAATTTTTAAAAAAGAGAAAGTCAAACTCTAGAGGTCTTCCTGCTTATATAAATAAGAATCCAAACTCCTACGGAAATGGCAAAGCGCTAAGGATTAATTGTTTCAAAAGCTATGGAGAATACTACTACTTCGGAGGAAAAGTCTTTTCTTGGAAATACAATTATTATGGAAGAGAGATCAATGAAATCTAGTGGTAAAGAAGAGAGTACTTCAATGGAGATTAACAAGGTGGTTTCTTTTACCTACTGTTTGCAACTGATCATACTTTGCCACAATGGTTTTCAACACTACTTTTTAAATAAGTTGGTTTTTTACATAAAATTTTTGTTTTGTATGAGTTAATTTGGTTTTAGATCAATCAATGGTTTTGATTTTTGATATATATATATATATATATATATATACATGAACATTTTATGAGGGATATATATACAAGTTCTTGAAAATTTTTAAACTTTTATAGATAAATCTTCAGATGTGTTTAAAACTCTTCTTTATATAAGTCTTTTTTTTCTTCTATGTTACTTTTTTGTTGAGTATGTATAGCTGACTCTATAATTTTGGAATTAAGACTTAATATGTTGCTCTTCTTTTTGTGAGAAATCCATTGTATTTCTTTTGAATTTTGCTTTATACGTTCCTTATGCATGGATGATGAACCCTATTGTATTTCAGGAAGAACGAGGCAAGCATATTGAAGAAGAGGAGAAGAGTTCGATGCCTTTTTCTGCTAATGGAAATTCTCTAAGAATTACAAAACAGGTAAAGAAATCATGAAGTTCACGAATAAAAATGAATAGCTTGAATAAAAAAAAAAATTGCTCATTTTTATATAATAAATTAGACCCTTTTTCGCTTTCTGTAATTAATTATCAAAGATCGAAGAACATACATATCTTTGTTTTTTTTTTTTTTTTTTTTTTTTCCTTTTTTCTGTTTTCAAAAAATGGGTTTATTACTACGAGAAAGTTTTGGTTTTATCTTATCATATGATTCATATCTAGCCAAGAAGAGAGGTGGAGAGATGATAAATCGTCTTAAATTTCACATGATAGGCACTGCACCTTCACAAAAGAGCAAATTTTTACTGCTACAAATCCATGAAAGAATATAAAATATATCTCAAAAAGCAGTTTTTGTACATAGGCTATTTGGAATTTTGGATGTTGAACAGAAATAATGATTGCTCTTAACTTTATGTGCCTTAATTAAGTTAAAAAATTTTGTCTTCCAAGAGCCAATATAAATATATATTGCCAGCCAATGTGTGATTAAAATTCATATGATTTAATCTATTATCTATATCATGTTGCTTCAAGAAAAAAAAAATCTATAACATGTGCTAAATTTGACTTGTCACAACCTACGACTTGAGACCATGAATCTTACAGACTGGTCTACAAAGTCAAGAATCAATATAAAATTGTCATAAATTCCATTTCAAAAGTATAGGAATCTTTTGTTTTTATTATCGACTTCCAATAATTTTATCTTACTACTCAAGACTACGTATGCTTACATCTCCATTCATTATTTTATAGAATTGTAAAACCAGTATACTACTCCAATGATTCAGCAATAATAAGTTTCTCCAATACTTGCAGGTAACTTTGACAATGGAGAAAAATACAGTAGACTTGCTTTCAAGACGAAAGAATCAAGTAAGATTTTCTATATTGTTCATTGTTATGTATGTATAAAACAAGAAAATCAATAAATTATCAATTGTATTAGAATATTAAGTTATTAAAAATAAAAATTATCATTTCTTTGAACTCTCCCTTAATAAGTGTAACCCAATATGTGGAATTTCTAACTTTTTAAATGAAGGTAGAGTTGAAATATGATTTGAAAGTTAAGATTATATGCTAAGATATCATGATAAATTACTATTACTTCAAAAGTTTAAATTATTAGAAAGAATGATGATCAAAATATAATCACATTTAATCATTATCCTAACAGAAATGATAGCATAACATTGTAAAAATGTTGCTCATTTATCTTTGTCATTTACTAGAGTGGCACTACTCTAACCTTGTGAATGAGAATTAACAAGTCCAACCAATTTCGATTTCCTCTACTCTTTTACGTAATTCCATTGTAAGATTATTCCTAATTTAGCTACACATTTTTTGTTGCAACTGCAGGAGGATCAGTTAAAATTAGCTGAAGCTGAAATGGGAGTGGTTAAAGAAGAAAATGAAAGGCTAAAGATGTTATTAGAACGAACTGTAAAGGAGTACCAGTCCCTACAAATGCAATTCTTCGACATTCTTCAGCAAGAAAACAAGTCTAAAGATACAGTTCCTAGCCATCGGCAGGCAAAAGAAGAACCTGAACTTGTCTCTCTTAGCCTTGGGATAACCTCTACCGAGCCTAAAAAGAAGGATAAAAAGAATAACAATTTTAGTAATGGCCAAGAGGAGGAGAAATTGAATGGAGCACTTTCTCTGGGGTTGCAGGACTACAGATTTGAGCCAAGCTCAACTGAACATGTGAGGAATAATTCATGCTCAAACAATAGCTTTGAAGAACAAAAGGAAGAGGAGCCCACTGAAATTTGGCCACCAAGTAAAATTCTAAAGACTATGAGAAGCGGAGATGAAGAAGTTTCACAACAAAGTCAAGTAAAGAAAACTAGAGTTTCTGTCAGAGCTAGATGCGATACCCCAACGGTTAGTATCAAAATTTTATTAAGTCAGTGTTAGAATAATGATTGAAGGATTAAATTCATCAATTATTAATAATTTAATAAGTTTTTGAGAGTAATAGTAATTTATTATCTAAACAATCTAGGAACATGAATATAAAAGCTATTTATTGAAAATGTTCATAGTTGAATGATACTTTAACTTGAAAAGAAAAGAGGGAAAAAGTTCTTGAAACTTCCTTTTTAAGTGTCACATACTAATCCAAAATTAAAATCTTCTGTGCCATATACAACCACTTGACATGCATCAATATTTGTATTTAATAACTTTGTTATAATTAATTAAGTTTATACAGTTACATAGATTACATGTTTACAATTTTCTTATAGTTATGAGTTTCTTATATAGATGATTGACGGATGTCAATGGAGAAAATATGGACAAAAAATAGCAAAAGGAAATCCATGCCCTAGGGCATATTACCGTTGCACAGTCTCACCATCTTGCCCTGTGAGAAAACAGGTATATTTTGCTTGCTTTTTTTTTTTTTTTTTAATTTGGAAGTTTGTCTAACCTCTTAATATTGTTGTATATGAACTTTGTAGGCCTCACAATTTATAAGTTATTATTTTTATGTATTTTTAATTAATTTTAAATTATATTCTATATTTAAATATTTCATTAAAATTTTGTTATATCATATTGTCTATAAATGAAAGAACAGATAATTTCATATATAAACACAGTCACAATAAATGTCTATTAATAATAAGCATAATTAGCCAATTTTATATTTAAACAATAAATAAAAAGAGAAATGTTTTTCATATTTTGATCACTTTTCCGTCCAACTGCATGGATTATGATAATAACATATATAATTAATCGTTGAATTTATAATAGAAGTATGAGTCCAGTACTTATCATAGAATTTCAAAATATGCCATCATTTGTACAAGGAAAATCGGCTGCTTAATTATCTCAATTCCTTGGATCTCATACTTCTAGAACATAAACAATGCACGTTTTAAAGCTGCGTAGGAGTCAAGTTTAACGTGATTATCAATGGCCTATAGTATTAGGGGGAACTTATAATTAATTTCCATGATTAGCACAAAGAAAAAGTTGAAAGATGGTCCTTGGGGGTCAACCTAAAGAATATTACTATTTTCAACCCTAATTTGATAGTCCCTTTCATTTGTATTTCTAAATGTAATTATGAAATCTGTTTTCTCAAACGAATTTGAAAACAACAAATTAATATCATTGGCCGTTTATTGAGTTTTTCAATTGTTAATGAAAATCTAATTTGAACATGAGAAACCTCATTATTTTTCTTCCCAAAAATGACTCTGTTTTTGTAAAATTCCTTCAGGGTTTCTTTTGCAAAGGCATTTAATAACAGAATGGTTTGGCTTTCAATTTCTAATTTTTTTATTGATTAAATTTTAGGTTAGATTTGAGTTTTATTAATATATAGATTTGAAATGTGATTATGTGCAAGATATCATCATAAATCAATAATATCATTAGTAGTATTTTTGTTTGCTTAAAATAGTAAAATCTGTAAAGCTCAAAATTATTATGTGCAGATTATATCTATATTTGGTTTTTTAGAAAAATTGTTCTTAAAATCCCACGATTGTGAATCTTCGAATCCAAACACAACTTAACAACGTTGATCCTGAAGAACCTATCAAATGCATTTTCTATATGTCAAGGTTTAAATAAAATAAATGAATAAATAAGAGAGAGAATGAGAGATAAGTACATGAAATTCATTCATATAATATATAGCCATAATTTCTGAACTATATCGGGAAAAAAAGTACGTATATTGTTTCACTATATTTCATGTTCTCAAGAATGCAACCAAACCCTGAAGGTCCTTACATGTTTTAAAAACCACTTTGCTGTGATATAAATAAATGTAGTGTTTGAAAGTAGAAACAACAAAAATTGATCTATAATTTCTTTCTCAATTTTCAGGTGCAAAGGTGTTTTAATGACATGTCTATCTTGATCACAACCTATGAAGGAAAACACAACCACCCACTTCCAGTATCAGCCACGGCCATGGCTTCCACCACTTCTGCTGCTGTTTCCATGCTTCAATCTCAATCATCCACAAGCTTACAAGGAGGCCTCAACACCTCAGCTAGTGCACCCATTTCTACCTCTAGTAACCTCAATGGATTCAACTTCACTCTATCCCAAAATCCAAGTCCACAACAACTCTATGGTCTTCCCAACTCTTCAATCTCAACCTTAAATTCACACCCAACAATCACTCTTGACCTCACTACTAATGCACCATCCAGGCTTTCCTCTAGTTTCTCATCTGCACCAAGATATCCCTCAACAAGTCTCAACTTTTCCTCATCATTTTCCCCTTATTCTTTAGAGCCTAATAACATTTTTCAAACACATTGGAATAAAGGTCCTACTAGCTACAACAATCATGGGACTGTACCAGCTTACAATGAAAACCCTATTGGCAATTTGAACAGTATTGAAAAGGAACCATTTCAAGAACAATTGTACCAACCATACATGAAAGAATCCATAGTAGCTGCAACTAAAGCAATTGCATCAAACCCGAAATTTCAATCGGTATTAGCCGCAGCACTCACATCATATGTTGGCACTAGTGGTGGTGGTGTGAAAGAAAATCAGGGTGCATGTGAAAGCTCAAGCATGAAGTTGAAGTGGGGTGAGTCTCATACAATGAATCCTATCTACTCGTCTAGCCAGAATGGCATAGGATGTGGTTCAAGTTACTTGAACAAATCTTCATCTTTCAATTCTCCAAAACAAGGCGGCTTGGCTTTGTTTCCACCTAATTCATTGCAACTTTCTGCATCTAATAATTGTGCTTCTGCGGCTCCCCCTGACAATAGGGACCATTTCAAATTGTGAGGGTTTAAGGTTTGGTGTGTTTTTCATCATTTTTAGCTACTTGTGAAGTGAGCCAGTTTTTTTTTTTTTTTTTTGTTGATAATTTGATAGTTAGAGAAGGGGTGCTAACCAGTTGACTCTTGGCAAAGAAGGCTAGCTTGTTATGAAGTTTTCCTAAATCTTTAATTAATGTGGGCTAGGATGTTATGATGGTTTTGTAAATGTGTCATTTTAGTTGTTTTCTTTCACCGACAACTTGTACATTTCATTTGTACACATTTATAGGTTAAATTATTAATTTGATCCATTAACTCTCTTGGGTAAAGTTTAATTTGGTCTCTCAATTGTTAACTGTTTCAATTTGATTCCTCAGTTTTAAAAATAAAGTTTATTTTATTATTGTATTTCCTCTTCCTAAATTTTTAAACAAAATTAGCTGTGACAAATGAATTATACATTCAAAGCGTTAACTATTAATTTCTTTTTTCCCAAGGCATAAGTACAAAGAAAAGAAAATAAATTACAAAAGGACCTTGTCCTTCTTAAGGACAATTAAAACCCTCTTAGGGGACACCCCAGATCAAAACCCCCTTACAATCCATAATGATTAATGCCCCACTTAGCAAGCTCATGGGCAACCAAATTGCCACATCTCCCAATCCAACAAAACAATGGCTTACAAGAGGAGCTATCAATAGAAGTCTAACTTCTTCTTAGATAATACCATCCATTTCCCAATTAATTGGCTTACCAATTTCCAACATCTCCTTAGCTTCCGTTTGACGTTTTCGTTGGAAATACTATCATTTGACCTAAAAGAAATTTGTTAATTTCATTTAAATTTAAACAAAAACGAAATTTAAACATGACATTGACTTGATTATAAAAGTTAAAAAGACCAAATTGAATTTTATCCTATAATCAAAGGATTGGATCAATAATTTAACATTATATCAAGGGAGTTAATCTCGTACCGGAGACTGTACCGGTTTGACCAGTGGAACGATATATTTCGGTACCGGTCAATACCGGTGTACTGTTTCGGGTTTACCGTTATTTTATATATATATATGTGTGTGTGTGTGTGTGTGTGTGTGTGTGTGTGTGTATTATAATAAATATAAAAGTTTACCATAAAACATTTCCTCAATTCAGAATAAATTATTCATGGTTTAGATTTTAGCATCAATTAAAAAAAAAACATAATGTAAAAAATAGAAAGCTTAATTGTTCATTGCATACTAAGAAACCAAATAATACTAATAAGTTAATGTAAATAAGTTATCATTTAGCCCTAACAAAAATTCAAAAATTACAAAACTAAAAAAAAAAAAAAATCTGTACCAAAATTAAAAAACTAAAAAAAAAAAAAAAAATTTGTACCGGCTGGTATGCTTGGTACCGGCCAGTATTGTCCAAAATTGGCCGGTACGGCTAGTATTTAAACCGGTACGAAACGTTGACATTTCGATACCGGTAAACACACCGGTACGGTATTGATTACCTTGCCTTATATAGAATGAATCATTTGTGAATTTGTAACTTTTATACTACTTATTGTTAAGTTGATCATATGCTAATAATACAATGGGGTAATGAAAAAAGAAATCCAATGTAGATTTTATTCATTTCAAAGAACTATTAAAATAAATTCAAAGAATTCGTTAGGAAGTTCATAAAAGAATATAATAGAATGAATATAAAGAATGAAAGGAAAATGAATGAAATAGAACGAATGAAGCTAAATTTTTTAGTTTGGATATTTTAAAAGAAATGAATGAAAAATAACTAATATTTATTGAGAATAACCGAAAGGAAATTAAATCATTTTATTTCAATATTACTATTATACCTATAGATGGTGAACTAGAAAATTGAACCAACTCCAATTTGTCCATAAGAGTCGTCTAGATCATAAAGGTTATCCTAACATAAGAAGGTCATCCCTCATAGGACAGTCGTCTATGGGCATGAAGGTCACCTATCAGGAAAACTCTTAGATGACTCCCAACACTTGAGATATTTCCAGAAACGGATTTATCTACACAAGTTTGTAAAATGGACCACATGCTACTATTTTGAAACATGAGTAAGATCCTATTTCATCGTTATAACTTCCTACTAAGTACTTAACTTCCAATGGCAGTTGTAGAAGATAAGATTTAACATTCTAACTTCTATAACAGTTACGGAAGTTAAGTTTGAACTATCTAACTTCCACAAATATTGGGGAAGTTACTAAACAAGTAATCACTCCAAGACCCACTGTATAAGGATTCATCTCAACATCAAATGAAAGTAAGTTCCCACTAGTCCAAAAGTTGGAATTCTTAAGTTTTAGAGAAAAAAAAAATTAACTTAAGCATTGGAAGGTTCTTGGTCAGTTCAACCTAATCACCTTTGATCTTGTGTCTTTTTCTTTTTAGGCCTTCTAAGTAACTGCTAGTCCATTGAAACCCGAAACATTCAACCTACTAATTTTCTTTGCATCATCACCTATCATTTTATAAAAATAAATGAATTTAATTTAAATTCAGTGGGATAATTTTATAGAAATTCTACAAAGTATTATGATCCAAGCAACTACTTTAGTCCACGAGTCAAATCAAAACAAAACTCCACAAACCAGAAATCATAGCTTTTACAGTAAAAAAGAGGAGACGAATGTTGTTTTCTTTTGGTTGCTCAAAAACCACTGCATCGCCATTGCTTTTATCAGGGCCTGTTTCCCGTTACAAAATCTTCACACTTTATTGACTCCAACAAAACTCTGATACCTTTCTCAAAAAAAGAAAAAAAAAAAAAAACAAAACTCTGGTACTATTTATTTTCCCTTCACATTAATAGTTTCACGTGCAATATGTTTATGGTTTGACTTAAAATGATTTATTAAAAAAGTGTAAGATTTTTTTTTTTTGAAAGAGAGTTTCAACATATAGCATTCACTTTTGATGATACATCTTTATCATCAGACCAAGATAATAATCGGTTTTTAGTGTAGGCGAGAATTAAATCCTAGATCTCTTATTCAACCATCAGAGATTTTATTTATTAAGCTAACTGGAACTCGCAAAAAATATAAGATTTAATTTAAAAATTTTGAGAGGTAAAATTTAATTGGGCTTCTACTAATTTTAAGCCCCCAACTTGTATTTTCATGCTTAAAAAAAAAAAAAAAGCAAAAAAAAAAGGATATTCTGTTAACATATACAAGGTTTGGGCTAATGCTAACAAGGTCTAAGATATTTTAATACTAACTAATTTAGTCCCTAAACACAACTTGGTTCATAAGACAATTGAAAAAAATGATTAACGGACTAAACAGTCTTTGAGAACTGAGTTGGCTTTAAAGACTAAAATTAGTCAGTTTTGAAATATCTTAAATCTTGTTGTCATTGGCTCAAACCTCAAAATATGTTAATGAAATTTACATAAAAAAAAAACACAACAAAAACGGTAACAAAAACTTGTATTTCATGCCGTGGGTTTTTACACGTATTAATCGCGTACGTCTGTAATCTGTTAAAAAACTCGCGTCTCCCGTCATATTGGCAGTAATACAGGATTGTGCGCGTTAAGTTGAGACTGAAAGTATAATAAACGTTTGTAACGAAACAAGAATATATCGGCTTGCTTAGTACGGCTTGATAAAAGATATAGCTTGTTAAAAACGTAACTTTCCTAATGAAAACGATTATATAAAATATTATTAAACTCTTCAAGCCACAGTTAATGGTTACTGACTTACTGGTTTGACACAGTTTTTTATCCTCAATTCGATTACAATGTGATGTAAATCAATAATGGTTTTGATTGAAAGTTCTGTGGTGGTTTAAAAAAAAAACACTTTTAGAAGTGTTTTCCAATCAAACTTTTAATATATTTATTTGATTCTAAAATTTTTTTAATATATCTATTTTATTAAAATCGTAAATCCAAAAAGAAAAATAGAAGCTTACAAAATAACCATTGTTAACTTCTTAAAAAATGTTAAAATTATTACAAATTTTAGCATAAAAAGTGCATAAGTTAATATGACAATGAATGCAATTAATGTCACTTTAACAATGAGATAATAGAAATGTGTTTTTGTTTTTAAGAAATTAAAAAAAAGAAGAAGATATGAGTGATTTTTTTTTTAGAAACAAAGATCATGGGTATTTGGATTATCTTTTATAAATTTATAATAGGTGACACATTAATTTGTTAGATCTATATAGGAAAATTTGTAGTAATCCTAGCATCATTCTAAAAGAAATTAATTTTGTTGGGATGTTCTAAGGATTAAATCACACTTGGCAAGAGATAAAGGTCATGATACAAAAGTTATTGTATTTATCTTTAAAAAGTACAAGTATATGTTTTCGTATTTTTGTTACGAATATTTTTAAAAATAAATGTAATATACTTGTTTTATACACGTAGTGTTCTTTCTCTGTTTCCGGATTTTTATGCCGATTTTATTAAACGTACTCTTTAAAAAGTTACCAAATTAAAACTGTCCATATATTTACAGCATCAAACGTGTACCGTATTTTACTAACTATTGTTTAGGGACTAAATTTGCTTTACAAACTAAATTGGTTTGTTTGAAATATCTTATACCTCATTGTCATTAGCCCAAATCTCAGAGTATCTATATCTATACTACTACTTAAGAGGCTTCTTCTGTGTAGATTAGACATTTTTTTGGTTCCTAAATATCCTTACAGCCTAAATTTAAGTAGAAATAAAGCTTGAGGATAACATAGTAATAATACATCTTTAACTCCCACGTATAACCTTGCCTACAAAATAGGCAATATTTAACTCTCACGTTTAACTCCAGTTGATTATCAAACTAAGCATTACTCCACGTTTTCACATTTCTTTTTTTCTTTTTCTTTTTCTTTTTTTCCCTTTTTACCTTTATCAAGACTTTAACTTTTTTTTTTTTTGCATTAAAAAAAAAGACTTAACTCTTTTTCCTTTTTTTTTTGAGTACCTGGTCTCCCTTGCTCCTTAATCTCATCCCACATTTGTTTGTTTTTTTCCCCCTCAAATCTCTTTGTTTTGATAAATATGCTAAAAAGTATAGATAAAACTTAAGGATCTTTGTTTTGATTTTGAAGAAAATAATATACTAAAAGGTAGAGATAAAACTTAAGGATAACATGCTAAAAATAATCTCTAACTCCCATGTAAAACACTACCTACAAAATAGAACAACTGTCACATTAGTTACTCAACTTCTTCAATTTATTTCTTCCTCAATTCCTCTCAATTCTATGTTCTTTTTCTCTACACTATCATCATTGTAACACCCCGACCCAAATTTTATAGTTAAACTATGTGTTTAAATGATTAATTATTATTTTAAGCCGCTTTCTTTCTATAATTAATATAAGAGTCTTTAATAAGTATATTATTTTATAATGCCTTTGAATAAGAATTGTAAAGATTTTAAATAATTAATGGTTATTTGTGTTATGTATATATATATATATATATATATATATATAAGTATGTAGATAATTACATTAAGTGGTCAAGTTATTAGATATATAGTTGTTGGTGTTTAATAAAGTGTATAAAGGTAAGAGTTTATATGCAAAGTCATTTTGTTCTTTGGATCTTTCTAGAAATATAAGTTTACAAGAGGTGAAAAGTGAATTTTAAAGTTTTAGGGTTGACTCATCTAACATTTTTTGCATTTTCCCCTTGTTATATACGTACCCCACCCCAAGATATTTCACTTGACTTCTTTTGCTGCACCATTCTTCTTTCTTACTTCTTTGTTTCCTTATTTCTTTGTTCTTATCATCACCACCTCATCTCATTTCTTCTTTGACTTTGTCAAAGTCACTAGAAGTCTAGAACTTCCAAGGACTCTCTCCCTCTTTCATACCCACGGGTCCAACACCTAGAGAAGAAAAGCTCTCAAGTCTTCTCTCCCTCTCACACCTACGGATCCAGCAGCAAGGAAAAATATTTCCTTCAATCCTTCTCAAGTTTGTGTTCCCAATTTAAAGCTAGAGTGATTCTAGCTCTATCACTCCAAGAACCATACCTAGGGTAAGGGAAAAATCTAATTCTTTTATCTATTGTCTATTTAAACTTAAGTGATGGTTATTTGAGGTGCTGAATGTGTAGTTGATTCAGAAATTGAAGCTTTTTAAGAGTTAGTTCATGAACTTGTTAAGAGTTGCACTCACTGGTTAACCTGTTTGGTCATTATAATTTCTGTATTTTTCTAGGACAGCTATGGGTAAATGGTTTGTTGGAGATTATTATATAATATGTCCAGCATGTGTGTATTAAATTTCATAAGAAAATACCATCGTTTGATAATTTTTTGTGAATTTACAAGAAAATGTTGTAAAGCTGTCACTGTGACAGATTCTGTGTTCATGTATGATAAATTATGTAGTAAATTGTATACAGTGAATTTGGATGCTAAGGATATTTCCTATGAAATCTAAGACACATATGGTTGTATTGGAAGTGGTTTCACAGCATTTGGATTAACATAAAAATAATGGTTTAATTTCTAAGTTGCATGAAATTCTGTCAGGACAGAATTGAGTACACTGCCTTGTATGATTTTTAATAAATCATGGTTTTATACTTTAACTTCGAAATTTTTATGGTATATACTAGACATACAGGGGAGTAGCTCTGTAAAATTTCAGGACAATTGGATGTGTATGGACAGCCCATTTGTATTTTGCAAATGGGGCTTATGCTGCTGTAATGAGCAGTGAACAGCATATGATACGCCTGACTTTGTGGATTTAATTTTGAAGTTAGGGTGAATGTTTTAAGCTATAATTTAATATGCTCATCATTTAGTATGTCTAGATCATAGATAAATTTTGCATAATTTGGTTCAAGGTTTAGTACTCAAAGGAGGGGTTCTAAACCATTCAATGGTTGTATCTATAAAGCTGTTTTGTTGAACACGCTGTATGTTGCCATACAAGTATATATGGTTATATGGCCATGCTTAAAAGAGTTTATGTTTACGCATGCATTTTTGCCCTAATCTCAAAGCACCTTCTGGAATGAAGTTGGCTCTTCTAGAGATATGATATTAATATGAGAATGTTGGTTTTTCCTTAGTTTGGTACATCACTTGTTGATGTGTGCATTATATGTTTGTGGGAATCTCGTTGAGGCGGAATTAGGATTTCCTTAATTCTAAGATATAGGTTTTGAGATGAATGTGTAAGTTTATGATAAGGAATAATGGATAGTAATAAGTTTTGATTTTGGTTTAGGTGTTATCAGTACCCAAGTCTAAGCTCCTTCGACTGTAGGCTCTCGGTTCCTTTGCTTTCAGGTAAGAGATAAGTTATATGAGCATTTGGTAAGTCATGAGGTTATTTTAAAGTATATGATGCATTAAAAAGGTTTTTGATTAGAGGTGTGGCATGTAATCATGTTTTAGACAAAGATATGTTCGTGAGCTTTTGAAACCTTATGTATATGATTTAAGCATATTGATGTCATTACTAATTTCCACGAACATGATGTTTAAAGAAAAGAATGGAAATGCTATTATTATGAAATGTTGTGCAAAATAAGAAATTTCAGTATGATGTATAAGTATGAAATGTTTTCGAGTTATGTCCTTTGGTGATCTGAACTCGGCCAGTAGGGGTTAATTACTGGGTTTCCATGGAAAATGTTATCTGTTTGGCCATTTAAAGTAGAGGAAATGGGGCTGCCCGTAACTCTATTATGAACAAGGCCTTCTCCCCAATGTGTACGAACGGCGGGGAGGAACAAAGTAGGGGATGTGCCATCAGGCTTCCCAAAGGGGACAATATCATACACACGAAGGCACCCAAATGTGATGAGGCCTTCTCTGTATAGACTTATCAGATGTGGACTAACCAATATGTTATTTATGAACAGCTATATTATGTTATTAATCATGAGAGAATGATTTTGTTTAAATGCATTGTGAAAAGTTAAAAGCTCTGATGAAAAGAAGAAGTTTCTGATGAAAAGAAAACTGTTCATTAAAGATAAAAGTTTATGAAGCTCTGTTGTGTTATAAAGATAAAACTTCTGATGAAAGTACAAGTTATGTTAAGAAGTTATCAGATATCTATTTTTCTTTATGAAACGTTAAGTTTTTATGATTATGGAAGTTATAGTATTTTACAAGAAGAAGTATATGAAGGAAAGTTTTATTATGCTTTAAGATGTTTCTAGTTTAAGACAAAGTTACCAATTATTTGATTTAAGTTAAAATGATTATTTTGTAATGAGAATATATATATGGTAACTTTGTAAGAAATGAAAAAAATTCAATCCGAAAGGTTTTAATAATATTAATCTAATAAGAAAAAGGAGAACAATTATTTTCCTACGAAGAGCGTATAAGTTATTATTATAAATAGTATAAAATACTAGGCATGAAAAGATGTTCTCTTATTTGCATATTTATAGAATGAAACGAGTTAATTTACATGCATTCTTATTAAATTCTCATGTATCTTACCTTTACTGAGCTGTGTAGCTCATCCCTTCCACTCTTTCAGTTAGTAGGTTTTATTTTGGAGCAGAGGGAGCCTTAGTCAAGTTTTAGAAGGAGCTGGTTTTAGTTTTAAAAGTATAGATCCCAAACTAGTAATTTGATGTTTAGCTTTGTAGTATTGTGTATTTTAGGATCTAATGAAAGTTGTGTACCTTAAAGCATTAAGAGATGTATTATATGAAATTTAGAATTTGTGTAACTGGAGGATTATTTTATTCTTTGAGTACAGTGTAGATGCTCTGAATGTCACGTGGAAAGTTATATCATTTAAGTAAAGAAACAAGAATGGCAAGAAAGAGGGAAGCTTTTGTAAAATTTTGTAAAAATTAAGTTGGTTCTTGTAAATGTCAGGTTTAGGCTTGATATTAGCATGCCGGTCAAGGTCATAAATCCGGGTATCGGGTTTGGGGCATGACAATCATCATCATTTCTAAATTCAAAATCCAAAAAAGAGAAAACTTTACTTACAAAAACAAAAGTGCAATTCCAATTGTTCCGGTTAAACAGGTATGTCAATGCACATTGCTCTTTTCTATTTTGTTTTTATAAAGAAATCAACAATGTTCTAATTATTTGGACTTTAGGTCTTCTTCATTTCTTTATTTTCTTATGATTATCTTTTTTTTTTTTTTTAATATTTGTGGGTTAAAGCTTACTCATTGCTTTTCTTTGATTATTATTACAGTAAAATACACTGAATTTAGAATACAAACTATGCAATTTGGATAATCATCAAATTGTGTAAAAGAAAAAAAAAAATCTTAACCTAAAAATGTAGTAATTCTAAGTTATAATTGTTGCAATTTATTAAATCTTTACCAAAAAAATAGAAGAGCCTCTGAGCACGCTCGTGAGGCTAGTGTTAATGAAATTTATAAAAACAAAACAAAAACTTGTAGTTCATGCCGTGGAACACAGGGAAGGACTTTTTAAGAGAAACCTCGTAAACTATTATAGAAAATGCCACACTTGGAGGCTAAAC
Organism: Lithocarpus polystachyus; assembly: GCA_033629205.1. Lineage (NCBI taxonomy): Eukaryota > Viridiplantae > Streptophyta > Magnoliopsida > Fagales > Fagaceae > Lithocarpus > Lithocarpus polystachyus. Next base: position 79,355,032 of record CM066164.1, read on the forward strand.
CATTTTCACTACTTACACGTGTTGGGCCACAACCCTGCCATGTGTCCACAACACGCAAATGGAACCAACACACTTAATTAACAAGATTTTGAGGAAATGAACAGAGAGCCTTTCCCTTAGCAGAACCCAAATCTAATCTCTGAACACAGACTTTGCAAAGGTATGTCACATCCAATCCTTTTTTAACATTTTCATTATTATAGATCTCCCTTTGATTTCAATGATTCATTTTTTGTTTTAAGCTACAAGTTTATTTCCTCAAAAGAGTGTGTCATATTTGGGATGTAGATATGGATATTTGAAGTTGATTAAATCTCTTGCTAGATCATGAACATAGTATAGGTTAACATACATCTTAGGAACACAAATGGAATGATATGATAAAATAATGATGTTTTTATATGATGCATAGTGCTACATCTAGCAATTGGTTATAATATGGCAGTGCACTCCAGTTACTATTTAGGGATAAAAAATGTCATGTCCATGAAGATTTAAAATTAATAGAGAGCACCCTATTCAATGGATGAGTCATTAACCGAGATTGGATTATGATTCCTTTTGGATAAAGGAATTTAAAGACAATGATTTGGATTTACAATCTTTAGTTTAAATGACTTGAATAGAGTATAAAGGGATATGATTTTTTTCCCTAGCGATGAAACTCATGAAGGGATTTGTTGAATTGAAAAAGACTAGATGCAATATGTCATTTCAAATCCACTATATCACAAGTTTTTTTTTTTTTTTTGAGCAAACTCCCCAAAGCGCAAATCATCATGTATTGTTAAAATTTATATTGAACAATTTATGCTAATAGTTGTTCTATATATTCCTTGATTTTAAATCCTCGAATCTAAACGCAACCTCAATGATTTTCAAATAGGGCGATCAAATTTATTAAATACTTTCTGTTAAACTAATACTATGATTTTTTCTTTTGATAAGTAATCCTATGATTATGTTACTAAAAGGAGGACACTGGGAATATTGGCAAACTCCCATTAGTGCCTTTTGGTGTAGGTATGGCACATGAAGAAATGATCAAAGATAATTCCAAACTTTCAAGCTATGATGCTTATTTTGAGAAGGTCCAGTCAAGGAAGAAATTACCACAATCGTTGCAAGAGACTTTGACAGCCGCATTTGCAAGCATTCTGGTTTCATCATTCCCAGAAGTTCCTGGTGGCAAAGGTGAATGCTTTTACAGTATGGTTCATATACCCAGCCAATTTTCCCTTGAAAATGGGTTCACGCAGTTAGAATGAAGAGAAATGAAGCATATCTGAGTCACTATTGATAGTTTTGAACATTTCTTATTGCAGTGATAGAAATATTAGCAGACACTTCCATTGCTGATGCTTTAAAGATTTTATCTGAATGCAACATTTTGTCTGCTCCTGTGAGAAACCCAGATACAGAAAATTCTTCAGATTGGAGAGACAGGTACCTAGGCATCATAGATTACTCAGCTATCATTCTGTGGGTGCTGGAGAGTGCAGAACTTGCCGCTGTTGCTTTATCAGCGAGTACAGCAACAGCTGCTGGAGTTGGTGCAGGAGCAGTTGGTGCTCTTGGAGCACTAGCATTGGGTGCGACCGGGCCTGTTGCTGTTGCAGGGCTAGCAGCTGCTGCAGTTGGTGTTGCTGTGGCTGGTGGTGTGGCTGTAGATAAAGGGATGGGAAAAGATGGTGCCACAGCTGCTGATAAATTGGGCGAGGATTTTTACAAAGTTATACTGGAAGATGAACCGTTCAAATCAACCACAGTAAGCCCAACTTTGCCAAGAGTATTATTTGTAGAGGCCATGTTGCCTCTGCTACCTTATTTATTCAGTTTATTTGGACAATTAATCTTGATTCTCCATTTCTCAACTAAATGATGAGCATACTTTGTGTATTTTACTGTAAAGTGCTCTGATTGAGAAGCAAGTGAAATATCGAATGTGGATCAATGATACCCCTCATCTGTTTCCTAGCCATAAGAAAATTAGAAATGATATTTCATATAATTTTTTTTGTTTCAGGTGAGGTCGATACTCAAGTCCTACCGTTGGGCTCCTTTCCTCCCAGTTTCAACAGAGTGTTCTATGTTGAGTGTCTTACTGCTACTTTCAAAATATAGGCTAAGGAATGTACCTGTAATTGAAGAAGGCAAGCCTGACATCAAGAACTACATTACTCAATCTGCTGTTGTTCAGGGTCTTGATAGATGTAATGGAAGGGACTGGTTTGACCTCATCGCTATGCAGCCTATTTCTGAATTAGGGCTTCCTTTCATGCCCCCTGCTGAGGTAAGGTGTGTGTTGTTACATGAGTATTCTGCAAGCTGATTACTGAAATTTAGATATTCAAAATGTACTTCTTTCTTCTTGGCCAGGTTATTAGCATCCAGGGCGATGAGTTGATTCTGGAGGCTTTCAAGCGAATGAGAGATAACCAGATTGGTGGTCTTCCAGTTGTAGAGGCACCAAATAAGAAGATTGTTGGGAACATTAGCATAAAGGACATCAGATACTTGCTACTGAAACCTGAGCTTTTCTCCAATTTTAGGTAGGGAGAAGTCAAAATTTAGATTCTGCTTGTGCACCAGCTCTATTCTGCACATTGAAATTCAAAAAAATTATTCATTCAATTTGAGAATGTAATCAAACGACTTGCAAATAATTTTAGTTTGATTTAAAAAATATATATAATTACATCTTTGTAGCAAATTTTATACAAATAACCAAATTGTAATTAACTTTATATAACAGTTTGGCCCAATTTTTAGCAGGTAGCCCTGTTTTTTTTAATTATTCTAACAAGAAGTTAGTTTTTTTCACTTTTGACTACATAGGTTAGTTTCTTTTTTTATTTATATCAATTTTTCAACCTTAAATTTTAAGTAAAAAAAAAAGGTTTTTAACTTTAAATTTCTTTGTTTTTTTTTTTTTGTTGTTGTTGTTTTTTTACCACATATGTTTGAAGGTTTTTAAGAGATGAAATATGGTAAGATGGCTAAGATGTGAATAAACTCAATATTAAAATGGTAATTCTTTCAAGGAGCTAGAAAGAAATTACTGGGTAAGTTTTTCTAACTTTAGAAAGCATGCAAAGGTTGGAATATAAATTCAATATAAATTAATTACACTTACAACTTATAAGTGGGACATACCATTTCAATGAAGTCTGCAAAGTACTACAAGACACGTAGAAAGTGGGAACTGTTATGAAGGAACAAAAATCCATCTTTATCTTCATGTGGCTCTTGCACTGTCTATTTAAAAAGGTTTGATGTTACTCTTGATGTTGTGACTAAGTTTTATATGCCTTTCATCCAGGAAGCTGACTGTGATGGATTTCATGCAAACCATTGCCTCCCAAGACACTGGAAAAGTCATCCCACCAATTACATGCAAACTTGATTCAACTCTTGCCAGTGTGATCCGGAGTCTTGCTTTGAAGTCAGTTCACAGGATTTCTGTGGTAGCTGGGGAGGACGATGAAGTTATTGGCGTCATTACGCTTAGAGATGTGATTTCTTGCTTCATTTATGAGCCGCCTAACCATTTTGATAACCACCTTGGGTTTGCAGTGAAGGAAATATTGAATCAGTGATGCTTCAGGCCTCGAAATCCTTCAAATGTATGTAAGCACAGATATGTAATGAAATCCGGCTTTGGGCGGGAGAACAATTTAAGTGCAGATATGTAACAAAATCCGGTTTTGGGCCGGAGAACAATTTACTGTCTGTTCAATCAGTACTGAATATGTACTTTCACATTTCTCCTATTAAGCTAGAGCCAGGGAACTTTCTTAATCCTTTGTTGTTCATTATCCCCCTAATCCTTTCGACATCCCCCCATCTTCCAAATTCAGCATATATATTGGACAGGATCACCATAGGAGTTAAATTTTCTGGCTCTAATTCTACAAGCTTCATAGCCATTTCTTCCCCCACTTCAGAATCTAAATGACACTTACAAGCACCAAGCAAAGAAGCAAAAACAGAAGCAGAAGGCTGTGATAATTCTTGTATTAGTTCTCGAGCTTCACCCAACCGCCCAGATCGACCCAAAAGGTCAACCATACAACCAATGTGCCCTGGTTTTGGTTTCAAGCCATAATCTTTACTCATCATCCTAAAAGCTTGCCATCCTTTGTCGACCTGACCGGTGTGACCACATACAGATAACACGCTAATAAAAGTTGCTTCATTTGGTTGTACCTTTTCTTCTTGCATCCGGTCAAATATTTCAAACGCAGAGTCGTTCTCTCCATTTCTTCCAAAACCAGATATCATTGCATTCCAGAATGCAGGATCATCAGGCTTTCTATCAAACTGATCGAAAATTCTTCGTGCTAAATCATGATATCCACATTTCATATACATGTCAATGAGTGCAGTGGCTATGAACTCATCACTACTAATATCAGTTCTAATTGCTTGCCCATGAATCTCTTTTCCACGCTGCAGAGCAGACAAATCCGAACAGGCTGGTAAAAGGCTTGTGATAGACTTTAAACTTGGGACTATGCCAGCAGATAGCATTCTCTTGAAGTACTTAATAGCTTCAATTCCTTTCCCTAGTTGTGAAAACCCACTAATCATTGAATTCCATGTTGCTGAATCAGGTACCAATCCTTCACATTCTAACTGTTCAAATAGCTCAACAGCATTCTCACTCTGAGCATTCAACATCATACGACAAATCATCGAATTCCATGTTATTAAGTTCCTGATTCCAGCAAGCTCTTTGAATGCATCAAATGCTAAATGCCAACAGCAACATTTGGAATACATGTCTACCAACGCAATTGCCAGTGTTACATCGAATTCCGTTACAGTTTTCATGATGAATCCATGAACTTGCCTACCAAATCGAAGATACAGAAGACTAGCACATGCAGAAAGAACCAAAACAATTAAACAAAAGTAACCGAATTCGGTACTTCAAGTGAACATTCCCTCATGTCCTTAAACACATCCAAAACCAACCGCGGAACACCATTCTGCAAAAGCCCCGAAATAAAAGCATTATAGTTTACTACACTCTTATTACGTGTTCCTTCAAACACCTTTGTAGCCGAAACCAACTCTTCGTAATTCGAATACATAGTCACAATTGACGTTGCAACATAAACCTCTGTCTCAACCCCCAACTTTATCGCCAAGCAATGCATTTCCATGCCATGTCGAACACTTTCACATGCCAACAACAAACAAGATATAGTCTCCGAATTTGGCCTGAACGTTCCAAACCCCATTTGTTTGAATACCGAGAATGCTTCTCTAGAATACCCATTTTGCAAAAACCCAGAAATTACAGCATTGAATGAAGTCGGATTTCTCTCAGGCATTTCGTCAAACACTTTAAGTGCATCATGTAAGAGATGCAGCTTCATGTACATCAGTGCGAAAGTGGCTGCGTAAACATGTGAAGAAAAACCGGTTTTGATGAGATGGGTATGGAGGATTTGGCCCTGTGGGAGTGATTTGAGCTTGGCACAGGCTTTGAGGAGTGGAGGGAAGGTGAATTTGTTAGGAGGGAGTGAGGCTGAGTGGCATTGAGAATATAAAGAAATGGCTTCTTTGAAGAACCCATCAGAAACTAGCTTTGCTATTTCGCGCTTCATAGTCATTAATCATTCATGGGTGGCTTCTAAATTGGCGGCATTTACCACTCTCTGGTTTAAACTAGTACTGCTCTCTCTCAAGGAAAAAAAAAAAAAAAAACTAGTACTAGCTTGGGTTGGGCTATAAGCTAATGACTATGACGATGTCCAAAGCCCAAACTTAAAATGAAAATTTTTGGGTCTAAAGGCTTGGCCCAATTAAAGATGGTTCTAAATAATTTTTCTTAATTATAACCATTGACATTGTATTTTTTTTTTCAAAAGGAAAAAAATTATGTAAAGATTATTCCACTATCTGTCTATAAGGACGCTATTTGAGTTCCTAACCCACAAGATTATTCCACTATCTGTCTGTAAGGACTCGTTTCTTACCCAATTTCAAACCTGATTGACTTGACCCATTTGTCTTGTCTAAATAGGTTTAAGTGACTTTAAGGATGAGTAATTTTATGGTTGTAGGCCATAGTGACAAAAATGCATGGTTGGATGGGATTTTTGGAGGTCTTTGTGGACATGTTTGCATGAGATTAGTCAAGGGGTTGATGAGTGTTTATTTCAAGGTTAAAGGATGGTTTTATTATTATTTTTTATTTATGAAGGAAATTGTGGTTTTTCCTTCAAATTTTGTGGCCTTTCAATATCTTTCATTGTTAAAGGTGAGCCCTTTAGTAAGTTTTCAGAATTTTCATCCAAAATGAACCTTTTTTTAAGTCCGGACCTCCTCCTTTAATGAGGAGAGCCTCTTGGTACTGAAGTGTTTGAAAAAAAAAAATTTGGACTACTTTTATAATAATTAATCACATATTTATCCCCTAAAGTAATAGGATATTAAAAAGTCACAAAATAATAGAGCAAATATATAGTTGAACTATAGTGAATTTGAGTGCTGAAATGGGCACTCTGTATGCCAATCGACACTTTGTCTCCTTAAGCCTGTTTTATGCCAATCTTAACTTATCTTACCGTTTTCTTTAATTTTGTGTGATTTTTTTGGGGTATTTTTAGGGGGCTAATTACATGATTATTATCATAATCAAGTAAGCCCTTTTCTCATAAAGTTTACCCAAGGAACGATTAAGTTTTCTAATTATCATACAAATACAATTAATTCAACAACTTGAAATGCCTAATCATTTACTAGGTTTTATTTCACGCATGAGTGACCCAATTGTGATTTCATTTACTAGGTTTATTTCATTTACTAGGTTTTAAAAAGAGTGACCCTATTTTTTAGGCAATGTTTTAGTGAGAGTTAGAGTTACATTTTTACCAGGTTGTCCTTTAGTTTTGTCTCTACTTAAACATAGGGTTTTATTTTTGTGGTCTTATTTAGTATTTTGTAGCAAAATAAAAATTTGTGTTTTTATTTTATATAAATAATTTTTATTTTAAGGATCTAATTTATAAGTGGATAAAGTAATTTAAAAATTAATAGGAGAATTTTCAAAAAAAAAAAAAAAACAAACAAACAAAAGAGTGACCCTATTTTTTAGGCAATGTTTTAGTGAGAGTTAAGTTACATTTTTACCAGATTGTCCTTTAGTTTTGTCTCTACTTAAACATAAAGGTGTAGGAGTATTTTTGAACTAAAAAAATGAGGAATACAAACAAGGAAAACCCTTTAAATAATAGTATAGAAAGGGGCTTCCCCTATTTGGATTCCTTATTTTTTTAGTTCAAAAATGCCCCTGCATTCCTATGTTTAAGTAGAGACAAAACTAAAGGACAATCCTATAAAAATACAATTCTAACTCCCACTAAAACATTGCCTAAAAAATAGGACCACTCTCCAATTAATTTTCAAATTAATTTATTCATTTATAAATTAGATTTTCAAAATAAAAATTATATATATATAAAATAAAAAAACACAGTTTTTTTTTTATATTACAAAATATGACCACGAACCAAAAAAAAAAAAAAAGGACTCATCGCACGCGTGAAGCGCGTGTGATGAGGCTAGTTTAACTTAAAAGCTCTATACGTGTCTAAATTTTAGATAGGCATTTTTCATAACGTGGCAGTACTTGGTTAAAGGCTTCTGCTTTTATATATAGTATTCCAAATTTATTATATTAGCATTTTTGTCACCAATCACATTAAAGTAGTTTAGACACATTTAGGGTTTGTTTAGGATCCGCTTATTTTGTTGAAACTGAAAACTTTTTAATGAAAGTGCTGTAGTTAAGGTAAAAGTTAGCTGAAATAATACTGTCGGATCCATGAATAGTACCAAAAAATGCAATGAGACCTATAAATAATAGTAAAAATAAGCTGAATAGTAAAATAAGTTGGCAAAAATAATCTTACCAAACAGACACTTATTATGTTTTTTAAATGATTAGCGCTATAACCACAACACGATAAAACCAAGTTAACGAGCTTTAATTAATTCTCAATGGGTTCTACCACTAAAATCACTTTTTTACAAACCATTAATAGCTTTTCAGCTATGATTTGTTGTGAAAATGTTATGTTCATATTTTTGTTATCTTGAAATCTATTAATCACATTCATTGTTACATCAATTTGTAAGCCTTTGCATTGACATTTGGGGAAATTAATAAATTATACATTAGTTTTGGAAGTACAATAATATTCTACACATTCTTCTCACATGAATTGTGGATCATATAATAAATTTTGTTGGGGGGATGGGCCTAGGCACACCCCGGAGGCATTGACCCAAAGAGGTTAAGTTAAGGCACTCCTTACACAGCAGGACGTTTGCAAACTCGAGGTTCGAAAGGATCGAGCCAAGAGCTGAGTCCAGTACACCTGTGGAGCCCACGCCCCCAAGAGGCACAACCCTCCCAAGGAACATCCAATTGTCGGACCAAAGGAACCTCACTTCCATGGATTACCACGAGAATGCATTAGGGAAAACGTAAAATCCAATGTATCCCTGACCTTTGCATTTAAGACCCTCCACACCTAATATCAATTGCATCAATTACTTATTAACTAGCCTAAACAGGGAGGACAGCCCTAAAACTTGCTTTCATGATCACCAGATGGTAGAAAGGTGTGCTTATGGGACAAGCCACACCCCAGAATTCCTGCTAGAAAGTAGGATAGCTGAAGGAGGAGAGAGGCTATAAAAAGGGGAGAGGATCAACAAAGAAGGGGATCCAAAAATATTGAGAGAGAAACTAGAAGGGAGAAAAACTTTTTAGAAAAGCTCAATTCATTTTTGTTAGGTTCTAAAAGTTTAAAACAATTGGCAAATTTTATAAACAAACTTGTCTAGACATAGATCTTAGAGTCTATAGGTTTTATTAGACAATGCTCAAGGTGATTTAAGTTAAGATTCAAGAACGAGTAATAAGCAGAAAGAAGAATTCAAAAATTGCTTGGTTCGACCGATTGAGAAACAGGCTCGACCGATCGAAAGTCGTATTTGCAGAATTTTAATTAAGCCCAAACAACAGTTCAAGCCCATTAAGGATTAGGGTTTCAGATCTACTTCTCCCAGCATATAATGGAAACCCTAAGCACATTTTTACAAGGTTTTCAATGAGAGAAGAGTGTGCCTCTTTGGTATTTAGGGTTTTGTTCCTAAAAAACTCTCTCATGTCTTCTACCGGTGTTATTACTTGAAGATTCTCAAGATCCGATATTGTTGAAGTTGTTGCCTTCTCTAGTCATCAAAGGTGCTGATGATCTAAACCTTTAAGGGTGGTCTTGGAGTCACAAACAGGAAACTTTGTGTTGCTAAACCTTTGAGTGGGATCTCAAAGTCACAAACGTGGGTGTTTGTGTTTTGCAAAGGCCAAGGAAAGAAGTAGTCCGTGGACTCAAAGCTGTCACGTGGTCGTGGTAGTAACTTTTCTACTCGAGGTAGCAATAGGATGTTAGTGGTCTAAGTCGCTATTGTATAAACTTCAATTCTTTCATAGTGGATTTGCTGTTTTACCTTGAGGATAGCTAGGTCAAATTCTCCCCAGGTTTTTTACCGGTTTGGTTTTCCTGAGTCATCATATCATTGTGTTCTTTATATTTCCACTGCTTTACTTGATATGATTGTTATTGTTTTAACCTAGATCTGAATAATTTATCTAAATAATCACTTGGCTAAATAACTAGATTAAACAATCTAGTTTACAGGGATCTAAATTTCCAACAATTTTTGTTCCTGTAACTTCCTCAAGAGATCCATTTTTATAAATTGTTAGCAATGATTCAACTCTTTTTAGCTTCAATCATCTATCTAATTCTCCAATTGTGGATTCCATCTTGTATTTTTCATATAATAGCTATGTAAATCAAGAACAACATTAGCCCTTACTAGTAACTGTGTCTTTGAGCCTCCACAAATTTAATTAATGGAACTCACTATTATTTGAGAAGAAGAAATACTACATCATTTTATTCTAAAAGATTTGTATAATTGTGCTCAAAACTATAGTAGTTTTAGCATTTTATCCGATAAATTATTATGCATATAACAAAGATAATGAATTTGATGGTGAAGATAGCTGGTCCACAAAAAAGGCTTCATCTTCGCGGAAGGCACCTTACATGTCATACACATATCACGGGGCACCAATCTCATGCAGTGACTTCTTATTTTGGCATTGGAAAAATCTAGTACTACAAACTATTATACCATTTCTGATATTGCAGAGTGCAAGTGATTAAAAAAAAAAATTTGTAAGTTTATGTGTAAGTAATAAACAATCACCCACAGTACGTCAAAGTTGTGGGATAGTTTTCGGTCCGAGAACCACCTTTGTGGGAAAGAGCGTGCATGAGCGCTGTAGAGTGCCATGCAAACGCAAGGATGCAAAGGAGCACAATGTCTTACCCAACAAAGATTTGACATATAACATGTACCTCATTCCCCCTTAATCTAAATATAATAATAGGTGAAGCTGAGAGAAACTTAAATTAGAATTCTAAATTAGATTTCTAATTTGTGCCATGTGTCCTAAATTATTTATTCTTAAAGAGTTTTATTTCTTAATTTTAGAATCAAATGTAGGACCATATCATAAATATTTATCCAAGTGAATTATTAAGTACAAAAATCAAAAAGTCTACAATAAATGAATCCTAAAAAAAAAAGTACTTCACAATAACTTAAAAAAAAAAAAAACATGGACAATTTACATTTTCTACCTAATAATATCTTTACAAATTTTTTTTAAGAGTTAACAAAATATAAAAATGATTATCAATAGTATTAAATTATATAAATGAATTATATTATGCATCTTATTGTATACCTTTAAATGTATCCATACATATGCATTGAGTTACAAACTAGTTACTCTAATAAAAAATAAATAAAAACTTGTATTTAATGATATATTACAGAAACGACCTTTCTCTTTTTCTAATGAGTAAGATTCATTACTCTTTCACAAATGGTAAATATTCTTTAATACTCATTTTTTACGTGCTCGTTCACACAATATCAATATCAATAATTGCATATCTTGATATAGACATTTTAAAAGGCGAAAAAGTGATGTCCATTTATGAAGAATAAAAGTGAATTAAAAAAAGGGTAAATTAAAACTTACCTATCTGTGGTTTGGCTAAAATTTAATTTACATATCTATAATTTGAAATTTAATATTTTACTCACCTAAGGTTAACTTAATTAGAATTATATAACTCACATATATTAAAAATATGGTTAAATATGTGGTTGTGCTTCACTTTTATGTCTCTCCTTTAAAAACACAATATATATATATATATATATATAAAAGATCAAATAAGACCAAAATGAACCAAGCGAAGCACTTGTATCATGGAATTTCAAACCATAGGTAGGCATGCAACTTAAATTTTGGTGAAACCTTACGTAGATTTTGATAGGTAAAGTGTTAAATTTTAAATCACAGATAAATAACTTAAATTTTGGTCAAATTATAAGTGAATAAATTGTAATTTTTTCTAAAAAAATTGACATAAAATAATGAGAGAGAATCTATCACCCCGTCACAAAGAGTTCTCTATGCCATTACTGCTTTATTTTTATTTATTTTTTTCTTTTGCTATATACCATGTGCTGTGTAGTGGCTTTACTGTTGTCTTATAACCTTAAACTGACTAATTTTAAACTCTGGCTAAAACACGTGTTTGGCTATATGTGTTTGTTTATATATAATAGTTTAATTTGTTAAGTGTCTGATAAAAAAAAATGTTTTTTTTTTTTTGAGAAACAGATAAAAAAAAATGTTGAATGACTGTAATTAAATATATATTATAATATACAGCATATAATAGTTTTGTTTTTTACTGGTTAAACAATTGTTTAATTGTTTGGTTTTGTGTATACACTTCGTTGTTTATATATATTTTTAAATTAGTCATATAACTAGTTTATAAAATTCAAATGTTTAGCTTTTAAAGTATGAGTAATTTATGGACAAATCATTTATTATCAATGCATATTTTAAGAGAATTTTCAAATTTCAGAAGCTATTCTTAATCATCTGTGCCGAAATGTGTCTTTAGGTGTTGACCTCCCTAGAAGAGTTCAAACGTATGATGCTAAACAAATAGACGTTGCTTTTTATTAACATAATCCTTGTTGAGTTAAAGTTAATATATGGAACTAAGTATTTGTTTTGACTCATAAATATTTTTATAAAAGAATTTATTATAATTATTTGGCCTTCCTTAATAAATTTCCTGGTTCTACCACTGTCTACTCTCTCCCTCTTTTTTCTCCCCTTCTGTTGTGCATGATTATGCACTAGCTCTCAATCAGGTCACAAATATTCCCCCTCATTTGTTCCCTCTATCTTTTGCACGATCGATTCTGCACCTCGCTCTCAACTCTCATGTAACTTATTGTTCTTATCTATTGAGCCAATGCAGTGACAGCATTTATTTATTATCTTTTCTATTCTCTCCACCTCACTATACCACGTGCAATTATTTAAAATAATGGCATAACCAATACAAAATATGCAAAGAACATCAACTAGCCCACTTTAAATTGTTTCGATGTAAAATAACATACAAGACCTTTATAGTTGACATTGCAAGCCATGAATGGGACCCATGTAATATGGATGAGCATAGGCAAGGAAATATCTAGTCACCAGAGAGGATCTTTGCGTGACAAATCCTCTATATAATGATAATAGCCAAAGAGTTTTCTCCTACAAATGCACATTATCTTTTCTTAATTAGCACTTGTAAAGCTATTTGGTTTTGGAATATAAGCATCTGCCAAAATGTCTCTGTTTGGTAAGGTGGAGGCTGATGTAGAAATCAAGGCTCCAGCTGAAAATTTTCACGAGATCATCAGCTGCAGGCCACACCACATATCCAATGTATCCCCTGGCAAAATACAGGGATGTGCTTTACATGAAGGTGAATGGGGCAATGAGGGCTCTGTCATCAACTGGGATTACGTCCAAGGTAAGGAAATTTTACATCATATATGACCATCTTTATATATATATATATATATATATATATATATATCGATTGTCATATATGATCATATATGGTCATATATAAAGTGGTCTAGCATTCTTTGAATCATTGTGTTTCCCTCTTTACTGAACTTGAGCTTGACTGTACAGATGAAACAAAATATTAATGGTGAAATCTAATTTGTTCAGCTAGTAAATTTCTTCCTGGGATTTAGATTCAAATAGTTGCCTATACCAAAAATTAATTAGTCTTTTTGATAACAAAGAGTAATCACAATTCACAAGTCAAAAGTTGAAACCTATCGTATCTAAAATCTAAAACTACATATATTAATTATTACAGTTGCCAGCAAAGTTACTGGATTGCAATCTATACGTTAGTTCATCTTAAACGAGTCAAAAGGCATGAGTATTGTGTGCCCTCTCTTCTATATGATTGCAGAAGACCAAAAGAACTGGAAGCACCGTAGGTAATATATACCATGGAATTTTGAATCAGCGTGCATATAGATTTATATTTAAGAAAACCTTCTTCTATGAGTGAACTATTTTACATATAGTCATCTCTTTCCTTAATCAAGATAATTTTAACAATAAAAAGATTGAAAGAGAAATGTTTTCCCTCCCTTGCTTGGTACAAAATGGGAAAGAGAAAAATAAATAAGGAATATATGATATAAAATGTTCCCTACGCCGGAGAAATGATCACCAAGCGTTGCCCGTGGCCGCCCGCTCGGCTACGCTCGTCAAATACCGGTTGGGAAGACAACTCTCTTTTACTCGCCGCAACAGATCTCTAGGTATTCAAATCTAGGCTTAGTGTGAAGGTGGTTTTTAATTAGGGTGACTGCAATTCTAATAGTTTACATAACTCTTCAAATTTATCTCTCGTGCGACATCACTAACTAAACGTTAAGCAATCAAAAATTAAACCAGCAACGTTTTCAAGCATATATATAGTTGTCTTGAATTCTATTAAGGAAGGTTTCTCCTTAATGTATTGAAGTTTTTGGTTCTATATGTTTTTACGTTGCCCCTCATGCGCACAGAGCAATGTTAAGCCTCTAGGAATATTTTTCTTATTAACGTGTATAGTGTTGTGGGCTTTAGGCCCAACTAGTTTACTTGTACAGCACACGTCTTGTACTACACTCCTACTTGTACTACACTCATATGCCTCCTATATAAAGGCATACTCATGTATATTCTTTTAATTGAGAAATACAATATTATTGCATTCAATATTTCTAACATGGTATCAGAGCCACTGCTCTAAACCTTTCTTAGCAGTCTTGTCTTTATTGGTGTTACTCTATTCTCAAGAACGCTTCCGCTGTCACAGTAGCTGTTGTAGCCTTTCGCCGTTGAACCTCCGACACCTTCCAGCCGTCGTCCTTGGGTTCCGGACCTGCAGCCGCTGCCGTTGAGGAGTTTCACACCACGAAGACCACTGTCCTTTGCATCACCGCCGCGAATATTGCTCCGATTCTATTTCTGAAGGCACCACTCAGATCGTCTTGTGCCGATCTACAAATCTGTGTAAGCCTCGAAGCCATCGGAGGTTGGACGCGCCCACATGCGCCGCCCAAAGTTTCTGTTAGACAGCTCACGCGCCCCACGCGCCTCCAAGCGCCACTACACAGCTGGGTTGTTCGTCACGCGCTCCCACGCACCGCGTCTACAGGTCACGCGCTGTCACGCGCCCTCAACTGATCTGCTGACGTCAGCCCTAGGTGACGTCATCTGCTGACGTCATCCTCCATTCCTCTGTTGACGTCACCTACCCAGACTGCTGACGTCATCATTGACTGAGACGTTGACCTCACTGTTGATCGGAGTTGACTTTTTTAGTTGACTTTGACTTTGACCAAGTTTGACTGTTGACTTTTGGCCAGAGTTGACTTTTTGCAGTCCGGGTGCTCCTTATCCAGTTTTTCGCGTAGATTTCATTTTTGCAGTCTATTTTTGCATATTTTGCTTCTAAAACAATCATCACAAAAAATCCAACAAACGTTTTTGTAATTTTTGCAAACGTTTTGGCCATAATATTGAGACTTGCTATCAACGTAACAAATCAGCTGTTTCATTTTTTGCTGCTACTGTTGCCACCTCTGAGAGTGTCCAACCAATGGCTCCCGTCATTGCACAGTCTCAATCTTCTGGATCCACTTTCACCATTTCCAGAGATGACCTTATAAACATCATTGCTAATGTCATTCGTATGGTTGGTAATGCATCTTATTCCTCTTCTCTCTCAGCTTTATCTGGTATGTCTCCTTCCTCTTGGCTTATGGATTCTGCTTGTTGCAATCACATGACACCTCACTCGTCCTTATTTTCTGAACTTTAACCTGCACCACACCCTCTTAATATTCGCACAGCAAATGGTTTCACAATGTCTGGTCATAATATAGGTTCTGTTTCGACCTCCAACCTCTCAGTTCCTAGAGTCTTTAATGTTCCTGACCTTTCTTACAATTTATTTTCTGTTGGCCAATTAGCTGAGTTGGGTTATCGCATTATCTTTGATTATTCTGGGTGTATTGTGCAGGATCCGAGGACGGGACAAGAGCTTGGGACCGGTCCTAGAGTTAGACGTATGTTTCCCGTGGACAACCTTCGTCTTCCACTTGTTGCTTCTATTTCTGTTGTTGCAGCTGCTGCAGTTTCTTTTATTCCTTCCCTTGCACTTTGGCATGCCCGACTTGGTCACGCATCTTCTTCTCGGGTACAACAATTGGCTTCTAGAGGTTTGTTAGGCTCAGTGTCTACAGAAAATTTTGATTGTGTTTCATGTCAATTAGGAAAACAACCAGCTTTGCCTTTCAATACTAGTGAATCAGTGTCCATTGATATCTTTGACCTAATTCATTCTGATGTTTAGGGACCTTCCTCTGTCTCTAGTATTGGTGGATCTCAATATTTTGTTGTCTTTGTTGATGATTATTCCCGTTGTAGCTGGATTTTTCATATGAAACATCGTTCTGAATTATTGCAAGTATATTCTCATTTTGCAAAAATGGTTGAAACTCAATTTTCCAAACGTATCAAAATTTTTCGATCTGATAATGCTCTTAAGTACACTCAATATGATTTCCAGGCTGTTTTGCATTCCTATGGCACTGTTCATCAACTAACTTGTCCAGGTACCTCTTAGCAAAATGGTAGAGCCGAACGAAAATTTCGTTATATTCTTGACACTATTCGTGCTCTCCTTCTCTCTGTCAAAGTTCCTGCTCCTTTTTGGGGCAAAGCTGCACTCCATGCTGTTCATGCTATTAATCGCATTCCCAGTCCTGTCATCCAAAATCAAACTCTATATGAGCGCCTTTTTAGGTCATCTCCAGATTATCATCACCTTCGCTCCTTTGGTTCTGCCTGTTTCGTTCTTCTTCAGCCACATGAGCATAACAAACTTGAACCTCGGTCAAGGCTTTGTTGTTTTCTTGGCTATGGTGAAACTCAAAAGGGGTATCGGTGTTATGATCCTGTTTCTCATCGTCTTCGTGTCTCTCGCAATGTTGTCTTTTGGGAACATCGCCTCTTTTATCGAGCTCTCTCACTTTCGTGCCTCCCTTTCTTCCTCCTCTGTCTTAGATCTTTTTCCAGATGAGACATATATTCCTTCTGTAGCTGCTCCTAATCCTCCTGTAGTTGCTCTTGATTCTTATGTAGACTTCTCTATCCAACCACCAGATATCATTGATCCCTTTCCTAGTTCACCTTTTAATGAACAGGTGGAAGATGAATAGGTTGAAGACAAGCAACTCAACCCCAACCTTGAGCTTGGGTCCCCTGCTCCTGCTCCGCCTGAAGATCTTGCACAAGACATTCCACCTCGTCACTCAACTCGGGTAAGATCCATTCCTACACACTTACTTGACTATCATTGTTACACTGCCCTTGCTACACTGCACGAGCCTCACACCTATCGTAAGGCTTCCACTGACCCTTTATGGCAGATTGCAATAAAAGAGGAACTTGATGCATTATCTAAAAACCATACTTGGGATTTGGTGACTCTCCCCCCTGGAAAATCTGTGGTTGGTTGTAAGTGGATCTACAAGATTAAGACTCGCTCTGATGGGTCCATTGAGCGCTACAAAGTTCGTCTTGTTGCAAAAGGCTTTACACAGGAGTATGGGATTGATTATGAAGAGACCTTTGCTCCGGTTGCACGTATCTCATCTGTTCGTGCCCTCTTAGCTGTTGCTGCTGCCAGTAAATGGAACCTTTTCCAGATGGATGTTAAAAATGCTTTCCTTAATGGGGATTTAAGTGAAGAAGTTTATATGCAGCCTCCTCCTGGTCTCTCTTAGGGGTGGCAATTCGTGTTCGCTTGTTGGGTTCGTGTTGTGTCAACTCATACGTATCCGACTATATAGGTCAACACTAACCCAACATGTTTATTAAACGGGTCAAAATTCCTCAACCCTAACACGACCCATTTATTAAACGGGTCAGTCGTGTCGACCTATTTATCTAATTTATCAAAATAAAGAAAAATATTTATGAAAAAACAAACAAATAAATATTTTAAATATAAAATTCAGAATTAATGAGTAACTGCATCACAAATAATCATTTAAAACTAAAGCATATCTCAATATCATAAAAAATCAATCACAATATGTCAAAAAAAATAAACTACAACAACTAATAAGTTTATATACCTAGGGTTTGAATGGTATATAGGTAAAATTTCATTTAATTAAACGGGTCAGACGGGTTAAACGGGTTCCATAGGTTGAACCCTAACCCAACCCGTTTATCAAACGGGTCCGTCGTGTCAACTCGAATATGACACGAACCCATTAAGCTTCAACCCATAACCTGCTAATTTCGTGTCGTGTCGTGTCGGGTTCGCGGGTCGTGTCCAATTTTGCCACCCCTAGTCTCTCTGTTGAATCAAACAAGGTTTGTCATCTTCGACGTGCACTTTATGGCCTTAAACAAGCTCCACAAGCTTGGTTTGCCAAATTCAGATGTACCATCTCTCGTTTAGGTTACATGGCCAGTCATTATGATTCTGCCTTATTTCTTCGTCGCACTGACAAAGGCACCATTCTACTTCTCCTGTATGTGGATGATATGATCATAACTGGTGATGACCTCAGTGGCATTCAAGAACTCAAGGATTTTCTCAGTCAGCAATTTGAGATGAAAGATCTTGGACATCTCAGCTACTTCTTGGGTCTTGAAATCACTCATTCTACAGATGGACTTTATATTACTCAAGCCAAGTATGCCTCTGAACTCTTGTCTCGAGCTGGACTCACTGATAGCAACACTGTTGACACTCTAGTTGAGCTTAATGTGCATCTGACTCCCTCAGGAGGGAAACCATTGTCTAATCCCTCTCTTTACAGACGCTTGGTTGGCAGCCTAGTTTATCTCACTGTCACTCGTCTAGACATCTCCTATGCTGTTCCCCAGGTGAGCCAGTATCTGTCTGCTCCTCGATCGACTCACTATGCTGCTGTTCTGCGCATTCTTCGATACTTAAAGGGCACTCTCTTCCATGGTCTTTTCTACTCTGCTCAGTCTCCTCTTATTCTCCGTGCATTTTCTGATGCTGATTGGGCAGGAGATCCCACTGATCGCAGGTCCACCACTGGTTATTGCTTTCTTCTTGGTTCTTCTCTGATTTCTTGGCGAAGCAAGAAACAAACTCATGTGGCCCGCTCCAGTACTGAAGCAGAATATCGTACCCTTGATGATACCACATCTGAGCTCCTTTGGCTACGATGGCTTCTTAAGGACTTAGGTGTGTTCACATCCTCTGCTACTCCTCTTTATTGTGACAACCAGAATGCTATTCATATTGCTCACAATGATGTCTTCCATAAACGGACTAAACACATCGAGATTGATTGTCATTTTATCCGTTTTCATCTTGTCCATGGTGCTCTCCAGCTCTTCTCCGTCTCCTCCAAAGATCAACTTGCAGATATCTTCACCAAGTCACATCCTAAAGGACGCCTTCGAGATTTAGTTGACAACCTCAAGTTGGTCTCACATCCACCTTGAGTTTGAAGGGGGCTATTAACGTGTATAGTGTTGTGGGCTTTAGGCTCAACTAGTTTACTTGTACAGCACACGTCTTGTACTACACTCCTACTTATACTACACTCATATGCCTCCTATATAAAGGCATACTCATGTATATTCTTTTAATTGAGAAATACAATATTATTGCATTCAGTATTTCTAACATTTCTAAACAGAAAATTACGATTCATTTCCTTGGTAAAAGCATGATGTTAATTTCTTAATTTGATTTTTTCTAATTTGAAACCACAAATGGGAAAGCTAAAGTAGCTAAGGAGATAATCGAAGCAATAGATAAGTAAAACAACTCTGTCACTTTCAAAGTTATTGAAGGAGATCTCATGGAGGAGTACAAGAACATCAAAAGCACTATTCAAGCTACTCCAAAGGGTGAGGGCAGCTTGGTGCATTGGACTATAGAATATGAAAAGCTGCATGAGAATATTGTAGAACCAAATACATTGCTTCAGCTTGTACTTGATCTCTGCAAAGACCTTGATGCTCACCTTGTCAAGGCATAGACAAAATGGTTATGTTTTCTGTTAGTATTTACTACAACAATAAAACAGTGTACGAGACTTTGTTAGCCTAATTATGAATTATGTATGTCAATTTTAATCTTGTGTGGGCTACCTGGAGCCACTAGTTGCAGAAATCCATGTATTCTTATGGTAACCTATATATTTTAATAAATGTGGGGTTTTTGTTTTATGAATACGAGTGTTTTCTCCAACTATAATTTATGTACGTGTGTTTCTGAGCTTATTGAAGCCGATCTACTACTATAATGAGTTGATTATCTTTTCAATGCATGAGGAGATATTTTTTTCTCTGTAGTGTAGATTATCTGAGGTTTCAACCATGTTGAAGACCTACTTAACTTTATCATGGCAGATTCATTTGCAAAATATCATTTTGAAAGCTATTTTCTTACATAGTTAATAGAAAAATTTAGAGAAGTCCATAAAAATCGTCATATGATTTTTATTGACCTAATTAAGGAAAGCATGATAAGATCTTACTTCCAAAGAACATTAGCAGCTCACATTTTAGCCGCAAATTAGCACAATAGCTACACCCACAACAAAAAAAAAGTCTACTAGCGAGGGAAAAATGCCTTCGCAAAATTTCAAATATCATCGTAAAAGACTATTAGCGAGGACATGTGGCCCTCGAAAGCCGTCGTATTTGCTCT
Organism: Lithocarpus polystachyus; assembly: GCA_033629205.1. Lineage (NCBI taxonomy): Eukaryota > Viridiplantae > Streptophyta > Magnoliopsida > Fagales > Fagaceae > Lithocarpus > Lithocarpus polystachyus. The sequence continues at coordinate 79,375,299 of CM066164.1, forward strand.
TGTTGCTAAAAAAGATTTTGCGACCATGTCTTCGCAAATGGATAATTTACGAGGGCAATTTATTTTCATTACTGATCAAATTCGCATTTGCAAATATAATTACCAAATGACGAGAAAAGTCGACGACTTATTTTTAGCGAGGGCAAGTACTTGTCGTTAACAACTATTTGTGAAGACCTTTATACTCTCACAATTAGTTATTTGCGAATTTTAAATTAACGACATACTTTTTAGAGACAAATAATGCCGTCGCTAAAATTTATTTGTGATGGATTTTAACCCCTCGCAATTAGTTAGGAATAATATTGATGATATTAAGCTATCGCATAAAATGTTTTTGCAAAGAGTTAAGTGGCATCGCTATTCTATAAATTGCGAAAGACTTTGTAGTCACTATAAAATTATTTATGACCAAATTTTTATGTCATCGGTGATAATATTTTATATAATTTTTAAAATATTTTATTATTTATTTATTTTTAATTATTTTATATCTTTATTTAACTATCATGTTATGATAGTACAATAATTACTAAAAATTGATTAATTGAAAGATAAAAATTTATATAAGTTCAAACTTTAAAATATAGAATATACAAAGAAATCTGGAAATTAAACCTTGTTTTAAACTTAAACAACTAGAATTATGACAAAATCTATACTAGTTTTCCTCTGAGTTACTCTCCAAGCTATTTTCAACCTCCCTCATGTTATTGATTGAGTTGTCCTCTTCATCTCTACTAGTACCATCCTGGAAAAAAAAAATCAAACACTAGAATATTAGCTTTTATAAAAATAATAACAAATAATGGTTAAAGAGAGTGCAAGAGAGATAGAAAGAATTCATGACATATATTTCATTTATACTCACCCCCTAATCTTCATCTATTCATTTATCTACCATCTTTTTCCAAAAGAGTGTAGGAATGAAGGAAGAACCATTCTTATAACGGTCTTCTTTCTCTATGTACTTCTTAAAAATAGGGTCTTTAATGTGAAACATCCAATGAGAATAATAGCATTTCACCAATTTTACAAATGCTTTCTTCACTTCCTCATCTGGTTGCTTATGCTTAAAATGTTGAGCTCTATAGCAAGCATATAGAGTTTTGAGCTTAGATCTTGGGTATTCAGTAAAAGTCGTCTAAGCTCCATTCAATTTTTGGTGAAAAAAATAAGTAATATCTCGAGTAGCTTTTGGTGTGATGATTCTGCCTTTAATTTTACCTTCCCTTGCCATGTCTGCCTTTTTTTTTTTATAAGCCCTTGCCACGTCTACCTACTATTAATTAGTATTAATATGACAAAAGTATATAACATAAATATGTATTTCCAATACGATTGTGTTAAAGACATGATCCACTAGTAAAAGATGATACTCTAGTACAAGATGATACTAGACCTTATCTTCAATCCAACAATACTTATTGCTACAATCAACATACAAATAATTGATTTTCATATCTTTATTTATTGAATGTTTAAGTGCATACTCAAGAAAATTTTCAACCCCATTAATATATCTAGTAGAATGATGCAGCCAAAACTTATCAACTGACATTTTATCTACTCCTTATAAAGCATCATATTATATAACTAACAAAAATAATGGTTGCTAACACATATATAATTATGCACTCTTAAATTTAACTAGAACAATTAACATTGGGTCTTTTAAAATAGAAATATCAAGAAATCGCATATCTGGCCACAAAATAGAAATATCAACACAACCTAAAGCAAATCTCAAGCCAAACAATTGAGATAGACAAATATGTTGTCAACATCGTCATCCTAATTAACTTATTCAAGTAATCTATAGATTTTCAGCTCACTACAAGCCTTACACATTTAAAACTCACATCAAAGAACTCTACAAAATTTTTGCATTTAACATTCTTTATGGTGTTCCGAAAATGACCACAATATATATATATATATATATATATTTGTTTGGTAAATGAACTTGGAAAGTAGCAATGAGACTTAAGGTATGTTTAGTAACTATTTTCATTTTCTATTTTTGTTTTCTTGTTTTCAAGTGAAAAAGAAAAAAAAAATTTCTGTTTTCAAAATAAAAACACATTTGGTTAGTTGTTTTGAAAAACACATATTTCAAAAACAAAATTCTAGAAATTTGTTTGCTAGTTGTTTTTGAAAAAGTTGAATTTTGTTTTCTTTGGTTAATTTTTTTAAAAATTATATTTATTCTAATTCAAAAACACGTTTGCTCCAAAATATTTAAAATCCTTACACCTAAAGAAATTATAAATCAATTGGTTTGTATATAACATTCAAGCCTAAAACTTTAATCATATAAGTAAGATTGAATCTATAACTTTAATCATAACAGCTTCTAGAATGAGCCAAAAAGTGCATAAACAAACAAATAATGCATGAAACTAAACATAGTCTGTAGGGGTAAAAGGCCCAACACCAGATCCTGGGCCGTGGGCCTGTCCGAGGAGACCTGTACATCCGAGGACAACATATCTTGAAGAATTTGCCCAGCCTGATTCGATGCTGAAGTGTGAATCCCGTGGAAGAAAGCCTGGTCCGAGGAGACTTCCTGCTCGGACTGTTAAAAGGGTGTCCTAGATGGGTGCACCAACCTCAATCTTAGCTCTCCCAAAGAATCCCCCGATTTTTGTTGACCATAAGGACAGATGGTGAAGATCAGATATTAAGCAAAAGGCTGCTGCCATCGCATTTATGGCCCTGCAGCTAACATCATGGCCGCATTAATGAGAAAAGACTCCTGAACAGTGACCTCCATCCTTTACAGCTGCCCCTAGGAAGGCTCAAGATGGGGGCGGATGGGACAAGTATCAAGGAAAGCCCACGTAACGGAAGAGGGCATATAAATAGAGGAAAAGAGAACAAAAGGTGCGGGGGGGGGGGGGGGATCCAGAAGAAAAGAGAGCAATCAAGAGAGAAAGAAAGAAAGAGAAAAGCCCACATAATATCTGTATGAACATACTCCTCGAATAGTGCCGAAAAGAATATTGTATCCCTTAACCATCTTATCAATACAAATCTGGTCATAATCATACTTGGGCTTTCAACCCATACATGTCCAATCAAGTGTTCTTCAACCCACTCTCTTTATAAATTCATTGTTAGGATATTATATACAGTCTGGGCCTCCAGCTATTCTGTTGATAGGCCCAATCCCCAAATTCGTGTCCTTACAATTGGCGCCGTCTGTGGGAAGATTACTATTGCATCAGCGCGTTACAGCTTGAGCCATGGTTAGATCAGACAGAGCGGAGTCAGATGACTCTCAGCATATTGACCACTTTTTGCATCTTGAACGCCAGAGAGACCGTGAAGGGAGCGTGCACACAAACCGTACTGCGAGGAGTCGACGCCGGAATGATGGTGGCGAGTCTCATGAGGCCATGCAACGTAAAATTGATCACCTCAAGAGGAAGTTGCGTCGTGCGCAGAGGAGACGCGATCCGTCTAGCAGTCCATCCGTCACCGATGATTCTTACGTTGATGATGAGGATGCTACTTATAGACCCCGCTCCAGGACACCTCCAAGCGAGTCTTTCTCCTACGAGGAAGAGCATCACCGTGACCGCAGGAGCAGAAACACGTACTCGAGGGGTACCGGGAGTGATGCCATGACAAGGGCACTCAACCAAATCTCCAGGTCGCCCTTTACGCTCAGCATCGAGGGAGGAAGCCTTCCTCGGCGTTTTACTCAACCTACCTTTACTACATACAACAGACGGACTGATCCCGTAGAGCATGTGAGCCATTTCAACCAGAAAATGGCTGTCCATTCTCGGAACGAGACTCTCATGTGCAAAGTGTTCCCTTCCAGTCTGGGGCCTGTGGCCATGAGATGGTTCGATGGTCTCGCGGCAAATTCTATCGGATCCTTTCGGGCGCTCACTAGAGCTTTCTGCTCCCGGTTTGTGACGAACACCAGGGTCCCCCGGCCATTGGATTCCTTGCTGTCCATGTCCATGCGGGAGGGAGAGACGCTGAAAACCTACTCAGAAAGGTACTGGGAGATGTTTAACGAGATCGAAGGGAGCTTCGATGATGTCGCTGTGAGAACATTCAAGGTCGGCCTGCCAGCCGAGCACGACCTGAGGAAGTCTTTGACCAAGAAGCCTGTGAGGAGCGTGCGCCGACTAATGGATCGCATAGACGAGTACAAGCGGGTCGATGAAGACCAGTTGCTTGGAAAGGGAAAGGCTAAGGTTATCCTCCAAGAGAGGAGGGATTTTAGGTCGGACAGGTACAGCAATAGCAGGCCACGGAGGGACTACGGTAGGCAGTCCGGGTCGGCTGTATCGCAAGAGGTCCATGTCGTGTTCCGAGAGCCAATTCACCAAATCCTGGAGAAAATTCAGAACGAGCCATACTTCAGGTGGCCAAACAAGATGGGGGGAGACCCCATGAAGCGCAACCAGAGCCTTCATTGCCAGTATCATCAAGAGCGAGGGCACACCACTGAGGATTGCAGGACGTTGAAGGGCCATTTGGAACAACTTGCGAGGGAAGGAAAGCTGCAGCAGTTCATTTACTGGCCAAATAACCAGGGAGATCATGTTAGGCCAGGGGCTTCGGGGACTGCCTTATCAAGACCCCCTTTGGGCACGATTAATGTTATCTTCGTGGCCCCCGAAAGAACTGGATCCTGCCTCTCCAGAGTAATGTCCATTTCTAGGACATCCGCTGAGGGCGACAATCAAGAGACAAAACGGGCAAGAATGGAGGCCCGACCAGCCTTGAGTTTCTCGAACGAGGATAAGGTGGGGACAATACAGCCCCATGACGACGCTTTGGTCATCACCCTCCGAATAGGGGGGTACGACATGAGGAGGGTAATGGTTGATCAAGGGAGTGGAGCCGAGATCATGTACCCAGACCTTTACAGGGGACTGGGCTTACGACCTGAAAACCTGACCGCGTATGATTCGCCCCTAGTCAGCTTTGATGGCAAGGCCGTCATCCCCAAGGGTCAAATAAGGCTGCCCGTACAAGCAGGGTCTGAGGTAGTCGAAGTTGACTTCATCGTAGTGGATGCGTACTCCCCCTACACGGCCATCGTAGCCAGACTTTGGCTCATGCTTTGGGGGCCGTTTCTTCGACCTTGCACCTAAAGGTTAAATTTCCGTCTAGAGGACGAGTAGAGGATATCGTAGGAAGCCAACCTATGGCAAGGCAATGCCTTATAGCTGCCATTTCACATCAGCATGATGCCGAGCTAACAACCACCTCGGTCGGACATTCGTAGCAATCAACTCTCCCGGTTCCCCCCAGAGCCGAGGATCCGTCCGAGGAGCAATGTGAAGGGTTAGAGAGAGTTGTCGTCGGGGAGGATCCAGATAAGTTTTTCCAGGTAGGGGATCAGCTACCCCCTCGGGAAAAGGAAGAGCTGCTGTCTTTCCTTAGGAGAAACGTGGACGTGTTTGCCTGGAATTCTTACGAAGCCCCAGGAGTAGATCCCGGGTTCATCTGTCACCACCTTAATGTGAGCCCAGCTGCCCTCCCCAAAAAGCAGCCACCTCATCGCTCATCCAGGGAACATTCTGACACTGTCAAGGATGAGGTGAACAAACTCAAGCAGGCAGGGGCTATCAGAGAAGTCTTCTATCCAGAATGGCTAGCTAACACAGTGGTGGTGAAGAAGAAGAGCAGGAAATGGCGTGTATGTGTGGACTTTACGGACTTAAACAAAGCCTGTCCAAAAGACCATTTCCCCATGCCACGGATTGATCAACTAGTGGATGCAACCGTAGGGCATCCACGAATGAGTTTCTTGGACGCCTTCCAAGGGTACCACCAGATTCCCCTGGCCCTGGATGATCAAGAGAAAACAGCCTTCGTGACTCCCATCGGGAACTATCATTACAAGGTGATGCCATTTGGTCTGAAGAATGCAGGCTCCACCTACCAGAGAATGATGACTAAAATGTTTGAACCACTACTGGGGAAATGCATTGAGATTTACATTGATGACATGGTGGTCAAGAGCAAGCTAGAGTCCGACCATATCGGAGACCTTGAGAACATCTTTGAGATCTTGAGGAAACAAAAATTGCGTCTCAACGCTTCGAAGTGCTCGTTCGGCGTGGGATCGGGAAAGTTCCTAGGATATATGGTCACTCATTGGGGAATCGAGGTGAATCCCGATCAAATAAGGGCAATTAACAGTCTGCAGTCTCCTCGGAACCCAAAAGAAGTACAGAAGTTGACCGGGATGACTGCCGCTCTCAATCGATTCATCTCCAAATCCGCAGAGAGGTGTCGGCCCTTCTTCCAGCTGTTGAATAAATGGAAGGGATTTGAATGGAATGAAGAGTGTATTCTAGCTTTTCAACAGCTGAAAGAATACCTAACTCGGCCACCCATCATATCTAGCCCTACAACGGACGAGGTCCTATTCGCCTACATTGCGGTAGCCACCCATGCTGTGAGTCTAGTACTTGTACGAGTCGACAATGGCGTCCAGAAGCCTGTCTACTATGTGAGTAAATCTCTTCATGAGGCCGAGGTCCGCTATCTGCCACTTGAGAAGGCTATCTTTGCGATAATTCATGCCACTCGTAAACTCCCTCATTACTTCCAATCACATACGGTTGTGGTCCTCACCCAACTCCCACTCAGATCACTGCTTTGGAGTGCAGACTTTACGGGAAGGATTGCTAAATGGGGTACCATACTGGGGGCTTTCGACATAAAGTACATGCCTCGCACCTCGATCAAAGGGCAGATACTCGCCGATCTGGTGGCCGAGTTCGCTGAGCCTGTGTTGGAAGGAATAACTGGGGCAATGCCCATGGATGGAAATTCAGTTGGCCTCGTCTCTGTGCAAGATTTCGAGTCCTGGAAATTATATGTGGACGGTGCAGCCAATCAAAGAGGTTCAGGAGTAGGGCTAGTTTTAATATCTCCCGAGGACGTTGTCATCGAAAAATCTCTCAGACTAAACTTCTCGGCTACTAATAACGAGGCTGAGTACGAAGCATTGCTGATCGGGATGACTATGGTCAAAAGAATGGGCGGAAGCGTCCTAGAAGTATTCTCGGACTCAGCTTTGGTCGTTGGCCAAGTTCGAGGAGAATTGGAAGCTCGTGATGAAAGAATGCAGAAATACCTACAGCAGGTCAAACAGCCGCAATCACGATTCAACTCATTCAATTTGCAACATGTTCCTCGAAGTGGGAACACGCACGCGGACTCCTTAGCCACTCTTGCAACCACCTCGGCTCAGGGGCTACCCCGGCTTATCCTAGTGGAAGATGTACAAAGCCATTCTGAGAAGATTGAAGGGCCTAGCATTTGTCAAGCTAGGGTAGGGTCAAGTTGGATGGACCCTATGGTGACTTATCTCCGAGATGATATCTTGCCGGTAAACAAGGCTGAAGCCAACAAGGTGAGGAGAAAAGCTCCTCGGTTCTGGCTATCAGGGGATAACAAGCTATACAAACGTTCTTTCTCCGGACCCTATCTGTTATGCGTACACCCTGATGCCACGGAGTTGCTCCTCGAAGAGCTACATGAAAGGATTTGTGGCAGTCACACAGGAGGAAGGTCCCTGGCACACAGGGCCTTAACTCAGGGGTACTGGTGGCCAAACATGCAAAGGGAATCACAGGCATATGTAAAAAAGTGTGATCAGTGCCAGAGGTTTGCCCCGAATATACATCAACTGGGAGGAGTTCTGAATCCTCTGTCAAGTCCATGGCCTTTCGCTCAGTGGGGCCTAGATATTGTTGGTCCTTTTCCTAAGGCAGCCGGGAGTAAGAAATACTTGGTCGTTGCAACAGACTACTTCACCAAGTGGGTTGAAGCCGAGCCGTTAGCAAACATCAGGGATGTAGATGTCCAAAAGTTTGTATGGAAAAATATCGTTATACGATTCGGGGTACCACATACTTTCATCTCGGACAACGGCCTTCAGTTTGACATAAAGCATTCAGAAAATTCTGCCGTGAACTAGGCATTACCAACAGGTACTCCACCCCTGCATACCCTTAGGGAAATGGCCAAGCTGAAGTAGTTAATAAAGTCATAGTAAGCGGTCTTAAGAAGAGGTTGGACGATGCCAAAGGAAAGTGGGTGGAAGAATTACCACATGTACTCTGGACTTACAGGACAACTCCTCGGGGGTCTACCGGAGAAACCCCCTTTGCCATGACGTATGGTGCTGAGGCTGTCATCCCCGTAGAGATTGGGTTCCCCACGCTTAGAACCAGTTCGTTCACCTCGGCCAACAATGATGAATAGCTAAGGGGCAATCTGGATCTAATTGCCGAGCGTAGAGAAAACGCTGCTGTTCAATTAGCCTATTATCAGCATAAGCTCAAGCAGAGTTACGATGCCAACGTTAAATTAAGACCACTAGCACCAGGAGATTTGGTTTTGCGAAAAGTCGTGGGCACCGCGAAGAATCCGGCCTAGGGAAAGCTGGGACCTAACTGGGAAGGCCCCTATCGTATTTTATCAGTAGCTGGAATAGGAGCCTTTTATCTAGAAGATTTAGATGAAAAGGCTGTATCACACCCCTGGAATGTAAATAACCTAAAAAGGTACTATTACTAATGAAAGTTTCCATTCTCTTATTAAAGTTTATTATATTGCTTATCCACTAAGTATTAAACAGAACCTTGGTCGTGTCTGGTCCCTCGGATCACACACCTTGGGTAAATTAATACTACTAAGTGTTAAACAGAACCTTGGTCAGGCCTGGCCCCTCGGACTACCTACCTTGGGTAAATTAACACCATTAAGTATTAAACAGAACCTTGGTCGTGCCTGGTCCCTCGGACCACACACCTTGGGTAAATTAATACTACTACGTATTAAACAGAACCTTGGTCGTGTCTGGTCCCTCGGACCACACACCTTGGTTAAATTAATACTACTAAGTGTTAAACAGAACCTTGGTCAGGCCTGGCCCCTCGGACCACCTACCTTGGGTAAATTAACGCCACTAAGTGTTAAACAGAACCTTGGTCGTGCCTAGTCCCTCGGACCACACACCTTGGGTAAATTAATACTACTCCGTATTAAACAGAACCTTGGTCGTGCTTGGTCCCTCGGACCACACACCTTGGGTAAATTAATATTACTAAGTGTTAAACAGAACCTTGGTCAGGCCTGGCCCCTCGGACCACCTACCTTGGGTAAATTAACACCACTAAGTATTAAACAGAACCCTGGTCATGCCTGGTCCCTTGGACCATACACCTTGGGTAAATTAATACTCCTAAGTGCTAAACAGAACCTTAGTCATGGCTGGCCCTTCGGACCACCTACCTTGGGTGAATTAGCACTCCTCTACATTAATCTGAAGTATCATCTTGGACCTCAAACGTTCCAGATCCCTCGGCTCATTCGTTCAAAACTATAACACCATTTAAAGCTTGTAACTACATATTGCACACTTCGAGTTAGTCTTCTCACTCAATTTTATTATTTCTAACGGGTCAGCCATGGGTCATGTCTGTTTGAATTCATCCATATTTGCTAAGACAAGATCGAGTTAACTGAATTGATTTCAATATAAACGTTAAGGTTTTCTTGTTATTAACCACGGAATGCTATTGTCTTACCCACGATAACCTCTTCATTACGTGTAAGTAGAGATTTGATTCTACCACGATAATATTCTGTGGACTTAAAATTTTCGTAAGTTTAGAAACTTCAAAGTAAAATAGACAGATTAGTGAAATTGGAAACAGAGTAGGCGAACAAAACATTCTCATTAAATAGAAAGTTGGGGTACATGAGCCTGTTATCCAAAATCAACTATTACATGAACAAGAAGGAAAAAGAAACAACAAATAACTGCAAGTACAGAAGCCAAAGCCTCAAGCCTAGTCAATCTAAGGAGGAGTTGCGCCAGGCAAGCTCGGCTCGGCCGCTGAAGTAGCTGCTTCATCGGCCTTTTCTTGATCCGTGGTCACAGAAGTGGCCTCCGGAGCGGCTCGCCCCTGTGGAGCACTTTGTTCCTCTTGAGTCTCATGGGAGGCCTCAAAAGGAATAAGTTCTTGGCTCGTTTGCTCTGGGGCTCGAGGTGGCGGAGGAGCAGGATCAGCCGGGTTTGCCGCAATATCTGGATGGAAGTAGGCCCTCCTCGGCTGCCTGAGATCGGAATCTGCCGGGACTCCAGCCAAGTTCAAGGCCTCCTGCCAAGAAACTTGGCAGTATTCCCTGCATACTTCGGCGACCTCCTCCGCGAGCCTCTTTTCGGTCTCTTCTATGCCGCGGATGTACTCGGCTTCTTTCGCGGCCTCAGCAGCCTTCAACGCCTCACGGGCCTCCTTTTCAGCCTTCTCGGCCCTCTCAGCTCGGGTGTTGTACTCCAAGACCAGGCTCCTTTCGGTGGCCAGCTCTATTTCAGTCATATGCAGCCTTTTCCGCTGGTCTTCGGCCTGATCTTGGGCGCTTTTTAGCCCGGCTTCCGCACTCTTTCTTTCTCTTTCTTCAATAGTTAGCTTCTTGGCTAACTCCATCTTTTGATGCTTCAGCTCCCCCAGACTCTTCTCCACCTCCTTGCAAGATTGGGTCTCGGCCCTGGCCAAATTACGGGCATCCCTAACCCAATCCTCCGCCACATATACTTGCTGGGTGAGCTGTGCAGAAAGAGAAACAAAATTACGTTAGCACAGAGATTATGAAATTACACAGATCAAACGTGAACAAATCCTAAGTATACAGGAATAAGGAAGAACTCACAATGGCTAAGTCCCTCTTCATGGACATAAAGAGGTCGGCCTGCCTCCAGGACCTCACCGTGTCCATATCTCAGGGTAGGAGCAAAGGGCGTTCCAGGGCCTCGGCAATATAGCCCGAGTGACCGTTTTGGAATTCCCGAATGGAAGCGGTGACAAGGATGGGAGCCCCATCCAGGTCCAGCCGTGGAGCCCATACTGATTGTTGTTGAAATTCCCTGGGAGGGGGGTCGCTCCTATGCCTGGACGGGGAAGCCCTGCGATCGTCACTCCCCCCCTTTTGCTGTTTTGCAACTCTTTGCTGCGGAGGAGACACTTCACCGTCCTCGGCGTCTATCTCTACAACTTTCCTCTTCCTCTTCAAGTCTGGTATGGGAAGAAGGCCGGTCGTAGGAGGAGGAGGAGAAGGAGGAGGATGCAGCTGATCAGCACCCTTCTCTTTAGGGGCATCCTTGGAAGATGACCCTGCGTTCCGCCCTGCCACGAGGGTCTTCAGTCCCTTCCTCTACTGCAATGGCATCTCGTCCTCATCTTCGGAGGTTTTGGAACCTTGAGGGGCAACGGGTTGGGTTTGGACTTCTTCCTCTTCTTCGAATCGGAATTGGTCTATCTCCGTATCCAATGATGGCCGAGTCGAGGCAGATTCTTCCCTTTGTATGCTTAGTTGAGGAGCGACTTGTTGGAGCGGCCAGGGAACAGGGGGAAGGTCCTTATTCGCCAAAAAGCCCGGCCGAGAAACGTCTATCCGTCGAAGTCTTTTGTCCCCCGCCCGGATAGAGTTCCCGATTTCTTGGAAGCTATCTGATATTGGAGTGAAGTCCAATATCAGATGAACGGCGCGTAGCTGGCCGTTTGAATGGGCGAACACCTCTGAGCGCAGCAGGTGATTTAGGCCATGCACGTTCACGAGACTGAGCTTGGGGGAGACGAACTGTTTATCTGCAATGACAATCAAAAGGAAAAACACAAAATCAGTCATCACACTTCTAAGGCCAAACGTATATACAGTAAAATAAAGTGAAATCTAAACTGCAAACCCTACAATTATCTTAATCTAATCCTAGAGTACCCCACCTGGCTCCCCCTCAGTGTTCGGACAATGGAGGCCGTCATGCCACGCCCCCGAGACGATGACGTAATCGTCCTTCATGCCCTTGTTGGATTTTGGGAGGCACGATATCATTCTCACGACCGGAGATCGGGACTTCAAGTAGTACCCCCCCTCCTTCAGGGAATGACATTCGTACATGTGTACGACGTCGTGCCAGGTGAGTCGTAAACCCATCATTTCATTAAGGGCGTCTACACACCCAAGGACCCTAAACATATTGGCGGCACATTGGTGTGGGCAGAGTCTGTGATTCCTAAGGTACTCCCTAGTGACGTTACCCATAGGAATGGACATTCCCCCCTCTAAAAAGGCGATCACAGGGACGACCACCTCCCCAGTCCCTCTAGAGGTTAAAATGTTCTCCGGTGGACAGTAACGAAGGTTAACCCCCTCGGGAATATTGTACTTCGCCTTAAAAAGCTCTATGGCTACGGGGGTATCGACTAAGTTTTTAAACCTACCCATACAGATATCTAAAGGGTTGCTACGAGACTCCCCTAAAAACAAAAATGGAGAAAAAGAAAGAGGCCGAGGGGCTTGGCCAAGATGGAATGAACAAAAGAGCCGAATACTTACAAAAGAGGATGGTATTTAAAGTTCGGAAATCTCTTAGACGCCTAGGGGTCTCTGTAAAAATCTCCTCGGAACGCCTAAAACAATGAAACGTATATCGGTAGGGTGCTTTGGAATACTGGAGTACTTAGACGAATGCAAAGTGAAGAAAATCACTTTCTCACGACCTTTTATATATATAGCAGGTGAAAGTGGTGGGATCTATCCCGCTCAAAATTTCATAAAGAAATCCCAACCGCACGATCTACCTCCCGCCGTTGATCATGGAGACAGAACGCCACCTAGAGCAATAAAGGACGCGCTACAACTTCCAAGGCGTCTTTGGAAAGTGGAAATCTCGCGAAATGGCGCATCCACATGGATTAGTTAGGGCGCTTGATGGGTTTCAGCCCTGCAGAAATCAAAGTCCCACATTTCTCCTCGGATAAAAGGAGAAAACCGGAACTTTGAGGGGCTATTGTAGGGGTAAAAGGCCCAACACCAGATCTTGGGCCATGGGCCTGTCCGAGGAGACCTGTACATCCGAGGACAACATATCTTGAAGAATTTGCCCAGCCTGATTCGATGCTGAAGTGTGAATCCCGTGGAAGAAAGCCTGGTCCGAGGAGACTTCCTACTCGGACTGTTAAAAGGGTGTCCTAGATAGGTGCACCAACCTCAATCTTAGCTCTCCCAAAGAATCCCCCGATTTGTGTTGACCATAAGAACAGATGGCGAAGATCAGATATTAAGCAAAAGGCTGCTGCCACCGCATTTATGGCCCTGCAGCTAACATCATGGCCGCATTAATGAGAAAAGACTCCTAAACAGTGACCTCCATCCTTTACAGCTGCCCCCAAGAAGGCTCAAGATGGGAGCGGATGGGACAAGTATCAAGGAAAGCCCACGTAATGGAAGAGGGCATATAAATAGAGGAAAAGAGAACAAAAGGTGCCGGGGGGGGGGGGGGGGATCCAGAAGAAAAGAGAGCAATCAAGAGAGAATGAAAGAAAGAGAAAAGCCCACATAATATCTGTATGAACATACTCCTCGGATAGTGCCGAAAAGAATATTGTATCCCTTAACCATCTTATCAATACAAATCTGGTCATAATCATACTTGGGCTTTCAACCCATACATGTCCAATCAAGTGTTCTTCAACCTACTCTCTTTATAAATTCATTGTTAGGATATTATATACAGTCTGGGCCTCCAGCTATTCTGTTGATAGGCCCAATCCCCAAATTCGTGTCCTTACATAGTCTATAAAAGATTAACAATTCAAGTAGTTAAAGAATTTCATGCATCCCGTTTAGTGCTAATATTGGCAATGAAGAGGCCAATATATGACCAATGAGTTAGTGATCATGTCAATCGCACCAGAAAGCTGAAGTGTTTAATCTTCTAATACAAGTTGAAGCCACAACCTTTGCAAGTTTAAGAGTGCACCCAAAGACAGTAAATTACCATTATCAAAATAGATCACCAAGAGTGAAATTAAGTTTAACTACATATCTAAAAAAAACGGAGAAACGTGAGTTATAAAAAGAAGCTCTCAAGATTCAAGAATGTGACTATTTCTCCATAAAGAAATGATATGTCCACAATATTTTTCATAATATTTTCACAACAAATCATAATTGGCAAGTTGTTACTGGTTGTTATTGTTGGGACAAAAAAGTAATCTTAGTGTTAGGTTCAACTTTAAACCAATAACAACTAACCACCTATGATTTGTTGTGAAAATGTTGTAGACGTAACAGCTCTCTTCTCTATATGTTTTGAGTTCTGACAATGAACTTAAGAGAAATCAACAATGTCTAAGGCATCCTCCTATTTAAAATCTCATAGAGGACATATTGCAAATTAACTGGAATGTGAATTTGTAGGAACTTGTGAACTGTGTCTTCAGCATATAGCAACTATCACAGTAGGTGCCTTACAGAAAATAACTTTGGAGTCGAGCTAATATATTAGATATCCAATAGCACTTCAAAAGGTTGCAAAGAGGCTATGAAAGGCATAAACTTGAAAAGAGGCTACAACAAGAACGTAATGAAAGCTCCTTACAGATGTAAACTGCTACAAGTGCATGGTAGATGGATACTCAAACAGGATACAAGATTTCTACAAAGAATGTTTCATGATCATGAGTTAACCTAAGAGATTTTTCTGTAATTACACAAACAGATAGGAAGTTCTTTTCTTTTCTTTATGTCTGACCTTAAAAAGATAGAAACCTTTATAACTTGTCAATACTAGCTCCAAAGAAGCATTACATCAAACAGATTTTGTGCTGCTCTATAATAACCCGTATACAACCTTAACAATATAATTCAGAGGTAGAGACACTTTAGGATATTAATTCCTATCTTGTGTGTACAATTTAATGGCATGAGGTTATCTACGCACTACTGGACAGAGTCATAAGAAACACAAAAATATCAAAGACAAATCAGCTCACATTAACTATCGACACTCAATAGTAACAGATACGATCAAAGACGTACAAATCAGCTCTAGTAATTTCGTTATAATCCATAATCAAAGAAAAAAAAGGAAAAGAGCCCCAAAAAAAACAAAAACAAGAATATAAAAATAAGAGAAACGTATGTGGGAGTACCTCTGAGTGAGTGGGTTCCTAAAATTATGAAGCTCTTCAAAAACTTTGAAAGCCGCAGAACTGCTAATCACGTAAAATATATATATACTAGTTTTAGGCCCGTGCGTTGCACGGTTTTATGAAAAAGCTTATAAAATAAATGTATAAATAATTATATATTTTAATAAATTCAATATAGATAAAAAGAAAAAATTATCAAGTGTAAATAATTATCTCACTAAAATAAGGGGTAAGATTTCTTCCTATAACTAAATTAAATTGATAATTCCAAATTAAATTTTAAATTGATAATTATTTTAAAAAATGTACTAAACAATTGATAAATCTAAAATTAATATAATCTTGATAATATTATAAATTAAAATTAAAGTTGATAATTCAAGAATACACGTATAGAACATCTTGATAATTTGATGTAACATAAAAATCAAATAAGAAATTTGTTAAAATTAATCTATGAATTCTAACCATATTTAATCATTAATTTTAAGACCCTAACCCTAAGCATATAAATTAGATTAAAGCTAAGAAAATTAGTTTAAACAAAAGGCAACCAATACACAAAACCTAATCAATTTAATAAAAACAAAATACATAAACAAAGGAGCCTTTAGAAACTTGACAATGTTTTCAAATGTTTTGAATTCATTAATTAAAATCACATGAAGACAAAAAACCAATAATAACACTAAAGATAACAAACAAAATAATAATAATAATAACAAGAAGAAGAAGAAGAAGAAGAAGAAAGAATGCATACTTGCATTGTCATGGGATTTAGGCATTCATATATTAAAATAAGTTTCACTCCAAAAAGGATATATAGAGTTATATATATTGGTAGAGTTCCATTTGAAATATAATTCATTTAAATCTTATTAAAATTAAAGATATATAGTCAATTTGTTTGTTTTTATCCCATAAAAATTGGAATTAAAAAAAGGTCATATGAATAGAATGAAAAAAAAAAAAAAAAAAAAAAAGTTGATTCAACATAACGTAACATAAAAGGAATTTTGATATATATATATATATATATATTAAATGTCATCAACTTAGAAATTATCAAATTAATAGAGATATATACTGTTTTTTGAAATAGATAGAGATTATCAAATTATTAGAGATATATTCTGTTTCTTGGGATAGATTTATAATAATCATCTCTTGAAAAATTTGGATTGTGCTTATCCCTTAATAATCAAGTTTTGTAGCTTGATATACTGATAAAATAATATTAATTTAATAATATTAAAATTTTGAAAATTTAGATGATAAATATTATCTAAATTAAATTTTTGTATGTTAAATATTATCTTATAATTTAAGAAATATATCCTATCAAATAAAAAAATAACGTTAATTAGATGATAGATATTTTCTAAATTAATTCTTTGTATGTTAAATATTATCCCTTAATTTAAGAAATATATCCTAACAAATAAATAAATAATTTTAATCTAATTTTATTTAATGATAAGAATGAATTAGAGTCTTGGTAGTATACTATTTCTTTTTAGTTCTTTAAAAATCTAAAAATTTAATAAAATTTCTGCAATTTGGTGAAGCCACGTGGTGCAATCAAGAATCATGTATAATCCAAATAAAATAGGAAAACATTTTTGAATTTAAGTAAAATTAAATAATAAAATAGATAGAAAAATTTATCATCAAATTTATTAATAATTGATTCTTAAACCATAACCATATGAATCAAATAAAACTTAATAAAATTAGGTTAAACAAAATACAAAAAATACGCAAAACCTATTCAATTTGATGACAAAAATTAGAGTATACTAATATATAAAAAATTAGTATAAACAAATACAAACGTATAAGGTTGTAGGTAGAAGAAGAGAAGAAGGAAAAAATCATATAGTAGGTATTTGTTATGAATTATTCAATATATATATACACATTCTACATTGAAGAATTTGATACGAACAAAAAGTCTAATACCAGTCTAATTTGTGGAAATATGAATTATAGGAAAAGAAGATAAGAACAAAATATTATATCTTCTTTTTTTAAAAAAAAATCTAAAAAATATGAACTAATGATGCTAAAATTTTAAGTTGATTTTAATGTATATATACGATGTAATTTCTTTTTATTCACGATATAATTTATGTTTTTTTTTTTGAAAATCTAAAAAACACTAATAACATTGCTGTGTTATGGATGTGTAGTATAATTTATGTATAAAAAAAAATAGATGAAGAATTTGGATTGCAATCAAATTAAGTTTTTTATCAACTTAGAAATTATAGGAGAAGAAGATAAGACCAAAAAAATTATATCTATTTTTTTTTAAATAAAAAAAAATGAAAACACTAAAAATTTGGGGAATGCTTGCGATTGGCATATCATACAACCATATTAGTCAAGAACAGTCCTTCTCCAAAAAAAAAAAAAAAAACTCACTATAAAAAAAAAAACTCAATATAAAAAAAATCACCATATTCGGGTTTATATTTTAGATAAATTATATCATTATATCATATTCCAATATATGTACGATATGGATTCAAAAATTTTATATATATATATATATATAATATATTTTGGTGTCGGAGGTTTAATATTCGGCCAAGTCCTACATATATTAGGACTCTTTAAAAAAAAAATAGTTGCTCCTCTTGGTGTTGGTGGTTTAATATTCGGCCAAGTCCTAAATATATTAGGACTCTTTTTAAAATAAAATAAAAAATAGTTGCTTCTCGAGATTTAAAAAAAATTATATTAAAAAACATAAATATAAATATAAAAAATTAAAAAACGTATAACATCTATACCCACAAAACACGAAAAGGAAAAGAAAAGGCTAAGAAAGCCTAAATATTAGCTCTATTTGCCAAGAAGAAGAAAAGATAAAAAAAAGAAAATATTGACTGTATATTTTCTTGTTTTATTATGTTTGGACTCAAAAATTAATTTCTTAGTTAATTAGACATGAAAGCTCAATTTTTTATATAATTTCTAAACAATCAAACTAACATTACAAAAAAAAAAAAAAAATCAATTGACAATCCGTAACAATTTTCTAAATTGGATTAAACTTAAGGAAATCAACTTAAACAAATACACAAAATATATTCAATTTGATGGGAAAAAAAAAAGTAGAGTCAACAAATACGTACTGGTAAGTTTGTAGGTAGAAGAAGAGAATAATAGAGGTTGTAGGTAGAAGAAGAGAAGAATAGCATTAAAGAACCGTACAATGGGTGTTAATTATGAATTATTTGATATATATATATATATATATATATATACACACACACACTCCACATTGAAGAATTCTATATGAATAAAAAGTCTAAAGCTAATATTAATTGTATAGAATTTTATAAAATAATTTCTAAACACTACGTTGCTCTAACAGCCACTCCTAAGC
Source organism: Lithocarpus polystachyus (assembly GCA_033629205.1). Lineage (NCBI taxonomy): Eukaryota > Viridiplantae > Streptophyta > Magnoliopsida > Fagales > Fagaceae > Lithocarpus > Lithocarpus polystachyus. The sequence continues at coordinate 79,393,686 of CM066164.1, forward strand.
CAACACAAACTTCAATGGATCATGCCATGTGAAATTTGATTACATGATGGTACTATTCACATGATTAACATTCGTCCAATTTCCTTCTCAAAAAAAAATAAAAATAAAAAAGATTCGTCCAATTTGTTTTAAAATTCTAAACACTACGTTGCAACCTTAGACAAAATAAACCAAAGAAAAGAACAAATTAAGCACAATTTTTAGCACCACGTGAAGCAATATTAATTAAATAGAATTTTATCCTGTGAAGTAATGTTAATTGAATACAACTTTATCCTTCCTTCTTTTAATCAAATTAAGATTTTTATTCACTTAGAAATTATAGTTGAAGAAAACTTATATATATTTTTTCTTAAAATCTAAAAATTTAAGAAAATTTCTGCAATTTGGTGCCGCCACTTGGCGCAACCACGGCGTGTAAGCCCAACTTTTATTATATATAATATGATATATAATTAGAAAAGGAGAGTGAGAAAAAATGAGATAAAGAATGGTATAATCCGATGAAGAACAAAAAGAAATCATGAAGGAGAGTCCGGTGAAGACCAATCACTTACGTTACAAGTGGTTCTCTCAATCAAGGTTTTCAATTATTCCTTTGTGAGGAAGTGGAGGCACAGAGGTTGATAGAGGAGGTAGAAACAAGGGTTTCTAATATGTGGGATTGGAGAGGAAGGCGCTAGAAATTAAGAGACAAAATTGCTAGCACGGGAAAGACTGGGGTGTTTGGTGAAGTAGTTTGAAAATTGTTGTTTATTATTTTTTGAAATACGTGTGAGTGAAAAAATGTATGAAAATACGTGAAATGCTGTTTAAAAACTGAAAATTGCTGTTTAAAAATGCTTACCATAAATGTACTATTACTGCTTACCATAAAAATGTATGCTTACCATAAAGTCTGATCCCCCCTCCAAACATAAATGTACTATTTTTCTTTCCTTTTTTTCTTTTTTCTTTTTTTTAATTTTTTAACTTGTGGCTTTGCTTTTTTTTTTTTTTTTTTTTTATCTACGAACATACTATATTACTGTTTAAAACTTTTAATATTCTAAAAAGTGATAGTTGTTATTAACTTATTATTAAAATTATAATTTAGGTAGATATTTAAGAGTAATATTGATATACTAGTTGAAACATAGACTTATAATTTTAATATTTTCAATAAATTATAAAACTTGAATTTAGACAATTAATTGGTGATGTGGCTATTAATCTTTGATCACCTTGAAATTTTGTAAGCATGAAAAATATAAGAAGATAATGCAATCTAACGATAGATTTATCAAAATTCATATTGAATTAAGAAATATAGGGTTGGGTTCAAGTTACACCTGATGTAACTCAAAAAAATGTTACACCACCCAATAACTTATTATTGAATCCATATTTTGGAAATCCAATCGTCGGATTACATGTTCTATATGTTCTTAACATGCATGCCAATTTTCATGCCAATTAGATATAATTTACCATTTGTTTTATAAACTCATATTTTATGCATTATTTTAAACAATAAAAGCTTGAATTTAGACAATTGATTGATGACATACCTATTAATCTTTGATCACCTTGAATTTTTTTTCCTTGAAAAATGTATGAAGATAATGTAATCTAACGGTAGAGTTGTCAAAATTGGCAACTCTACTGTTTGAGTTCCTAAACCACAAGATAGATGAACTTAGGCCCAAAAAGCCCAAAACAATGAATTTGTAGAGAGTGGGTTAGAAAACTAAGCTTTAATGAATTAGAAAAAAAAAAATATAATAGACCTAGATAACGAAAAGAATATGGATAGAGTGGATTTATCCAAAGAAAAACGTCCTCAGCTCAATCCGAGGAGACAAGTTTTTATATAATGATCCACAAGTTGATTACAATTTCAGTTTTAGGTTGCTACAATGTTTCTTTCTCAATTTTTCAATCCCCTGCTCTCTGGATATCTCCTCCATTTTATACTCTTTTCTCCTCTCCTATTTGCCCTCCACGTGCAGGCTTGATAGTTGGTGCTGATACTTGTCCCATTAATATCTTTCAAAAGTCTTTGTATAATAGTTGTAAGGCTAAAAACTACTGTTCAGGTATCACTTCCACATTAATGCGGCCAGAGGGTTAGCTGCAGAGCATTCAATTCGGTGATAGCAGCTTTCTCCTTTGATATTTTAGGACTCTCTCTTGTTATATGTTTCTGCAATATTTATTAGCTCCAACAGAACTCTCTGGAGCGTTTCCTTGAATGGCAGATCACCTAAACGGACCTCAGCTTTGGTTATCTGAGGTGATGTTCATCCTCGGCACTACCTCCTGGGTCATCATGTCCAAAACTAACTTCTTTATCTACTAACACAGACTCTCTTGATAGAGTTTATTCATCCTCGGACGACTTCTAGTCCCCGACTTGGGCTTTAAGCCCAACATGTACATGAATAATGAACTCCTGGGCTCAATGCTCCTACACTATCTATAAGGCATCTCGAAAAACCCATTAATCATAATATGATAGAATTTGAGATATTTGAGTTTATGCACGTTCTCCAAAGTCATTGTTGAAATTATATGTTTTGACGGGAATATAAAAAAAACCTATAACTTGGGTAAGTGTAGAACTATATGAAAGTGATATTCTATCAATCACAGTTTAATTTTTAAAAAATTGTGAAGAAAATTGTCTCCCTAACAATTCTTGAAGTATAGTAGAAGATAGATTGAAGAGAGACCAATAGTCAATAAATTAAAATGGGGAATAAAATTTTAAAAATTGGGTGAGCTCTTTTTATGATGGTTCGTAAGTTTATAAAAGATAGAGTAGTAGCAAAAGAAATTTGTTATCTAACAATCATTCACATCCTTTCAACTTGAATCTTTGATAAAGTAGAGGTAAAAGAATGACTTCACTCCAACCAATAAAGAAAATCCTTGGTTCAATTCATGTTTAGGAGGAACATAGAATGCAGATGATACTATTCCACCCATTCCTCTCTTTTAAAATGACACCAAAATGGTGGAATGATGGGGCCACTCCACTCTAACTTGCCATTTTTTTTTTTTTTTTGTCCTTGCAAACACATTCAACAAGAGAGAGATCCCAAACTCTCATTGGCAATTTGCAATTTGCAATGTCATTTCTACTTTACTTATCAGAAAAAGATATCTTGTACTCTTTCTCTTGTCATCTTCTAATGATGAGGATACATCATATATGTTTATATATAAGGTTAACTCAAATGCCCTACGTGCAGTCATCATGACTTATAAATTTGCTGCTCCAAAATTATTTAAGCTCCTCATATCATGGGGTAATTGAATCCAGCAAAAAGTTTTTTTCTTCGGAATTTGGAGTTTAACCCTTAAAAACTCATAGTTTTAATTATATTTTTAATAAGAAAATAGGTGAAATGAACTTTTTTTTTGGGTTAAAAAGAAAAAAAACTCATTTTTATCACACAAAGCTATATCAAGGCTAAAATAAATAAACAAAAACTTTTTACTCATGTGAAGTAAAAGGAAGAGATCTTTAAGTGCAAAAAGAAAAAGTTAACAGTAGATTTTAAATGTTCCCATATGATTCCTATCCTTTTTCGATGTGATGACTAATGTTTATGCTAAGAATCTTTTCTCTGTGCACAAAGCTATCCACTATTTTCTTATCCTTACATTTCCTTTATGCTCGAATGCATTATGATTGCTACCAATTAGATTGTCCAAAAAGCATGTAACTTCTGTGAGGAATTACTAGAAAAAATATTTGTTGATGATCTTTTTGTATATGTATAATGTTGTAACACTATAAAAGAACAAACAATTACAAGCTCATAGGCAGGAAAAAAAAAAAAAAAAAAACTCATTGGCTGAATGCAATAGCAGGTCTACCAACTAAAACAAACAGACTCACATACTAGCTAATTAGCAAAAATGTCTTATGCCCCATTCCTCAACCTCTCACCAAAACTAATTTGAAGAAAACTGCTTTGAAACTACGACCTTTGAAATGTCTTATGCTCGATTTTTCAACCTCTAACCAACATAATTTTGGATTACCAACAAGACAGGACCCCATGATTTCCTTTTAAAATCTACTTGTAAAGGAGCACTCAAAGTACAAGTGATTTCTACTCTCAACAACACCATATTAATGTAGTTGAATCCCCCTGTGAAGTCCTATTGCAGCAATCTGTTTTGAGAGATCTGCCAGTCTTTGAAAATTAACCAACCTATAAAAGCATGGTTAGGTATAGCTAATCAAAAAGTTCATAATTGTGAATAGGTGAATAGTATAGCAAATTATTTATTTTTTTAAATTTTTGTATATCATGTATTGTATATTAATTGTATCTTGTATCATACAATACATAAACACTATATAAAATTAAAAAAAAAATTGTAAACATGCATAAATAGAATATATATATATATACATTTGTTGTTAAAAATATATTTATAACATCTAAGTATATGCAATATAAACTAACATCACGTATATATAGACTAAATATGGAAAAGCTGTTGTGCATTTGGTTATATTAACTGAATTAATATAATTATAGTCCACTAGGGTCACAACAAAAATTTGCAACCTCAAATTTGTCTATCACTTTGCACCATGGGACTCGATACTATACCGTACCAGCCAGTGTACCGGAACAGGTACACCCCTGTTTCGTACCAGAAAAAATACCGGTCGTACCGGCAAATTTCGGCCGTACCGGACCGGAACTCAAAATACTTTTTTTTTTTTTTTTTTTTTGTAATTGTGCAATTTTTTAAGGGTAGGATGGTAATACTCATGTATATTATGGTCTATAAGTAGATCCTTTTGATGGATGGGAGTAGATGATCCTATGTAGTTTGTGTTAACTTAATTATTTGTATTATTTGTTTTCTTTGTATGCAATGAACAATTAAGTTTTTTGTTTTTTATATTGTGTTTTTTTTTTCTTTATATGCAATGAATAATTGAAGTAATGTTTTATTGTAAACAGGAGATAATGTTTTATGGTAAATAGAGATTTGGTGTGTGTGTGTGTGTGTGTGTGTGTGTATTAAATATATAAAATAGTGGTAAACCCGAAACGGTACACCGGTATTTGAAATATATCGTACCGGTGGCCAAACCGGTACAGCCTCCGGTATAGTATTGACTTCCTTACTTTGCTCACGAGTCATTAAAAAAAATTAATTACACATTGTGGTGAGCCCATGTGTGAGGTGATGGGTAAAATGGGAAGTGTTATGAATTTTTTTAATGCTCCTAACTTTGTCGACATAAGTAATTGAAACAAATATTTTGATTCTTGTTTGAGAGAGAGAGAAAAAATTAATTACACATTGTGGTGAGCCCATGTGTGAGGCGATGGGTAAAATGGGAAGTGTTATGAATTTTTTTAATGTTCCTAACTTTGTCGACATAAGTAATTGAAACAAATATTTTGATTCTTGTTTGAGAGAGAGAGAGAGAGAGAGGAAAAAGGCCCTAATTTTATGTATTGTATATTGTATCTTGTATCATACAGTACATAAAAACTATATCAAATATATCAAAAAAATTATAAATATACATGTAAGGTCACAATTTAACAAGATGGGCCTACAAGCGAGATAAACTTAGGCCCCAAGCAGGAATAGCGCCCTTACAATGGATTTGTAGAGAGTGGGTTAAATAAACTGAGCTCAAAGTGAGATTGTTGATGGCCCAAGTATGATTACAAGCGGATCAATGAAAACAGAATGCTGAAATTGTATATAGTTGTCTTCGGCTTGGTCCGAGGAGAAATGTCTTTACAATTATCTGAGTGTCTACAACCTTCTCTTTACCTCTCTCTGTTGATTGCTTCTTCTCTTTCTCTTCTAGAGGGTTCAATGCCTCCTCTTTCTTGCCCTCAACTTCGCTTATATACCAGTTTCTCCCACATGCCAGTTAGGTGGTTTTTCTTGATACTTGTCCCATCAAACTTCCCTTAAAGTCTTTACACGGCAGCTGTAAAGATTGAAAGTCACTATTCAGACATAATTTCCTCATTAATGTGGCCAGAGGGTTAGATGCAGAGTCATTAATGCGGTGGTAGCAGCTTTCCTAAAAGTATCAGATAGCCTCCACCTGTCTCCTATGCTCGCTGGAAGTTCATATACCAGAAGTATCCTAAAAAATATCTCATCAAGTGCTAGAGTGTGTACTTTAGCTCCCTCTTTGATTACCCGAAGAGGTAGTTCTCCTCGGACACTTCCTTTCAGTTCATACGTTGGCCACACCCTTACGAGGATCGTCACAACAAATTATTCTGGTAGCTTACCGTCCTCGAACGGACATGGCTCCTCGGATGGGCCCATGGCCCAATATCTAGAATTGGGCTTTTGCCCCCTACAGTACATATATAGAATGTATTTTTTTATTACAATTATATTTATAATATCTAAGTATACACAATAAACTAACACCAAGCATATATGTATCAAATATGAGAAAACATTCTAACTTGTTAGAAAAAAAAATATATGGAAAAACATTTGTGCATATTTGGTTATATTAACTAAACTAATATAATTATAATCTTTCTAGGGTTACAACAAAAGTTCATGCACAACCTATTTGCCTATCACTTACACATGTAGCCTTTTAAAAAAATAAATTAAAAATTTTGGTGAGCTCATGTGTGAGTTGATAGGTAAATTGGGAAGTGTTGTGAATTTTTGTTATGCCTCCAGTTTTATTAAATAATTAATTAAAATAAACACTTTGATTGCTATTTGAGAGAGGGGGGGGGGGGGGGGGGGGGAGGGGGGGAGGGTTTTCTAAGGTAAGGCAGAGCTCTCTAGTAAGTTTTCAAAATTTTTATCCAAAATGTATCTTTTTTAAGTTTGGTCCTCTTCCTCTTAATCAAGCCAATGCTTGAAGGCTTTAGTGTAGTGCACTTTGGATTTTGCATATTTAAGAATTTATCAATTATTTAAATTTAATGTTTGAGGGTTTTTATTTATTTGCTATTTTGTTTGTATTGAAAATAAAATAAAAATAGTACTATTCAGTTTTTTATTTATTTACTTATTTCTATTATTTTTGTATGTGAAAAAATATGGGTCGTGCTGGGTTGACTTGACTTTGAAATAACCAAGTAAGTGTCATGGGTCTTGCAACTCATTTAAGATGACTCGTTTTTTACCCAATTTCAAACCTGATTGACTTGACTCATTTGTCTTGTCTAAATAGGTTTAAGTGACCCATTTGTCTTGTCTAACAATTTCAAACCTGATTGACTTGACCCATTTGACCCATTTTCAATTATTTTCTTATGATGAGCGTATAAGTTATTATTATTATAAATAGTATAAAATACTAGGCATGAAAAGATGTTCTCCTATTTGCACATTTATAGAATGAAATGAGTTAACTTACATGCATCCTTATTAAATTCTCATGTATCTTACCTTTACTGAGCTGTGTAGCTCATCCCTTCCACTCTTTCAGTTAGTAGGTTTTATTTTGGAGCAGAGGGAGCCTTAGTCGAGTTTTGGAAGGAGCTGGTTTTAGTTTTAAAAGTATAGAACCCAAACTAGTAATTTGATGTTTAGTTTTGTAGTATTGTGTATTTTAGGATCTAATGAAAGTTGTGTACCATAACGCATTAAGAGATGTATTATATGAAATTTAGAATTTGTGTAACTGGAGGATTATTTTATTCTTTGAGTACAGTGTAGATGCTCTGAATGTCAAGTGGAAAGTTATATCATTTAAGTAAAGAAACAAGAATGGCAAGAAAGAGGGAAGCTTTTGTAAAAATTAAGTTGGTTCTTGTTAATGTCAGGTTTAGGCTTGATATTAGCATGCCGGTAAAGGTCATAAATCCGGGTATCGGGTTTGGGGCATGACAATCATCATCTTTTCTAAATTCAAAATCCAAAAAAGAGAAAACTTTACTTACAAAAACAAAAGTGCAATTCCAATTGTTCCGGTTCAACAGGTATGTCAATGCACATTGCTCTTTTCTATTTTGTTTTTATAAAGAAATCAACAATGTTCTAATTATTTGGACTTTAGGTCTTTTTCATTTCTTTATTTTCTTATGACTATCTTTTTTTTTAAATATTTGTGGGTTAAAGCTTACTCATTGCTTTTCTTTGATTATTATTACAGTAAAATACACTGAATTTAGAATACAAACTATGCAATTTGGATAATCATCAAATTGTGTAAAAGAAAAAAAAAATCTTAACCTTAAAATGTAGTAATACTAAATTATAATTGTTGCAATTTATTAAATCTTTACCAAAAAGATAAATGAGCTTCTGAGCACGCTCGTGAGGCTAGTGTTAATGAAATTTATAAAAACAAAACAAAAACTTGTAGTTCATGCCGTGGAACACAGGGAAGGACTTTTTAAGAAAAACCTCGTAAACTATTATAGAAAATGCCACACTTGGAGGCTAAACCATTTTCACTACTTACACGTGTTGGGCCACAACCTGCCATGTGTCCACAACATGCAAATGGAACCAACACACTTAATTAACAAGGTTTTGAGGAAATGAACAGAGAGCCTTTCCCTTAGCAGAACCCAAATCTAATATCTGAACACAGATTTTGCAAAGGTATGTCACACCCAATCCTTTTTTAACATTTTCATTATTATAGATCTCCCTTTGATTTCAATGATTCATTTTTTGTTTTAAGCTACAAGTTTATTTCCTCGAAAGAGTGTGTCATATTTGGGATGTAGATATGGATATTTGAAGTTGATTAAATCTCTTGCTAGATCATGAACATAGTATAGGTTAACATACATCTTAGGAACACAAATGGAATGATAAGATAAAATAATGTTGTTTTTATATGATGCATAGTGCTACATCTAGCAATTGGTTATAATATGGCAGCGCACTCCAGTTACTATTTAGGGATAAAAAATGTCATGTCCATGAAGATTTAAAATTAATAGAGAGCACCCTATTCAATGGATGAGTCATTAACCGAGATTGGATTATGATTCCTTTTGGATAAAGGAATTTAAAGACAATGATTTGGATTTACAATCTTTAGTTTAAATGACTTGAATAGAGTATAAAAGGATATGATTTTTTTCCCTAGCGATGAAACTCATGAAGGGATTTGTTGAATTGAAAAAGACTAGATGCAATATGTCATTTCAAATCCATTATATCACAAGTTTTTTTTTTTTTTTTTTTTTTTTTTTTTTTTTTTGAGCAAACTCCCCAAAGCGCAAATCATCATGTATTGTTAAAATTTATATTGAACAATTTATGCTAATAGTTGTTCTATATATTCCTTGATTTTAAATCCTCGAATCTAAATGCAACCTCAATGATTTTCAAATAGGGCGATCAAATTTATTAAATACTTTCTGTTAAACTAATACTATGATTTTTTCTTTTGATAAGTAATCCTATGATTATGTTACTAAAAGGAAGACACTGGGAATATTGGCAAACTCCCATTAGTGCCTTTTGGTGCAGGTATGGCACATGAAGAAATGATCAAAGATAATTCCAAACTTTCAAGCTATGATGCTTATTTTGAGAAGGTCCAGTCAAGGAAGAAATTACCACAATCATTGCAAGAGACTTTGACAGCCGCATTTGCAAGCATTCTGGTTTCATCATTCCCAGAAGTTCCTGGTGGCAAAGGTGAATGCTTTTACAGTATGGTTCATATACCCAGCCAATTTCCCCTTGAAAATGGGTTCACGCAGTTAGAATGAAGAGAAATGAAGCATATCTGAGTCACTAATGATAGTTTTGAACATTTCTTATTGCAGTGATAGAAATATTAGCAGACACTTCCATTGCTGATGCTTTAAAGATTTTATCTGAATGCAACATTTTGTCTGCTCCTGTGAGAAACCCAGATACAGAAAATTCTTCAGATTGGAGAGACAGGTACCTAGGAATCATAGATTACTCAGCTATCATTCTGTGGGTGCTGGAGAGTGCAGAACTTGCCGCTGTTGCTCTATCAGCTAGTACAGCAACAGCTGCTGGAGTTGGTGCAGGAGCAGTTGGCGCTCTTGGAGCACTAGCATTGGGTGCGACTGGGCCTGTTGCTGTTGCAGGGCTAGCAGCTGCTGCAGTTGGTGTTGCTGTGGCTGGTGGTGTGGCTGTAGATAAAGGGATGGGAAAAGATGGTGCCACAGCTGCTGATAAATTGGGCGAGGATTTTTACAAAGTTATACTGGAAGATGAACCCTTCAAATCAACCACAGTAAGCCCAACTTTGCCAAGAGTATTATTTGTAGAGGCCATGTTGCCTCTGCTACCTTATTTATTCAGTTTATTTGGACAATTAATCTTGATTCTCCATTTCTCAACTAAATGATGAGCACACTTTGTGTATTTTACTGTAAAGTGCTCTGATTGAGAAGCAAGTGAAATATCGAATGTGGATCAATGATACCCCTCATCTGTTTCCTAGCCATAAGAAAATTAGAAATGATATTTCATATAATTTTTTTTGTTTCAGGTGAGGTCGATACTCAAGTCCTACCATTGGGCTCCTTTCCTCCCAGTTTCAACAGAGTGTTCTATGTTGAGTGTCTTACTGCTACTTTCAAAATATAGGCTAAGGAATGTACCTGTAATTGAAGAAGGCAAGCCTGACATTAAGAACTACATTACTCAATCTGCTGTTGTTCAGGGTCTTGATAGATGTAATGGAAGGGACTGGTTTGACCTCATCGCTATGCAGCCTATTTCTAAATTAGGGCTTCCTTTCATGCCCCCTGCTGAGGTAAGGTGTGTGTTGTTACATGAGTATTCTGCAAGCTGATTACTGAAATTCAGATATTCAAAATGTACTTCTTTCTTCTTGGCCAGGTTATTAGCATCCAGGGCGATGAGTTGATTCTGGAGGCTTTCAAGCGAATGAGAGATAACCAGATTGGTGGTCTTCCAGTTGTAGAGGCACCAAATAAGAAGATTGTTGGGAACATTAGCATAAAGGACATCAGATACTTGCTACTGAAACCTGAGCTTTTCTCCAATTTTAGGTAGGGAGAAGTCAAAATTTAGATTCTGCTTGTGCACCAGCTCTATTCTGCACATTGAAATTCAAAAAAATTATTCATTCAATTTGAGAATGTAATCAAACGACTTGCAAATAATTTTAGTTTGATTTAAAAAATATATATAATTACATCTTTGTAGCAAATTTTATACAAATAACCAAATTGTAATGAACTTTATATAACAGTTTGGCCCAATTTTTAGCAGGTAGCCCTGTTTTTTTTAATTATTCTAACAAGAAGTTAGTTTTTTTCACTTTTGACTACATAGGTTAGTTTCTTTTTTTATTTATATCAATTTTTCAACCTTAAATTTTAAGTAAAAAAAAAAAGTTTTTAACTTTAAATTTCTTTTTTTTTTTTTTTTTACCACTTATGTTTGAAGGTTTTTAAGAGATGAAATATGGTAAGATGGCTAAGATGTGAATAAACTCAATATGAAAATGGTAATTCTTTCAAGGAGCTAGAAAGAAATTACTGGGTAAGTTTTTCTAACTTTAGAAAGCATGCAAAGGTTGGAATATAAATTCAATATAAATTAATTACACTTACAACTTATAAGTGGGACATACCATTTCAATGAAGTCTGCAAAGTACTACAAGACACGTAGAAAGTGGGAACTGTTATGAAGGAACAAAAATCCATCTTTATCTTCATGTGGCTCTTGCACTGTCTATTTAAAAAGGTTTGATGTTACTCTTGATGTTGTGACTAAGTTTTATATGCCTTTCATCCAGGAAGCTGACTGTGATGGATTTCATGCAAACCATTGCCTCCCAAGACACTGGAAAAGTCATCCCACCAATTACATGCAAACTTGATTCAACTCTTGCCAGTGTGATCCGGAGTCTTGCTTTGAAGTCAGTTCACAGGATTTCTGTGGTAGCTGGGGAGGACGATGAAGTTATTGGCGTCATTACGCTTAGAGATGTGATTTCTTGCTTCATTTATGAGCCGCCTAACCATTTTGATAACCACCTTGGGTTTGCAGTGAAGGAAATATTGAATCAGTGATGCTTCAGGCCTCGAAATCCTTCAAATGTATGTAAGCACAGATATGTAATGAAATCCGGCTTTGGGCGGGAGAACAATTTAAGTGCAGATATGTAACAAAATCCGGTTTTGGGCCGGAGAACAATTTACTGTCTGTTCAATCAGTACTGAATATGTACTTTCACATTTCTCCTATTAAGCTAGAGCCAGGGAACTTTCTTAATCCTTTGTTGTTCATTATCCCCCTAATCCTTTCGACATCCCCCCATCTTCCAAATTCAGCATATATATTGGACAGGATCACCAAAGGAGTTGGATTTTCTGGCTCTAATTCTACAAGCTTCAAAGCCATTTCTTCCCCCACTTCAGAATCTAAATGATACTTACAAGCACCAAGCAAAGAAGCAAAAACAGAAGCAGAAGGCTGTGATAATTCTTGTATTAGTTCTCGAGCTTCACCCAACCGCCCAGATCGACCCAAAAGGTCAACCATGCAACCAATGTGCTCTGGTTTTGGTTTCAAGCCATAATCTTTACTCATCATCCTAAAAACTTGCCATCCTTTGTCGACCTGACCGGTGTGACCACATACAGATAACACGCTAATAAAAGTTGCTGCATTTGGTTGTACCTTTTCTTCTCGCATCCGGTCAAATATTTCAAATGCAGAGTCGTACTCTCCATTTCTTCCAAAACCAGATATCATTGCATTCCAGAATGCAGGATCATCAGGCTTTCTATCAAACTGATCGAAAATTCTTCGTGCTAAATCATGATATCCACATTTCATATACATGTCAATGAGTGCAGTGGCTATGAACTCATCACTACTAATATCAGTTCTAATTGCATGCCCATGAATCTCTTTTCCACACTGCAGAGCAGACAAATCCGAACAGGCTGGTAAAAGGCTTGTGATAGACTTTAAACTTGGGACTATGCCAGCAGATAGCATTCTCTTGAAGTACTTAATAGCTTCAACTCCTTTCCCTAGTTGTGAAAACCCACTAATCATTGAATTCCATGTTGCTGAATCAGGTATCAATCCTTCACATTCTAACTGTTCAAATAGCTCAACAGCATTCTCACTCTGAGCATTCAACATCATACCACAAATCATCGAATTCCATGTTATTAAGTTCCTGATTCCATCAAGCTCTTTGAATGCATCAAATGCTAAATGCCAACAGCCACACTTAGAATACATGTCTACCAACGCAGTTGCCAGTGTTGCATCGAATTCCTTTGCAGTTTTCATGATGAATCCATGAACTTGCCTACCAAATCGAAGATACAGAAGACTAGCACATGCAGAAAGAACCAAAACAAAAGTAACCGAATTCGGTACTTCAACTGAACATTCCCTCATGTCCTTAAACACATCCAAAACCAACCGCGGAACACCATTCTGCAAAAGCCCCGAAATAAAAGCATTATAGCTTACTACACTCTTATTACGTGTTCCTTCAAACACCTTTGTAGCTGAAACCAACTCTTCGTAATTCGAATACATAGTCACAATCGACGTTGCAACATAAACCTCTGTCTCAACCCCCAACTTTATCGCCAAGCAATGCATTTCCATGCCATGTCGAACACTTTCACATGCCAAAAACAAACAAGATATAGTCTCCGAATTTGGCCTGAACGTTCCAAACCCCACTTGTTTGAATACCGAGAATGCTTCTCTAGAATACCCATTTTGCAAAAACCCAGAAATTACAGCATTGAATGAAGTCGGATTTCTCTCAGGCATTTCGTCAAACACTTTAAGTGCATCATGTAAGAGATGCAGCTTCATGTACATGTCAGTGAGAGAAGTGGCTGCGTAAACATGTGAAGAAAAACCGGTTTTGATGAGATGGGTATGGAGGATTTGGCCCTGTGGGAGTGATTTGAGCTTGGCACAGGCTTTGAGGAGTGGAGGGAAGGTGAATTTGTTGGGAGGGAGTGAGGCTGAGTGGCATTGAGAATATAAAGAAATGGCTTCTTTGAAGAACCCATCAGAAACTAGCTTTGCTATTTCGCGCTTCATAGTCATTAATCATTCATGGGTTGCTTCTAAATTGGCGGCATTTACCACTCTGTGGTTTAAACTAGTACTGCTCTCTCTCAAGTAAAAAAACACTAGTACTAGCTTGGGTTGGGCTATAAGCTAATGACTATGACTATGTCCAAAGCCCAAACTTAAAATGAAAATTTTTGGGTCTAAAGGCTTGGCCCAATTAAAGATGGTTCTAAAAAATTTTTCTTAATTATAACCATTGAAATTGTATTTTTTTTTTTTCAAAAGGAAAAAAGTTATGTAAAGATTATTCCACTATCTATCTGTAAGGACGCTATTTGAGTTCCTAGCCCACAAGGTGGATGGACTTAGGCCCAAAAAGCCCAAAACAATGAATTTGTAGAGAGTGAGTTAGAAAACTAGGCTTTAATGAGTTAGAAAATAGATATAATAGACCTAGATAACCAAAAGAATATGGATAGAGTGGATTTATTCAAAGAAAAACGTTCTCAGTTCAATCCGAGGAGACAAGTTCTTATATAATGATCCACAAGTTGATTACAATTTCAGTTTTAGGTTGCTACAATGTTTCTTTCTCTATTTTTCGATCCCCTACTCTCTGGGTATCTCCCCCATTTTATACTCTTTTCTCCTTTCCTATTTTCCCTCCACGTGCAGGTTTGATGATTGATGCTGATACTTGTCCCATCAGTATCTTTCAATAGTCTTTGTATAATAGTTGTAAAGCTGAAAACCACTGTTCAGATATCACTTTCATATTAATGCGGCCGGAGGATTAGCTGCAGAGAATTTAATGCGGTGATAGCAGCTTTCTCCTTTGATATTTTAGGACTCTCTCTTGCTATACGTTTCTGCAATACTTATTAGCTCCAACAAAACTCTCTGGAGCGTTTCTCTGAATGGCAGACCACCTAAACGGACCTCGGCTTTGGTTATCTGAGGTGATGTTCATCCTTCCCAAAACTAACTTCTTTATCTACTAACACAGACTCTCTTGATAGAGTTTATTCATCCTCGGACGACTTCTAGTCTTCGACTTAGGCTTTAAGCCCAACATGTACATGGATAATGAACTCCTAGGCTCAATGCTCCTACACTGTCTATAAGGCATCTCGAAAAACCCATTAATCATAATATGATAGAATATGAGATATTTGAGTTTATGCACATTCTCCAAAGTCATTGTTGAAATTATATGTTTTGACAAGAATATAATAAAAACTTATAAATTGGGTAAGTGTAGAACTATATGAAAGTGATATTCTATCAATCATAGTTTAATTTTTAAAAAATTGTAAAGAAAATTGTCTCTCTAACAATTCTTGAAGTATAGTAGAAGATAGATCGAAGAGAGACCAATAGCCAATAAATTAAAATGGGGAATAAAATTTTAAAAATTGGGTGATCTCTTTTTATGATGGTTCGTAAGTTTATAAAAGATAGAATAGTAACAAAAGAAATTTGTTATCTAACAATCATTCACATCCTTTCAACTTGAATCTTTGATAAAGTGGAGGTAAAAGAATGACTTCACTCCAACCAATAAAGAAAATCGTTGGTTCAATTCATGTTTAGGAGGAACATAGAATGCAGATGATACTGTACCACCCATTCCTCTCTTTTAAAATGACACCAAAATGGTGGAATGATGGGGCCCCTCCACTCCAACTTGCCATTTTTTTTTTGTCCTTGCAAACACATTCGTTGAGAGAGATCCCAAACTCTCATTGGCAATTTGCAATTTGCAAT
This sequence comes from Lithocarpus polystachyus, assembly GCA_033629205.1. Taxonomy (NCBI): domain Eukaryota; kingdom Viridiplantae; phylum Streptophyta; class Magnoliopsida; order Fagales; family Fagaceae; genus Lithocarpus; species Lithocarpus polystachyus. The sequence goes on from CM066164.1 coordinate 79,409,458, forward strand.
GTCATATCTACTTTTCTTATCAGAAAAAGATATCCTGTACTCTTTCTCTTGTCATCTTCTAATGATGAGGATACATCATATATGTTTATATATAAGGTTAACTCAAATGCCCTATGTGCAGTCATCATGACTTATAAATTTGCTGCTCCAAAATTATATAAGCTCCTCATATCATGGGGTAATTGAATACAGCAAAAAGTTTTTTCCTTGGGAATTTGGAGTTTAACCCTTAAAAACTCATAGTTTTAATTATATTTTTATAAGAAAATAGGTGAAACAAACTTTTTTTTTTTTGGTTAAAAAGAAAAAAAAAAAACTCATTTTTATCTCACAAAGCTATAATATCAAGGCTAAAATAAATAAGCAAAAACTTTTTACTCATGTGAAGTAAAAGGAAGAGATCTTTAAGTGCAAAAAGAAAAAGTTAACAGTAGATTCTAAATGTTCCCATACGATTCCTATCCTTTTTCGATGTGATGACTGATGTTTATGCTAAGAATCTTTTCTCTATGCATAAAGCTATCCACTATTTCTTATCCTTACATTTCCTTTATGCTCGAATGCATTATGTTTGCTACCAATTAGATTGACCAAAAAGCATGTAACTCCTGTGAGGAATTACTAGAAAAAATATTTGTTGATGATCTTTTTGTATATATAATGTTGTAACACTATAAAAGAACAAACAATTACAAGCTCATAGGCTGGAAAAAAAAAAAAAAAAAAAAAAAAAAAAAACTCATTGGCTGAATGCAATAGCAGGTCTACCAACTAAAACAAACAAACCAGACTCACATACTAGCTAATCAGCAAAGATGTCTTATGCCCCATTCCTTAACCTCTCACCAAAAATAATTTGAAGAAAACTGCTTTGAAACTACGACCTTTGAAATGTCTTATGCCCGATTTTTCAACCTCTAACTAACATAATTTTGGATTACCAACAAGACAGGACCCCATGATTTCCTTTTAAAATCTACTTGTAAAGGAGCACTCAAAGTACAAGTGATTTCTACTCTCAACAACACCATATTAATGTAGTTGAATCCCCCTGTGAAGTCCTATTGCAGCAATCTATTTTGAGAGATCTGCCAGTCTTTGAAAATTAACCAACCTATAAAAGCATGGTTAGGTATAGCTAATCAAAAAGTTCATAATTGTGAATAGGTGAATAGTATAGCAAATTATTTATTTATTTTTTAAATTTTTGTATATCATGTATTGTATATTAATTGTACCTTGTATCATACTGTACGGACCGGGCCCAAGCCTTCGTTTGGGCCGAACATAACTTATCACCACGTGGCGCACTGGGCCCGAACAGTCCCTTGAGAACGAGGCTGGGCCGGACAATATTGGGCTCCCAACGGGTTGGTAACGCCGAGGGGGACTCCGTTGCACATGGTATCCTTTCATTATCACCTGGTCGGTAAGTTACCCGAGCACAGGGTCACAGTTAGTATTACCATGTGCTTGTTCACGGGGAAGCGTGATGTTCGGATTGGTCGGCAAAACACCCATGAACTCGTAGCCGTGCGTAACACAGCAACGAAGAGCAAGTTCCCAAGCCACTTTGCTGATCGACTACCAAATTCCCACTTAACAACGATAACATTGGACCTACTCTTCCACTATTGATTGGAATAATCATAACACCTCCACCCAGTTGAGGCTATAAATAAGTGAGAGATGTGAAGGAGAAGTGGGGGGGGAGGTGAGAGAAAAGAGGAACAGAGAGGGAACGAGAGAGAGAGAGAATAAATTAACAAAGGGAGAACAGATTGATCGGGAAGCAAGGAGTTTAATGGGCCTCAGTGCATTGAGCTCCCCGTTGTAGGAAAAGCAAAGCCCATATCACAAATAAATTGAGCCCAAACGAGAGTCTGGTCCAATAGGCTACTTCGTGGCACGCACAATTGGCGCCGTCTGTGGGAATCTCCTACTAAGCGGTAGCTCGGCCTTGGCTCACACCAGGGGTGATGTCAGAGAGACGTTCGGGAAGTCATGCTGATACCGGTTCGGTAGGGTCCTCGCAAGGATCCACTTGGCGGGAACGAAGGCAGAAAAGGCACGAGGATAGACATCGTGAAGAGAACGGAGAGCAGTCCAACCGGAGCGAAGGATCGCGCCGAACTCATCAAACAGTGTCCGGCGCCACAGAAAATAGACGACCCGACCCGAGGGATGAAGAGCTGGAGCGGCTACGGAAGCTGGTAAGGGATCTGGAGCTAGAGGCGGAAAGACGCCGGGGAGCAAATTTGGACCAACGGGGGGGAAGAAAGAGAAGAACGAGGAAAAGCCAGGGAGCACAGTCCGAGCATTCTAACGATCGTCGACATCATGATCGGTCACATTCACGGGAGAGGCAGGGACACCGGGATCGATCCCGATCACGCGGTTATGCCGACCGTGGATCAGATTCACCGGAGGAGCAACGCCCGCGAAATGCAGCCATGGACGCAATGAGCCGGGCGCTACGTAAAGCCGCACGGTCCCCGTTCTCGGATGAAATTGAACAGGCTCCCATGCCGAACAGGTTTAACCGACCGCCGTTCAATTCTTATGACAGGAGAACTGACCCGGTGGAGCATGTCAGTCATTACATTCACATGATGTCTTTGCACAAGCACGATGATGCACTGATGTGCAAAGTCTTCCCCTCCAGTCTCGGCTCTACGGCGTTGAGATGGTTTAATGGGCTTCCGAAGGGTTCTATTTGCAACTTCGCGGAACTGATTCAGGAGTTCGGTGCCCGGTTCGTGACCTGTAGCCGAGTTCCGCAGCCTGTGGACGCGTTACTATCCATAAAGATGAGAGTTGGGGAGACCCTACGCAGTTACGCGAACCGCTATTGGGAACTCTACAACGAGATCGGAGGGGGCAACGAGAAGATAGCAGCAAGTACTTTCAGAATGGGGCTCCCCGAGGGTTCCGAGCTACGAGAGTCATTGACAAGGAAACCCCCAGAGGGCATGAGGCAGCTAATGAGGCGCATAGAGGAGTATAAACTCTTAGAAGATGATCGGATACAAAGTAAAGGTAAAGCCCTGCTGACCACCCGTCCTCGGCAGTATGAACTCCAGCCAAAACCTAGAAAGGGCCCAGCCGTCCAAGAACTGGGGTTACAACATGAGGAAGTAAACGCGTTGTTCAAGGAGCCGGTGCACAGGATCGTTGACCGGATCAAGAACGAGCCGTACTTTAGATGGCCGAGTAAGATGGCGGGCGATCCATCCAAGAGAAACCAAAACTTGTACTGTACATACCACAAGGACAAGGGACACACAACCGAGCATTGTCGGGTACTAAAGGATCACTTGGCACAGTTGTTGAGAGCAGGGCACCTGAAAGAGTTCGTTATCAACACACAAGACACTGAAGGTGAACTGGGTGCAAAGCCGGGCAGGGGCCCCCGCCCGCCCCCCATTGGAATAATTGAGGTAATTCATGCTGCACCAAGAGATGTCATGAGGATCAGCGGGTGTGAGGTCTTGGTGGCGACCCCGGCTGACGTAGGTGCGGAGGAAATATCGCCTGCAAAAAGGATAAGACTTGACCGGGAGATTATCGCTTTCGGTGATGAAGACCTAGTGGGAACAGTCCAGCCGCACGACGACGCACTGGTGGTCACGGCCCAGATAGGCGGATTCTTGGTAAAGAGGTTGTTAGTTGACCAGGGAAGCGGCGCCGAGGTCATGTATCCCGACCTGTACAGGGGGCTCGGGCTGAAGGCCGACGATCTCACGAAGTACGACACGCCCTTGATCGGCTTTGACGGCCAGGTAGTGGTTCCAGAGGGGCAAATCTCCCTTCCCGTGGTTTTGGAAGGCAAGGAAGTCACGGTGACGTTCATAGTGGTCGCATCGTTCTCCCCTTACACTGCTATTCTTGGGAGGCCGTGGATCCATGCCATGGGGGCCGTGCCGTCCACCCTGCATGTAAAGATTAAGTTCCGGACCGAACAAGGTATCGCCGTGGTAAAGGGTAGCCAACAGACGGCCAGACAGTGCCTTATTGCAGCAGTGAACCGGGAATGTCGAACCATCGAAAGAGGAAGTCAATCTGAAGAGACCCCTTCATAGCAATTACTGCGGCCCTCGGGGGAAGCGGGGGCTAATCCCACAGAGGAACTGATCAGAGTAAGACTGCTGCCGGACAAGTGCAGGTATTTCCAGATAGGGGCAAGCTTGACGAATGGGGAAAGGGTAGAGACGTTGCTGCTTCTTATCCAGAATGTAGATATATTCGCATGGAGCCCATATGAGGTGCCCGGAGTAGACCCCGAGTTCATCGTTCACAGTCTCAATACCGACCCGACCATAATCCCGAAAAGGCAGCGGCCGAGAAGATCAGCGAAGGAGCACGTCGAGGCAGTAAAAGTGGAAGTAAAAAAAACTAAAGGAAGCGGGGGCAATAAAGGAGGTCTTCTACCCGGACTGGTTAGCGAATACGGTAGTAGTAAAGAAGAAGAACGGTAAGTGGAGGGTTTGTGTAGATTTCACGGATTTGAACCGAGCATGTCCAAGAGATCCGTTCCCAATGCCGAAGATCGACCAATTGGTAGACGCCACCTGCGGACACCCCAGGATGAGCTTCCTGGACGCTTTCCAGGGATATCACCAAATAGCCCTAGCAGTTGAAGATCAGAAGAAGACGGCGTTTATCTCGCCGGAGGCCAATTATCACTACACAGTAATGCCCTTCGGTCTAAAGAACGCCGGGGCCACCTATCAGCGAATGATGACGAGGATGTTCCGTGATAAGATAGGACACACGGTGGAAGTATACATAGATGACATGGTCGTCAAAAGCAAATGCGAGTCCGGGCACAATGAGGACCTCCTCGGGGTGTTCGAAATCCTCCGGAGACATCGGTTGCGCCTTAATGCTGAAAAGTGTGTATTCGGGGTGGGGGCAGGGAAATTTTTGGGATACTTGGTCAATACACGGGGAATAGAGGTCAACCCCGACCAGATCGAGGCCGTGATGAATTTAATGCCCCCGAGGAACCCGAAGGAAGTACAGATTCTTACTGGGATGTTGGCCGCACTTAACCGGTTCATCTCAAAATTCGCCGACCGGTGCCGTCCTTTTTACCAACTACTAAAGAAGTGGAGAGGGTTTGAATGGGACAAGAAGTGCGACGAAGCATTCCAGGATTTGAAGACGTATCTGACACGGGCCCCCGTACTAACCGCACCATTGCCCGGAGAAGACTTATACATGTACCTCTCGGTTTCGGAACACGCGGCCAGTGCCGTGCTCCTAACGAACCGTGATGCGCAAAGGCCTGTGTATTATATTAGCAAGACATTGGTCGATGCGGAGACCAGATACTTGCCCTTGGAAAAACTGGTGTTGGCCCTAGTGCACGGTACCAGAAAGTTGCCGCACTACTTCCAAGCCCATACCGTGTACGTGTTAACCGAGTATCCTTTGCAGTCCTTACTGAGAAGATCAGACTTCACGGGCCGGATAGCTAAGTGGGGGACTCGGCTCGGAGCCTTCGACATAAGGTACAGGCCGCGGAATTCGATCAAAGGTCAGGTATTGGCAGACTTTGTGGCCGAGTTCTCCCCCAAAAATGGGGGGGAGATGGTTTGTCAGGTAGCCTCCCCCCCGTGGAAGGTCTACGTGGACGGCGCTTCAAGCTCAACAGGGGCAGGAGCCGGGATCGTATTGATCACTCCAGAGGGCATTTGGCTGGAGCATTCCTTTAGGCTCGGATTTAAGGCTTCCAATAACGAAGCAGAATATGAAGCATTGCTCGCCGGCCTAAGAGCTGCGGCGAGGTTAGGAGCAAGGAGCGTTGAAATATACTCGGATTCGCGGCTGGTTGTCAACCAGCTGCAGGGAAGTTTTGAAGCCAAAGATCCCAGGATGAAGAGGTACTTGCAGCTGGCAAGAAAGGTCATGACTGAGTTCAGAACGGCAAAAGTAACCCAGATTCCCCGGGGACAAAACAGGCATGCAGACTCGCTGGCCACACTGGCCTCGACGCTAACCGAAAATGTGCCACGGATGATCAAGGTAGAGCTTATACAGGAACCTAGCATTTTGGAGATAGAGGAAACTGCTGGCCTATCAGTCGGTGTTGGCAGCGTCACCCATGCCGGACCTTGCTGGATGGACCCTATCATTGCATTCCTGACCGGTAATCAGGTCCCGGACAACGAAAAGGAAACCGAGAAGATTCGTCGTGTAGCAGCCAGATACTGGTTGTCAGCAAATCGAAAATTGTACCGGAGATCCTATGGAGGACCGTACCTGTTGTGCTTACATCCCGGTCGGGTGAACGAACTGTTGACTGAGTTACATGATGGGGTATGCGGTAGTCATGTGGGAGGACGTTCATTGGCGCACTGGGCAATCACCCAAGGATTCTGGTGGCCGCAGATGCAAAAAGATGCCGCCGAGTATGTACGGAAGTGTGAGAAGTGCCAAAGGCATGCCCCATCGGTCCATCAGCCGGCGGGACCTCTCAACCCTATCAGCAGTCCCTGGCCTTTCGCCCAATGGGGGCTGGATATTATCGGTCCATTTCCCCGGGCTACGGGAAACCGGAAGTTCGTCCTCGTGGCCGTGGATTACTTTACCAAATGGGCTGAGGCTGAGGCATTAGCGAACATTCGAGACACGGACGTCAAGAAGTTCATGTGGAAAAACATAATGACGAGGTTCGGGGTACCGTACTGCCTCGTATCTGACAATGGGTTACAGTTCGATAGCCGGGCATTTCGCGAATTTTGCAGCAACCTGGGCATCATTCAAGAACAGGTACTCGACACCGGCCTATCCTCAGAGCAACGGGCAAGCCGAAGCCGTCAACAAGACGATTGTGAGCGGATTGAAAAAGAGATTGGACGGAGCGAAAGGAAGGTGGGCGGAGGAGCTCCCTAGCGTATTATGGGCATATCGAACAACACCCCGGAGATCCACTGGGGAAACACCTTTTTCCTTGGCCTACGGGGTGGAGGCTGTAATCCCAGCCGAGGTGCATTTGTGCAATGCTCGGGTGAGGGGTTTTGACTCCGGTCAGAACGAGGAAATGCTGGCACAGCGTTTAGATCTGCTCGAAGAATTCAGAGACACCGCCCTAATACAGCTTGCCGGGTATCAGCAGAAGATGGCACGCCGCTACAACCAAAAGATAAGGACGAGAGAGTTCGGTGCAGGGGATTTAGTTCTGCGACGAGCAGTGGGTAACATGCGCGATACCAATGCCGGGAAGCTGGCTGCTGCCTGGGAAGGGCCGTACCGGGTCACTGCAATAGCTGGGGAAGGGGCTTATTATTTGGAGAGTTTAGACGAGAAACCACTTCCTCGGCCATGGAATGTTCATAATCTGAAAAAATTTTATTACTGAGGAATTCTAAAAGAAACTTTGGATCCATTCATTATCCTGTGTTCGTTTTATTTATTGTGACCTCTGGAGCGCATATTTGGCGCAGCGTTGTCTTCCGGTAAACTCCTTCTCTAAGGACAGAAATCTGTCCCCGGTTCAATCACGTTCACCGGGCAGGTGGAAACCTAAGTGAAAAATATTAAGGACAGAAACCCGTCCCCGGTTTGATCACGTTCACAGGGCAGGTGGAAACCTAAGGGAAAAATATCTAAGGACAGAAACCTGTCCCCGGTTCGATCACGTTCACCGGGCAGGTGGAATCCTAAAAGAGAAATATCTAAGGACAGAAACCTGTCCCCGGTTCGATCACGTTCACCGGGCAGGTGGAATCCTAAAAGAAAAATATCTAAGGACAGATTCTTGTCCCCGGTTCGATCACGTTCACCGGGCAGGTGGAAACCTAAAAGAAAAATATCTAAGGACAGAAACCTGTCCCCGGTTCGATCACGTTCACCGGGCAGGTGGAAACCTAAGGGAGAAATATCTAAGGACAGAAACCTGTCCCCGGTTCGATCACGTTCACTGGGCAGGTGGAATCCTAAAAGAAAAATATCTAAGGACAGAAACCTGTCCCCGGTTCGATCACGTTCACCGGGCAGGTGGAAACCTAAAAGAAAAATATCTAAGGACAGAAACCTGTCCCCGGTTCGATCACGTTCACCGGGCAGGTGGAAACCTAAAAGAAAAGTATCTAAGGACAGGAACCTGTCCCCGGTTCGATCACATTCACCGGGCAGGTGGAAACCTAAAAGAAAAGTATCTAAGGACAGAAACCTGTCCCCGGTTCGATCACGTTCACCGGGTAGGTGGAAACCTAAGGGAGAAATGTCTAAGGACAGAAACCTGTCCCCGGTTCGATCACGTTCACCGGGCAGGTGGAAACCTAAAAGAAAAGTATCTAAGGACAGGAACCTGTCCCCGGTTCGATCACATTCACCGGGCAGGTGGAAACCTAAAAGAAAAGTATCTAAGGACAGAAACCTGTCCCCGGTTCGATCACGTTCACCGGGCAGGTGGAAACCTAAGGGAGAAATATCTAAGGACAGAAACCTGTCCCGGCTCGATCACGCTCACCGGGCAGGTGGAAACCTAAAAGAAGAGTATCTAAGGACAGAAACCTGTCCCCGGTTAGGTCACGTTTACCGGGCAGGTGGAAACCTAAAAGAAAAATTTTCAAGAACGGAAACCTGAAGGCGGATGAATGTTTTCGGTACGATTTATTGGCCGAGAAATAATTGCCCCGATCTGATCCTTGTCACCAAGTGACCAGATTTAACAACTAAACCATCATGCGAAGTTTTGTTTGAACAATCCCAACCGTCTTCACGGAGCGATCATGTTAAAAACGAAATGTTCGGGAATATGCAACGAATATAAGCATACAGCAATCAAATGGAGTACTTAATAGCTAAACAAACTGGAATGAGTCTCAATGATACCAAGAAATAAAACATTGTACGGACGCCACAACCCGACGCCTAGGCATTTAGCATGAAAAAGAAAGTTAATGACGATAATGATAAGTTTAAAATTGTCCGGCACCACAGCCCGGTGCCTAGGCAGATCAAGCAAATAAACGTTAACATAAAGACATTTGCAAACTTAGGTCGCTGGATGGAGCGGAGAGGGCGGAGATGAGCCAACAGTTTCCTGTCCTTGATTCTCTTCACTGGGCTCTTGCCGGGGCACTGTATTACCGGGAGCATTGAGGGTACTGGACACTTCGAGATCAAGATCTTCGACGTGAGAGTCTATAGCCCGAACCAGCTCCCTCATGCTAGGGGTATCTTCCTCGTCGGCTGGGATCGCTTGACTCTAGGCTGGGATAGGAGGAGCGGGTCGGGGGATATTCTCCGGGACCCAGAGAGGGGAGTCCCCGGGTACACCAGCTTCTCGGATCGCGGCCAACCACCCTTCTTCAAAGCCGCGGACCCTAGCCTGGGAAATGACTGGCTCCACGGAATTTTCAGCATCCGCGAAGCCCTCATTATACCACTTTTCCTCACATGCCTCCAAAGCCACCTTTAGGTCAGCTACTTCATCGGCACGGGCCATTGCCAGGCTATCGGCTTGAGCCAGTCTCAGCTCCATTTCATTCAACTTCTCCATCAGCTCGGATACTCTTCTCTCCGCTAGTCGCTTAGCTTCCTCCTCGGATTGTGCCCTCCTCTCGGCATTCATGGCAGCTGTGGACCTCTCCCGAGCCGTCTCAGCAGCCACCTCTCTGAGCGCTTTCTCCCGCTCGGCATCCTCGGCCAGTTCGTTCATTCTCTCTCCGAGCACGTGAGTAATCTGAGCGGCCTGTGACACAGTATCAGTGAGTTTAGAAGAAACAAAGAGATAAGTACACTCTAATTAAATTGAGAGAGAACTTGAAGGGAAAGTTCACCGCGATAGTGTGCCATTGGAGCCGCCTGGCTATAGACTCTTCAGTGCCGTCCCGGAAAAACTGGACGTCCGTGGGCAGCATCAGGCCATTGGCCAAGCTGTGGGCTACCCGGCCACCCTCCCCCTGTGCCCATAGCCTCAAGCTGGCCGAGGACGGCAGAGGCTCGTTTCCCAGCAAGAAGGTCGGTTGCCAACTAGGCGCCTGCCGGGAGGAGGAAGCCCGTCCAGAAACTCCCTGAACGGCCGGCTGAGAGCTACCGGCAGGGTCACGAATCACTATCCCGCCAGAGGGGCGGGGAGGAGTCTTGGAGGGTACGTCACCTTGTCCTCCGGGAGGGTGTTCCTCAACACGCTGTTTCTTCTTTTGTTTGGCAGGCAGAGGAGGAGGGGAACGGCCTCGGACCCGGGTTTGCTGTTGCTGACCTTGTTGCCTCGGGCCGGGAAGAAAGCGGTCAACGGTCAATGTCCTTCTGGTAACCATCTCGTCAGTGGGGGTGGTTGTTCGGATACCTTCAGCAACGTGGGTCTGGGGTAGTTCGGCCTCGGTGTGGCCTTGTTCGACTGGAACGTGTGCTCGTTCCCTTAGTAACCGAGAAACTCTTTCAGCAGATTCATCTCGGACGGGGGGAAGATCGTCGGCTGTTGTGTAGCGTGGGCCGATATCCCGGGCTTCTCCTACGGTTAGTGAGGGGGGTAGGAAGTGGGCGTGCCGGATGTCAATATAAGGGAGCAAGGGACTATCTACTAAAAGAGCCTGAGAGAACGGCTGCCAAGTCCGGTAAGCGGGTGTACAGCCCAAAATTAGATGGGATGCCCGGAGCTGCCCGTCCGTGTGCACAAAAATCTCAGACCTTAGCACGAAATTGAGATCCCTCATGTGTACTGATCTGATGTCCGGTGTGAACACTCTTCCGTCTGTAAAAGAAAGAGACGACCAATCAGATCCCAGTGCAAATAAAACAAGAATGAAAAATATGGAGAATATAGAGGGACAACAATGATAATAAAGGGAAAAATTAGAAGGAGGTTGATGTACGGTACGAACCAACTTCTCTCCGGGAAAGGGGGCAGGGAGTGTCATCGGCAAACCAGTTGCCGCTCACCCGGACAAATTCCCCGGCGGAATTTTTATTAGAATCGGGTAAGCAAGAGATCAGCCGTACCCTCATATCTCTGACTTTCAAATAATAGTTGGTCCTCTTACTCCCGCACAAGCTATACATGTGATTTATATCATTATGATCCAGTTGTAGACCATAAATCCGGTTCAATCGGTCAACACAACTAACTACCCGGTAAAAATTGGGAGGAAGTTGCTCGGGAGACAGTCCGTAGAACCTAAGGGCGCTAAGTAGCAGGATATTCACGGGAAACCTAACCCCGCCCTCTAGAATGGCCATTAAGGGGAAAAAAGCAATGTTAGGTCCTTTGTGCAGAGCGATTTCGCTCTCGTGACAATACGCAACATTCACATCCTCTGGGATGTTGAATGCCCGCCTAAAGGAGGCTAGAGATGTTTCGGTATTCAACAAATGAGCATAACCCATTGTAAAAAGTATGGAAACTAAGAATGGAAGCTAAAGGAAGAAATAAAAGTAGAAAGGAAAGGCAGAGAACTTACTTGGGGTTATAGGAAAGGGTTGTTCTGGGCTGGGTAAGGACCACTCAGATGAATGCTCGGCAGAGAGGAAATTCAGGAATTGAGGGGAGTAAAAGTGTTGGAGCGACTTAGAATGGATTATTTATAGGCGTGAGGAAGGCAATGATGAGCGTCATTTAATGAAGAGGGAAGGAGCGGGAAAGGTTGCAGCTTTTCATTTGTAGCGCCTCGGTTCACGAACCGTCAGGCAATAATGATGGACAGTGCAGCTGGCTGGAGTGACGCGCCTTTTCAGGGCGCATTAAAGTTTTGCCTACTAAACCTTTCAGTATCAAAATTCCACTTTCAACGGCAAAAGCAGCTCCCGGATCTCCTTGATTCGTCCCCGGCAAGCGGATGCAAATCAAGGCGGGGCTAGTGTACGGACCGGGCCCAAGCCTTCGTTTGGGCCGAACATAACTTATCACCACGTGGCGCACTGGGCCCGAACAGTCCCTTGAGAACGAGGCTGGGCCGGACAATATTGGGCTCCCAACGGGTTGGTAACGCCGAGGGGGACTCCGTTGCACATGGTATCCTTTCATTATCACCTGGTCGGTAAGTTACCCGAGCACAGGGTCACAGTTAGTATTACCATGTGCTTGTTCACGGGGAAGCGTGATGTTCGGATTGGTCGGCAAAACACCCATGAACTCGTAGCCGTGCGTAACACAGCAACGAAGAGCAAGTTCCCAAGCCACTTTGCTGATCGATTGCCAAATTCCCACTTAACAACGATAACATTGGACCTACTCTTCCACTATTGATTGGAATAATCATAACACCTCCACCCAGTTGAGGCTATAAATAAGTGAGAGATGTGAAGGAGAAGTGGGGGGGGGGGGGAGGTGAGAGAAAAGAGGAACAGAGAGGGAACGAGAGAGAGAGAGAATAAATTAACAAAGGGAGAACAGACTGATCGGGAAGCAAGGAGTTTAATGGGCCTCAGTGCATTGAGCTCCCCGTTGTAGGAAAAGCAAAGCCCATATCACAAATAAATTGAGCCCAAACGAGAGTCTGGTCCAATAGGCTACTTCGTGGCACGCACACATACAATACATAAACACTATATAAAATTAAAAAAAAAAATTGTAAACATGCATAAATAGAATATATATACATTTGTTGTTAAAAATATATTTATAACATCTAAGTATATACAATATAAACTAACACCAATTATATATAGACTAAATATGGAAAAGCAGTTGTGCATTTTGGTTATATTAACTGAATTAATATAATTATAGTCCATTAGGGTCACAACAAAAATTCACAACCTCAAATTTGTCTATCACTTTGCACCACGGGAGTCAATACTGTACCGTACCGGCCAATGTATCGGTACAGGCACACCCCTGTTTCGTACTGGAAAAAATACTGGCCGTACCGGCAAATTTCGACAGTACCGGACCGGAACACAAAATGTTTTTTTTTTTTTTTTTTTTTGTAATTATGGCAATTTTTTAAGGGCAGGATGGTAATACTCATGTATATTATGGTCTAAAAGTAGATCTTTTTGATGGATGGGAGTAGATGATCCTATGTGGTTTGTGTTAACTTAATTATTTGTATTATTTGTTTTCTTTGTATGCAATGAACAATTAAGTTTTTTGTTTTTTATATTGTGTTTTTTTTTTTCTTTATATGCAATGAGTAATTGATGTAATGTTTTATTGTAAACAGGAGATAATGTTTTATGGTAAATAGAGATTTTGTGTGTGTGTGTGTATATTAAATATATAAAATAACGGTAAACCCGAAACGTGTCACCGGTATTGACCGGTACCTGAAATATATCGTACCGGTGGCCAAACTGGTACAGCCTCCAGTACGGTATTGACTTCCTTGCTTTGCACACGAGTCATTAAAAAAAATTAATTACACATTGTGGTGAGCCCATGTGTGAGGTGATGGGTAAATTGGGAAGTGTTATGAATTTTTTTCATGTCCCTAACTTTATCGACATAAGTAATTGAAACAAACATTTTGATTCTTGTTTGAGAGAGAGAGAGAGAGAGAGGAAAAAGGCCCTAATTTCATGTATTGTATATTGTATCCTGTATCATACAGTACATAAAAACTATATCAAATATATCAAAAAAATTATAAATATACATGTAAGGTCACAATTTAACAAGATGGGCCTACAAGCGAGATAAACTTAGGCCTAAAGCAGGAATAGCGCCCTTACAACGGATTTGTAGAGAGTGAGTTAAATAAATTGAGCTCAAAGTGAGATTGTTGATGGCCGAAGTATGATTACAAGCGGATCAATGAAAATAGAATGCTGAAATTGTATATAGTTGTCTTCGGCTTAGTCCGAGGAGAAATGTCTTTACAATTATCTGAATGTCTACAACCTTCTCTTTACCTCTCTTTGTTGATTGCTTCTTCTCTTTCTCTTCCAGAGTGTTCAATGCCTCTTCTTTCTTGCCCTCAACTTCGCTTATATACCAGTTTCTCCCACGTGCCAGTTAGGTGGTTTTCCTTGATACTTGTCCCATCAAACTTCCCTTAAAGTCTTTACACGACAGCTGTAAAAGATTGAAAGTCACTGTTCAGCCATCCTTTCCTCATTAATGTGGCCAGAGGGTTAGATGCAGTGTCATTAATGCAGTGGTAGCAGCTTTCCTAAAAGTATCAGATAGCCTCCACCTGTCCCCTATGCTCGCTGGAAGTTCATATACCAGAAGTATCCTCAAAAATATCTCATCAAGTGCTAGAGTGTGTACTTTAGCTCCCTCTTTGATTACCCAAAGAGGTAGTTCTCCTCGAACACTTCCTCTCAGTTCATACGTTGGCCACACCCTTACGAGGATCGTCACAACAAATTATTCTGGTAGCTTATCGTCCTCGAACGGGCCCATGGCCCAATATCTAGAATTGGGCTTTTGCCCCTTACAATACATATATAGAATGTATTTTTTTAATTAAAATTATATTTATAATATCTAAGTATACACAATAAACTAACACCAAGCATATATGTATTAAATATGAGAAAACATTCTAACTTGTTAGAAAAAAAATATATATGGAAAAACATTTGTGCATATTTGGTTATATTAACTAAACTAATATAATTATAATCATTCTAGGGTTACAACAAAAGTTCATGCACAACCTATTTGCCTATCACTTACACATGTAGCCTTTTAAAAAAATAAATTAAAAGTTTTGGTGAGCTCATGTGTGAGTTGATAGGTAAATTGGGAAGTGTTGTGAATTTTTGTTATGCCTCCAGTTTTATTAATATAATTAATTAAAATAAACACTTTGATTGCTATTTGAGGGGGGGGGGGGGGGGGAGGGTTTTCTAAGGTAAGGTGGAGCTCTCTAGTAAGTTTTCAAAATTTTTATCCAAAATGTATCTTTTTTAAGTTTGGTCCTCTTCCTCTTAATCAGGCCAAGGCTTGAAGGCTTTAGTGTAGTGCACTTTGGATTTTGTATATTTAAGAATTTATCAATTATTTAAATTTGATGTTTGAGAGTTTTTATTTATTTGCTATTTTGTTTTTATTGAAAAGAAAATAAAAATAATACTATCTAGTTTTTTTTTATTTACTTATTTCTATTATTTTTGTATGTGAAAAAAAATGGGTCATGCTGGATTGACTTGACTTTGAAATAACCAAGCAAGTGTCATGGGTCTTGCAACTCGTTTAAGATGACTCGTTTCTTACCCAATTTCAAACCTGATTGACCTGACCCATTTGTCTTGTCTAAATAGGTTTAAGTGACTTTAAGGATGAGTAATTTTATGGTTGTAGGCCATAGTGACAAAAATGCATGGTTGGATGGGATTTTTGGAGGTCTTTGTGGACATGTTTGCATGAGATTAGTCAAGGGGTTGATGGGTGTTTATTTTAAGATTAAAGGATGGTTTTATTATTATTTTTTATTTATGAAGGAAATTGTGGTTTTTCCTTCAAATTTTGTGGCCTTTCAATATCTTTCATGGTTAAAGGTGAGCCCTTTAGTAAGTTTTCAGAATTTTCATCCAAAATGAACCTTTTTTTAAGTTCGGACCTCCTCCTTTAATGAGGAGAGCCTCTTGGTACTGAAGTGTTTGAAAAAAAAAAATTTGGACTACTTTTATGATAATTAATCACATATTTATCCCCTAAAGTAATAGGATATAAAAAATTCTCAAAATAATAGAGCAAATATATAGTTGAACTATAGTGAATTTGAGTGCTGAAATGGGCACTCTGTATGCCAATCGACACTTTGTCTCCTTAAGCCTGTTTTATGCCAATCTTAACTTATCTTACCGTTTTCTTTAATTTTGTGTGATTTTTTTGGGGTATTTTTAGGGGGCTAATCACATGATTATTATCATAATCAAGTAAGCCCTTTTCTCATAAAGTTTACCCAAGGAACGATTAAGTTTTCTAATTATCATACAAATACAATTAATTCAACAACTTGAAATGCCTAATCATTTACTAGGTTTTATTTCACGCATGAGTGTCTGTCTACCATTTTCTTTGGACTTGAACCAATGAGAAGTTTACATTTGATAGTTATAATTACTCATTTTAAAGATCAGTTAATCAACTATTCAATAAATGTATGCATTCAATTTTATATTAAAGGACACTTCTCACCGTTGAAATTTAATCTTGCATGTTTCTCCAATGGTAGTTTCAATACCTAGGCAAATAATAATGACATCATACACATCAGAAAACAGATAGTTTTGTTTCAAAAGAAAAATCAAACCCTCAATAATAAGCTTTTAGATACACCATTTTCTAAATAGATACACAATAATTCTCATCTGTTCATTCTTTTTTAAATATAAATAAACAGCCTTACATGTGATCATGCTAATCCTAATTGATTAATTCTTGTTCAAATAATGTGATAGAAATCACAAAATAATCTAAATTTTGCCTCTAATCAAATTTGGCAGGATAAGAAGAGATGCTTATCTCAATTCTCAACCCCACATTTCATACCATATACTAATGATGTATTACAACAAGATGCATTGTACATGTTTGTTTGACATGAGCAATATCTTGAGAATACTACATGAGCAATATCTTCTTCAAGAAACCAACAAAATGCATTCATTGGCACACATGTTAACAAATAGTATTGTCTTAAAATTATCAAGGGTATCACGTGAGTTTGCTTCAAATTGTTGAATAATTGACCAATTGTTGACAACAACTTTTCAACAGAAGTCTCTGATATTTGGATGAGATGCGATGAGAGTATGAGACTACATATTTTGATTTCGGTACCTTGGCTTTATTCTTGTTCGGAAAACTTTTTCATATACGAATTCGAGTTTATGACAATTCCCAAATATTCCAAATGAAAAAGTATAGATACAAAAAAATTTCACAAGAGTTGACGTGGCTTATAAGGTAAGAACCAATAAAAACTTGTCAACTCAACGGCAGCGTAACATTACCCTTTCCAAATTCATCCAATTTACTATGTAAGTTTAGAACCACAAAAATTTTCACACCTTCTTGCCACAAGTGGCAGAGTGTAATTGGTAAACAAAAAAGGTGGTTCTGTGTGTAAGTGATGGTTAGCCACTCATAGTTTGTTATATTAAAGTTGTGGCAAAAAAGTTATGAAATAATTTTATGGTCCTAGAACTACCCATTTACAACGGAGCATGCTCCGTACACAACAAATTTCACCACATTTTTTACATAGTTGAGTTGACAAATTTTATACTAATTTTTATATAGACTTATTATTTGGAAAAAGTTTTGCTACAAAATTGGTTATAGTTTAAGACTACAACCTTACTCAATAAAATAAATATTATTACAGATTTTGAAAATCTAATAATTGAATTGCATGTTTTTTACACTTATAATACACATGTCAAATTTTGTGTTAATTGAATATTATTTACTATATAATGTATAAGCTTATATTTTATGCATAATTTTAAACTACAAAAACTTGTAATTTAAATAATTTATTGATGACATAGCTATTAATTTTTAATTTTCTAGAAATTTTGCAAGTACGCAGGATATAAGAAAAATATGTAATTTAACGGTGAATTTACCAAAATTCACATCTAATAAAAAGATATTGAGTAAAGTTGTAACCTTAAGTTACATCTAATTTTGTAGCTAAATTTTGTTCTTATTATTAATATCACTATCAATCACAATTGCCACATTACATTAACAGCTACAAATTTTTTTGTCTTTTTTTTTTTGGTCGGTCTTTTTATTTATTTGTTTTTTAGATTTTCTCTTTGCTATCACAACCAAGTGACATTCTTCTCAAAAAAAAGAAAAGAAAAAAGTGGCATGTTCCCATGCCGCGTGCCGAATCAAATAGGTCAGGCTTTCACACATTATTTTTCCAAAAAGTTTCCAATTCATTTCCCACGCACCTTCCAAACAAGGAATTCTTTTGATAATTCTAGGAAACTCTCAAACCTCGTGGAAAATCCTTCCCCATAGCAAGAAAAAGTGAACAAATAAATAATAACTAGAAGAACATAATTGCGTACTTCATACGGTGGAAAAAGTTAGGTAAATTATATTCAAGATTATATACATTAGGAGTGATTTTAAATTTGATCCTATAGTTTAAAAAGTTTTAGATAAAACAAGTTTAATATTGTTACAAATAAACCGTATAGTTTTGATATATTCAAATTGAATATTGAACTTTTAAAATTGTATCAGTTATATCTCTTATCAAACTTGAAAATCATTGATTTATATTGCTATGATTTTAAAAATTTATAGTTTGATAACTTTGATTTGAAATTATTGAAATTATAAGGTTTAATTTGTAATGGATAAAGTTTTTTCTAAAATTGTTTGGAGAAAAGTCACAACATAATGGAGTTTTGAAAAATTCAAACATATTAGAGATTGATGGAGAGGTAGAAATTTATCGAACAAGCTACAATCCTTTGTATATTTCATTAGCCCAAATGAGAAAGGGATGAGAAAAGTTTGAACCAAATTCTGATAGTGATGAATATAAGCACACCACTCGTCGCATGTTACTTTAAAAGACTATTCATTTATATTTGTAGTCAAATGACCTACTTTTGTTTTGCAAGAAAAGATTAAAAAATCATAAGACCTATTTAATAGACATGTAACTTACTTAAATGATTTAATGAATCATGTGATTTGATACATATGAATGGATTTATGATTTGTCATCTGGTTGAAAGCAAGAAGGTCAATACCGTATCAATATTAGCCATACCGGTAATATATACCAATACTAGTATCGGTACTTCTCTAAAATGCATAGGATAAATATATTGGGTTGTATTATCTGAATATTAGTGTTTTAGTCAGAATTAATGTTTTGGCCAATACAATAAAAAATAATTTAAAATATTTAAAAATATTATTTAAGTTAATACATTAGATTAATGTATTTATGCAATATTTGGGCTTCGAAAATACATGATTTTTTTGAATAATATGTTTATATAAATAAAAAAAATATATGTGTATATATATTTTATAAATAGCAGTAATCTCAAAACGGTAAACTGATATAAACCATAACCAAAATATTTAATTCCCTTTTCTTCTAATCAAATCGAAACAATCTTCTTATTAAAAAAAAAAAAATCGAAGTAGTCTTGAGTATGAAATTAACTACCTTGATTGGAAGAGATTTCTCCAACTTGGATTAGAGAAAACTTTGTCCATTTGTAAATAAAAAATTTCATGGAATGTAAACAAAAAATATGGTTTTTTTTTTTTTGGAAATTAGATGGTTTAATTTTAAACCACCCCTAAAATATATGATTAAAAGTAATAATTAATATTAATATAAATCCTCAACAGCTTAGTAGTTTTTTAAAAAACGTTTAGGTTCAAATCTTTCCTTTCTCGTTGTAACTACCAAGCTTAAAATTTTTTTTTTTTTTTTCAAAAAAAGAAAAATGGCCACACATACATTACATTCAGTGCTAGATGAGCCTGTCTTGCCAATAGCACTACTTGATGAGAAAAAGGCTCTCAAATAGAAACAAAAAGTAGCAGTAGAATTGAGAGAGAGACCTTTGACCCCATCTCTTACCATTATACATACACACACATATTATATTTACATGTAAATGTAAAAATAAACTTTAACCTAAAAAAATATTTTTCTAATAAATAAAAGCTGATCAGACGGTGATTTAGGAAGATCTTTCTCCAATACCACAAACCCATTTTGGCTTTCGAAATTTTTTTTTTATCTGTCTGTTTCTCGAGAAAAGTTTTGGGAAAATATCCCAAAGCTCAAGTTACTCGCCGCGTTTACTCACGGGTGAGCGAAATCTCTTTACTGCTGTTGTGTATCTACTTGTTTTGATTACGAATTGCCCTAATTTCGATTGCTAATTTTCGATTTTGTCGATCTAGGGTTTTCTCTCCCTTTTGTGGGTGTGACGTGAATTTTAACTAATTATGCGATTTTGTGATTTGGGTTTTGTTTTGTTTGCCTGTTGGATATGATTGTTGTGTTAAAGCTTTAGATTTTGGGGGTTTCAAGAAATTGGGTTTTTCAATTTGGGTTTTGTTATGTGATGCTGAAATTTTGTGGAAGGATTAATTTAGAACAGTTTGTTTGAGAAATGATTCTCTCATGAACTGTAAATTGCTGCAATATTTGTTTAATGGTTTGCTTTTTTCGATTTATGTTTCGGGTTTGTGACAATTTACTGAGTGTGGTGTTTGTTTGGGTTGAATTTATAGGCGGTGAGGATGTCGACTCCTGCGAGGAAAAGATTGATGAGGGACTTTAAGAGGTTACAGCAAGATCCTCCTGCAGGCATCAGTGGTGCTCCTCAAGACAACAACATTATGCTTTGGAATGCTGTTATATTTGGGTATGTTGCAAAATGAAAACAATATTCCTTTGTTTCCATTTATTTTACTTTTGGTTTTGTGTTGGGTTTTTTCTGAATGTTTTGGTTAAGTATAGATCTGATACAGTTGTACTTATGCTATTCATTGGTTGAATTGCAGGCCTGATGACACCCCATGGGATGGAGGTAAAGTTACTTATCGTGCCTACTTTGATTTAATTAGGACTTTAATTTCATGTTTTGATACGCTTCTCTTCCTTTGTTCTGTAGTTCTTAAGTTACATGGAGGGTTTCCAGTGATACTATTGTTTATTCTTAGTGAACCATCAAAGCATGGTTTGAAAGCTTTGTCTAGTTGTTTGGTTGGGTGACCTTCTTTGTTTGGATTTGATATGATTTCCTACTGTTTAGGCTGATTTTGATAGCCCACTGGGTTTTTGTTTTATTTAGGGATGGAAAATGGGCTGGTTTAGGTCGTAAATGGGTTGGTTACTCATTCACCCATTTCTTACTCTTTAAACTAAATATTTAATAATCATATTCAACCCAACCCATTTATTCAAGGCAAGACCTACCCCACCCATTGAGAGAGGGAGGGAGGGAGGGAGGGAGGGAGATTTTCAATACAATGCACAGAGTGAACCAATAAAAGGATGTTGTGCCATCCTTAAGAAGACTAGCCTTGGAGCTTAAGCCGATACAGGTGTAGGTGAATCATTGTCTATGAAGCTAAGTGATTGTGATCAAGAGCAGCCAAGGCGCTTAGAATGTTAACTGTTAAGTAATGATTTCTATGCCTGGCAAAAGCTATGCAATGCAATCCTAAAAGTATATAATCATCACCCTTTGTAGGAGAGGTTTTGAATATGTTAGAGCTTGTAGAGCTCCTCTGTTGCAAGATTGGGGGTTTGCCTATGGCCTATCGGTCCTATCTTGGTATGCCTTTGGGGGCATCCTTCAAGGTAAAGTCAGTATGGAATCTTATTTTAGAGATGGAACACAGAGTATCAGGCTGGAAGAAACTGTATTTGTCAAAAGGGGGGAGTTTAGCATTATTGAATAGTGTACACTTTCGAGTCTACCTGCTTATTATTTGTTCACTATCATTGTTAGTGTGGTGAATAGGATTGAGAAATTCCATAGAAATTTTCTCTGGAAGGGTATGGGGGACGAGTTCAAGGCTTCAAGCACCATATGGTGGGTTGGGATATGGTGTTAACCCCTGTTGCTAATGGTGGCTTGGGCTTAAGGAAGTTAGTGAGTTTTAACCAGGTTCTTTTGGGTAAATGGTTTATGCTGTTTTGGGTTGGAGGAAATGTGTCTATGCGGATATGTAGTAGCTGTGAAATATGGAGAGGAGTGGGGAGGTTGGTGCACTAGGACTGTTTGAGGTACTCATGAGTGTGGCTTATGGAAAAGCATAAGCATGGAATGAGAAACCTTTCCACAATAGCTGCTTTGGTGTAAGGGAAGGTACTCATGTTTGGTTTTGGCATGACAAGTGGTGTGGTGACCAACAAGGCAACAACTGAGGATGCTTTTTCCTGATTTGTAAGATTGTTCATTAGTTAGAGATGCCTTTGTTATCTCCTTGTCCCAAGGCAAAGTGGAGGGGAACGGAGGGGGTGGGAAATTAGAATTGAGTGTGAGTATAATGATTGGGAGATTGAGATGGATGGCTACTTCTTTTTTTAATCTCCTTTATTCTAATATCCCCTCACTGAGAGGGTAGAGATTGATTGATTTGGTGGCTGAAAGGAAATGGAGAAATGATGTGAGTTCCTTTTATGACGCCTTAAGGGGGCCTTGTGCGAAGAGTTTCCCTTGGAAATGGATCTGGTGTGTAAAGGTCCCAAGGAGGTTTTCTTTCTTTGATAGGACGGTAGAATGGGGAAAGATTCTTGCTTGTGATATTCTCATTAAGAGAGGACACACTTTAGTAGGGTGGTGTTGTATGTGCCGTTGTAGTGGGGAGACTGTGGAGCATCTTTTGCTACGCTGTAATTTTGCATTCAAGTTGTGGAGTTTTGTCTTTTGCACCTTTGGACTTTCGTGGGTGTTACCTGAAATGGTCACTGATCGTTTGTTTGGATGGTGGAATTGGTTAGGCAAGCAGTCTTCACAAGTTTGGAATCTGGTTCCGTTTTGTTTGATGTGGACACTGTGGTGGGAGTGTAACTGTTGTACATTTGAGGAGTTGGAAATTTCAGGGACACATTTGATAGAATTGTTTTCTAGGATGTTGTTTGATTTGTCCTGGGTCTGGGGTTTCACTAGTTGTAACTTCATTCTTGAGTTAGAATCATTGTTGTCTTGTACAGCTGTACATAACATCTTGTAATGTTTTAGACTCCTTAATGTACATTTCCATGTGCATGAAGTAGTATCACTCAATATAATCATTCTCATTAGGTATAGGAATATTATCATTGTCGTCACAAGATTTGGAACCCTCGTCATCTTGCTGATATGCTTTCTGTAAATTCATAGTCTACCTTTGATGAGGAGAATGTTGTAAAATAGAATTTGAATTTGTTGCCCTCCCTCGTGACTTCATTGTTGCTTGAGTCTCCTTTGGTGAGGATGAGCAGTATGTGGCATGTGGTGCCAAATGGTTTTTTACCTTCTAGAATTTGTAAAGGGGAGGAAGGGTGAGCTTAGGTGTATCATTCAAAAATTGACTTTTGTATAACAAATCCATGGTGTATATCAATAGCATCCAGATCTGAATCATCTGATTGCTTCATTTTGTATATATATTTATATTTAAATAAAAAACTCAAAAAAGCATGCTTTAGGTGCACTTCTGCAAATGCACCTTGCTTTAGAGGCGAAAATTGTTGAGCTTTAGGTGCTTTGTGCCTAAGCGCCCTTTAAAGCTTACCAACATTGGCTAGGAGAAGGCAATCACACCTTTAGACTTCAAATAAACTATTGGAACCTCCTTGAAAGTTGTGGATTGCGTTCCTGCCAAATAGTCCACATAATGCCTAGGGGCTGCCTGGTATTCACTTTTGGTATGATTGCTGGTATTCACTTCAAGGATGCGGTCTTTCTAAAAATAGGTTATTTAGGATCAATTGTTTTCTGGGTACTAGCTAGCATGTTGAAGTTTATTTGCAGCAAGTTTCTTTACTAGAATTTTGTAGTTTCTGTGTAATATGGGAGGCTTTACGTTTGTTTTCATCGAATCTAAAACTTTTGAGTTTGTTGTTGAGGAGGGGGGATCTTTCTACTTGTTACGTATTTATGAGAGAGGCCGAAATTCTTTACGCTCTGTTTGTATGGGGAAGGAGAGTGCTTTGAGAATCTTGATTCACGTTGGGGAATTGTTTTCTAAGCATTCTCCAGGGCAGTTTGCAAGAACAGTGAGGGAGGGTGATAAAGTCTTCATTATGCAACTAGGGTCCAACGCACATGGTTCTTTCTTGATGCTTTCTGAACTTTTTAGAGGCAAACACAAAGGATCCATAGTGATTCTAGAGGGGAAGTTGAGGAGTGGTTGGAGAGGCTTTGGAATCCATTTGAGAAAGACGTTATTACCTGTTCGACAGGGCACCCTCGGTTGCAACAATGGTGTCTCCAAGGCAGTTACGGTGGCGGTGGAGAATCCATGGAAGAAAGGTGGTGGAGTAGGAAATAAAGGGAAGGAGAAAATCCCGGAAATTCAAATTTCCAACGATACGGTCTCTTCTGAGAAGGTGATGGCTCAATTAGGGGCTGATGTTGCGTGTGCCAGTTGTGGTTTTGTGAGCAGTGTTCATCTTCTTCTTCATTGCTCCATAGCTTGGGAGTTGTGGTCCTTGGTTTTCTGCTTGTTTGGTATTCAATGGGTTATGTCTCATTCGGTTCTTGAGTTGTTTGAGGCTTGGCAAGGAAAGTTTGCGTGACATCGTCACATTGATGTTTGGAATTTAGTGCCTCATTGCTTGTTTTGGTGCATTTGGCGTGAAAGGAATGCTAGAAGCTTTGAGGGTTGTGAACATTCTTTGTTAGAGATTAAGTCTTCTTTCTTGCACGCTCTCTTTGAATGGAGTGTGGTCTTTTATCATTTTTCTTGTTCTTCCTTTCCTCTTGACCGTTGTACTTTTGTTTCCTAATTTGTATCCCCGTAGTACATCCCCAATGTACTTGGTTTGTTACTTTTTCTATTATTAATATTATTCTTACGTTACTTATCAAAAAAAAAAAAAAAAAAAAAAAACTATTGGAATTTTATTAAAATCAATCTCACTATAAATGTAATGGACTACGGCAAAGCCTTTATATGGACTATTACTAAGTCCTTTGCTCCTAGGATTACTAATAATCAAGAAAAAGTGCTTAAAAACTTCTAAACTAAATAAGAAAAGGGCTCAAAACACTAAGTAAGACTCATGGGCGTTGAACAGCCAAAGACAGCCCATTCCAAAAATCTGTAAATTACCAATTTGCTCCTATTCTAGTAAATTACCAATCAAAACTGATCTAGCAGCAAATAAACTATAACAAGCAAAGCTCCCAAGAGATCTCTTCATCATCCTAAGCATCCCAAATTAATGCTTGAGCTCTAGAACCTGCTTCCCTCACTTCTTGTAAGTCTTTAGAGGGGGCTGCCAGTTATGTTCCCCATCATATGGTGTTATGCTTATCAATCACAGTGCACATTCTTGTTTCTGGTAGGCTTTGGGAGGTAATGAATGCTCACTTTACAGTATATTCTGATTATATCTCAAGTCTTAACAAACCTTCTGTTTTGATGGTGGAAAGTTTGATAATCCTGATAGATGAATGTGATATGGTGTATCTCTTGCTGTGAACCATGCAATATGTAGTTGTGTGCGTGTATTTTTTCTTTAATAGTGTTACAGAAATTTGATGTACTTTTCCCATACTCCAAGCATGAGGGGAAAAAAAAAAAAAAAAAGAAAAGAAAAAAGAACTAAGGAACTGATATTTCTGTCATGCTTATTATTTTAGGTGTTAGAATTTTTTTTATTTGTATGGCTGTAGTTGCCAACAAACCATGTTGGTATTATTACCAGTACTGCTTTTATTTAATACTCTATATTCATAAATTATAATACCTTTGAGTGCTTCAGGTACGTTTAAATTGACGCTTCAGTTTACAGAGGATTATCCAAACAAGCCACCAACTGTGCGCTTTGTCTCTAGAATGTTCCATCCAAATAGTAAGTTTACTAATTATGTTTAACACCTACAGTTTATTATTCCTGATATTCTTGCTTTACATTTTACACTTTGGATTTATAAAAAAGGACAGAATTTTCCTCCAGCCCACTATGTGGCAATATAATTGTAAGGGCTCCACTTGTTCTTTCTCTTCTTTTTTGTGTGTGTTATAGATACATACAGCTGGGTTATCTGGGTTTATGTTCGCCAATTCCTGTTGCTATCTCCAGTGCTGATGTGCTTTCATTTTGAATATTTTTATGCTTCAGTTTTCTGTAATTCTGTCTTTTTCTATAAGACTCACCCTGCAATGCTAATAGTTATTGAGATTTGAGGCTGATTTGGAAACCTGGTGGTTGTTATGAAGCTTCTTTTCTTATCTTTTTATTACTTATATATATATATATTTTGAATGAATCTTTTTATTACTTATTGATTGTATACACCAAGCTCTATTAATTATTTATTGGATAGATCAAGCTCCTAAATTAATGTCCCATTAACTTGTCCAGCTTTGCCATTCAATTCTTGACTTTTCTTTGTTTTTGCCTTGCTTGGTCGTTATTATATTCTCTTTTGTTAATATCTTCAAAATATTTAGTGAGAGGTTTTGCTTGTTTGTATTAATCCTAGCCATTTATTGCCCTTTTTACAGTTTATGCAGATGGAAGCATATGTTTGGACATTCTACAAAATCAATGGAGCCCTATATACGATGTTGCAGCTATACTTACCTCCATCCAGGTTAAAACATCTTTAATTGTTTGTAGTCACTACTTTAAGAATATCCAGTTGTAGTGGGTCATATGTTGTGTTCGTACTAAGTTATGATGCCAGGCGTGAATTATAGCTTAACATATTCAAGTACCTAAAATGTCATAATCATCTTCCAGTTGATCTTCTGATGCTTAATTCAAGCCCCTCCCTCCCCTGTCCCATTCTTCCCCTAAATTATCACATGTCTCTCCTCCTACTGTCAATTTGGTCCATATTTATGCATATAAATGTGCCCCTTACTATTTCAGTTGTGTTTGTGGAGCCAGTATTGACCTATGTGTGCTAAATACTATTCACCCATGAATCACATGGTTATTCCTCCATCCTCCATAGCATGCTTTGAGTCTTGAGACTGGGGATGGAAAGTTGGCAACTTCATCTTTTAGACATCTGTACCACTTCATAAATTTCTTTGTTTGTGCCATCTATAAATTTGAAAGCAAAATGGACCTGTGAACTGTGAAGTTTCACTTAGCATTTCTGATTTCACTAGTTCCTGATTCCTTATTTGGCAAGTGCTGCTTGGACTGTAGTTGGTGATCCATTGTATTATTATGTGGTTATTTTACATAAATACTTGCTTGCATGCTTCTTTGTATATGTATATTGATAGAGTATGCAATGATGTATTGATATGTTATAGAAAAGAATTGGCAAATGTGCTTTCTGGATTTATGATGATGTTAGTTCTTATTTTAAAGCTGTTGTCATTTTCTGATTGCAGTCATTGCTCTGTGACCCAAACCCAAATTCTCCTGCAAATTCAGAAGCTGCACGGATGTTTAGTGAGAACAAACGTGAATATAATAGGAGAGTACGTGAGATTGTTGAGCAGAGTTGGACTGCTGATTAGTCATCATGGTTAGGTGTTTTGGAACTTCAAAAATAGCCCAATGGTCTGTTTAAATAACGATGAGACTCAACCATGGTGTTGTGAACTCCTTGACTTTGATTATGTTATATGTTTGCTTGGCTTTTGTGTTTGCTTTTTTATTCCTGAATGTTACTTGTACTTGATACGCTGCATTCTTCTTAATATTTCACATATAAAATTTCTGTTTACTGTCTCATTCTTAAATTGAGGGAAACACAACTATCACCAATGATAGATGAGTTGGTAACTACAATAAATAAAGAATGGTTGGCAGTAACGATACTTAAAAAAATAGTTGACAAATGGTTCCTGCAATATTACTGAATCATAGCAGTGCTCTGATTAGAAAGGTTGGTAATATGTAAAAACATGCATGTTCATAATGAGAAATGAATGCTCTGGTCAGCCATTGGAAAGAATAGTAGAAAATACTAATACGATAAAAAAAAATGCAGGGTAAAGGGAAGTTATATTTACATTTATTTATATGCTCATTGTGTCACAAAGTATCATGACTGCTGCCAGTTACAGCAGTATGAAAAATGTTCAACTAAAGCACTACATATGTGTACTTAGGTTTCCACTGCTGGTCCATCCCTCTTGAACTTGAATTGAGTACTGCAAATTCCAGAGAACATCTTCTATTGAAGGGCGCTTGCTCGGATCTTTGCTGAGGCAGTTGATGGTAATTTCAACTGTGGTCTTTAATGATTGATATGCAAAAGTTCCTTGAATGGAGGGATCAGTTGCAGTCCGTAATTTTGATTCTGTCAAGCCCTTCTCTAGCTGTAGTGTAGAAAAAAGTAAAATGGAAGCCAGTGAATTTCAGGCTGGGAATGTATGATGGAATTGAAAGTACATATGAAAATAGATGAATAATTGTATTAGACTATTAGTACCTCTAGCTTTAGCTCATTCGTTTCACTAGCTGATGTTGTCAGTTTCCCGGTAATAACCTGAAGTAGAATAACTCCCAGCTGATAAATATCCTCCTTTTCTGCAATTTCAGCTCTGTATATACAGCGCTTAGTAAGATTAGCTGGGTCTTATTACAGAACAAAGAAACAAGAAAAGGAGACGAGGAATCAATACCTCAAATGATTGTCTTGTCCACCGAGAGGGCTCTCTGAATCTACCTGTTATATTAAAATAACAAAAATTAACACAAAAAAATAGTTAAAATCAAATATGATATGCAAAAATGTATTAAAAGTTAATCCGTATATAATATTTTCTAACCTTAAATGGCAAGGGAATATTATAGCTGCTATTTTTTGCTGTGAGGCTGTCATCCAACAAAATGTTATCAATCTTCAATTTATTCCCAAATATGCCAGGTGCAATCCGTGTGTGCAAGAACTGGACTCCCCTAGCAACACCTATGGTAATTGCCATTCTCTGTGGCCAGTTCAGCATATCCTTTTTTCTCCAATCTGCCAATCAGTTTAAAAGATAACTTCACTGAAGATTTCAAGTTGAAAAATGCTAAAGCTACTATCAATTTTGCTACAAAATATTTACATACTGATATGACATTAATTTGTGAAGTTTATGTAATAAAATTTCAGAAAGTCCATTCGTGCTGTTGACTTTACCATTAAGATAGTCCCTTAGTGATCCATTTGAGACGTGTTCATGAACAATAAAGACAGTGCTAGCTGTATTGGGATGGTCTTGATAAGTGACAATACAGTGTCCAAGGATGCTGACCAAATGCCTATGCCTCAGCTTGGATAACACATCCATGTGCTGCATTAAGCATTGTGACAAATGTTTTTGCTTCAATTTCAGGCTCTTCACCAGGACCACTGAACCATCTCTTACCCAACCTTTATAGAGCTGTAACAAACAAACAGATTCGCAAGCTTTCAATTTGAAGAGAATCGAATTTGGTGGGTTCCATTACAGTGTGACGTAACTCATATACTGATCAGGAAACAGTTTGAATTAAATGCTTTACCTGTCCTTGAGATCCTTCCCCTATCAAATTTGTTGGGTCAAAGTTATTTGTTGCATCTTCAATCTCTTCCAACGTGAAAACGCGATATGGTGGTACCCCGAGTTCTGCTAACCTTATTGTCTGGGCCACACGCCCTATAAAAATCCAATTCATTCATCACTTTCATGAGACACATAAAATGAGTAAAATCCAAAGTTCTAGACCACCTTTTAAGGGATAAATTGGTTCAAAGCACAGAGCTATAAAAATTGAAAAATCTAAAGTTCTAAACCAACCGTTTAAGAAAACTTATTAGGCAATGCAGTCACATGGTTGAATATAATTGGGGATCCTAAGGTACAATACTTCTGAAACTGTATCAAAGTTCAAAATGACCATTTGAGGAATTGCATTGGTTCGAAGCACTTAGATTTAGTAGTTATATAAATCATGTTCGGTAGATTTAAAGGAAGAAAAGAAAGCCAGAAAGATTGCCTTACTTGCATCAATGTATGATCTTGGGGAGCTACGAATGGACATTTTTTCAGCAACAGATCTGTTATATATGTTATCATCACTTCTATTCCTTTCTGCCCTTCTGACAATGAACAAAACCATCAATCCAAGAACCACAGCAATTGCCACCACACATCCAATGATAACAAGTACGAGGCCGAAGTTGATGTTGGATTTGGACTCCTGCTCTTTGCTTTTGTTTGGAGGCTTAACAGCTAATGCTTCTTTGTTGCAAAACACAGATGGATGTTGATACTTTGAGTAATTACTGCTTGACAAACAGTTCCATGAATATAGTACTGACCTGTTTGAAGAGTTTGATCCCAGACAGGATGGCAATTTTCCTATCAATAGGTTCTGTGAAATGTCTACAAACTTGAGCTCAGCATTGCATGATATATTCATAGGAAGAACCCCACTTAGTTGGTTTTGGGCCAAACTAAGATACTGAATTGAAGGCAGAGAGAACAGAGAAGGTGGGATTGGACCAAGAAATTTGTTTGAAGAGATGTCAAACTGTTGCAGCTTAGCAAAGTCCTTGACTTCTGAAGGAATCACAGATCTCAGAGAATTGTTTCTCAATGTTATACTTACAAGACTGTTGCTTAGTGAGGGAAATTCAGGTCCAATATTGTTACCACCCAAATTCAGCTCTTGGAGAAGGACTAGACTTTTAAGATCTGGTACACTTCCATTGAACAAATTATCAGCCAAAACAAGACTTGTCAGATTCTTCGAAGTACTAATTGATGAAGGAATCTCTCCATAAATAAAATTTGAGCTAATATTTATCACTTCAAGTGACCATAACTGATTGATCTTGGCTGGTAATGGACCCCACAATCCTAAGGACACAAGTGACAACACTTTCAAGTTTGAAAGCTTTGCTAGAACAGTAAACAAAGAATCAGTGGAGAATGTTTCAGATAGAGTTTGCTGAGAAACAGTGAATTTCCCAGAAGCTGGTTTTGGGCTATGAGAAGGGGAGCTTTTGTTTCCAATGACAGTAAACTCGGTTATTTGATTGTTTGTGCATACAATCTTGAGAGAAGGTGAGGGAGGGAGGTAACAAAAGCTGGTCCAATTATTCCATCCCTGAAGAGCTTCAGGGTATTCAAGAAGCTTTTGAACTTGGAAAAGAGTTCTGGTTTCACTTGGACTCAACTGTGCAGTTGAACTAGGAGCAAGCATAGCAAGAATTATGAGTGATGGATACAAGAAACAGAAAGAAACACAAAAATTCTCCATTCTCTCAGGCAAATACAACTCAATGCAGAGCCTCAAATTCCAACTATATTGCAAGAGAAAATGGTTGGGTTAGTCATGCAAAATGATATAACTTAACATAAAGATCCATAGCTGCAATTACAAGTTTATAACTACAATCATTTGTTGAAAGAAATGAAACATGAGTTTGATCTCAAGAATCAACAAAGAATAATTTGAGTGATTTGGGTTTTACTCGGTGCTGCAGAATCTTTAACGAAGTGGTAGATGCATCCAAGAAATGTTTAAAAAAAGCTGAGGAGCAAAAAGGGCATGCTTAGTTGTACATGCACTACCAAGAAAATTTTTTCTTGGGAAAGTATGAGGCCAATATTTGACAAAGTGAAAAATTTTAAAATACAATGAAGGTTTCCACAGTTTTTTTTCATAATGATTAAAGTATTATATTGTTAATAAAATGGGTTGTCTTAACGGGTTCTTTTAGGATATTTGTTAATGAACCAGTTTAGGAAAGTTTTGATACTACTTTTATGAGAAGAGTAATGCTACAAATACAAATTATTTTACAACATTTTTACAAATTGCTGATGTGGCAAATTCTTACTAGTTCTAATATGGGTCATCACTAATATCACATTTTTACTTACAATAATTATTTGAAAAATGCTAAAACCACGTGGCAGTTTGTAAAAATGTTACATAATTTGTGTATGTAGTTTTACTTTTTATGAGAAATATAAAAAGCTGTTAAAGAAATTAATTACAATTTTTTTTTTCATAAAAAATTTCAATAAATATTTCATAAACTCTGTCTTCATAACATTGTTTTCGAAAAAAAAAAAAAAGAATTGAAAAAAAAGGAAGAGAGAGATGAGATAGTGAGATTTCAAAGTACTAGTAGTTAATAAAGTGAAGCAATCAAGAAAACACACAAGTGGAGTCCATTCCTGATCATATGCTGCGGAGACTATCGTATTAAATTGCTAGAGGGTTCTCTAAACCGTTGAGTTCTCTTGATTCTCACCATTGTTATGCAAAAGTCAAAGAAATTTTTATCTCTGACTTAAATACACTATACATAATTACATATACAGATGCTCCTCCATGCGAGAACCTCGGTGTTGACCACGTTATTTAAGGTAGACCAGCAAGTATCTCAAAGTCACGTGGCTCAAGAACGTGACATTTGTGAAGGGGTAGCCTCTTTTTGCTCTTTCTTTTTCACTTTCAGGTATAACAAAGTCATGATTCATGAATATAATGAGTGCACAATGTCAATGTCAATATAAAATATAACGGTCCAAAAATTGTTGCATGCAATTACATGAAAGGCCCTTGGTTTTTGTGACGATGAGAATTGTGTCGGTGATAGGTACCCCGAAAAAGTGGGGTGTTGAATTTGATTGAGAGGCAAAAGTTTGTGGCCACAAACATACTTTATTGACTTATTAGTTATACCTAATCCCTTGGATCATATCCATATTTTACTTGGTGCTGCTCTTTCCAGCTTATTGTCTTTGTTTTTTTATTAATTGTAATTACCTATTTAGGTCTCATTGGGAACAAGATTTTGTTTGCAAAAGACAAATTGCAAGCAAGATTTGATGGGGTAGTATTGTTTATTGAAGAGGTTTAATTTCATGCAAGCAAGATAATTTGGATTCTTTTGGATTGCTATACTCATGATTATTTTTGATCTATAATCATTCACCTTAAGATTTATGATATGATTGGATCTTGAACCACTAGTTTTGGTTGCAAAAAGTACCTAAATATAAGAAAAATATAGATGATTCTTTTTGTTCTTATATATTAAAGTGATAGAATTGGCATTTTATAATATAGATGCACATGACATGCCTCGAAAGGAATGCATTCTTTTTAATATACTGCAATTACTAGCTAAGTCCTCATATCTCTTGAATGGCTTCATCTTCCAAGCTAGCAGAGGGGTCACTGACACTGACTTTCTGTCTAGGGCTCTATAATTCATCAGAGTTTCCACATTATTATTAGTGTATTAAGAACATTGGTCACATCTAAAAAGTGATAGATCATAGAATGCCAAACAAAAGCTTGAAAAGGGTATGTTGGTAATTTACAACAATTTAGAAGCATAATAAATATTGAGTAGTTAGAAGGAGCTTTCAATGGATCAAGTATTGATGCTTTAGATCCCATTGGATTCAGATGGAAATAGAATAATATTGCCAGCATGATTGCATCTCATTGTTGAATTAATTATTTTGCTAATTACTCTTATAGATGTCAATGGCTTATTAGCCTAATAGCATCTCTCCCCGGATGTGAGATTTAGTTTATCGAATCATCTTACTTACACTAAACAAAACTAGTCTTAGATACACTAAATTTTATACTAAGTGCTATTTTTTTTGGATAACATATTAATTGCTAATGTAAAATCATTATTCCTTAAACCATTATACTTAGTTTGATAATTTGGACCCAATAATAAGTCATGATTTGATTATGGTATCACTAGTTCAATGAATAAATCATTATTGCATTACTGCATATTTATGAATGATGAGAGAATTAAATAAGTTTCTTTGAATTTTTTCTATTTGTTACTATATTTAAAAAATAAAATAGCAAAGTTAAGATGAAATTTTCTCAAATTAATTTCAACTATATATCCAGACTGGCAAATAAGGGGAAAAAAGGGGAAATCTAAGTGAAACATAGGGTTACAAATGGAAGAAAATGACATTGGAGAGAGAGAGAGAGAGAGAATGTGGTTTGAAATTTTGTGGCAAATAAGGGGAAAAAAGAGGAAAAAAGGGGAAATTTAAGTGAAACGTAGGGTTTTAAATGGAAGAAAATGACATTGTAGAGAGAGAGAGAGTATCTGGTTTGAAATTTTGTGACAAATAAAGAGAAAAAAAGAATGAAAAATTAAATTTAAAATATTGGAGGAGGCTGCTACCATTTATTTCAATGTGAAATATTCAGCAATCCCCTTTTTGGAATAAATTCACAAATTTAATTTAATTTATTATTTTGCACAATAGGGAAAAGCAAAAGCTAGCTCTCCAAGGAGGTCCTCTTGCAAAGTCTAGACTTTGCAAGAAGACCTCTTTATCACTCAAAATTGCTCAATAAACCTTACCCAAGGAAATATAAAATCCCACTTTCATCCTTTTTTTACGGGCATAAAGGAAATGTCATTGAGCAGGTGAGAGAGCTAGAGTACCTAAATGTCATGGGACCTCACGCTTAAAACAAAAATTTGTGCTTCAAAGAGTTCTGAAAGTCTCTCACTCATGATATTGGGCACATGCACATGGTGTATATACCTCACTAATAAGGGTCCAATGCAACATGCGAAATGACATGGTGGAGAGTTTTTGCACCAAGTGCTTTCATGCTGAGGAAAGAATCCCACTTCTCAACCTCTACAACACCCAGTAGAGGAGTAAAGAAGATTTACTATGTTGAATACGGCCTCAAATTCCTAATTAGTTTAATTTGGTTTGAGTTTCTTTTATATAAAATGAAATATTTTTCCTTGGTATGAAAGATAAGGATTCTCCTTGATATAGAAGGAAAAATATTCTTTATTGAATTGTGGGTTCCAGTTAGCTCAACTGGTAAAGTTTTTGATGGTTGTATAAGAGACCTGAGGTTCAATTCCCGTATATACCAAAAACTCACATTTTTTAGGTTGAAACTCTCTTAAAAAAAAAAATTCACATTTTTTACTTATATTTTACAGATCTAAAAAAAAAGAAGAAGAAAGAAGTGTATTTCTTGTCCATTAAAGAATATGATTGAAGTCTTTTAAATAGGCATTAATTGTTGCAAATGTTCGAACTCTTTTACCCAAGGTTCCTCCCACATGAGAGAGGAGAAAGGCTTCTAAAAGAAAGAATATGAGTAGTTTGGTAGACTTTTGAAATAGTAATTCATAACGTTGATAGTTGATATTTTGGTTGGTGTTACTCATGAATGTAGGTATAGAGTTGGTTGAACCATATTAGATATTGTTATTTCGTGTAAATATTTTATTTTCTTGTTCATATGAATGCGCTTTCGCTAGCTCTAAATAATAATAATTTTTTTTGAGCTCTCAAATTGTAAGAATTGATTTTAGAGTTTCTACGCACAACATACTAAAAAAATCACATGTTTTAGAGATAAAACGCTGGGCTGCTATGGCAAACATGGAGACCATGAGCTAGTGGAAATATGTATAGACATTAGACAACTGATAACATGCTCGCTCAGTATCGTGCGCTCTTGTTAATATAGACATAATTCATTTCACACAACTTTTGCACAAGACAACGGCATCAGTAAAGCTAGTCAAATTCATGCACAACCAAGAAAATGAATGATAAATGGGAGCAAACAACCCACTGAGAAAGAAAAGTACTCGTAATTTGCTACTTTCATCACTATCATGTCACTGCTGATTGTACGTAGATTACTCTTCCACAGCACAACATGGGCAAAGTTATTAATCATCCATGAAAACATCAGTAATGTTATGTTCTCCATTAAATTATTGAATGAGGTCATGACAAGGACAAATTTATTTTAAAATTCTCGGGGCTAACCTCCACTTCAACGTGAAATATTAACAATCCCCCTTTGAAATAAATTCAAATAAAACTTATGTATAATGAAAATATGGTATATTTTAGTAAAACCATTTAATCTCCAATTTAAGAAAATTAAAAAAAAAAAATCATTATGGAGTTCATTTTTTTTTTTTGGATAGGATTATGGAGTACATTTTACATATTGTACGGTTGCTCTAATTGCATAATCTCACTAAATAGTAAATACAACTTGTTTTAAGAATCTTTTTGGTTGAGCAAATTTTCTTAGCCGCCCTTCATCATCAAGTGCGGCAAGATATGGCTAATTAAATTATTAGAATATAATAGTCTATACATCTTGGCATTGTTTTTATTTTTTTGATACACATCTTGGCATTGTTTAGAAGAGCTTGAGTTACTATGATTAAGGTTACCATATCCATAATGTATTCTTTGCAACAGTAGTAACAACAGTAGTAACGAAGTAACTTCTTAAGGCTTTTTTGTTGTGGATGCATGTAGATTGTTACGTTGAATCATGTTAATTTTGTTTTCATTATATATTAATTTCTCCATTTTCTCTCTCTCTCTCGCAACAATAATTCTAACAGTAACATTGTACAAGAAGTAATATGTTATAATATTCTTTTTATTTTTATGTTTACCAGTCCCTAGTATCTTAAGTGTTTGATCCTAATCTTAATTAACCGATAATTTGGAAACATCAATTCTTGTTGGTAACATTATAAGTTAATTAAGCATCCTAAAACAGAAATTTATGTTGCTCAAACACATACTTCTAAACATGCAATTTGTTACCCACATAAAATGTAAACTGATATTCACTTATCACTAAGAGTCATTGTTGGACTAGTTAATTCCTATTATGAAGAGGTTACAATGAATGCACTTCACTCGGAATTAATATAGAGTATGAACAACTGCCATAATTTTATTTCCAGTATCTCAACATGAAATGTAAATGTTGACACTAGACACTATTCTTTCCATGGCTTTATTAAGGATGATGAGGCTCTCTCACACAACGCAGAATGCATAGAGTGAAGTTCCAGGAGTCCAAGTAGTGTGGAATTTTGCTAGGCCAACTGTATATTCATTCCCAAGGTAAATGCACCCATAGCTCACTGATATACCTCCATAAACAGTAGCACCTGTATTATTTGACCATAAAATTTTTCCAGTGTTGGCATCCATGGCATATATAGGACCATTAGAAGCTACGGACCCCGCAAAAACAACACCATTGGCTACCAAAACAGGTGCTTGGGCAGTGTCATTACTAGGGGTCGCTGTGGACCACAAAATTTCACCAGAATTTGCATCCAAAGCCACCCATGCACCTGCTGTTGTAGTCCGGTTTGATGGTTTTAATGTGAAGTTCTGTCGGTTGCTGTTGGCAATGTTTGTGTACACTCTTTTTCCGTCTGTGGCTGCACCCCATTGCCCTCCTCCCTCCTCTCCACCCGGTCCAGCCAACTAGAAAATTCTTCAATTTTAGTAATACATAAAAATAAGGACACGTCAATTATGAAAATAATAAAGAGTATGACATAAGATAGAATATAAAGACGGAAACAAACAATATATGTGATCACCCTGATTGGTCTAGGCTACCAAACTTTTGGGGACTAAAATTTGGTTGTTGTATTTATATGTACTATACGGATTTTATTTTGTAAACAGAACTTGGTCACCGCTGCCATGTAACACATTGTGTTGATTCCAATGTAATGACCCTTTACCTTAAACCAAACTATGCTGCCATTGTTACGATCTAGAGCCCAAGCAAACCCATTTTTCTGCACGGCCACCACTACACCACGTATTGTTCCAATAGCTAATATGCTTAGCAGCATTGGAGCCTCACCAAAGTCTGCATCCACATTAGGCCGTGGTGGACAATCAGGGTTATTAGGTGTTAAACAAGCTAAATATAATATGTCATAGCCACCCAATTGCCTTGACCATATGATCTTCCCAGAGTTCATGTCCAAGGCCAAAATTGAATTGAAATGGATGTCTGGCCCAATGCACTGATCAGGTTGAGTAGGTGGTGTTGTTTAATTGTTCTGCTTTTCTTGACATTTTGTCACATTGGCTGGAGCTGTGTACAGGTTTCCAGTTGCTGCATAAACATGTCTCCTGATTATGTCAATGGAAGGGCTGCTTCCCCATATAGCAGCACCAGCGTAACCTCCTAATTGGCCACCATTGTCAGGAAGCATAAAAGTCTGCCAAAGGACTCTACCAGTTCGAGCATCAAGTTTTACCAAGCTGCCACGGAATGTGCAACATTGAGCAGCTGGTAATTCTTCTTCTAGTGATGAAATCCCAACATAGAATGCCCTATACAGAAGCATTAAATGTAAAGAATTTTATTGCTGTAGTTGTTTTTTTTTTATGACAATAATCAAGGTGCAAATCCCTTCGTCAATTATTATAACAATTGAATTATTACAAATAAAAAAATAAAAAATTATGGAAAAGAATGAAGTATAAAGAACTTTATATCTTGTAGGTTCGTTTCAATTAAAGAAGGATCAAATAAGGAACACACTCGTAGACTATTAAGTCCACGAGATAATAGGGTTGGCTCTTTTAGGCAATTGCACAAATACCTTGAGTGGAGTAAGGTTCCATAATTTTGGTTTTATATATAGGTTCTTAAAGTCTATATAATAGATTTATTAGGATATTGATGATTTAGATTTATTTTCAAACTTAAAAGTTTATAAAATGTTTTACAATTTAGTAAAAGAAAATAATATAATTGATATATCAAATTACATAATAAGGTTATAGTCTTTTTTAATGTATGTATTGCTTACAAAATATTATTAACAATATTTGTTATAGTTGCTTTTACACAATTTTTTTAAAGAAATTAAAATTAATAAAATCTTACCTAAGATTAATTATGTCATAAGAAGATTAGCTATATTATTAATATTATCAATTAAAAAGAAAATATAAGAAAAACTAGAATATAAAAACTTAATTAATAATTTTTCAGCTAAAAAAAATTAGAATATTAAGTTTTAAATAAAAAATTTAATAATATTAGTTAAATTAATATCATTTTATTTAAATTTAAACTTAAGAAAATTCTAAATAAATTTATTTGTTTTAAGCCTGCTGAGATTGTGTCTAGCCAACTTGGAAATCTGTATAACGTAACATTTGAGTACATAGGTATGCAAACGTCAAATTAGGTTGTGTTGGCTTTAGGGTAATTTTGAACCCACTCCAAACTCAATTAATTTAAGAAATCCTCAATTGATTGTAGCTCTAAAAATCAACCCAATACAACTTGTAAGCATCAAGTTAGATTGGGTTGGTTGGGTCGTCGGGTTGGGCAACATTTTGTCATGTCTGAAAAAAAGTTCAGTTTTTATTAAATCATTGAAGCCCATCATCCAATAAATGACTAATGTAATTTATACAATTAGTCCTAACAAGTGTCAAAAATACTAAAAATATATCAAACAAACAAGTTTAGATTAAATAAACCAAATGAACAAATTTAAGACACGTATAATTTTCAAATTATATATAACGTGGATTGGGTTATTTGGACTGACAATTTTTCCAATACAATACAACCCAACCTTATTAAAAAAAAAAAAAAATACCCAAGCCAATATTAAAAAAAAATATTTTGAGTCCAACACAGCCCATCAATTCATGAAAAACCTATGTATATCCAAGTTAATGAGTGATATACACGCAAACCATTACACACAATTTTATGCAGACTTCATTTTAGAATTGAAATTATGACTTGAATTCACAATTTTGAACTTGAAAATCGTGACTTCAAATCACAATTTTAGTTCAAAAATAGGTGTATTAGTGAGCAAAAAAATTGGGTATGACAACTAGTATGCAACAAGTATTACTTGGGCAATATATTGGGTCGGATTGATAGGATGAATTCACAGTTGCACACCCCTATGTCCCTATCTAACAGTATTGAAGAGTATATGAAGGATGACTAACCCCAGGTAGGCTGTTCCAGACATAGTGATCAGCACTCGAGGACGAGGGTCAAGTTGAGTCGACCAAACGAGCTTCCCGTCTGATCGATTCAAAGCGATGACAACAGCAGGCCCATATATTCCAACAATTAAGAGATCATTAACTATCGTTGGTGTTGATCTTGACACAGTTACATTCACAACAATTCCCGTTCCATTTAGTCCGGTTAATTCACTAAGGTTCTGCTTCCATATTGAAGCACCAGTGAAAGCATTTACAGCATACAAATATCCATTCCATGATGGGAAATAGACCACTCCACTGTCTACTGCTGGGGTTGCAGATATGTCTTTCCCAGCAAAGTACTTCCATTTCAGCCTCAGTCTTGACACTGTCAATGGGTTTATCAGCACTTCATCATTCGCATAACTTCAGTTAGTAATATCTTTCCCATGATTGAGCCACTGAAACCATATATATCAAAATTGAAAGCTTCATATTAGTGTTCTTGAAAAAGTATGAAAGAACTAAAATGCTATAGAAAAATGAGAAGAAATTTCATGTATCGGATATATACATCAATTCTAACAGTGTGTGAGTCTATTACACGACTGTAGGATCATATATCTGGCATAACATAATTATCCGTGAAAAACCCTTTTTTGGTTTCTTTGGTTGGAAAGAATAAATGAGGCAAACAATTGCAACTGTGTTATCCACCACTGCAAATAAGCAGAGTGCCAGGACAATGTTGTTGACGGTGCCATGATATTTCTGGATCTGTTTGTAAGCCATGGATTGTTAAGTGGATAACATCAAGGATGAGAAGGTATATGTGACTGCCTTGCTTAGCTAATTTATAGTTTGGTGGACTGTTGATGTGGTTTGAAATTACTTTAAAGTATAATAAATATATATTACACCTTAATTGCGGCGCATGGCATTGAATCAGTAAATCCCATTATTTGGTGTTTGGTACAGGGTAATATTTTAGAATTCTCAGAAATGTTTAAAGATTTCCATGTTTGGTTGCAAATTACGCTAGGGGATCAAATGCCAGGGGAATCTAAATTCTCCCCTTAAACCCCTCTCAGTAGGAATGTGGATTCCCTTTAAAACACGTGGGAATCTAGATTCTCAAACTTAAAGGAAATTGTATTTTTTATAAATTGACAATTTTAACAAATTTTCCTGATCATTTAAGAAATTAAGATAAAATATAAAACAATTATTTTTAAAAATTATTATTAAGAATAAAGCATTTGAGAATTAAAATAGTTATTTTTATATTGTACTTGTCATTTTAAAATGTTAGACTACAATTTTAATGATATGTTATAATTAATCATTTATATTTGGTTTTTCATTATTTATTTAGAGGAAGATTTTTTTAAAAGGACTTGGTAGTTCACATTCAAATTTAAGGATAGAATGGAAAAAATAAATAATTCATTTAAGATTCTTGGGAATAAACCAAACATTATCATTTCACATTCTTAAGAATCTTAAGAGATTTCGAATGAAACCAAACATAGGAGTAGTTACATTCTTAGGAATGTGATTCCTAGGATTCACATTCCTAGGAATCTAGATGCCAAGAGTAATGTGGATTCTCCCGTACCAAATACGTTTGGTACAGGGTAATGTTTTAGGATTCTCAGGAATGTTTAAAGATTCCCATGTTTGGTTGCAAAATCACTCTAGAGAATCAGATGCCAGGAGAATCTAAATTCCCCCCTTAAACCCTTCTTAGTAAGAATGTGGATTCCCTTTAAAACAGGTGGGAATCCAAATTTTCAAACTTAAAGGAAATTGTATTTTTTATAAATTGACAATTTTAATAATTTTTCCTTATCATTTAAGCAATTAAGATAAAATATAAAAAAATTATTTTTAAAAATTATTATTTAGAATAAAGCATTTGAGAATTAAAATAGTTATTTTTGTATTGTACTTGTCATTTTAAAATGTTAGACTACAATTTTAATGAATTTGTTATAATTAATCATTTATATTTGGTTTTTCATTATTTATTTAGAGGAAGATTTTTTTAAAAGGACTTGGTACTTCATATTTAAATCTAGGAATAGAATAGGAAAAATAAATAATTCATTTAAGATTCCTGGGAATAAACCAAACATTATTATCTCACATTCTAGGAATCTTAAGAGATTTTCAATGAAACCAAACATAAGAATAGTTAGAGCTTGTTTGGATAGGCTGAGTTTTGAGTGATATCACTCAGTTTTCTGTTTTCATCGTCCAAATCGTGTGGGTCTCACAGATGAGCACTTGTTTGGATGAGTTTTGGATCATTGTTTTTATCACTCAATTCTCTGATTTTTGAGTGATGAGTTATGAAAACTAAAAACACATTTTAGGTGTTTTCAGTTTCCATATCTCTGTTTTCAATGGCAATTCTGTAAATAACATCACATATCTGGTCTCACAGCCGCAACTTTTGACTTTTTTTTTTCCTCTTCGCTGGGTTCTTTCTCATACAATCATACTTGACCATTTTTTTTTTCTCTTCGTTGGGTTCTTTCTTCATACAATCATACCTGATCATTTTTTCTTTTTTTTTTCTTCGCTGGGTTCTGGGCTTACTTTTGACCATCTTTTTTTTTTTTTTTTCTTCGCTGGGTTCTTTCTTCATACCTGATCATCTTTTCTTTTTTCTTTTTCTTCGTTGCGTTTCTTCGTACCTGATCATCTTTTTTTTTTTTTTCACACTAGGTGGCTTCTTCTTCTTCTTTTTTTTCTTTCTTTTTTTTTCCTTCTTCTTTCACTGGGTTCGAGTTTCTTTTTTTTTTTTTTTTTTTCCTAACTGAGTTCAGTGAGTTTGCGTATTGAAAAAAAAAAAAAAAGAGTAAAAGCTGCACCAAGCTATAGATACGGGGCCCACAAACAGTTGAAAAATTTGAGTGATAAAAATATGAGTGATGGTGCCAAACGGGTGGGGTGTAGAGAGTTAGAGTATTTTGAGTGATGAGTGATGAGCGACGAGTAACGAAAACTAAGTGACGAAAACTGAGTGATGAAAAAAAACAAACCAAACAAGCCCTTATATTCTTAGGAATGTGCTAAGAGTCACATTCCAAAGAAACTGGATGCCACGAGTAATGTGAATTCCCCCGTACCAAACGCGACCTTAAAGTCTGCTACATCTCTAGCCCAACAAGAGTTGTATTATATATTAGGAGTCCCTTTATTCAATTTATACTTATATATACAAGAATTTACGTGGTTGGATATAATATACCTCCCCTTATTCAATTTTATGTTACTTTCTTTTGTGTGCTGTGTTGTATATATAGGTATATACAAGGATAGGTTGTAATAATGATGGTTGAGTTTGGAGAATATGGTTTCATAACGTGAAAATTTTAAGTTCTAGAATTTTCTAAGTGAAAATTTGAAAATCTGAATTTTCTGCAATTTTCTAGAATTTTCTGCAGAATTTTCTGGTAACTATTGAGAAAGATTGAAGAGGTTTCAATCTTTGTTAACTGTTTTATAAAAAAATAACTAACTCTCTATACGTGCCTTTTCATGAAACATGTGTCTTTTCATGAAAAGAGGCTTCTGTTCACTTTAAAAAATAACTAACTCTCCATACATGTCTTTTCATGAAAAGAGGCTTATGTTCACTTAAAAAATAACTAACTCTCCATACATGCCTTTTCATGAAACATAACCTTATGGGTATAAATAGAGGCTTTTGTTCTCTTAAAAAGAAGATAACCCACAAAGGAAAGTTGGAGAGAAACACAAGAAATCTTGCGGTCATTCTCCAGAATTGTTATCTGAAGAACCCAACATCTTGGTTGTATCCTGGAGACAAATTTGCGATAACCCTTTAGCAACAAAAGTGTGTGGGGGCAAATATTGTCTAAGGAAAACGATATAGTGCCTCCAAGATATTTATTTTCTCTTTGTCTTTTCTGTTAATCTTGTTCTTCTATTATTACTTTGTGTAATTTCCCCAACAATCTTAGACAATATTTCCTGCGATGGAGGGAACAAGTGATGTTTCAGCGTTGAAGATGTTGAATCACGAGTTAGTGAAATTGGATCGCTTTGATGGAATCAATTTCTCTCGATGGAAAGACAAGATGAAATTTCTACTTACTGCACTCAAACTCTTCTATGTCTTGGACCCGAATTTGATGCCTTTTCCTCCTGCAAGTGATGAAGATAATGATGACATTAAGGAACAAAGAAAGAAACGGGAGGAAGATGAATTGATATGCAGAGGGCACATTCTCAATACTCTTTCGGATCGTCTTTATGATCTCTACACATCACTGAAATCACCGAAGGAGATTTGGAATGCTTTGGAGGCAAAGTACAAAACTGAGAAAATAGGTACGAATAAGTTTATTATTCAAAAGTATTTTGATTATAAAATGCTTGATAATATCTCAGTTTTGGATCAAGTGCATGAGTTACAGATTTTGGTCTATAAACTCTGTGATTTGTCAATTAATATTCCTGAATCATTCCAAGTGGGTGCAATCATTGCGAAACTCCCACCAAGTTGGAATAATTTTAGGAAGAAGCTTTTGCATATGTCGGAAGATCTCACTTTAGAACAATTCGGACAACATCTTCGAATTGAAGAGGAAAGTCGGGTTAGAGATGCAACTAACACCGATTTTAAAGTGAATGTGAACAATGTGAGCAATGTTCAAAGTGGGAGTTCGAGTAAGACCAATAAGCACTTGAAAGTGAACAAAAGTGGGAGTGGATTTAAGAAGAAAAATTCCAATAATCCCAACAAGGACAAGAAGAACCGGACTTGTTTCCATTGTGGAAAGAAAGGTCATTACATTCGCGAATGTAGACTCTTAAAAAATAAGAAAAAGGATGAAGAGGGCAATGCCATTGAAACAAATGTCATTGAGGACATTGTTGCTATGGTGAGTGGCATACATATTGATATGATCACTGAAGTTCATATGGCTGAAATTGCAAATCCTTTTGATTGGTGGTTCGATTCGGGTGCAACAGTGCATGTGTGCAACAACAAAGAGCAATTCAGAACTTATGATGAGTCTTCCATAGAACAACAAGTGCTAATGGGCAACCATAATAAAGCAAGGGTTCTTAGAAAGGGCACCGTTGAAGTGAAGATGAGTTCCGGCAAGATGATGATCTTGACCAACGTTTTTCATGTACCCGAAATCAAGAAGAATCTTGTGTCTGCCAATTTGTTATGTAAGAGTGGTGTAAAAGCTATACTTGAATCGGACAAGTTAATCTTGTCCAAGAATGGGATATTTGTAGGAAAGGGATATGCTACTGATGGCATGTACAAACTAAGTATTATTAATAAAGAAGTTTCTGGTTGTGCTTATATTGTTGATTCTTTATATTTGTGGCATGCTAGATTAGGACATTTAAATTTCAAATACTTGAAGTTTATGTCAAAGCATGGTATGATTTCATATAAGCATGATGATGAAAAGAAATGTGAAGTT
The DNA here is from genome assembly GCA_033629205.1 of Lithocarpus polystachyus. NCBI lineage: Eukaryota > Viridiplantae > Streptophyta > Magnoliopsida > Fagales > Fagaceae > Lithocarpus > Lithocarpus polystachyus. The sequence continues at coordinate 79,454,269 of CM066164.1, forward strand.
TGTATTCAAGCAAAGATGACAAAGAAACCTTTTTCTAAGTTGGATAGAAATTCTATTATGCTTGAACTTGTACATTCTGATGTATGTGAATTGAATGGTGTATTAACTAGAGGAGGTAAAAGATACTTCATTACATTCATTGATGATTTCTCTAGATTTACATATGTGTATTTAATGAGAAATAAAGATGAATCATTTGACATGTTCAAACGCTATAAAACTGAAGTAGAAAATCAAAAGGATAGGAAAATAAAGATCCTACGAAGTGATAGAGGTGGTGAATATTTTCCTAATGATTTTTCTATGTTTTGTGAGGAACATGGTATAATACACCAAAGTTCAGCCCCTTATACACCCCAACAAAATGGTTTGGCTGAAAGAAAAAATAGGACTCTCGTAGACATGGTAAATGCCATGATCTTAAGTGCAGAGCTCCCATTTAATTTATGGGGAGAGGCATTGCTTACAGCATGTCATGTGCACAATAGAGTACCTTCCAAGAAGATCAAAGTATCTCCATATGAGTTATGGAATGGAAGATAACCAAATATTGATTATATCAAAATGTGGGGGTGTTTAGCCTTTTATAGAGTGGTTGATCCAAAAAGAACAAAGTTAGGGCCAAGAGCTATGAAAAGTGTGTTTGTAGGTTATGCTGAAAATTCAAAAGCATATAGGTTCTTAGACTTAAGCTCTAATACAGTGGTGGAATCAAGAGATGTTGAATTTATTGAGGATAAATTCAGTAAAGATTCCATAGATGCTTTGATACCTACTCAAACACAACAAGGTGACTCTAATCCTAATACTACTTTGAGTGGTACTAAAAGGATTGAAAATGGTTCTTCAAGTGAACAAAGAAAGAGTCAAAGGATAAGAAAGGTAAAGGATTTTGGTCCAGACTTCATTTCTTATCAAGCCCAATTGTTTTTTGTCGAAGGAAATAGACAAGTGGTCCTAAATAAAATACCCATAGTGTTTAACACTGAGGATGATCCTAAAACATTTGAGGAAGCTATGGCTTCTAGAGATTCAGGTTTCTGGAAAGAAGCTGTAAATGATGAGATGGACTCAATATTATCCAATAATACTTGGGTCCTAGTGGATCTACCCACTGGTTCTAAACCAATTGGTTGTAAATGGGTATTTAGAAGAAAATATAATACTAATGGATCAATTCAAACCTTTAAAGCAAGGTTAGTGGCAAAAAGCTTTAAACAAAGGGAAGGAGTAGACTATTTTGATACCTATGCACCGGTGGCTAGGATCACGTCTATTCGTGTATAGTTAGCACTTGCATCCATATATAAGTTGATTGTACATCAAATAAATGTTAAGACAGCTTTCCTAAATGGTGATCTTGATGAGGAAGTTTACATGGAACAACCTGAGGGTTTTGTACTTCCTAAAAATGAAAAGAAAGTTTGCAAGTTAGTCAAGTCTTTGTATGGCTTGAAACAAGCTCCAAAACAATGGCATGAGAAGTTTGAGTCAGTAATTTTGTCGAATGGCTTTGTGCATAATAGTTCCGACAAATGTATGTATTCCAAATTTACAAAGGAATATGGAGTCATTGTATGTCTTTATGTAGATGATATGCTCATATTTGGTACGAATATGAAAGGTGTATGTGAAACCAAAAAGTATCTTTCTTCTATGTTTCAAATGAAAGATTTAAATGAAGTAGATACTATTTTGGGAATCAAAATTAAAAGACATAGTGAGGGTTTTGCACTATGTCAATCTCATTATATTGAGAAAGTGCTTCAAAGATTTAAACATCTTAATATAAAAGAAGCAAATACACCTTTTGATCGGAGCATAAAGTTGGGTGAAAACACTGGAAGAGCAATAGCACAGCTTGAGTTTGCTAGTGCTATTGGTAGCATAATGTATGCTATGCGTTGTACAAGACCAGACATATCATTTTCAGTGGGCAAACTTTCTAGATTTACAAGTAATCCAAGTGTGGATCATTGGAAAGCAATTGGTAGAGTTCTTGGTTATTTAAAGAAAACCATAAGTTTGGGACTCTTTTATTCTGAATTTCTAGCTGTGTTGGAAGGTTATTCAGATGCTAGTTGGATTACTAGTGTGAGTGATAACAAATCTACGTTTGGTTGGATATTCACTCTTAGTGGAGGTGCCATCTCTTGGGCATCAAAGAAACAAATGTGTATTTCTCACTCCACCATGGAATCTGAATTTATAGCCTTGGCGGCAGCAGGCAAGGAAGCAGAATGGCTGAGAAATATGTTGTTAGACATAGAGTTGTGGCCACAACCAATACCAGCCATTTCGGTGTACTGCGATAGTGAAGCCACCTTGGGCAGAGCATACAGTAAAATGTATAATGGTAAGTCTAGACATATAGGTCTAAGACATGGTTACATAAGACAATTAATAGAATCTGGTACCATTTCAATTGTCTATGTAAGGTCAAATAATAATTTGGCAGACCCTTTAACCAAAGCAGTGTCTCGAGATATGGTTGGGGTAACATCCATTGGAATGGGACTAAAACCCTTCTATTAAGAGAATCACCAATAGTGGGAACCCAACCTCGAATTGATTTAATCTAAAGAGGTTTAAAGGGTAACAACAAGCTATTGATACATGGTTAGTAAAAGCACTAATTTTGTGTCTCATTCAGGATGGATTAGTGTTGACTGTTACGATGTAATTGAGGATGAGTTTTACACTCTTAATGAAGTTCATAAAGAATAAATGTCTGTGTAACAGAGACATAAGAAGGAACTTCACCTTTGTGAACATAGGAGTGGTGCCGCTTCTAGCAAGAGTGAAAGGGTTTTCTCTTGTACATGTTCACTAAACCGGGAAGAGCACAAGGCCATAATAGTGCTAACAACAATGGATTTCTAAATGTGTTGTGGGTATTCTCATGTGTGTGTTGTTTCCGATTTTAACACATAAGAGTTTTGGTTTAAGCACCAAGCCACCATTAACTCTGTTGATTTCTTGAGCAATTACACTAAAGGGAGGTTTAAGTTAAAAGACACCTTCCATTATGCATGATAGGATATCAATCAAGTGAAACATATGTTATTACAACCTAGTGGGGGATTGTTGTATATATAGGTATATACAAGGATAGGTTGTAATAATGATGGTTGAGTTTGGAGAATATGGTTTCATAACGTGAAAATTTTAAGTTCTAGAATTTTCTAAGTGAAAATTTGAAAATTTGAATTTTCTGCAATTTTCTAGAATTTTCTGCAGAATTTTCTGGTAACTATTGAGAAAGATTGAAGAGGTTTCAATCTTTGTTAACCGTTTTATAAAAAAATAACTAACTCTCCATACGTGCCTTTTCATGAAACATGTGTCTTTTCATGAAAAGAGGCTTATGTTCACTTAAAAAAATAACTAACTCTCCATACATGTCTTTTCATGAAAAGAGGCTTATGTTCACTTAAAAAATAACTAACTCTCCATACATGCATTTTCATGAAACATAACCTTATGGGTATAAATAGAGGCTTTTGTTCTCTTAAAAAGAAGATAACCCACAAAGGAAAGTTGGAGAGAAACACAAGAAATCCTGCGGTCATTCTCCAGAATTGCTATCTGAAGAACCCAACATCTTGGTTGTATCCTGGAGACAAATTTGCGATAACCCTTTAGCAACAAAAGTGTGTGGGGGCAAATATTGTCTAAGGAAAACGATATAGTGCCTTCAATATATTTATTTTCTCTTTGTCTTTTCTGTTAATCTTGTTCTTCTATTATTACTTTGTGTAATTTCCCCAACATGCTGAATTTCTCTATAACCCTAATCTCTAGCCAATTTTAATCAGCCACTTATTTTCTTTTTCTAGGTAATTAATTAAGGAAAGGGGGCTAGCTGGTGTGGTTTGAAATTTTTTTTTTTCCTTCTAAATTTGGTTATTTGTGAGAGTATTTGAGTTTTGGGTTTTAGAGTTTTTATATTTTGTATGGATGTAGGTATATTATATCCAACCGCGTAAATTCTTGTATATACAAGTATAACTATTGATTTATATTTTCTTTATCGGTATTGATTTAAAACTTGGGACTGTCATTACACAATTTGAACTATTTACTTAAGAAAGTTTTACTGAACTATTTTTTCCTCTTCTCAGACGTCCAACTTTCTATATTTGGAAATTTAGGTTGTTTATACAAATATAGTATGTGATGTTTGCAAAGTGAACTTTATTGGAGCATTTTAATATTACATAATTAAAATGAATAAATGTTACAACATAAATGTAAAGATGTAGGAGTGAATGTAGAAGATGAGGAGTTAGTGAAAATATTTAATCCCACATTGAAAAGGAAAGAGGCTATTTTATTTTTTTTAATTGTGGTGATTAATGGGCTAACATGAATTGTCTCAGATATTGGGTTAGATACGTGCGTAAAGAAGAGGTGGAGAGTGGATGTATCACACCATTAATTGTGTAACTCCAGCCCATCAGATTAATATTCAACAATTAATCTTGTAAACATCCACTACATCAGAATAATGGATCTAATTAATCAGATTAATTTGGGTAATAATTTTGTAAGGCCCATTGAGCCTATAAATAGACTCATTCAGACCCAATCTATGTTTTTGAAAAATATACACTAAAAAAATAGAGAGGTTCTTAGAAAGGAAGGGTGTTCTTTCTGGTGGAGTTTTGGGCTTGAACACTTTGTGCAGAGGTTGTTCTAAACTTTGTTACAAAGTTTAGCTAACCAAGGGCTTGCTCCTTAAAGAGAGCGAATGTCGCGGCTTAGTCCAAATAGTGTTGTGTAATTTTTTTCTTTAAATTAATAATATTCAAAAGTACTATTCACTTTCTCTTTGTGTTATTTCCATTATTATTGTGTTTGCACCAACAAACTTTATTAACTTTATTAGCTTTAAAGCAGGTATTATTGAATTTTAAAGTGATTGAAATATTCCATTCAGCTTCTTATATCCGGAAAGAGCAGTTACATAGTTAAATTTGGTCAGATCTAATAGAATGGTCCTCATAGTTGAAAAAACTTATCTTTAAAGCATATCCGGAACCTTTAGACCAAATCTCTTTTATTTGAATGTGGGGGTGGCAATTGGAGTTCAAGGCAGAGTTGGTGACCGGTTTGGCTATAAATAAACCGAGTCGAATATAAAAAGTTTAGATTTATTCATTTAATTTTATTTTGAACAAGAGCCAAGTTCAAGCTTATCACCAAACAAGATTATATGTTCAAGTTTGGTACATGTACTTGCCGAGTATGCTCGAACTTGATTATGGGCTATTTGATTAACTTATTCTTTTCCTATATATAGTAAAACTAAGACTAATTAAATTGTTTTACCCCTTTACAAATTTAAGAATTTTTACTGCAAAAGGATTGTTTATGTTATGAATAAGGTACAAATAATAATTTTATATCATATGAACCAATTTACAAACTTATACAATCTAATTTCAAGTCTATATAAATATATTTTTAGACAAGTATACATATATATAGTATTATGTATAGCTGATTTGAGCATTCATGTTCACAAGCTTGTTCACAAACATATTATTATGTTTGAGTTTGACTCGTTTAATAATTGAGCTAAAAGTTGGGCTTGGGCTTGACTTGTTTAAACATGCATTTTCTCAAGACGAGTTTGAATTGTTTATAAACATCTTGGTTTATTTACAGTCCTTCTACAGGAGTTGAGGAAAGAGGTGAGAGAAGTAACTGGCTGAGAGAAGATATTGGATTTGGTATACGGTTGGGGATTGATTGAGAGATGAGAGTTTGATAGAAGAATTTTTTAGTGTGTGCTTATGTGTGTGTGTGTATCATCGTCGATGTCCTCCTTCAGCGGTTTGAGCAGTGTGAAACCCAATCTATTTGTTGGCGCTAAACAGGTCGAACAACCCTACTTAAAAGCACAAGTTAGAGTTTTTCTTGTAAGCCTTTTCCCCATTGTGACCATATTGCCTATGTTCAAACTTATTTTTCCACTACATGAAACTCTAAATTGGCAATATGGTTGTACCTTAATTAATTGAATTGGGTATTGCATAACTAAACTTAATTATTCAACTTGATTAATTGATTAATTCAACCGGATCAATTTCAATATATCCAACATGTACTTTCTTAATTCTCTTTTCAATTTAAATTTATTTCTTATTAGTTTCTTATTGACATGTGGTACGTAAATATGTTTTGTTTTTTATTTTATTTTATATTTTATATATTTTGTTTAGTTCAGTTTTTGTTTTTGTTTTGTTTTTTGTTTTTTTTTCCCATACTAGTTAGAAATCTCTTGATCATGTTGCCCAAGTCTCCAACTAATATAAACTAGTGTGTAATCCTGTGCATATGCATGGGTAAATTTAAAAATAATCACAATTACATATAATATATATATATATATATATATATATGATTTGAAATCTAATTGGATCTAGATTCTTTAGTTTTTGCCCTCAATAATTCACTTGTCACAAAAATCAACAAATTAGATGGGGCACATGATGCAAAATTGAACTCTAATTAAAATTTAATCTAAAATCTAATTGAATTTAGACCTTTTGATTTTTGCACTTAATAATTCACTTGACACAAAAATTTAAAAATTAAATGACATGTGATACAAAATTAGACTCCAATTTAAAATTTAATTAAATTTTCTCTCTGCTTTAGCAATTAATATATATATATATATATATATGACTTATAAATTTGAATTTTTTTAGTTATATGATTTGTTTTTTATGGTTTATTATATTGGACTTTTCATTTTTTACATTAAATTAACTAATTAGGTACAAAAATTTAAAAAATTAGATTAAATGGGACATATGGCGCAAAATTAAACTTTAATTGAAATTCAATTTTTACCTAAATTAATTCACTTGGCACAAAATTCTAAAATTTAGATTAGATGAGACACGTGGCGCAAAATTAGACACTAATTGAATTTCAATTTGAAATTTAATTGGACTTTATCTTTGCTTTATCTATTATATATATATATATATATATAGATATATGAATGGAGACTAATGCTTATCTATCTATATATCTATTTATGGGATATTTTATATAAAAAATAAAATTTATAATCTATTTCCCCATTTATAATACCAAATTTAGATCATAAATTTTTATTTAAGTTTCTTATAAAATTATAACCATATTAACTGATATTTTTGTACTCATTTTTCTTTATTTTTTGATATATTTATCTTCTTTGTAACTCACTGATCCCTAAGCCTATAAATACTATGGTTCTCTTCTTCCGTCTATTAGAAAAACATGCATTAGTCTAATGCCTAATAGTTAGAAATATTTCTACGAATTCTTTGAATTCTTCATAAGTGTATTTTTTTACTATGTTACCTGGTCCGGTATAAAGGATAGTACTTCTTATTTTACTTAGTAGTGCTAAGTCGTATGATAACAACACGGGTTACTGTGTTGTATCTCGAAGACAACGTATCTCATGAAAGTTTGCTGCATTAGTTGATGTAGTATTAGGCAGCATGTAGGTAAATGCCTGCAACACAATAAATTACATCACTTTTGCCACAACTCACCTATGTGGTGAGTTGTAATTTGTGATTAATAAAGTTGTATACTTACTTCACTTACACATGAATCCATAATTTTTTTTTTCTACCATTCACAACTGATCATGTGGGCTAGTAGTGGCAAAAGATGTGTAATCTTTTGAGATCTTAATATTTTTCTCAGCATATATCGAGACTAAAATATGAAAGCCCCTTTCGAATTCCATAGAGCCAAAGCCACTTGGATTGCCATCTCTAATATATGAATTTTGAGCCCCAGCCAATCTCCTCAATCATTAGTTGGGTTTTTGGCTTCCCGGATGGTGATAGATTAGGCCTGAACAGCCTTATGTAGTCCCTTTTTGTCTCAATAAAAAGTATTATTAAGCAGAAACAAAAAAAAAATCACACACTATGAAGATCATGTTTTTTAATCATTCTAATACTAGGGGAGGATATAAAATTTTACTCCACAATGTTGTTTGGAAAACATTGGGCCAAAAAGCCCATTGGAATAAAGGGACATATAGTGATAGATACAATTGAGGTACCCATAGTGTTAGATACAACTGAGCGTTTTGCCCACCTCTCTCCATGGCATTGGCACCTTTGATTGACTCTGGCCGATTTATAACACGACTACTCGGTAAAGGTTGATCATGTTTGAATAGTGAATACCCACTATAACCATGGAGGCTGGCCGAAACTTGAGAATAGTAAGGTCGGGGCAACAAGCCAATTAGGAGCTAGCAATTCCTATTCAATCAAAGGGCTAACAAATTTTTTTGATGTGGTTCAAGGGCTGTGTGGTTTTAGACCTATCCCTCATATTTAATATATTAGTGTATAACTCGTGTATATATATATATTACAATTAAAAACAATCATAATTACACACATATATAAGTTCAAATTATATCTATTATAAGAGTTACACATTTTTAAGTCATAAATACATACATGAGTTATAACTTTATTATTATTTTTTTTTTGGGATATACACATAAGTTTACCTTTTTTTTTTTGGTGTATTGGGTTTTTTTTTTTATAATTTTTTTTATGGTTTATATATAGTAGACTCTTCATTTTTTGCATAATATTAACTCAACTAGAGCAAAAATTAAAAAAATTTAGACAGAATACGTGACGCAAAATTAGACAACAATTAGAATTCAATTTGACATATAATTGGATTTTTTCTTAATTTTAACGTTATATTTCCATAATGCCCTTATAAATTCCCTATAAAAATATCAGATTCCAACCAAGGTATGAACACTCTTAACACACTTAGAAAAATCCTTCTTAACTATAGCACCTGTTACCAGCCCCATTGGCTAGTTGTGGGTGTAATGAATATGTCTCTCTTGCTCTACCAAAAAAAAAAAAAAAAAGAATATGTCTCTCTTGGTTGCAATTTCTATTCCAATGACGATCTGCTCATAAGTGTCTCATTCTAGTTGGGTCTTTCGACTTTGGTGGCTGCCATCATAAATTTTCTATTGCCTACACTAAAAAAGTAAAAAATTCTTTTCGCTTCTTCTTTACTCTTTTGCTTTTCCGACCTATACTCTTCGTTTGTGAACAACTTATTTAGTTGAAATTAAAAACTTTTTACTGAAAATACTGTAGATAAAGCTAAAAAGTAGTTGAAATAGTATAGTGGGACCCATAAATAGTATTAAAAAGTGTAATAAGACTCATAAATAGTAGTAAAAATAAACTGAATAGTAGCAAAAATAAGCTAAATGGTAAAAAAAAAAAAAAACTTTTTAAGCCAATGCCAAACACAACCTTAGGAGTATCACATGATTTTCATCAAAGAAAAAGATTTATCTCTCTTTTAACTCGAAGTAGTTTCATTGTAATTACAAGTTATACAGTAAAAAAGTTGTTATTAAGTGCTTTATGTTTATGTTGCGGATGTTGTCATTCAAGTTGAACCATGTTAAAACGTTGTTTTGCTTTTCTCTTTCACCTTTTTCAATTACATAATTACATAATCACTCAATAAGTTTAACAATGTCAACATTATATCATAGAGCAAGTATGTTACCCTTAAAGTTAGTCCAGGGTTAGCCCAAAGTTTTCTAGTATAAATTTAACACTGGATTTATTTTAATTAAACACATATACAAAAGATCATAGTTTTCAGAACCGGACCGGACTAGGAGGTCGGACCATGAAAACCGGGAATCGAGATGAAAACCGGTTTTTTAAGCTTAAAAAACCAGATTTTTAGTTAATTCCGTGAACCCCTAAAACCGGGGTTGGACCGCAAGAACCGGTCGCAAGAACTGTGCGGTCCAACCCCTTAGCAAATTTTTTTATTTTTTTATTTTTATAAAAACAACTTAACACAATTTTATTAAATATATGCTTGAAAATCATTAAATTTTCCTCACATATATTGATATATTAGTCAATTTTTCTAGTTTTATAAATTTAATATCTATATTTGGCTTTAATTAATTATTAAATTAATTATGATGTCATTACGGTTCGACCCCGGTTCGACCTCAATTCGACCTCAAAAACATTGAACCTCTCCTTTTTACGGTTCAATGAACGGTCCGAGTCTGAAAACCTTGCTTTTGAGGGGAGGTCTTCTAACTTAGAAGTCCTTCCCTCACAAGGAGGGAAAAAAAGGACCAAATCAATACATTGATTTCAAGATAAAATTTATGAGATTAATTATTAAAGAAATTTCTTGGATTGAGAAAAAAACAATATGCAATTAAAATTCTTTTTTTTTTTTTTTAAATTTTGTATGTAATATTATAATCCTATTGTAAATATGGATTCTACTGTAATGTATTATCAAGAAAAATGTATGAGAAAATATAACTCTTTAGACTTTTGTCCTGGAAATATAGGCCATAAGACCAAACCACGTAAACTCTCATGTTTTCTTTCTTCTTCTTCCCTTCTTCTTTTCCATCACAAATTTTTGTACTTCTAGTTTTAACTACTCTTTGTTGAATAAATGGTCTTATAGTTTTGTTCAAAGGGTCGGAAGAAAAATTAGAGACTGCAAATTGTAATTGGTCTTAAACTATCCAAAAAAATATGTTGGATATTGACTCTCTGTTTCTTTCTTTCTCTCTTTTTTTTTTTTTTTTTTTTTTTTTGAGAAATTTTTTTTATTAAGCTTTATTTTGCTGTTTCGTTTCACCTCCATCACTAGTCCATCGCAATAATATTAATGCATTATTCTCTTTGTCAAGAACTACTAGATTTTAGACTCCTGTGAAACTCATATACTAGGAGTGTAAATTGATTCTTTAGCAAGTCCATGCCTAGCTATTACAAAGCCCAAAAGTACATGTAATATCCACACAAACCTTTGGAACTCTATGTACTATGCAAATAAACACAATAGATTCTTTAATAAGCCCATGTCTAGCTATTACAAAGACCAAAAGGATCCAAATTAAGATTATTTGACCCATCTCTTCTACATCGGAAGACTCACACAAATTTGACCTTCCATAATTCTGTTCAACTAGAGAAAAACTATTCAAACAAAGAGAAGCAAATAATGTAGATAGCTTCAATTGGTAGTCTCAAAGTAGCGTCTTTTGATATAGAGATCAGTCCTAAATTAAATCGATTGTAATAATCTACAAGTTCCAAAACAATGACTTTAAACTGATTTTTTTTTACATCTTTTAACTTATATAACTGAAGATTAAAGTAAAGATATAGACCATATGTCGTATCTTCAATTAAACTTCGGGAAAAAATTAAATCCTTACTTCTTAGATAATAGAGTTCATAAATTAATGAAAGATTTTCCTTGTTAAGAAGATGAATGACAATTTTTATTTTTTATTTTTTACAGAAGACTTGAGACGCTATATTAAGTCCAAAGGGGATTTCATTCAATTGATAATGTCTTCTAGTTCTAGGAGTGGCATAGATTCCTAGTTGGAATCCTTTGACTGTGACATACACCTTGTTCAGGTGTTTGTTTGAAACTATTGGAGCCTTTTTGGGTTACCAAAACCCAATCTTCTTATTTAGGATTAATACGCACAAATCCATATCCATTAGCAGCCAAAGGTGGTAATGTTCGCAGATGGAGTATTGCTGTTGCCATAATTGATTGATATTCTCATAGAATTAAGAAACAAAATTATGAGAGAGGGGAAAAGAAAAGAAAAAAAAGATTGAAATAGGCAAGATAAATAGTGAAGGGGGCTGATATTTATTCTAATAGTTATATACTAGTCTTTTATCAGTGTCATGATATTTTATTTTCTAATTTGTAGTAATATAGTTTATTGATTAATTTAGAATAAAAGAATAATTTTATCATATCTTTAAAAAAATAATAAAAATTTTATAGATTAATACAGGGAAGATATGACTTATTGCTCAAATCAGAATTATGCATAAGCTTGCCATCACTTTATTATAGAGAAGGTGACAAATTATAGTAATTTGTTCCAAGACTAAACATAAACAAATTATAACTAGTAAATAACGATAAGAGATATGTTCCTCTAGCTAGTCCTCAGCCACAATCTTTAGAACTTAGGAAACTGGACTTTTGAAGCACATCTTCCTTTTGGAGGCACTGGACTCTCAATGATTTCTGACCCAGAACTGTCCACACAGAAGTAGATTTGGTAAAGTTGGCTGTTACCATGTGAATCTTTATTGCACTCTATCCTAGGAGTGTGCCCAATGCCCTTTATTATTGCTCTTACAATGTTGTCTAAGCTGTAAAATCCATCATCTGGTTCAATTCTTGCAATCCTGAGTATTTGTAGCAGGTTTACTTTTTTCTTTAGATTGAGAGCTGCTTCAAAGTAGTCATGTTGGTCAATTTGAGATTCTGAGCATGTCCCATGTTTTTCCCATTCATGTGACCAGAACCTAAAGCCATTGCTACTTGGGCAGCTAAGAGATGGCCAATCCTTTTGCAGATTGGTCATGAGGTCTGAGAGCTACAGAAACCATCATATATACATGAATCACATGCATAAGAAAATTTAAGGCAAAATATGTATTATATAAACTGATCAGACAGACTTATAATTAACTTGGGCAAAATGTCCTAGCTTGTGAAGTACCAAACTCAAAAGAGGCTGAAGTGCATGACAATAATTAGAATTTTCCTTCTTTTTCATAGAATTTGATAATTACAAAAATGAGGGAGAGAAGAGTTGGAAATGGTTTTAACAGTTCTGATGTGAGCTTCAAACCTAAGTTCTCCTTATAAAGAGAATTAGATAATATCACTAAATGACAAAGCTCTTGATAATAGTGTGCTTTACATTTGGTATTTGAAGTGGATAAGAAAATTGGAGTGCATGAACATGTCCTTGTTCATATATATATATATATATATCCTTAGGGCAGGGGTTTCACATTTTACACACTGCATTTTTACATGATTTAATTTAGAGTGGCCATATAAAACGTGTCATTAATTTCCATATGGGAGCTCTAATCTTGTATTCAATTTGCAAAAAAGAGAAGACAAACTTTTTGTTTTTTTGGCCATGATATAGAAAATAATTTGAGATGTTTGAAAGCATTTACTTTCTCTTTTTCCAATGAATGGAAAATATTCTTAGCAAGTTCTTGGGCAATTAATCGAGGCATAGACCTGTATTTTTTCACTTATAGATGCATGCATGGCATTTGTAATAACAGATATAAAATAACCCTAGAAACAATGTGCCTAATCTTCAAATGCATGTTATTATATAGGATAAGCTCAATTCAACTTCCACTAATAATTTATAAGATCATGGTACTAAAAATTATAAGTACCTGAGATTTCTCAAAGACACTGTTGGGATAACAGTTTGAAGGATATGAGCCATCCTTGTATTCAAGCTAAAGTCCATGAATGGTGAAATTAGTCACAGGCTTTCTTGTCTCAAGATAGCAACAACTGTGCTTTGAGTCACAGTATGCTCCTGGCCACTGCATACATTCACATATGATGTTTGAAACAATAAAAGAAAGTTTTTAAGTTTTGTAAACCCCCATATTAATTTAGAGGAGAAAACGTTTATGAAAATGATATCAAACACCAAACTCACCTGTAAAACAAAGTAGAAGAAATCAAAATCCTTCGAGAGGCAAAGAACAGATAGGTACTGTAATATCCAAAGCTTTATCAAGATTGAATAGTTGAGCCTCATCTTATTTTTATTTATTTATTTTTTTTTTTTTGGGTTCCCTTTTTCCTTGAACAACTTTGTTGGATTGCTTTTTGATTTATAAAAGAACATAATGGGGTAGGTTTGAGTTTGAATCTGAATTTCTGGGCAAAATATAAATGTTGTGAACTGAATATCTAGGAGGATGGTTACAGTATATGCTCAGGGATTAGCAGTCTTATTAGTTTATCGCATTGTTTGCGTGTGCACCATGACTGTTATGAGTTAGCTTCCCTTCCCAATTTCTTGATAAATTCATGACCTTTTGTTCTCCTTGATATATCATGCTAGTACTAAGGTGGGAGGGTTTGATATATGAATGAGTTTCATATAATAAATAAGGGTTTGTTTAGTAGGAGGGTTTTTGGTTTTGTTTAAAAAAAAAGTATGAAAATAATTTTCAAAAAATTGAACGTGAAATTAGTTTTCAGATAATAATTTTGACATTATATGTGTTTGGCTACTACATTTACGAACAATTTTTAAAATATTGAAAAAAATAATGTTTGGGAGACCATTTCTACTTTGAGATTAAAAAAAAAAAAAGATTATTCTATAGAAAGTAATGTGTAGATTACTTTTTGGGGGATAATGATAAGTATCAAAATTGAAATATGGGAATAAAACTAATGAACATTTTTTTAATTTTTTATTTTTATATAATGATAAAAGTCAAATTTGTGATAAAATTGAAATGTAGGAATAAAACTAATGTACATTTTCTTTGAGTTTTTAATTTTTTTAATTTTAATTTTTTTACAATTTTTAATTTAATTTGTTATTTTAATATAATGGTAATCATGTGATATTTTAAAAATTTTATGCTAATTGTTCTTTGGTAGATATATATATATATATATATATATATATTTCCTTTGTTAATATGATAATGCAGTTAACATAAAACTAATTTTGAGAATCTCCATAGGATCTTTCCAATGGTCTTTAGACAAAATGATATCTCCTTCCCCCATTTTTGAGAATCGCTTACAATTTTGCCAATGATCATGGGTTCAATCTTGAAGAATGTATGAGTTGTATTTATGCATGTGTGTGTATAGAAAATCTGCCATAGAATTTCTTGTGACAAAAGTTGTGGCCCTAGAATTTTCCTAGAAAAATAATGAAAGTTCAAGAATTGAAATGAAAGGAAAAATTAAACGTGAAGAACTAAATTGAAAATGTGTCAAAGTTAGAGACTATAATTTGTAATTTAGTCTATTTCATTTAGTGAACACTTTCTCCCTTCAATCTCCAAATACTTTGTGCATGGAAATGTAACAATTAAGTTTTAAGACCTTTGGCTAATTACTAACAATCCTTAATCTAAAATTTACATCCTAAAATTTAAAGAAAGTTATAGTAATAAACACCTCAATTAAACCAATTGTGTGAATTAGCACCCTTGGTATTGTGGTTTTGGTCACTGATTACGTATGTAATTTTGTTTTAATTTAAAATTTAAGCACACAGTCGTAGTAATTGAATCGGTATAAAGTTTAGTAGTAGCGCAGAGTTATATTAGATATTATGATATTCATTTTGAATTAGATTTAAAACGAAAGTTTTTTGGCCTAGAATTTTGTACTTAAGTAATATCACCTTTTCTCCTTTATCAAGATAATTATTATTCAAATTCCACCTCCTATTATTATTGTAACGATCAAATCATTGTAATAAAAAATAAAACTATAGTCTTATGCAATATTCTTCATATTTGTTTAATTTTTCTTTTTCCAACTTTGGCATATAATTTAATAGATAAGAAAAAGCATGCGCATCAACTTTTGCAAAAATTTCTGTCTATTTTAGAATAAGATTTTTTTTTTTACATACTCACTTTTTAAAATACCTCATATCAGATTATCTATTTTACACTATATTTCATTAAAATATTAATTCTTCTTAATTTTTTTTTAATTGTTTCTCTTTCTACATACGCAACAACAACCATTTCCTCTCTTTCTTCTTTTTGAGATATGTAATGAAAGAATAAATAACTAAATACAAAATTAATAGTATTAGTGTAAATTTCCATGATTAACAAACTTGTAAATTTACACAATTATATATAAATTGATATAGGTCAGTTTTAGGAAAAATTGTGCAGATCCTACATTTACGCAATTTTTAGGACCCTGTTGGTTTTGTAGATAAGGTTAAGGTCCCTGTAGTCACAACCAGTAAGCATTAAGCAATAATTACATAGAAGTGATTACCATGTGAATATGACAAGTCTTTCCTTGCACAACCTCAGAGTCACACAACCAACACATATGGCAGCAGCTAACGCTCTCCAAATCAGCCCATTTTCTTCTTCTCCTCCAAAACCCAACACAATAATAACCTCTCTTCCTCTCTCTCTAACCCCATTGCACGTCTCTCAGAGAGCTCAAGCAAATCCAAGCCTTTACCATCAAAACCCACCTCCAAAATGACATCACTGTTGATGATGCCAAGAATCAACTTGGTAAGTGCAAGGCCTTCACGTATTTCGGACGAACCTGCACAAGTAGAAAGAACCTCAAAGGGAGGTACCGGTGTGGTACCGGCCAACGACCCTCCGATGGTTAAGTTAGTATTGCTCACAACTCTAGAGTGCCAGAGTCGGGGTAGAAGCATGCATACCTCGATTTGGGAGGGCTTGAAAGTATTTATAGTAGTAGGGGCCCTTGGCCAAGGCGTGTTGGAGAAGATACCACTTTACCGGAATTGCCCCTGAGTAGCGTGGAGCGCAAGATACTTCTTGGGCAATCAAGTGTGTTGGGCAAGACACCCCTTTGGGAGCAATCGTACTCCACAAGATATCTGTCCAAATAGTAGCGTACGCGACAAGAATCATTTTCTCAGGGAAGTGTACATGGCAAGATAGGCTTTGGTGCCCCATGCCTCCCCCCGTCGACGGTCTCTCCCGTCACCCCGTTTAAGGATCGTGTCGTCAAGGTCTAGTGTCCATCATCATACCTCGCACCATCATCCCGCGCAGGCTGCCGGCATCTAGTGGGAGTTTTATCCCTATCAGGTGCCCCCTCAGCCCATTAGTCCGTGAACACACAGAAGACGTACTAATGGGATGACGGTTCCCATTCACAATGAAAGAGTTGAATAGATAGGCTGTCATTCAGTAATTAATGCTGGGTAATTAATGCAGGGCACGTGTCGTCGACTTAATGTCCGTGTGCCAAAAACAAGGCGTGCCTTCCGTGCTACCCCACATATATAAGCCTTCCTTCTTTTCCCTCATTTTTCACTTTTCACTGAAATCAAGCGATCAGAGCGCATCCGTTCACCCAGCCAAAAAATCGTTTGATCCGTCAACCTTTACACCCGTCACGCTTCCGCAACCGTCGACTACATCCTCCACTAGTAGACGTAACCGGTAAGTCTTTTATTGATTCATTCATTTTTGTCACCGTCAAATGTCTTTAGACTAGTTAAACTTAGGGCTTTCCGTCACATGTAGGTGACAGATGTCTAGCGCGTCCAGTAACAAGTCGTTTATCCGCGACGGAGCGGGCTACGACGAAGTTCACCCGTCAGGTCCAAGAGATCCTGACACCTCTAGTGAAGACAGTTCATCTACCAGCTCTTCTACATCAAGTAGTGATAGGGCAGAGAGTAACCTTAGTGACGGTCTAGGGGCAACCGAGCCACAAGTTCAGTTCGTCATAGGCTTTGATGGGATGAGGAAGTTTGTAATGCTCTCACTGTGGATGGTGAACGATTTTTTGTCCATAATCAAAGAGTCTCACTTTAAGACACTTAGGAGCAAATACCAGATACCAGTCAACATACCCATCCGTCTACCTCGTAAAGGAGAGAGGTGTTACTACCACGGTGTCAGGGGTGTCGGGGTCTATGAGCAAATGCTCAAAGCTGGGTTAAGGTTTCCCTTAACTCAACTACACCGTAAACTCCTCCATTACCTAGGATTGTCCGTCAACCAAGTCTCCCCAAACGCTTGGAGGGTCTTCCTGGGGGTAGAAGTACTGTATGGATCAATGTCCAAGGGGAAGAAAAGATTAACGGTGGAGGAGTTCTTCCATTGCTACCGTCCAGTAGAGATTACAAAATCACGAGGGATGTATAGTTTTGTTGCCAGGAGCCCATTGTTAAGGCTAGTGAGTGATACTTCAGATTCCAATAGGGACTGGAAGTCTAGGTACTTTTTCATAGACGGGGATGAGTGGATGTGTCGTCCTGGTGAGACTGAGTTCATGCCCATCGACACAACATGGGGCGTCTTACCCCTGTCTGGTATTCATCCGTTCTCTTTCTTGTTTGCAAAATTGCACCGTTGATTTCTAATCGTCTTCTTTCTTCAGCTCAAGACCGTCCACAGGTGTCACTCGAACAGTGGAGCTTTTTGGAGAAAATTTTCCAAAAGACTGAGTTGGCGGAGAGATCTTGGGCCAAGTTAGTAAGCCTAAAAACCATCTGTTGGCACTGTGACGGACCCGAACCGTCCGTGGAAGCTCTGAAGTGCAAGACATAAGTTCGAACACGTAAGTCTGTTCACTTAGGTTTCACACTTAGCAATTTTTTGTCATTAACTTATGTACCGTCCTCTTTTGCAGAAATGGACGAAGCAAAGAGGAGAGCTTTCATTTAACAACAAGCTGCTGCCAAGAAGAAGGAGGCCCAGGCAGGTGGGACGGGCGCGCCCAAGCCGTCCATTACAAAAAGAAAACCCGGCCAGGAGGCGGACCGTCATGCCAAGAAGGCAAAGGTCACGCCCGAGACCGTCGTGGGCCTGGAGGCGGAGGTGAAGAAAGCCCCTGTCAAGCACGGCAAGGGGAAGGGCCTGATGACTGGTGGCCCGGTGTCCAACGTTGAGAAGCCACCCGTCTTCTTGCGCGAGGATTCCAAGTACGCTATAGAGAAGCTGTCCTCAATCCTGACGGCAGAGGATTACGAGGACCTTGGAAACCACTCGACGGAGGCAATGGGTGAGACAGGCCTCTTCAACCTTGCCCAGGTAAACACATTACCCGTCATCATTACCATTCCATTCATCTCTGTTTATCATCATGTTGACTTAGCATTTCTTTGTTCCAGGTTATCTTTATGATGAAGGGCCTCATGGACCGTTGTGTTCATGAGGAGACGGCTCTGAGCCGTCTTCGGGTTAAGGCGGCCGCGACGGAGGATGAACTAGCCCAGTTCAAGACCTGGAGGGTGCGCATTGAAAAGAAGCTGACTCTGTCCGAGCAGGAGATGGGTGAATTGGAGAAGCAGACGGAGGTGCTGCAAAGAGTCCTTAGAGACAAAGAAAAAGAGATTCTATCCGTCAAGGACCAATTCCGTCAAGCCAAAGAGGACGCCATCAAGGAGTATTGGGACTTTGAGGTTTATCTGACGGAGTTGGGCAGCACCTTTGCAGACGGAGTTGGGCAGCACCTTTACAGACGGCTTTGACGACGCCCTTCGTCAGATAAAGGCCTTACACCCCGAACTAGATCTCTCCAAGGTGAGCATCGACGAGGCCCAAGCCCAGATGTCCGTCCTCCCTGAGGCCTCCGGCAGCACTGATCATTTGTTTGATGAAGATCAAAATGCTAAAGGTGTCGGGAGCCGAGAAGACGAAGCAGGACAGCCGACCAGGATCATACTCAAAGCCAAGATGATGAAGTAAAAGTCATTGATTCCCCCGTCGAGTGACCTTGTAAGTTTTTGTAGAAATATCAATTTTTGGACCGTCATGAACAATGTTACCTTTAAAGGCGTTTTAATGTGCATTAATTTTTTCACCGTCATGAACAATATTTCCTTTAAAGGCATTTTTATTGATGTACTTTTTATTTCAAACTTGTTCTTGTATGTATTGCTTGCTTTTATTTAAGCCTTATGGATGCTTGCTTTTCGCGTCGGAGTCGTATCCGTCATGTGCACTGTTTAACAGGCTCTTGTTTATTTATACAAGGATAGAACCGTTATCTTTTAGGACCGTCATGACTTGATACTTTGGCTTTTTTGCCTTTTATTCTTTTTAGGACAATATCGTGCTTTGGGCCGTCGTCTCTTTATGCTGTCATCATTTAGACTTAGGCTTTTTGGCATTTTCCTTTTTAGGATAATGTTGTGGCTTTTAGGCCGTCGCCTTTTGTATGCCGTCGTCTTTTAGACTTACGTTTTTTGGCATTTTCCTTTTTAGGATAATGTCGTGGCTTTTAGGCCTTCACCTTTTGTATGCCGTCGTCTTTTAGACTTAGGCTTTTTGGCATTTTCCTTTTTAGGATAATGTCGTGGCTTTTAGGCCGTTGCCTTTTGAACTGTCAGCTTTTATGCTTAACCGGTTTTATGCCTTGTAGATTCTTTTTTAGATTGTTGGCTTTTAAGCCGTCAGCTTTTATGCTTGACGCTTTTATGCCTTGTAGGTTCTTTTTAGATTGTTGGCTTCTGAGCCGTCAGCTTTTACACCGTCAGCTTTTAAGCTTGACCAGATTTTATGCTTAGGCTTTTTGCCTTTCATCCTTTTAGGATGGAGCCATCAGTTTTTACATCGTCAGCTTTTATGCTTGACCGGATTTTATGCTTAGGCTTTTTGCCTTTCATCCTTTTAGGATGGAGCCGTTAGCTTTTACACCGTCAGCTTTTATGCTTGACCGGATTTTATGCTTTGTAGATTCTTAGGCCATCGTCGCTTTGGGCTGTCGGTTCTTATACCGTCGACTTTGGTACTTCACAAGTCCTGATGTTCAATACTAAACAAAATATAGAAGAGACTTTGAATAAACCTCTGCATCTTGCATAATTTTTTTAAGAAGTGGAAAACATGCCCTCTGAGTTCCCAAAATACATTAAAGCAGATTACAAGTAGGAGGTTGCCATTCTTTCTTACTGGTAGTACTTTCGTAGGTGCTCGGCATTCTATAGATGGTGTAACTTCTGCCCTTCCAGTGTTTCTAAATGGTAGATGCCCTTCCTTTGCCATGCTGTGATCCGGTAAGGTCCTTTCTAGTTGGGGCCGAGCTTTCCTTGGGCGGGGTCTCTGGTGGCGCCCATGATCTTTCTTAGAATCAGGTCTCCGACCTAGAATTCCCTGTGTTTGACTCGAGAATTGTAGTGTTTAGCCATGCGATCTTGGTACCGTGCGAGCCTTTGCTCTGCTACTGCTCTGTTTTCGTTGATTAGGTCGAGTTGTAGGCGCAAGGCCTCGTTGTTCTTGCCTTCATCGTAGGTGTTCACCCTGTAGCTTGTGAGTCATACTTCGGCAGGGATGACTGCCTCGCTTCCGTAGGTTAGTCGGAACGGTGTTTCTCCTGTAGGGGTCCTTGCTGTCGTCCTGTATGCCCATAATATGCTTGGCAGTTCTTCAGGCCATATCCCGTTTGCCCCTTCGAGCCGAGTCTTGATAATCTTAAGCAAGGATCGGTTCGTCACTTCTACTTGACCGTTGGCCTGGGGGTGGGCGGGGGAAGAGTAATGATTTTTTATTCCCAATTGCGTGCAGAACTCTCGGAAGGGGCCATTGTCGAATTGCTTCCCGTTGTCTGAGACCAGGACTCTGGGAATTCCGAACCTGCATATGATGGATCTCCAAACAAAGCTTCGTATGTTTTTCTCTGTAATAGTGGCCAAAGCTTCAGCTTTTACCCATTTCGTGAAGTAGTCTATGCCTAACACCAGGAACTTCAGCTGTCGCATAGCTGTTGGAAATGGGCCCATGATGTCTAGTCCCTAATGAGCGAACGGCCATGGGGCCGTCATGGGGGTCAGCTCTTCGGACGGTTGTCTGATGATGTTGCTGAACCTCTGGCACTTGTCGCAGGCTTTGACATAGGCTTGCGTATCTTTTTGCATCGTGGGCCAGTAGTATCCTGCCCGAATCAGCTTATGCGCCAGTGACCGCGACCTCGAATGATTTTCGCATATTCCCTTGTGTACTTCCCTCATGACATAGTTTGCTTCTTTGGGACCCAAGCACCTTAGGTATGGGCGAGAGAAACCCCTTTTATACAGGACGTCCTTCATCAATACAAACCTTGACGCTCGGACCTTCAGCCTTCTGATGGCTTCTTTTTCGTCTGGCAGGACGCCATCTTTCAGGTAGGAGACTAATGGTGTGGTCCAATCGCTTTCGGAGCCTATATCCTACATATAGACAGAGTCTATTAGCGGGGAAGCCTGTACAAAAGAGAGCACATTGTTAAAGGTAGTTATGTGTTCCGACGAGGCGGCTTTGGCAAGGCGGTCGGCTTGCTCATTTTCTTCTTTAGGGATTTGGACTATCTCTGCCTTCAGTTCGTCCACCTTTCTCTTTGCTTGATGGAGATATTTCTTCATTTTGTTGCCTCTGCACTCGTAGTCTTCATTTACTTGTTTGATGACGACCTGGGAGTCGTAGGAGACTACGACCCGGGCCGCTCCTGCTGCTTTGGCGAGGTCCAACCCAGTTATCAAAGTTTCGTACTCCGCTTAGTTGTTGGTGGTGAGGAAGTTCAGGCGGATTATGCATTCGATTTGATCTCCCTCGGGGGAATGAAGTACGACACCTACTCCACCGGCCTGTCTAGTTGACGACCCATCTGTATGTACATTCCATGTAGGGCAGTCGCTTGCCCCTTGGTCGTCTCCGTTGGTGAATTCGGCTATGAAGTCTGCAACTGCTTGCCCCTTGATGGCGGTGCGTGGGCTGTATCGAATGTCGAACTCAGTTAACTCTATTGCCCATAAGGCCAGGCAACCAACGACTTCGGGATTGTGCATCGCCCGTCGCAAGGGCTTGTTGGTCAAAACTACTATTGTATGGGCTTGGAAGTACGGCTTGAGCTTTCGTGCCACAGTAATCAAGGCGAATGCGAGTTTCTCCATGGGCGGATACCTTTCTTCTGCTCCCTGAAACGCCCGGCTGGCGTAGTAAACGGGCTTCTGTACCCCGTCTTCCTCTCTGATCAAGGCCGCGCTGACGGCCGCTGGGGAGACAGCTAAGTAGAGGAAGAGTTCCTCCCTTGGCTGTGAAGGACTCAGCAAGGGAGGTGAGGAGAGGTAGGCCTTCAGTTCTTCGAACGCCTTTTGGCATTCATCCGTCCACTCGAATGTTTTCTTCAGCGTGCGGAAGAACGGGAGGCACTTGTCCGTTGCTCTTGACACGAATCTGTTCAGGGTGGCCACTTTTCCGTTTAAGCTTTGTACCTCTTTTGCATTCTTCGGGGGTGCCATCTCCATTATAGCTCGGATCTTGTCCGGGTTGGCCTCGATGCCTCTCTGAGACACCATGAAGCCGAGGAATTTTCCTGCAGTCACTCCGAACGCACATTTTGACGGGTTGAGCTTCATGTCGTAGGAGTGGAGGGTGCCGAATGTTTCTTCGAGGTCTCTCAAATGGTCCTCCTTCCTTCGGCTTTTCACCAGCATGTCGTCGACGTATACTTGAACATTTCTTCCTATCTAGTCAGAGAACATCTTGTTCATGAGTCTTTGGTATGTAGCGCCCGCATTTTTTAGTCCGAACGGCATCACCTTGTAGCAGAAAAGTCCCTGGCTGGTAACGAACGAGGTCTTCTCTTGATCTGCTTCGTCCATCCGGATCTGATTGTACCCCGAGAAGGCGTCTATAAAGTTTAGCAGCTGGTGTCGGGCTGTAGAGTCTACCAGTGTGTCGACTCGAGGGAGGGGGCAGCTGTCCTTGGGGCACACCTTATTCAGGTCTGTGAAGTCTACACACATCCGCCACTTCCCGCTAGCTTTCTTGACCATCACCACATTGGCCAACCAGTCGGGGTAGTATACTTCCCGGATGAATCCTGCTTCTCGCAACTTGTCGACTTCCTTTGCTACCGCTCGGTCTCGCTTTGGGGCGAACACCCTCTTCTTCTGTCGTACGAGCCGGTAGGTAGGCGACACATTCAGCCTGTGCACCATGACTGACGGGTCGATTCCCGGCATGTCCTCATGACTCCAGGCAAATACATCTTGGTTTTCCTTGAGGAAAGCCACGAGCGCTTGGCGAGCCGCAGGGCTGTTGAGAGCGCCGATCCTGGTGGTTCTGTCAGGCCTGGACTGGTCGAGTATTATTTCTTCGAGCTCCTCCACAGGTTCTGCCCCCACTCTCTGCTCTATGTTCATTGTTTGTAATTGGCTATTCATTTCTACCATCGCCACGTAGCATTCTCGCGCGGCTACCTGGTCTCCCTATAGCTCCCTTACCCCGTGCTCGGTAGGGAACTTGACCTTTAAGGCATAGGTCGAGGTTGCAGCCTTCCAGGCGTTGAGGGTGGGTCGTCCTATGATTGCGTTGTAGGCGGAGGAGAAATCAACGACAAGGAAGGTAACATCCCTAGTGACCTGCCGAAGGTATTCCCTGACAGTGACAGGCAATGTAATCGAGCCGAGAGGGTATACTCTTGTCCCCTCGAACCCGGTGAGCGGGGCCTTGGTAGGGACCAAGCGTTCTTTGTCGATCCGCATCTGTTGGAACGCCGGATAGTAAAGGATATCTGCAGAGCTTCCGTTGTCGATTAGGACCCGGTATGTGTTATAGTCTCCTATCTGGATGTTGAAGACAAGGACGTCATCGTGCGGATGATGAAGGTGTTGGGCGTCTTCTTCTGTGAACTCCATAGTGGGGCTGTTGATTCGTGGCTTCTTCTAGACAGGGCTCGCAGCCTGAACATTCTGAATTGCTCTGAGGTAGGATTTTAGAGCCTTCTTTGTTGAACCGACGGCTGGTGCACTCCCAACGATCATCCTTATGTCCCCTATAGGTGGTCTGGGACGCTCATTGTCTCGGCGAGGAGTTTGTTCTTGTCGAGGTGCTTTTGTTCTTTCTCGGCTGATGAACTTCTGCAACTTTCCTTGCCTAATCAAGGCTTCGATCTGCTGTTTCAAATCGTAACAATCGGCGGTGTCATGGCCGTGGTCTCGGTGGAAGCGATAGTATCTGTCTTTGGATCGTCTGTTAGGGTCTCCCTTTAGTTTTCCCGGAAAGGTCAGGGACCCATCGTCCTTGATCTGCATCAGGACTTGGTCGATCGGAGCTGTCAAGGGGGTAAAGCTTGTGAATTTTCCAGCGGGGAGCTTCTTGCGTCAGTCGTCTCGGCCTTCTATCCGAGGCCCTTTTCGCCCCTTGTCTTGTCGTGCGTCCTCTTGTCTTTCCCTTTTCTTGGGGGGCTTCTCTTCTCGGGCCAGTAATGCATCCTCCGCATTCATGTACTTAGTTGCCCTGTAAAATACGTCCGACATAGTTTTTGGGTCATTTTTGTATAGAGAAAACAAGAATTTACCCTTCTGTAGCCCGTTTGTGAATGCGGCGACTTGTATCTTATCGTCAGCTTCATCGATCGAAAGTGCCTCTTTGTTGAAGCGGGCTATGTAGGATCTGAGCGTCTCATCCTCCCGCTGCCTAATGTTCATCAGGCATGCGGTGGATTTTTTGTACCTGTGTCCCCCGATGAAGTGCGTAGCGAACTGAGCACTCAGCTCTCTGAAGGTACCGATAGAGCCGGGTGTCAGCCTGTCGAACCAGGTCCTTGCGGAGCCTTTTAGCGTCGCCGGGAAGGCCCGACACATAATTTGGTCCAGTACACCGTGCAAGTGCATCAATGTCTTGAAGGACTCCAAGTGATCTAGTGGATCCTTCGACCCATCGTAGCTTTCTATCTAAGGCATGCAGAACTTTGGCGGTGTGGGGAACAAGATGACAGGTGTGGTGAAGGGGGAATCCGTGCTTTGGACGAGGTCGTCGAGGTCGTTGGATACCTGTCCTTTGAGGGCGTTCATCATGAGATCCATGCGCTCCCTCATTATTTGCATTTCCGCGACCACGTTGGACGGGACATGGCCATCGGCCAACGGACGGTTCGTCTCCTGTCCTTCGGGTCGGCTTAAGGCATTGCTTTCCTCAGGGCCTCCATGGTTCCTGTCCTCGGCACTATTTTCCTCCTGGTTCTCTCCTTGGTTGTCAAGCGTCGCGTTCCTCTGTTGTAGCTGTTCTTCCAAGTCGTTACGTTTTGTGAGGCGTTCCACCGCGGCTGCCAGAGTTTGGACTTGCCTCTCGAGTGCCGTGGTGCGCTGTTCATTACCTTGATCGTTCATGGTGGTTGCCCTTGAACGTGTGAGTACCATGCAACTTTTTGTCCGGAAAGCACAGAGCACAGTCTACGTACTTTCCCACAGACGGCGCCAACTGATGATGCCAAGAATCAACTCAGTAAGTGCAAGGCCTTCACATACTTTGGACGAACCTGCACAAGTAGAAAGAACCTCAAAGGGAGGTACCGGCGTGGTACCGGCCAACGACCCTCTGATGGTTAAGTTAGTATTGCTTACAACTCTAGAGTGCTAGAGTCGGGGTAGAAGCATGCGTACCTCGATTTGGGAGAGCTTGAAAGTATTTATAGTAGTAGGGGCCCTTGGCCAAGGTGTGCTGGAGAAGATACCACTTTACCGAAATTGCCCCTGAGTAGCGTGGAGCGCAAGATACTTCTTGGGCAATCAAATGTGTTGGGCAAGACACCCCTTTGGGAGCAATCGTACTCCACAAGATATCTGTCCAAATAGTAGCGTACGCGACAAGACTCATTTTCTCAGGGAAGCGTATATGGCAAGATAGGCTTTGGTGCCCCATGCCTTCCCCCGTTGATGGTCTCTCCCGTCACCCCGTTTAAGGGTCGTGTCGTCAAGGTCTAGCGTCAGTCATCATACCTCGCACCGTCATCCCGCGTAGGCTACCGGCGTCTAGTGGGAGTTTTATCCCTATCAACTGTCCTCACCAAGCTCATCAGTTGCTGTGCTTTCCATCCTTCTGCTACCTTTAAGGACCATGCCCACCAACTATTCAACCAAATTCTCCAACCAGACATTGTGGTCTTCAACTCCATGGCCCATGGATACTCCCGCTAAAATGCCCCTCTTCAGGCCATTTTGCTCTTTTCTTATATCCCATGCTCTAGCATTGTCCCTGATGACTATACCTTCCCTTCTCTTCTCAAGGCATGTGCAAGCTCTAAGGAATTGCAAAAAGGTAAACAATGGCATTGCCTTGCTACCAAACTTGGTCTCAACCATAACATAAATGTATGTCCCACATTGATAAATATGTATACTGAGTGCAATGATGTGAACGCGGCTCGCCGTGTCTTTGAATAGATAGCTGAGCCTTGTGTTGTTTGTTATAATGCAATAATCATAGGATATGCTCGAAGTAGTCGGCCTAATGAGGCGTTGTCATTGTTTTGTGAATTGCAAGCGAGTGATCTCAAGCCTACTGATGTAACACTGCTTAGCATACTTTCATCTTGTGCTTTGTTAGGAGCATTAGACTTAGGGAGGTGGATACATGAGTATGTGAACATGCATGGGTTTGATAAATATGTAAAGGTCAAAATTGCTCTTATAGATATGTATGCAAAGTGTGGAAGCTTGGATGATGGCATGATGCAGTTTGCGAACATGTCAGTAAGAGATACACAGGCTTGGTCAGCCATGGTTGTGGCATATGCAACTCATGGGCATGGTTCCAAAGCCATATCATTGTTTGAGGAAATGAAGAGGGCAAGAGTGCGACCTGATGAGATTATATTTTTGGGGCTTTTAAAGGCTTGCAGCCACACTGGCTTAGCAAAGGAAGGTTGTGAGTATTTCTATAGCCTGAGTGACAAGTATGGGATTATTCCGGGTATCAGGCACTATGGATGTACGGTGGATTTGCTTAGTCGAGCTGGTCACTTAGATGAGGCTTATAAGTTCATCGATGGATTACCAATTTAGCCCACTCCCATACTTTGGCAAACCTTGGTATCTGCTTGTAGCAGCCATGGCAATGTAGAATTGGCAAAGTTAGTGATTAGATGAATTTTTGAACTGGATGACTTTTATGGAGGAGACTGTGATCTTATCGAACTTGTGTGCAAGGGCTGGGAGATGGGAAGATGTGAATTATTTGAGGAAACTGATGAAAGACAAGGGGGTGGTGAAGGTACCTGAGTGTAGTTCAGTGGAGGTGAACAATGTCGTGCATGAATTCTTCTCTGGGGAGGGAGTGCAATCTGTTTCTACAGATTGCTCCGGGCACTTGACAAGTTAGTCAAGGAATTGAAGTTGGTTGGGTATATTCCTGATACTTCTTTAGTTTTTCATGCAGACATGGAAGATGAGGACAAAGAAATTACTCTAAGATATCATAGTGAGAAATTGGCTATTACTTTTGGGCTTCTAAACTCTCCCCCTGGTACAAAAATTCAGGTGGTGAAGAATCTATGTGGGGATTGTCTCTATACAACTAATTGTACAAGTCATAATCAACAATGAGTAATGAATTATATAAATCTAGCATGTTAATGATCCGTACCAGCTTCTGGGTTTAGGCAAATGTATGATGCAAGAATGTGCATCTTTGGAATCTATTTGTACAAAATTGGTTCCAAAGAGTGGAATAAAGCCTTTTGTTGATTGTATAGATAAAAAATTGGTTCCAAAAAGTGGAATAAAGCCTTTTGTAATTTAGGCAAATCAATTACTTTTAAAGACAAAGCAGAGGAAAATGATGAGGCAAAAGTTTTTCCTGCTCTTAATGAGGACATTTTACAGGTCTGAGTGCCTTTTTGTTGCTATTTTTTGTGGTTGGTTTTCTGTGACTTTTTATGTAGCAAGGAAAAAAAAACGAAGTCAAAGTTAGTTGTTTTAATATGATAAGTAAATAATAATTTCATTAAATTTATTTTTTTCACAAAAATACAGACAAAACCAATGAACTTGTGGAAATAAGTCAATAATTGTCCCAAACTCGTCCCAAACTCCCAATGTGAAAGGCTAATCAGGTGCATTTGTTTCACACAACAAAGGTGATAAATTAATTGTAATAGCAGTAAGCATATGCTGCACCAAATATTCTGTCCACACGTATGTTTTTGCCTATAAATACTGCCATTCACATCATGAAACTATCACCCTAAGTCCAAAAACAAATTCCACACCTCTCACGCACACACACACGGAGATGAAAGTATGAAACCCAATTGTGCAATCTTCATCAAGCTTTTATTAGTACAATGCCTAGCAATTGGCTGTGTTTCACAAAGTTTCGATTTCTTCTACCTTGTACAACAACCGAGTGGGATTATTTAAGAAAGAGATCATCCTTTTGAACATTAACTACTCTTATTTGATGTTGTCATAACATCAGAACTTTTTTCTTGATTTCACCACTCTAAATCTCTAATGCAGTGGCCTGGATAATACTAATAAAACCAAATCTGATTTCAGCATTCAGGAAAAACCAAAACCAAAACTGATTTCAGCATTCAATGGCTTTGGCCTAATTACAATGATGGCTCATACCCCATCCAACTGCGATCCTAACAGCCCTTACACTCAATCCAAGGTACCAATTTTTTATTAGGAAAATCTTAAAGTTGTTATCAATTTTACTATATGAAACTTATAAACTAATTTGATAAACTTATAGACCTCCTCCAAATTCTTGAAAGTGCAGGAAACTCTTCATTTCCTCAGTAACTTAAATTGGTTGTCCAAGCATTCTACCGTTTATTCTCAAAAAAATTGGTTGTCCAAGCTTAACTTTCGTAAACCTTTTCTTTGTTTTTTATTTTCATTTAACATTGAGTGGGGAAAAAAATTTTACAGGGATCCAACCAGATGAGAGTTCTTATAGCTTAGTAGCATAAGTGATGCTATAAAAGGAGCAACTAGGTATGATCCTAGGATCTTTGCCAAATTTATCTGTGTAGACACTTCTGGGTCACAACTCATCAAATGTCCTATGCTACCAAAAGGGGGATGTGCCTCCAACATTGATTTTCCTACCTTATAAATACAATAGAGGAAGAAAGTGGAATGTCTCCCTTAAACAAGGTTTGCTGATAGTGTATTGGATATTTCAACTTTTGTCCTGCCTAATTACCAACCATTCATATTCTCTTGTGGCATAATATAATCTATGGAAAAATAATCATATCTATTATGTACACCTTTACATTGAAGAAAAATAAAATTTTCATTATAGAAATGAAGTCTCTGAGTCCTAATTCATATTCTGTGGGTTACTATCAATGATTTTATATTGAGTGAGGTGCTTTGCAGTTTTTATAAAAATTTCTTTAAGAATCTTTGTTAAATAGAAAATCCTAATTGGTCGATTGTTACGACCTTTGGGAGCATGGTACAAAAATAAAGAGAATGTTTGACCATGGAATAGAAATAAGGAACCAAGCCAACAAAAAATTAGGCATACACGTCCAAACCAAAAAAAAAAAAAAAAAAAAAATTTATCCACAAAGGGTTCATCCAATTACTTTAAATTAGTAGCTTTCCTTCTTTGCCATTTGAGTTACAGCTTATTGGCTTTTTCCAATTACCTTCGTCTATAGCCTTTAGGGTGCTATCTTTAGAAGTAGCTGCCACAGTAATACCTTCAGCACCTGTATATAGAGAACAACTTTAACTTTGATAGTGCAAAGAAGTAGTTACTGAAACCTTGATCGTTAGAAGGAAGCAAATATTTCCATATTGACGAACAAAGGATAGATGAAAAACCTATCTTAAGAAACAAGTTGGATTAAAAAATATATGAAATTATTAATAAATTAATTCAGAGATACAAAGTTTTTAAACAATTCAAGGCAGAGAGTTCCCAAGTTCAGATGCAACAACAGTTACTTTTGGCATTTCTAGGTAGTAAAAAGCAATTTAGATTATCAATCACTGTATTTGGTATGTAACAAGCAATTTAGGTTATCAATATTTTGCATATTTTAACTTCCTAACAATGGGGAAGAAATACCCTTTCTTTATCTCATATTTAGGCTTCTTATAAACATCCTTTTCCTCTTTCAGTAACAACATTGCCACCTTAACAAAAGCAGTCCCCATGAATCAAAATTCCTAAGAAAATCTAAACATCCCCACAAAGTATATATTAATCTCCAAAAGGAATATAAGCAAAGCACTTACCAATAGGACTACTATTTTAATAGGACATTTCTTCCTCAAAGCCAAAGCTTATCTAAAAAAATTTAGTGAAGCCCAGAGGAAATCAAATGCAACCCATACCCATGTAATGGTAATTATTATAGCAAATTTGTATTTCTATTGCTATTACAGTGCATAATGGTATGTTTATTATTTTCCATACCTTTTGTTGTTTAGTTTGTAAAGTTTATTTAATACTTATTCTTCTAAATTGCATTACATGGGGTATGTACAATCAAATTTTAATCTAGCTAAGCATTAGAACACAATCAATGATTTAAGAAAAAGAAAAAAAAATGTTGGTATTGTTTCTTGGTTTTCTTAGTTTGCTATTTCACATAAACAACGCTTGGGCACAATTTCTAGTTAAGATATCTATCATTCATCGATTCAGATAGAAGTTTGGATACAAAATAACTTTCACTAAGGAAACATGGTTCTATTAACCTCAACAGAAAATTGCAAGTCCTTTCTAGAGATCACAGTAGAGTAGGAAAAAATGTGAAGAACTTGAGAGAGAGAGAGAGAGAGAGAGAGAGAGAGAGAGAGAGAGTAACAATTAGAGAAAAAAGGTGGATTCAATGCTAAAGTATGATAAACCTATAGCAATTTTCTATATAACATAAACAATGCTTGCGACACAATTTCCAGTTAAGATATCATTGGTGGATTCACATTAACGTTATGATACAAAATAACTTTTAGTAAGGATGGAAAATTTTCTATAAGATTTTTTTAACTTGTACTTCCTATGTGATGGAAAGTTTGGTTTAGGCATTCTTACAAATACTTTGAGGGAGCAGATAACATATGCCACTAACCTAAATCTTCAACTTGTAATACAACTTTAAACAATGAATAATTCTTCGACTTTCAATTCCAAATTCATTGAAAACCAGTACCAAAACAATAATTAAGCTCCACAAAGTCACACAACACTCCAAATCATCACACCAGTATATCTTAAACCCAGTAAAAGAAAACAAAAATTACATAAATAGTTACCAAGTATTTACCATTTAAGCACTCTAAATTATCACACACTCGAGCTGACCCAATACAGAATATTGCATACTAACCAAATTAAACTCCAACACCGCCAATATAAATTAGAACATAAAATATAAAGAAAATTTCCAATACCAATAGCAGGAAAAATAAAGAGAAAGTAAGAATAACACAAAACAGATACTCACAATGTGGATCATGTGGTCATGAGAGATGTAGAGGAAGTATTACAGTATAGCTTTCTGGGGACATCAACCAATAATATAGAAAGCCAAATTCAGAGTATGATAGCTTATGCAGGTTTCGTGGCCTACGAACTGACAGACCCTTCACTAGTAACCTTTTTGTGAATAATCATAACACTCTTGGCTCTGCTTAATCGAGGAGAGAGTCTGCATTGGAGTAAAGAGAGAAAACTATGAAGAGCAATTATCGGGTGGTAATCGAATGGTTGGGTTTAAAAATAAAGCATTAAAAATTTAATAATTAATAATGGTGACGTGTAAATTTGTGAGACCTCTAAAGCTTACGTGGCATAAATGTAGAAGATCAACAAAAATTCAGACGCTTCAGCTTTATAGTATTTATAGATGATGAGAACAATCTAAGATTTATGAATGGCTTGAATTTTTAAAAAATGTACAAAATGATTTCTTTTACCTCCACATTTCTTTTAACTTTGATACGTAGTCTTCAGGGAATGCATACAAACTACAAAGGTGAGCTGAATCTTCACAAGTTTTCTTGTGCTCAACACCCTAATTAGGAGCTTTCTCACATTTTTCTTCTGCATTGTTCTCACTTTTAAATCAGATCTCTCTACCCAACATCTTATCCCTACTTTTCAAAAGGAAGCTGCAGTAGCACTTGAGCATTGTTGATAAACACTAGTACTAACCTTCAACTGTTTATGCGTACATTTTATGAGACACATATCAAGGAAAAAATAATGGTGCTAGATAACCTGTTTCACAAAATAAACTTCACCAGCATGATTTTTAGTAGTCCAATAATGATTATGTAGATTTCCATTTCTAAATTGCTAATAGAAATTGTAAGTGCAAGCAACATTCAATGTCTAGAAGCAGGGGAAAAACAAAGAGAGCAGAGAGAGAGACTTAAAATACAAAGATTGGCACTAACACTCACCCATAGCAGAAGAAAAGGAACAAGAGCACAAATAAACCTAAGATACAAATAGTTCTTGGTCTAAGTATTATATTCAATTGCTCCAAAAGTGTTTTCCACTATTTTTAAGGTCTGGTAGCGCACCACCTGATGTAATATTTTTTCAATTAATAAAAAAGATAAAAACAAGAAGGATTCCTCTTATAAATCACAATAAGAATAAAGAGCATCAGTGATTACATTCCTCGTTGTAAACTCTCTTCTTACCAAAGACTATCATTTAACACTTTCCAGAGGAAAACAAGCACTTTGAGAAAGGATTTAAGCTTCCATAGGTCGGCCCACATTTAAGAACTATATCTTAGAGTTCTGCTCCTTCCATATAAGCATTCACTACAGAGAAGCCAGTAGGCTTGCTTGACAGTAAAAAGACCTGACTAATTCATTGGGCCTAATCAGTCTTAATTGCACTTCCTGTTCTAGGACTTAGCTCTTTCTAAAAGATAGAGTTGGCTACATGAAATACACATCAATTCCTCACTAATGCACAATTTAGATTGGTCAAAAAAATAAAAAGCCCTTGTAATTTGTGGATAATTTCCCCTAGAAACAGTAGATCTTACATTAAGCCGAAAGTCATAGTTATTAGGAATTGAGTTCCCATTTCTTACCAGCCATTCAGCTTCTGTGAGAACAGATATTCCCATTGCTTTTTTTCAATAGATATATGATTTCATAAAAAATTAAGAAAGTTGCTACCCCAGCATGCAGACTTGACTCAAGTACAATTTTCTTTTCACTTGTTATATACATGAAAACTTCCTAGAAAGTAGTGTGAATCTTTACCCAACCTTTGTTTCAAGATGTGATAGTAATTTGTTTCTACATGGGTTGGTAAGAAGTCATTGTATTAATATTAAATTGTTCGATGCATAATACATATATACAATTTTTAAAAGTCTTTATTTGTCTTTTGACATGTAATGAGAAGTTTTTTATGAATTGAAGTTGGGTTTTGGGAGTTAGTGAATGACCTGTCTAATAACTTGAATAGGGGTGCACCTTGTAACACTTTGTTTTCAGGGTTTTGAAGTCCTTAATAACAAATAAAATTTCTCGTGGGCATGTGTAGTCAAATTTATTGTTTG
This sequence comes from Lithocarpus polystachyus, assembly GCA_033629205.1. Taxonomy (NCBI): domain Eukaryota; kingdom Viridiplantae; phylum Streptophyta; class Magnoliopsida; order Fagales; family Fagaceae; genus Lithocarpus; species Lithocarpus polystachyus. The sequence goes on from CM066164.1 coordinate 79,488,202, forward strand.
TGAACTCTCTTGAACTAGTTTAAATGATGCTACGAAAGACTCTCAGTCCTTCAACTCCTCTACACCCCCCACCCCCATGAAAAAAAAAAATAGAGAGAAACAGAAAGCTTTCAACAATTACTTTTCATCTGTTAAAATTAATTCTTAAAATACACCCACATCCAGTTTTATGAGAATATATATATATATATATGTATGTATGTATGTATGTATGTATGAATGTATCATGATTAAACATGATCTGAATGCAATATCAAGCAAGTCCTAAACCCACATTGTTTAGGACTTTTTTTTTTGGGGGGGGGGGGGGGTATTGGTATTGTGGTATTTATGTTAGAATATCACACATTTTATGAATCTTGAACAAAATTTCTATTGCCGAGACAATCAATCTTTTTTTCCCCACTTAGAGTATTGGGATGGGTACTACTAGTTTTCTTATAATCAATCTATGTTTCTCTAAGTTGTGAAGAGTGTTTACCAACCTGAATCATAGCCAAAATTCGTAAAAAAAAATCTGGCAATGGGTAAATTGAACTTTTGCATTGGATTACAAAAGGTATACTTCTTGTTCTCATCAAATGTGCTGTTTATGCAGAAGTTGAATTGAGGCAAGTTCTTAAATGGACAAATGTCTATGGATATTTTTTACCTGAGGACAAGCATGCCAAGAGACAATTCTTTGAGTACTTGAAAGGTTTTTCATTTCTTCCAACTTGAAGGAAACAGTGTGTCTTATCCTATATTGTGAGGCTCAATTTTATTTTATTTTATTTATAACAAAAAAACTTTATTGAAAACCAAACATGATCTCTAATAAGAGATGATATTTGGAGTTTCAAATACATGCAAGATGCATCATTACACTCACAATATGTGGATCTTAGTCCTATGATACCCACATATCATAAGTATCTATGACGTTGTAAGCATTTAAAATATTAGATATATAGTTATTTCTCTAATATGCTATCTAAATGTAATTTATATATATATATATATATATATTTATATTTAATGGGATATAGGAAATTTTGTGGAAGAGTGACCACCATTCCATAATACATACCAAAGCGCGTAGTATGATGTAACAGCAAACATCAAATGTCCAGTAAACTATCATGAGATGATAAATTGATGAGAAATGAAGGGAGATAATGATAATGATATTCATGGGGGTAGAGTGCAGCAAGGTTGGTGTGTGGAGGAATAAAAAATGGAATTAGTTGTTGTGGTTGCGGTGATTTAGAAAGCCCACCCTCCAATACATAGGCTCTTTTACTTTACGTGAGAAAGTCTTTCCAATAAAGTCTACTGATTAAATATTTTAGTATCTTCAAGGAACAGAACAAACCAAAACTAAAACCAAAACCAAAACCAAAACCATCCCTTCATATATTTTGTTTTGTTTTGGGGTATTTACTACAGAAGTAGTCCCCTCATCTCATCTCATCTCATCCATGTGTATTCAAAAGTTAGATGTTTGAAGTTCATTATTTTTTATTTGATCTTATTAGTTTAAGTTTTTTAAACTTATTATAATTAATGTATAAGAGTATTTTGGATCATTTAAAAAATAGACACAAAAAAAGTTGTGCTCTCTTTAACAATGGTATAGAAGGTTATAGATGGTGTAAAGTGTAAATGAAAGTCTTGTAAATTATACATATAAAGGTCATGAGAGAAACGGAGAGGTACCTCAGAGCGTTCTCGACGATGACAATAATGGATTGGCCCCCAGCATCAATGAATTTTTGATAGCAAGTTGCACAAACTTTTTCCTGATAATGTGGCACCCTCAATGTCCCATTAGATCCGCCAATTCCGCTGGTTTCTCCCTCATCTTCATCTTCATCTTCATCATCATCATCATCATCATCATGGCTCTGCTGCTTTATTTTTTCCTGAAGCCCTCTCAATGTTCCATTAGATCCACCAATTCCACTGGTTTCCCCCTCAACATTATCATCATCGTGGCTCTGCTACTTTGTTCTAGATTGATGAGCAGTAAATTGATGGATGAGATCGGAATTATCAGAAAACATGGTTGAGCATTGGACTAATGTTTGCACTAACTCTCCCACATTTTGCTGGTACACAAGAACGTAACCACAGTTCTGCACCATCAAGTCTTGGCTATCACTACCAAATAAAGCAGTTAAGTGATTGCTACAATTCAACTTATCTGAAAATCGAGCATGAGGTACATGCATGATCTTACGTTGCTTTAACCAAATAAATTTGTTGTGTTCAGACTCAGTGATGTAATGTTTATTTGACACTGTCCAACTGCCCATGTCACTTCTCAAAGAACAAGAAAAGCCATGAGAAATTTCTGTAGCCAAATTGTCAAGAATGAGAGTTGGATGCTTCTGCACTGTGAATGTAGCAAATAGAGCAATTCCTATCCAGTCAGAATTAGTATAAAGATTTGGAATTAGTTGGATTCTCAATAAAGAACCACTTTGATGGCAAAACCACTCCGGAATTTCACATTTAGGAAAACAATCATTATAAATATAGCGTTGACTAGAGAAGCCCTATAAAACAGAAAATATGGAGCTTCATGAGAGAGTGAGAGAGAGACAGCGAAATTGTGAGTGTGAAAGAGAGAGACCTGAAAGTCACTGTGAAACCAATGCTCAAGGCCTCTATTGATACAATTACTGAGTTCATTCTCATCCAATACGCTTAACTGGATAGAACTGAAGTTTGAATCTCTTGTAGCACCCCCAATACCTGAGTCTATTCCAAGTAAAGCACAAACCCTCCTTGTTCTCATCAAATATGATGTTTATGCAGAAAGTTGAATTGAGGCAAGTTCTTAAATGGAAAAATGTCTATGGATATTATTTACCTGAGGACAAGCATGCCAAGAGGCAATTCTTTGAGTACATGAAAGGTTTGTCATTTCCTCCAACTTGAAGGAAACAATGTGTCTCATCATGTATTTGTAATGCAGGGTTAAGCCAAGTCTGGGTCTAAGTGACTTCATCAATGTGCAGAGAAGAAGTTTACCTCAGTGTAGAGGGCTCATCAAAGGATTTTGTTTAAAGGTTCCGCACAAAATTTGCTTGATTGCCCTTGTCTTCAGTTCACAGTATGCCATGAAGTTTGAGATGCTTACAGCTCATAACCTTCTGCAGAATCCAGAACTGGGTCAACCTATTAAATGCTGATTTTCATTTTTCAATTATCTTTACTACTTGCATAAGACTGACTAGAAATTGAAGCTTTCCCGTTAATGCTTGTCTTGTATTATAATGGCAATAGGGTGACTCGAACTAATTTGAAAATTTAGTTTGACCTTTAGAGATTTGGCTATAAAATGTGGACAAAGGATCCTAAAGGATAGAAAGATCATTTTAAATGCAAAAACTTAAAAGGAATAAAAGAGTTATAATAGCCGCTACAGTTGCTATGCCAACAACAATAAAATTGTGGCCTTGCGATCCTCACTATATCAAATATTCTTATTAATAGAGAGAAAACAAAAAATATAAAAGACCTTCAACCAGCTCTTCAACCAGTCAAGACCTAACCAAAGACATTAAAATGCACAGCCATTTTAATTTTTGGTTAGCATGTCTTAAATGACCAGCTAACCTAGTAAATTATTATAGACCATTTAGGTGTGATGCAAATCATTTACGATTTATCTCAAACAATCTTGTACATAGCCAACAAATTTGATGTAGCTTCTACAATTCAGAATGATACACATTTTCTACAAAAGTCAGGATTCTAAGCAACTGGTGTACATAATTTTTTAAATCAAGAAACCAATTAAGTCCAAACGAATGAATAAAACTAGGAAACAATTGCAAGATCTTTCTTCACCATGGTAAGCTAAGCAGAAATTATGCATCTCAATTTGAAAAATCAGATCAAAAAAACACAAAATCATACCAGACAAAGCTCGCATCCAAGGCAAAAGGAAATCTGGGGCCTGCTTATGACTTCAACTGCAACCATCCTAGTCAACTGCATTAACAAAAAAATAAGACCAATTAACCAAATTACAATTTTTAAGTTCAGAAACTTATTTAGTACCCTTTTTTTTTATTTATAGAAACACAATAAATACTTATAAGTTGATATAATATCCATTGCCATTGTGTAACAGATGCAAATGAAACAATGCTACCAAAAATGGAAACATACCTTGGCATCAAATGCAAAAAGAAATCGGTCAGAAACGACAGAGGAGAAACAGCTTCAATGTGATTTTTTGATCGAGGCATATTTCTTCAGAGTTCATCAACGTGTCCTCTATTTCTTCGACCCCCAACCTTTTATAGAATACCCATAATCAACAGCATCATCTTCTTTAGGAGGACAGGTGCATTCTACGTGGACCCCCCACATTTTTATAGAATAACAGGTGTCATCTGACTTATGTCTAATTGAAACCTTAACAAGATTCTGGTCAGTTGGATTTGATTCATTCAAATGTTTCTGTAGCAGAGACCATTGAGTTAGAGAAAATAAATATTCTTCATCTCCCCGTAGATCAATAGACTCATATTCACGATTTTCATAACCATTGATGGAAATTTCAACAAAGCCATGAAAGAACTCTGGTCCAGGAACAATACAGACAACCAATTTTGGAAAATTGCGACCAACAAAGAAAGATATGGAGTTATCAACACTTCGATGATTAAACCATTTCAGCATCTCAGTTCCCAACAAAGCAATAGCACGATCAAAGCCATCAAAGCTCTCTCCCCAAAAAGAAACCCATTTAGTAGCCCAAGTTTTAGATGGTAAATTATTGGAGAACTGTAGATCCATTAATTTGTTGCTTCTTGCCCTACCACATACTCTATTTGGTAAAATCCCAATAATTCGTATTACCTGCATGCAATTAGAAAATTCAATATTTTTCATTTAGCAAATCTCATAAAGTATTTAGATAACGTAACAAAAATTGTTTCTTTATATATATCTTAAAGAAAGAGAGAGACCTGATTAAATAGCCCGCTTGGTGAGGTATTCAACAACATGGAATTCTCCACAATAACCATACTTGATCTTATTGGAAGTCCTTGAATTTCACGAAGAAGCTTGCAATTCGTAGCTTCAAGTTCTTTTAATCTGGGAAATCTGCTAATGCTTTCAGGGATGGTAACAATATTGGTTTCAGATAGATCTATACGTTCCAATGTGGGGAAGTAATTAGGCTTCATCAAAAGATCTAATTCAATTATGCCTTCATAGTAGCTGAGACCCAGGTTTGTCATGTTCATAAACCCATATCCTGAAGAGCCATCAAAAGAATTGCACGTCGGTCTCAATTTGGCAGTAGGAGTGTCCAACATCCGAAGCTGTTGCAATTTATAAATGCTGTCTGGAAGATCCCGAAGGTTATTGCACTCAGCAAGGTCTAATTCCAAAAGATTAGTGAGATGCTCGATTGATGAAGGCACCTCTCTAATACCACTCCCTATTAAATTTAAACCAATTAAACATTCCATTTCTGGATGAAAATTAGGGAGCTTTTCAAGCCTTGAGCAGCGAGAAAGAATAAAATGACGAAGAGATTTCAACCTGAACTGGCTTGGATGAATTTGAAGTTTTGTACAACCATTGAGAAACCATGTTATAAGCTTTTCAAGAGATCCAAAGCATTCATCAATCTCAACTAAATTTTCACAACGTGAGAGGTTCAAATACTTTAAATTTGGGGCCACTAATTCAGTTAATTTAACTAAATTTTCACAACCAGCGAGCTCCAAAAACTCTAAATTTCGGAGCCATAATTCAGGTAATTTCGTAATAAATTCACAACCACTGAGATTGACTTTTATCAAATTTTCTAAGGGACGCTCCTATAGAAAAAAAAAATAAATCAAAAGTTAACTACAAAAAAATGTGAAATAAAAAAATTTAACAAAAATTTCAATTTAAAAATATACTTAATCAAACCTGCGTGATTAGCTTTGGCAATCTAATGCGACTATGCGGCATCTTAATAGCAATAAGTTGTTCAGGAAAATACTCAGATGGCCAGTGAAAAGGATAATGGGGCCACTTAAGAAATATTAGACTGTGGGGAAGAAATTCAAGTGGTTCACAGATATATACATTCTCAACTATTAAAAATTTGAGATTTTCCATCTTTTTGAAAGCTTCCGCGTGTAGTTGCACTTTTACTGGTTGGGGCGAATGCAACATTATGCCTCGAATTTTTTCTGATCCCTAATTGGAGAAGCATCAAGTCAATTATAGAAAGTAATGTAATTTTCCAAATGTATAATAATTTTGAAATTTTAAGCCAAAATAAAAAATACTAATGAACTAATATTTTATAAAATGTTAGAAAGAAAAAAATATATAGAAAAAATACAATACCTTCACCTAGTGAAAAAGAAAATAAAAATAAAAAGCAAAATAATTGAAGAAAAAGAATTTATACCTTATTTCTAGTTAGTACTTCAAGTGAATCCTTATAAGAACATAACCTACTACGATTTCCGAGGATGTCTAGTGCTTGTTGTCGAACAACTTCCCTGCCCATTTGTTGTATCAAGTCATGCATTGACAATCTACCATATCGATCAATGGTTATGAGACATTTACTAACAAGTCTCGGAATACCAAAACCTGGATTTAATTCACATGCATTTAATATCTTTACAACATCATATTTGTCCCATCCTTTGAAGAAAAATGCAATATCAAGAAAAATATCTTTCTCGGTGTTTTGCAATTCATCATAACTCACTTGAAGTTTCTTTTGAATGTCCTTCTTAGGAATTTTCTTATACATATCTAATGCACTTTCCCATTCATCTTTAGGTCTTCCACACAAATCACGAGCTATTATTTCTAGAGCAAGTGGAAGGCCATTGGCAAAATCTATGAATTTAGTTGTAAGTTTAGAATAATCTTCATCATGAGGTTTGTTTCTAGGAAAGGCATGCTCTTTAAAGAGTTGAAGAGCTTCGTGTTTGTTTAATTGCTCGACCTCAAATTCCTTGACCTTGTAAGTTGTACAAACATTTTCTTTAAGGGCAGTTAACAAGTGTCTATCTCGTAATGTTATAATGGCTCTACTTCTAGGAGCAAACCAATTACAGTTTCCAAGCAAATTTTTTATTGGTGTCGAATCATCGACATCATCAAGAATTAAAAGAACCTTTTAGCAGTGAAGTGTCTCCTCTATCAAAGTGATTCCTTTAGAGCTGTTGCCCACTTTCCATTTTCCATCCCTTAAGATGTCATTAAGAAGTTGCTCTTGTAGTTTGATTATGCCAGCATTTGTCCTTAAATTTTCTCTAACGTCCTCTAAAAAGCTGCTTCCATCAAAATGTTTAGCAATTTTATTATAAACAGCTTTTGCGATTGTAGTCTTTCCTACTCCGGGAAGGCCATACATCCCTACCACGCAAACTTCATCTAACCCAATATCTAAAAGTGACTCTATGGCCTTTGCACAAGAATTTATTCCAACTGGGTATTCAGCAACATATAACGGCATCCAATTTAATTTAGCATTTGATTACTCTTCAACAATGTTTTGGATGAAGTCAGATTCAGATTTATATGGAGCGCGGCTGACAATCACATAGCATAAGAAAACATATAATTAGATAAATTAGCAAATGAACTACAAATTCAAGATATCTAGTAGTGAGTTATAGCACACAACTGTCTTTGATATTAACATCATATTAGAAATATAAAAATACACGGGAGAAACTCGTAATTGGACCTTGTTAGACTAATTAACTTCGTACTAGATCAGTGGCGGCTTCAAGAATTTTTTTTAGAGTGGTCATTAAAAATTTTAATTAAAAAAAGTTAATAAAAATAAAACTTGAATATAAGTATTGACATCACAAAAAAAAAGGCTCAAATACATGAAGTTTTTTATTTTCCTTTTACAAGTTTTTATATTTTGAAATCGTTGTATGATAGCTTTACTATCAATGCTAGCAGCTACATCTTTTTCAATGTACACAGCTAAGCAATCATTAAACAATTGATCTCCTATTCAATTACCCATATATTGCGCATTGACATCACCAAAAAAAAAAAAAAAAAAAAAAACACGCTCAAATACTTTAAATTTTTAAATTTCCTTTCACAAGTTTTTATATTTTGAAATTGTTGTATTATAACTTTATTATCAATGCTAGCAGCTACATCTTTTTCAATGTACACTACTAAACAATCATTAAACTATTGATCTCCCATTCAATTACCGATATATTGCCTAAATAAGTAACAATATAAATAAAATGCATTATCTTTTTGGAAAAATGTATCACATAAATCCAACAAATTCAGCTAAAGACTAAAGCAAGCACTAACAAACTAGCTAATGAAAAATGTGCATTTAAAAAAAAATAATGATTTTAAAATATGCCCTCTGTCAACACAATTTAAAAAATTACAATTAAATTGATTTGGGCTTTAGGCTAATTTTTTTGTTTGGGAAATTTTTGAAAAGTGCTACGTCCACAACATTTCGCAACACTTTCACAACAAAACCTATAAGTAGTAAATTTATACTAGTTCTAATTTGAACCTACTATTGCAATTATTTTTTTGTCTACCAATAATAACCCACAACTTAGGATTGTTTATGAAAGTGTTGCAAAAATGTTATGAATCACGCAATTTTTTGGTTCAATATTCAATGAACAAAATTTTTGGAGAGGTTGAATTCTATTTTTAATGGGCTCAAATTTTTATTTAGAGTGTTCAATTTTTTTTTTTAAGAGTGGTCAAGATCCTTTTCTAGGTGGTCAATGACCCATGGCAATTTAAAATCCATTTTTTTTAAGGTATATAAAATAAATTTTCAAGGTCAAGGTGGTCATGTGACCACCCTAATTAACACTTGACACCACCCCTATACTAGATGATATGATCAAAATAGAATACTTTTGCATGCAGTGGTTATGACAAACCAGATTAGCACTATATAAAATTAGTAAACTCATGAATCATGATGTCAACAATTAGATACATACCCTTTCTTATAATGCCATCCAGATGCATTAGCTGCTTTTTTTTAAAGCATCCCTCCACCTCTGCACCTTGTCCTTGTTACTCTTGAATTTCTTTTCATGATTAGCCAGTGCAATTCCAAAGTTTCCATTTTGGTTTCGTATTTCTGATGGATCAACATTGTAAAAAATTGGACGAATTTGAACCTCCCGGTCCTTTTCTCTACACTTAACAATCTCAGCAAGTTCATCCAAGCACCATTTGGACTCTGCGTAGTTTTCAAAGAAGACAATAACCAAAATCGATGAATTTTTGATGGCTTGGATAAGTTTTTCCGAAATTTCTTCTCCCTTCGGAAGATCAATATCGTCGATGAAGGTGTTAATGCCTTTGTTGCACAAAGCCTTATATAAGTGGCTGGTAAAACTTTCGCGGGTATCTTCACCTCTAAAGCTCAAGAAGACAGCATACTCCCACCGACGAGTGGAAGAAGAAAAGCTGGCTCCTTCATTGTTCAGGGAAGATATTGATGGGATCTATAAACGGAAGATTAAGAAAAAAGTGAATTGAATCAAAGAAAGAAATAGGAATTAGATTAGTGCAACAAGAAATGTGTTTGGAATGCAATTAAAGAGAAGAAAGTATTAGAGTGGGGTATAGGTATAAGAAAACGAAAAATGCATATCTTTTTAATTAAAAAACAACAGTAGAGTAAAAACACTAGTGTAAACGGACTTGTACAATTGTTCTTCGTTCCATATTTGCCCTAGTATTTGCAAAGAATGACAAGGCAGGAAGTGTGTAGGCAGGGATTGTGTTCATAATGTTCTGGACACTAATAGCATTGTTTGCATCAGTTTCACCACAGTCATATTGAGCATCTAGAACTCTGACTTGTAAACTTGTGATTGTTTGTTGGATTTCCTTGGCGCCAACTTCTGCACGCAGCTCTAACTTTATGTACAACTCAATAGCACTTACTTGGGCTATCCTCTCCATCTTGTCAAACATGATCTTCACATGTTTGTCTGCTTCTATCACCATATACTTGTAATTAATCCGATCCTTGAGGACTTCATGTGGAGAACGAAAAATAATTTGTGTGTCGTGCAAAGCAAGGTTCACACACAATTCTTCCATAACCATCATCTTTAAATCATTAAGGGTCTTCAACCTATGATCAATTTGAGTATAATAGCACTTTATACCCGGTCCTTCAAACGACAATCCCTCGTTTGCATTGGCATTGCTAAGTGGACCACCGTAGTATAGGATTATATCAATTACAGCCATTGTGAACCTATTAGAGTAAATTGTAATATGTTCGTTACAAAACATTTTATCTAGTCAAAGTAGAAAACATTTTATCTGGTTAAACTACAAATTCCAATTCATTTAAAGGGCATGACTTTCATTGCACATTCTTACATTAGACAAAATATGTCTTCAAATTAGTTCTGATAAAAAAACCTATCTATATAGCCGTTTCATACCCAATACAAAAGAGCCCAAATCCTTCTTGGGTCATGCTAAGACTACCTATTTCATACCCAATACCCACAAATTAAAAAAAAAGTAAAAAAAAAAAAAAAAGAAGAAGCCAAAATCCTTCTAAGGTCATGATAAATACACACTTTTGATAAGAGCCTAACATTACTAAAGATGCTAAATAAATTTTGCTAACAAAAACCATGCAAATAAATACTCAAAATTTACACTAACAAAACAAAGTTGTAATATTCGCAATATCATAATATCTCAACTATTTTTTTTTTTTTGAGAAAAAGTATCTTAACTAAGTTATGTTAAGTATCTACCAAATAAATAAGCAAAGTAAAACCCACACCCCAACAATAAATAATACCTTACTACAATGGCAATAAAACCTTTATTTGGAATGTAAATTTGTTGAGAGGGAAGAGTAGTGATAGAGAGAGGCCATGTGGTGTGAGGTAGAGACAATGTGGTGTGAGACGTGTAGGTGTTATGGGTGAGTGAGTAGTGAGGCAGTGGGTTTGTTCTGGGTTTAAGCGTTTCAGTTTTTTGCTGAGTGTGCTATGTGTTTTAGTTTTATGCTGACATAAATCGAGTCTTATAGACTCAGGTTTACTTTTTAAAAACTGAGTCTATAAGACTCGAGATCCATGAGGCAAAAAAACCTCTACATCAGCAAGTGGAACTCGAATCTTTGAGACTTGAGTTTTATATGGAGCTCGAGCTATAAAAACTCAAGATGTTACTTTACTAAATCGTTTTTAACGCATGCTAACTAACGACATACAATCCCAAAATTATGCTAGCATGCAAATTACACCAACGTGTGTACATTAGTGAGTGCATGATAGAAACAGTGGTGAAATTTACCTAATACTGCTCAAAACTCACTCGCATCAAACTATATATTATTGTGTAAATATGCGAGTGAGCGACAATAACCATGTACATATACAAAATCATTGTAGCTTTGTATTTTAATTTTTTATTATATTTTCTCTCCCCTCTCTCATTATATTATCTCTCTTCCTCTAACTCTATTCTTTGACTATCTCCTCTTGAATTCCAGCATCTCTACAAATTCATCAAAATCATCCTAAATTTAGATCTAAACTCATTAAACCCACTAGCCTCTAATCACGCGCTCACGCGCGTGCTCAGAGGCTCTTCTATTTTTTGGGTAAGGGTTAATTTAGAGCATTTATTATAATTTGAAATTACTATATTTTTCTGATCTCAAAAAAATCTAGGGTTGTGATGAAAAATTATTTCATCACACATAATACTCACCTGTATTTATTTATGACAATGATCAAGTTGAGTTTAATCCTAAAATTTAGTAATGAAGTACACATCCATAATAAAAAGTTAAAAAAGAAAAAGTACACATTTAAAAATTTTGAATTAAACTATTTTTTTTTCAAATCCCACGTTCTATCCAAAAAACACTACCTGGCCACACTTTTTTCTTTTTATTTTTCAAATTCAAAGTTTAAAAATAATACACATTTGTGGATAACTACGTATACTGTTTTAATCCTAAAAGTTATCCACTTATTACACATCCATAACAAAAGTTAAAAAGAATTTAAATTTCAAATATATTTCTTTTACGGTAAATGGATCAATTTCAATCCTAAAATGTAGCATTTTAATCCTAATAGTTAGCCACTTACTGCACATCCATAACACAAGTTAAAAGGAGTTTAAATTTCAAAGATATCAACTACCCTTAAAACTGAGAAAATGTATGTAACAATTTTTATAGAGTAGTAAATTAATAATTACTATAAAAAAATGTAAATTAAATTTCACATAGAATTATAAAAATGATAAATATAATTTGTGTTACAAAAGAAATTTTTTACAACAAATTCTTAGATAACAATCACTTCATGTGAGGTTTAAATTGAATAACCATTAACATGAAACATTGAATATATAATAATACCCTCTAAAAAAAAGTAGAGTAAATTAAATTTAAAAAAAAGTAGTGTAAAAAAAATATCTTCCTTTCTACACCTACCCTAAACCCCATACAACATCACAGCAAGCCTTCAAAATAGAACCCCAAAAATCCCTCCTTTTTACATCTTCACTAACACAAAACAAAAAATCCCTCCTCTCCTTTACCAACCTGAAAATCCCAGCTACCATACAATTAAACAGATATAGATAAGCACTATGCTTATCTGATCCAATTCCAACACTAACACACTCAAAAGACTTCCTGATGATAAGGATAATCATAAGTTAACCCCTTATTTAAAATCATAACAACTGAAAAAAAAAAAAAGTGATCCACATCTAATATGAACTTTACAGGCCATAGAGTTTGTATGGCCGTGAGTAGAAGAAGCAGAATAGCAGCAAGGAGATTTTAAATGTAAAGAAAAACACCGAAAACAACACCCAAACAAAAACAAATGTGGATCTTGGATGCTTTTCATTTAACAAAAATAAAAGACAGAAAAAAAAGGATTCCAAATTCACAAAATAATATTATTTTACCATTAAGCAGGCACAACATTCTAACATCAAACAACATTGTAAATAAGGCCAATTCATACAATAAGTAGTAACTTACCTTAGTAGCCCTGGTAATTCCCTACTTGATGTGCCATCTAGCGTGTTCTGCGTGGCTGCATCAAAAAACGTAGTAACAATTAGGACAACTATCAAATAATTCCAAAAAACAGAATCATGGTTACACAACCAACACCTCACCAATGGACTAGATGTGCAAAGGAGATATATGTGTTAGTAGGATAAAAGACCTTACCACTGTTGAGAAACTTGACAAAATATAACATACCCTCATCATGTTGATCCCTTAAGAGCATTAACAGTGGGGAATGCTAATGCCAAATTTAAGGGAAATTTGGCATTTTAAGCCCTAGAATGCTCTACATCAGGGAATGCTAAACTCAAGTATTGCAAATTTTTTTGCAATACTGCTACAGTACAATTCTAAATGTAGAATTTACTGTAGTAGTATTGTAAACCAAAATAAGTATATTTTATTCCCTCTTTCTCTGACTTCTCTCTTTCAACTCATCTCTTTCGTTCCTCAAACAAAAAAAAAAAAAAAAAAAAAAACTCATCTCTCTCACAGAGCCTTCTCTCTCTTTCTCACCGGTACCATTTTTTTTATTCTTTCTCTCATTCAATCCCTCCTTCTCTCACATCCTTCTCTATGTGGATTGATGCCCATCTCTAGATCATACGGCGTGGTGCTGCGGCGGCGGCGTGGGTAGGTGGTGCCGTGGCGTGGCAGATGGTCACGGCGGCGTGGGTCTCTTCCCTCTTTGTCTCTCTTTGATCTCTCTTCCCTTTCTTTTTTTCTCTTTCTTCCCTTGAATCAAGCCTCCGTGGGTCTCATGGTTTGGTGGAGATCATGGTTTGATGTGGCAGATCGGGGCGGTGTCGTGGTTGATGATGGATCGGGGTGGTGCCGCGGCGTGGGGTGGGTAGGTGGTGCCACGACGTGGCAGATGGTCGCTGCGGCGTGGGTCTCTTCCCTCTTTGTCTTTCTTTGATCTCTCTTCCCTTTCTTTTTTTTTCTTTCTCTTCCCTTAAATTAAGCCTCTGTGGGTCTCATGGTTTGGTGGAGATCATGGTTTGATGTGGCAGATCGGGACAGTGCCGTGGGTCTGATGGGTGTGGTGGCTGTTGCTGGCTTCAATTGGTTTGATGGTGAGTGTGTGTGTGGCTCAGTTGATGGTTTGATGGTTTGTGTTTGTGTGTGTGGGGCTTTGTTGATAGTTTGGTGGTTTGTGTTTGTGTTTGTGTGTGTGTGTGGTGATGGGTTTGGATAGGTGGATTGGTGTATCATGGGACTGTGTGTTGAAACTGGTGGGTTGAGGGAGAAAGAGAGAAAAAGCAGGTGGGTTGAGGGAGAAAGAGAGAAAAAGGAATAGAAAAAGAGAAATAATAATTTTGAAATATATTATTTTATTACGTAGATATATTATTTTAATGAGTAGAATAGGAAAATAAAAGTTTGAGATGCCGGATGTATAGTAAAATAGCATAGTATAATGATAAAGTGGTCATTAATCTAATGAAGAGGAAATAAAGACGGCCAAATGGGAGAGAATGAGGAAATTTTTATCAAAAGTGAAGATCTATCTATCTTTTTTTTTTTTTTTTTTTTTTTTTTTCAGAAGAAAACTGAAAAATTAGGAGAGTGCACTATTCATTAAATTTGTGTTTATGTTCGGGAGAGTGGGCTCCTTTTTTCTGGACATTTTGTTTGTGGGAGTTAAAACAGTAATTCACAATTATCTTAAATCGAACATACTGAAAAATTGGTAGTTTTTTTTGTGAAAATCTAAAATTTAAGACAATAGTTGGTAGATTTTTTTTTTTTACATATTTACACTCGTTGGTTTAAAATTTGTAAGTGAATAGGATGAGGGTACTTTGGGCATTTAAAGTGAGGATTCCATACCAAAAAAACCCTTTAAATAATAATCTCATCAAACATATATGACTCATTATACCCATTATACCAAAAAAAAAAAAAAAATCATCAAACCCATATACAATATATATATATATATATATATGAATCATCAAACCCATATTGCACAAAAGAAGAAGAAGAAGAAGCACCAGCAGCAGCAGCGGCGAAGAAGAAGAAGAAGAAGCCGTAGCGGTGAAGAAGAAGAACCAGTTGCGACAGTTGGGCGGCGAAGAAAAAGCAGAGCAGCGGCAGCTGTGGCTGTGAAGAAGAAGCAGAGCAGCAGCGGCGGTGGCAATATGGCTGAGAGAGGGATGAGAGGCGACAGATTTGATCAGTAGCCCACCTCAAAAAAGAGTCTGTGTCTGTGTGAGTACTGCCATGATACCATCCTATATGTATGTGTAAGTGGAAGTTGAAGTGGAAGTGGAACACGCGTTTTCCACAAAGGTACTTTATAGTTGTCTCCTCCCGACTGTCCTCTAATTTTTTGACAACTTGCAATAAATTATCCATAATACATGCCAAAAACTTTACCACTGATGATGCCAAAAAGCAGTTCAGTAAGCTGCAGGGTCTTCGCGCGTTCCGAGTAAGCCTGCACAAGTAGAAAGAACCTCAAAGGGAGGTACCAATGTGGTACCGGCCAATGACCCTCCGATGGTTAAGTTAGTATTTGCTTGCAACTCTAGAGTGCCAGAGTCGGGTTGAATTACGCGTACCTCGATTTCGGAGGGCCTGGAGGTATTTATAGCAGCAAAGGAGCCTTAGCTAAGGCGTGCTGGGGAAGACACCACGTTACCGGAATTGCCCCTAAATAGCGTGGAGTGCAAGACACTTCTTGGGCGAGGAAGCGTGTTGGGCAAGATATCTCTTTGGGAGTAATCATGCTACGCAAGATATCTGCCCAAGTAGTAGCGTACTCAACAAGATTCTTCCCCTCATAGGAGTGTACAAGACAAGACTCATGTCGATGCCATCAGCTTTCTCCCGTCACTTACCCATCTTGCTGGCGCGCTCAAGTCACCCCGTCGGGACGTGCTGGGTGTAGGCCTTGGGTGACGAGAACGAAGATGTCGGCGCCCATTACCATGCCGTCGGTCTCATGAGGCCGACGGCACCTTCCGGCTGACCCCCATCAGTTGCCCCCTACTCCTCAGTCCCGTCAGTCTTAGTTGACGGGTTGGGGAGTACGTCACATAGCAGACAAGGCATTAATGGCTAGCTCCCTCGAGCAGCCCTAGTGTCGGAACACGTGTCTCGGGCCGACTGGCTTATGGCTGGACGAGAGGGTCGCTTCGTCTTCCGCGCCCCGAACCAACTATATATATATGTTCTGTATTTCCTCCCTTTTCTCTTTTATTCCAGTTCTTCTGATCAGAGCGAAACCGTCGGTTCAAAGAACTAAAGACTGTCGAGCGTGATCCTACCACCGTCTGTTCAGTGAAACCGTCAGTTTTCTCAAGGTCATTTGCATAACTTGGTAAGTTCTTGCTTTTATTGTGTTTTGTTTATTCCCATACTGAACTTTGGAGTAGGTTTTAGTGGGAAGTCTGTCTCTTGGGTTCTTAGATCACCCCCGTCCCTTGTAGGTAGTCGGATGTCTAGGGAGACGATAAGTGAGCAGTCGTCGGTCCGCGATGGAGCGGGCTACGACGAGGTCTTTCAAACAGGCCATGAGCTCGAGGAGGGTTCTTCTTGGTCGTCAGGGGACGAGTCGTCGTTCCAATCTTCTGCTGGGAAGGCGAAGGATGACGGTGTAGGGGGGAGTCGGGTTGATGTGATCCAAGTGGACGACAGCGGGAGTGACGGCAGCTCGGACGATGATACCTCGGAGAGTACGTCCGGGGGGTCCGGGGACGACCGTCCATTCATTCTCCCCAAAGAGTGGACGGTCAATTATTTTTTGCCGACAATGACAGAGAAAATCTTTAACTCCATTCGTGCGCGCTACCAGATACCTGACAATATCCCGATCCGTCTCCCCCTAGAGAAGGAGAAATGCTACTCGGGAAGGACCGCGGACGTGGGCATGTATGATGCAATGTTCGTGGCCGGCTTAAGGTTGCCCCTGACGGCACTTCACCGTCGGCTGGGAAATTATCTAGGTCTGTCCGTCAGCCAAATTGCCCCCAACGCCTGGAGAGTGTTTATAGGCTCCGAGATTTTGTGAGGTAGCTTGAGCGGGGGGAACCGTCAGTTGACCCTTGAAGAGTTCTTCTGGTGTTACCATCCGCACCACATAGCCTTATCTCAAGGGATCTACCACTTCTCGGCGAGAAAGAAGGAGTTACGGTTGGTGTTTGACATGCCCGACTCCAACCGAAATTGGAAAGGATGGTACTTTTTCGTAGAGGGGACCAACTGGGTGTGTCGTCAGGAGGAATGGGGGACGATACCCTAGGGTTTTGACAACACTTGGGCGTTTGTTAGGGAGTCAGGTCGTCGCCGTCACCCTCTTTTTTGTAGTTGTTTTATTCTAAAATTCTAACCCGTCTCCTTTCCTCTTTTTCAGCCAGCATTCGCCCGGAGATTACAGAGGAACAAGAAGCCTTCATTCTAAAGGTGACGGATATTCCTTTGGACGAGCGAAAGTGCCGTGACCTCATCACGCCCGACGCTCTTCACGCATACTGCGGAGGACCTGTACCTTCAGAAGAGGCTTGTCGCTTGCACAACCTTTCCCGTCAGCGTAAGCTTCGTCGTCCCACCCTTCGTTCCGTCGGCTTCACTTGATTTAGCTGACACACCTTTTTTGCAGAAATGGAGTCCGGCAAGCTAAAGCCGCAGATCAGAGTTGCTACTGCGCCGAAGAAGGAAGAGGAGAAGGGGAAGAAGGGGGCGTCCACTTCCCTCCCAAAGGCCGCCAATAAGGGTGCGCCCAAAAGGAAAGGTGATGGGACCGAGGACCGTCTGACAAAGAAACAGACGGCTGCTCCTGGAGACCACTCTTCAAAGCCCCCATCGCCCAAACACGGGGCCGGCAAGGGGTTAATGTCAGTCCAAGGTCCCGTCATCCCAGAGGACGGGCGCTGCATCCTTACCCACAAGGGGTATGCTTTGGAGCGACTGGACTTCATTCTTAGGAGGAAGGTAGCTGACTCCTGCGTCAATCAGCCAATGCAGGAGTTGGGGGACTCAGGCCTCTTCGACCTTGCCCGGGTACATATATCCTTTGCTATTTGCCCCGTCCGTTTTCTTTTGGGTTACTGTTCTGATGGGCTGACGGGAGTTTGATTTTTCAGGCTATGGTGCGCATGAGGGCCATGCAGGTCAAAGGGGCCAAGAATGAGGAGCTGATGGCCCGCCAGACAAAGCGCATTACGAACCTGTCTGACGGGTTGGACCAGTATAAGGACGCATGTCGTACTCTGAACGGGGAGATAAAGGTGTTAAAAGAAAAACTGGAGGAGGCAGCACGTCAGTTGGAGCAGGAAAGGGAGGCCAAGACGACGACGGAGAAGGAACTGACGTCTCTGCTGGGCCAGGTGGAGACGGCAAAGGCTGATGCCGTCACCGAGTTCAAGACGTCTTAGACGTTCATGGACGCCTGCGCCGAGTACTACGGTGAAGGGTTTGAGGACTGCCTCAAATAGGTTAAGTCTCTCTACCCTCACTTGGACTTGTCGAGGGTGTCGATGGACGATCCGGTGCCTTCAACACCTGTGGGTGACACCGACGTGGCGAACGATGACACTCTCAGCGAGTCTGGGACGCATCAGAAGGCCGACGGTATCGTCCTTGCCCAGCTGGCTTTTGATACATCCGGCGCTCAAAAACTCCCGTCATCTGATCCTTCTGGATTTGAGGGCTTTCCTGCAGTCCAAGACCCCCTTCAAGGCAACGAGGCCGTACCTAACGCCCCCGTTGCTTGATCCTTGTAGAATTTTCCTTTTCTTTTTTGTAACTGGTGCCCCGTCATTTTGAGGGCTTTTGTAAGAACAATATTCTTGTAATATGACAGTTTATCTTTATCGTTTGCAATGTGTTGTTTTCGTTCAAAGACTTATGTATGATTTTCTTCTCGTTGCTTCACGGTAGCCCTACTTAGGACTTTTGATGCTTTTTGCACTAAATTACGACCTTCCAACGGTGTTGTCTGCCTTGGATCATGCCTTCGCGAGCTTTAAGATTACTTCAGGGCGTGGCCGTCGACTTGCGTTTAATGGGCTCGTGCCTTTTTATCGAATTAGGGTAGAATCACACCCTTTGGTTAGGATTGTCTTTTTATGCCATCAGCTTAAGGATCGCCAGCTTATAAGCTTGACAGGTTTTTATGCCTTGTAGATTCTTTTTTTTGGCTTCTAAACCGTCAGCTTTTATGCTTGACGATTTTACACCTTGTAGGTTTTAGAATCGTTGGCTTCTAAGCCGTCAGCTTTGGTGCTCGACGCTTTTATGCCTTGTAGTTTTTTAGAATCGTTGGCTTCTAAGCCGTCAGCTTTGGTGCTTGACGCTTTTATGCCTTGTAGTTTTTTTAGAACGTTGGCTTCTAAGCCGTCAGCTTTGTTGCTCGACGCTTTTATGCCTTGTGGATTTTTAGAACGTTGGCTTCTAAGCCGTCAGCTTTGTTGCTCGACGCTTTTATGCCTTGTGGATTTTTGGAACGTTGGCTTCTAAGCCGTCAGCTTCTAGCTTGACGCTTTTATGCCTTGTAGATTTTTAGACGTTGGCTGCTAAGCCGTCAGATTTGAGGCTTGACGCTTTTATGCCTTGTAGACTTTAGGATGTTGGCTTCCAAGCCGTCAGCTTTGAGGCTTGATGCTTTTATGCCTTGTAGGCTTTAGTACTCGTTTTAATGTTCAACACTTATCAGGGTATAGAGGAGACTGAATAAACTTCTGAATCTTGCATTGATTTTAAAAAGGGGGAAATACGCCCTTTGGGTTCCCAGAGTACATTTAAGCAAATTACAAGCGCGGGCTGCCATTCTTTCCTTATTGGTAGTACTTTCGTAGGTGCTCGACGTTCCATGGATGGGGTAGTGCCTGTCCTTCCAGTGTTTCCAAGTAGTAGGTGCCTCTTCGACGCCATGACGTAACTCGGTAGGGTCTTTCCCAGTTGGGGCCGAGCTTTCCTTGAACAGGGTCTCTGGTGGCGCCCATAACTCTTCTTAGAACAAGTTCTCCGATCCGGAAGTCCCTGTGCTTGACTCGGGAGTTGTAGTGCTTAACCATGCGATCTTGGTACCGCGCGAGTCTTTGTTCTGCTACTGCTCTGATTTCGTCGATTAAGTCCAGCTGTAGGCGCAATGCCTCCTCATTCCTGCCTTCATCGTGGGCGTTCACCCTGTAGGTTGTAAGTCCTACTTCAGCCGGGATGACTGCTTCACTTCCGTAGGTTAGCCGGAATGGCGTTTCTCCTATGGGGGTCCTTGCCGTCGTCCTATATGCCCATAGTACGCTGGGTAGTTCCTCAGGCCATATCCCCTTTGCCCTCTCGAGCCGAGTCTTGATAATCTTAAGTAAGGATCGGTTCGTCACTTCCACTTGGCCATTGGCTTGGGGGTGTGCTGGAGAGGAGTAATGATTCTTTATTCCCAGCTGTGAGCAGAACTCTCGGAAAGGGCCGTTGTCGAATTGTTTGCCATTGTCCGAGACTAGGACCCTAGGGATCCCAAACCTGCAAATGATAGATTTCCAGACAAAGCTTCGCACGTTCTTTTCTGTGATGGTGGCCAGGGCTTCAGTTTCTACCCACTTTGTGAAGTAGTCTATGCCTACTACCAAGAACTTCAGCTGCCGCATTGCCGTTGGGAATGGCCCCATAATGTCTAGCCCCCATTGAGCAAACGGCCACGGGGCTGTCATAGGTGTCAGCTCTTCCGGCGGCTGTCTAACGATGTTGCTGAACCTTTGGCATTTGTCGCAGGCTGTGACGTAGGCCTGGGCGTCTTTTTGCATGGTGGGCCAGTAGTACCCTGCTCTAATCAATTTGTGGACCAGCGACCGCGATCCCGAGTGGTTTCCGCAGACTCCCTCGTGGACTTCTCTCATGACATAGTCTGCTTCCTCTAGGCCCAAACACCTCAGGTACAGGCGAGAGAAACCTCTTTTATATAGGACGTCCTTCATTAGTACAAACCTTGTGGCTCAGACCTTCAGCCTTCTGGCGGCTTTTTTTTTGTCCGGCAAGGCGCCATCCTTCAGGTAGGAGACTAGTGGCGTGGTCCAATCGCCCTCGGAGCCTATTTCCTGCACACTGACAAGGTCTATTAGTGGCGACACTTGCACGAAAGAAAGCACGTTGTCGGGGATGGTCATGTGTCCTGAAGAAGCGGCTCTGGCGAGGCGGTCAGCTTGCTCATTCTCTTCCCTGGGTATTTGGATTACCTCTACCTTCAGCTCGTCTATTCTTTTCTTTGCTTGGTCGAGGTACCTTCTCATCTTGTCGCCTCTACACTCGTAGTCTCCGCTTACTTGGTTGACGACGACCTGTGAGTCGCAATAGACTACTACCTTTGCGGCCCCCACCGCTTTAGCGAGGTCGATCCCAGCTATTAATGTTTCATACTCCGCCTCATTATTGGTGGTGGGGAAGTCCAAGCGAATCATGCATTCGACCTGATCTCCTTCGGGGGAGCGAAGCACAACACCTACCCCTTCGGCCCGCCTGGTTGATGAGCCATCCGAATGTACGGTCCATGAATTGTGCTCGTCTGCCCCCTGGTCTTCCCCGCCGGTGAACTCAGCGATAAAATCAGCGACAGCTTGCCCCTTGATGGCGGTGCGCGGGCTGTACTTGATGTCGAACTCAGTCAATTCGGGGTTGTGCATTGCCCGTCGCAAGGGTTTGTCGGTTAAGACAACTATCGTATGAGCTTGAAAGTACGGCTTAAGCTTGCGGGCCGCCGTGATCAGGGCGAAGACGAGTTTCTCCATAGGCGGGTACCTTCCTTCTACTCCATGGAACGCTCGGCTGGCGTAATACACAGGCTTCTGGATCTTGTCTTCCTCCTTGGTCAAGGCCGCGCTGACCGCTGTCGGGGAGACAGCCAGGTATAGGAAGAGCACCTCCCCCGGCTGCGCGGGACTGAGCAACGGAGGCGAAGAGAGATACGCCTTCAGTTCTTCGAACGCTTTCTGGCATTCGTCGGTCCACTCGAAGGCTTTCTTCAGTGTGCGGAAGAAAGGAAGGCACTTGTCCGTCGCCCTTGACACGAACCGGTTCAAGGCGGCGACTTTTCCATTCAAGCTTTGTACTTCCTTTGTGTTTTTTGGGGGCGTCATCTCTATTATGGCTCGGATCTTGTCTGGGTTGGCCTCGATGCCCCTCTGAGACACCATGAAGCCGAGGAATTTCCCTGCCGTAACTCCGAATGCGCACTTTGCCAGATTGAGCTTCATGTTGCAGGATTGGAGGGTATCGAATGTTTCTTCGAGGTCCCTCAGGTGGTCTTCTTTCCTTCGGCTTTTTACTAACATGTCGTCGACATATACTTGAACATTCCTTCCTATCTGGTCGGCGAACATCTTGTTCATGAGCCTCTGATATGTGGCACCCGCATTTTTCAGTCCGAACGGCATCACCTTGTAACAGAAAAGGCCCTGGCTGGTAACAAATGAGGTCTTCTCTTGATCTGCCTCGTCTATCCGGATCTGGTTGTACCCTGAGAAGGCGTCCATAAAACTCAGCAGCTGGTGTTAGGCCGTAGAGTCTACCAGTGTGTTGACTCGGGGGAGGGGGAAGCTGTCCTTAGGGCACGCCTTATTCAGGTCCGTGAAGTCCACACACATCTGCCACTTCCCGCTGGCTTTCTTGACCATCACCACATTGGCCAACCAGTCGGGGTAGTATACTTCCCGGATGAAGCCTGCTTCTCGTAACTTGCCGACCTCTTCTACTACCGCTCGGTCTCGCTCTGGGGCGAACACCCACTTCTTTTGTCGGACGGGTCGGAAAGTGGGCGATACATTCAGCCTATGCACTATGACGGACGGGTCGACACCCGGCATGTCCTCATGACTCCAGGCAAATACATCTTGATTTTTCCTGAGGAAGGCCGCGAGTGCCTGGCGGGCCGCGGGGCTGCTGAGAGCGCCTATCCTGGTGGTTCTGTCAGGCCGGGACTCGTCGAGTATTATTTCTTCCAGCTCCTCCACAGGTTCCGCACCCGTTCTGTGCTCAACATTCATTGCTTGTAATTGGCTGTCCATCTCTACCATCGCGACGTAACATTCTCGCGCGGCTACCTGGTCTCCCCATAGCTCCCCTACGCCATGCTCGGTAGGGAACTTGACCTTTAAGGCATAGGTCGAGGTTGCAGCCTTCCAAGCGTTGAGGGTGGGTCATCCTATAATTGCGTTGTAGGCGGAGGAGCAATCAACGACGAGGAAGGTAACGTCCCTAGTGACCTGCCAAGGGTACTCCCCGACAGTGACATGCAATGTAATCGAGTCGAGGGGGTATACTCTCGTCCCTCCGAACTCGGTGAGCGGTGCCTTTGTGGGGACCAAGCGTGCTTTGTCGATCCGCATCTGTTGGAACGCCAGATAGTAGAGGATGTCCGCGGAGCTTCCATTGTCGATCAAGACCCGGTACGTGTTATAGTCTCCTATCTGGATGTTGACGACGAGGGCGTCGTCGTGAGGATGATGAAGGTGTTGGGCATCTTCTTCTGTGAACTCTATAGTGGGGCTATTAATTCGTGGCTTCTTCTGGACAAGACTGGCGGCCTGAACGTTCTGAACTGCCCTGAGGTAGGATTTCATAGCCTTCTTTGTTGAACTGACGGCTTGTGCATTTCCAACAATCATCCTTATGTCCCCTATAGGTGGTCTGGGACGCTCATTGTCCCGGCGGGAGACTTGCTCCTGTCGGGGCGCTTCTGTCCTTTCTCGGCTGACGAACCTTTGTAACTTCCCTTATCTAATAAGGGCCTCAATTTGCTGTTTCAAGTCGTAACAGTCGGCGGTTTCATGACCGTGGTCTCGATGGAAGTGGCAATATTTGTCTTTGGGGCGTCTGTCTGGGTTCCCCTTTAGCTTTCCTGGAAACGTCAAAGACCCGTCGTCCTTGATCTGCATCAGGACTTGATCGATCGGAGTCGTCAACGGGGTGAAGCTTGTGAACTTCCCGACAGGGGGTTTCGGGCGTCTATTGTCTCGGCCTTCTCCCATCCGGGGCACTTTTCGCCCCTTGTCTTGTCGTGCGTCCTCTTGCCTCTCTCTTTTCTTGGGGGGTTTCTCTTCCCGGGCCTGTAACGCGTCTTCCACATTCATGTACTTTGTTGCCCTGTAAAATACGTCCGACATAGTCTTCGGGTCATTCTTGTATAGGGAGAACAAGAATTTACCCTTCCTTAGCCCGTTGGTGAATGCGGCGACCTGTATCTTATCGTCCGCTTCGTCGATCGAAAGTGCCTCTTTGTTGAAGCGGGCTATGTAGGACCTGAGCGTCTCATCCTCCCGCTGCCTAATGTTCATCAAGCACGCGGTGGATTTTTTGTACCTGTGTCCCCCGATGAAATGTGTAGCGAACTGAGCACTCAGCTCTTTGAAGGTACCGATAGAGCCAAGTGTCAGCCGGCCGAACCAAGTCCTTGCGGAGCCTTTTAGCGTTGCTGGGAAGGCTCGGCACATGATTTCGTCCAGTATGCCGTGCAAGTGCATCAATGTCTTGAAGGATTCCAAGTGGTCTAGTGGATCCTTAGAACCATTGTAGCTTTCTATCTGGGGCATGCGGAACTTTGGCGGTGTGGGGAACAAGATGACGGGTGCGATGAAGGGAGAGTATGTACGGTGGACGAGGTCGTCGAGGTCGCCGGACACTCGTCCTTTGAGGGCGTTCATCATAAAGTCCATATGCTCCCTCATCAACCGCATCTCCTTGGCAACGCTGGGCAGAGCATTGTCAGCGGCCGACGGATGGTTCGTCCCCTGCCCTTCAGGTTGGCTCAAGGCGTTGCTGCCTTCTGGGCCTCCACGATCTCTCTCCTCGGCGCTGTTTTCCTCCTGATTTTCTCCCTGGTTGTCAACCGTCGTGTTTCTCCGCAACAGCTGTTCTTCCAAATCGTTGTTACGTTTTGTGAGGCGTTCCACCGTGGCCGCTAGAGTCTGGACCTGTCTCTCGAGAGCCGTGGTGCGTTGTTCGTTGCCTTGATCGTTCATGGTGGTAGCTCTTGAGCGCGTAAGTACCATGCAACTCTTTGTCCGGAAAGCACGGAGCACAGTCTACGTTACCCGTTCCCACAGACGGCGCCAACTGTTGATGCCAAAAAGCAGTTCAGTAAGCTGCAGGGTCTTCGCGCATTCCGAGTAAGCCTGCACAAGTAGAAAGAACCTCAAAGGGAGGTACCGGTGTGGTACCGGCCAACGACCCTCCAATGGTTAAGTTAGTATTTGCTCGCAACTCTAGAGTGCCAGAGTCGGGTTGAATTACGCGTACCTCGATTTTGAAGGGCCTGGAGGTATTTATAGCAGCAAAGGAGCCTTAGCTAAGGCATGCTGGGGAAGACACCACGTTACCGGAATTGCCCCTGAATAGCGTGGAGTGCAAGACACTTCTTGGGCGAGGAAGCGTGTTAGGCAAGATATCTCTTTGGGAGTAATCGTGCTACGCAAGATATCTGACCAAGTAGTAGCGTACTCAACAAGATTCTTCCCATCATGGGAGTGTACAAGACAAGACTCATGTCGATGCCATCAGCTTTCTCCCGTCACTTACCCATCTCGCTGGCGCGCTCAAGTCACCCCGTCGGGACGTGCTGGGTGTAGGCCTTGGGTGACGAGAACGAAGATGTCGGCGCCCATTACCATGCCGTCGGTCTCATGAGGCCGACGGCACCTTCCGGCTGACCCCCATCAACCACTTTTTCCACAGTTCATGCCTTCTCTTTTTGACTGAAAATATGAACACAGAGTAAACGCATTCAAATGTACATCAGAAACTTTACCGTTTTTTCCACAATATATGCCTTCTCTTCTTTGAATCTTTTAAAAAGTGAGAGTAAACTCGTTGAAAAAGAAGAATATTGGGTTGTCTGTGTGCGAGAACGGAGCTGTTCATTGACTAGGGGGGCAGTGGCCCTCCCATTTTTTTTTAATTATAATATATATATATATATATATATATTGGATTCTTTTAATATTTAGGTCCAAGATAATTACTCTTGGCCTACCTCTCTCCAAACATTTACAAATTGGCTCTTAGAACCCAACCAAAAAAAAAAAAAAAAGCCCATTACTTTATTGAAAATTTTTAAATTGGTAAAAAGTACTATATCTAAGTTTTGACTTCAATATATATTTAAAGTGAGCTACAAATTTTAATAAATATGATAAATTTATGTGTTATCGTTCACAAAAAAGTAATTAACATTTGTTTATTATGTGTTCAAGTGGACCTAATCACATGTTTTAACACATGAGCTTATAAGTTTTTTTTAGTAGCCTAAGAATATATATATATATATATATATATAAAAGCTTTTCTTATCTTCTCTTTGTTTACATATTTCTTTTTAATTCTCATTTAGTAGAGTTATAAGGTTTAAAATTGATGAAAGATTTGAAAATTAATTAAATAAATAACACAAAAAAACTAATGAAAATATTAATTTATATAAGATAGTCTCATTTAGTTACAAGTTGAGAATTTTTTTAGCGTATGTTTTGCCCCCCCTAAGTCTAAAGTCTGGCTCCGTCCCTGTCTGTGTGAGTACAATCGTCTACCATCCTGTAAATGTAACTCGCATTTTCCAAGAAGGTACTATACAGTTGTCTCCTCTTGACTTTCCTCTAATTTTCTGACAACTCGCAATGAATTTTCCACCATTCATGCCAGAAACTTTACCACTCTGTCCACAATAAATGGGATTTTTTTTTCTTTTTCTATTAGCTTATTTTCTAATGTTCGAACTAAAAGTGCATTTTAATAAATTATTGGCTTAATTTAAAAAAAAAAACTAGTTTATTTTGTTTATTTTTTAATTATTAAAGAGTGAGATAAATTTAGGATCCGTTGAGCAAATGAAAAAATGAGAGAATAGAAAATAGGGAAGGAATGAAAAAGTGAGAGAATAGAAAAAAAAAATTATTTTCCCTTATTTGTGTTTAGTAAGATTGATGAAATTTTTTTTTTTTGTTTGATTGAGAAGAAAAATGAGAGAATAAAAAATGTAATTTGTATAAATCTATAATCATGTCATTATTAGATAAAACACAAAATAATACTATTTTATATTTTTATTAAAAATATATATGAATGACCACTTCATTTAAAAGAAAAAACACAAGAAATTCAAGAATAAAAAATTGTTTATAAAAAAAACTAATGAAAAAAAAATCCAAAACAAATAACGCCTAAAAGACCCAAAAAAAGAAGAAGAAAAGAAACGAATTGCACTTGCACCTAAGAAAACAAAACAAACCTGTCACTAAGAAGTAAGAATTAATGGAAGCAAAAAAAAAAAAAACGTTGGTAAGGGGGCATTTTAGTTGAAAGATTTGGACCACATTTTCACTCCTATTTTCTCTTCATTTTGGGAAAATTGAGTTTTGGTGAGCCCAAAGAGAAAACAATCGAGCCTTACTATTTTTTTCTCCCCCTCTCCCTCTCAACCTAACAACCCTCTCGCTCATGTTTTTTTTCACCTTCCCTCAAATCCATCCAACCAAACATAAGTACATAAATAAGGGAATTAAAAATAAAAATGTCTGAAGTTCTTATGAACCCATAGTTTGTTGGTTGTTTCAAGGGAATTAAGACCTCCTAATTGATAAATGGACTATTTCAAGGGAGTCTAAACCTTCAAAGTAAATACTCAACTCAATAATAAATAATTTTTTAGCTTTTTTTATTTAGTTATTAATTAACATTAAGTTATATAAATAGATAGTTTTACAAGATAAAACTAACTTTTAAATTTAAAAGAAACCTAATCTTTATCTACTACAAGTAGATATGAGTTATTCAAATACTAAACTAACAATTTATCTTATCATTATCTAATTATTGAACTTCTAAAAAGATGTTAAGATAAGTGTTAAAGTTTCTCTTTTCAAGCCTCATGGCTGCTTAGGTGGCTGTTTTTGGATTGTGATGTGGGCCAATTGGTTGAACTTGAGGATTTCGTGGTGGTGACTCAAAAACACGAGAAATTATTTGGCCCACCGGGAGGATTGTTGAAATGGTCCTCCCAACCAATTAAATAATGTCATTTATGTAAATGTGTGAGTCAGATTCTTAATTAGCACAAGAATTAAAAATATAAAACCACCAAGTGATGTCACATTTGTATAAATAGCAACTTTTTATTGGTTAGAAGGACCTGGAGGACCATGTTAGCAATCCTCTCGATAGACCTAATAATTTCTCCAAAGACACCATGGATATTTAGGATGTGGGTTTGACATGGTGGTGCCCCATAGACATGGTTGAAAGCAAGAAAATACATTTTTGTGTTTTTCAAAAGCAAAAGCACAACAAGAAAAAATATATTGCAATCAACTGCATGCCATTTTTTTTTTTAAAAGTAAGTCAAGTAAATATTTTGATATTAGAAATCTATTTGTTGGAGCAATCTAACTATAAAAAAATAAAACAAAACAAGACAAAAAAAATTGATGAAGAAGTTTGTCCACAAATTGAAAAGAAAGTCCAAGAACCTTCAAGTCAATTGTCATGAAATTTCCCAAGAGTCCAATACAATGCTTATAAGTCATCATATGTTAAGAACACTTCTACATCCAAAAAATACCAAATTGAAAAGAAAGTACCTTGCTTTTACAAGTTGAAAATAAAAGTTTTGATAGGTATTACATAAGAGCATTAACATCCAAGATGCCAAAAAAGTTCTATTTTACACCCTAAAAACCTACTTTATCTATTTTGCCATCTTATTTTACAACTCTCTCAAAATCTAAGTTTCTATTTTTACATAAATCATAATAAAATAATATAAACTTCCTAATAAAATAAAAGCATGAATTATTAAGGACATTGCAGGCAATCAAAACCTAAAATCTACAAAACTAAGTGTTACTTAAAAAAACAAAGCACTAAAGTATTGAAAATTGAATTTTCCTGCACTTTTAAGTGCTTTGAGGAGGTTTGTCTTCCCTTTCAAACCGAGAGCTGTATCGAAGTATCCATGTTGGTTAAGTACAGACTTTGAGCATGTCCCATGTTTCTCCCACTTGTGTGTCCAAGATTGTATACTACTGCTACTAGGGCAAGCTAGTGATGGCCAATTTTTTTGCATATTGCTTATGAGGTCTGATATCTATAGCCATGAAATAGGAAGATTAGGAATCATGTTCAATCTAGAAAAAATTATAACAATATTGAACTAATTTAATTGAAGCCTTCCCATAAAAAAATAATAATAATAGTAGTAGTAATTAAAGCCTAAACTCCAAATGATTTTAAGATGAGCAAGGTTTGGGTTCAGTTCAGTGCATCCTTTGCATAGGACCAAATATGATACAAATAATAGAATCGTGACAAATAGAGGCTTGGCCAACGGGGGCTTGGTTCAGTTGGTAAGGCTCGGGCACTTTGTCTAACATATCTAGGTTCGAGTCTCGCTTCCAGCAGGAGTCCGTTGGTGGACATCCACATGAGTTGGCCCAAGGGCTTTAACTCTAGTGCCCTGCCCAGGGGTTAGCGTAACCTAGCGAACTCCTATTTTAATTCATCAAAAAAAAAAAAAGAAAAAAGAAAAAAGAGACATATAGAGACTTCTAGTTGTGGCAGGAACATATTAGGTCTAGTGTACAAAACTGAAAACACTCAAACCCAAGAGTTGTCTTTGCAAAATAATACTAATTGTCATGATTAAAAAACTATGCAGTTTCTACCCTTTTGCTTTTTAGCCCAATGCAGTTTTTACCCTTTTATTTTGCGTTTTCAAACGGAAACACATGGTATGGTAACTCATTTAAGCTGTTACAATAAGCACGCCCTTGATTTAAGTAAATTATTTATATGGGCTTTGGTTCAAGTAGCTGGGTAATAAATATAGAATTTGAATTTTTTTTTTCCTTCTTCCCAAATAATACTCCATAATAATAATGGAGAAAAGTCAACAGATTCCCACATCAGTTTAGAAAATATGTTTAGAAACTTTTAATAGAAAAAAAAAATCAAAATTTTGACGATTTATTATAGTTTCCATAAAAATATATAATAAGTAAGGATGCCATTTCTCTTGCCATGAATTAAGGAAGGAGAGAAACAAAAATGTTTTAGATATGCATTCACCTAAAA
This sequence comes from Lithocarpus polystachyus, assembly GCA_033629205.1. Lineage (NCBI taxonomy): Eukaryota > Viridiplantae > Streptophyta > Magnoliopsida > Fagales > Fagaceae > Lithocarpus > Lithocarpus polystachyus. The sequence continues at coordinate 79,518,335 of CM066164.1, forward strand.
AAGGGGGGGGGGGAATCTAAAATGGGAAAATTTATAAAAGTAAAAGGACAGTTTTTTCCTTGAGTGTTGGCATTATTAGTTGGTTTATACATAGTAATAGTATACAGCTAATAGTCTAGTCATTTCTAAAAAAAAAAAAAAAAAACTGCCCAATTAAAATAGTTTCCGTTAATTACGCAGCCAGACTTGTAGAAATTGATGGAATTTCATAGTTAAATTAAACTTTGTTGTACTTGTGACTGGTCATCTGAGAACCATTGTTCTTCTTCTTCTTCTTTTTTTTTTTTTTTGATGGGAACCATTGTTTCTTCTAATCCAATAAAAGGCGATTCACAAAAACATTAAGAACAAAATTTGCTATGATTTTGATGCCAAAAGACAAAGATAAATGAAAAAAAAAGAAAAAAAAAAAGATTTCAAGCACCTTATCCTGATTAAAGGAATTGTTAGGATCACAATTTGGAGGGTAAGAACCATCCCTGTAATTAGGCCAAGCCCATAAAAGCCTAATACAACAATTTATGCTTTCATATTTGGGACAACTAAGATTGACATTGGACCATCTTCTCAAAAAAAAAAAAAAAAAAAAAAAAAAAGAAAAAAAGAAGAAGAAGAAGAAGAAGAAGAAAGATTGGCACTGGACCTCTGGAAAGATTAGGATAAAGACATGCATAGCGCACACACCTAATATAAAAATGATTGGATTTTGATTGGTTTGAGAACCAAGAACTTTTTTTATTTATGTTTTTGGGTTATAGAAAATTAGAAACACATTTTTCTTACATCAATTACATCTCAAAATGCCTTCACATTTAAAACATAGCCAGACTAATAATTGATAAGTCCTACGTACACACCATGGACAGCTCAATGCAATGAGATATTTTTCTATTCAAAGATTATTCTTTTGAAAAATGCCCTTGAAATCTGATAGCCCACAACCTAAGATTGAGTTCATGTTTAGTCTAGTGTGAATGCCACAATGAGAGTCCAATTTATGGTACATCTCTTTTGTGGATAGAGAAGAGAGCTGAGTTTGGGAGAATGGGTTTTCAATGACTCTAATTATTAGGGTTTATTATATTTGAAGCTTTGGTAAATGAAAAATAAAGAAGCGTCTAACTCAATAACATTATATTGATTTTATAATTTGATTTTTTGTTTTTGAATCCCCCACCATACTCAGCAAAAAAATAACATTGTGATACACTAGTTCATATGTCAATGTTTGTTAAAGGAATTTTATTTGGAGAGATTTTGTTGGATTAAATAAAGTATCAAACTTTAGGACTAGAAGGCTCATGTTTCTTCTGAGTCCTTCATTTGAATGAAGAATTAAAATTTCACTTGTTTGAATGAAATTGGTGTACCTTGTGAAGTATGGTGGGTTGTTTGGGGTAAGCAAATTGAGTGTCTTTTTGTTAGATGAAAAGATAGCCATTAAGGGTTCTCACAATGGACAAAAGCGTCAGGCTGAACCATATTTATCCTTACTTTGCTTTGAAGTTGTTTTTTTTAATTATTTTTTGTTTATTTATTTTTCAATCTCTCAACAACAATTCCAATAGTACATCATATCTGCTTTCTATCCTTAAAGAAATACTCTCCCCTTTTTGCTTTGTGAAAGAAAATCTCAACGTGAAACACTAAAGGAGGATTCATTATTACCATATACAATTTGGAAAATTTGTGAAAGGAAATCTCAACGTGAAATACTAAAGGAGGGTTCATTATAATCATATAAAATTTGGACAATTTTAATTTAAAATTCTATGGTGAAGAATCTTTATAAGTTCTTATATCTCATAACATAACGTGAGAGACACTATTTAGCAATCATAAAAAAATAAAAAATAAAAAAGAGGAAACAAAGAAAGACACTCTTTAACATTTTATTGGTATGTATATATATATATATATATATATATGTGTGTGTGTGTGTGTGTGTATATATATATATATATATATATATGTTAATAAAAATCTCGGAGCACAAACTTCTAGTTCATGCTAGAAAGATAGTGTACAATATTCGAAAGTGATGTTTGGATTTTCCATTAAATTAGATTTCCACATACTTTCATTATAGTATTTAATTGAAATTGAATTTGTTTCATCGATGGGAACATTTGATTAATTTAATTTTGATAGGCTTTTGTCAGTTCTCAAATTGGCAGTCTTTATGGGCATAACATTGGGCAAATTATTAATGTTGATTTTCTTCACTTATTATATTAATCTGATTTTATTTATAAGATATATTAATCTGAATTTAATTACGTGTTAAAAGAATATATTTGGGGGGGAGGGCGGGGGGGAGAAACTATATAGAAGACATTCTTGAAACATCTTTAAATATATAAACCAAGTTTTAAGCATGGAATAATTAATGGGGGAAAGCTATATAGAAGACATTCTTTGAAGCATCTTTAAATATATATATATATATATATATATATAAATAAATATAAACCAAGTTTTAAGCATGGAATAATTAATTATCCACTTTTTCTTTTTCTTACTTTTTTTGTTTTTTTTCTTTCAAGGCAGTACCACAGCAGGCTTCATTTTATAGTACAAAAACCGATGACATTGTGATCTCCACAACCATCAATTTAGCATTATAGAAGTTTGTTTGTCCTCCAACCATCAATTTAGTATTATAGATCGTTACTACACTACAAACGTACAACATGACCTGTTTCAACCTTTTTTTTTCAAGGGTTCACTAAAATTTGTCCAAATAAACATTAAAATATGACTATTATTAAATTTATTAAGGACCTTTGAAATAATTAACACAATCCTTGAAAGAATGACTATTACTAGATTTATTAAGGAATTTTGAAATAATTAACACAACCCTTGAAAGTATGACTATTACTAGATTTTTTCTTAGTTTTTATATATCCATAATGCCCTTATAAATTCCCTATAAAAATACCAATGCTAGGTTCCAACCAAGGTGTGAACACTCTTAACACACTTAGAAAAATTCTTCTTAACTGTAGCACCTGTTACCAGCCCCATTGGCTAGTTGTGGGTGTAATGAATATGTCTCTCTTGGTTGCAATTTCTATTCCAATGATGATCAGCTCATAAGTGTCTCATTCTAGCTGGGTCTTTGGACTTTGGTGACTCCCATCATAAGTTTTCTATTACCCACACTAAAAAAAGTAAAAATTCTTTTTGCTTTTTCTTTACTCTTTTGCTTTTATGACCTATACTCTTAGGGTGCGTTCGTTTGGAAGGAAAACAGGGAGGATGGAAAATAGAGGATGGAAAACAGGGTGGAAAATGCTGTTTTCCACTGTTCGTTTGGGGAAGGAAAATAGGGAGGATGGAAAACTCGAGAGAAAGTTTTCTCTCCGGGCCCACTTTTTTTTTCCTTCCAAATCGGAAGGAAAATCTGGAGAGAAAAGTTCTATAGCAGCACTTTTACAAAAATACCCTTTTTCTACCTATTTTTTTTAACATTTTTTTTTTCTTCTTTTTTTTTTCTTTTTCTTTCAACGTTGACCTGAAAATTTTTTTTTTTTTTACTGAACAACGTGAACAACGTTGTTCACTGAACAACGTTGTTCACTTTCTTTCTTCTTTTTTTTTTTTTTCTTCTTTTTCACTGAACAACGTTGTTCTTTCTTTTTCTTTTTTCACTGAACAACGTTGTTCTTTTTTTTTTTTTTTTTTTTTTTCAGTTGTTCTACGTTGCTCTTTTTTTTTTCTTTTTTCTTTTTTTTCAACGTTATTGAACATTGATGTTTTTTTTTTCTTTTCAACTTTATATATATGATGTGATAAATTTTATATTATTTAATGATTAAAAATAAATATGTTTCTTATATATTATGTAACAAGGGTATAATAGTCAATTTATATAAATTACATTTTCCATCCTTTCCTTTTTCTCTCCAACCGAACACAAGAGTTTTCCATCCTCCTACTTTTCCACTCTCCCAACCGAACACACAAGAGGAAAAACTAAATATTTTCCATCCTCCCACTTTTCCATCCTCTCACAATTTTCCATCCTCCCACTTTTCCATCCTATCACATAATTTTCATCAAAGTAAAACATATATCTCTCTTTTAACTCGAAGTAGGTTCATTGTAATTCCAAGTTACATAGTAAAAATGTTGTTATTAAATGCTTTATGTTTATGTTGTGGACATTGTCATTCAAGTTGAATCACGTTAAATCATTGTTTTTGATTTTCTCTTTCATCTTTTTCAATTACATAATTACATAATTACTCAATAACTTTAACAATGTCAATATTATATTATAGAACAAGCATGTTACCCCCAAAGTTAGTCTAGAGTTAGCCCAAAGTTTTCTAGTATATAAATTCAACACTGGATTCATTTTAATTAAACACATATACAGTAGATAGCCATTAAGGATTCTCGCTATAGACATAAACTTCAGGCTGAACCATATTAAATCCTTACTTTGCTTCCAATTTGTTTTTTTAATTATTTTTTGTTTATTTATTTTTCAATCACTCAACAACAATTCCAATAGTAAATCATATCTGTTTTCTATCCTTAAAGAAACACTCTCCCTTTTTGGCTTTGTGAAAGAAAATCTCAACGTGAAACACTAAAGGAGGATTCATTATTACCACATACAATTTGGAAAATTTGTGAAAGGAAATCTCAACGTGAAACACTAAAGCAGGGTTCATTATAATCAAATAAAATTTGGAAAATTTTAATTTAAAATTTTATGGTGAAGAATCTTTATAAGTTCTTATATATCATAACATAACGTGAAAGACGCTATTTAGCAATCATAAAAACAATAAAAAAAAAAAAAAAAAGAAGAGGAAACAAAGAAAGACACTCTTTAACATTTTATTGGTATATATATATGTTAATATGAACTGATTCAAGTCTTATGGGCAGTAAAATGTCGGAGCACAAACTTCTACTTCATGCTAGAAAGATAGCGTACAGTATTCGAAAGTGATGGTTTGGATTTTCCATTAAATTAGATTTCCAGAAATTTCATTATATAGTATTTAATTGAAATTGAATTTGTTTCATCGATGGGAACATTTGATTAATTTAGTTTTGATAGGTTTTTCCCAGTTCTCAACTTGGCAGTCTTTATGGACATAACATTGGGCAAATTATTAATGTTGATTTTCTTCACTTATTATATTAATCTGATTTTATTTATAAGGTATATTAATCTGAATTTAATTACGACGTAAAAGAAGATATTTCGGGGGGGGGGGGGGGGAGGGGAAAGCTATATAGAAGACAATCTTGAAACATATTTAAGCAATGGAATAATTATCCACTTTTTCTTTTACTTACTGCTTTTTCTTTTTGTTTTTGTCTTTCAAGGCAATACCACAGCTGGCTTTTTTTTTTTTTTTTTTTTTTTTTTTAGTACAAAAACCGCTGAACATTGTGATCTCCGCAACCATCAATTTAGCATTATACTAAAGTTTGTTTGTCCTCCAGCATGGACCCGGAGGAAATAACAATTCGCTGGTTGGTGGAAGATTTATACAATCAAATCAATAATGGTAAGTGGGAAACAGTTGTTGAGAGCTGTAGAAATGAGTACGACTTTTTTTGCAATCACAGCCTCAACGAGTTTGGGGAAACGGCATTGCACTTAGCTGTCTCCCATGGCCCAGAAAATATTGTTGAAGCCCTCGTACAAATAATTTCTCAAAAAGACTCAATCGAAGAGGTTCTAACAAAAAAAAATGATCAAGGGAATAACCCTTTGCATCTGGCAGCAGCAGCGGGGAGTCTGGGAAAGTGTATCTGCATTGCTGAAGCACTTCCATCATTGGGGAATGCACGTAACCAGATGGGTGAGACCCCTTTATTCTTGGCCGCTCTTCATGGTAAAACAGACATATTCCTTTGTCTCCAACACATCTGTAGTGAACACCTAGACGATTCCTACTATAGGAGAAATCGTGGAGAGACTATTCTACACTGTGCCATCAAGAGGGAGTGTTGGGGTAAGCATTTTTGCCGAAAGTTTCACTTCATCACCCTATTATCTTACTTATGAACTAATGTTTAATTTTAGGAAAAAGTTATGTTATAATTGAATGTTAATTTGACTAGTAAAGTTTTTAGTGGTTCAATCTTCATTTATATAAAAAACTAATTAGTATCTTGATATGATGATAAAAAAAAAAAAAAAAAGTAGAAAGAATAAAAAAAAAAAATGTTTCATCTTGAGAAAAGTAATGTTATCATAATGTTAAATAGATATGTAGAAAGAAAGTTGCTATATGTATAGTTATTATAAGTTTTATGGCAATTTTTTCACAATTGGCATGACTACTTTGTTTTCATTCCCTGCATATATTACAATCCAGCTCTCCATAATTTGATAGTCCATCATCTTAATTGTCAATAATTAACAAAAATCCTTCATCTCGCTCTTAATAATTCACTTAATTTATGCTTTACAATCTGTAGGATACTGCATGGTTTGATTTATTTATTAATTTTTCAATTTTAAACTTTTGTTATTTTGTACAACAACAAGCGTTAATCTCAAATTTATGTAGTTAGCTATGGTACACCTAGAGTGGGACCGATTATATTTACTTAACTACAAAACAATTGGGAGATGTTATATTTAACTTAATGAATGACCCTGTCAACTTGTAACAATATTGTAGAAAATTTTATTGCATATGCTAGCGAAATTGGCTGCTAATGGAGAGCTGCTAAAGTATAGTTTACTTTTTATACGTGGAAGACAGATTTGGCATATCGGATACTTCTCCAGGACAAGGACAATACCCTTGTTGCTTCTGTGGACGAGCATGGAATCTTGCCTCTCAATCTCATAGCAGATAAGCCTGCCGCCTTCAGAAGTGGTTGCCACCTTGGGTGGTGGAACGAGATCATGTATCATTGTTAGTATTTTTAAATTGTCAAGTTACACAAATCACAAGCATTCGAATATCGATTGATTGGAAATCAAAGTTGTACATGCATTACATGCTATTTTTGTATTTTTAAAAAAATTTATACGTCAACTTTTTTCGCAACTTATTAAGTAGACAAGTATTATTAACTTGCATAAATTTATATATATATATATATTTTTTTTTTTTTTTTTGATATTTGTTTATCATTAACAGCTGACCACCTCAACATAAGTGAAAGTATATTTAGAATTATATCTATCACCAACATTACATCTCATTATCCTGTATTGTTGTTTGGAAGGCATACCTGTTGATGATGTGCTCAAGCCAATCGATCCAGAGCAAATGATTGAAGGATGCAAGGGCAAAGAAAGTCCCCATTTTCCGGAGAATTACAAAACATGCGTCAACTTTTATCGATTGTTGGAAAAAATGGCTCGTGATGGTAGGTGAAGTGAATCCTTACTTTAAAATTAACTTATCTTAAAGGCATCACTAATGATAGAACACAATATCGAGGCAATTAAAGATCATTTTTAGACCCCCACACCATGGAAATAAATTTTTTTTAGGACCACTATACCATTTGGTAGATTCATGTTGCTTCTCCATTTCTTATGCCACGTGAACTTTTTCGGATAGTGAAAATTACATATGAAGCAAAGGCACTCTTCTATCATATGAGAAATTAAGTAAAATGAAAATTTTAAACATACCTTTTGCAATTTAATTTTACACACAAACTTGAATATAACTGTTGGAAAAAAATTCTATATAAATGTGAATAAATTTCAGCAAGTATAGTGGAAGCACAACCACACAAGAACACTGTGATTTACGTGGAAAACCATTTTTCTTTAAAATAAAAAAATCACGGGACAAACTTTAGATAATTTCACTAGATTATTATTTTTTTTTTTGAGAAAAATCCCCACGGGGTAACGAGTAATAGCAGATGTTAGTGGGTTTTAATTTCCATCTTTTATTTAGTTAGTGAATGATGTGTTAGTTTTTTATTAAAATAAAAAGAAATTTCAATTAAAAAAGTACTGGCGTAAGCCAAACCCACCAGCAATCTGTCCAAAAAGCTCATTTAATGAGCTCAACCAAAGTGTGGGCTAGACTCACGTGGTGCAATGCACCCAAAAATTACTTCACAAATGCATTTAAACAGAAAGATTAACACCTCTATAATACACAGCATACACAAAACCAAATGAAAAAAGTGAATTAACCTTGTAGCTCAATTGATATTTCTTAGTGTTTTCAATGGAGATATCCAGAATTCAAATGCTCTCACTCCAATTATTGGTGTATAAAGAAAAAGACTAAAGGAAACAAGTATTATTATTACCATTGTTATTTTCCTTTTTCTTCCTTTATTTGCACTATGCACTTAAGTTCAGCATTTAAGCTACTTTACTTTTCTAGTGTTTACCAAAGGAAAAGCGCTTAGCAAAGGCAGGAAAGCAGATGTAGAGAATGGATCGAATGCTACCGCTCAAGGTGAGGAATGCAAACTTTTAATCATTGTTTTTAAGCCTAGATCGGACCAATTGGTCCTACTGAATTAACCGGGAACTGGTTCTTAGAGCCCGGTTCATCCATGTTATTATTTTGGTAAAAATTGATGAAGTATGTTGCTGGCAGACTTGAACCTGCTCTTAGCAAGTGAAATAAAATCTCTAGCATGGAAACCATTGGGCCATGTACATCTTGTTGGTTAGGAATGCAAAATTAGTAAATATAAACCAATTTAAGTATCAAATTTATTAAAAATTAAATGACACATCATGGTTTGACCTTGGTTGAATCTCGGTCCGAGTTTAAAAATTTTGAACCTCTCCATTTCTCGGTTCATTAAACGGTTCGGGTTTTAAAACCATGCTTTTAATACGAGTGTTTTGAAACAGCTAAAGAATTCTACATTGGTTAGGTTTGAGATTTATTATAGGTTTATGTCCTCAATGGCAGTGACCTTCTTATATGATGCATGACCAAAGGAGTAATACCATATTGTAGACCTTTTTGTTTAAAGGGAAATGTTAATGAATGTCCTAAGGGCATTGGTTTAGCAACTATTTTTAGAAATATTTTTATGAGAAAATGAAAAGCAATTAATTGTGTTGACATCTTTTTATAATTCCTAAAAAAGTGGTGTTAAAACTTTCCTAATATAGTTTATTAACAATTGCTCTAAGTGCACTCGTTAATATGACCCTTGTTTAAATTAGGAAAATAAATATTTTAATGGTGGTTAATATCAGTGTATCATTTATATATATATATATATATATAAATTCTTTTATGAATTAATTTATTCTTTATAGTCAATAACATGAAGAATCTATATTGGTCTCACTTTGGCTAAAAATAAACATTCTAATTTGAAGATGTCCATGCAAAGTTAAGAGAGAGAAAAAAAAAATCATGTATATAAAACATATGTTGGTGTGTGTAGGCTTCGCTGCTTAAGCTCTATACAGCCACCGGCCACTTTTTAGATCTCCTCTACCATTTCATTGATTTATCCTTTGGAATCTAGCTAGGCACGTGACTCGATAATGCGGGTCTGATACTAACCATGTTTTGTTTTTGATTATTTGTTTGTATTTTTTAGGATTGTCTAGAATATAACTTTATTTCCTCCTTTTACAAATATTTAGGAGTATTTTAGTCAAAATTAAGTCCTTATATGTGGTAGAGTATTAATTAGAATCTATTTAAGAATATTTTCTGTTGATTTTTTCTTATTTTCTAAATTAATGGTTAACACAAATATGGTGTTTCTAGGATCTCTTAGCTGCTCTGCAATTTCTTTACTATAAAGCAGTTGTAGCCCATGGTATTAAGATTATTGACTAATAAAAATTTCACAGTATAGAAAATATTTTGCCCTTTGTAAGTTTTATATTTTTCCTTTTGGATTCAAGGAGCCCTGTCGTTGATTCAAGAGTTTATTCTTGAAAAAAAATGTATTTTGTTTCTTGTGGTGACCAACTATGTTAGTTAGTATCATACCCTTGTCATTTCACTTATTTGGAGGCTAAGGAACGAGACAGTGGCAGTTTCAACAATGGAGATTGTTAACAACATAAAGTGAGAGAGAGAGAGAGACTAATTAGTCTGTATATTGATGTGTGAAGAATAATGTACAATAAAGAGCCTTATATAAGCTAGGTATGTGTGCAGTACAAATAATATGAATAAACTACAAGTACAGTATACTGGGCTAAGTCTAATGGGCTAATCTAGTCTAAGCTATATACTAACATCCTCCCTCAATCTCGAGGTGGCAAGAAGGAAGCCAACTGGAGTTTGGATATAAGATCTCGAAGACGATCAGGTGGGTGAGTCTTGGTGAAAATATCAGCAGGCTGGTCAGCAGAGGAGATGGAGAACAACTTGAGATTGCCTCTCTTGATATGCTAGCGAGTGATGTGGTAGTCGATCTCAATGTGTTTGGTGCGTTTATGGAAGACATCATTATGAGCAATGTAGATAGCACTATGATTGTCACAATAAAGAGGAGTGGCAATAGGCTATGGAGCATCCATGTTAGCCAAAAGTCAGCGTAGCTAGACAAGCTCGTAGGTGGTGTCGGCAAGAGCACAATACTCAGCCCCAGTACTGGAACGGAAAACCACATCCTGCTTCTTGCTATGCCACGAGACAAGAGAAGTACCCAATAGGAAATAGAAACCAATGATAGAGCATCGATCAGTCGAATCACCTGCCCAGTCCGCATCTGAATAAGCATGAAGCTCAAGAGAAGACCATGAGGAGTAGTGGAGACCATGATAAAGTGTACCCTTGACATATCGGAGAATCCGAAGAACAACAACATAGTGGACAGAACGAGGGGCATCTATGAACTTACTAACCATACCCATGGCATGTGAAATGTCCAGACGAGTAATAGTGAGATAGATCAGACTACCAACCAACTGACGATAGAGAGTAGTATCAGATATAGTTTCAACATCTAAGGGTGTGAGCTTTGCATTGTATTCCAAAGGAGTGGAAACAGTTTTGTTGTCGGTGATACCAACTTTGGAGAGAAGATCAAAAGCATATTTAGCTTGGGAAAGATAATATCTATCAGAGGACGAGGTAACCTCAAGCCCAAGAAAATAGCTGTGAGTGCCTAGATCTTTCATCTCAAAATGCTGACTAAGGAAATGCTGAAGAAAGCGGATACCTGCAGAATCATCTCCAATAATAATCATATCATCAATATAAAGAAGAATAAGAGTGATACTAGTAGAGGATATTCGGACAAAGAGAGCAGTGTCGTGAGGATTCGAAGTGAAACCCTACTGAGCAACAACTGAGCTGAATTTTTCAAACCAAACTCGAGGAGCCTGCTTGAGGCCATAAAGAGCACGGCGAAGGCGACAAATTTGACTGCCTGAGTGTGGATAGCCAGGGGGTGGTTACATGTACACTTCTTCTTGGAGATCTCCATTGATGAAAGCATTCTTCACATCCATTTGATAAAGAGGCCAACGGCGAACAGCAGCCACAGCAATGAGACATCTGAAAGATGTAAGGCGAGCAACAGGAGCAAATGTTTCCTCATAGTCGATACCATACTCCTGAGTAAAGCCTTTGGCAACAAGGCGAGCCTTGTATAGTTCAACAGATCCATTAGCCTTGGTCTTGATCTTGTAAACCCACCTACAACCTACTATAGACTGACCAAGAGGCAAATTAACCATATCCCAAGTGTGATTCTTATGAAGGGCATCTAGTTCTTCGTTCATAGCTTGATGTCAAAGAGGGTCAGTACGGGCCTCACGATAAGTGTGAGGTTCATAGAGGGTGGTAAGAGCAAAAAAGCAGTGATAATCATTGAGATAAGGGGGAGGAATGCTTACCCGGGTGGAACGACGAAATTTAGTATCAACAGGAGACTTAGGAGAGGGTGGTGCCACAGGATCCAAGACAGGCGAGTCATATGCCGGGGATGGAACCGAAGATGAGTCGTCTAGAGACAGCCGATGTTGAAGAATTCTCCACAAGTTCAGGATAGAGAGAGAGGAAAAGATCAGTAAAAATGGGAGACTCTGAGGAAGAGGACGCAGGAAACTGCTGAAGACTCATGAAAGAACGATGTTGCCAAAACTCAACATGACGAGAGACACGAAGGCGATGAGAAATGGGATCATAGCAGCAAAACCCTTTTTGAGATACACCATAACCATAGAAACAACAGAGACAAGCACGAGGCTGGAGATTTGTTCGTTCATGAGGAGGAAGAGAAACAAAGCAAGCACAACCAAAAACCCGAAGAGAGGAGTAGTCAGGGGTTTGACTATAGAGAAGCTTGAATGGTGATTTGTTGTTTGTAGTTGGTGAAGGAATACGATTAATGGTGTACACAGCAATGAGTGTTGCCTCACCCTAAAAGCGCTCAAGAAGAGAGGCCGAAATGAGAAGGGTGCGAACAACATCAAGAATGTGATGATGTTTTCGTTCTGCATAACCATTTTGTTGAGAGGCGTAAGGACAAGACCACTGAGGAAGGGTACCATGACTGTCTAAAAAGGATAGGAAAGATTTATCATTATATTCTTGAGCATTATTTTAACGAAAGACTTTGATCGTGCAATTGAACTGTGTTTCAATCATTTTATGAAATGTGTGGTAAATAGACACAAGTTCAGACCTATGGTGAAGCAGATCCAAGTAAATCGAGAAAAATCATCCACAAATATGATAAAATATCTAGATCCCCCCTCAGTAGGAACCGGTGCAGGACCCTAAATATTAGAATGTATAAGATCAAAAGGTGCAGAAGAAAAGGAGTCACTATTATTAAAGGGCAATTTTGTTTATTTGCCAAAATGATAGGAAGTACAATCAAAATTTTGAAACATAATAGAACCTAAATGACCTTAAGAAGCTAACAACTAAAGACAAGATAAGGATGGTTGACTAAGACGAGCATGCCATAGATCAGGTGTGGGGGTGGTAGTGGTAGCAGCTGTAGAAACAACTTGTGAAGGAATCTTCAAATCATGAACCTCAAACATGCGACCAACCTTACGGCCTGTTCCAAGCACTTGACCCGTCCGGGAATCTTGCACATCCACACCATGATTAGTAAATAGAAGATCTATGCCTAATTCACAAAGTTGACCAACAGAAAGCAAATTAAGGGATAACTTTGGGATATGAAAAGTGTCATAAATGGATAAATAAGGAGAAGAGATTATTTCTTTATGACTAACAGGCATAGGAGTTCCATCAACAGCGTAAATGGTGATGGGGTGTTCTAAGGGTGCCTTATCAGAAATTGGGATTCATTAGGAGTCATATGGTTACCACATGCAGTATCAAAAAACCAAGGTTGTTTACCTAGGGTTACAGAAAGGGCAGTGGAAGTGCGGGACAAAACCTGTTGAACTACTGCCTCAATATCAGCTGTAGTAAGTGAGGAAGCCAAAGATGGACCTGTAGGAACCGATGGATTTGAAGGACATGTAGTAGCTACCTGAGGAAGAGAAGCTTTTTTATGCTCTTCCAAAAATTTCTGTAGTGTGCGACAAATTGAGATGTCATGGCCTTTGGCACGGCAAAACTCGCAGCGAGTACCTTTGAAAGATTGAGAGGTGGGACGCCTAGAGTTTATTTGTGGAGGAGTAGTGAATGCATCAATGGGAGGTTGTGGAGATGGTGTAGGCAATACATGATTAGATAATGACATGCGATGAGTAGGCCGACGGTTCTCCTCAGAAATAAGCTCTTTGACTGCAGCATCAAGAGAAAAAGTAGGAGACTGGCTAAGCAGAGAAGCCCTAGTAGGCTCAAAATCCTCACGTAAACCCATCATGAAGTATATAAATTTACGGCGATCTCGATATTTGACAAAGAGCTCAATGTCCTCAGAACACACTAGTGAAGGATCTGCAGCAGAGAGTTGTTTCCACATAGTGGAAGTCTGAGAATAAAAATCAGAAATAGACTGACCTCTCTCTTGGCATTTGATAAAGCTTTGATTCAATGTGGAACTCCAGGCTTGAATCATTAGTACAATTATAGCGATTGGCCAGAAATTTCCAAGCAACCTCAACAGTCTCAAGACGAGGAAGAAGATTATGAATGGAGGAAATAGATGTATTGATAAACCAAGACAAGATCTTACTCTGAATACTTTCACATTCCTCTAGGCGTTCTTCATAATCATCTGCTATAACAACAGTCTTAGAGGCATCTTTAGCAGCTGTGGCTTTGGACTTAATGTTTGGTACTGGCTTAGGAATTGAACCAATCACATATCTCCACAGTTTACGACTCTTGAGAAAGACAGTCATATTCTAAGACCATGCATGATAGCTTGTAGGACCATCCAACATAATGATGATAGGACGAATAATATCTCGTTCGTTTTATTGAGCCATCATAAATAAAATGACCAAAAAGTGGGATTTAGAGACCTCAGATGAAGAAACGAAGCCCAAATTGGAATCTATGCGAAAAATTGAGCAAGACAGGCCCTATTGAAAAATTTTGATTTTGGTCAAAGTCAACGATCAACGACTCGGTCACAGTCAACGGCTTGAGATGCTGACGTGTGCTGACGTGGAATGCTGATGTGGGATGATAACGTGGCATTGTGACGTCACTCTAGGGCTGACGTGGCAGGACGTGATACGAGCTGGCACGTGGGGCGCGTGGAAGCGCGTGACGGTGATGTTACCAGCGTGTGAGGCATGTGTGGGATACTGATGGCGCGTGGAAGCGCGTGCTTGAGAGGCAGGAACTTCAGCTGGCGCGTATGGGTGTGTGTGAGGTGGTTTCTGGCCGTTCTTGGTTGGGTTTTGCTTGGGATTGTCAAATCTATCAATCTGTGCCTTGACTTTGGCGGTTTGATCAAGAAAACTGACAAAATCTAAGTGTTCTAAGGGCTGTGGGTGTGATGGTGGTGACTCGCTTCTAACAGTGACTACTGGATGAAGGCGAGGGCAACGGAAGAATGCCAGAGATGTTCACAGGAACCAAAAAGTCAGAGGAAAGGCTCTGATACCATGTTAACAATATAAAGTGAAAGAGAGAAAGACTGAGTAGTCTGTATATTAACGTGTGAAGAATAATGTATAATAAAGAGCCTTATATAGGCTAGGTATGTGTGCAGTACAAGTAATATGAATAAATTACAAATACAGTATATTGGGCTAAGCCTAATTGGTTAATCTAGTCTAAGCTATACACTAACAGAGATCACGAAGAAGAAGTCCTTAGAAAGGACATTCCTTCGTTAGCAATGTGACACCTAGCAAGTACTACTTAGCATGCAACAAGCATTCACAGATATCCTCATATCCTTGCTAGCAAGGTGCTATTTGTCTAAGGAATATTTGTGCCACTAGGAATTCTGGAAACAATGTGGATAACTTTTTTGAAATATAGCTTGATCAAAACTCAAAAGCAATGATGTAAAACAGATAGCACAAACTTTCCTATGATAGATATTTTGAGATTTTCTTGCTAAGCTTGATTTTGCTAATTACTCCTTAAAACTCCACTACAAAAGGAAGCCACCATTTACTCCTCAATCATCAACTCAACTATACTAAATTCTATCTTCATTACTACTTCATAAATTAGCCTCTTAGTTCATATACCCCTTCATAAATATTTCCATACACTTGTCTACAAGCATTCTCCTCCATTCTCTCTAAAAATTCCAGCACCATAAAGGGCCTTAAAAGCCATGGCCGAAATTAGTTAAACAGCATCACCCCTCATTCAAATTTATACATATTTACCCATCCATCAAGCAACTCCGATCATTTATTATATATTCATCATTATGAGTATGACATGGTACAAAGAGATCTAGTTTGAATTATCTCTCTCCATGTTCTGTTTGTTTCGGCAATAATGTTTTCTTGAAAATGAGTTATTTTTCAAAAAATGTTTTCTATAAAACTATCTTATTTTCTTATATTTGGTAGTAACTTTATATGAGTTGAAAAATAATTTTTTAACTTCCCTTATTTAGTATACTGTAAGATAGAGTTGTTTTCCAAAAAGATTAGTAGAAAACAATCTCTAAAAATAAGTTATACTTTTTATGTTGATCAAAGATAGTTTTTCTTTGACTCATTTTTTTTAATGCGACCAAACACTAGAAAACATGAAAAACTCTCTTTACATAATATTTTTCATCAAAACAAACAGAGCATAAGTATTTCTCTTTTACTTGTAATCATTTAGATGAAATCATTAGTATTTGTTTATTACTTTTTCATTGAAGTTTATAATATATATATATATATATATATTTATATTTTACCATGGAATTCTCTCCTCATTTTGACTTGATAATAGAGGAGGAAACACAAGATTTTTCCAATGTGAACACATCCTTTAGCTTGTTTAAGAGCATCTGTAGCAGACGTGCTAAATGTGCCAAATGTCAAATATTTGGCACATTTAGCACATTAAACAAAAAAATAGAGATTTATCAGATGTTGCAAATGTTAAAAATTATGCAACATGCTACAATACCGTCACATATTTGTGACGGTACTGTAGCATGTTGCATAATTTTTTTATGACTATTTTATTCTCTTTTCTCTCTCAGTGGCTCTCTTCTCTCTTCTCTCTCACCGGTTCTCTTCTCTCTCACCTCTGTTCCTCTCCTCCATTTCTTCCATACTCGTTCCCTCACCGTCTGAAGCTGCCGCCGCCTATCTCGCCCAGCCACCGTTACTATCACGCAGCCACCGCAGCTCGATCTCGCCCAGTAGATGCCCAGCCGATCTCGCCGATCTCGCCTATCGCGCTTGAGAAGTCGCCGGTGTATCTCGATCTCGCCTGCCGCTATCTCGCCGTCCAGATCGAGGCGAGATCGAGGCAAATCGGTGGTGGCCGCAACAATTTCCGTTCACGTTTTTCCGTTTCGGTGGCCGCAACAATTTCGGTGCTGGCCTCTCCTCCATTTTTTCCGTTCACTTTTTTTTTTCCTGGTGATTGTGGCCGCAACAATTTTTTTTGGATGTTGTTGTAGTTGTAGTTGTCGTTGTTGGTGTTGTTGATGATGATGATGGGGGGGTGAATTTAATATATTATTTTAATGTGTAATAAATATTATTTTAATGTATAGAATTGAATAATAGAACATCTGATAAATGATATGTTATAAAATGATGTGGTAAAATAATAAAGTAGAATTTTGATGTTACAAAATGACATTTTTTTTTGTAACATCTGCTACGAATTCTCTAATAACTAGTCGTTGGACGTTTATCTTGTTTCGTTGTTGAACTATTATTCAAGTACTTGTTGTAGTGGGTCATCATTTGGGTTGACATCATTGCAGGAGTTACTTTTGAAACCTCGTTATAATTCTTGCTAGGTGTAATCTCTAGACTTAGAGCTAAAATGGGTCTATCACAATTCATTGATAGCATTTGGGTTATAATCTAAGCCCAACATCGAGTTTTGGGTTTGGCTTCCCAAAAATTATCATTTACAACAAAATGAACCCTTAAGAGCATTAGTATCAAGTGTGTTAAGTGTCAACTATTTGACATTTGACACACTAAACACCCAAAAAATTCCTTATGAGATGTGTCAAATGCCAAATAATTTTAGCATTTGTTAGAGTACAATCCCATTAATGATACTATAGGGACAAAAATGCTATAATTATTTATTAAACTTTTCTCCCTCTCTCTCTCTCTCTCTCTCTCCCCCTGTCTGTTGCTTCTCACTCTTCTCTCTTACTTTCTTCCTCTCTTCCTCTATCACTCTCTTCCTTAGCCACCACTGATCTACCACCCTCCACCGTTGATTTGCTACATCATGCCGGCGATCTCACCATCTTCCTAAGCCACAAGCTGCCGATTTGACCCTCCTTCTCAGCCACCCCGCCAATCGCCCTCCTCCTCAGCCATGTTGCCATCTCACTTGCTTCCTTTTTTTTTTTGTGGGTTTTCTTTTGTGGTTGTGGGTTGATTTTGATGGTTGTGGTGGCTGATTTTGGGGGGATGTGGGTCGATTTTAGTGGTTATGGTTACCGTGGTGGGTAGTGGTTGGATTGATTTTGGGTTTTGGTTACAGTGGTCGGTGGTAATTGGTTGATTTTGGGTGGTGGTGGGTTTGTGGTAGTGTTGGGCTGTGGGTGGTGGTGGGGTTCCAATTTGGTGGGTGGTTTATGGGTGGTGGTGGGGTTATGATCTAGTGGGTGGGCTGTGGGTAGTGGCATTGGTGTTGGTTGTGGGTTTTGAATTTATTTATTTGTTTATTTTATTTGTATGAGTTTTTTTAGGTTATTTATGTGTTGTACGTGTTATTTTAACGTGTTGGATGAAAAAATAAAACATCTGATGTAGGTAAATGGTAAAATAGTATGTTAAAATAAATAAAATAATTTTTTTTATTTGTGAAAATATAATTTTCTTAGCACAACTGATGCTGATGCTCTAACAGAGGTTTTCTATCCTTCCTTTGGGTTTTAGAATTCTTTTAATATATCAAAGAATTTATTCTTGAAGCAGACGTATCATGTTTCATTTTGACAACCATTGCATCATTCTTTATATACATAATGCGAAAAGTTAGACATGTCACATGTCGCAACCTTACTTATTTGCGCATTATAATGAACTGATTTTGTTTTGTAAAGGATCCCAAGCTAAAAGTGAAGGTTTGATTCAGAGATATTCTCGCGCATGCTATGACATTGCCATATTTGTATACACAGCAATATTGGTCATCGTTGGAGTTGGTACATCACTCTCTTTTTTTTGTTATTATTATTATTAATATTATTATTATTATTATTATTATTATTATTATTATTATTGATAATGTACTCTTTCTTTCTTTCTTGAATATATCCACATTTGTAACTTGGGAAATGTTATTTATACACATCTTGTGCTCATGCCTTGTACACCATTTGTTCGCACCGTTGATTTTGAGTTAATGTTTTATTTTGATAAGAGTGGTGTTTGTTTCACACACAGCCGTATATACAAGCAAAATTTGCATTAAAATAATGATTTCAGTGCAAATTTAATGGACTTACAATTTGAATATGGTGTATATGATACAGAGAAGATGTGTGCATGAAGTGTACAAGTTAATATGTTCATGTAGCTACATGTTACATGCATATTAATACATTTGCCTCTTCATAATATATATTCCCTTGTATGATTATTAGGATCAGATGAATTATTATTATTATTATTATTATTATTTCTTGATGAATAGGATCAGATGAATTAAAGAAGATAAAAGAGAAGCACGTTTTATCTCTTAGAGTCCTAAAACGTACTATCAAAGCTTTACCCCCAAATTATTACATTTTGGAAAAAGGGCAGAACCCTGGGCGGATACCCTTCCTCAAGGAACCTACTGTGGACGAAGTTATTGACAAGGACATCGGTTCATCCTCTGAAGACAAGTTTCCAATGGCTATCCACGATGATACGGACGAAAGCAAAAATATAGCACTCTTGGTAGTGGATAACAGACAACCCCAGGTACATCAGCTATTGCTTAAGAGAGAGTTACTTACAGAGACACAGCTGCAAAAATTGGATAAAGACGGGAACAACGCATTGCATCTTGCAGCGAAGCTATGGATAAGTTCATCCTCTAAAGAGGATGAGCTTAAGAAAAAAAAAGAGACATCCATATTGGCTGCGGCTAGAAATGGTATCACGGAAATAGTCGAGGAAATACTCAGCAAGTATTCAATGTCGATCCATGATGAGACGGACGAAGGCAAAAATATAGCACTCTTGGCAGTGGAGAACAGACAACCCCAGGTCTATCAGCTATTGCTCAAGAGAGGGTTACTGACAGAGACAATGCTGCAAAAATTGGATAAAGACGGGAACAACGCATTGCATCTTGCAGCGAAGCTAGGAATAAATAAGCCCTGGCTAATTCCTGGGGCCGCATTGCAAATGCAATGGGAAATCAAGTGGTACGAGGTATGAACTCAAAACCATCTTGAACTGCTTGATTTTTATTAAACAGCTTGCCTAGGCGTTTGACTGCTGCATGCCCTGAACCTTACATGAAATATAGCACATGTTGCAAATGCTGGCCTTCTACAAGTAGTTGAATCATGTTTCTTTACTGGGCAAATTACAATTTACTCATCTCTAATTTAACTGGAATTTAAGTTATTTATCTGTGATTTGAATTTTAATATTTTATCTACTTGAGGATATAAGTTAAGTTAGAGTTCCGTAACCTATTCCTGTTAAAAACAGAGCTAAGTAATTTTGCTCTACTTTTATATTTCTCTATTCAAAAAACTCAAAAAACATAAAAATACAAGATCAAATAAGATAAAAAAAAATATCCTAACGGAACACTTGCATTATGGGATTTCAAATCACAGGTAGACAACTTAAATTTTGATCAAACTTCAGGTGGTTGAAGTGTCAAATTTCAAATCACAAGTAGGTAATTTAAATTTCGGTCAATCTACGTGTGAGTAAACTGTAATTTGCCTTTCTTTATTTTATCATCAGATTAAGTGTGCGAATCACTGCATCTAATTTAATTAAAAGTGGAGCTCTTCTTAACATATATGCAACGCACCGTATCTAGGTGAGGGAGGTAGTGTTCAATATCTGCCAGGCCAATTTATAAGTAATGCGTTCTAATTAATTATAGAACATTGTCAAACATATTCCCTCAATGGGGTAGAGCAAAGTCTCTCTCTCTCTCTCTCTCTCTCTCTCTCTCTCTCTCTCTCTCTCTCTCTCTCTCTCTCTCTCTCTCTCTCTCTCTATATATATATATATATATTTGTTATTGATAATTTGATAGTTTGGAGAGAGGAGATTTGAATTCAGAACGTTTTTATTGGAAGTATTAAAAGGTGTAAGTTAATTAACAAACACTTGACAAAAATGCATATAAATGAACTTGGTGTTAAAAGTTAATAACTTGCATTTTGAAATGACAATAGTAACAGGGGTCTCTAGTTTAGGGGGCCTTAAGCAACTTATTTAAACTTTGTTATGCCTTAACCGAATAATAGATTGGGCATATTTTTGCAATATGGTAATTAAGGGTATATTAAGAAAATTCAATAGGGCAAGGTTTTCCTTCAAATATGTTTTAGCCCCAATGTGAAGGAAATCGGTATTACCAAATCACATAAATTTTTTAGATGATTTTCTCTATGTTCTCCGTCTTTTTATTTATTTATTTTTTATTTCCATTAAAATTGCTTTAAAATAATTGTACAACATTTGGTTTAATTCCATTGATTGACAATGCACTTCAAGTTTAGTTTGCTAACCAAAATTTTCATCATTGCAAGTATACTTTGTTATGAAATTGTTTAGAAACAATCTAAAACTGTATCTTTTTTAATTTTTATTTTTAATAAATGCAGTATGTGAAAAGAACCGTGCCACAATACCTACTTTACCAACCCAACAACGACAAGAAGATTCCGGCACAGTTATTCACTGAACACCACGAGAAACTCGTCCAAGAGGGAGGTGAATGGCTTAGCAAAACCTCTGAATCCTGCTCAGTTGTGGCTGCACTCATTGCCACTGTTGCCTTTGCAACATCAACCGCTATCCCAGGTGGTATCAAGGAGAGTAGCGGCTCACCAAACCTTGAAACGTATCCTGCATTTGACGTCTTTGCTGTGACCTCACTTGTCGCCCTGTGCTTCTCTGTCACAGCCTTGTTCTTGTTTCTTGCTATCCTCACTTCCAGATACCAAGAAAAAGATTTCCGTAGCGACTTACCAAGGAAACTTCTGCTTGGATTAACTTCACTCTTCGTGTCCATTGCATCGATGTTAGTCTCTTTTTGTGCAGGACATTTCTTTGTGCTTAAAGATAAATTAAAAAACAAGGCGCTACCAGTGTATGCAGTGACATGCTTGCCTATAACGTTCTATGCCATTGCACAGTTTCCGCTCTATTTTGATCTTGTAAGGACTTATTTCAGGAAGGTGCCTCGGTCGAGCCACAAGGTGTTTTCTCTCTAAGGTGTTTTTTTCTACATTTTATAGCTGTGTGTTTCATTGTTTTACTTGGGTGGGGGATTGAGAAATCCACTGTTTGTCTAAGGTGTTCTGTGTTTAGCAACTATATCTGTTTGTGTGTGTCTTTATGCCCAAGTGTGTCGGGCCTGGATTTTAAACTACATGAAATGTTAAGACTTTCGAATTTAAGTAATGAATAACTGAGCTCTCTCTCTCTCTCTCTCTCTCTCAAGAAATATACCTCGTGACATGATGCCCTTATACAAAATAATAAGGCATATTTTCACTTTATTGCAAGTGGAGTAGTCTTACAAATATCATGGGTTTTAATGGACGATCTGTAAATTTCTATAATTACGTGCTTATTTTTAAGCCAACCAAGTGGTGAAACCTTCTTTCAATACCTCTGCAAAATATAATTACATTAATGAAATATTGTTCCCAGATTACCTTAGGATGAATTTATACCAATAATAAAAGCGTTATATTGGGAGGAGATGTAAAAAAGTATTAGTTGACAAGGCACCAAATACTCCTTAAATTCTAAATGAAAGATTTTTTTTTTTTTTCAAAATTTTTGTAACAATGTAGCATAAGTCTCTCTCTCTCTCTCTCTCTCTCTCTCTCTCTTAAATTTTAAAAACCCTAAAATTTCATACAAAATGATGTAGTATATTTTTTAATTTAAAAAACACAAATACAACACCGATAAATTACCACACCCAATTCCATAGATAAATTTTAGCTAACAATATTGTGTATATTATATAATAAATTAAATTTGTGTCTTAAATACTTAGTCGTATACTCTTATTAAATGGGCATCTTCTCTCGATATGCTTTTTAGTTGGTTTTTTTTTTTTTCCCTTCTATAGATATTCTCTTTTTGCAATGTGACGTATTATAAGAATATTAATATATATATATATATATATATATTTGAGATGTTATTTCAACTCATAACATTATAAGTGATTTTATTAGAGCATAATTCTAAAACTTAAATCCATATTCCATCAAATTTATATCAAACAATTTATAATAATAACTAGTCTTTGAATTCGTCAATTTTAAATCTTCAAATTCAATGAAAATTATAAGTGAATTTCAAAGTTCAACTATTTTCAAAATCACGAAAATTGTTTCCAGAAACTATATACTAATGCATACTAAATGACAATTAGTGTGACTAATGTCAAATATTCAACATTTCATTTTTTGTAATATAATTAACTTCAAAGGCTATTAAAGAAGTTATGAAACATTTGTTATATTGGTAAGTTACACATGAATCTAGTGAGTCTTAAACCTACAACTCACTTTTTATCCTATTATTATGAGAGAATAAGCATTGGTTGAGTTACAGGTTACTGAAGAAAGAATTGTGAAACATGAAATGTAGATAAAGAACCATATATATACATACCTGAAAAATAATTACTATATATATGTTAAGTGCAAGCCAGACCTACTCTTGCTAATCAATGTCAGGTGACAACCAGAGTTCCCCCAAACACTTCAGCGGGTTAGAATTACCCTTAAATTGAGGGTTTCTTTAGAGTTCCATAGAAGTGGTCAAGGGAACTCTAGGGGACAACTGACCTTTCCTTTCTATTATTTTGGTTTATTTTTTGTTCTTGGCAAAGCAATGTAAACCAAACCTACTAAAATTTATAGAAAAAGTTCTTTATCTTCATCATGATTCAGTAAAGGATGCCTTGGGGTACGAGAGAACCATTAGAGATAGAAAATATCCACATACATGGACAAAAAATTGAACCTGGACAGAATAATGGGTCACATGAAGGGTAGAGAATAAAAATTTCAGTTGAGTAGCCAGAACTTTTCGGCTTACCCAAACTTGTTCAAACTTTTCATCTCTATGGTCTGTCATTTTTCCTCATATATATGTTATACGGAGTACAAAATAGTACATGCTTGAAGCACGTATATTAGTCCAATACATTAGTATTACAATACATACATTCAAGTCACATAGCTCGAATACTTGACGAATTGTCATGAAATATATGTGTGGTCCTGTACACACCTTGTCGTTTTAGTGCACCACTTGACAAAACTTTCTAGTAATAGCTAGCGCTGATTCACATTAGAAAGCCTCTATGTGATCACAATGGGGGTGTACGTATATACCAGAATCCAGTCAATAGTCGCTTTATATCAATGAAAAAAGATGGAAACGAATGGCTCTAATGATGATAGAGTGTGAAAATGTGCAATGGGCACATGGCCACTCGTCTTGATATTATTCTCTCAACCTTCAATTTAGCCCACTTTTTCGTCTAGATTCACTTTCTACAGCTTTATTATCCCCTTAGATTTCTCAACTATCAAGGCAAAGTATAGAGCAACGAATTGCAAAGATGCATGGGAAACTAGTTTGCTATAAATAGTAGACTAAATTGGTACTCATAACCCTGTATATAGAGCCAGAGCCAGCAAAACTATTTTGGTAATTCCATATATTTGTATGGAAAATGTTAACAAGTGCTGTACAGCACTTGTTAATAATCCATTTTAAGAAAGTTTTGATACCACTTTTATGGGAAATGAAAAAAAAGTAATTAATATTTTGACAGCTTTTTTCATTTCCCATAAAAATGATATCAAAACTTTCTTAAAATAGATTATTAACAAGTGCTGTACAGCACTTGTTAACATTTTTCGTACAAATATATGGAAGTACCAAAACATGCATCTAGGGTGGCTGTATAATAGATGCAATTGATGTAACTGCTCAAGGCCCCTAAATAAAAGAAACCATTCACTTGTAAAAAAAAAAATTTATATATATAATATATTTATCTATATATTTTAATTATAAAAATAAATTAAATATTTTTATTAGTCAATAAAATGCATTAAAAAGGTCCTATTGTATCTTAAAATGTAAAAGATTAAAAAGGAAAAAAACAAAAAAATAGTCAAACTTTAGCTAACAAAATTAAATTTTAGGAGACAAATTTATTAAACTCATTCTTAAAATATGCTAAAATCAAAATTAATATCAGACAAATTAATTAATAATATAACATAATTATCTTGAAATATACTTAAATAAAAATTATAAATTTCTAAAACAAAAGAAAAAATCTCTCGTCTCTTTATTTCTCTTCCTCTCGATCTATATTCTTACATTTCTTTTCTTCATCTATATTCTTGATCTTTTCCTATCAGCTTAGTCATTCTTTGTAATAGGCTAAGCTTGAAATCATTCTTTGCTCACTGCTCTTCACAGTAAATTCAAGATTGAAGAGGTGTTAGTGTGGGCATAGCAGAGGCAACCCCTCTCAACCTCTCTATCTTTCTGATATTCAACATTGAAAAGTTTGCCTTTTATTCAAGTCAAATATTTTGAATTATATATTTTTTAATCTGTTTGATTGATGACCTGATAGGACAACACGCTATTCTTGCGCTCTTGCACAGCTCATTGCCCACAGCACTGCACTTAACACAGTGCACACCTGCACATGAGCACATGTTGATTCTGACGAGCCATTAGCCATAAGCCCATAGTACACTGTTCACACTTCACAGTTGGCCTCCACATGCCACATGCCACACAGCCACACACTAACCCATCCACACCCACACTCACACTCGTTGTATACGCACACACCCACTATATCTTTTACCTTTTTTTTTTTTTTTTTAATTTATCAATTTTTATAAGTTATCACATTTATTAATAATTTGATGTCTATTATATCAACTCATTTGTATTATAATGATACCAATTTATTGAACTATGTAATAAATTAATTTTATTTGTAGCGGTTTAGACTTTAAAGTATAAAGTGGTCACAACTTTAGAAAAATTGTAATAACCAAGTTTTGTTATTCTATACTTTAAATTTTATTTTTAGTTAAATTATTATTTTTAATTATAAATTGTGTTTTATTTATCTATAAATATTTTTTCTTTATAAATGTTTAATAGATTTTAAATAAAAATAAAAAAATTTAATAAATATTATTTAATTAATACTTAAATAAAAAAAATACTTTAAAATTTTCGCCTAAGACCTTCAAAGTTGTTGAGGTGACTCTACATGCATCCAGTGTCCCCTGGAGTTCCCTTGACCACTTCACTAGGGATTCAATCCCTTAATTAATGACCCTTGCTACTGAAGTGTTTGGGAGAACTCCTGGTGTCACTTGATGCTCAGCAAACAAAAACAAAATGGGTCTTTCTTATTATAGCAAGTGGGTTAGGGATTTTTAGCCAGAAAAGAGAGAAGAAAAAAGAATGAGGTTAATTAGCAGGGACAATAGTAATTAATAAGCTTCCCCATTGATGATATTATTCCTTCAAATTTAGTTCAAAGTATTAGGTGTTTCAGTTTATGTTGCAATGCTCCTCATCTTAGAGAAACTTTGTATCTTTGCTCTTTCGACTATATACTGCCTGTTTTGTTTTAACTATCTTCGCTGTTTCCTTTTTTTTGTTCTTTGCACATTTTAGTCTCTTTCTACTTTACATATTCTTTAATGCAACACACACACACACACACATATATATATATAAAGTTTAGAATAGTGTTGTTGGATTATTTTGATAAAAATATTATTATTATTTTTTTTAAATGTTCTTCTAATAGAATTGTTACGTTGCTGGCTATATGAGTTTCTTTGTTACACAGTTGAATTTTAATTGAAATAATTGTCAGTTTTATTTTCTTTATGACTAAATTTATTTTTGAAAATAAAAACCTTCTATTATGAGTTGGGTGACGAGTATAATTTGCAATTTTTGGTGGGGACAAAGGAAAGATGAAAAGAAGATAGTTTGGCTTAGATGGAAGAAGATGTGTCAATCGAGGGCTAACGGAGTAATGGGTTTTAAAAAGCTACAACAATTTAATCTGGCTCTTTTTGCAAAATAAGGATGGAGGCTTCAAAGTGGTCAGAACGCACTGATGTACAAGGTCTCAAAGGCTAAGTATTTCCTACGATGTGATTTTGTTGAAGCTAAAATTGGTAGTAATCCTTCTTACACTTGGCCGAGTATTATGGCTGCACAACATGTGGTGAAGAAGGGTTTAAGGTGGAGGGTAGGGAATGGGGAACGAATCTGGGTATGGGAGGATAGATGGTTACCATTATCTTCCACGTACAAGGTGGTGTCTCCCAATACTTTCTGCATGCTGACACTCGGGTAAGTGAGCTGATTGATTCAGCCAGCGCCAGTTGGAAGTCCACTGTCATTGATGCTTTGTTCTTGTCTCATGAAGCTGAAACAATAAAGAGCATTCCTCTAAGCTCTCGGCTGCCTGAGGATTGACTGATCTAGGCACTGTCTTCTAATGGTCAGTTCAGCGTGCGTAGTGCCTATTCTTTAGCTGTGACACTTTCCCAAGCTGCCAACAGGGGTGCTAGTTCGGACACAAGTCTGGTTAGGAGATTTTGGAGGCAAGTTTGGAGTTTACCTGTACCACATAAGACACGCCACTTTGTGTGGAGAGCTTGCCGTGAGGCACTTCCTACAAAGGTCAATCTTGCTCGAAGGAAGGTGGTGATGGATAGCACCTGCGATGTGTGTGGTTTGATGGCTGAGTCTACGGGTCATGTGCTATGGGATTGCGCTAAGGCATAGGAGGAGTGGTCATGCTCCAAACTGGTGGGTCTGTCTGATCAGTCCGAATGTTTTTCTTTCATGGACCTGTTGTGGAAGATGATAATCATTGATCGGGTTGAGGAGGAGAAGGTAGCTAGGATGGTCACCATAGCTTGGGCGTTGTGCGGTTTAATCGGAATGAAATCAGACTCGATGGTGCAAGGAAGGCTGGCAAGGATGTGGTGAGGTGGGCGACACATTATCTGGAGGAATACTGGGTAGCGATTGAGAAGGAGCAGTCTACACCAGTGGTGGCTGAGAGGGCTGTGTCTTGGCTACCTCCTCGGACAAATTGGTTTAAGAATAATGTCGATGGGGCTGTGTTTGCATCTCAGAAGGCAGCGGGTTTGGATGTTATTATCAGGGATGATAGAGGAAGAGTGGAGGCAGCGATGAGCAAGAAAATTTTGGTCCATTGGGTGCGTTGGAGGTAGAGGCCAAAGATTTTGAAGCTGGCTTGCTCCTTGCCAAGGACATTGGTGTCCAAGATGTTATTTTGGGGGGTGACTATTTAGTTATTTACAGTGCTCTTTGTGAAGCTTCCTTACCGCCTTCATCAGTAGCTTCGGTTGTGTTAGGGACGATGGATCTGTGCAAAGAGTTTAGGCGGATTGAATTTTCTCATGTTAAAAGGAAGGGCAATAGATCAGCCTATTTATTAGCTAAATATGTTGTAGGCATAGATGATTATTTTGTTTGGATGGGAAAGAATCTTGCTTTCTTGAGCAAGCTCTTTCACACGATATACTCTCTTGATTTTTTCTGAATAAAGTTCTAAGTTTCTTATCAAAAAAAAAAAAAAAAAAAAAAAGAAAAGAAAAGAAAAGATTTTCTTATAGGGATAATTACAGTAAACCCACCTGTGCTATGGCCTGTTTTCACTTTGCCTACCCGTGGTTTAAAACTTTACACTTTGCCCACCTGAAGTGCCTTTCGTTAGGGATCTGTTACCTACCTCCTCCTTTGCCATTAGAAAAACACATTTTTACGAAAAAACAAACATAACAAAGATCAAAAAGTTAAAATTTTTTATTGCTTAAGAAATTCTTTGAGAACAGAACAGTTTGCAAAAGGCATTAGAGAGAACCCAGTTTGCAAAACCCAAAGGCCTCGACGTAGAGAGACAACCCAGTTTGCAAAACCCAAAGGCCTTGCAAGCAGAAGGCAGCCCTGAGTCCCATAACGGCAATAAAGAGCTTGGGCTGGCAGGCGAGGATTAGACAAAGGAGAGAGACGAGAGTGGAGATTCGCGCGGAGATGGTGTCGCAGTTGGCTTGGAGATCGGAGGTCTGGACGGTGGCGGCGGTGGAGGAGACGGAGTATTGCAAGAAGAAAACGACGGAGCCGAGTGCGAAGAAGAGATCGGGAGGGAGAGGGAGGAGGGAGGAAGGGGAGTCGGAGAGGAGGAGGAAGACGGAGAGGAGGAGGAAGAGGAAGAGGACGGCGGCGGATTGGAGGGAAGTGAAGCGGTGGACGGGGGTGTGGCCTTTGATGAGTGGGTCGGATTTAGTGGATAAGAGGAGTTGGTGAGCGAAAGCGATGATAAGGCAGAGGATGACGAGGTAGAGTTGAAGGTGTCTGAGGCAATTGTGAGGGAAAGGGTGGAAGGGTTTGGCAAAGTAGGACTGTTGTGGAGATTTGAGGTAGTTTAATGGAAGGGTTTGGCAAAGGCGGTGGACTGTTTGGTGCTGATCAGATGGTATAGCCTTAATGATACCAACGCCGATGATGAGAATATTTGGTACATTAGGGCTGCCATTTTTGTTTTTGTTTTTCAAAACATACACACACACACACAATGACAATGAAAGAGAGACTGAGATTTCTGCAAACTGTTTTGTTCTCAAAGAATTTCTTAAGCAATAAAAAATTTTAACTTTTTGATCTTTGTTATGTCTGTTTTTTCGTAAAAATGTGTTTTTCTAACGGCAAAGGGAGAGGTGGGTAACAGATCCCTAACGGAAGGCTCCTCAGGTGGGCAAAGTGTAAAGTTTTAAACCACGGGTAGGCAAAGTGAAAACGGGCCATAGCACAAGTGGGTTTACTGTAATTATCCATTTTCTTATATATGTTTCTTCTCGTATATTCAGACGTCTTTTATATGGAATTTATATTGGTATATATAAATGTTTGTTTTTTCAATTAATGGGAAGTCAAAACATCAAAAATATAATATTGATATATTATTTTATCAGCCACGTTATTGACTATGATTTATTAGCATTATGACAATAAAAATGAATTTAAAAATGGTTGATCGCTTAGTCCAAATCTTCTGTCTCATCAATTGTGCTCCACTTCATGCTTCACCAATGAAACTTAGACAGCTAACCTCTCTCATTAAATGAGATACTCTGACTTTAACACTCACATTACTGACGTAAACATCAAAATCCCTTTCTTTCTTTTTTTTTCTTCTGTAGCTTTTGTTTCTTCTCTGTTTCCGGCTTTTTTTTTTGTTTTTGTTTACGTACCCCTATGTGGTTGACTTTAATAAGAACTCTTTTGTGTTTTGTTTCTTGCTGCGCTTTTGTTTTTGATTTGGACTCTTCCCTCTATTGTCTCATTGTATACCTATCTTTCTCCCAAAGTTTTATTGTCCACTGCCACAGAGATTCCTTTTGTCCTATAGGTGCAGATTTGTTTCAACTTTTGAGAGACTCCTGCTGAAACAAGCAACCTTCAAGGCTTTTATGTATTGTTTAGTCATAGAGTAAGTTCTCTCTTTTTGGTTTTGTGGGGGCAAAGGGCCAACAATGGGCTATCGTGGGGGCAAAGGGCCAACAGGAGAATTGGGCCTGCGCTTTGGGCCCAATACCCATGACGAGGATAGTGATCTGTCCGAGGACGGCCTCATTTAACCCGCGGCGCCCGAAATGGACAGTGTGGAATATAAATCCAAGTTGAAAGACCCAAAGAACAGCGCCGAGGATAACGCCATCTCGGATACTCGAGATGGAAATGAACTCCGAAGCTCTTCCGGTCAGAAGAAACGTCCCAGAAGGTCCCGCTGGCCTAGATGGATGTAAGAGATATGCACACCAGAAACATCCAGAGAAATATCAAGAAGAAAGGCTGCCAACCCCGCATTGAATGACTCTGCAGCTAATTCCCTGGCCGCATTTATGTGGAGAAGACACATGAACAGTGCAATCTTGGCTACCGCAACTCACAGAAGGTCAAAAAGGGGCGCAGGGTAGGACAAGCACTCAAGTGAAGATCCGGATGTTCAACAAATGTAGAATCAGGATGATGTGGAAGGATATATATAATGTGAATGAACTCCTCTTAGAAGGGAGGATAGAACAAAAGAAGAGATATACAAAGACGAATCTCCTCGGACTTAGACCAAGGACAGTTTCTTAAATTTAAACCCTTCATCTCATTCTCCTTAAGACCCGAATTCATCTTATTAATCATCTAAACCGATCTGGCGTAGCTTTCCTTTCCCACTCTCTATAAATTCATTGTTTCTGGGCACTTTGGGTCGGTCCATACAATCTTGGGCCTAAAGAACGGAACTCGTGTCCTTACAATTGGCGCCGTCTGTGGGAAGCTACTTGACTAGATTGTTAGATTCTCAAGCATGGCCGCTCCGGGTCCGCACCGCTTGGAGTCTATGGGTTCTCAACCGGAAGAACATCTTCAGGAAGGCCAGGAGGGAAGCGTACATACCACCCACTCTGGCGAAGGTCAATTTAGAGGCGATAACCAAATCTCTCAGGATGAGCGCGCTAAAGCCATGCAGAAGGAGATCGACTACTTGAAGAAGAAGCTACGACGGAAACGAAAGAGGAAGAGCCCTTCAGCTTCCGATCCTTCCTCAGATAGCGAGGGGGATGACGACTACAGGCGCAGATCACGAACACCCCTGAGCGAAACCTTTTCGTATGATAAGGACTACCGCCGAGAATACGGGGGAGAAGGCTCGTCTTCAAGGGATTTAGGAAGTGATGCCATGAGCAAAGCCCTCAACCGGATATCCAAATCTCCCTTTACGCGTAAGATCGATCGGGGACGACTCCCCAAGCGGTTTACCCAGCCAACGTTCACTTTCTATAACGGCCGTACAGACCCGGTCGAGCATGTTAGCTATTTCAACCAGAAAATGGCGGTGTACTCCAATAATGAGACTTTAATGTGTAAGGTGTTCCCGTCTAGTTTGGGACCTGTGGCGATGAAATGGTTTGATGGCCTACGAACGGATTCCATCGACTCTTTCAAAGAACTCACCCAAGCGTTCGGATCCCGCTTCGTCACGTGTAGTAGAGTCCCTCGGCCACTGGACTCCCTGCTGTCTTTGTCCATGAGAGAGGGAGAAACCCTGAAAACGTACTCGGACCGGTACTGGGAGATGTTCAATGAGATCGAGGGGAATTTCGATGATGTGGCGGTTAGAACTTTTAAGGTCGGCTTGCCAACCGGTCATGGATTGCGTAGGTCTTTAATAGGAAAGCCGGTCACCAGTGTCCGCCAGCTCATGGATCGCATCGACAAGTACAAAAGAGTTGAGGAAGATCAGCAGCAAGAAAAAGTGAAGGGTAAGGTTATCCCTCTGGAGAGAAGGGATTTCAGGTCGGATCGTTATGGTAATGACCGACCACGGCGAGAATTTGGAGGCGAAACCAGGCCCAGGTCCTCCCAAGCCGTTAATACTGTGTTCCGAGAATCAGTGCACCAAGTCCTGGAGAAGATCAAGAACGAGCCATACTTTAGATGGTCGAATAAGATGAGTGGGGACGCCACTAAGCGGAACCAGAGCCTACATTGTCAATATCATAGAGAGCGCGGGCATACGACTGAGGATTGCAGGACTCTATGGAGCCACTTGCAGCGACTGATCCAAGAGGGCAGATTGAATCAGTTCTTAGTTCAGCCAAACGGACCGGGAAGCCAGACAAGCTCGGGGGTCCAGAGCAATAACCTCTCGAGACCCCCCTTAGGAACAATTCACGTCATCCTCGCTGCGCCGGGCAGGATAGGGTCATGCCCCTCCAGGATAATGATGGTAGCCGGGTCGTACCCGGGCGACCTCGAGCAAGGACCCAAAGGGGCCCGAACGAGTCCGCGGCCGGCACTGAGCTTCTCGGACGAGGACAAGGCGGGGACCATTCAGCCCCACGATGATGCCCTGGTCGTGACCCTCAGGATAGGGGGCTATGATGTGAAAAGGGTACTGGTTGACCAAGGCAGCGGGGCTGAGATTATGTATCCAGATCTGTATAACGGCCTCAACCTCAAGCAGGAGGATCTCTCCAGCTATGACTCGCCTCTGGTCGGCTTTGACGGGAAGGTGGTCATTCCGAGAGGTCAAATCAGATTGCCGGTCCAGGCCGGCTCCAAGGTGGTAGAGGTGGACTTCATAGTGGTGGATGCTTTTTCCCCATACACTGCTATCATGGCGCGACCCTGGCTTCACGCCCTTGGGGCAGTTTCTTCTACTCTTCATCTCAAAGTGAAGTACCCATCAGGAGACCAATTTGAGGAGTTACTTGGAAGCCAATCGGTAGCCAGACAATGTTTGATAGCGGCTATCACGTACCAGCCTGACTCGGAGTCCTCGACTTCGGCCCTCAGGGACTTCTAGCAATTACAGCCCACGGTCTCAGCGTCCGGTGAGGAGGCCGAGGATGTGAAGTGCGAAGACTTGGAGAAAGTCCTCGTTGATAATGATCCTGAGAAGTTCTTTCAGATCGGCGCCCAACTACCTCTCCACGAGAAGGAAGAGCTGGTGCAATTCCTTAGGGGGAATATCGATGTATTCGCGTGGAACGCTTAAGAAGCACCCGGAGTAGACCCGAGTTTCATCTGCCACCGTTTGAATGTGAATCCATCCGTCACTCCTAAAAAACAACCTCCTCGGCGCTCTTCAAGAGAACACTCTGATGCTGTTAAAGAAGAAGTGGCCAAGCTTAAGCAGGCTGGGGCTATTAAAGAAGTGTTCTATCCCGACTGGTTGGCTAACACTGTCGTGGTGAAGAAAAAGAGCGGTAAATGGCGTGTATGCTTGGATTACACGGATCTGAACAAGGCCTACCCAAAGGATCCCTTCCCCATGCCTCGAATTGACCAACTGGTCGATGCGACCGTAGGACATCCTCGGATGAGCTTCTTGGATGCCTTCCAAGGTTACCACCAAATACCACTGGCCGTAGAAGACCAGGAGAAGACAGCCTTCGTCACCCCTATTGGCAACTACCATTACAAAGTGATGCCCTTTGGACTTAAAAATGCGGGGTCTACGTACCAGAGGATAATGACACGGATGTTCGAGCCACAACTGGGGAAGAATATCGAGATCTACATTAATGACATGGTTGTCAAGAGCAAGGAGGAATCTGGCCATATCGCCGACCTCGGAGGCATTTTTGGAATCCTGAGAGAGCACAAATTACGACTCAACGCCTCTAAGTGCTCTTTCGGGGTGGGGTCCGGGAGATTCCTGGGCTATATGGTCACCCACCGAGGGATTGAGGTCAACCCGAGCCAGATCCGAGCCATTAGTAAGCTGCAACCGCCTCGGAATCCCAAGGAGGTACAAAGGCTGATGGGAATTATTACTGCTTTGAATCGCTTCATAGCCCGATCTGCTGACAGATGCAAACCTTTCTACCGCCTACTAAACAAGTGGAAGAATTTTGAATGGACCGAAGAGTGTGCTGCGGCCTTTCAGCAATTGAAAGATTATCTTTCTCGGCCACCAATAATGTCCAAACCTGAGGCGGACGAGGTCCTATTCGCATATATTGCAGTGGCCGTCTATGCTATAAGCCTAGTATTGTTGAGGGTTGACGATGGAGTGCAAAGGCCTGTCTATTATATAAGTAAGTCCCTCCACGAGGCCGAGGTCAGATACCTGCCGTTGGAAAAGGCCATCCTGGCCGTAGTGCACACCACATGCAAATTGCCGCATTATTTTCAGGCGCATACAGTTGTTGTCTTAACCCAACTGCCACTGAAGGCCTTGCTGCGAAGCGCTGATTATACGGGGAGAGTTGCGAGATGGGGAGCAAGACTGGGGGCCTACGACATCAAGTACATGCCACGCACCTCCATAAAGGGCCAGGTCCTCGCCGATCTTCTGGCTGACTTTGCCGAGACGCTAATAGAAGAAGACAAAAGTGAACATCACATGGATGAAAATTCAGTTGGAATAATCTCCATAGAGCGAGCATCGCCATGGAAGGTATACGTCGATGATGCATCAAACCTCAAGGGATTCGGAGTGGGACTGGTTTTAATCTCGCCCGAGAACATCACGATCGAAAAATCGCTAAGACTTGGGTTCCTCGCCATAAACAACAAGACGGAATACGAAGCTCTACTAGTCGGTATGGCCATGGTCCAAAAGATGGGAGGAAAGGATGTAGACATATTCTCGGATTCCCAGCTGGTGGTAGGCCAGGTCCGAGGAGAGTTAGAAGCTAGGGACCCGAGAATGCAAGAATACCTTAATCAGGTCAGGCATCTACAGCCCGGATTCAAATCCTTTAACTTGATGCAGATTCCTAGAAGCAGAAACGCGCATGCAGACTCACTTGCGACGTTGGCAACCTCCTCCGCACAGGGTTTGCCGAGGGTCATTCTCGTCGAAGATCTCCTGCAACCCCGTGGGCCGAGGAAGGAGGTGTCCACCATTCACCAGGCAAGAGCGGGCCCCAGCTGGATGGATCCTATTATTCAATTTCTCAGAGACGATTCCCTGCCCGAGACTAAACTAGAAGCCGATAAAGTACGAAGGAAGGCCCCTCGATTCTAGCTTTCCGAGGACCTCAAGCTGTACAAAAGGTCTTTCTCCGGACCATACTTGCTGTGCATACATCCAGAGGCAGTAGAAGTTCTCCTGGAAGAACTACATGAGGGAATTTGTGGAAGCCACACGGGGGGCAGATCCTTGTCTCATCGAGCCCTCACCCAAGGGTATTGGTGGCCCAACATGCACAGGGAAGCTCAAGAGTACGTGAGGAAATGCGACCAATGCTAGAGGTTTGCCCCGAATATACATCAGCCGGGAGGAGAGCTCAATCCTCTATCCAGCCCTTGGCCTTTTGCTCAATGGGGCCTGGATATCGTGGGCCCTTTCCCAAAAGCGGCGGGGAATATGAAATATCTAGTGGTCGGCACGGACTACTTTACTAAATGGGTCGAGGCCGAGCCAGTGGCTAACATCCGAGATGCAGACATGAAGAGATTCATTTGGAAGAATATTGTTACCCGGTTCGGGGTACCCCATACTCTAGTCTCGGATAACGGCCTTCAGTTTGACAGTAAGTCCTTCCGGAGATATTGTTGCAAGTTAGGGATAACGAATCGATTCTCCACTCCAGCCTACCCTCAAGGGAATGGACAGGCCGAGGCCACAAACAAAGTCATTATAAGTGGGCTTAAGAAGAGACTGGACGATACCAAGAGCAAGTGGGTCGAAGAGCTACCACATGTACTGTGGACTTATAGGACTACACCTCGGAAGTCTACAGGTGAAATCCCCTTCTCGTTAACTTACGGAGCCGAGGCAGTTATCCCCTTGGAGACGGGATTCCCCACACTAAGGACTAGCTCTTTCACCCCGAGTAACAACGACAACCTACTCAAGAACAATCTGGACTTAATTGAGGAAAGAAGGGAAAATGCCATGGTCCAATTGGCCTATTATCAGCAAAGACTCAAACGAGGGTACGATGCCAACGTGAAGTCGAGGCCTTTAGCGCCTGGAGATCTAAACCAAACCTCGGCTACATCTGGTTCCTCGGACTATCTGCCTTGGAAAAATTAATACTACACGATATTTTTCTAAGTATTAAATAGATCCAAGCTATGCCTGGTTCCTCGGACCATCTGCCTTGGAAAAATTAATACTACACGATATTTTTCTAAGTATTAAACAGATCCAAGCTATGCCTGGTTCCTCGGACCATCTGCCTTGGAAAAATTAATACTACACGATATTTTTCTAAGTATTAAACAGATCCAAGCTATGTCTGGTTCCTCAGACCATCTGCCTTGGAAAAATTAATACTACACGATATTTTTCTAAGTATTAAACAGATCCAAGCTATGCCTGGTTCCTCGGACCATCTGCCTTGGAAAAATTAATACTACACGATATTTTTCTAAGTA
This sequence comes from Lithocarpus polystachyus, assembly GCA_033629205.1. NCBI lineage: Eukaryota > Viridiplantae > Streptophyta > Magnoliopsida > Fagales > Fagaceae > Lithocarpus > Lithocarpus polystachyus. The sequence goes on from CM066164.1 coordinate 79,555,008, forward strand.
TTAAACAGATCCAAGCTATGCCTGGTTCCTCGGACCATCTGCCTTGGAAAAATTAATACTACACGATATTTTCCTAAGTATTAAACAGATCCGAGCTACCCCCGGTTTCTCGGACCATCCACCCCCCTTTAAAAAAAGAGGGGGGAAGGAAAAACTTTCTTTAGTGCTACGCTTAATCCCTCTGAGCACACAATAATTCTAAACCTATGCTCAACTCCTAAGTTGCTAACTCAAACCAATTTTTAAGGCGAAACTTTAGTCTAACACACTCCCGAGATGCCTAAGCACTCCTAAATGGCTATCTCAACATAGAGGGCTATCTTCTGTCCCAACATAAACTCATGGAAATCGCTTGGGATACCTATAAATGTGTTGACATAACTCATCCCATTCTTATTTCTCACATAATTAATGGAGTTAACGGCTTATCGTGATGAAGCATATGATCTTTAGTCACTCTTTAGAAAAACCGTATGCAAAGTTAAAAATAAATATAATCAACAATAATAGTAGTAAACGACAGTAGTAATAGGTAACACACACTAAATAAGTATGTCATTGTACTTGTGAGACGCAACGAAATCTGGAAATTCACTTGCACCTTTCATTAACGTAAACTGGAAACAAGACAGTGAAAGTACAACAACAAAAAAAAAAAGAAAAGAAACAGAAGCAACAAATACTAAAAAGAAGAGTTACATCACAAAATTCCACAAGGGCCTACTTCTTCTTTAACACTATCTTCCCAGCTGGGGGGGCTTTGGTCTGCTCTGTGGCAACCGCGAGAATGCTCGGATCCGAGCCTTTAGGGTCACCCGGAGGAGGAATGGGGAGACTGGCGAGCACGATCTCCACCCTGGGTGCCTCTTTCTTCTCGGCAGGCTCTTCGACGGCAGCAGGAGGTTGAGTGGCATCAAGAACAGCCTCCTTGCACGCTTCGGCCTCTTTAACTTAGACCTCGGGAGCGGCAGGTGGAAGAGAAGCCGCATCGGAACCGCTTTTCAACGGCTCGGTTACGTCGAGTGGAGGACTTGTTGGGCGACCAGCAGGGGAATCGACTCGAATGGCTGGAGGATAATAGATGTTTTCTGCTTTCCTCAGCATGGATGAAGCCTTGACCCCGGCTTGGTTGAGAGCTTCGATCCATACTTCAGAGCAGTACTTTCTACACACCCCCGAGACCTCCGCCATAAGGGCATCCTCGGTCTCAGCCACTCCGATGTCGTATCCCCTCTGCTCGGCCTCATCTTTCTCTTTTTCAGCATCCTCTTTTGCCTTCATCGCTTCATCTTTCGTCTTCTTGGCCAGCTCCTTGGCCCTCTGGACCTCTTCCAATTTCTTCTGGAGCGCAATGACTTGTTGCTTGGAAGAGGCCAGCTGGTCCTCGGCACCTCGGAGAAGAACTCTTTGGCTCTTGGCCTGCCTCTCAGCGTTGTCCAAAGCGGCCGCGGCACTCTTCCTCCCTCTTTCCTCCTCGGCCAGTTTAATTCTCAGCTCCTGGACGCTCTTCTCGGCCACCCGAAAGGCCTCCACCGCGGAGATCCTCCTCGCCTCCTCGTCTTTAGCCCGGCAATGAGCAAGCCCCACCATCTCTTCTGCACAGAAGGCGGCTTGAACTGCCTGTACAAAAATATGCAAGTATGGATGTTCAAAAACACGATAGATTGAATGAGTAATAAAGATAGATAAACATGTATCAAGTACAAAAAAGTGCATAACTCACCATCGCCAAGTCCCTCTTGAGGCCTGCAAACACCTCATGCTGCCTCATCAATCTGAGGTCGGCCATGTCCTTGGGGAGAAGCAAGGATTGCTTCACCGCATCCGCCACGTATCCGGCCCTCCCGTCCTGAAAGTCCCGGATAGAGGCGTCCTCGGTCAGAAGGGCCTCATCCAGCTCCAGACGTGGGGCCCAGATCGGCGCTGCGGGTCTGCGGTCGCCTCGCCTCTCCATCTCTTGGGTCGACCTCGTTTGTTGGTGCCGGAGATACTTCCCTCCTCTGGCGGTGTCAACTTCTCGGGAGGGTCAACCCGAGGTGGTGGGAGGGGAAGTGGAGCTGGTGGTTTGGCTGGTGCAGACTTGCTCGGAACCTCTTTCCCCTGCTGAGATTCCAACAGCTCCTGCAGAGACGATCTAGGCTTCCTCTGAATTCCCATCTCCTCGGAAATGGTTACCTCTGGAGACAAAGGTTGGTTGAAAACCTTGAAGAGCTCATCAGAATCTGATACCTCGACCAACACTTTTTCCTTCTCACCCTCTTCCTTTTCCTCTTTCTCCTTGATTTGAGGTTGAGACGGAACAGTTATGGGCACCCCGTCAAGTATTGGGAACGTGGGTAGCTCGCCTGCCGGGATAGAAGCACCCTCGGGAAGGAGGAATCCAGGCGCCGCTACACTGATTCGATGGAGACGGGGATCTCTTGCCTTTATAACGTACTTAGGTGCTTGGAAGCTAGTCGAGATGGGCTTGTAACCCAGGATTATATGCGCCGCTCTGAGCTGGCCGTCCGAGTTGACAAATACCTCGGCCTTCAGTATTTTGTCCAAGCTTTCTCGATTCACCAATCCAAGCTTGGGCTCCGCGGCGTGCTTATCTACAAAACCATTGTGACAAAGGAAACGTTAAGATTGAGCTTAATACCGTGAAAGTTAATAATTGAAACAAATCCTCCTAGACTAAAACCCCACCTGGTTCCCCCTCTCTTGTTGGGCAATGTAAGCCATCGTGCCAATCGCTCGACACGATCAAGAAATCTTTGTTCAGACCCTTATTGGACTCAGGTAGGCACTGAATTAACCTAACCTCGGGGTATCGCGATTTCAGGTAGTACCCCTGACCTTTGAGGTGGTGGAGGTTGTAAACCCAATTGACATCGTGATGTGTCAATCCTAAACCTAGTTTCTCGTTCAAGGCGTCTACGCAACCCAAAATTCTAAATACATTGGGAGCGCATTGGGTAGGGGCCAACCTATGTGCTAGAAGGTAATCCCTCATAACTGCGCCCATGGGGATCTTCATCCCACCTTCTATAAACGCAATCATGGGAATCACGACCTCTCCGTCACGTCTCTGCTCGTGCCAGTCGCCCTCCTCACAGTATCTAATGTCTACTCCAGAGGGGATCATATACTCATTCTTAAACCTCGCTATCCCCTCCTCAGAGTCTACCAAACCCTTGAATCTACCCATTCCTAGAGTGTACTAACGAAACCTAAGGGATTCTGGATTAGAATGGAGGATCGATATGAAGCGGGATTCAAAAAATATATATAGAGGAAACAGACGAAAGTAAATATCACAATACAGAAAAAGAAAGGATAAGGGTGTATGAAGACTTACAGAAAGTTAAAGGGGTCTCCTCGGGCAAACTTTGGTATTTGGAAAGGACACAAGTAACAAAAACGGCTGACAGGATTCAATGGATGTGGTCTATAATCAAGTGAATGCAAAAGTAAGAAAGAAATCAGACAAAACGGTATTTATATCAAAAAAAAAAAAAAAAAAGAGCAATCGAAAGCGGGAAAAATCCCGCTTGCGCCTTGGTCGAAATCGTAACCGTAGGATCTACATCTCACCGTAGAACGTGGGAGACACGGAGCCGAATAAATTTAATGAAGAGACGCCTCGAACACCGCAACTTCAGAAGCGCGCTTCAGGCAACTCAACAGACGCCTTAACCAACCAAACGAGCTGAGAACGCGCATAAATGGTGATGGAGTATCGACATCCTCCTTTTTGCCCAAGTGCCCAAAAAGAAGCATGTCGAGGGCTATTGTGGGGGCAAAGGGCCAACAATGGGCTATCGTGGGGGCAAAGGGCCAACAGGAGAATTGGGCCTGCGCTTTGGGCCTAATACCCATGACGAGGATATTGATCTGTCTGAGGACGACCTCATTTAACCCGCGGCGCCCGAAATGGACAGTGTGGAATATAAATCCAAGTTGAAAGACCCAAAGAACAGCGTCGAGGATAACGCCATCTCGGATACTCGAGATGGGAATGAACTCCGAAGCTCTTCCGGTCAGAAGAAACGTCCCAGAAGGTCCTGCTGGCCTAGATGGATGTAAGAGATATACACACCAGAAACATCCAGAGAAATATCAAGAAGAAAGGCTGCCAACCCCGCATTGAATGACTCTGCAGCTAATTCCCTGGCCGCATTTATGTGGAGAAGACACATGAACAGTGCAATCTTAGCTACCGCAACTCACAGAAGGTCAAAAAGGGGCGCAGGGTAGGACAAGCACTCAAGTGAAGATCCGGATGTTCAACAAATGTAGGATCAGGATGATGTGGAAGGATATATATAATGTGAATGAACTCCTCTTAGAAGGGAGGACAGAACAAAAGAAGAGATATACAAAGACGAATCTCCTCGGACTTAGACCGAGGACAGTTTCTTAAATTTAAACCCTTCATCTCATTCTCCTTAAGACCCGAATTCATCTTGTTAATTATCTAAACCGATCTGGCGTAGCTTTCCTTTCCCACTCTCTATAAATTCATTGTTTCTGGGCACTTTGGGTCAGTCCATACAATCTTGGGCCTAAAGAACGGAACTCGTGTCCTTACAGGTTTAGTGAAAATAATTTTTTTTTAATTTCTTTTAGGATTTATAACAACTTTCTTATATACACTTGTGTGAATTTGTGTCTAAAGTGTGTGTATATATATATATATATATATAATATGTTGTTTATTAAAAAAATAACTGTTGTTTTTGTTTTGTATTAAGATCATGAGTGATAGCAATTATCATACTAAGACTGATAGTCAGTCGGTTCAAAAATTGAATTTTGAAGATGAGGATTCACTGCTTGTGATAGTTGAACAACTAGAACCAATATCAATAGATAGCAATGATAAAATTCATGCAGAAATATTAACAGTTTTGCAATACACAGCAAACACAAAATCATAGGAAACCAGTTAAGAGTCTTGTAACTTAATTAGAACTTCATGATATTTTCAATAGAAACATTTAGAATTCAAATTCCCCACCCTCAATTATCAATGTACTAAAAAGAAAAAGAAAAAAAGGAAACCAGTGTTATTAGTATTATTTCCTTTTTCTTTCTTAATTTTCTCTATGCACTTAAGTTCTGTATTTAAGCTACTTTACTTTTTTAGTGATTAACAGAGGAAAAGCGCCTAACAAAGGCAGGAAAGCAGATGTAGAGAATGGATCGAATGGTGACCCTGATCAATCAAGGCATCAAGGTGAGGACTGCAAACATTTAATACAAGAGTGTTGAAATTGTTAAACAATTCTACATTGCTTAGATTTGAGACTTATTATAGGTTTATGTCCCCGATGGCAGTGACCTTTCTTATATGATGTAGGATAGTTTATAAAATTTAATTTAATTTATTTATTTATTGTTTGTGATTTTTAGAATTTTCTAGAATATGACTTTATTTTCTTGTTTTACAGATTTTAGAAATATTTTAGTCAAAATTAAGTCTATATGGTAGCGTATTAATTAGGATCTATTTAAAAAAAAAATGTTGATTTTTTTTTCTTATTAATTTAATTTGGTGTTACCATTGTGCACCTTTGCATTATGGTCACTTCACAAGAATAAATTCTTGTAGGGGGATACAGGTAGAGCTTCAAGTTTCTAAAATGAAGTTTTACGCACATATGCTTTTAAATTAGGTTAAAATAAAATTCTATCTCAGATGCAAAATATATATATATATATATATATATATATATATAAAAGACTATTACAAATTAGTTATTGTTTTAGACCTTGGTATTAAGGCTATTGATTAATAAGAATTTCTAAGTATAGAAGTTTTCTCTTCTCTCTCTTTTTTTTTTGTTTAATTTTTAGATTCAAGGGTCTATTCTTCAGAAAAAATGTATTCTATTTCTTGTGGCGACCAACTATGTTAGTTGGTATCAAAGCTTTGTCATTTCCCTCATTTGGAGGCCTAAGGAGAACGAATCAGTGGCAGTTTCAATGACAGATTTCACAAAGAAGAAATCTGTCAACAAAAGTTGCTTCTCGGTTTAAGGATTTATGCCAATAGGAAGAATGGAAACAATATCGATAACTTTTTGGAAATATGGCTTGTGATGATCAAGATCGACAGTCGAAATGATCGTCCAGTAGGGTCGCAAGCCAAGACTGTTTGAAAGCCCTGCAAGAGTATACCACTACAACACATGTGTTGTAGTGGTAGAGGCATGCCCTTCAGGGTAACAAACCTGTGCGGTCAAAGTAAGTCTCAAAAACTACCACCTAAAGTAGACAATACCTTTGATGGGCATTGCCTTTAAAAGCCTCTTTTTTTGAGGGAGGATTTTTGTTGTGTTGTAGTAGTACACTCTTGCCTTCAGCTAAAACTTATATGGCATGAGTGAGGTGCATCTTTCTTCGATGTGGAAGCAAGTCTCAAAAACTACTCATGTCGCTTGAAAGAACAGAGCCGTGCGGGTCCTTCGGCCCCAGAGTGGACAAATTACTTGCAAGCTTGGAACAAAAATCCTCCCTCACAACTACCTTTTAAGCTATAACGTTGTAAAATTTGTTTGGACAATATACTAATTTGTATTCTAATATTACTAAAATATTTTTTATATATAATTTTATTAGTTATGCTTGTATTTGTATATTGATTGATTGATTTTTTTTAGCATACTCTTTAATTGTTGTTGAGTGGTATAACTTGAATAGTTGAGTAAGAAATTGTATCTTTTGATGTCTTTTGCAACTCTATTATATAAATATATAATGTCTATATAGATGATGAAATAGAAGATAATGATTAGGAATTTAGGACGGTAGTTATAAGAACCTTAGAATGAGAAAAATTAAACGTTCACTTTACCTTAATATTTATCTTACTTTTGAATTTCATATTGTAGTTAGCTAGTTTCCATTTGCTAATTTATTTTGGATTTCAAACTTGGAAAATATTTTCCATATGTTTTGATAAATATTTTGGTGTTTGGTTGCTAATTAAACATTTATTGAATTTTTTAAATACATTGGGTCAAAACTTAAATATATTTGTTTTGTTAGTATAGACTTAGCGATGTAAGACATGCAAATTATATCATATGATGCAAATCTTAGTTTTTTTATGAATGAATTTATATTTTACATGCTTATTCAACATAAAAAGCCATTATCAATATGTTTTTTTGCTTAAAATCTGAAAATATATAGGATCTTACAATTTACGATTCGATCCTACGATCCCATCTTCTTTCTACGATCCTACATAGGATCCCGATTTTGACAACTGTAGGGGCCTGAACCCAAATCTTGTATTGGGCCTTGGGCCTATCCGAGGAAAGCTGCCTCCTCGGATAGCCTGGACATTGACCTTATCCGGATCTTATTGGCCAAACTAGGCCTTTAAGAGGCTCCAACAATGGATGGGCGCCTCGGAGGCACAGGGAGGAGCCGAAAGTAGGAAGACGCCTAAAGAAGAGCTACGACTTCCACATTTAATGCACAACATCTACTTTCCTGGCCGCATTTATGTGGAGAAGACCCCTGAACAGTGCTGCTCTGACTGCTACGACTCACAGAAGCCATAAAGGGTGTTTGATGTGACAGATAATCAAGTAGTGACCTGGATGGCCAACAAGTGGAGGCTCCAGATCATCCAAAGGGGAGTATATAATGCAGGGGACCCCTGAGAAGGAAGGGGGAAAGAAAAGGGAGAAGGACTGGAAGAGAATGAGAGAGATAGGATAGATCTCCTTGGACTGTGCCGAGGACCTTTATTACAAGGAATCCATGTAACTCTCTTTATTGCATTAATACAATAGTATTGGATTATTGTCCAACTCACTGCAGCCCAACTTTTCAACCCATCTCTCTACAAATTCATTGTCCGGACTATCTGGGCTTGAGCTCATACATTGTGTTGGGCCTAAGACTCAAATCCAGTTCCCACAATTGGCGCCGTCTATGGGAAAGCTTCGCGAAACGGTGAGTGTAACGGACAAACTTGGTAAGGTCAAATTCACGTCAAGCAGAGTCAGCAGAGTCTCAACAACAGGATGACTTCTTGAATCTTGAACGTGAAAGAGATCATGAAGCTAGCACACATAGCCTGTATGGTAGCAGAAGTCGTCCTAGAGCGAAAGGCCATGCTTCCCGGAGATCCAACGACAATAGGGTTCTATAACTGCAAATCAACGAGCTGAAAAGAAAGTTATGCAACGCTCGGCGAAGGCGAGACTCATCCAGCTCCAATAGCTCCTCCGAAGATGAGGGGGATGATGACTACAGACAAAGGACAAGGACTCCCCTAAGCGAGTCTTTCTCTCATGAAAAGGAGTACCATCGTGGGCGTAAGAACGAGGGCTCGTCTCATGGAGACCCGGGAAGTGACGCCATAAGTAAAGCATTGTACCAGATCTCCAAGTCACCTTTCACGTGAAAAATCGAGGCAACCAAGCTCCCGCGACGTTTCCACCAGCCCGCGTTCACCATGTATAATGGTCGAATAGACCCCGTGGAGAACGTCAGCCACTTCAACCAAAGGATGGCGGTCCACTCCAAGAACGAGGCCCTAATGTGCAAAGTTTTTCCATCCAGCTCGGGACCTGTGGCAATGAGGTGGTTCTATGGCCTCAAAGCCGAATCCATCGACTCCTTCCAGGAGCTTGCTAGGGCATTCGGCTCCCGTTTCGTTACATGCTGCAGAGTCCCTTGGCCCCTAGGCTCGCTATTGTCCCTATTCATGCGAGAAGGGAAACCCTGAAAGCCTATTCAGACAGGTACTGGGAAATGTTTAACGAGATAGATGGGGAACTCGATGACGTCGCTGTCGGCACGTTCAAGCTCGGCCTGCCAATCGAGCACGGGTTGAGGAAATCCCTCACAGGCAAGCTAGTTACCAGTGTACGCCAGCTTATGGACCGCATCGATAAGTACAAGAGGGTCGAGGAGGACCAGTTGCAGGGAAAGGGGAAGGCAAAGGTTATCCCCCAAGAGCGGAGGGATTTCAGGTTGGATAGATACAATGACAGCCGGTTGAGAAGAGAGTCCGCCGGGCAGCTGGGAAGTGCTAACGCACAGGCAGTCAACACCGTGTTCCGAGAGCCGGTGCACCAAATCCTGAAAAAAAATCAAGCACGAACCATTCTTCAAGTGGCCACCCAAGATGGCGGGATATCCTATGAAGCGCAACAGGAACTTGTACTGCCGATACCATCAAGAGCCGGGGCACACCACAGAGGATTACAGGAACTTGTGGAACCATTTGGACCAGCTTGCTCGAGAAGGACGACTAGGACACCTCCTGCATCATACTAGCAGCACGCAGAGCCAGCCCCGAGCTGACATGACCATGAGGCCCCCAGCGGGCACGATAAACGTCATCTTCGCGGCCCCCGGAAGGACCGATTCCTGCCTATCAAGGGTGATGTCCGTGGCTCGGCTCTCGGCCGAGGACAACACTTCGAGTCAAAAGAGAGCCAAAGTAGACAGCGTGCCAGTCCTGAGCTTTTCAGAGGAAGACATAATCGGAACCATACAGCCTCATTATAACGCCTTGGTGGTGACACTTAGGATTGGCGGATATGACGTGAAACGGGTGATGGTGGATGATGGTAGTGGCACCGAGAATATGTACCCCGACCTCTACAAGGGGCTTGGCCTTAAGCCGGAGGATCTGACACCCTACGCCTTTCCCCTAATAAGCTTTGACGGAAAAATGGTCGTCCCAAAGGGCCAGATTAGACTACCTGTACAAACGGGTCCGAAGATAGTAGAGGTAGACTTCATCGTGGTGGACACTTACTCTCCCTACACAGCCATCGTCGCTAGACCCTGGCTTCATACGCTAGGGGCCGTCGCCTCCACCCTACACCAAAAGGTGAAATTTCCCTCCGGGGGACGGGTTATGGAGGTCGCCGGGTGTCAAGCCACGCCAAGACAATGCTTGGTGGCAGCCATTACATACCGGCCTGAAGCAGAGTCCTCGGCCTCCGCCCAAAAAGACTTATAGCAATCAAAGGACATGGGACCACCAACTGGTGCACCATCCGAGGAGGCAAACTGCGAGGAGTTAGAGAAGGTGGTAATCGGCAATGACCCTGAGAGATTCTTCCAAATCGGCTCTCAGCTGCCCCCTCAGGAGAAGGAAGAACTGGCCGAGTTCCTAAAACAAAATCTGGACGTATTTGCGTGGAACGCTTATGATGCCCATCAAAGGAGCACGCTAACATTGTAAGGCCGAGGTGATAAAGCTCAAGAAAGCAGGAGCCATCAAGGAGGTTTTTTTATCCCGAACGGCTGGCCAACACAGTTGTTGTCAAGAAGAAAAGCGGAAAATGGCGAGTCTGTGTGGATTTCACAGACCTAAATAAAGCTTGTCCGAAAGACCCCTTTCCCATGCCTCGGATAGACTAGCTGGTGGATACGACCACGGGCCATCCTCGGATGAGCTTCTTGGACGCCTTCCAAGGGTATCACCAAATCCCGTTAGCCCTAGAAGATCAAGAAAAGACCGCTTTCGTCACGCCCACCGGGAACTACCACTACAAAGTAATGCCTTTCGGGTTGAAGAACGCAGGATCCACCTACCAGAGAATGATGACCAAAATGTTCGAGCCCCAATTGGGTAGGAGCGTAGAGGTGTACATAGATGACATGGTGGTAAAGAGCAAGAATGCGTCCGAACACGTAGGAGGCCTCAGAGGCGTCTTTGAAATCCTGAGAAGGCATAAGCTACGCCTTAACGCCTCCAACTGCTCATTTGGAGTAGGATCAGGGAAATTCTTGGGCTACATGGTCACCCACAGGGGAATTGAAGTCAACCCCGACCAGATCAGAGCTATTAATAGCCTACAGCCACCTCGGAACCCAAAGAAGTCCAGAGGCTCACTGGAATGATTGCTGCCCTGAACCGATTCATTTTCCGGTCGGCGAATAGATGCAGACCATTCTTCCTCTTGATGAACAAGTGGAGAGGATATGAGTGGACTGAGGAGTGTGACACGGCCTTCCGACTGCTCAAATATTACCTCTCTCGGCCGCCAATTATGTCCAGCCCTGAGGCCGACGAGCTCTTATTTGCCTACATCGCCGTGGCACCGCATGCGGTCAGCCTAGTACTGATACGTCTCGACGACGGGATACAACGACCGGTGTATTATGTAAGCAAATCTTTGCAAGAAGCGGAGATTCGTTACCTGCCACTGGAGAAAGCCATTCTAGCGGTGGTGCACGCCACACGAAAGCTCCTCCATTATTTCCAGGCCCACACGATTACTGTCCTTACGTGACTCCCACTTAGGTCCGTGCTCCGAAGCGCTGCACGAAGCGGAGATTCGTTACCTGCCACTGGAGAAAGCCATTCTAGCGGTGGTGCACGCCACACGAAAGCTCCCCCATTATTTCCAGGCCCACACGATTACTGTCCTTACGCGACTCCCACTCAGGTCCGTGCTCCGAAGCGCTGACTATACTGGGAGAATTGCTAAGTGGGGAACAATTCTAAGGGCTTTTGACATCAAGTACATGCCCCGTAACTCCGTCAAAGGCCAGGTACTTGTAGATTTGGTGGCCGAGTTCACTGAACCCTCATCAGAAGGGGTGGCCGAGGCGTCGATCATAGATGAGAAGACAGTCGGCATGGTCTCCCTCCAGGGGTCGGCGTGTTGGAAGGTGTACACTGATGGGGCGTCAAACCAAAGGGGCTCCGGAGTGGGGCTAGTCCTGACTTCCCCCGAAGGGCTCATTATCGAAAAAGCACTGAGGCTGGGCTTTTCCGCCACAAATAACGAGGCCGAGTATGCGGCCCTACTGAAAGGGATGTCCATGGTCGAAAAACTTGGCGGCAAGAGGGTAAACATATATTCGGACTCGAGGCTGGTCGTAGGCCAAGTCAATGGAGAGTTGAAAGCAAGAGATGAAAGAATGCAGGAATATCTCAGCTGAGCCAAACTCCTACTGGCCGACTTTGACTCCTTCACCCTACAGCACATCCCTAGAAGCGGAAACACGCATGTTGACTCGCTAGCCATGTTAGCCACCTCCTCGGCTCAAAGCCTCCCTCGGATCATACTCGTGGAGGACTTGCAAGCGCCCACAAAGATAGAAAAGGATGCAGCCCGCGTCCAACAGGCCAAGGTGGGGCCCAGCTGAATGGACCCTGTAACACTATTCCTGAAAGATGATATCCTCCCCGAGGATAAGGCAGAGGCTGACAAGATTTGTAGGAAGGCCTCACGGTTTTGGATGTCGGAAGACCAGAAGCTATACAGACGGTCCTTCTCTGGGCCTTACTTGCTATGCGTGCACCCCGAGGCAACAGAGTTGCTCCTAGAAGAAATGCACAAGGGAATCTGCGGGAGTCATACTAGAGGGAGATCCTTGTCACACAGAGCCATCACGCAAGGGTATTGGTGGCCCAATATGAAAGGGGAAGTGCAAGAATACGTGAGGAAATGTGTTCAATGCCAGAGATTCTCACCAAACATACATCAGCCGGGCGGAATCCTTAATCCCCTATTTAGCCCATTGCCCTTCGCTCAGTGGGGCTTGGACATCGTAGGCCCTTTCCTCAAAGCCGTCGAAAACAAGAAATTCCTCCTTGTCGGCACGGATTACTTCACCAAGTAGGTCGAGGTGGAACCACTGGCAAACATCAGAGATGTAGACATCAAGAAGTTCGTCTAGAGGAACATCGTCACCCGATTTGGGGTCCCACACACCCTCATCTCGGATAACGGCCTTCAATTTGACAGTAAAGCCTTCAGACGATACTGTTGCGGCCTTGGGTTCAAAAACCTCTACTCCACTCCCGCTTACCCCCAGGGGAACAGGCAAGCTGAGGTCGTAAATAAGGCCATAGTGAACAAACTTAAGAAGAGGCTGGACGACGGGAAGGGAAGGAGAGTGGAAGAGCTACCTCAGGTCCTCTGGACGTACCGGACTACACCACGGAGGTCAACGGGGGAAACTCCCTTCTCGTTGACTTATGGGGCCGAGGCCGTGATCCCACTAGAGGCCGACTTCCCCATGTTAAGAACTACCAGTTTCAGTCTGAGCGCTAACAACGAGTTGCTGGAGAAGGGTCTGGATCTTATAGACAAACGGAGGGAAAGTGGGAGGGTCCAACTAGCATACTACCAGAACAAACTCAAGCAGAGTTGCGACACCCGCGTAAAGTTAAGGCCCCTAGCAACGGGAGACCTAGTGCTGAGGAAGGTCGTGGGCAACACCAGAAACCCCGCTTAGGGAAAGCTAGGACCAAATTGGGAGGGTCCTTATCGCATCACTTCGGTGGCAAGCATAGGTGCGTACTACCTTGAAGACTTGGACGAAAAAACCGTATCACACCCATGGAATGTAAATAACCTGAAAATGTACTACTATTAATGCAAGTTCCTTTTGTTCCTCACCTGCCCGTTACTCGGCTGATTAACACTTAGTTACACTTTATAAGTGTTCAAACAGAACCTAAGTCAATGCAGCGTCCTCGGACCACGTTCTTAGGGGAAATTAACACTTAGTTACATTTTACAAGTGTTCAAACAGAACATAAGTCAATGCAGCGTCCTTGGACCACGTTCTTAGGGGAAATTAACACTAAGTTCATTCTACAAGTGTTCAAATAGAACCTAAGTCAATGCAGCGTCCTCGGACCACGTTCTTAGGGGAAATTAATACTGAGTTCATTTTATAAATGTTCAAACAGAACCCAAGTCAATGCAGTGTCCTCGGGTCACGTTCTTAGGAGAAATTAACAATAAGTGACATGTTATAAGTGTTAAAACTAAAACTAAGTTACTTCGCGCACTGATACTTTGCGAACAATAAGTTAAAGGACACATCGAATTAGAAAATAAGAAAGAATAACATAGAACCAAAAGATAGAACATTCTAATTAAACACAAAAAAGAGTACACAGCTTTTCCAAGGGTGAGCCACCCACAAAAAAAAAAAAAAAAAAAAAAAAAACTCCCACGACTAAGTCTTCTGTTGAGGCTCCTCGGAATCAGCAGCCTTAGAAGGCACATCGTCTGCTTTGGATTCAACCTCAGCATCCTTGGCCTTGGAGAGTACCTCGCCAATAGTGAGCTCATCTTCAGAGAGCGGTGCCTTCGGAGGAGGACGGGCCTCTTCGCCCACGTCTGCCCCCTCAGGAACTTTAGCACCAGTAGCAGGGGCTTTGATGGCAAGAAGGGGCACAGGGTCAGAAACTTCTCGGATATCCTCTGGGAAGAAAACACTCTCGGCCCTCCTGAGCTCCGAGTCTGCAGGAACTCTCGCACGGTCCATGCCTACTCCCCAGGACTCAGTGCAGTAGTCCTTGCACACCACGGCCACTTCCTCTACGAGCTGTTTCTCTGTATCATGCATGCTCCGCTCGTAAGACGCCTCCACCGCGGCCTCGGCGGCTTCCCTGGCCATCCTAGCAGCCTCTTTGGCCTTCTGCAGCTCAGCCATCAGATCAACAACCCGCTGCTTTTTAGTGGCCAGATTAATCTCCGTAATATGCAGTTGTTGGCGTTGGTCCTCGGCCTGCCTCTCTGCTGTTTTCAGGCTGGCCTGGGCACTCAAACGTGCCTTCTCAGCCTCTTTCAGCTTCCTGGACAGGTCGGCCTTCTCCTGTCTTAAGGCCCCAGCCTGCTTCTCGACCTCCTGGCGAAAGCGGACCTCGGCTTTAACATCCTCATTGGCCCTCTTAATCCACTCCTTGGCCACGAAGACTTGCTGAGTAACCTACGCGTTAACAAAAAAAAAAAAAATGATGAGGATCGACATGAGCACGCGACTTAATTTGCAGCCAAGAAGTGCTGGCAAACTTACCATTGCATGGTCCCTCTTTAAGGACGAGAAGAGGTCCAGCTGCCTGATGCGTCGAAGGCCTTCCATGTCCCTAGGAAGGAAGAGGGGCTATTCCAAGGCCTCGGCCAGAGCGCTAGCATGCTCCCTCTAAGACTCCCAGATTGTGGCATCCTAGGGGATAGAGGCGCCCCTCATCTCCAGCCGAGGGGCCCAGGTGCACTGCACACGGCGAGTATCGCCCTCCTCGGAGACCTCCACCGACCTATCCCTCTTGTCATGAGGATCGGAGGATCACTTCTGCTGCTTTCCCCCCTTTGGAGGCGGCACCTCTCCCTCCTCAAGGGCCTCGACGGGCCTTTTCTTCTTCAAATTTTCCTTGGCCTTCTGCCCGGGATCGGTAGGGGGTTTAGGTGGGTGGGGAGGCAAAATGGGGGTAACCTGGGTCTTGGCAACCTCCTTAGAGGACGACCCCGCCCCTTTGTTCCTTCCGGCCATTAAGCCCCTCAGGCTGGTCCTCTGTTTCAGATCTATCCTTTCCTCCTCGTCCTCGGAACTAGGGTCTGGCCGAGCAAGCAGTAACCTTGGGCGATGATCAGCCGGTGACTCCTCAATTTCAGTCTCGGAGTCCGAGATCTCGACGGCCTTATCAACAGGCTCCCCCTCAAACCTAAATTGGTCGATTTCGGTGTCCAGGGATTGAGGAGACGATGCAGGCACCTTACTTGGAGCAGGAAGCTGCTTACGGACTGGTGGGATTGGCAAAGTAACTGGGGAAAGGTCCCTGTCGGCCAAAAATTTGGGCCTGGACACGTCTATTCGGGCGAGCCTGGTGTTGCCCGATCTGATGGCTTGACCGATGTCTTGAAAATCCTGCGACAAGGGTTGGTAATCCAAGATCAAGTGGGCAGCACGCAATTGCCCGTCTTTGCTCACGAACACCTCTGATCTCTGTAGATAGTTGAGAGCTCTGACGTTGATAAAGCTGAGCTTCGGCGAGACGTGGTCCTTGTCTTCAAAAACATCCGAGAAGAAAGTCCAAGTTAGACCAATAACAACCACAGCCGAGGGGCGAAGTGCAAAAACTACATACATAAAGTAAAAAAAAAAAAGAAGAAAAAAGAGGAAAAACAAGCAAATGCAACATCTCGGAGAGCTAAAGCCCCGGCCGAGGGGCATTATCTTGAGGTACCCCACTTGGCTTTCCCGCCCTAACGAGACAGTGAAGACCGTCATGCCAATCTCCAGAGACGACCAGGTAGTTGCCTTCAAGTCTTTGTTAGACTTGGGAAGGCAGGATATCAGCCTCACCTCCTCGGACCGGGACTTGAGGTAGTACCCCCCTGAAAGGGCATGGCACTCATACATGTGAGCAACATCGTGCCATGTGAGCCCAAGATTCATTTGTTCACTAAGGGCATCTATACTCCCTAAAATCCTAAACATGTTGGGAGCGCACTGATGGGGACATAAACTGTGGTTGAGCAAGTAATCTCTAGTTATCCTACCCATGGGAAGAGTCATCCCTCCCTGTAGAAAGGCAATCATTGGGATGACAACCTCCCCCGTCCCTCTATTGGTCATAACCTGGTCCGAGGAGCAGTACTCTAAACCCACCCCCCGCGGAATGTGGTACTTGGCCCTAAAGCCCTCCATCCCAGACGAGGAGTCCACTAAGTGTTTGAATCTACCCATGGAAGTGAAAGGGAGTCACTAGAGAGCAACATCCTACGGGCAAAGAAATCCGAGAAGCGTGACTTAGAAAAGAGACTAAGGACTGAAGAAGATGACACTTACTGAATTGAGCTAATGAGTCGGGTTCGAAACGTTTGGGAAAATCGTCGTAGTGATCTCTTGAGGAAAGGTGTGAAAGAAGCCTAAGTTTGTGAAATGGGAGCCTAAGTTCGGGGAAGTTGGAGTGCCTGGAATCACAGGGAAACTTGAGAACGCGTAAAATGAAAAGTGACCGCTCTTACTCAAGATTTAATATAGAAGGGGCATGCGCTTGGAAGTTACCCCGCACGCCCTCCAAGGGCGAGTGTCAGCCATTATAACGCCACCCAAAATAATTATTAGGCCCCCGCGAGTTATGAAACGTCAACCACAATAAAGGGGCGCGCTAGTCGAGGATCTGGCGCGTGTGAGCAAGGGAACGAGTGATGGCGTTCCAAAAAGCAAGTAATAATGAATAATAAATAATAAACGTTAAAATAAAATAAAGAACAAAATACAGATACGTACATTTATATCAAAACCCCAATCTTTTCCTCGGACGAGAGGGAAAAATTGGGTTTTTGAGGGGCTATTGTAGGGGCCTGAACCCAAATCTTGTATTGGGCCTTGGGCCTATCTGAGGAGAGCTACCTCCTCGGATAACCTGGACATTGGCCTTATCTGGATCTCATTGGCCAAACTAGGCCTTTAAGAGGCTCCAACAATGGATGGGCGTCCTAGAGGCATAGGGAGGAGCTGAAAGTAGGAAGACTCCTAAAGAAGAGCTATGACCTCCACATTTAATGCACAACATCTACTTTCCTGGCCGCATTTATGTGGAGAAGACCCCTGAACAGTGCTGCTCTGACTGCTACGACTCACAGAAGCCATAAAGGGTGTCTGATGTGACAGATAATCAAGTAGTGACCTGGATGGCCAACAAGTGGAGGCTCCAGATCATCCAAAGGGGAGTATATAATGCAGGGGACCCCTGAGAAGGAAGGGGGAAAGAAAAGGGAGAAGGACTAGAAGAGAAAGAGAGAGATAGGATAGATCTCCTCGGACTGTGCTGAGGACCCTTATTACAAGAAATCCCTGTAACTCTCTTTATTGCATTAATACAATAGTATTGGATTATTGTCCAACTCACTGCGGCCCAACTTTTCAAACCATCTCTCTACAAATTCATTGTTCGGGCTATCTGGGCTTGAGCTCATACATGTGTTGGGCCTAAGACTCACACCCAGTTCCCACAAAAACCACAAGTAGTGCTACAACCATGATGATCAACAAAAGTTGCTTCTCGGTTTAAGGATTTATGCCAATAGGAAGAATGGAAACAATATCGATAACTTTTTGGAAATATGGCTTGTGATGATGCCAAGATCGTCAGTCGAAATGATCGTCCAGTAGGGTCGCTAGCCAAGACTGTTTGAAAGCCTTGCAAGAGTATACCACTACAACACATGTGTTGTAGGGGTAGAGGCATGCCCTTTGGGGTAACAAACCTGTGCAGTCAAAGTAAGTCTCAAAAACTGCCACCTAAAGCAGACAATACCTTTGATGGGCATTGCCCTTAAAAGCGTCTTTTTTTTAGGGAGGATTTTTGTTGTGTTGTAGTAGTACACTCTTGCCTTCAGCTAAAACTTACAAGGCATGAGTGAGGTGCATCTTTCTTCGATGTGGGAGCAAGTCTCAAAAACTGCTCATGTCACTTGAAAGAACAGAGCCGTGCGGGTCCTTCGGCCTCAGAGTGGACAAATTGCTTGCAAGCTTGGAACTAAAATCCTCCCTCACAACTACCTTTTAAGCTATAACGTTGTAAAATTTGTTTGAACAATATACTAATTTGTATTCTAATATTACTAAAATATTTGTTATATATAATTTTATTAGTTATGCTTGTATTTGTATATTGATTGATTGATTCTTTTTAGCATACTCTTTAATTGTTGTTGAGTGGTATAACTTGAATAGTTGAGTGAGAAATTGTATTTTTTGATGTCTTTTGCAACTCTATTATATAAATATATAATGTCTATATAGATGATGAAATGGAAGATAATGATTAGGAATTTAGGACGGTAGTTATAAGAACCTTAGAATGAGAAAAATTAAACGTTCACTTTACCTTAATAATTATCTTACTTTTGAATTTCATATTGTAGTTAGCTAGTTTCCATTTGCTAATTTATTTTGGATTTCAAACTTGGAAAATATTTTCCATATGTTTTGATAAATATTTTGGTGTTTGGTTGCTAATTAAACATTTATTGAATTTTTTAGATACATTGGGTCAAAACTTAAATATATTTGTTTTGTTAGTATAGACTTAGCGATGTAAGACATGCAAATTATATCATATGATGCAAATCTTAGTTTTTTTATGAATAAATTTATACTTTACATAATTATTCAACATAAAAGGCCATTATCAATATGTTTTTTGCTTTAAATCTGAAAATATATAGGATCTTACAATTCACAATTCGATCCTACGATCCCATCTTCTTTCTACGATCCTACGTAGGATCCCGATTTTGACAACTTTGACTATATCTAAGTTTAAAGTTTTTCTCTATTCTTAAAACCGACGTATTATGTTTCATTTTGACAACCCATTACATCATTATATGCTTAACACTAAGGGCCAGGAGTGGCTTAATGCATTTGGGAGCTTAAGGCAAAAACTGAAATTAAGGTCTTTTATATATTTAAATATGATTTTTAAAAATTAAATATTACTTAAATTCTATTATCTTATTTTAGATGCAAAATCATTACTAATTAACATAAACCACATATTTTTTTTTAAGAAAATTGACAAAACTTTTCACATTTGTTGATGTGGCAGATTGATAGAGGTAAGTAAAAAAATGATGTTAGTAGTGGACTTAGATAAAAACTCGTAAAATTTTGCTAACTCAACTTGTGAAAAATGTTGTGATTATTATTTTTTTTTTTTTTGTGCATTGCTCTTATTTATTTATTTTAGAAGTGCTATATTCATAGTGTTTTTACAACAAATTTTTACAACAAATTCTAAGTATTAAGTTGTAACTGGTTCTAACTTGAACCCATTATTGAAATTGATTTTTTGTCATCAATAATACCCTGTAACAACTTGCCATGAGATTTATTATGAAAGTGTTGTGAAAAATGTTGTGAACGTAGTATTTTTTTTTTCTTGTTTTTCCATTTGATAAAAAAATTTTATTTTATTTATTGGCTAATATTTGGATTTAATTAATACTATTATAATAATAAAAAAACCCTATTGGTTAAAATTTAGAGGTCTTTTTTTCTACTTGGGGCCTTACGCGATCGCATCAGTTGCTTCTATTATATTTGTAGACTTAAACTCTGCCTCTTGTCCTTCACACTTCACAAGTACTTATGCTTCTATAGCAATCATCTCACTGAGAATGATCGATGGGTTCCTAAGTTATTCTTTTTTTTTTTTGTTTTTGTTTGGAAAGACTTACAATACTTAAACTTTCAAAAGGGCCTAACTATTGAAGGCCTAAGCAAGGCTTTTAAAACATACATATTATGTTTCATTTTGACAGCCCATTACATCATTATATGCCGAACACTAAAACTTGAACATGTCGCTTACTTTAATTATTTGCGCATTTAAGTGAACTGATTTTATCTGGTAAAGGATCCCAAGATAAAAGTGAAGGCCAGGAGGGTCATTTACTTCAGAGATTTTCTCGAGCATGCTTTGACTTTGTCATATTTGTATACACTACAGTACCGGTCATCATTGGAATTGGTACATCACTCTCTCTCTATTTTTACTATTTATTTTTTTTTTAAGTGAAATGATTATCGGATACTTATGGCGTACAAACTATCATTTGAATTGAAATTGTATTTTAAAAACTCGATTTTAAAAGGTGTGTATAGAATGTTCAGTAAGTGTATAACAAGATATTTTCTTCTTGATACTTCACTCTTTCTTTATTAAATATTTCCACATTGTAAATAGGGAAATGTTATTTATACACGCTTTTGCACGTCTTCTGTACACTATTATATCGCACTGTTGATGTGTGCACGAGGTGCACAAGTAAATTTATTCATGTTACTACATGTATATTAATTCACTTGCCTCTTGATAACATATGTTCCCTTTTTTGATTATTAGGATCAGATGAATTAAGGAAAATAAAAGAGAAGAACATTTTATCTCTTGAAGTCCTAAAACTTATAATCGATTCTATACAAACACATAAGTACTTGGAAACAGGGCAGAACCCTGAGCTGATACCATTTGTTGAGGAAACTACGACTGAGTCCGAGACTTTTGAAACTGAAATTGGTTCATCCGCTCATGAAGATATTGAAAAGATTGAGCCTACTAATAAAAAAATAAAGGAGACATCCATATTGACTGCGGCTAGAAATGGTATCACGGAAATGTTAAGAGGAAATACTCAAAAAGTTTCCAATGGCTATCCATGATGATACGAACGAAGGTAAAAATGTAGTACTCTTGGCAGTGGAGAACAAACAACCCCAGATATATCAGCTATTGCTTAAGAAAGAGTTACTGACAGAGACAATGCTTCAAAAATTGGACAAAGAAGGGAACAATGCATTGCATCTTGCAGCGAAGCTAGTAAAGAATAAGCCCTGGCTAATTCCTGGGGCCGCATTGCAAATGCAATGGGAAATCAAGTGGTATGAGGTATGAACTCAAAACCATGCATCTTGACCTGCTTGATTTTTATTAGACAGCTTGCCAAGGCATTTAACCGCATGCCTTTAACCTTACATGAAATAGCACACGTTAGCAAATGCTGGCATACTACAAAGTAGTTAAATCATGTTTCTTTATTTTGTCAAAAAACTAAGTGGACGAATCACTTCCTCTAATCGACCATTCAATCAAAAAATATATAACTATAAGTGGATGGTTGTTTTGGGTTTAGGATTGGTTGGTGGGTGGTTGAGAGAGAGATGGGTTCATTTTATATTATTTTAATGAGTTGTATCTTAAAATAAAACATGAAATGTAGAGTGAGTTGTCAAATGGTATGCTAAAATAGATAAAGTAATTTTTTAAAGTGTAAAATAAATATATTTTTTTTAAATATCCAGATGCTAATGCTCTAAGTGACTTTATTTTAAGTTTGTTATATCTTGACTGAATATAGGCCATGCATACCCTCATAATATGGTAAGGGTGTATTAATTAGGGTAAAATACAGTTAACACTTTTGAGATTTGAGTTAATGTTTGTTAGGTTTAAAATTTTTCAAAAATGATCCACTTGATTTCTAATAACTGTGAGAGAGGGGAGACAAATAATTAATGGTCCAGGATCTATGTTGGATTTAGGGATCAAGTTTATCAATTTAAAAAAGTTTTAAACTTGGTTAATATTAACCCAAACTAATTATATTTTACCTATTAATTAAGAAATTCAATATACTTCACTAGAGTTTTTTGATACGGCTAGATGAGCTATATAGATATGTTGTAGCCCCAATTTATTTTTCTCACTACTGTAGATCTTTGGCGTTTATTTTTTCATTAAAACTGCTTAAACAGGGTTGTTCAACAGTTGGCTCCATTGATTGACGTCACCTCCTGTAAAAAAAAAAAAAAAAAAAAACACTTGGCTCCAATAGTGCACTTTAATTTTTGCTACCATGATGTCACCTTTTTCATCATTGCAAGTATACTTCGATCGAGAATACCGTTTCACACCAATTTTTTTCACAGCCAGCAGTTTTAGTTGTCTTTTGGATTGTGTATAAAACTAAGACCGTAAAGTAGTTAGTTTGTGTGTAATAAACGCTCTATGAAATTGTGTTAGGTTTTTAGACTCCTTGTCACAATATATTTAATATTGATGACTCAAGAAAATCAATTCGTTAAAAAATCTGGGGAGGATTTGATCTAGCTATCTTCAAGGTAAAAATAAATCTACTATGAAATGATTGAAGTTTTACAAAAGGATTTAGACCACAAACATCCTAATGTTATCTCGAGTAGAAAACTTACTAATATGATCACGTGCTAACTTCGATTCCACAGACTATTTCTTTCTTAAATCTACTACAGCACAAGTTCTCCTCATTGTGACTTTGAGACACCTCTTAAAGGTTTTGTTGTTCTTTGAAGGTTCTATGCAACAACTGAACCACCACCAAATCTTGATATTGGTAGAGCTTTCCACATGTTCTAAGGTAAACACTTCTTAAATCTCACACAAGAGCAAACACACAACTATTCAGAGACTTCTAAAACATGGTTAGAGTTTTTCTTTTTATCTTAGGAGTAAAATACTTAACCCTACACATTTTTTGAGCTTAGGCTACATTTGAAACTTTTCTACAAAATTCTAGAACTGCGTGTATCGATCGATCGAGCCTTGCAGTTTTATACAGTAAATTCCTGCAAAACACTCGATTCAAACTTACACTTAAACAAACTTTGAGCAAGCCTAGACCTAGACTCATTGTTTTGATCATGGTTTGCCAACATATACAAAATGAAGTTCTAATACATTTAATTCCTTAAGTCTTAGAACCTAACAAACTCCCCATTTGGCAATCTGTGACAAAACACAATTCATAAAAATAAATTGCCCAAAGTGTAAAAAGCCCAAATACACAATATTGCCCAGACTTTACAATTCAAACTAACTATTACCTATTAGTTGCAAGTGTAGACAACAACTTTGAATGAATCAATCTGTAAATTCCTGAAACACTTAAACAAAACATAAACGCATGTGTGGAAAATACAAATAAACCAAAATAGAATTCTTGATTTCACAAAACATAAAATAAACTGCACATATTATAATGAATAACCATCATATAATGAATAAACATCATAATATATAAACCATAAACAATGTATCAAAGTTTGTGAAACAAGAACAAAGAACATACATCTCAAAATAAAAAATATACATCTCATATAAAAAAAAAAAAAAAAAAAAAAACCTACTCCCCCTATCCCATAAACTATTCCCCCTATCTCATCTATCACACTCCCCCCATCTCTATGCACTCCCCCCTTTTTGTGATGTATTGCCAAAGGGCAGTCCTGGCTGATCCGAGGGTGGAGTGGGTGGAGAGGCACCTCTAGTGGCAGCAAGCTCAACTCGTAAGGCAGCAACCTAGTTGAGCAAGTCCAAGAGCAGTTGTCCTTGTGCAAAGTGGACTGCAAGTACAGTCTCCAACATAGATCTAGTAGAAGTGGCGGTAGATGTAGATGGCTCAGGATCCACAGCAGCAATGGGATCCACATACTCCTTAGCAGGAGGATCACCAGAAGGAGGACCTCTAGATGCGTCACCTGTAGAGGACTCGATTCTAGGACGTTTTGACCCAGCTTTTAACTGAGCAGCCATTTGACGAAGAAAGGTAGCGCCTATGGGAGATATGATATTTACAGGCTTAGAAGTGGAAAAATCCTTTAAACCTAAATCTAGGAGGATCTTATGAATAAAAACTGGGAAGAACAAACCATGTGATTTAGCACTACTTCTATAGACCTCTACAAGAGAATGAATAAAAAGAGTAGGAAAACTCATAGGAGCATCAGTGATGAGAGCGTACAAAAACGCACATCTCTCAATGGGAATCTTATGTATATGAGAGATAGGCCAGATACTATGACGAGAAATTCTAAAGAACAGATAATTGAGTTCAGTAAACTCATGAGTAATAATCTTAGAATGAGTACCCCAACTAATGGTAGTACTGGTGAGAAGTGACATGATGTCATCAATGGGAGGAATTTCTGTATAAGGATACACAAGCTGCTGTACCAAAGGTACTTTGAGATCTATAGCCACTACCTCTCAGGTAATGATAAACTCTTCACTCCTTATCCAAGTCTTCACAAAGTGAATATTGGAGCCATCGGTGTGAATAGAGAGGTTTAAGTAAAACTTTCTAATCAATGTAGCAAGAGGAGGATGTTCTACATCCAGAAGAGGTAACCAACCTCGACTCTCAAAATTCCTATGTATTTCAGGATTCACCTTATCTAGAATAACCTTTTTCTCAGCCCAAATAGACCTAAAGATGCTTAACTTCTCATAGGCATCCTGGTTAGACGTAAATTGAAATCTAGTCCTTTAAAAATTAGAAGAGGAGGAGGAGGCAGTGTTTTTCTTTGTTTTAGTTTTCCTAGCCAAGACTCTAAGAATAGGAAGGAAAATAAAAACAAAAACAAAACACAACACAAAAACCAATGGCAGATTGCATTGGAAAGGGTTAGAGCACAATATATATCAAGAAATTGACAAACTATATGATGCATGTAATGAATACACATATGATGCATGCTCTAATTCATAAAATTTGTTCAATTTTCAAATTTCACCAACAATTGACCCAAATTTAAGAGTTTTAACCTAAAAACCCAAATTTTGAAAAATCCATATTTCAAAAAACCAATCAAATTGATCAATTAAACACTATATCCATTAGAAAACATGTTATAATGTACTAATTAACCAAAAACACAAGTCAGTTTTAACCAATTAAGTCCAATTGAACAAAAACCCCAATTTTGAAAAATTTCAAGCCCTAGATTTTTCAATCTTCTCAAAACACAATTTAATCAAATTAATGCATGTGAATCATGATAATAGCATCTAGGAACAAAAACCCATTGATCAAACTTGATTAAAAACAACCAAAACAACAAAATTCCCAATTTTTCTTTGTTCGAAATTTTGAGAAAAAAAATCTACGAAAATGCATGAAAACATGTAAATAAAGAAAAAAGAAGGGGTAAAATAGTCTTACCTTGACTCTAGGAGGAAAACCCTTGAAGATTTTGACCAAGAAAACAACAAAAGAAAATTTTGGCTGGATCGGTCAAGAAAGAAAAGAGAAAGAAAGAAAGGAAAAAGGAAAAAGTTGAGGAACACATGTTCTGAAAAGCTTTTTATTTTTCTCTTAAAATGCTCTTCAATCAATTGGGTACGAATTGCGTACCGATCGAGCTTGGCAAAGAATTTAAGGAAGCAAAACTTAAGTTCTTCGAACGATCAAAAATTAGCTTCGATTGATTGAGTATCAATCGAGCATTAATTGATCCAAGCCGAAAGTTTAACTCTCGTATCATAAAATTTTCAATTGATCGAAAACTGTACTTGATCGATCAAAAATATGGAAAAATCAAATTTTTGAAAAAAACAAAGGAATTTTATGCAAAAACAAATCAAACCATGTGTTTTCGTGTATTAAATGCATGAGAATGATTTTAAATGTTTTTCAAAAAAAAAAAAAAAATTTTAATCCAAATCTTCAAAACAAGATTTTCAAACTCTTACTCCAAAATTTTTAACCCTTGAACATATTTTTATCAAAATCATAGAACATATAATCTTGGATGGCCAAATCAATTCACACACAATTTTATGTGCTCAGTTTAGCAAAGAAACTTGTGAAGTGTGTGCAACTAGTAACAGCACGAGATACATGTGGGGTGATATGTAGATAGTAATTGTCAGTTCGTTTAGACCCCTGTAAACTAGATTGTTTAACCTAATTAATTAACCAAGTGAATACTTAGGTTTATTATTCAGATCTAGGTTAAAACAATAACAATCATATCAAGTAAAGCAGCGGAAAAATAAATAACACAACGATATGATGACCCAGGAAAACCAAACCGGTAAAAAACCTGGAGAGGATTTAACCTAGCTATCCTCAAGGTAAAATAGCAAATCCACTAGAAAGAATTGAAGTTTACACAATAGCGACTTAGACCACTAACATCCTATTGCTACCCAAGTGTAGGAAACTTACTACCATGACCCCATGATAGCTCCGAGATCCACGGACTCCTTCTTTCTCTAATCTTTGCAAAACACAAATACCACCGTTTGTGACTTTGAGACTCCACTCAAAGGTTTAGCAACACAAACTCTCCTGTTTGTGACTCCAAGACCACCCTTGAAGGTTTAGATCATCAGCTCCTTTGATGACTAGAGAAGGCAGCAACTTCAGCAATACCGGATCTTGAGATTCTTCAAGGAACAACACCGGTAGAAGTAATAAGAGAGGTTTTAGGAAAAAAACCCTAAATACAAAAGAGGCACACTCTTTTCTCTCTAAAAAGCCTTATAAAAAACGTGCTTAGGGTTTCCTTTATATAGTGGGAGAAGTAGATCTGAAACCCTAATCCTTAATGGGCTAGAACTGCTGTTTGGGCCAACTTAAAATTCTGCAGACACGACTTTCGATCGATCGAGCCTGATTTTCGATCGATCGAACCAGGCAGATTATGAATTCTTCTTTCAGCAGCTTACATGTTCTTGTGTGCTCACGATTTGCCAATTGTTCTAAGCTTTTAGAACCTAACAATCTCCCCTTTTGGCAATTCGTGACAAAACTTTCATACAAAATGAAATGTTAAAATACAAGAATAACCCAATACAATAAAATGCCCAAATACATCACAAATCCCAATCTAAGACTCTTAACCTAGAAGTTGCCAAGAAGAGGTAGAAGGTCTTGATCAGAATGCACCTGTCTTTCCTGAAACACTCAACAAACACATCACCGCATGTGTGGAAAGAAAGACATATAAACAATAATATGAAACAGAAATATAAAAACACAAATAAATTCTAACTCTCCCCCTAAGTTAGATACAACAAAAAGTTTTTATATTCTCCCCTTTTCAAAAACAATTTTCTCCCCCTAAACAAGACAATCAAGATTCCCACATTTCATCTATTTCTCCCCCTTTTTGTCACGTATGGACAAAGACAACTCAAACAAAGAGTAAACATGAGAGAAAAAAGAGAACCAAGGGAACATAAAACAGTTTAGCTCTATGGAAAATAGAGAGAACTCCCCCTATAAAGAGCAACAACTCCCCCTATGAACAATAAAGGTTTAAAAAAAAACTTTTCTCCCCCTATAAAAATAGGAAAAACAAAACAAGTTTTGGGAAAAACAGTTTTGGGGAAAATTTAGGAGGTGGGGATAAATAAAAAAAACACACAAACAAAAAAAATGAGTTGAGGATACACATAAAAAATATTCTCTCTTTCAATAAATGCAACTTGACACTATGTGACCCATAAATAGTTGCATGAGTAGAGAAAATATTTGCACATTGATTATCCATCATATCTCTGAAGAAAAATATTTTCTGTAGTTCATACATCAAGAAAAATAGCATATACTAAAATGTACAAAGGACTCAAAAATTAATCAATCAATTTTTAATTCAAGTTGAGTACCCAATTTAGCAAAGTGTATGCATGGTATGTGTGAAAACAATGAGAGATATGACTGCAAAACTGCAAGATGGACACAGAAAATAATGCAACTCATGTGAATCCTAAACATAAATGATGCAAGAAAAAAAATTTGGTCAAAACTCTAAAAACTGAAAATTTTTCAGTTTCAATCGATCGAGCATCGATCGAATACCAATCGAGTCAGACAGAAACAAACCAAAAATTTTAATCATAATTTCGATCGGTCGAAAAACACCCTCGATCGATCGAAAATCTGGAAAACTTAAATATTTGAAAAACAGAGCAATTTAATGCAGTAACTCCTCAAAGCACAATATTTCATGAATGAAATGCATGAGTATGAGACTAAAAGTTTTTCAAAAACATATGAATAAATCCCAGATCTTCCAAAATTAAGATTTTCAATCAATTTGTCCTTAAAACTCAAATTTTGCATCAAAATCAAGGAACATATAATCTTGGATGGCCACAACAAAATCACACACAATAACATGTACAAAGTTTAGCAAAGAGTAACATGTGTAGTGTGTGCAACTAGCAAAAGCTTAAAAAAAACATGTGAGGTGATATGTGAATAGTAATCAATCACAAATTCTACAAAATCCATCACATGAATTTGAAAGAGACTATTACTTAAAGAGTTACATCCTATAACTCCCACATCTCCTAGAATAAAAGCTTGCAAACATGTAAGTTTCTTGATTTGCCTCAATATTCAAATTTATTGATTAGAAACTTAATAAAAGCCGGGATAATGTACACACCAATTTTATTTGAATTTGTGAGATTATTATAGTCCAATAACGTACACACCAATTTTAATAGAGGCTACACCTTATGTTCTTTTTGTGCATGTGCTATACTTTCTCGAGCACAAAATCTTACGATATGCACTAAGGTGTTCATGATTGGCTAGTAAATAGTGGTGAGATGGTTATTTATGCCTTTCTCAATAAGTTCAAGTCTAACAATCAAAGGCATGTGACTTCAAGATCAAGACAAAGTGATCAAAAACTATAAACATCTTCCCACACAACATGCACTACAAAGACTTCAGCAAGTAAAGTGCAATAAATAAGCTCATCCAAGTTAAACAAGGTACATAAACATGTTATGTAAAGATAATATGGCCAACCTTGATTACAAATCCAAGATACAAAACACATAAAAATCTTTTTGGTTTAAAAAAAATTTTATGACCAAAAACAAAAAGCACACATTATGCTAAATGAATAAAAATGCAAATGCAATGCATAATAGTACTTAACTAAGCTATAGAGGGTACACAAACAAGAAATATCAATTTCTTAATTAACCCTTGAGTACATGTACAAACTAGTACATACTCACACAAAATCAAAAATAGCTTAGCACTTATAGAACACATGCTATTCAAGTTTCTCCACAATGTCAAGCATGTTTTAAATCAAGAGAGATATATCATAATCCATGTAATCCTCAAGAAAAATTAAAACTAGACTCAAAATAAAATATTTTTGTCTTTTTGAAAATTTTCAATGTTTTTTGATTTTTTTTTTTAATAAAAAAAAACTAAAAAACAAAACAACCAAAAACAAAAACAAAACATGTCCACAAATAATTGAAAGAATTAAATCAGGGACATGTCAACAACACTCACCTTAAAGAATCTTTTCTCACCCATATAGCATGAGTCTTCGGCTTTGTAGGTGAAAATCCATGTAAAGCAGAGTGTGTTTGAGGGATTACACCAATCTTCTGAGAAAGACTGAAATCCTGCAAATTCCTTTCACAAGCCAACAAGCTCAAATTTTTCAAAAGCATATGAAACAATTTATTTGGACTCATGGCAGGAGAAATATCATCACATGTTCTAGACTGAAACACAGAATGCTTAAATTTCAATTTATGACAAGTAGGACGAATGTGACCGGAGACACCACAAAAGTGACAAACAGGAATAAATTTAGGAACATCAGTATTCCTAACAGCAAATCTAGTCTCAGATTTTGGTTTTTGCCTCAACAAAGAACAATTTGGTCTAATATGACCAACAACACCACAAAGATGACAAGTAGGCACAAAAACAGATTTATTATGCTCTCTAGTAGGTTTAGACTTAGGTATAGAAACTTCAGCGTCTACATCAGAACTTTTACCTTTGTCTAACCTAGCAAGATAAGCCTTTTCTTTATTATTCCTCTTGAAAGGAGGGACATAAACTTTTTCAGCTTTAGGCTTAAGAGAACCAGAAACACTTCTGTTATCAACAGCTGGCTTGGTACTAGTCAGATTTTCAATTTTAGCCTTAGATTCAACTAACTCTTGTTCCAAGCTTTTCATCTTCTCATCTTGAGAGGAAATTTGATTTCTCAAAAATTCATTCTTTTTATTAGATTCATCTAATCTAACAATCAATTCCTCTTTTTCAAGATTAGCCAATTTTAACTCTTCTTTAAATTTCTTAGCAATTTTCAAAGACTTAGATAATTCCTTACGAAGAGTTTCGAAGGCATCAATAAAATCAACAGAAACAACAGTGTCCTTTTTATTCAAATCATCACAATCAAAAACATTAAGACACTTAAAATTATCCATGATAACAGGGATCAAGGATCAACTCTTAGATCAAAGGATCTATAACAGAAAAGAGCTACCCGCTCTGATACCACTTGTCAGTTCGTTTAGACCCCTGTAAACTAGATTGTTTAACCTAATTAATTAACCAAGTGAATACTTAGGTTTATTATTCAGATCTAGGTTAAAACAATAACAATCATATCAAGTAAAGCAGCGGAAAAATAAATAACACAACGATATGATGACCCAGGAAAACCAAACCGGTAAAAAACCTGGGGAGGATTTAACCTAGCTATCCTCAAGGTAAAATAGCAAATCCACTAGAAAGAATTGAAGTTTACACAATAGCGACTTAGACCACTAACATCCTATTGCTACCCAAGTGTAGGAAACTTACTACCATGACCCCATGATAGCTCCGAGATCCACGGACTCCTTCTTTCTCTAATCTTTGCAAAACACAAACACCACCGTTTGTGACTTTGAGACTCCACTCAAAGGTTTAGCAACACAAACTCTCCTGTTTGTGACTCCAAGACCACCCTTGAAGGTTTAGATCATCAGCTCCTTTGATGACTAGAGAAGGCAGCAACTTCAGCAATACCGGATCTTGAGATTCTTCAAGGAACAACACCGGTAGAAGTAATAAGAGAGGTTTTAGGAAAAAAACCCTAAATACAAAAGAGGCACACTCTTTTCTCTCTAAAAAGCCTTATAAAAAACGTGCTTAGGGTTTCCTTTATATAGTGGGAGAAGTAGATCTGAAACCCTAATCCTTAATGGGCTAGAACTGCTGTTTGGGCCAACTTAAAATTCTGCAGACACGACTTTCGATCGATCGAGCCTGATTTTCGATCGATCGAACCAGGCAGATTATGAATTCTTCTTTCAGCAGCTTACATGTTCTTGTGTGCTCACGATTTGCCAATTGTTCTAAGCTTTTAGAACCTAACAATCTCCCCTTTTGGCAATTCGTGACAAAACTTTCATACAAAATGAAATGTTAAAATACAAGAACAACCCAATACAATAAAATGCCCAAATACATCACAAATCCCAATCTAAGACTCTTAACCTAGAAGTTGCCAAGAAGAGGTAGAAGGTCTTGATCAGAATGCACCTGTCTTTCCTGAAACACTCAACAAACACATCACCGCATGTGTGGAAAGAAAGACATATAAACAATAATATGAAACAGAAATATAAAAACACAAATAAATTCTAACTCTCCCCCTAAGTTAGATACAACAAAAAGTTTTTATATTCTCCCCTTTTCAAAAACAATTTTCTCCCCCTAAACAAGACAATCAAGATTCCCACATTTCATCTATTTCTCCCCCTTTTTGTCACGTATGGACAAAGACAACTCAAACAAAGAGTAAACATGAGAGAAAAAAGAGAACCAAGGGAACATAAAACAGTTTAGCTCTATGGAAAATAGAGAGAACTCCCCCTATAAAGAGCAACAACTCCCCCTATGAACAATAAAGGTTTAAAAAAAAACTTTTCTCCCCCTATAAAAATAGGAAAAACAAAACAAGTTTTGGGAAAAACAGTTTTGGGGAAAATTTAGGAGGTGGGGATAAATAAAAAAAACACACAAACAAAAAAAATGAGTTGAGGATACACATAAAAAATATTCTCTCTTTCAATAAATGCAACTTGACACTATGTGACCCATAAATAGTTGCATGAGTAGAGAAAATATTTGCACATTGATTATCCATCATATCTCTGAAGAAAAATATTTTCTGTAGTTCATACATCAAGAAAAATAGCATATACTAAAATGTACAAAAGACTCAAAAATTAATCAATCAATTTTTAATTCAAGTTGAGTACCCAATTTAGCAAAGTGTATGCATGGTATGTGTGAAAACAATGAGAGATATGACTGCAAAACTGCAAGATGGACACAGAAAATAATGCAACTCATGTGAATCCTAAACATAAATGATGCAAGAAAAAAAATTTGGTCAAAACTCTAAAAACTGAAAATTTTTCAGTTTCAATCGATCGAGCATCGATCGAATACCAATCGAGTCAGACAGAAACAAACCAAAAATTTTAATCACAATTTCGATCGGTCGAAAAACACCCTCGATCGATCGAAAATCTGGAAAACTTAAATATTTGAAAAACAGAGCAATTTAATGCAGTAACTCCTCAAAGCACAATATTTCATGAATGAAATGCATGAGTATGAGACTAAAAGTTTTTCAAAAACATATGAATAAATCCCAGATCTTCCAAAATTAAGATTTTCAATCAATTTGTCCTTAAAACTCAAATTTTGCATCAAAATCAAGGAACATATAATCTTGGATGGCCACAACAAAATCACACACAATAACATGTACAAAGTTTAGCAAAGAGTAACATGTGTAGTGTGTGCAACTAGCAAAAGCTTAAAAAAAACATGTGAGGTGATATGTGAATAGTAATCAATCACAAATTCTACAAAATCCATCACATGAATTTGAAAGAGACTATTACTTAAAGAGTTACATCCTATAACTCCCACATCTCCTAGAATAAAAGCTTGCAAACATGTAAGTTTCTTGATTTGCCTCAATATTCAAATTTATTGATTAGAAACTTAATAAAAGCCGGGATAATGTACACACCAATTTTATTTGAATTTGTGAGATTATTATAGTCCAATAAGGTACACACCAATTTTAATAGAGGCTACACCTTATGTTCTTTTCGTGCATGTGCTACACTTTCTCGAGCACAAAATCTTACGATATGCACTAAGGTGTTCATGATTGGCTAGTAAATAGTGGTGAGATGGTTATTTATGCCTTTCTCAATAAGTTCAAGTCTAACAATCAAAGGCATGTGACTTCAAGATCAAGACAAAGCGATCAAAAACTATAAACATCTTCCCACACAACATGCACTACAAAGACTTCAGCAAGTAAAGTGCAATAAATAAGCTCATCCAAGTTAAACAAGGTACATAAACATGTTGTGTAAAGATAATATGGCCAACCTTGATTACAAATCCAAGATACAAAACACATAAAAATCTTTTTGGTTTAAAAAAAATTTTATGACCAAAAACAAAAAGCACACATTATGCTAAATGAATAAAAATGCAAATGCAATGCATAATAGTACTTAACTAAGCTATAGAGGGTACACAAACAAGAAATATCAATTTCTTAATTAACCCTTGAGTACATGTACAAACTAGTACATACTCACACAAAATCAAAAATAGCTTAGCACTTATAGAATACATGCTATTCAAGTTTCTCCACAATGTCAAGCATGTTTTAAATCAAGAGAGATATATCATAATCCATGTAATCCTCAAGAAAAATTAAAACTAGACTCAAAATAAAATATTTTTGTCTTTTTGAAAATTTTCAATGTTTTTTGATTTTTTTTTAATAAAAAAAAACTAAAAAACAAAACAACCAAAAACAAAAAAAAACATGTCCACAAATAATTGAAAGAATTAAATCAGGGACATGTCAACAACACTCACCTTAAAGAATCTTTTCTCACCCATATAGCACGAGTCTTCGGCTTTGTAGGTGAAAATCCATGTAAAGCAGAGTGTGTTTGAGGGATTACACCAATCTTCTGAGAAAGACTGAAATCCTGCAAATTCCTTTCACAAGCCAACAAGCTCAAATTTTTCAAAAGCATATGAAACAATTTATTTGGACTCATGGCAGGAGAAATATCATCACATGTCCTAGACTGAAACACAGAATGCTTAAATTTCAATTTATGACAAGTAGGACGAATGTGACCGGAGACACCACAAAAGTGACAAACAGGAATAAATTTAGGAACATCAGTATTCCTAACAGCAAATCTAGTCTCAGATTTTGGTTTTTGCCTCAACAAGGAACAATTTGGTCTAATATGACCAACAACACCACAAAGATGACAAGTAGGCACAAAAACAGATTTATTATGCTCTCTAGTAGGTTTAGACTTAGGTATAGAAACTTCAGCGTCTACATCAGAACTTTTACCTTTGTCTAACCTAGCAAGATAAGCCTTTTCTTTATTATTCCTCTTGAAAGGAGGGACATAAACTTTTTCAGCTTTAGGCTTAAGAGAACCAGAAACACTTCTGTTATCAACAGCTGGCTTGGTACTAGTCAGATTTTCAATTTTAGCCTTAGATTCAACTAACTCTTGTTCCAAGCTTTTCATCTTCTCATCTTGAGAGGAAATTTGATTTCTCAAAAATTCATTCTTTTTATTAGATTCATCTAATCTAACAATCAATTCCTCTTTTTCAAGATTAGCCAATTTTAACTCTTCTTTAAATTTCTTAGCAATTTTCAAAGACTTAGATAATTCCTTACGAAGAGTTTCAAAGGCATCAATAAAATCAACAGAAACAACAGTGTCCTTTTTATTCAAATCATCACAATCAAAAACATTAAGACACTTAAAATTATCCATGATAACAGGGATCAAGGATCAACTCTTAGATCAAAGGATCTATAACAGAAAAGAGCTACCCGCTCTGATACCACTTGTCAGTTCGTTTAGACCCCTGTAAACTAGATTGTTTAACCTAATTAATTAACCAAGTGAATACTTAGGTTTATTATTCAGATCTAGGTTAAAACAATAACAATCATATCAAGTAAAGTAGCGGAAAAATAAATAACACAACGATATGATGACCCAGGAAAACCAAACCGGTAAAAAACCTGGGGAGGATTTAACCTAGCTATCCTCAAGGTAAAATAGCAAATCCACTAGAAAGAATTGAAGTTTACACAATAGCGACTTAGACCACTAACATCCTATTGCTACCCAAGTGTAGGAAACTTACTACCATGACCCCATGATAGCTTCGAGATCCACGGACTCCTTCTTTCTCTAATCTTTGCAAAACAGAAACACCACCGTTTGTGACTTTGAGACTCCACTCAAAGGTTTAGCAACACAAACTCTCCTGTTTGTGACTCCAAGACCACCCTTGAAGGTTTAGATCATCAGCTCCTTTGATGACTAGAGAAGGCAGCAACTTCAGCAATACCGGATCTTGAGATTCTTCAAGGAACAACACCGGTAGAAGTAATAAGAGAGGTTTTAGGAACAAAACCCTAAATACAAAAGAGGCACACTATTTTCTCTCTAAAAAGCCTTATAAAAAACGTGCTTAGGGTTTCCTTTATATAGTGGGAGAAGTAGATCTGAAACCCTAATCCTTAATGGGCTAGAACTGCTGTTTGGGCCAACTTAAAATTCTACAGACACGACTTTCGATCGATCGAGCCTGATTTTCGATCGATCGAACCAGGCAGATTATGAATTCTTCTTTCAGCAGCTTACATGTTCTTGTGTGCTCACGATTTGCCAATTGTTCTAAGCTTTTAGAACCTAACAGTAATCAATCACAATTTTTACATTATTCATCACATAAATTTGAAAGTGACTATCACCTAAAGAGTTCTATCATATAACTCCCACATCTCCTAGAAAACAAGCTTGCAATCATGCATATATATATATATATATATATTTGCCTTATTGAATGCAGAAATTTAATTAATTATTTTTTATTTTAAGGCTACACTTTATTTTCTTTTTGTGCATGTGCTACACTTTCTCGAGCATGAAATCTTATGATATGCACTAAGATGTTTATGATTGGCTAGTAAATAGTGATGAGATGGTTATTTATACATTTCTTTTAGGATTTTTTAGTCCTTACAATCAAAAGCACGTGACTTCAAAATCAAGATCATGTGATCAAAAACTATAAATAACTCACTCAAACATGCACTACATAGCTAAAAATAGCAAAGTGCAGAAAAATAAACTCATCTAACGTAAACAAAGTACACAGGCATGTTATGCAAAGATAATAGGCCAAACTCAATTACATATCCATGATGTGTAATACAAAACACATCCATCCACTTTTCACTTTCCTCTTTCCTACTCTTTTTTTTTTTAATTAAGAAAAAAAAAAACCTAATATGAAATGCATGAATGTAATGCAATGCACATCCTAAAAACAAAAGAAAACAAGAAAGCAAAAAAATGGTCACAAAAGATTTTGAGATGAAGCGCAAAGACTATGTCAGAAAGATTCAATTAGATTGAGCCTTTTGCATCCATAACTTCTTAGATGCAACTTTGGTTTTGGAGTTATTTTTCAGATTAGAATGATGAGCAACTCTAGCATTGGTATAAAGGTTTAAAACCTTTACCAATTCACTAATAAGTGTCATAGGATCTTGTACTTGAGACATAAGTACTTTTTGCTTAGTTGCTTGCTTAACAGCTTGCAACTTGAAATGGTTTGGGCAAGTATGCCCAGTTTTTCCACAAAAATGACAAACTCATAAAGGTATATCATGCTTCTTACCCTTAGGTAAGTTAGGACTCCTAGGCTTAGACTCTTTAAGATCTACCCTAATCTTCCTAGGAGCAGGAACTTCTTCTTTTGGCTTTACAACTTCTATCCTAGATGGTTCATAAGAAGGAACAAAGATTGTGGAATGAGTTTCAGACTCAGAGATGCTATCAACAAAACCTAAACCTGATTTGCCTAAGGGAGACTTTTAAATACTCAACATGTGATCAAGTTTAGAACTAGCAAACCTATTTGACTGTTCTTTAGCAACAGACAATTCTAGTTCTAGTTTCTTAATTTTTTCAACCAACTTAATATTTTCAGCCTTCACCTTATTTACTTCATTAGCATCAAACAAATTCAGAAACAAGTTTTTCTTTTCTTGTTCAAGAATGACTATCTTCTTTAGCCTTAAATCCACACCTATTGCATCCTTTGCAGCAACCTTGCATAGCTTGTTATAAGCTTTTTGCAAGTCAGCACTCTTAGAGAGTTCCCCATCATATGGGTTCTCTTCAACCGAATCACTTTCATTAACTACAACAATAACTGTGAAAGCGAAGAAGTTTCCATCTTCATTACTTCCAGACTTGTGATCAGAAACTTCATCGTCACTAAGGGTTACAGTCATAGTTTTACCCTTTGTTCTCAAGAATGTTGGACATTCTAATTTCACATGACCATAACTTTGATAACCAAAACATTGTTGACCTAGAGAATTACTAGAAGATTGACTAACTTTTTCTTTTGATTTTTCAGTATTATTGGTTTTAGTTGGTTCATTTTTCTTAGAGTTCTTAGGTTCAGCATTGTACTTCTTCCCCTTCTATTGTTATTTCTGAGAAAGTTTCTAAAGTTCTTGGCAAGATAGGCAATCTCTATAGATGAAAGTTCATCATCAAATCCATTATCATCAATATCATCAATTGACTTAAGAGCCATTAATTTGGATTTGTTAGTTTTGGGTAGGTTTAACTCATAGGATTGTAGAGATCCTACAAGTTTATCAACTGGAATAGAGTCAACATCCTTGCTTCCAGTCATGGCAGTTACTTTGGGTCTAAAGTCCTCAGTTAAGGATCTAAGAATCTTCCTAACTATCTTAGGTTGATCATAAATTTCACCCAAATTATATGCAGAATTAACAATGTCATTTAGTTTAGCATATAATTCATCAAAACCTTCATCCTCAAACATTCTAACGCTTTCAAACTTAGTAGCCAACTGCTGCAACTTGTTTATTTATTGCCTTTATGCTTTCATGCACAGTTTAGAGAATTTTCCAAGCAATATGAGCAACCTCAACATTTGAGATTCTCCTAAACTCCTCCATAGAAACAGCATTAAAAATAGCATTCATAGCTTTGCTATTAAAAGCAACTGCATCTTTTCCAAGCCGTTGACCACTCACTAATAGGAGTAGCCGGTTTCTCTCATTCGTATTCAACGGAGTTCCATACTCTCTCATCTATAGATTTCAAGAAGGCTTTCGTCCTAACCTTCCAATAGGCATAGTTATTTCCATCAAAGTGTGGATGGATCACAAGAGAGTTATCGTGTTCTATAACAACAAAGGTCAAGGATCAACTCTTAGATCAAGAGATCCAACACAACAGCTAACTTGCTCTAATACCACTAGTTAGGTTTTTAGACCCCTTGTCACAATATGTTTAACCTAATATTAAACTAATTGATTAACAAGATTATTATTCAAGATTAGGTTAAATACAAATAAACAAAAAGCGGAAAATATAAAGAACACAAAGAACTGATGACCCGGGAAAACCAAACCGATAAAAAACCTGGGAATGATTTGACCTAGCTATCCTCAGGGTAAAAACAAATTCACTATGAAAGAATTGAAGTTTTACAAAATGACTTAGACCACTAACATCCTAATGCTACCTCGAGTAGGAAAATTACTACCACGACCACGTGCTAGCTCCGAATCCACGGACTACTTCTTTCTTGGATCTGCTACAGCATAGGTTCTCTTACTTGTGAGTTTGAGATACCTCTCAAAGGTTTTGTTATTCTTTGAATGTTCTTTATGCAGCATCTGAACCACCACCAAATCTTGATTGCAAATCTTGATATTGGTAGCGCTTTCCATGTGTTCTAAGGGAAACACCTCTTAAATCTCACACAAGAGCAAGCACACAACTATTCAGAGACTTCTAAAATGTGGGTAGGGTTTTTTTTTTTATATTAGGAGTAAAACACTTAACCATATATGTTTATTGGGCGTAGGCTACGTTTGAAAATTTTCTACAAAATTCTGGAACTGCGTGTTTCGATCAATAGAGCCTTGTAGTTTTACATAGTAAATTCTTGCAAAACAGTCGATTCAAACTTACACTTAAAAAAACTTTGAGCAAGTTTAAACCTAGACTCATTATTTTGATCATAGTTTGCTAACATATACAAAATGAAGTTCTAATACATTTAGTTCCTAAAGTCTTAAAATCTAACAAATTGTTTGGAAACAATCTAAAATTGAATCTTTTTTTCAATGCAGTATGTGAAACTTGAAGACCATCTAAGGCTAGGTACTTGATGAAGGAGATCAAATCCTATGAGAAGGTCTCTGCCTGTAAGAGGGGATCCAAGGACTTGGTGTCTAATGGTAAGGGTTGGAAAGATTTTGATAATACTAGGCTTGCTTTTCAATGTGATCATGAATGTTTCTCCATTTGCTGCTCTGAACATTTGGTTATAGGGCAACCAAAAT
Source organism: Lithocarpus polystachyus (assembly GCA_033629205.1). NCBI lineage: Eukaryota > Viridiplantae > Streptophyta > Magnoliopsida > Fagales > Fagaceae > Lithocarpus > Lithocarpus polystachyus. The sequence goes on from CM066164.1 coordinate 79,594,389, forward strand.
TCTACTGGTAAAATTTTGGGATGAAGGATTGTTGCGGCGGCTCCTGTATCAAACAAGGCTATTATCGGGATGGGTCTGGAGTAGGTATCAAGAAGGATATGTATTTGGGCTATAGGAGTGGGGTTGGTTAGTAGAGCTATAATAGGCTGGGATGTATAAATGGTTTGGATTTCTAGGCCTGAGTCTTCATCATTGTCTGATTCTGAATCTTCTTCAGAAGTGGAATAAGCCATAACATCCAAGGCTTGGGGGGAGTAGTCAGCATCAAGTGAGAAAAGTGATTCAACATCTGAGAAAGGAATATCATTTGCATGAATCTGTGCTTGTTCTAGAAGTTTTGCTACCTTTTCTTTTTTTTGACAATTTTTTGCAAAATGGCCTGGTTTTCTGCATACGAAACAAACTTTTGAAGTTTTCCCTTTGAATTGCTTTCTTTTAAGAAACTTCCACTTCTTCTTCCTGAAAGTCTTTTTCTTTTGGCCTGCATAGCGTTGTTTCTTCCAAGAGTGTAAGATGTTTAGACCCCTTAAACCCAAATAGATTAACCTAGATAATTAGCTAAGTGATTAACTTAGGTAAATTAAACAAATTCTAGATTAACACAAATATATCATATCATGCAAAAGTGCGGAATAATAAAGAACACATAATATGATGACCTAGGAAACCAAACCGGTAAAAACCTGGGGAGGATTTAACCTAGCTATCCTCAAGGTAAAACGAATTCACTATGAAAGAATTGAAGTTAACACAATAGAGATTTAGACCACTAACATCCTATTGCTACCTGCCTGTAGGAAACTTACTACCACGACCACGTGACAGCTCCGAGACCATAGACTTCTTCTTTCCTTGAATTCTCAGCAAAGCACAAGCACACCTTCTTGTATATCTTGAAGCTCTTTTATTCTGCAACTGTATGATTTACCAATCTCTTGACATGAATCTAGAGTTTGGAAATCCTAAGTGTATGTGAAGGTAAACACCTTTAGATCTAACAATTAGATTCACAAACACAGCAATCAGAACTCTAAAAACGTGACTAGGGTTTTTCCTTATATACTTAGGACAAAACATAAAACCTTACACGTTAAATGGGCTAGCGCTGAGTTGGAAAATTTTGCAGAAAAACGATCTGCACGACTTTCGATCGATCGAGTCTAATTCTCGATCGATCGAGCCTGACAGATCTGCACAGTGAATTCTGCAGTAACTTGATTCCAACTTTACATAATAAAACATACTTTGAGCAAGTCTAAAATAAGACTAAAGATTGTTTTGATCACGGTTTGCCAACATTACAAATTGAAATTCTAATACATTAGTTCCTAATTCCTTAGAACCTAACAAACTCCCCCTTTGGCAATCCGTGAAAAAACACAGACTTAACAAAAAGCTCAAAGTTTACAAAATAAACAGCTTATTACAAAACAAAAAGCCCTACTAACAAATTCAACCTAATTACTATCTATCAGTTGCAAAAGTAGACAGTAGCACGACTAAATCAACCTGTATATTCCTGTAATACTTAACAAACACATAAACGCATGTGTGAAAAATACAAGTAACATAAAAAAAAACTTCTTGATTTCACATAACACAAAATAAAGACATATATCATGAATAACATCATAAATATAAATCGATAAGCAATGTAGCATAGTGAAACAAGAAACATATACATAAAAATGTATCTCAAATATATCTCTCCTATCATGAGCAAAAAATGTAAATACACAGTGAAGAACCTAGATACAATCTAAAAAACTCCACAAGCTCCTCAGTATCACAAAAAGATACAAAAACTCCCCTTAAGACAAAAATCTCCCCTACAAGGTATGTACTCCACAATAGAATGTACTCCCCCTTTTTGTGACGAATTGCCAAAGGGCACTCACTCATCATCAAAAGGAGGCGGCGGAGGAGAACGATGAAAACTCGCCAAATCTGCTCTCAAAGCTTGAAGCTCATCAAGTACATCCACCAAAAGTTGACCATGAGTCGCCTAAACGGTCATGACAATGTCCAAAGTCCGACGAATATCAGAAACATCCGAAGGAGAAGGTGGAGGAACATCAGCAGCAGTAGCAGGATCAGTAGATGTCTCAGTCAAAAGAGCACTTGTAGAAGAAGAAGGAGGTGGAGTGACACCGGAAGGCTCTACCCAGGACACTTAGAGCTAACTCGAAGCTGAGCAACCCTTTGCCTCAGAAAGGTAGCACCTATAGGAGTAATAATGTGAACGGGCTCAGAAGCAGGGAAATCACCTAAACCTAGATGAAAAAGAATCCTATGAATAAAGACAGGAAAGAATAAAACATGAGCCGTAGAACTACTCCGATGCACTTCGTTCAAAGAACGAAGAAACAGATGAGAAAAACTGATAGGAGCATCAGTGACAAGAGCATACAAAAACACACATCGCTCAATCGGGATAGTGTGAAGATGAGAAATGGGCCATAAGGAATGACATGCAATCCTAACGAAAAGATAGCGGATCTCAGAAAGCTCAGCAGACGTGATCCGAGGATCAGAACTCCACTGGATAGAAGACCTAGTGATGTAAGACATCACGTCATCAAGGGGCAGAGACTCATCATAAGGAAAGACTGGATGAGAAACCACAGGCACCCCAAGAGCATCAGACACTACCGAAGGGGTAATGTGATACTCAACATCTCGTATCCAACTCCTAACTAGAGTGTTGGAATCATAGATGTGGATAGAGAGGTTCGAGTAGAACTCTCTAATTAGGGTAGCCGGAGGTGGGTGATCTATATCTAGCAAAGGTAACCAGCCCCGACGCTCAAAATTATGCCTCACCTCATTGTCAACCTCATCTAAAACAACCCTACGCTCACCCCAAATGTGATGCCTGAGGTTAAGGGTCTCATATGTCTCCTGATTCTTCTCACTAAGAAACCTATCACTATCAAAGGAAGGTGTAGGAACAGAAGTCCTATGGGCTCTGGTTTTCCTAGGCATGATGCTAAGGACAGAATAGAGAGACATAGAAAGAAAAGAACAGACAAAAACTAAGGGCAGACTGCAAGTTAGCACAGCAAAAATTATAGAAATAACAGTCTATATGATGCATGAGCAAGATATGCAAATGATGCATGAACTAATGTAGTGACACAGTTCAAAAATGATCCAAATTCACAAAATTGGCTTGAGCATGAAATTTATATAAAAAATTTCCAAATTAGAAATACCCAATTTTTCAAAACACAACAAATTGAGAAATTGATCAACACAACAGTTATAAAACTCAATATAATGATCAAATTAATCGATCCAACAAGCCAATTTCATCAAATTTCATCAATTTGAACAAAAACCCCAAATTCGGCAATTTCAAGCCTTAGATTTTCAAATTTTCCGTAAAACACCAAATTAACCAAATTAAACCACTTGTAGCACTTGCATATGGTGTCCCCACAAAAACCCATGATTTATTTGAAAGAAAACAGCCAAAATCAATACCAAAAAAATCCAAAATCTATAAGTGCCGAAAATACCCAACAAAATGCATGAAATAATGCATGAAAAATGAAAATAAAAGCAAAAAGAGGGGTAAAATGGTCTTACCGGCTTTGGGAGAGAGAATCTATGCAAAAAGAACGGAGGAAAACGATAAAGATTAGCCTTGGATGCGTTGACCGGTTGTTGAGAGTAAAAAAGGAATTTGAATAGTTTTAGAAAAGTGAAGAACACGTGAAAGGAAATCCTTTTTTAAAAACTCTCAGCCCGATTTTCGATCGATCGAAAAATAGATTCGATCGATCGAAAATCCTTCGATTGATCCAAAACCAATCGAGTACCGATCGAAACACACAGAAACTTTCCAGGGTTTTCTGAAATAATTTTGATCGGTCGAAAAACATATTTGATCGATCGAAATTCTGGAAAAAGCAAAATTTTGAAAAACGAACCAATTTCAGTGCAAGACTCAACAAAGCATCACATAATATGAATAAAATGCATGAGTATGAGATGAAATGTTTTCCAAAAATACAAGTATTTATCCCAGATTCCCCAAAACAAGATTTTCTTATAGTTTCCCTCAAGAACTCAAACAGCAAACATGTTCTGCATCAATTTCAAGAAATTTTCAAATTTGGTTGGTTAGACCAAAAGCACACACATTAACATGTACAAAGTTTAGCAAAGAATAACTTGTATAGTGTGTGCAACTAGCAGAAGCTTGAGTAACAAGTGAGGTGATATGCACATAGTGATCAATCACAATTTCTACAAAATTCATCACATGAATTTGAAAGAGACTATAACTTAAAGAGTTACATTATATAACTCTCACATCTCCTAGAATAAAAGCTTGGAATCATGTAAGTTTCTTGAGTTGCCTCATAATTAATATCAATTTTAATTGATCAAAAACTTATTAACAAAGCCGGGATATTGTACACAGCAATTTTATTTGAATTATGAAATTATTATAACCCAATAATGTACACACCAATTTTAGCATTTTAATAGAGGCTACATCTTATGTTCTTTTTGTGCATGTGCTACACTTTCTCGAGGACAAAATCTTACGATATGCACTAAGGCGTTCATGCGATCAACAACTATAACATCTTCCCACACAACATGCACTACAAAAATTTCAGCTAGTAAAGTGCAGTAAAAAATAAGTGCATCCAAGCTAAACAAGGTACATAAAAATGTTATGCAAAATAGATTGACCAACCTTGTCTTCAAAATCAAGAAAAATATAGCAAAAACACATTTTGCACACATATTTTTTTTATTATTATAAAGGAAATAAACAACCTAGAATGAAATGCATGAATGTTATGCAATGCAAATCCTAAAAAAATGGTCACAAAAGATAGAACAATGAAGCACAAGGACCATCTCAGACAGACCTAATTAGGTCTAGTCTTTTGCATCCAAAACCTTTTAGATGCAACTCTTGCATTGGAGTTATGATTCACATTAGAATTCTGAGCAATTCCAGGATTGGAATAAAGGTTTAACGCCTTTACCAATTCACTAATAAGTACCATAGGATCTTGTGCTTGAGGCACATGTACTTTAGATTTATTTGCTCGCTTTGCAGCTTGCAACTTGAAACAATTTGGACGAATGTGTCCAGACTTTCCACAAAAATGACAAACCCATGCAGGCTTATCAAGCAATTTGCCCTTAGAAGAATTAGAAGCTCTAGAATGAGACTCTTGAAGATCAACCCTAATCTTCCTAGGTGAAGTAGCATTTACAGATTTAACAGGTTCACTCACCAAAGGTTTGACAATCTCACTCTTAGGAGGTTCAGTAGAGGGAACAAAGTTTGTGGAATGAGATTCAAGCACAAAGATGCTTTCCACAAAACCTAAACCAGTTTTGTCAGAAGGAGACTTTTGAACACTCAACATGTGATCAAGTTTGGAGCTTGCAGACCTATTAGATTGTTCTCTAGCAACAGATAATTCAAGTTCCAAATTTTTAACTTTATCAAGTAAAAGCATGTTCTCAGTTTTCACATTATTCACAAGCTCATTAACATCAAACAATTTCACAAGCAAATTCTTCTTATCAAGTTCAAGAGATGCAATTTTCTTTAAGCCTAAATCCACATGCATAGCATCCTTTGCAGCAACTTTGCAAAGTTTATTAAAGGCTTCCTGTAAATCTACATCTTTAGAGAGTTCCCCATTAGAAGGGTTCTCTTCAACAGACATGCTTTCATTAACTACAGTAGTAGCAGTGAAAGCAATGAAGATTTCATCCTCATCACTAGCGGATTCATTGTCAGAAATTTCATCATCACTAAGGGTTACAGCCATATCCTTACCCTTAGACTTCAAGTATGTAGGACATTTAGATTTCATATTACCATACCCTTGACATCCATAACATTGTTATCCCATGGAATTATTAGAAGGTTAACCAACTCTCTCTTTAGGTTTTTCAGTGTTATTAACCTTAGTGGGATCATTCCTCCTAAAATTTCTAGGTTTAGCAGTGTTCTTGCCTCTTACCCTTCTGTTATTCTTCCTAAGAAAGTTTCTAAAGTTCTTGGCAAGATAGACAATTTTTGTCGTAGAGAGTTCATCATCAAATCTACCATCCTCAACATTATCAACAGACTTAAGAGTCATTGATTTGGATTTGTTAGTCTTGGGTAGGTCCAACTCATAGGACTGAAGAGATCCTACAAGTTCATCAACAAGAATGGAGTCCACATCCTTGCTTTCAGTAATGACAGTCACTTTGGGTCTAAAATCCTCAGTCAAAGATCTAAGAATCTTCCTAACAATTTTAGGTTGATCATCGATTTCACCCAAATTATATGCAGAATTAACAATATCATTCAGTTTAGCATAGAACTCATCAAAATATTCATCATCATTCATTCTAATGCCTTCAAATCTAGTAGTCAATTGCTACAACTTATTAATCTAAACTGCCTTTGTGCCTTCATGCACAGTTTGGAGGATATTCCAAGCAGTATGAGCAACCTCAACATTAGAGATTCTCTTGAATTCCTCCATAAAGACAGCATTGAAAATAGCATTCATAGTTTTGCTATTGAAAGCAGCTGCCTCCTTTTGAGAAGTTTGCCACTCACTCACAAGAGCAGTGGGCTTCTCCCATCTATATTCAACAGAGTTCCAAACTCTCTCATCAATAGATTTCAGGAATGCTTTCATCCTTACTTTCCAATAAGCATAATTGTTCCCATCAAAATGAGGTGGAACAACAAGAGAGTGTCCGTGTTCCATGACAACAGGGGTCAAAGATTAGCTCAAAGATCAAAGGATTAAAAACAAAAAGCTACTCGCACTAATACCACTTGTAAGATGTTTAGACCCCTTAAACCCAAATAGATTAACCTAGATAATTAGCCAAGTGATTAACTTAGGTAAATTAAACAAATTCTAGGTTAACACAAATATATTATATCATGCAAAAGTGCAGAATAATAAAGAACACAGGATATGATGACCCAGGAAACCAAACCGGTAAAAACCTGGGGAGGATTTAACCTAGCTATCCTCAAGGTAAAACGAATTCACTATGAAAGAATTGAAGTTTACACAATAGAGACTTAGACCACTAACATCCTATTACTACCTGCCTGTGGGAACTTACTACCACGACCACGTGATAACTCCGAGACCACGGACTCCTTCTTTTCTTGAATTCTCAACAAAGCACAAGCACACTTGCTTGTATATCTTGAAACTCTTTTATTCTGCAACTGTATGACTTACCAATCTCTTGACATGAATCTAGAGTTTGGAAACCCTAAGTATATGTGAAGGTAAACACCGCTAGATCTAACAATTAGATTCACAAACACAGCATTTAGAACTCTAAAATCGTGGCTAGGGTTTTCCCTTATATACATAGGACAAAACATAAAACCCTACACGTTAAATGGGCTAAAGTTGAGTTGGAAAATTCTGCAGAACAACGATCTGCACGACTTTCGATTGATTGAGTCTAATTTTCGATCGATCGAGCCTGACAAATCTGCATAGTGAATTCTGCAGTAACTCGATTCTAACTTTACATAATAAGACATACTTTGAACAAGTCTAAAACAAGACTAAAGATTGTTTTGATCATGGTTTGCCAACATTACAAATTGAAGTTTTAATACATTAGTTCCTAATTCCTTAGAACCTAACAAATAGTATTTCTTGAAATGATCTCTTCTTTTTCTTGGACAAGCACAATTTTTCTCATAGCATTTTTTTGCAAATCTCTCCTTTTGCAATTGTCTTTAAGTTTGCTATGGACCTTGTAAATTTCTGGAAGTAATTTTCTCTAGTTGCAGAGTTTTTCTAAGGCAATGAGCACATGCTGGTAGATTTCACCCAAGGAAGCTTGCTGCAGAGTTATTTTTTGGATATTCATCATGCAAAGAGTTTCATCTCCTAATGGTTTCGGAAGGGAGTTGAGAAAATTGTGCTTGGAATTAACATCATCCATTCCATTAAAAGAGTAATATCTTTTGACATTCTGTCAAAATGCTTCTCCAAATCTTTTCTTTCAAATGAGCAGCATTTCATCAATAAAAATTCTTCTCTTGCCACTTCAATAAAATGGGTCGATGAGCCAAGAAATTCGTTATGAATAACCGTGAAAAAGGCTTCTAGTGTATTGCATTGAGCTGCCTATCTCTGCCTGTATTCTCTTAGTTTGATCCACCATTCTCTTAATCTTCCTATGACTCTTGCAACAAATTTAGCAATGATTTGGGCAACAATAGTATTTGGAACCTGGAGTTCAGCTATACACCATGAATACATGTTGAAAATCTCTTCATGCCATCTGGAAGGAGAGGTGTTATCAACGGTAAATAAGTGTTTTGAATCTGTGGTTGATGAATAGGTCATCCTTGTTTGGTTGTTAGGGATAAAGGGTGGTGGAGGAAAGATTGGTGGTGGTGGTGGTGGAGGTTGTTTAGGACGAAGAACATCATCATCTTCTTCTACCTTTGGCTCTGTCATAAACACTTCCTCAAGATCAAGGTCAGACAAATCTAGGTTTGTGTCATCAACCAAAAGGTTCTCTTTGATCTTCAAGGGTAAGTGTTTCGAGAAATGATGAAATTGGATTTGGAGGATCAAGGTTCTCAGCTAACATGTTCATATTTGGTGGTCTTGAAGAAGCACCAACAGTTGGGTCTGGAGGTTGGTATAATGGTTCTTTGTTTTTTTCTTTAAGAAGAGGTTCATTTTGTGGCCTTGCTTGGGGTTCTAGTTGTGGTGGAAATGTAATGTCAGGGAAAAGTCCACTTGGTTTGAAAGGATTATGATCAAGATATGTCATGGCTAATGATTGAAGGTTTTGGTAGGGAGAGGTTGGTGAGAATGGAGAAGAAAAAGGTAGTGACAGGTCTTTATATAGTGATTGCCGGGGTTGGTAGGGTGTACAAACATGTATTGGGAGGATTTGTGTGGCTTCTTCCTGAGATCCTTCCATGGATTGGAGCTGTAGTAACAGCTGTTTTCGTTCCTTTTCTTTTTTGCCTAATAAGGGGAAAAGAGACTGACAAGTCTTTAACTGTGGAGGCTATTGTTGCTAGTTCTTGGTCAATCATCTTGATTTTTTTTCTTCAAATCTTCAATAAGAGAATTTGAGGAAGAAAAGGTATGGGTAACTACCTCAGCCATCTGCTGCTGATTGTCAAGAATCTTTGAAAGGGCCTGGTTTTGTGCCACTGCATTTTCTGCTTGCCAGTTTAAGGCTGCCTCTGTTGAAGAAACCTGTCTCCTAGTTCCATCTGGGTTGGTTCCAACAGGGTTTTTGATTTTCCAAACATGTTTTGTGTTGGTTTGTGGATGGTCAAAGGTTTCAAGAAGAGGAAAATTCTGGGAATAAGAAGTTGAGGCTTGGTCAAACATGTAGCAAAATAAAGGTTTCTGTGAATGGGTTGGACTTAATGGAGAGGGTTGGCATTTTGGTATTTGGGGAAGGACTTTCTGATAGTATGGAATTAATGGAGATTTAAAGTCATCATCTGGTTTACACGGAGTAGGAGGGATTTTTTGTTTTCTGGTTCTTGGGTAAAGGACATAATAATCAAATTTTCCAGAGGGTTCTCCAAGGAGGTCAACTTCTGGATCTCCTGCTTCATATCTCTCTTCGAGCACCTATTGAGAAGATTTTTTTCTTTCTTTTTGAGTAATCTTCTTCAAAAGCTTCTTCTTCTTGGCAATCATCACAATTACAAACATCCCACCATACGTGACCAGAAGGAGATTTGCCTTCATAACAAGGCTTTCCATCGTCTCTAAATGACTTAATTGTAAGACCATCTTCACGAACATATGACATCGGTTGGAGCATTGCAATTTGCGTCGGAAAGACCGTGACATCTTTCTTTTTTGGTGGGGCTGTCAAGAATCTTGTCTCAACTTCGCCATTTGCTTTTCTGATAAAGAAAGGATCATTTGACTGGATTGGCATAGTCGCCTGATGAAGCATCTCATATTTTGTAATCCATGATTCCGGAAAGATAGAGGTCATCTGTTCTCTGTTAAGTTGTCTTGGGACGAATGTACACATGGGTGTCATTCCGGGATCAACTTGGGTCAATAGAGCATCATTGGATTGAGCCATGTCTGGTACTGCCATATCAAGAGCATGATTCTAGAGTCTATAAGCAAGCTGGTAATGAAGTGTAGCAGCAAATGTGTCTTGCACCTGAGAGGCGTCTGTAATTTGGACTTGTACCTTGAGAGCATCACAAAGATGGGGATCTCTGAGAGACATATTAAAGTTAGGAAAAAGTGTAACAAAGACTGTTCCTGCATTTAAGGTAGTCTGAACTGTTCCTATGACTGCATTTTGATACTCCAAGCTAGAATCAAGAAGTGAAATTCTAGATGCTACAGGGAGTCTCTTTCTTCCGTGGAAAGTTAGTGCCAGCCTTACTGCACCAAAATGAAGGTGTGTATACCCTTGTCTTTGCCATGGAATTACAAACTCTCTAGGAAGGGCCAGGGTAATAAAGTTTTCTGTTTCACTTGCTGGAATATTAAACTAGTCAAACTTGGAGGCTTGAACATATTCCTTTACAGTAGAAGGTTGAGAAGGACCTAAAAACTTTTTTATGGATTTTTTGAATGAAGTTTAAGGTTTACCAAACACAGTGTAGGGATTTACAATAGGGAAATCAGTGATAGGGATCTTACTATCTTCAGGTATATGAGAAATTTCGTACAAGTAGTCTAACCTATTTGCAGTAGATTTGCAAAGGGAAAGGTCAAGAGTAGGATTAGTAGTATTAGTGACTTTTGAGGATGCACTTGCCGTACTAGTTTCTGCTAGGAAGAACTGTTTGCCAAAGGCCTGACAGGACAAAAACGCCAACTCAAGCTTAAACGTGCACTAAGTAACAATGGGAAACAAGGTTCTTTAAAAAGTTTAGAACAAACCCCTTAGTGTTCGACTTGATTATCAAATCCAGTGTTCTGATGTGACTAATACAGAAGATCCACGTATTGTGGCAACTGTAAATCACAGAGCATACTAATTAGGACAACAATCAAAGTATACTAATCAAAGGAGTAAGAAACGTAACATATGGCTCTGAACACCACATGAACCTAGTGGAAAAGGGCGGTAAGTGGCTAAACAAAACCGCTGAATCCTGCTCAGTTGTGGCCGCACTCATTGCCACTGTTGCCTTTACAACATCAACCACTATCCCAGGTGGTATCAAGGAGAGTAATGGCTCACCAACCCTTGAAACGTATCCTGCATTTGACGTATTTGCTGTAACCTCACTTGTCGCCCTGTGCTTCTCTGTCACAACCTTGTTCTTATTTCTTGCTATCCTCACTTCCAGATACCAAGAAAAAGATTTCTGTAGCGACTTACCAAGGAAACTTCTGCTTGGATTAACTTCACTCTTCGTGTCCATTGCATCGATGTTAGTCTCTTTTTGTGCAGGACATTTCTTTGTGCTTAAAGATAAATTAAAAAACAAGGCCCTTCCGGTGTATGCAGTGACATGCTTGCCCATAACGTTTCTATGCCATTGCACAGTTTCCACTCTACTTTGATCTTTTAAAGACTTATTATAAGAAGGTGCCTCGGTCGAGCTACAAGGTAGTTTCTCTCTAAGGTGTGTGTGTGTGTGTGTGTGTTTTTTTTTTTTTTTTTTTTTTTTTTTTTCACATTTTATAGCTGTGTGTTTCATTGTTTTACTTGGGTGGGGGATTGAGAAATCAACTGTTTGTCTAAGGTGTTGTGTGTTTAGTAACTGTATCTGTTTGTGTGTGTCTGTATGCCCAAGTGTGTCGGGCCTAGATTTTAAACTACATGAAATGTTAAGACTTTTGAATTTAAAGTAATGAATAACTGAGCTCTCTCTCTCTCTCTCTCTCACAAGAAATATACCTTGTGACATGATGCCCTTATACAAAAAAATAAGGCATATTTTCACTTTATTGCAAGTGGAATAGTCTTTCAATTATCATGGGTTTTAATGGATGATCTGTAAATTTCTATAATTACATGCTTATTTTTAACCGAACCAAGTGGTGAGACTTTCTTGCAATACCTCTGCAAAATGTATTTACATAAATGAAATATTGTTCCCAGATTTCCTTAGGATGAATTTATACAAATAATAAAAGCGTTACATTAGGAGGAGATACATAAAAGTTTTAGTTGATCACAAGGCACCAAATACTCCTTAAATTCTAAATGAAATCTTTTTTTTTTTTCAAAAGTTTTGTAACCATGCAGCATAACTCTCTCTCTCTCTCTCTCTCTCTCTCTTAAATTTTAAAAACCTTAAAATTTCATACAAAATGATGTAGTTTATTGTTTGTTAGGCTACTTTTTTTTTAACACCTAATTTTATTCAAGTACCACCTATTGATACCACTAATAAGTTATTGGGTTTTCCCAAATATTTTTCACTCTATTATTATGTTAATCACAAATTTTTCATATCTTATTATCTAAATTGGGTTATGATATAAACTGTTAGGTTCTAAGGAATTAGGAACTAATGTATTAGAACTTCATTTTGTAATATTAGCAAACCATGATCAAAACGGTTTTAGTCTTGTTAAGACTTGCTCAAAGTATGTGCTTATTGTGTAAAGTTGGAATCGAGTTATTGAAGAAGTCACTGTGCAAATCTGTTAAGCTCGATCAATCGAGAATTAGACTCGAACGATCGAAAGTCGTGCAGATTGTTTTTTTCTGCAGAATTTCCAACTCAGCCCAAACCCGTTTGACGTGTAGGGTTTTATGTTTTGCCCTAAGTATAAAAGAGAAAACCCTAGCCACGTTTTTAGTGTTCTGAAAATCTGTGTGTGTGAATCTTTTTGTGAGATCTAGAGGTGTTTGCCTTCACATACACTTAGGGTTTTCAAACTCAAGATTAATGTCAAGAGCTTGGTGATCGTTCAGCTGCAGATTCATGAACTTCAAGATATACAAGCAGGAGTGCTTGTGCTTTGCTGTGAATTCAAGGAAAGAAGTAGTCCGTGGACTCGGAGCTGTAATGAGGTCGTGGTAGTAAGTTTCCTATTCAAGGTAGCAATAAGATGTTAGTGGTCTAAGTCACTATTGTTTAAACTTCAATTCTTTCATAGTGAATTCTATTTTACCTTAAGGATAGCTAGGTTAAATTCTCCCCAGGTTTTTTACCGGTTTGGTTTTCCTGGGTTATCATATCGTGTGTTCTTTATTTTTCGTACTTTGCATGATATGATTTATTTGTGTTAATCTAAAATTGCTTAATTTACCTAAGTTAATCACTTGGCTAAATATCTAAGTTAATCTGTTTAAGTTTAAGGGGTCTAAACTTCTTACAAGTGGTATCAAAGAGGGTAGCTTTTTGTGTAGATCCTTTGATCTAAAAGCTGATCCTTGACCTCGGTTGTCATGGAACACGAACACTCTCTTGTTATTCCAACTCATTTTGATGAGAATAATTATGCCTATTGAAAAGTAAGGATGAAAGCATTCTTGAAATCTATTGATGAGAGAGTCTGGAATTTTGTTGAGTACGGATAGGAGAAGCCCACTACTCCTGTGAGTGAGTGGCAAACTTCTCAAAAAGAGGCAGCCCCTTTTAATAGCAAAGTTATGAATGCTATTTTTAATGCTGTCTCTATGGAGGAATTTAAGAGAATCTCTAATGTTGAGGTTGCTCATACTGCTTGAAATATCCTCCAGACTGTGCATGAAGGCATAAAGGCAGTTAAAATTAATAAGTTGCAGCAACTGACTACTAGATTTGAAAGCATTAGAATGACTGATGATGAATCTTTTGATGAGTTCTATGCTAAACTTAATGATATTGTTAATTCTACATATAATTTGGGTGAAATTTATGATCAACCTAATATTGTTAGGAAGATTCTTAGATCTTTGACTGAGGATTTTAGACCCAAAGTGATTGTCATCACTGAAAGTAAGGATGTGGACTCCATTCCTGTTGATGAACTTGTAGGATCTCTTCAGTCCTATGAGTTGGACCTACCTAAAACTAAAAAATCCAAATCAATGGCTCTTAAGTCTGTTGATGATGTTGATGCTAGTGGATTTGATGATAAACTCTCTGCTACAGAGATTGCCTATCTTGCCAAGAACTTTAGAAATTTTCTCAGGAACAATAACAGAAGGGCAAGAGGTAAGAACACTGCTGAACCTAAAAATTTTAGGAGGAATGATCCCACTAAGGTCAATAAAACTGAAAAACCTAAAGAGAAAGTTGGTCAACCTTCTAATAATTCAATGGGACAATAATGTTTTGAATGTCAAGGGTATGGTCATGTGAAATTTGAATGTCCTACATACTTGAGGTCTAAGGGTAAGGCTATGGCTGTAACTCTTAGTGATGATGAAGTTTCTGACAATAAATTCATCAGTGATGAGGATGGAAACTTCATTGCTCTCACTGCTACTGCTGTAGTCAATGAAAGTGTGTCTGTTGAAGAGAACTCTTCTGATGGGGAGCTCTCTAAAGATGCAGATTTATAGGAAGCCTATAATAAACTTTGCAAAGTCACTGCAAAGGATGCTATGAATGTTAATCTTGGCTTAAAGAAAATTGCATCTTTTGAACTTGATAAGAAAAATTTGCTTGTGAAACTGTTTGATGCTAATGAACTTTTGAATAATGTGAAGACTGAGAACATGCTTTTACTTGATAAAGTTAAAAATTTGGAACTTGAATTATCTGTTGCTAGAGAACAAACTAATAGATCTGCAAGCTCCAAACTTGATCACATGTTAAGTATTCAAAAGACTCCATCTGACAAAACTGGCTTAGGTTTTGTGGAAAGCATTTCTGTGCCTGAATTTCAATCCACAAACTTTGTTCCTTCTACTGAACTTCCTAAGAGTGAGAGTGTTAAACCCTCTGTGAGTGAAGCTGTTAAATCTGTAGAAGTTACACCTTCTAGGAAGATTAGGGTTGATCTTCAAGAGTCTAAATCTAAGGATTCTAATTCTTCTAAAGGTAAGTTGCATGATAAGCCTACATGGGTTTGTCACTTTTGTGAAAAGTCTGGGCACATTCGTCCAAACTGTTTCAAGTTGCAAGCTGCTAAGCGAGCAAATAAACCAAAAGTACCTGTGCCTCAAGCACAAGATCCTATGGTACTTATTGGTGAATTGGTAAAGGCGTTAAATCTTTATTCTAATCCTAGAGTTGCTCAAAATTCTAATGTGAATAATAACTCCAATGCAAGAGTTGCATCTAAAAGGTTTTGGATGCAAAAGGTTCGACCTAATTGAGTTTGTTTGACATGGTTCTTGTTCTTCATTGTTTTATCTCTTGTGACCATTTTTTTTTTATTTGCATTGCATAACATTCATGCATTTCATTCTAGGATGTTTATTAAAAAAAAAAAAGATAACAAGATTGTGTTTTGCAAAATGTGTTTTTGCAGTATTTTTCTTGAATTTGAAAACAAGGTTGGTCAATCTATTTTTACATAACATGTTTATGTACCTTGTTTTGCTTGGTGAGCTTATTTTCTTGCACCTTACTAGTTTGAGCTTTGTAGTGCATGTTGTGTGAGAAGATGTTTATAGTTGTTGATCACATGATCTTGATCTTGAAGTCACATGTCTTTGATTGTCGGACTTGAACTTATTGAGAAAGGCATAAATAACCATCTCACCACTGTTTACTAGCAAATTATGAACACCTTAGTGCATATCGTAAGATTTTGTGCTCAAAAAAGTGTAACACATGTACAAAAAGAACATAAGGTGTAGCCTCGGTTTAAATGTTAAAATTGGTGTGTACATTATTTGGCTATAATAATTTCACAATTCAAATAAAATTGGTATGTACATTATCCCGGCTATTCTAATAAGTTTCTGATAAAATAAAATAGGTGTGTACAATATGAGGCAAATCAAGAAATCTACATGATTGCAAGCTTTTATTTTAGGAGATGTGAGAGTTATATAATGTAACTCTTTAGGTGATAGTCTCTCTCAAATTTATGTGATGAATTTGTAGAAATTGTGATTAATTTCTATTCACATATCACCTCACATGTTTCTCAAGCTTTTGCTAGTTGCACACACTATACAAGTTACTCTTTGCTAAACTTTGTACATGTTATTGTGTGTGTTTTTGGTCTGACCAACCAAGTTTGATAATTTCTTGAAAATTGATGCAAAACATGTTTACTGTTTGAGAATTTTGGGAGAATTGAGTGAAAATTTTAATTTTGGAAAACTGTGATCAATATAAGTGCTTTTGAAAAGCATTTTATTTCATACTCATACATTTTATTCATAAAATCTAATGCTTTGAGGGGTTTCTGAACTGAAATTGCTTTGTTTTTCAAAAAACTATTTTTTCCTTCACTAAATATCTAGGTTAATCTGTTTAAGTTTATGGGATCTAAACTTCTTACATAAACTATCACAAAAATCTCTAAAACTCATATTTTATTCAATTTTATTATTATTTAGCTAAGTCCAAAACTGGCCCTTTGAACCCAAAAAACACATCCTATTCTATTTAAAGCCCGAGAATACATTTGCTTGGCAATATTTGAAAAGCCCATGATTCAAGTCTATGGCAAAACAATTTTATCAATAGAATTCAAATCCATGATCAAAGCCCAGTTCTCGCTGGCAATATTTAAAGCCTAATTCTCCCTGGCAATATTAAAGCCCAATTCTCATTGGCAACATCAAAGCCCAATTTTCATTGGCAACATTAAAGCCCAATTTTCATTGGTAATATTAAAGCCCAGTTCTTGCTGGCAATATCAAAGCCCAGTTCTTGCTAGTAATATTTAAAGCCAAATTCTCGCTAGCAATATTAAAGCCCAATTTTCATTGGCAATATCAAAGTCCAATTTTCATTGGCAACATTAAAACCCAATTCTTATTGGCAATAGTAAAGCCCAGTTCTTGCTGGCAATATCAAAAGCATAACTTACGTCGGCACTATTAAAAGCCTAAGCTAATTACTTGACACTATTCTATCAAAAGTCCAAGGTTATTAATACTTGACAAAATACTATATCATAATTATTCCACTTAAAAGTCCAATAATGAACAATATTTAAGCCTATTACTACGACAAGCTCATGGAATTTATGAATTATCTATTCTCAAAACTAATGGCAATCATCTTATAAAAGCCCATGGAAAGTTATGATTATTAGACTCATGACATTTATTTATTTCATATTAAAAACTCATGTTCATTATTTATCTTACATCACAACATTCATAATATTTATTACCAAAACTTGTGGTAATTATTCATCCTACATGTCCATTATGATTATTTATAGAGAAACTTAAGAGAACATCACATTATTCCTTTATAGTGGTTGTTACCATATTTATTTAAAACTCATGGTAAATATTATTTTTAAGAAAAATATTAGAGGTCATTATTTAAAAAGCTCCAAAGAAAATATCATTCACAAAGTAATCCATAGCAAAAGTTATGAGAAACTATACAAGTTGTTATTTAAAGCCCATGAAAATTAATACCCAAAATCTATCATAAATATTTATTAAAGCTCATGATTCATTTTATTTCTACTAACCACTAAAGCCCATGAGGAGTAAAAAACCCATGGCAAAGCATGTATTTAATGCTCATTTTGTAGGACCAAGAATCTCATGGATTAGGGAACAAGCCCAAGCAAAGAAAGGGCATGTGGCCTAACTAAAAGTGTTGAAATGGAGCAAAGTTCCAGCCCAAAAAGTCCCGAGCAAGAGGCTTAAGAGAGGGCAACCAGCCCTTGTTCATCCTTAACCAAAAAACAACTAGAGACTCCAACAAGAGAACCAAGCCTTTGAGAATGAACTAAGAGCTGTCCCATCAGTTTTCTGCCACCCTCTGCCTGATGTGAACAGTGCCAAAGAGCTGTCATATCAGCTGAAGTCTAAAGAGTGATCAAATTCTATCATCTTCCTCAAAGCTGTACCTCCAGCGGAAGGGGAGCTGAAGCCAAGTTATCCAAACTTCAACAAAATTGATGCTATAAATATCAAAAACGTTCAAGACATGATTCATGTACCAAGCCCATTAATTCTAAAGGGGAAAAAAATTGGGAATGTGTGGTTTGGAGGGCATAAAGGGATCTCTAGCGGAACCCCCTAAAGTAGACTAGAGTTTGACACCTGGCTTGGGGTGTTGAATCTCACTTCTTGGGGGACCAAATCTCAGTTACAGTTTTAGGATTTGCTCTTGATACACACCTTAATCACATTGATTAAGCTCAGCCCCAGAAATGTTGGCAATTATTGCAAAAATCCCTCATTTCCCAAAGAAGCAAAGCAGCCCATAAAGTAAACCTTCTACTTTTGACCAAAAATCCCAAGAAGATTAACCTTAGTTCCCCACCTCTAATTAACCCTACGTTTTTTGGACTCATGTTAATTAATGCTTCCCTAAAACTTCATTATAAAAGCATAAACACCTCAGCCCACAGGGGCACAGCCACCCCCCTCTGAAACTCTAGGTTGGTTTGCCATTTTTGCTGGTGGTTTAGCTTTTCTCAAGCTCAACACTCATCATCCTTCGCCCACTCTCATCTAATCTCAGATGTACTTTTCCTTTTTTCACATAAACACAGCCCATAAATGTCTCTCAACTAGTCATAAACAGACTCTCACAGATAGCCTTGATCTTGGTGTTAATCCCATCTCACTCACTCAAAATAGCCCACACTTATATAATCTCAGATGTTCTTCTTCCCCCTTACGCTATCACAGCTCATAAATTTCTTCCAACTAGTCACAAATAGCCCATTACTGATAAAAAAAAACTTCAATCTCAGCATTAATCCTATCCCACTCACTCAAAACAACCCACATTCAACTCGTTCATGCTTATAAACACATACTCACCGAAATCTTAGTTTAATACTTGCTGCACTGAGCTGGAAATCTTTCTCTCCCTTCATTTCATCCTATTTTTCCTCTTTTATTTGTAACTATGGGGCCTTTAACTCTTGTTTATTATTATTATTATTATTATTATTATTATTATTATGATAAAGGATATAATATATTTGTAACAATTGAATGTTTCCCTCATATTGATGTAATAATGGCTGAAAGTACTATAAATTCCCCTTCACAAAGCACACAAAGACCCCCAAGAGTGAACACTTTCCTAATTTATTTAATCATTAACTGCTGGACTCTAAGTATAATTTCCCCCCACTGCTGGAGATAATACTGTACCACTAGAGGACTGATTTGGACTATGATGCTATAAAAGGACTTATAATATAACAAACTAACAACAGTAACGTGTTTATTGTGCTTTATTGTTGTCTTCTTATTAGGGTGCAGCCTCTATCTCTTGCTTGGGTGGACTTCCACAACACCGAAAGCCTTTGGGCTTTATTTCAAAGCCCATCGTCGAGTTTCGACTTGGCTACCCCATACTCTATTTGGGAATATCAAAATTTTCCCCTCAACATTGTTTAATTTAAAAAAACACAAATACAACCCCGATAAATTACCACACACAAGACCATAGATATATTTTAGCTAACAATATTGTGTATATTATATAATAAATTAAATTTGTGTCTTAAATACTTAGTCGTATACTCGTATTAAATGGGTGTCTTCTATCTAGGGGTGACAAAATCTGACATGACCCATGAACTCGACACGATTAACCCGTTTATAAACAGGTCATGGGTTGAGGCTAAATAAGTTCGAGTCATGTTCGGGTTCAATATGCGAACCTATCTGACCCGTTTAACTTATAAAATTATTAGTTATTTTGATATTATTGCTTAATTAATGGCTGTTTTTATATGTTTATAGTTGTAATTGTATTTTAATTTTAGATATATGAGAATTGATCAAACTTATATAGGTTTGGTATGACCTATTAATCAAATAGATTATTAAATGGATCATTTGTATTTACTTTTACATGACTTGTTAATTAAATAAGTTAAACGTGTCGAGTCGGGTCTACTTGTTTAATAAACAAGTCATGTTCGGGTTGAGGATTCCTGACACATTTACTAAACAGGATGGGTTCGGGTCAACTTATATGCCGATACTTATGACTTGACACAACACGAATCTGACCCGCGAACACGAATTGCTACCCTTAGTTCTATCAATATGCTTTTTTGTTTTTTATTCTCTTTTTGCCATGTGACGTATTATAAGAATATTAAAGAATAATATATAAAAATATATATATATATATATATATATTAAAATTTGAGATGTTATTTCAACTCATAACATTATAAGTGGTTTTATTAGAGCATAATTTTGAAGCTTAAATCCATATTCCATCAAATTTATATCAGACAATTTATAATAATAACTAGTCTTTGAATTCGTCAATTTTAAATCTTTAAATTCAAATGCAATATAAGTGAATTTTAAAGTTCAACTATATTTAAAATCACAGATATTATTTCCAGAAACTACATACTAATGTATACGAAATGACAATTAGTTTGACTATAGTCAAATATTCAACATGTCACTCTTTGTAATATAATTAACTTCAAAGGCTATTAAAGAAGTTATGAAACATTTGTTATATTGGTAAGTTACGCTTGAATCCAGTGAGTCTTAAACCTATAACTCACCTTTTATCATATTATTATGAGAGAATAAAGTATCGGTTGAGTTACAGCTTACTGAAGAAAGAATTATGAAACATGAAATGTAGATAAAAAACCATGTATATATATACATACCTGAAAAATAATTACTATATATATGTTAAATGCAAGCCAGACCTCCTCTTGCTAATCAATGTCAGGTGACAACCAGAGTTCCCCCAAACACTTCAGTGGGTTAGAATTACCCTTTAATTGAGGGTTTCTTTAGAGTTCCATAGAAGTGGTCAAGGGAACTCTGGGGGACAACTGACCTTTCCTTTCTATTATTTTGGTTCATTTTTTGTTCTTGGCAAAGCAATGTAAACCAAACATACTATTTATAGAAAAAAGTTCTCTATCTTCATCATGATTCAGTAAAGGATGTCTTTGGGTACGAGAGGGCCACTAGAGATAAAAAAAAAAAAATCGACATACGTGGACAGAAAATTGAACCTGGGCAGAATAATGGGTCACATGAAGGGTAGAGAATAAAAATTTCGGTTGAGTGGCCAGAACTTTTCGGCGTACCCAAACTTGTTCTCATCTCTATGGTCTGTCATTTTTCCACATGTATATGTTATACGGAGTACAAAATAGTACATGCTTGAAGCACGTATATTACTCCAATACATCAGTATTACGATACATACATTCAAGTCCCGTAGCTCAAGTACTTGACGAATTGTCATGAAATATATATGTGTGGTCCTGTACACAACTTATCGTTTTAGTGCACCGCTTGACAAAAGTTTCTAGTAATAGCTAGCACTGATTCACATTAGAAAGCCTCTTTGTGATCACAATGGGGGTGCACGTATATTCCAGAATCCAGTCAATAGTCGCTTTATATCAATGAAAAAAGCTGGGAAGGAATGGCTCTAATGATGATAGATTGTGAAAAGGTGCAATGGCACATGGCCACTCATCTTGATATTGTTCTCTCAACCTTCAATTTAGCCCACTTTTCCGTCTAGATTCACTTCCTACGGCTTTATTATCCCCTTAGATTTCTCAACTCTCAAGGCAAAGTATAGAGCAACGAATTGCAAAGATGCATGGGAAACTAGCTTGCTATAAATAGTAGACTTAATTGGTACTCATAACCCCCGTATATAGAGCCAGCTATACAAATATATGGAGGTGCCAAAACATGCATCCAGTGTCCCTAGGGTTCCCTTGACCACTTCACTAGGGATTCAATCTCTTTTAAGTAAAGGGTCATTGATCCTCGCTACTGAAGTGTTTGGGGGAACTCCCGGTGGCACTTGATGCTCAGCCAACAAAAACAAAATAGCCTTTCTTATTATAGTACTAAGTAGGTTTGGGATTTTAGCCAAAAAAAGAGATAAGAAAAAAAGAATGGGCTCATTTAGCAGGGACAACAGCAATTAATATTAGACATGGAAAAACGGGCGGGTCGGGTTGACCCGTATTTTTCACATATTTTTTTTTTTAAGAAAACAACATATATTTGCCATTTGAAAAGTCATGCAAAAAATTACTTGATATAAAATGCATTACAATACATACATTCAAATCCTAACATTGCTATCTACACAATATCAGCATTCCAAAATATAAAACAAAATTATAAATGACTTATTAGATAATTCATTTGACAAAAAATAAAAAAATATAAGAAATTTACAATATTAAAAATTAATTTTATAATCTATTGTCAATTGTGGTTAACACTCTATTTCAATTTGAGATATACATTAAAGTTTGATTATTTACTTATTTATACATTGTCTCTTTTATGAATATTATATCATTATTAAGCAATATACACTCTAGGAAATATCATAATTTATTTTGAAAAGCCATTTATTTTGGACATAAATTGTTAAAAATAGGTCTAAGCATTCATAATTAATTTATGTTAATTTGATACTTTGGCTTCACTATTTTCACACTTATGAATGTTTCTCACACTTGTCTACAATTTTAAATCTATGTTTTTAACTGTACGGTAACTAGATAATCTTGGCATGTACTTTGTTATTTGATATCTAAAAACTTTACTTATTACAGAATGCTCAACCATTTATCTTTTAATTAATTTGCATGCAGTTATGTAAATATTTCAATTGTTTCCTTAAAGCTCACAACACATAATTAAATCAATATTGTCTTAATTTTATTATTTTTTTACAAAAAAAAAAAAAGTTTTAAAAAATAGTTTGGGTTCGGGTCGGGTCACGGGTTGGGTTGGGTTGGGTTGACCTGCAAAAAACACAAGTCGGGTCACGGGTTAACTCGTTTTTGTTTCGGGTCAAAAAAATCGGGTTCGAGTTATGTATTTTTGGGTTGGGTGGGGTCGGGTCGGGAAATTTTGACCCGTTTTGCCATGTCTAATTAATATGCTTCCCCTGTTCATATTATTCCTTCAAATTTAGTTCAAAGTATTAGGTGTTTCAGTTTATGACATTATGTCGCAATGCTCCTCATCTTTGCTTTGTATCTTTGCTCTTTGGACTATGTCTGCCTGTTTTGTTTTGATTATCTTCTCTGTTTCCTTCTCTTTGTGCTTTCTTTGCACATTTTAGTCTCTTCTACTTTTCGGAGAGAATTTTACGTATATTTTAATACAACATATATATATATATATATGTATGTATGTATGTATGTATGTATGTATGTATGTATGTATGTATGTATGTATGTAGTAGTTGATAATATTTGTTACACACACTGTTATACGCACATTTTTTAAATTGAAATCGTGAGTTAAAAACATGATTTCAATTTTAAAATTGTGTCTTCAATTCATGATTTCAGTTCAAAATTGAGTATAATATTTTTTATCCCTAAGTTTATTGCTAATGTTTGTTTTTGTTTTTGGTTTTTATTATTTTAAAATTATTACAAATGTGGGGACAGGGGCCCAAGATTGTGTATCTGACCGCGAAA
This sequence comes from Lithocarpus polystachyus, assembly GCA_033629205.1. Classification (NCBI taxonomy): domain Eukaryota; kingdom Viridiplantae; phylum Streptophyta; class Magnoliopsida; order Fagales; family Fagaceae; genus Lithocarpus; species Lithocarpus polystachyus. Next base: position 79,617,899 of record CM066164.1, read on the forward strand.
AGGTTAAGACCCCAAGACCATGTATTGGGACTTGTAGGGTTAAAGGCCCAAACCCGTGCATTGGACCTCTAGTCCTGTTCGAGAACGAGGTCAAGTCTGAGGAGAAACAAACGGATGCGTAGAATCCCAGATCGTAACCCATTACGTTTGGGATAGATAAGGACGGTCCAAGGAGTGATCCTAATACCGAAGGATGTATCTACCCAAAATATCTAAGGAAAAGCTGCCACCACCGCATTAAATGTGTCGCACCTACTCTTCTGACCACATTTATGTGGAGAAGACCCCTGAACAGTGTAATCTTGGCCACCGCAACTCACAGAAGGTCAAGGAAGATACATGATGGGACATGTACTCAAGTAGAGACTTAAACAATCGACAAGTGTAGGGTGTAGATGATCTGAAAGGAGCTATATAATGTAAAGGAATCCTTTTTAGATGGGGGGAGGAGAATTGAGCTTGTATCTAAACCAAAAACAGCGAATACTGAAGTTAACCTCCTTGGACTATTGCAGAGGACAGTCTATTACACTTAGATCTTTTGTTTATCCTTCTTGTACTCTTATCTTGTCCTGTTGATTGTCTAATCTAATCTAGCCCAGTTTTCTTTTCCCACTCTCTACAAATTCATTGTTCTTGGGCCTTTTGGGCTGGTCCATACACTTTTGGGCTGGAGTGCCAAATTGTGTCCTTACAACAAATATTTGAATGAAAACAAAAAATGACGTCATTTCATTAATCATTGTGATTAATAAAGGTGCCTAGGATACCACCGCGCACCCTTGGTGCGGTGGTCACTCCATAAGTATAAATGCTTGTGATGTGTAGGTGGACAAGGGCCAGGGTTTAAGTCTCCAAGAGGGAGCTTCACACACATATACACTTAAATTAGGTTAGAGTAGAAATTCTATCTTGTATCAAAAAAAAAAAAAAAATAATAATAAAGGTGCCCAGGATCTTGCACTTACTTTCAAACTACAATACTTTAGAAGCCAGTGGCATTTGTATTTGGAATATCCGGAAAAGTAAAATTTCAACTTTTTTTCCCTTCAATATGAAATTGTTTGGTTCATTAAGCAAATAAATATTTTGAATTGGTATTTAGAAAATTTTCATAAAAACTAAGAATGTTTCTACGGATTTAAAGCTCAACAAGTCCAGGAGTTATCTTTCTATCTTCTTGAAGAAAGCACTAAAGTACATTTCAGGATCTAGCTTGAAGAAAGCACTAATTTCTATATACATCCGGAGTTAGAATGTGTTGGCCAAGTTATTTGGTAGACTAAAATTCAATTAATGCATGTACATAGAATTTTATATTTTTATCCTCTATGTGTGGGTTGAAAAAGTTACTTTATTAAGAGTCTATTTGGTTGGGGAGATGGAAAAGTGGGAGAATAGAAAATATTCTAATTTTCTTCATTTGTGTTTAGTTGGGGGTGGAGAGATGGAAAACTGAGAAGATGGAAAATATGAGTTTATATAAATTTACTTATATGCCCTTATTAAAAAATGCCCAATTAGAAAAAAATGACAAAAAACCAACCAAAAAAAAAAATGAAATCACCTAAATTTATTAAAAAAGAAAAATCATGCCCAAAAAAAAGAAAATAGTAAAAAAAAAAATCACGTTCAGTTAAATCCCAAAAAGAAAAGAGAAAAAAGAAAAGAAGAAGAAGAGCAAAACAGAAGAATAACGTACCCACAGAGTTCAAATTTGAATTTAATACATTGTATTCATTGAATTAAAGAAGAGTCATGCCAAAAAAAAAAAAAAAAAAAAAGAAAAAAAAAAAAAGAAAAGAAAAAGAAAAAAAAAAACAACTAGTACATAAGATGAGCGGGTAGTTCAGTTATTTGACTGCAACTATTCTTCTCTCTCTATTTTATCCCCAAATTGGAGATATGGAATTTTGTTGGGTCTGGGAAGAAAACACCCAACCCCCCATCAATTTTAACCTCCTTTCTTCTTTTTAACCAAACACCCACAAAAATTATTTTTATATCCACTTTTCTCTCCCCTTTTCCATTTCCCTAAAATCTATCCAACTAAATAGATTCTAAAGCTAAATAATTGAAGGAGTCTCAAGAGAAAACCTGTTAACATGTACATAGTAAATAAAAGTCTAAATTAAACATACAAATAACATCAATAGGAGGAATTAGGAACATTTATTCACTTCCCTATAGAAGTATTTTCACTCACTTGCGGGAATTCAGACAGTTGCATTCATCAACAAGATCATAGGATAGACAACTTTTAATGCTATTAAGTTAATAGTTTTCAGAAATGAGGCCCATAACCACTTTGGCATCGAATTCAATCTCTACTGTGGTCAGATTAAGATTTTATAAAAAGAAGTTGATGCGGGCTGAAGAGAGAGGAAGAGAGAATTAGAAAATCTAAAGGCACATCAAGATAAGAGAAAGGTAAATGGGATTTATTAAAACAAATTATTATAGTTAATAAAGATTGGTTAAAATGCAAAACTGACCTAAAAGTTTCTCCGAAATTCATTTAAATCCTTTAACTCTTTTTTCGTTTATTTTAGACATCTAAGTTTCAAGCTTATTCGATTAAAGCCTCTTTGCCAACTTCTATTAAAATTTTTGTATAAAAAAAATTGGAAAATATTTTTCAATCATTAATTGAATTTTTTCAATTAAAAAAATTTGAGGAAAAAATTAAAAAATTGGACAATTAGCCACAACGTATAATAAAATTTAATGAAAAAACTTTAATTGATGATAAACTTGAAACTTAGATGACTGAAATGAGTGAAAATAAAGTTAGAAGATTTAAATGAATTTTTATGAAATATAGAGAATGAATTTTGCATTTTAACCATAAAAAATTTAATATAAAAGACTTGAGTTGGGCTCCCATAACTCGAGTCCAAATCTTCTGTCCCACTTTTCCTGCTCCACTTTATACTTCACCAATAAATGCTTGCCACCTGTTAACTTAATTAATTGAATACTATCATTATTGACTTATTAATATTACCATTATTAATTAATGGTAATTAAGTTAACACATGGTAAGCATTTATTGGTGAAATATAAAGTGGAGCAGGAAAAGTGAGACAGAAGATTTGGATTCTCATGACTCTGCCATATATAAAGCCGAATACATATCCAAGCCGTGATTATTACAACTTCTAAAAGTTGAAAACACGGTTTCCAAGACTAATTGACCAAGGATACATTTCCAATAGACTCTTTAATCTTCCTATGGATACCTCTTGAATGGTTATTTTGGAATTACATATTCATAATGCCACCACATCATGCTCTTTAGGTTCTAAGTTGGAGAGAACTGGATTATGAGTTTTAGCTCAGCTCCCCATGATATGCTGACAAATTCTGAACATTGATAGTGAGATTTGTATGGATATTTGAAAGAAGTTCAATTCAAGATGCATTGTCATTTATTTTCTGGAGAATCTGGCATGGACCAATCTTCTTTTCCTCTTTTAAGTGTGTAATATGTACCAGAAGAAAATCAATATTTCTTCAAATAAAACCACACAGCGTTCATCAAAAGTCTTTCTTCATCAATGCACATTGGTTACTTCTTTATACTTTTTGTTACTTTCTTTAAGCTTCTTCTTCACTTCTTTACAAATTCTTGCCATCTAGTTGCAAATCTTTCAATTTTTACCGGGTAATGGATATTCAATTTTAGGCACAAGATCAAGCTAATGCTATGGAAGTGGAACACATCAATAAATTACTTCAAATGGACTTTTCTGTGTGAGAATATATAGCCTATATATATTTTTGTATGTCTAAAACTATACAAGAAATTGCCTTTTATATAGGCATATATGAGTGCAGTACAAGTAATATGTGTGCATGTAAAGAAAGCTTGGGGGTGTTGGACATCTTGTCTTTAACAAGTTGAAACCTTTTCTAAGCTTCCGGAGTCCATTTGAACTCACTTCTCTTCATGTAATCAGTTAATGGTGTAGTAATAATACAACTGAAGTTCCTGATAAATAGATGATAGAAGGAAGTCAATCCATGAGAATTTCTAACTTCTTGCAAGCTTTTTGGTATTGGTCACTCTTCGATTGCCTTGATAGTTTCATCATCCACACTAATTCCTGTAGATATCAAGTCAAAGCCTAGGAAAGCTAGACTATCAATCATGAAACAAGATTTCTTAAGATTTATATAAAAGGCTATCTCAAAGTGGTTAGAACAATCCTTAAATGTGATACATGCCACATGCTTAACATTATTACGGCTATAACATGAAGGTAAGCAAAAGAAAATGCCAATGAAAGGTTAAAGCGCTTGAGTCATTATCCTTATGAATGTCAAAAGCTAATTACAAGTTTAGTTTGAATAAACTAAAAATAAATTCAAACCAATTCAAATGTCTATTTAGCAACTTGCATAAAACTCAAATTAGTTCAAAGTTGATATTTTTTTCCCATGAATTTTAACAATATAACTAATCTAGCCTTATACTTTGTCAAACACCTTTCTAATGTGTCAACTGGAAGCTCTTACTTTAAAAAATCTTGCCCACTCTCAAATTAAATTATGGCTCCACATAATAAATTTCTTTTAAATTAATAGTATAATAAATTTCTTTTAAATTAATAGTATAATATTATAAAGATGAATAATTTTTGTTAAAAATATATTATGTATAACTTAAACTTAACCCATATATAGTTTTCCGCTGAATAAAGTTGATAGTTTTCTTTCTAGTTAGAAAATTTTGTTCCTATCACTGTGCACCCTTAGTTCTTGCGGGATGAGGGGGGCATCCAGGGGGGGGGGGGGGGGCGCTGTAAGGACCTGGATTTAAGTCTCCAAAAGAAAGTTTCATATGTATATACACTTAAATTAGGCTAGAGTAGGATTTCTATCTTAAGAAGAAAAAAAAAATTTGTTCCTTGTTTGGTTGTGCCAATTTTGCTCTATGGCAATTTCTCTTTTGATACAGCAAAATTTTCCATTTGATTAGTAAGGAAAAGAATTTACACACCATTTTATAATTCACCTTACATCCCATCTTTTATTTTAGCACATCACCTATTAAGATAACCTAAAAAGAGAACTCCACCATAGAAAACAAGATCAACCCAATTGATTGCTAGATTGGTGATTGCAACCCAATTGAATCTAAATCGATGGCCACAACCGGCAGGATAGAAAAAACCACTTCCTATAGCAACCCATACAACCCAATTGAAACCTAGATTGGTGAATGCAACCCACCGCCATAGTCAATAGCAACCATTGCCACAGAACAAACCATGATTTGCTACCAAGAGAAAGTGAGAGAGAAGAGAAAAAAGGGACGATAGAGTCACAAAGTGTTAGAGAGGAGAGAGAATAGAGGAGGGAAAGTTTGATTTGCTACTGAGAGAGAGAGAGAGAGAGAGAGAGAGGTAACAATAAAAAACTAGCTAGTAGTAGATGTCACAGTGATCTAATACTAGTAGCAAATCACCTAAGCAAAGTGAATTTTTTTGCAATTATTTTAGCAAATTAATAACACACAGGATGGAGCCATTTTTAGTTGTTTGGTGTACTAAAATAGCATTTTGGGTATAGCACACTCAATGCTAATGCTCTAACACTAGGACCAAAAAGATATAACACCTACTAAACTTTGTCTTGCTAATATATGTCAGATGGCAACCAAAGTTCCCCCAAACACTTCAGTAGGGAAACATTAGCATATGGCCTCTTAGAAGAGCCCCAGTGAAGTGTTCAAAGGAACTCTAGGAGACAGCTAAGGCTATAAATGAACCAAGCCGATCATGAACAACTCAGGTTTGGCTCGATAAAAAGCTTGTTCATGTTTGTTTGTTTATAAATAAGCCAAACTTGAGCCTTAGTTTTATGCTCATTTAATAAACACGCCAAGCCCAAGTAAAAAAAAAAAAAACAAGCCGAGCCCAAGTAAAAAAAATTGTTCACGAATAAGCTTGTGAGCTATTGGGCTTGATATAAAACAATTCAAGTATAGACTCATTTATAAGTTTATATGTGTTAGGTGAATATACTCATTATACATATCTTAATAATGACATGGCCAACATGGGACCACTACCCATTACCTTAATTTTTTCCTTCCCTCTAAACTGTTTAAGAACTATTTTAGTCTAAAGTTACATTTAAAAATAAATTAAATAATTAAGTAGGCCACATATGATCCATCCCTATCAATCATCTAAAGTAAATTTATGAAACATTTTAGTTCTCATTCATAATAGTTACAAACAAGTATTTTTCTAATTTTTCACCATCTAATGTGAATGTAAAAATTGTATTTTGAACAATTGCTAAAGCTATAGAAAAGGAATGATGAATGAATGAATTTAATTGTGTAAATTTTTAATTTGAATAATGGCTAATCATAAGTAGGACTAGATGCATGATAAAATGAGTATGCAATTTTTTTTTTTCTTAATTCAAGCTCAAAAGCTTGACTTGAGCTCAAGTTTGAGCTTGATATTAAGCTTAAGCTTGGCTTGACTAATTAATCAAGCCAAGCCAAGCCAAATCAAGTCAAGCTTAAGCTTTTTGGCTTTCCCACAAACTTAAGCTCAAACACTATTCTATTTTTAAGCTTGTCACAAGCTCGAGCCAAGCATGAGCTTTTGAATTTTCCTGACAAGCCAAGCTTGAACGTGCACTATTCGACAAAACTCGACTCATTTATAGCCCTAGAGATAGCTGACTCTTCCTTGTGGATTGTTTATCTTGGTAAGCCAATGCACCTCAAATACCCAATTTATAGTGAAGCTTTTTTCCTGAAATACAGGAATTTAAGTGATCTGTATGGTAAATAGGAGACTTGTTAGAGAGGAGAAAATTCCATGTAAACCAAGTTGATGAAATTGAATCTGGTCAGAATTTGGGTAAGATGAAGAGTTGGAAGAATAATGCTGAGGTAAATGGACATATGAGCTTCAATATTCTCCCACTTAGAAGGTCTATGAACAATCTTTTTCAAGGGTATTCGAAAGCTCCGAATGTATGGGAATGCGTGTGTATGCCCAAGTGCATGCTTAAGGACTCATTAAGCAGTTAATTAGACCTTGATGATTATTGATGTAAATCATTTATGTGAGCTTTCTCTCTTGTTAATACACAAGCATAAGCTTTTTATTACTGGATATTCAGATATTGCCAAGCTGTGTTGTGTGGTCAAGAATAGGTCTACGAATTGCATTAATTGGTTCTCTTGATCAAACTTTCTTTCTTTCTTTTTTAGTTGCTATTGTCTTGAACAAACTTGTTAGAAGTTTAGACCCCTTAAACCCAAACAGATTAACCTAGATATTTATTCAAGTGATTAACTTAGATAAATTAAACAATTCTAGGTTAACACAAATATATCATATCATGCAACAATGTGGAAAATAAATAACACACGATATGATAACCTAGGAAACCAAACGGGTAAAAACCTGGGGAGGATTTAACCTAGCTATCCTCAAGGTAAAAATGAATTCACTATGAAAGAATTGAAGTGTACACAATAGCGACTTAGACCACTAACATCCTATTGCTACCTCGAGTAGGAAACTTACTACCACGACCATGTGACAGCTCCGAGTCCACGGACTACTTCTTTCCTTGAATTCTCAGTAAAGAACAAGCACACCTGCTTGTATATCTTGAAGCTCTTGATTCTGCAACTGAATGATTACCAAGCTCTTGACATCAATCTTGAGATTGGAAACCCTAAGTGTATGTGAAGGTAAACACCTCTAGATCTCACAAATAAGATTCACAAACACAATATTCAGAATACTAAAAATGTGGCTAGGGTTTTCCCTTTTATACTTAGGGCAGAACATAAAACCTTACACATTAAATGGACTAGGGCTGAGTTGGAAATTCTGCAGAAAAAAACATTCTGCACGACTTTCGATCGGTCGAGTCTAATTCTCGATCGATCGAGCCATGCAAAAATGCACAGTAAATTCTGCAGTAACTCGATTCCAACTTTACATAAAAACCTCATACTTTGAGCAAGTCTAAACAAGACTAAAAACGTTTTGATCATGATTTGCCAACATTATAAAATGAAGTTCTAATACATTAGTTCCTAATTCTTAGAACCTAACAAACTCCTCCTTTGGCAATCCGTGACAAAACACAAACTTAACAAAAATGCTCAAAGTTTACAAAATAAACAGCCCATTACAAAACAATAGCCAATAAACAAATTTAACCTAACTACTATCTATCAGTTGTAAAAGTAGACGGCAGCATGACTGAATCAACCTGTATATTCCTGTAACACTCAACAAACACATAAACGCATGCGTGGAAGATACAAGTAACATAGAAAAGAAATTCTTGATTTCACATAACACAAAATAAAGAAATATATCATGAATAACATCATAAATATAAATCAATAAGCAATGTGGCATAGTGAAACAAGAAGCATATACAAAAGATGTATCTCAAAAAAAAAAAAAAAATAAAAAAAATAACTCCCCCTATCATGAGCCAAAAAATGTAAATACATAATGAAGCACCTAGATACAATCTAAAAGCTCTACAAGCTCCACAGTATCACAAAAAGAAACAAAAACTCCCCTTAAGACAAAAAACTCCCCTACAAAGTAATGTACCCCACAATAGAATGTACTCTCCCTTTTTGTGACGAATTGCCAAAGGGCACTCACTCATCATCAAAAGGAGGCGACGGAGGAGAACGTCGAAAACTCGCCAAATTTGCTCTCAAGGCTCGAAGCTCGTCAAGCACATCTACCAAAAGCTGACCATGAGCCGCCTGAACGGTCATGACAATGTCCAAAGTCCGATGAATATCAGAAACATCCGAAGGAGAAGGTGGAAGAACATCAGCAGTAACAGCAGGATCAATAAATAACTCCCCCTATCATGAGCCAAAAAATGTAAATACATAATGAAGCACCTAGATACAATCTAAAAGCTCCACAAGCTCCACAGTATCACAAAAAGAAACAAAAACTCCCCCTAAGACAAAAAACTCCCCTACAAAGTAATGTACCCCACAATAGAATGTACTCCCCCTTTTTGTGAAGAATTGCCAAAGGGCACTCACTCATCATCAAAAGGAGGCGACAGAGGAGAACATCGAAAACTCGCCAAATTTGCTCTCAAGGCTCGAAGCTCGTCAAGCATATCTACCAAAAGCTGACCATGAGCCGCCTGAACGGTCATGACAATGTCCAAAGTCCGATGAATATCAGAAACATCCGAAGGAGAAGGTGGAAGAACATCAGCAGTAGCAGCAGGATCAATAGACGTCTCTGCCAAAGGAACACCTGTAGAAGAAGTAAGAGGTGGAGTGACACTAGAATGCTCTACCCTAGGACGCTTAGAGCTAGCTCGAAACTGAGCAACCCTTTGCCTTAGAAAGGTAGTACCTATGGGAGCAATGATATGCACAAGCTCAGAAGTAGGGAAATCACCTAAACCTATGTGAAGAAGAATCCTATGAATAAAAACAGGAAAAAAAAAAGCATGAGCAGTAGAACTACTCCGATGCACTTCGTTCAAAGAATGAAGAAACAGATAAGGAAAACTGATAGGAGTATCAGTGACAAGAGCATATAGAAACACACATCGCTCAAGAAGGATAGTGTGGAGATGAGAAATAGACCACAAGGAATGACAGGCAATCCTAAAGAAAAGATAATGCAGCTCAGAAAGCTCAGCAAAGGTGATCCGAGGATCAAAACCCCACTGGATAGAAGACCCAATGATGTATGACATCACGTCATCAAGAAGAGGAGACTCATCATAGGGAAAGACAGGATGTGCAACCACAGGCACCCCAAGAGCATCAAATACTATCGAAGGGGTAATGCGATACTCTACACCTCGTATCCAACACTTTACTAAGGTGTTGGAATCATAAATGTGGATAGAGAGGTTCGAGTAGAACTCTCTAATCAAGGCAACCGGAGGCCGATGATCTATGTCTAACAAAGGTAGCCAGCCTCTACGCTCAAAATTACGCCTCACCTCATCATCAACCTCATCTAAAAGAACCCTACGCTCACCCTAAATGTTACGCCTAAGGTTAAGGGTCTCGTATGTCTCCTGATGCTTCTCACTCAGAAACTTATCACTATCAAAGGAAGGTGAAGGGACAGAAGTCCTATGTGCTCTGATACCACTTGTTAGAAGTTTAGACCTCTTAAACCTAAACAGATTAACCTAGATATTTAGCCAAGTGATTAACTTAGGTAAATTAAACAATTCTAGGTTATATAACCAAACCGGTAAATAAATAACACACGATATGATAACCCAAAAAACCAAACCGGTAAAAACCTGGGGAGGATTTAACCTAGCTATCCTCAAGGTAAAAAGGAATTCACTATGAAAGAATTGAAGTTTATATAATAGCGATTTAGACCACTAACATCCTATTGCTACCTCGAGTAGGAAACTTACTACCACGACCACGTGACAGCTCCAAGTCCACGGATTACTTCTTTCCTTGAATTCTCAGCAAAGAACAAGCACACCTGCTTGTATATCTTGAAGCTCTTGATTCTGCAACTGAATGATTACCAAGCTCCTGACATCAATTTTGAGATTGGAAACCCTAAGTGTATGTGAAGGTAAACACCTCTAGATCTCACAAATAAGATTCACAAACACAATATTTAGAATACTAAAAATGTGGCTAGGGTTTTCCCTTTTATACTTAGGGCAGAACATAAAACCCTACACATTAAATGTACTAGGGCTGAGTTGGAAATTCTGCAAAAAAAAAAAAAAAAAAAAAAACATTCTGCACGACTTTCGATCGGTCGAGTCTAATTCTCGATCGATCAAGCTAGGCAGAAATGCACAAAAAATTCTGCAGTAACTCGATTCCAACTTTATATAAAAACTTCATACTTTGAGCAATTCTAAACAAGACTAAAAACGTTTTGATCATGGTTTGCCAACATTACAAAATGAAGTTCTAATATATTAGTTCCTAATTCTTAGAACCTAACAAAACTTTCTATAGTACCACCTGCTTCACACAAAGAATACCCTTTTATTTATTTTCAGTTGGTGTATGTACTAGCTAGATTCTAAAAAGAAGTTGCTTTTGGTTTTAGAGCATCCACATCAGTCAGTGCATACTCTTCTATAATACAAAAATACCTTCATTTTATACATTTTGGCCAAAAAAACACCCACATCAGTGGGTGTATAGTTGTGTAAAATTGTACAAAATTATACAAATGCTACAGTAACCGTGCATATATGCACGGTTACCGTAGCTCGTGTATTAATTATTTTAATAATTTTTGTTCGCTCCTTTTTTTCTCTCTCTTCTCCGTCTGCAAAACTAACCCTCCCCTCTCATGTTCTTTCTTTCTCTGATACACACATTCCACAGACACAAAATCAAAAATTAACTACAAAAATCAAAAATCAACTACAAAAATCAAAAATCAACTACAAAAATCAAAAATCAACCACAAAAGAGAAGACCGGTGTTGATGGAGATCAGTGATGGGTTCGATCTTCTCTTTTGTGATGGAGATCGGTGATGGGTCCGATCTTCTCTTTTGAAGGAGTCGGTGATGGAGATCTGTGATGGGTTGACGGAGATCGGTGATGGGTCCGATCTTCTCTTTTGTGATGGGTCCGATTTTCTCTTTTGACGGAGATCGGTGATGGGTTGATGAAAATCACCCTCCTTCTCATGTGGATCGGTGATTTAGAGGAAAAAGGGGGTGTATTCAGAGGAAGAAGGGGGTGTATTCAGAGGAAAAAGAAGGGTGTTGATGGAGTGCTTGTGATGGGTTAACGGAGAAGAGGGAAGAAAAAGATTCTCAAAAAAAGAAGAAGAAGAAGAAGAAGAAGAAGAAGAAGAAGAAGAAGAAGGAGGAGGAGAAGAAAGAGCGGCAAACAAAGAGATAGGATGGAGTGAAGAAGAAGGGGTGGTCTTCAGAAGAAAAGGAAGGGTTAGGTGGGGGTAGGTGGGAAATAATAAAAAAAGTGAGAGAAAATATTATTTTAATAAAAAAGTGTGTATAATAGATAAACTGATGTTGATGTTTTATAAAAGTGACAGTGTAAAATAGAAAAAGTAACTTTTTCTGTGTAAAATAGATGATAAATTTACATGAGTTGATGTGGATACTCTTAGTGGAAAAGCTGAAAAGGATTGGATTGACAGTGAAAATCTCGATGAGTGGTGCTAGAGATACCACAAATACAAATTAATGTGTCAACAATTGAAGAAAAATAATTTAAATAATTATTTAGTATGTTGTTAAAATGACACCAATTACATTTATTATCACGTCTGTTTGTAAATATTTTATAGTAAAATTAGCAGCTTTAAAATTTTCCAACTCTGAATTGGATGTGTGACCTCTCGTAGCCGATTGTCCAATATTCTCTATCTAGTCCATAGTTACGTCCAGGTTCACTCGCTGCAGCTCTCAGACCTTTCTCTTCTCAAATAGAAACAACATAAGCAGCTGAATGCAAAGGAAAGAACTCAGTATATAAATAGAGTGGCTTAGTAACCATTTTTTGTATCGAGCAACTAAGGTAAAGTAGCTTATTAAGAGCTCATCATGTCAGGTGTCCCCTAGAGTTCCCTCAAACACTTCATTGGGGAATCTGTGTACTAATCAAAAGAGTTGTACTCCCTACTGAAGCGTTTGGGGGAACCCCGGGTGTCATTTGATTTACTAAAGAATTATTTTGGTTTATGACATCTTAATTTCCCTTTTTATAGTTTTACGTTCATTTTACACAAATTGCAATGCTCTTAACTAGCCAATGAGTGCTTTTTGTTTTCCTTGCTCCATTTATTACTTTTTGGATTGTTATAATTAACATTATTCGAAAATGATATTTCCAAACATGCATATTAGTTGCTCTCATGCTATGGGTCTCGCCATTGTTTTATTAGTGTAGAAGATATCAACATGGATGCATAAATAGTATTACCCTAATATATGCATTATTAATTATCTTGTAATGTCTACATGGTACGTACATATTTAAGAATAATCACGATTATATATGTGAAAATGTCTGGATCTATGTTTATTATTATGGATATCTGTTTATTTTTTACCAACTTTTGAAAACATCTTTGTAAGGATATGATTTGGTAGATTAAGCAAATTATTCATCTTGGATTATTCCATTTGAAGGAACAAAAAAAAGTAGTTTGTTATCCAATTTTTAACTAAGTAATCACTTCTTAACATAATTTTAGCTAATAACATCCAATTTTTTTTTTAAATAAATAAAAATGTACCACATTTATGTAAATGACTACTATATCAAATTTTTTTTTTTGTGTTATTATTCTTATACCACAGGTACCATAAGGAGGTTGAACCAAGGGAAAGAAACCAAGACGAGAAGAGAAGGACAAGGCAAAAGGAAAAGAAGAAATAAAAACTGAGGTTTACCTTAGCCGAACTGGCACCGATTCGGAATAACTTCAGCTGCACTGGTCCCAACCAAGAGGTGGGAAGGTCGTACGTGAATGGCTACAACGATGAAAATGCGTGGTTTAGAAGAAAGGAAGGACCCATAGAGAAACAGAAAGCTCATGAAAACCCAAAACAACTGCGTGGGGATGCAAGCACAACTCTCCAACTAGTCAAGCAGTGAATCAGGCAAAGCTTATCTTCTTTTCTAGCATATGTGGGGTGCAACACCATCCGTATATATAAAGCTAAAGCATTTGGGATGTCCCACCCCCCCCCCCCCCCCCTTTTTTTTTTTTTTTTTTTTTTTTTTTTTTTTTTTTTGTGTGGATTGCAATTGCCATATATGGCCCATAACGTAATGAGAAATTATATTTCCTACCATTTTAGTTCTTTTCTACACTACCATGTGTCATGCATATTTTTAAGTCTGTATGGGTCACATGATCATTATCTTTATGGTGTAGAAGAAAACAAAATATAGCGTTACCCTTGTGTTAGGGTCATTATTTATTGTAATTGGCTAATTTTTTGACAAAATGCATCTTACTTATAATTGGTTAAATCTAAGATAGGTCTAATACTTCAAGAAACATGTTTTTTAAGTCAAGTATTAAAGACATGAAGATTGGTTCAAGAAACAAGTGAAAAAAAAAACTGTTCATTAAGTCTCAACAGATAACTCAACAAATGCTTGCTATAGAGACTTAATGTGAAGCTCGATAGATAACTCGACAGCAGCTCGATATATTGAGAATTACGATTTCAGAATTTCTAGATCTGAAATTTGGCCTAGAATTGTATATTTTTTTAGAGTTTCTTTTCTTACAACCTTAAACATATATAAGGCTTATTTTAAGAGCCGTCACACACGAATACAGAGACCAAGAGACTTACTTTATCTGTGTGAAGCTATTGCATTTGTACGCCATAATGTTTTGTAATCAAGTGCTTCCTAATCTTCATTATTAATGAAGTGAAGAACTTTGCAGCCAACAATATCTGTTCAAGTTGCTAGAGTTAGTCACGCACTGGAATCCATGCAAAGGGTTAGTTACAAATTGGAGATTTATGCATCAAAGGAAAGAAGACTACTGCAAGATCAAGTCTAATTGGGTATTGGAGTAAAGGTTCAACTGTAGGTTGGTATTTTGGGATAGGCTAGGGTAGTTGGTAAGATTATTTATACTGGTAACCGCTTGATTGTTGATTAGTAGATTCTTGAGAGTGGTGACCTTAAAATCACTCAGTGGAGGGTTTTTGCCTTGTGAAGTTTTCCCTATTTGTCAACAAATCGCTGTGTCCAATTTATTTTTCGTTGCACTTAGTATTTTTGGTGATTTGTTGGTGCCTTCACGATTTGCATGCAATTGAACCTAAGTAATAAACTTGGGTAATTGAATTAATTAACCGAGGTCAAGCTATCTTAACCCAACACCTTATATGTGCAATATTAGCTTGTAACATGTGTGTATATATAGTACATGCCATTAATATAATTATAATCACGTGTGTGCATGCGTGTTTGTGTGTAAGTGTATGTTCTCAAACTAAGTTTATTACTACACAGATCTTTTTCTTTTTAATTTTTATCAAAGTTTTAAAAAATCATTGGGTGGATTAAAGGAGAAAGGAGTAGAGGAAAAGGGATTGAGGGTTTAATTTATCATGTTTATTTTTTATTTTTTTTTAATAAGAGAGGAGGAAAGGATTTGGAGGGGTAAAATGTCTCTACAAACTCCTCATTTTTAATCATGGGGCCTTCCCACTTAAATTAAAGAATTTTAATTAATCTAATTTTCCCTTATGATATCAATTTATATTTATTTCTTTAAATTTAATAAAAGAGAGATATAATTTTTAAATTATATGATATCCTATAATTTCTTCTGCTTAATGTCTATTTTAACTTTTAAAACATTCACTAAGAGTCTTGTAACCCAGTCGCATACTTTACTTTTTTATATTAAAAAATATAAGCTTCAAATACCCTCATTATAATATCGAATTATTGGGAAAAAAAAAACTTTTAAAACATCCAAAAGAAGGAAATGCATATCCATTCCTCTCCTACTACTTAATTTAAAACCATTTAAATAAGGGGAAGGGAGAACATTTCCTTACCCATCTCCTCTCTTTCTCCATTGCACACTCTACTCTTTTCTTCTTCCAAACTTCTAAATACACATAAGAGGTATTAAATAATACTTTTTTTTTTCTCATTTTTCATAGGCAGTTATTAATAAATAACATAAAAAGAGGAAAAGAAGGTTTTGTTACTACGAGGGGCTGTGGGGTGGGGTGGGGTGGGGGGGTGGTCATGGACCCTCCTAGACTTGATTTTAGATATATACACACTTATTGGTCAAATATTTGTAAGTATTTCAATATATTAAGCTGATTTCATGATTTGTTCAATCTAATAATCTTATTAAACCTAACTAGTATTATGGCATTACCAAGAATTAGGATGATTTACTATTAATTCATTCTAGTATGTTTAAATTAAGAACTAGTGATGTATTCTTTAAAGAAAAATATAGTGGCAATTTTGAAAGCAAAATCACATTTGAATTCTACTGCAAAAACTACAATTCCCAAATAATGCCCTAAGAATGTCCAATTATTTTTAAAATAATAATAATAATTTGGTTTTGTTATATATTGAAATTGGAATTACTAAGAACTTTTTAGTACAAGTTTGATAATTGATTAATTTATATTTTGAACCATCTTAGCAATATATATATATATATATATATATAACCATTCTTTATTTTTATTTTTTGGAATTTTTTCATCTAAATTTGTAATGTACATGTATGTACGCTGGTTTACTTTTTTTATTTATTTTTTTAATGCCGTATTACAACATTTTTAAAATTTTGAATCAAATGAAACACATAAGTATTCTATGTTGTAGTTTCTCAAAAAAAAAAAAAAAAAAAATTCTGTTTTGTATGTATTTCCTCCCGTGTATATATATTGCTGATTATGCAATCAAGCAATACATAAGAGATGGGTCATCCTTATAACATTGAATTTCTTATTATGCATTCGTTGGCCTCACAAATTGTTTCAACACATATTCAGAATACACTTTTGAGTTAGAAGCAATTTGTGTTAGGTAGTTTGTTTGCTTTAAGTTATGTATTGGGTACTCTAGCTAGTAAAGTTGTTCAATGGCTAGCTCTACTTTTTGATCCTCATATAAAATTTCAAAGTACATTTTGAGTTATAAGCAATTTATGTCAGATACTATTTGCTTTAAGTTATGTACCGACTAGCTAGTAAAGTTCTTCGATAGCACTACTTGGTCTTACGAGGAGAATCTGAGTTCAAATGCCATATTCTCCAATTGTTGCAAGAAGAGAAACCTATCAATTAGTGCATATTAATTTTTTTCCTCTACATTTATATATTTTCAATTGATCTGCCTTGATGTATATACACTTTAATTTATTAATTATATTTATATTATCAAATTAAGGATCACTCAATTGTGCTGCCACATTTTACAGACATGATTACTTCTTTCTTACCTGCCAAAATTACATTACTTGACCCTTGCGTTTTGTTTAAAAAGGAAAGACACGAAGGAACATGAAATATTAATTGGTAATTTTGATTATAGATATATAATTTCAGCAGGAAATCATATATAGCAAAATTGATTGTGCAAAACATGGAAGTGCATGAGAACAAAAGTTAATAGCTAACGTGCACTACTACTGGTGACTCCACCAACCAATCTGGGCAAATTGAAAAACCAGAGTAAGTATGTTTAAGGAAAATATACTCCTATATGATTCGTGAAAAAGTAGGCCGGGTACTACAAGTTTGGAACACATGAACTGTAATCTAGTAGTCTCATCAACACATGAATAGCAAACCTCTCTCTCTCTCTCTCTCTCTCTTCTGTAAGAATTCATTAACAGATTCATACAAAGAAGAAGGAGAAAGAAACAAAATTACGTTCAAGGAATGCTGCAATAAAAAAAGACTTTGTCAGAGCGACTAAGGATAAGATGTTCTCCCACTTAAGTTATGATTCAAATCAATTATATCTATTATATCTATCTTGCTCATGCGTAATCTTTTTAGTACGTGATATTCAGATATTGTCAGAAATGTGTTGTGTGGTCAAGAATAGCTCTACGAATTGCATTGGTACCAACTTGAACAAACTTAGATCTAATGCCACCTAATTCACACAAATAATTCAGTGGGTGTATGTACTAGATTCTATCAAGGAGTAGCTTTTGTTTGTAGTGGAAAAGCTGAAAATGATTGGCTGGACAGTAAAAAACATTGAACAACAGTTTTGTTATGGATACTACAATTACAAACTAAAATGCGTCAACAATCGAAGAAAAATAAATTCTGATTTTTGTTTATTATACTAGTTAAGAAACATAAACTACATTTATTGGCTCATTAATTTGTAAATTTTTTATAGTAAAATTAGTAGTAGATGTGACATTTTCTGAATCCTAGTGCCATGTGTGGCCTCCCAAAGTCATTTGTCCAATATTCTCTACCATCTAGTCCATAGTTACGTCCAGGTTCACTTGCTACCTTTTCTCTTCTTGAACAGAATTTGGGTTGTTTGGTAAGTGTTTTTAAACAGCAATTTTCAGTTTTTAAACAGTATTTTACGTATTTTCACATACTTTTTCACTCACACGTATTTCAAAAAATAATAAGCAACAATTTTGAAACTACTTCATCAAACACCCTTAAGTAGCTGAATGCAAAGAGAAGAATCATGGTTTTAAAAATCGGTACGGTCAAAAAACCAGAAAAGAGAGTGATTATCAGTTTTGTGGTCCGACTGGGGTCTGACCGATGGTCGAACCAGTAATGCCATAAATATTTAATTAATAATTTTAAATTTATAAAAATAGTTAATAAAATATATAATAAGATTATTACATATAATATTATGTTAAAAAAAATATAACATATTTTTAAAAAAATTATGTGAGTTTTTACATCTTACATGTAGGAAAAAAAAAAAAAAAAAACCAATAACCAAAAATTATTTTCAAAACATAACATTTAATGACACCCTTCTTTTATGTTTATTTTTTTTTTTCCCCGTCAAAATGGTCTATATATCATGCCTTCATTTTAAAGAAAAATTTGTTGGGTTTTAAGCCTTTAGGTTTTATTAGAACTTCATTTTGTAATGTTGGACAACCATGATCAAAACGTTTAGTCTTGTTTTAGACTTGCTCAAAATATGTTTAATGTGTAAAGTTGGAATCGAGTAAAGTGCAGGATTTACTGTGTAAATCTGCCTGGCTCGATCGATCGAAAATTAGACTCTTTCGATCGAAGCTCGTACAGATTGTTTTTCTACAGAACTTTTCAACTCAGCCCAAGCTCGTTTGACGTGTAGGGTTTTATGTTTTTTCTTAAGTATAAATGGAAAAATCCTAACCACGTTTTAAAGGTTGTTGCAGTTGTAGTTTATGCTATGTATGTGAATCACTTGTGAGATCTAGAGGTGCTTGCCTTTGCATATACTTAGGGTTATCAAGAATCAAGATTATGTCAAGAACTTGATGATCGATTCAGTTGTTGCATAAAGAGTTTAAAGATACAAAAGTGGGAGTACTTGTGGATGCTGTGAATCCAAGAAAGAAGTAGTCCATGGACTTGGAGCTGTCACGTAGTCGTGGTAGTAAGTTTCCTACTTGAGGTAGCAATAGGATGTTAGTGGTCTAAGCCGCTATTGTGTAAACTTCAATTCTTTCATAGTGGATCTGCTTTTACCTTGAGAATAGTTAGGTTAAATCCTCCTCAGGTTTTTTACTGGTTTGGTTTTCTTGGATTATCATATCGTTGTGTTCTTTATTTTTCGCACTATGTCAATGGTATGATTTATCTATGTTAACCTAGATCTTCATAATTTACCTAAGTTAATTACTTGGCTAAATAAGTAGGTTAATCTATTTGTGTTTAAGGGGTCCAAAAACTATACAAGTGATATCAGAGCAGGTTAGCTCTTGTGTTTTAGATTCTTCGATCTAAGAGCTGATCATTGACCCCTGTTGTCATGGAACATGAACACTTTCTTGTGATCCCACCTCACTTTGATGAGAACAATTATGCCTATTGGAAAGTAAGAATGAAAGCTTTCTTGAAATCTATTGATGAAAGAGTTTAGAACTCTGTTGAATATGGATGAGAGAAGCCTACTACTCTTGTTAGTGAGTGGCAAACTTCTCAGAAAGAAGCAGTCGCTTTTAATAGCAAAGCAATGAATGCTATTTTTAATGCTATTTCTATAGAGGAATTCAAGAGAATCTCTAATGTTAAAGTTGCTCATACTGCATGGAATATTCTCCAAACTGTGCATGAAGGTATAAAGCAGTTAAGATCAATAAACTGCAGCAATTAACTACTAGGTTTGAAAGTATTAGAATGACTGATGATGAAAGTTTTGATAAATTCTATGCTAAACTGAATGATATTGTTAACTCTGCTTATAATTTGGGTGAAATCTATGATCAACCTAAAATTGTTAAGAAGATACTTAGATATTTGATTGAAGATTTTAGATCCAAAGTGACTGCCATCACTGAAAGCAAGGACGTGGACACCATCCTTGTTGATGAATTTGTAGGATCTCTTCAGTCTTATAAGTTGGACCTACCCTAAATCAATGGCTCTTAAGTCTATTGATGATATTGATGTAAGTGGATTTGATGATAAGCTCTTTGCTATAGAGATTGCCTATCTTACCAAGAACTTTAGAAACTTTCTTAGGAGCAACAACAGAAGGGCAAGAGGTAAAAACAATGCTAAATCTAGAAATTTTAGGAGGAATAATCCCGCTAAGTTGAATAACACTGAAAAACCTAAAGAGAAAGTAGGTCAACCTTCTAATAATTCTATGGGTGAACAATGCTTTGGTTGTCAAGGGTATGGTCATGTGAAATCTGAATGTCCTACATTCTTGAGGTCTAAGGGTAAGGCTATGGCTGTAACCCTTAGTGATGATGAAGTTTCTGACAATGAGTCTAGTAGTGATAAGGATGAAAACTTTATTACTTTCACTACTGCTGCTGTAGTTGATGAAATTGTTGCCGTTGAAGAGAACCCTTCTGATGGGGAACTCTCTGAGGATGTAGATTTATAAGAAGCCTATAACAAACTTTGCAAAGTTGCTACAAATGATGTTATGAGTGTTGATTTAAGTTTAAAGAAAATTGCATCTCTTGAACTTGATAAGAAAAATTTACTTGTGAAACTGTTAAATACTAATGAATTGTTAAATAATGTGAAGACTGAGAACATGCTTTTGCTTGATAAAGTTAAGAATTTGGAATTTGAATTATCTGTTGTTAGAGAACAAACAAATAGGTCTACTAGTTCCAAACTTGATCACATGCTAAGTGTTCAAAAGTCTCCTTCAGATAAAACTGGTTTAGGTTTTGTAGAAAGCATCTCTGTGCTTGAAACTCACTCCACAAACTTTGTTTCTTCTTCTGAGCCTCCTGTGAGTAAGATTGTCAAACCGGTAGAAGTTACACCTCCTAGGAAGATTAGGAATGATCTTCAAGAGTTTAAACCTAAGACTCCTAACCTTCCTAACCCTCCTAAGGGCAAGTTGCATGATAGGCCTGCTTGAGTTTGTCATTTTTGTGGAAAGTTTGGGCACATTCATCCAAACTGTTTCAAGTTACAAGCTGCTAAGTGAGCAAATAAGCCAAAAGTACCTGTAACTCAAGCACAAAATCCCATGATACTTATTGGTGAGTTGGTAAAGGCTTTAAACCTTTATTCTAATCCTAGAATTGCTCATCATTCTAATGTGAATAATAACTCCAATGCAAAAGTTGCATCTAAAAAGTTTTGGATGCAAAATGTTCGATCTAATTGAGTCTTTCTGACATGATCCTTGTGCTTCATTGCTATAGTATTTGTGACCATTCTTCTTTGTTTTTTTTTTTTTTCTTTACTTTTCTAGGATTTGCATTGCATAACATTCATGCATTTTATTCTAGGTTGTTTTTTGTTGTTTCTTTTCGTAAATAAAAAAATAAATAAAAAGGAAGAAAAGGAAAGAAAAATGTGTTTTGCATTAATTTTTTCTTGAATTTGAAATCAAGGTTGGCCATATTATCTTTACTTAACATGTTTATGTACCTTGTTTAGCTTGGATGAGCTTATTTTGTTGCACTTTACTAGTTTGAGCTTCATAGTGCATGTTGTGTGGGAGTTATTTATAGTTTTTGATCACATGATCTTGATCTTGATCTTGACGTCACATGCTTTTAATTGTTGAACTTGACCTTAATGAGAAAGGCATAAATAAGCATCTTACCACTATTTATTAGCCAATCATGAACACCTTAGTGCATATCATAAGATTTTGTGCTCAAGAAAGTGTAGCATATGCACAAAAAGAACATAAGGTGTAGCCTAGGATTAAATGCTAAAATTGGAGTGTACATTATTGGGCTATAATAACATCACAATCAAATAAATTGGTGTGTACATTATCCTGACTATTTTAATAAGTTTCTAATCAAATAAAATTGGTGTGTACATTATGAGGCAATTCAAGAAACTTACATGATTACGGGCTTGTTTTCTAGGAGATGCGTGAGTTATATAATGTAACTCTTTAGGTGATAGTCTCTTTCAATTGTATGTCATAAATTTTGTAGAAAATGTGATTGCTTACTATTGACATATCACTTCACATGTATCTCAAGCCTTTTCTAGTTGCACATACTATACAAGTTACTCTTTACTAAACTTTGTACATGTTATTGTGTGTGATTTTGTTGTGGCCATCTAAGATTGAGAACTGCTTGGTTTTAATGTAAAATGTGTTTGAAGTTTGAGAATTAAGGAAAATTGATTGAAAATCTTATTTTTTGGAGATCTGGGTTCAATACAAGTGTTTTTGAAAAGCATCTCATCTCATACTCATGCATTCTATTCATAAAATACTATGCTTTGAGGAGTTTCTGCATTACACTGCTCTGTTTTTCAAAAATTTGATTTCTCTAGATTTTTAATCGATCGAATCTGTTTCTCGACCAATTGAAATTGCGATTAAAAAATTTGGTTTGAATTTGCCTGGCTCAATTGATGCTGTTTTTCAGGTGTTCTTTACTATTCAAAACTTTTCAAAAGACACTTTCTCTCTCTCTTCAACCGATCCAGATTCAATCCATTTTTTTTTATCGTTTTCCCTCGAAATTTCTTCAAGGTTTTTGTCTTCTAAGGCTGGTAAGACCTTATTGCCCTTTTTTTTTTCAATTATTTTCATGTTTCATGCATTTTAAGGAGAAAGTCGAACCTATAGAATTTTGGGGGTTTTGGTGTTTTTCTTGGTTTATTTCAAAATTGATCAATGGGTTTTTGTTGTGGGACAATATTAACATGATCTTTGTAGTTTAATTTGATCAATTTGATGAATTTGAGAAAATTGGAAATTCTAGGGCTTAAAACTACCCAAATTGGGGATTTTGTTCAATTAAGCATCAATTGATAAAACTGGCTTGTTTGATTAATTGATTTGGTCATTATATTGTGTTATATAACTTGTGTATTTGTTAATTGGTCAATTTTTAGGGATTTTTGAAAGTGGGTTTTCAAAATTTTGGGGTTTTTGATATAAACTCTATGCTCAAATCAATTCTGTGTTTTTAAAGTGTAATTGAACTATTCTCACTGCATTAGAGCATGCATCATGTGTTGATACTATTCGTGCATCATATAGTTTGTTAATTTCTATATTAATTTTGTTATAACTTGTAGTTTGCCCTTGGTTTTTCTTTATTTCTCCTTTTTTTCTTTCCTATCTATCTTATTCCAACCTTAGAATCATGGTTAGGAAGACTGAGCTCATAGGTCATCCGCCTCCACTCCTGCTCCTTCTTTTAATAGTGAGAGGTTTCTGAGTGAGAAAAACTAGGTAACAAATGAGAAACTAAACCTTCTTCGATCTGTGTGGGTTGGGAGGAAAGTCATTCTAGATGAGCTTGATGAGGGGATTAAGAGAAACTTTGAGCATAGGGGCTAATTACCGTTGTTGGATATTAGCCATCCACCTTTAACTACCTTGATTAGAGAGTTCTACTTGAACCTCTCTGTCCACACCTATGATTCCAACACTCAAGTGAAGAGTTGGATACGGGGTGAAGAGTATGTCATTACTCCTATAGTAGTGGCCGATGCTCTAGGGGTGCCTGTGGTCCAGCATCCTGTCTATCTTTACGATGAGTCTCCTCCCTTAGATGATATCATGTCATATCTTACTGGGACTTCTATCCAGTGGGGTTCTGATCCTCGGATCACTTCTCACAAGTTGACCAAGATTCATTATCTCTTTTTCCGGATTTCTTGCGATTCTATTTGGCCCATCTCTCATTTGCAAACTATTCCTTTAAAGCGATGTGCATTTTTGTATGCTCTTGTCATAAACGCTCCTATGCGTTTTCCTCATCTTTTCATTCGATCATTAATTGAGGTTCATAGGAGTAGTTCTACCTCTCATGCTCTTTTCTTTCCTGTCTTTATTCATCGTATTTTGTTACATTTAGGTTTAGATGAGTTTCAGGCTTCTGAGCCCGTACATATCGTAGCTTCCATAGGTGCCACCTTTCTTAGGTAGAAGGCTGCTCAGATGCGAGTTAGCTCTAAACTTCCTAGAGTTGAGTCTTCCTCTGATGCACCTCCTTCTCCTCGTCCTTTTACTTCAGCTGATTCAGATGCAGATGCTTATGTTGATCCGAATGCTGCCGCTTCTCCTCTACCTTTTACTTTGGATGTTGCGAGCATTCGTCGTGATTTGGACACTTTAATGACCATTCAGACGACTTATGGTCAGCTTTTGGTGGACATGCTTGCCGAGCTTCAGGCTTTGCGAGCAAATTTAGCAAGTTTTAGACGGTCACCTCCACCACCTCCTTTTGGTGAGGAGTCTTGATTTCCTTTTAACAATTCGTCACAAAAAGGGAGAGTACATATGGTTGGAGTTAGAGGGAGATTTTTGTTACTTTGGAGTTTTAGATTGTATCTAGGTGTTTCGTCGTGTATTTATTTTTAATTGAGTTGTCTATGATAGGGGGAGATACTATGATGTGTTTATTTTTGTTTCTTGTTTCACATTGTGCTACATTGATTACTGATTTATATTTATGAAATTATTCATGATATATGTCTTGTAGTTTATGTTATGTGAAATCAAGAATTTATTTTGTTTTAGTTGTATTTTCCACACATGCGTTTATACGTTTGTTAAGTGTTTCAGGAATATACAGGTTGATTCAATAGTGCTGCTGTCTACACTTGCAACTAATAGATAGTAGTTAGGTTGAATTTGTTGTGTTGGGCAATATTTTTGTAATGGGTTGTTTTTGTAATTTTGAGCATTTTGTTTAGTTTGTGTTTTGTCACGGATTGCCAAAGGGGGAGTTTGTTGGGTTTTAAGACTTTAGGTTTAAATGTATTAGATCTTCATTTTATAATGTTAGCAAACTATGATCCAAATGTTTAGTCTTGTTTTAGATTTGCTCAAAGTATGTTTAATGTGTAAAGTTAAAATCGAATAAATTGTAGGATTTACTGTGTAAATCTGCTTGGCTTAATCGATCGAAAGTTAGACTCGATCAATAGAAGCTCGTGCAGATTGTTTTTCTGCAGAATTTTCCAACTCAGCCCAAGCCCGTTTGATGTGTAGGGTTTTATGTTTTGCCTTAAGTATAAAAGGAAAAACCCTAGCCACGTTTTCAGAGGTTGTTGCAGTTGTAGTTTATGCTATTTATGTGAATCTCTTGTGAGATCTCGATGTGTTTGCCTTCACATATACTTAGGGTTATCAAGAATCAAGATTATGTCAAGAACTTGATGATCAACTCAGTTGCTACATAAAGAGCTTAAAGATACACAAGTGGGAGTACTTGTGGATGCTGTGAATCCAAGAAAGAAGTAGCCCGTGAACTCGGAGCTGTCACGTGGTCGTGGTAGTAGGTTTCCTACTTGAGGTAGTAATAAGATGTTAGTGGTCTAAGTCGCTATTGTGTAAATTTCAATTCTTTCATAGTGGATCTGCTTTTACCTTGAGGATAGTTAGGTTAAATCCTCCCCAGGTTTTTTACCGGTTTGGTTTTCCTGGATTATCATATCGTTGTGTTCTTTATTTTCCGCACTATGTCAATGGAATGATTTATCTATGTTAATCTAGATCTGCATAATTTATTTAAGTTAATCACTTGGCTAAATAATTAGGTTAATCTATTTGTGTTTAAGGGGTCTAAAAACGTACAAAATTAAGTGAATTTTAAGATTGTTCACTTAATTAATTATTAAAACCTCTATTTTTTTACATCATAATTATCTTAATGAAATGTAAAAGTGATGGGGGGAAACCCCAATCCACGTGAGTTGCTCACGCTGCCCCTATAAGTACTAAAGCTAAAAGCATGGTTTTAAAAACCAGTACAGTGAAAGAACCGGAATAGGGAGTGTTTACCGATTTTATGGTCCTACCGGTGGTCCAACCGATGATATCATAAATAATAAATAAATAATTATTAATTATAAAAATAAATAAATAATTTTATAACTAGTCATTTTAACTAAAAAATTAAATAATAGTAAAACATTAAATATTAACTTACAAACTTTTGGACACCACTTAACAAAATTCAACCAAAAAAAAAAAACATAAAAAGGTGAAGTGTAACAATTACAAACCATTTATAATATTTTTTAATTTGTCAAATACAAAAAGTAAGTCACCAATGGGTAACAATATCATTGCCCACTTGATATTTTTTCCTCACCTATCCTACACTTACACGTTTATATCACACCCACCACACATTTTGAAAATCTACATCCACACATATTTCAAACAACTACTTTGAACTTAAGTTTCTTTCCTATCCTACTTTTTGCTAAATTTTCATTTCCCTTTTCAATATTCTCTCCCTCTCTCCCTCTCTCTCATCAATGTGGGTATGTGCAAGTGCAACTGTGCAAGAGCAGCAACAAAGGTTGAAGTGGATAGATCAAATCATTGTAAATTTGCTTCGTTTTTGGGCTCCTTCCTCAACATAAAGATAAGAGATCTGATGTTTTTGGGGTCATTGTTGGTGTCTTAGGCTTCACCACTTTAGGCTTGAGAACATTTTCAAAATCAAAATCTCTCCTCTCAAATTTGAAACAAAATCTCTCTCTCTCTCTCTCTCTCTCTCTCTCTCTCTCTCTCTTTTTATAAAAAAAAAAACACAGCATCTAAAGTTTTAATGAAGAACTGCTAAAACCGATTTATCCATACCAGTTTTTGGTTTTGCCGATTAAACCGGCGGTTTATAGTTTTTAGTGATTTTTCTTCTATTTTTGGTTTTTAGCAATAACCAGACCGGATTAGTGTCTGGTTCCCTGTTGATACGGTTGAATTGGTCCGGTCTAGTCCGGTTTTTAAAACCATGGGTAAAAGTAAAGCCTTAGGCTAAGGAAAATTAAAGTTGTGGCTATCATTGATTCTCAAAAAAACAATAATAAAAATGTGCGACTCTCATTGTGTTATTGACCATTGTGTGCAATGTGCACACTGAACAAGTAGCAGAGGTAGAGCATGACACAACACAACTTTACAAACTGTGCAAACTAGTCTTTCTCTTACAGACTAAGAAGAAGCTGTCATAAGAAAAATGGATCAATTTAATTTTGTGTGTATTGTGGTCCTTCTCTCTCACATCCAAACAAAGATTTTCAACCATCTCTTCTCTCTATCTGTGAAGATGTGTGTGTATTTGTGAAGATTTTCAAACATCTCTTCTTTACATCTCTCTTTGTGAAGATGTGTGTTTTCAGGCAAGGTTTGGAATTTTGACTACTCAAGTGCCATGTTCACCAAAGCCTTCAGTCATGATAGGTAGACGTGGATCTAAGGAAAAAAAGAAATAGATCTTTGCTGCAAAATGTTTGGTTTCAGATCTGTTTCACCCATTTTGCAAAACCGTTGCAAAACCTCCGGTTCAAAAGGGTTGTTATGGGCTATGATAGAGTCACAGAGAGTTAGAGAGGAGAGAGGATAGAGTAGGGGAACTGTGATTTGCTACACACACACACACACACACAGAGAAGTAATAATAACAAAATTAGTAGTAAATGTTACAGTGATTTGATACTAGAAGCAAATCACCTATGCGAAGTGAATTTTTTTACAATTATGTTACCAAATTAATAACACACTGGATGGATGTTAGGAATTCGGCTGTTCCTAATGGGGACGGGTAAGAATTGTAGGGGAATTGACTTAATTAAAAGTAGTCACCTTCCATAAGAAAGAGATTAGGAGAGAGAGAGAGAGAGAGAGAGAGAGAGAGAGAAAGAGAGAGAGAGAGATGTACTAATGCACTAAGCAATTGGTTTAGCCTTCAATGATGGAAATTTGATTACAAGTATGTATTTATATAACCATAAACTATTCTATTGGTCCACATGGCCAGATTCTAATGGTCCTACTATTTCCCATGTGCATTAATAATTCAACATGTGTTAAATGTGATTAATATGCTTGAGATTATAACTAATCAACCAACTAAATCCCAATACAACAATTATAATTCATATGCTTATAGCATTCCTAACAACAGAGCCATTTTTAGTTGTTTGGTGTGGTAAAATAACATTTTGGGTACAGCACACTTAATGCTAATGCTCTAACACTAGAACTAAAAAGATATATGTCAGATGGCAACCAGAGTTCCCCCAAACACTTCAGTAAGGTACCACTAGCATATGGCCTCTTAGAAGAGCCCTAGTGAAGTGTTCAAGGGAACTCTAAGAGACAGCTGACACTTCCTTGTGGATTTTTTTTTTCATGGTAAGCTAATGCACCTTAAAAACCCTATTTATAGTGAAGCTTTTTCTTGAAATAGAGGAATTTAGGTGGTTTATATGGTAGGAGACTTGTTAGAGAGGAGAAAATTCAACATAAGCCAAGTTGATGAAATTGAATCTACTTAGAATTTGGGTTAGATGAAGAGTAGGAACAATAATGTTGAGGTGAATGGACATATGAGCGTCAATATTCTCCCACTTAAAAGGCCTATGAACAACTTTTTCAAGGATATACGAAAGCTCAGAAAGTATGGGAATGCATGTGTATGCCCAAATGCATGCTTAAGAACTCATTAAGCCGTTAGACCTTGATGATTATTGTTAGGTTCTAAAAGTTTAGAACAATTGGCAAATCGTGAACAAAAACTTATCTAGATATAGATCCTAGAGTTTATAGGTATTATTAGACAATGCTCAAGGTAATTCAAGTCAAGATTTAAGAACAAGTAAGCTATAGAAAGAAGAGTTTAGAAACTGCCTGGTTCAATCAATCGAAAGACAGGCTCGACCGATCGAAATACATATCTGTAGAATGTGATTTCAGCCCAAACTCTACTTAAACATATTGGGTTTCAAGTAAAACACTACTAGTATATATAGGAAACCCTAAGCACGTTTTATAAGGCTTTCCAGAGAGAGAAAAGTGTGCCTCTTTTGTATCTAGGGTTTTGTACCCAAAAAACTCTTTCATGTCTTCTACCAGTGTTATTCCTTGAAGAATCTCAAGATTCGGTGTTGTAGAAGTTGCTTCCTTATCTAGTCATCAAAAGTGCTGATGATTTAAACCTTCAAGGGTGGTCTTGGAGTCGCAAATAGGAGAGTTTGTATTTTTTATCACAAGGGTGGGTGCTTGTGTTGTAAAGGCCTAATAGAGAATGAGTCCGTGGATTCGGAGCTTGCATGTGGTCATGTCAGTAAGTTCTATATGTGGTAGTAATAGGATGTTAGTGGTCTAAGTCTTATTGTAAACTTTGATTCTCTATAGTGGATTTGCTTTTTATCTTAAGGATAGTTAGGTTAAATCCTCCCTAGGTTTTTTACCAATTTGGTTTTTCTGGGTGATCATATCATTGTGTCCTTTATTTTTCACTGCTTTACATGATATGACTTTATTGTTTTAACATAGATCTGAATGATAAACCTAAGTATTCACTTGATTAATTAATTAGGTTAAACAATCTAGTTTACATGGGTCTAAAAACTAACAAGTGATATCAGAGCGGGTTAGCTTTTAATTCAGGTTATTATGCCTAGAGTTGATCCTTGATTCCTATTATCATGGATAATTTTAAGTATCTTACTTTTTTGATATGATGTTTTGAATAAAAAGGACACTATTGTTTCATTTGATCTTTTTGAGGCTTGTGAAAGGAATTTAAAGTTAATTCAGCCGTGGCTGCTGTCTACTTTAGCAACTGATAGATAGTAGTTAAGTTGAATTCTGTTTATGGTATTTTAATTTCGAATGGGTTGTTTTTACTTTGAGTATTTCATTTTTGTGATGTGTTTTGTCACGGATTGCCAAAGGGGGAGTTTGTTAGGTTCCAAGACTTTAGGAACTAATGTATTAGAACTTCAATTTGTAATGTGTTGGTAAACCATAATTAAAACATAGAATCTAGGTTTATGCTTGCTCAAAGTATGTTTATTTGTAAAATTGGAATCGAGTGATTGCAGAAATTATTGGAAGAAATCTGCAAGGCTCGATTGATCGAATCACGTGCAGATTTATTTTTTTGCAGAAATTCCAATTCAGCCCTAGCCCGTTTCACGTGTAGGGTTTTGTGTTTCACTCCAAGTATAAAAGGAGAAACTCTATCTACGTTTTATAAGTCTTTTGAGAGTTGTGTGTTGAATTTTTTTGTGAGATCTAGAGGTGTTTACCTTCATACACACACTTAGGATTATCAAGATCAAGATTCATGTCAAGAACTTGATTATCTCTTCAGTTGTTGCAAAAAGAATTTTAAAGAAAGTCTAAAACTTTTGAGTGGAGTCTCAAAGTCACAAGTAGGAGAACTTATGGTTATAGTGGATTAAAGAAAGAAGGAGTCTGTGGATTCGGAGCTTGCACGTGGTCGTGTCAGTAAGTTCTACATGTGGTAGCAATAGGATGTTAGTGGTCTAAGTCTTATTGTAAACTTTGATTCTCTATAGTGGATTTGTTTTTTACCTTGAGCATAACTAGGTTAAAATTTTTCCAGGTTTTTTATCAGTTTGGTTTTCTTAAATCATCATTTCGTTTTGTTATTTATTTTTCTGCTACTTTGCATTATATGATTGTTTTTTTTTTTTTAAACCTAGATCTGAATAATAAATCTAAATATTCACTTGTTAATTAATTAGATTAAACAATTTAGTTTATGAGGGTCTAAAAATGAACAAGTGTTTTCAAAAGATTGGTGTAATCCCTCAAATACACTCTACTTCACATGGATTTTCACCTACAAAGCCGAAGACTCGTGCTATACGGGTGAGAAAATATTCTCTAAGGTGAGTGTTGTTGACTTGTCCTTGATTTAATTCTTTCAATTATTTGTGGACATGTTTATTTTTAGTTTTTGGTTGTTTTATTTTCTTAGGTTGTTTTGATTATTCAAAAATCCAAAAACATTGAAACATTTCAAAAAGACAAAAATATTTTATTTTGTGTCTTGTTTTATTTGTTTTGAGGATTGCATGAATTATGATATCTCTCTCTTGTTTTAAAACACGCTTGACATTGTAGAGAAACTTGATTAGTATGTATTGCTCAACTAAGTGCATGATTATTTTGAGATAAATATGATTTTGTGTGAGTATGTACTAATTTGTACATGTACTCAAGGGTTAATTAAGAAATTGACATTTTTTGTTTGTATATCCATTATAGCTCAGTTAAGCACTGTCATGCATTACATTTGCATTTTTAATCATTTAGCATAATATGTGCTTTTAGTTTTGGTCATAAATTTTTTTTATTGAAACCAAATTTTTTTTTTCTTTTGTGTTACACATCATGAATATGTAATTGAGGTTGGCCTATTATCTTTGCATAACATGTCTGTGTACTGTGTTTAGCTTAGATAAGCTTATTTTTCTGCACTTTGCTAGTTTTAGCTATGTAGTGCATGTTTGTGTGAGTGTTTATAGTTTTTAATTACATGCTCTTGATTTTGAAATCACATGCTTTTAATTGTAAGAACTAAAAAATCCTAAGAGAAAAGCATAAATAACTATCTTACCATTGTTTACTAGCCAATTATGAACATCTTAGTGCATATCGTAAAATTTTGTGCTCGAGAAAGTGTAGCACGTGCATAAAAATAAAATAAGGTGTAGCCTTAAAATAAAATAAAAATAAAAACAAAGAAAGAAAAAGAAAAGGCATGTATACAATAAGGCTATATATATATATATATATATAAATGCATGATTGCAAGCTTGTTTTCTAGGAGATGTGAGAGTTATATAATGTAACTCTTTAGGTGATAGTCACTTTCAAACTTATGTGATGAATAATGCAGAAATTGTGATTGATTACTATCTACATATCACCTCACATGTATCTTATGCTTTTACTAGTCTCACATACTTCACAAGTTATTCTTTGCTAAACTTACTACATGAAATCGTGTGTGAATTTGGTTTGACCATCCAAGATTATATATTCTACGATTTTGATACAAAATATGTTCATTGGTTGAAAATTTGGGGGTAAAATGTGTGAAAATCTTGTTTTGAAGTTCTAGATTGAAAACAAATGTTTTTAAAAAACTTTTAAGCTCATTCTCATGTATTTTATTCATGAAATTCCTTGGTTTGAGTAGTTTCTGCATAATCTTCTGTAGTTTTTCAGAATTTTGATTGATTGAGTGTGATTTTTGATTAATCGAAAATTACTAGATTTTCAAGTCTAGCTTCTGCCTGACTCGATTGGTATTCGATTGATGCTCAACTGATCGAAATTGAAAAATTTTCAGTTTTTAAGTTTTTGAACAATTTTTTTTCATGCATCATTTATGTTTAAGATTCACATGTATTGCATTGTTTTCTATATCCATCTTGCAGTTTTGCAGTCATGTCTCTCATTATTTTCACACTCAATATGTATATACTTTGCTAAATTGGGTACTTAACTTGATTTAAAAATTGATTGATTAATTTTTAAGTTATGTACTTTTTAGTATATGCTATTTTTATGTGTGAATTGTAGAAATTTTTTTTCTTAAGAGATATGATGGATAATCAATGTGCAAATATTTTCTCTTAAACACATTGCATGCATTTGTTTATGGGTTACATAGTGTCAAATTTGCATTTATTGAAAGAGAGAATATTTTTCTTCATGTGTATCCTCAACTTAGTTTTTAAGTTTGGTTTGTGTGTCTTTATTTTCTCCACCTCCTAAATTTTCCCCAAAACTTGTTTTGTTTTTCCTATTTTTATAGGGGGAGAAGCTTGTTTTTAATCTTTGTTGTTCTTAGGGGGATTTGTTGCTCTTCATAGAGGGAGCTACCTCTATTCTCTATAGAGCTAGATTCATTTGTTTCCTTGATTCTTTATTTTCTCTTGACTTTTGTTGCAAATGTTTTCTGTTTACTTTTTGTTTGAGTTGTTTTTGTCAAGACGTGACAAAAAGGGAGAGAAATAAATGAAATTTGGGAAATCCTGCTTAAAAGGGTTTTAAAAATGTTTTGTTTAGGGGGAGATAAAATTGTTTTTGAAAGGAGAAGAATATAAAAACTTTTTGATGTATTTAACTTAGGGGGAGAGTTAGAATTTACTTTTGTTTTTATATTTGTGTTTCATATTGTTTATATGTCTTTCTTTCCACATATGCGATGATGTGTTCTTTTGAGTGTTTCAGGAAAGATAGGTACATTCTGATCAAGATCTTTTACCTCTTATTAAAACTTTTAGGTTTGGTGTCTTAGATTAGGATTTGTGATGGAATTGGGCATTTTATTGTATTGGGTTATTTTTGTATTTGAGCATTTCATATTGTATGTAAGTTTTGTCACGAATTGCCAAAGAGAGAGATTGTTAGGTTTCAAAAGTTTAGAACAATTGGCAAATTGTGAACACAAACTTGTCTAGATATAGATCCTAAAGTCTATAGGTGTTATTAGACAACGCTCAAGGTTCTAGTCAAGCTTCAAGAACAAGTAAGCTGCAAAAAGAAGAGTTCAAAAACTGCTTGGTTCGATCGATCGAAACCCGTATCCGCAGAATTATATTTCACCCCTAATTCTACTTAAACGTATTGGGTTTCAAGCAAAACACTACTAGTATATAAAGGAAACCCTAAGCAAGTTTTCATAAGGCTTTTCAGGGAGAGAAAAGTGTGCTTCTTTTATATCTAGAGTTTTGTACCCAAAAAGCTATCTTATGTCTTCTACCGGTATAATTTCTCAAGATCCGGTGTTGTAGAAGTTGTTGCCTTCTCTAGTCACAAAGGTGCTGATAATCTAAACTTTCAAGGGTGGCCTTAGAGTCACAAACAGGAGAGCTTGTGTTTTTTTTTTTCACAAGTGTGAGTGCTTATGTTGCAAAGGCCTAATAGAAGAGTCCGTGGATTCAGAGTTTGCACGTGGTCGTGTTAGTAAGTTCTACATGTGGTAGCAATAGGATGATAGTAGTATAAGTCTTGTAGTAAACTTCAATTTTCTATAGTGGATTTACTTTTTACCTTGAGGATAGCTAAGTTAAATTCTCCTTAGGTTTTACACCGGTTTGATTTTTCTGGGTGATCATGTCATTGTGTTCTTTATTTTCTAATGCTTTACCTGATATGACTTTATTGTTTTAACCTAGATCTAAATAATAAACCTAAGTATTTACTAAGTTATATAATTAATTAGGTAAACAATCTTAGTTTACAGGGGTCTAAAAACTAACAATTATTGATGCAAATCAATTATATGAGCTTTCTCTCTTATTAATGCACAAGCATAATCTTTATAGTATTGGATATTCAGATATTGCCAGACTATGTTGTGTGGTCAAGAATAAGTCTACGAATTGCATTGGTTCTCTTGAACAAACTTTCCAGTACCACCTACTTCACACAAGGAATACCCTTTTATTTATTTTCAGTTGGTGTATGTACTAGCTAGATTCTAACAAGAAGTTGCTTTTGGTTTTAGCGGAAAAGCTGAAAAGGATTGGATTGACGGTGAAAATCTCGATTAGTGGTGCTAAGGATAATACAAAAATAAATTAATGTCAACAATTGAAGAAAAATAATTTAAAGAATTATTTAGTATGTTGTTAAAATGACACCATTTACACTTATTATCATGTCTCTTTGTAAATATTTTATAGTAAAATTGGCAATAGCTTTAACATTTTCCAACTCTGAATTGGATGTATGGCCTCTCGAAGCCGATTGTCCAATATTCTCTATCTAGTCCATAGTTACGTCCAGGTTCACTCGCTGCAGATCTCAGACCTTTCTCTTCTCGAATAAAAACAACATAAGCAGCTGAATGCAAAGGGAAGAACTCAGTATATAAATAGAGTGGCTTAGTAACCATTTTTTGTATCAAGCAACTAAGGCAAAGTAGCTTATTAAGAGCTCATCATTTCAGGTGTCCCCTAGAGTTCCCTCAAACGCTTCATTGGGGAATCCGTGTACTAATCAAAAGAGTTGTACTCCCAACTGAAGCGTTTGGAGGAACCCCGGGTGTCATTTGATTTACTAAAGAATTATTTTGGTTTATGACATCTTTCCCTTTTATAGTTTTACATTCATTTTACACAAATTGCAATGCTTTTAACTAGCCAATGAGTGCCTTTTTTTTTCCTTGCTCCATTTATTACTTTTTAGATTGTCATAATTAACATTATTCGAAAATGATATTTCCAAACATGACTTTTAGTTGCTATGGGTCTCGTCATTGTTTTATTGGTGTAGAAGATATCAACATGGATGCATAAATAGTATTTCCATAAGAAGGTTGAACCAAGCGAAAGAAACCAAGATAAGAAGAGAAGGATAAGGCACAAGGAAAAGAAGCTACAAAAACTGAAGTATACCTTAGCCAAACCGGTGCATATATAATCCAATTCTCTACACTGGTCCCAACCAGAGTGGGAAAGTTGTGAATGGCGGTAACGACGAAAACGTGTGGGTTAGAAGAAAGGAAAAACCAAAACAATAGAGAGCACAAAACTCATGAAAACCCAAAACACTGCGTGGAGAAGCAAGCACAACTCTCCGACTAGCCAAGCAGTGAATTAGACAAAGTAGATCTTATTTTCTAGCATATGTGGGGTGCAAATGCAACCCCATCCATCTTTTATTTATTTATTTATTTTTTATTGTGTAGCTTCCAATTGCCATACGGCCCATGCATTATGAGAAATTATATTTCCAACAATTTTAGTTCTTTTCTACATTACCTTGTATCATATTATGAAGTCTCTATGGGTCTCATGATAATTATCTCAATGGTGTAGAGGAAATCAAAATAGAACGTTACCCTTATATGAGCAATATTGTTACGTGTACATATGTAGCACATACCATTTAATATAATAATCACGTGTGTGCGTCTGTGTTCTCAAACTAAGTTTATTACTACATAAATCTTTTTCTTTTAATTATGACCAAAGTTTGAAAAATCATTGGCTAGATTAGGAGGAGAGTCGAGCAGAAGGAAATGGGATTAACTTCCTTGCAGGCATGTTTGGATTATTTTTTTTAAAGAGAGGATCGAGGAAAGGATTTGATAAGTGTTAGATTCTAAGAATTAGGAACTAATGTATTAGAACTTCATTTTGTAATGTTGGCAAACTATGATCAAAACGTTTTTAGTCTTGTTTAGACTTGCTCAAAGTATGGGGTTTGTATGTAAAGTTGAAATCAAGTTAATGCAGAATTTACTGTGCATTTCTGCCTGACTCGATCGATCGATAATTAGACTCGACCGATCGAAAATCGTGCATAATGTTTTTTCTGCAGAATTTCCAACTCAGCCCTAGCCCATTTAATGTGTAGGGTTTTATGTTTTGCCCCAAGTATAAAAGGGAAAACCCTAGCCACGTTTTTAGAGTTCTAAATATTGTGTTTGTGAATCTTATTTGTGAGATCTAGAAGTGTTTACCTTCACATACACTTAGGGTTTCCAATCTCAAGATTGATGTCAAGAGCTTGGTAATCACACAGTTGCGGAATCAAGAGTTTCAAGATATACAAGAAAGTGTGCTTGTGCTTTGCTGACAATTCAAGGAAAGAAGTAGTCCGTGGACTCGGAGCTGTCACGTGGTCGTGGTAGTAAGTTTCCTACTCGAGGTAGCAATAGGATGTTAGTGGTCTAAGTCGCTATTGTGTAAACTTCAATTCTTTCTTAGTGAATTCCTTTTTACCTTGAGGATAACTAGGTTAAATCCTCCCCAAGTTTTTACCGGTTTGGTTTCCAGGGTCATCATATCGTGTGTTATTTATTTTCCGCATTATTGCATGATATGATATATTTGTGTTAACCTAGAATTGCTTAATTTACCTAAGCTAATCACTTGGCTAAATATCTAGGTTAATCTATTTGGGTTTAAGGGGTCTAAATTTCTAACAAGTAGTATCAGAACAGGTAGCTTTTGTGTTTTGATCTTTTGATCTTAAAGCTGATCCTTGACCCCTGTTGTCGTGGATGTTCCTAAAATCTTCTCTTTAGTTTGTCACATGGTCTACTTGGTGTGCTTGCCTATTGTCATTTTTGTTAAATTTTTCCTTGAGTATCTTGGTATAATTTCTTATGATGAAAATTACTTGTGCTATACTGCTTTAACCGCCTTAAAGGCACGTGATTCTTGTCTTTGGTATTTGGATAGTGGTTGTTCCAAGCACATGACAGGAAATAAAGCTTTGTTCAAGACACTCTTTGAAGGAAAGATTGGGACAATCACATTTGAAGATAGAAGCAAATCTGTGATTAGAGGCATTGGCACTGTGAATATTCCAGGATTACCAGTCTTTGAAGATGTTTGGTATGTGGATGGACTGAAGGCAGACTTACTCAGCATAAGTCAGATTTGCGATAATGGACTGAATGTTCTCTTCACTAAGCAAGAATGTGAGATACTTGATAAAGGAGGTGACTACATGTGTATTGGTGTGAGGACAGCTGACAACTGCTATGGTATCATTCCAAGTATAAGTAATAAATGTTTCAATGCTAAGATTAATCAAGTTGACTTATGGCATCAAAGGTTGGGACATGCTAGTCTCAAGCAATTAGAGAAGATTTCTAAATGTGATGCGGCAATTGAGTTGCCCAAGTTTGAAAAGATAGAAAAATGTATCTGTGGACCATGTCAGATGGGTAAACAAGTGAAGTCCAAGCATCCTTCTATAACTGATGTTCAAACTACAAGACCTCTAGAGTTGCTACACATTGATCTCATGGGTCCTGCCAGAGTTCAGAGTTTAGGTGGAAAGAAGTATATTCTAGTAGTTGTGGACGATTTTACCAAATGCACATGGGTTGTACTTTTGAAAGATAAAGCTGAGGCTCTTGAAAAGATGATTCATTTGTGCAAAAAATTGCAAGTAGAAAAAGGAACGGTGATAGCCAAAATTAGAAGTGACCATGGAAGAGAGTTTGAAAACACAAAACTGGATACATTTTGCAATAATCAAGGCACACATCAGGATTTCTCTTCACCCAAAACACCACAAAAAAATGGAATAGTGGAAAGGAAGAATAGGGTTGTACAAGAAATGACTCGTGTCATGCTCCATAACAAGAAGATGCCTAAATCCTTCTGGGGAGAAGCAGTTAATACTGCATGTCACACTCTCAATTGGGCATATTTCAGACCTAACTCCAAGCAAACTCCTTATGAACTCTGGAGAGGAAAGAAACCTGTAGTCAAATACTTCAGAATATTTGACAGTGACTATTACATTCTACGTGATAGAGAGAACCTGGAAAAGTTTGATGCTAAGAATGACAAGTGTTATTTTCTGGGATACTCTTCCACTAGTAGAGCATACAGAGTATACAATCTGCGAATTAAAACAGTTATGGAGTCTTCCAATGTTGTGATCAATGATGAATTAAATTCAGAAAGTCATTCAGAAAATGCATCTCCAGTTCAAGAACAGATTATGGAAGTTGATGACTCTCTACCTGAAAATTATGTGGGAAAGCATACTGAGGAAGAGTTGATGTTATTGAATGATACAGCCTCTGTGCCATCAAGTTCAGAACCATCTACCCCAGTTCATGAAGCTCAATAAGAACAGAGAAAGTTTCAAAGTTCATCAGAACAGAAAGGTATCTCTACATCATTAGTCAAAGGTCCATCCTTTAGAGTTAAGTTGAATCATCCTGCTACTAATATATTGGGGAGTTTGAATGATAACATGAGATTGAGATCCAAAGCTTTAAATGTGATTACTCACTCATGCTATTTATCCCAATTTGAACCGAAAAAAGTGGATGAAGCTTTACAAGATGCTGATTGGGTTAATTCTATGCATGAAGAACTTCATCAGTTTGTTCGGAATGATGTGTGGGAACTGATTCCTAGACCAAAGGGAGTCAATGTTATTGGAACTAAGTGGATATTCAAGAACAAGTCAGATGAACATGGAACTGTTATCAGAAATAAATCAAGACTTGTTGCTCAGGGGCACACACAAGTGGAAGGGACTGATTTTGATGAGACTTTTGCACCAGTTGCAAGATTGGAATCTATTAGCATACTTTGGGCCATAACAAGTCATATGAATTTCAAGCTGTATCAAATGGATGTTAAAAGTGCTTTCTGGAATGGCATGTTGCAAGAAGAGGTATATGTTTAACAGCTTAAAGGCTTTGTTGATCCTCACAGGCCGAATGATGTTTACAAATTGAAGAGAGCCCTCTATGGTTTGAAACAAGCTCCACGGGCTTGGTATGATAGATTAACTGCATATCTCACAGAACATGGTTTTAAAAGGGGATTTGCTGACACCACCCTCTTCATACGGTAGGATAAGAATCATTTTGTTATTGCTCAAATTTATGTTGATGATATTGTTTTTGGTGCTACTAATGATTCTCTTGCTCAATCTTTTGCAAATGAAATGAAGTCCATGTTTGAAATGAGTATGGTTGGTGAACTAATTTATTTCTTGGGATTGCAGGTAAAGCAAACGGATTCTGGAATTTACATAAATCAAGCTAAGTATGCCAGAAACTTGGTCAAGAGATTTGGACTCGACAAGGCTGCACATGCTAGGACACCAATGGCTGCTAATGTAAAACTGACAAATGATCCCTCAGGTGAGTCTGTTGATGTTACATTATACAGAAGCATGATTGGTTGTCTCTTATATTTAACTGCTAGTCGACCTGATATTGCTTTTAGTGTGGGTGTTTGCTCTAGATTTCAATCTAATCCCAAGGTTTCACATTTAAATGCTGTTAAAAGAATTATCAAATATGTTGGTAGCACTTGTGATTATGGATTGTTTTATAGCAAAGAGTCTAATCTCTCTCTTGCTAGATTTTCTGATTCTGATTGGGTTGGTAATGCTGATGATAGAAAAAGCACCACTGGTAGGTGCTTTTATGTAGGAGCTAATCTTGTTGCCTGGATGAGTAAGAAGCAAAACTCTGTTTCTTTGTCTACTACAGAAGCAGAATATATTGCTGCTGGAAGTTGTTGCTCACAGCTTCTTTGGATGAAAAAGCTTTTGAGTGATTATGGCATATCACAAGACACCATGGTTGTTTATTGTGATAATTCTAGTGCTATTGATATCTTTAAGAATCCTGTTCAACACTCTAAGACTAAGCACATTAAGATTAGATATCATTTCATTAGGGATCTGGTTGAAAGGAAGATTGTTGCTCTTGAGTATATTCCTACTGAACGTCAGAATGCTGACATTTTCACCAAACCACTTGATAGAAGTAAGTTTGAGACTCTTCATCAAGTTATTGGTGTGATTCTTTGTCCTTAGTCATTCTTGACTACTTGGTCCTTGTTCTTCATTGATCTACCTCTTGTGACCTTTTTTTTTTATTTGCATTGCATAACATTCATGTATTTCATTCTAGGTTGTTTTTTATTTTATTTTATTTTTCTAAAAAAAAGGGTAACAAGAATGGGTTTGGCAACATATGTTTTGCTGTATTTTTCTTGAATTTGAAGACAAGATTGGTCAATCTATTTTTACATAACATGTTTATGAACCTTGTTTAGCTTGGATGCACTTACATTGCACTTTTTGGCTGAAGTTTTATAGTGCATGTTGTGTGGGAAGATGCTTATGGTTTTTGATCACATGATCTTGATCTTGAAGTCATATATTTTTTATTGTTGGACTTGAACTTAATGAGAAAGGCATAAATAACCATCTCACCACTGCTTACTAGCCAATCATGAACACCTTAGTGCATATCGTAAGATTTTGTGCTCGAGAAAGTGTAGCACATACACAAAAAGAATATAAGGTGTAGCCTCGGTTAAAATGTTAAAGTTGGTGTGTACATTATTGGGCTATAATAATCTCACAATTCATATAAAATTGGTGTGTACATTATCCCGGCTATATCAATAAGTTTTTGATCAATTAAATTGGTATATATTATGAGGCAAATCAAGAAATTTACATGATTGTAAGCTTTTATTCTAGGAGATATGAGAGTTATATGATGTAACTCTTTAAGTAATAGTCTCTTTCAAATTCATGTGATGAATTTTGTAGAAATTGTGATTGATTACTATTTGCATATCACCTCACATGTCTATCAAGCTTTTGCTAGTTGCACACACTACACAAGTTATTCTTTGCTAAACTCTGTACATGTTATTGTGTGTTTCTTTGGTCTGACCAATCAAATTTGAAAATTTCTTGAAAATTGTTGCAAAACATGTTTGCTATTTGAGATTTTGAGGAAAATTATGTGAAAATCGTATCTTTGGAAAACTGGGATAAATATATGGGTTTTTGAAAAACATTTCATCTCATACTCATACATTTTATTCATAAAATCTAATACTTTGAGGAGTTTCAGCACTGAAATTGCTTTGTTTTTCAAAAAATTTGTTTTTTCTAGAATTTCGATCGATCGAATATGTTTTTCAACCGATCGAAAATGTTTTTAAAATCCCTGGAAAGTTTCGGTGTTTTTCGATCAGTATTCGATTGGTACTGGATCAATCGAGGTATTTTCGACCGATCGAATCTAATTTTCGATCGATCGAAAATCGGGCTGAGAGTTTTTAAAAAGAACTTTTCTTCACGTGTTTTCAAACCTCTTTTGTCTCTCACCAACCGGTCAAGCATCCTTTTGCTATTTTTGTCGTTTTCCTCCAATCTTTTTGCAAAGAATCTCTCTCCCAAGGCCGGTAAGTCTATTTTACCCCTCTTTTTGTTTTTATTTTCAGTTTTTCATGCATAAAATCATGCATTCATTGGGTATTTTCAGGCTTATTTTTTTTTAATTTGTTGATGTTTTAGTTGTTTTCTTTCACAATGATTTGTTGGGTTTTTGTGGGGACACCATATACAAATGATACATGTGGTTTAATTTGATCAATTTGGTGTTTTATAAAGAATTGAAAATTCTAGGGTTTGCAAAATATCAAATTTGGGGCTTTTGTTCAAATTGATGAAATTTGATGAAATTGGCTTGTTAACTTGATTAATTTGATCATTATATTGAGTTTTCTATCTGTTGTAATGATCAATTTTTCAATTTGTTGGGTTTTGTGAAATTGGGTATTTCTCATTTGGGGATTTTTGATATAAAAGTCTTGCTCAAGCCAATTTTGTGATATTAAATCATATTTGAACTATGTGTCATTGCATTAGATCATGCATCATTTGGTTATTCTGCTCATGCATTATATAGAATTGTTGTTTCTATATTTTTTTTGTGCTAACTTGCAGTCTGCCCTTAGTTTATTCTTTTTGTTTGTCTCTTTTCTTTCTGTGTCTCTCAATTCTATCCTTAGCATCATGCCTAGGAAAACCAGAGCATATAGGACTTCTGTCCCTACACCTTCCTCTGATAGTGATAGGTTTCTTAGTGAAAAGCATCAAGAGGCATACAAGACCCTTAACCTTAGGCGTCACATTTAGGGTGAGCGTAGGGTTATTTTAGATGAGGTTGATGATGAGGTGAGGCGTAATTTTGAGCGTAAGGGCTGGCTACCTCTGTTAGACATAGATTATCCGCCTCCGGCTACCTTGATTAGAGAGTTCTACTCGAACCTCTCTATCCACATCTATGATTCCAACACCTTGGTTAAGAGTTGGATACGAGGTGTAGAGTATCGCATTACCCCTTCGGTAGTGTCTGATGCTCTTGGGGTGCTTGTGGTTGCTCATCCTGTCTTTCCTTATACGAAGTCTCCTCCTCTTGATGACGTGATGTCATACATCACTGGGTCTTCTATCCAGTGGGGTTCTGATCCTTGGATCACCTCTGCTGAGCTTTCTGAGCTGCATTATCTCTTCTTTAGGATTGCATGTCATTCCTTGTGGCCCATTTCTCATCTCCACACTATCCCTATTGAGCGATGTGTGTTTTTGTATGCTCTTGTCACTGATGCTCCTATCAGTTTTCCTCATCTGTTTCTTCGTTCTTTGAACGAAGTGCATCAGAGCAGTTCTACTACTCATGCTTTGTTCTTTCCTGTTTTTATTCATAGGATTCTTCTTCACTTAGATTTAGGTGATTTCCCTGCTTCTAAGCCTGTTCATATTATTGCTCCTATTGGTGCCACCTTTTTGAGGCAAAGGGCTGCTCGACTTCGAGCTAGCTTTAAGCGGACTAGGGTAGAGCCTTCTGGTGTCACTGCACCTCCTACTTCTTCTGCAGGTGCACCTTCGGCTGAGACGTCTATTGAACCTGCTGCTGCTGCTGATGTTCTTCCACCCTCTCCTTCGGATGTTTTTGATATTCGTTGGACTTTGGACACTGTCATGACCATTCAGGCAGCTCATGGTCAGCTTTTGGTAGATGTGCTTGATGAGCTTCAAGCCTTGAGAGCGGATTTGGTGAGTTTTCGACGTTCTCCTCCGCCGCCTCCTTTTGATGAGGAGTAATTGCCCTTTGGCAATTCATCACAAAAAGGGAGAGTACATTTTATTGTGGAGTACATACCTTGCAGGGGAGTTTTTTGTCTTAGGGGGAGTTTTTGTTTCTTTTTGTGATATTGTGGAGCTTGTGGAGTTTTTAGATTGTATCTAGGTACTTCATTATGTATTTACTTTTTGGCTCATGATAGGGGGAGTTATTTTTTTTAGATACATCTATTGTTTATGTTTCTTGTTTCACTATGCTACATTGCTTATTGATTTATATTTATGATGTTATTCATGACATATTTCTTTGTTACTTGTATTTTTCATACATGCGTTTATGTGTTTGTTAAGTGTTACAGGAATATACAGGTTGATTCAGTCGTGCTGCTGTCTACTTTTGCAACTGATAGATAATAGTTAGGTTGAATTTGTTAAGTGGCTATTGGTTTGTAATGGGCTATTTATTTTGTAAACTTTGAGCATTTTGTTAAATTTGTGTTTTGTCACGGATTGCCAAAGGGGGAGTTTGTTAGGTTCTAAGAATTAGGAACTAATGTATTAGAACTTCATTTTGTAATGTTGGCAAACCATGATCAAAACGTTTTTAGTCTTATTTAGACTTGCTCAAAGTATGGGATTTGTATGTAAAGTTGGAATCAAGTTAATGCAGAATTTATTGCGCATTTTTGCCTGGCTCGATTGATCGAGAATTAGACTCGATCGATCGAAAGTCGTGCAGAATGTTTTTTCTGCAGAATTTCCAACTCAGCCCTAGCCCATTTAATGTGTAGGGTTTTATGTTTTGCCCCAAGTATAAAAGGGAAAATCCTAGCCACGTTTTTAGAGTTCTGAACAGTGTGTTTGTGAATCTTATTTGTGAAATCTAGAAGTGTTTACCTTCACATACACTTAGGGTTTCCAATCTCAAGATTGATGTCAAGAGCTTGGTAATCACACAGTTGCAGAATCAAGAGTTTCAAGATATACAAGCAGGTGTGCTTGTACTTTGCTGAGAATTCAAGGAAAGAAGTAGTCCGTGGACTCGGAGCTGTCACGTGGTCGTGGTAGTAAGTTTCCTACTCGAGGTAGCAATAGGATGTTAATGGTCTAAGTCGCTATTGTGTAAACTTTAATTCTTTCTTAGTGAATTTCTTTTTACCTTGAGGATAGCTAGGTTAAATCCTCCCCAGGTTTTTACCGGTTTGGTTTCTAGGGTCATCATATCGTGTGTTATTTATTTTCCACATTATTGCATGATATGATATATTTGCGT
Source organism: Lithocarpus polystachyus (assembly GCA_033629205.1). Classification (NCBI taxonomy): domain Eukaryota; kingdom Viridiplantae; phylum Streptophyta; class Magnoliopsida; order Fagales; family Fagaceae; genus Lithocarpus; species Lithocarpus polystachyus. The sequence goes on from CM066164.1 coordinate 79,662,516, forward strand.
TAACCTAGAACTGTTTAATTTACCTAAGTTAATTACTTGGCTAAATATCTAGGTTAATCTTTTTGGGTTTAAGGGGATTAACTTCCTTGTAGGCATGTTTGGATTATTTTTTTTAAAGAGAGGATCGAGGAAAGGATTTGATAGGATTTGGAGGGGTAAAATTTGTCTACAAGCTCCTCATTTTAAATTCCGGACCTCTCCACTTAAATTGAGCAATTTTATCAAATCAATTTTTCCCCTATGATATCAATTTATATTTATTTTTTTAAATTGAACAAAGTAACGATATAATTATCAATATATATGATATCTTCTTACTTTTTCTTCTTCCCATTTTTTCTTCTAAAACATCCACTAATAACTTAGTCGCATAGTCTTCCCACTATACTAGTGAATTATTGAAAAAAAAAAAAATTTAAAACATCCAAATATATATATATATATATATATATATATATATATATATATTCCTCTTATCCTACTTAATTTTAAACAATTTAGATAAGGGGAGGGGAGAACAATTCCTCACTCGTCCCTTCTTCTTCCCCATCATATATACCCTCTACAGCTCTACTCTCTTCTTCTCTCCCAAACTTCTAAATACACTGCAGGGGCAATAAATATTAAACTATCATAATCATAGGCAGTGCCAGGGGGATCATGGCCCCTCCTAGACTTGATACACACACAAATAAATAAATAAATAAATATATATATATATATATATAGTAACTATTTTAATATATTAAGCTGATTTATGATTTGTTCAATCTAATCTTGTTAAATCTAACTAGTAATATTGCATTACCAAGAATTAGGATGAGTACTTACCATTAATCCTTAATTTAATTTAATTTAATTTAATTTATTTAAGCGTGCCCCCAAATTAAGAACTATTATTATATTCTTTAAATAAAAAGGTATTGACAATTTAGAAAGCAAAATCACATTTCGATTCTACTGAAAACTTCAATTCCTAAATAATGCCCTAAGAATGTCCATTTTTTTTAAATAAATAATTTGGTTGTTTGTGTTGAAATGGGAATTACTAAGAACTTTAGTACATGTTTGATACTTGATTATTTTAATTCTCTAAAATTTAGTACTTCGTTGCCTATGGACATTATAATAATATCAATTTGTTGCATTTTAATTATATAATGTCTTTAAAAATAAGAGATCTAAACAATGGACGAGTAATGGGCATCACTCACTCAATTGTACTGCCACATTTTACAGTCATGATTACTTCTTTCTTTCCTGTCAAAATTACATTACTTGACCCTGGCGTTTTGCTTAAAAAGGAAAGACAGGAAGGATCATGAAGTATTAATTGTTAATTTTTATTCTAGATATATAATTTTAAGAGGGAGTCATAGCAAAATTGTAAAACATGGGAAGTGCATAAGAACACAAGTTAATAGCTAACGTGCACTACTACTGGTGACTCCACTAACCAATTTGGACAAATTTAAAAACCAGAATAAGTTTAGTGGGTTTAGTAACAACTTATTAGCTTAGACTAAAAACTTTTTTTTGAAAGTACTATAGATAAAGTTAAAAAGTAGCTGAAATAGTATAGTGAAATCCGTGAATAATACCAAAAAGTATAATAAGACCCATGAATAATAGCAAAAATAAGCTAAATAGTAAAAAGCAGCATTTTTTAACCAATGACCAACGTAACCTGTTCAAGGAAAATAGAGTACTACAGGTTTGGAGCACATGAACTGTAATCTAAAAATCTCATCAACTCCAGTAGCAAACCCCTCTCTCTCTCTCTCCAATCATTCTGTAAGAATTCAATAACAGATTCATACAAAGAAGAAGGAGAAAGAAACAAAATTACGTTCAAAGAATGCTGCAATCAAAAAAGACTTCGCCAGAGCTACTAAGGATAAGATGTTCTCCCACTTAATTTATGTTCTGATAGCTAATAATGCAAATCAATTATATCCTGCACATGCGTAATATTTTTTAGTAGGGTTATTCAGATATTGTCAGAAATGTGTTGGGTGGTCAAGAATAGCTCTACGAATTGCATTGGTACCAACTTGAACAAACTTAGATCTAATACCTCCTAGTTCTCACACATAATTCAGTGGGTGTATGTACTGGATTCTATCAAGAAGTTGCTTTTGTTTGTAGTGGAAAAGCTAAAAAGGATTGGCTGGACAGTGAAAAACACTGAACAACAGTTTTGCTATGGATACTACAATTACAAACTAAAATGTGTCAACTATAGAAGAAAAGCATATTCAAACGTTTGTTTATTATACTAGTTAAGAAACATAAATTACATTTATTGTTTTGTCAATTTGTAAATCTTTTATAGTAAAATTAGTAGTAGACATGACATTTTCCGAATCTTAGTGGCATGTGTGGCCTCCGGAAGTCGTTTGTCCAATATTCTCTACCATCTAGTCCAGAGTTACGTCCAGGTTCACTTTGATAGAAGAAGAACAGATCTTAATGAAGTTAACGAAGAAGACAAGGATGATAACAGCTAATCTCCAACAGTGACTTTAAGAGCTAAAACGGTGTCGTTTGTTTTAATGACAAACGACATCGTTTTGAGCCTTAATGGTCTGACTTATAAGTCATAGTGACTTAAAGAGCAACGACGCCGTTTAGCCTTCATTGAAGTCTGAGATTTGATCTTGAAATCCTCTGTTCTCCTCTGCAGAGCTCAGTCCATATAGTTCAGATTCAGATATTTTCTTGACAGCTGTACCATACTTAAAATATCTAATTAGAAGTTGTTATAGGTTTGTTAGATTTTCTGTTATAGCAGAACCTTCTAGAAGGTTCTAGTTTTTTGGTCTAAGCTATTTACTATAAAAAGAATCTCAGTGTATAGTATTATAATTGAGCTTGAAATACAATTCAGTTTTTACTACTCTCAATTCTCTCTCTCTCTCTCTTATTCTTCACACAGTTACAAATCCGCCATTGTTGTAACCTTCTCAAGCTCAAAACTTCACACACTTGCTACCTTTCCTTTTCTTGAACAGAAATAACAAAAGCATCTGAATGCGAGGATAAGAACTCAATATAAATAGAGTGGTTCAGTAACCATTTTGAATAAAGCAAATAAGACAAAGTAGCTTAAGAGGGCATGATCAGGTTTCCCCTAGAGTTTCCCCAAACACTTCATTTGGGGACTTTCTGTACTAATCAAAAGGGTTTTCCTCCCTACTGAAGTGTTTGAGGGAACCCCGGGTGTCATTTGATTTACTAAAGAAATGATTTTCGTTGATGACATCTTTCCTTTTAAAGTTGTACGTTCATTTTACACAAATTGCAATGCTCTTAACGAGCCAATGAGTGCCTTTTTGTTTTCTTTTTCTTGCTCCATTTTTTACTTTTTAGATTGTCATAATTAACATTATATATATGTAAATGATATTTCCAAACATGCATTTTAGTCGCTTTGGGTCTCGTCATTGTTTTATTGGTGTAGAAGATATCAACATGGATGCATAAATAGTGTTACCCTAATAAAACACTATTTCTGCATCCATTTTGGCTATGGATGCAAAATATTGAAGTTAGATATCAACATTTTAGCTAATAACCTCCTTTTTTTTTAAGTACTACATTTTTGTAAATGACTAGTTTATCATTTTTTTTGTTATTATTCTTATAGTACTACAGGTACCATAAGGAGGTTGAACCGAGGGAAAGAAACCAAGATGAAAAGAGAAGGATAAGGCACAGGGAAAAGAAGCTACAAAAACTGAGGTTTACCTTAGCCAAACTGGCGCATAATCCAATTCGGCACTTCAGCTACACTTAAAACTCGTGGGATAGAAGAAGGGAAGGACCAAATCAAAAGAGAAATCTCATGGAGAAGCAAGCACAACTTTCCCACTAATCAAGCAGTGAATTAGGAAAAGTTGATCTTGTTTTCTAGTATGTGGGGTGCAACACCATCCGTCTAGAGTTAAAGCATTTGGGATGTCCCAATTTTTTTTTTCCTTGTTCCATTTATGAATTGTACATTGCAATTTCTATATAACATAATGAGAAATTATATATTTCCTACCATTTTAGTTCTTTTCTACTCAACAACAGTATTTTATGTTTATGTACATGGAAGTCTTTATGGGTCTCATGATCATTATCTCAATGGTGTAGAGAAGAAATAAAAGTGGATATGCATAAATATCATTACCCTAATTATGTAAAAGGTTTAAGCCTTTAGGGTCATTATTTATTTATGATATTAAAGTAGGTAGTCTTGAGTTCAAACCCAATCTCAGTTAATTTATCATATATAAAGGTATACAATACTGATAATACAATTTATTACTTTGTTACCTACAAACATTATAGATTTATAATAATATCCATTAGAAATAAGAAATCTAAACAATGGATTTTGTGACTTTGAAGGAATTTATGAAATAAAATTTTCTTTCTTTCTTCCCCACTCTCCCTCATTCAATTCTGTAAGTACGTTTAGACCCCTTAAACCCAACAGATTAACCTAGAGAATTAGCCAAGTGATTAACTTAGGTAATTTAAACAAAACTAGGTTAACACAAATAAGCAAAAACAACAAAGCAGCGGAAAATAAATAACACAAAGATATAATGACCCAAGAAACCACACCGGTAAAAACCTGGGGAGGATTTGACCTAGCTATCCTCAAGGTAAACTGAATCCACTATGAAAGAATCGAAGTTTACACAATAAGACTTAGACCACTAACATCTTATTGCTACCCAAGTGTAGGAAACTTACTACCATGACCCCATGATAGCTCCGAGATCCACGGACTCCTTCTTTCTTGAATTCTTCAGCAAATCCACAAGCGCACCTGCTTGTATATCTTTATGCTCTTTTGATTCTGCAACTGTATTGATCTACACAACTCTTGACATAAATCTCAAGTTTGTAAACCCTAAGTGTAAGTGAAGGTAAACACATCTAGATCTCACAATGAGATTCACAAACACAGCATTCAGAACTCTAAAAACGTGGCTAGGGTTTTTCCTTATATACTTAGGGTAAAACATAAAACCCTATACATTAAATGGACTAGGGCTGAGTTGGAATTTTCTGCAGAAAAACGATCTGCCTGATTTTCGATCGATCGAGTCTAATTTTCGATCGATCGAGTTATACAGAAAGTGAACAGTAATTCTGCATAAAAACTCGATTCCAACTTTACAATAAATCTCATACTTTGAGCAAGTCTAACACAAGACAAAACATTGTTTTGATCATGGTTTGCCAACATACAAATTGAAGTTCTAAATACATTAGATCCTAATCCTTAGAACCTAACAAACTCCCCCTTTGGCAATCCGTGACAAAACACAGACTTAACAAAAAGCTCAAAGTTACAAATTGCATAGCCCATTACAAAATAAATATCCACTTAACAATTCAACCTAAACTACTATCTAACAGTTGCAAAGTAGACAGCAGCTCGACTGAAAGCAACCTGTATATTCCTGTAACACTTAACAAACACATAAACGCATGTGTGGAAGAAAAAACAAGGAATATATAAATAAAAATTTCTTGATTTCACATGACATAAAATAAAGACATATATCATGAATAACATCATAAATATAGATCAATAAGCAATGAAGTATAGTGAAATAAGAAACATATACATAAAAATGTATCTCAACAAAAATATCTCCTAAACAAGAGCAAAAATAGAGAATACACAGTGAAGCACCTAGATACAATCTAATAACTCCACAAGCTCCGCAGTATCACTACCAAGTAAACAAAACTCCCCCTAAAATGTAAATCACCACAACAAAATCTCCTAGATACAAATGAACTATGCACTCCCCCTTTTTGTGACGAATTACCAAAGGACACTCACTCATCATCAAAAGGTGGCGGAGGAGAATGACGAGAGCTCGCCAAATCCGTTCGTAACGCACGTAGCTCATCAAGGATGTCCACCAAAAGCTGACCATGAGCCGCCTGAACGGTCACGACAGTATCAAGTGTCCGACGAAGGTCAGAAACCTCATCAAACGGTGGAGGAACATCAGCAGCAGCAGCAGCAACAGCAGGATCAGAAGACGTCCCAGCTGCATGAGTATCTGTAGAAGAAGACGGGGGTGGAGTGACACCAGAAGGCTCTACCCTAGGACGCTTAGAGCTAGCTCGAAGTTGAGCAGCCCTTTGCTAAAAAAGGTAGCACCGATAGGAGCAATGACATGTACATGCTTAGAAGCAAGAAACTCACCAAAACCAAGAAAAAGGAGAATCCTATGAATAAAAACAAGAAAAAACAAAGCATGAGCCGTAGAACTAGACCGATGAACCTCGTTCAAAGAACGAAGGAACAAATGTGGAAAACTGATAGGCGCATCAGTGACAAGAGCATACAAAAACATACATCGCTCAAGAGGGATGGTGTGGACATGCGAAATAGGCCACAAAGAATGACACGCTATCCTAAAGAAAAGATAGTGAAGCTCAGAAAGCTCAGCAGAAGTGATCCGAGGATTAGAACCCCACTGGATAGAAGACTCAGTGATGTATGACAGGACGTCATCAAGGGGTGGAGACTCCTCGTAAGGAAAAACGGGATGGTCCACAATGGGCACCCCAAGAGCATCAGACACTACCCGAGGGGTAATGCGATACTCCACACCACGTAACCACACCTTTACCAAGGTGTTGTTATCGTAGACATGAATAGAGAGGTTCTGAATAGAACTCTCTAATCAAGGTGGCAGGAGGAGGAGAATGCTCATACTCGAGCAAAGGTAACCAACCCCGACGTGTAAAATTACGTCGCACCTCAGGATCTACCTCATCTAGGACGACCCTACGCTCAGCCCAAATATGACGCCTAAGGTTCAGAGTCTCATAGGTGACTTGGTTTGACTCACTAGGGAACTGCTTAGTGTCAAAAGAAGGAGAAGGATCAGAAGTCCTATGGGCTCTAGTTTTCCTAGGCATAGTGCTAAGGAAAAGAGATAGACACAGAAAGAAAAGAGCAAAAACAAATACCAAGGGCAGACTGCAAGTTAGCACAGCATAAAATATAGAAAAATATCAATTCTATATGATGCATGAGCATGAACACCAAATGATGCATGTACTAATGCAGTGACAAGTTCAATTGTGAACCAACTTAACAAAATTAGCTTGAGCATGTAGTTGGTATCAAAAATACCCAATTTGAAAAACCCAAGTTTTCAAAACATAACAAATTGATTAATTGATCAACTCAACATTCAATTAACTCAATATAATGATCAAATTAAACAAACCAACAAGCCAATTTCATCGATTTAACTTAAATTGAACAAAACCCCCAATTTTCTCAATTTTAAGCCCTAGAATTTTAAATTTTCCTCAAAACACCAAATTAACCAAATTAAACCATATGTAGAGCTTAGGTAAGGTGTCCCCACAAAAACCCATGAAAAATTTGAGAAAGAACCACCCAAAAACACTTCCAAATTTGCCACAACAATAATTCCGAAATTAACAAAAGAAATGCATGAAAAATGCATGATTTTCGAAAATAAATGCAAAGGAAGGGGCATAAAGGTCTTACTGGCCTTGAAGGAGAGAGATTGAGCAAAAAGAATGGAAGAAAATGACAAATCCACCCAAAAATAGCTTGACCGGTTGGTAAGAGACAAAAAGAAATTTTGAAAAGTTTTGAAAAAGTGAAAAGACACTTGAAAAGCTCATTTTTAAAAACATCCAGCATGATTTTCGATTGATCGAAAATTACATTCGATCGATCGAAAATACCTTCGATTGATCCAAATTCAGCTTGGATCGATCGAGTCAACCAGAAACTTTTTCATTGATTTTAAAACATTTTCGATCGGTCGAAAATCAGTTTCGATCGATCGAAATTCTGGAAAAATTAATTTTTTTGAAAAACACACCAATTTCAGTGTAGTCACTTCTCAAAGCATCAGATTTTATGAGAAAAATGCATGAGTATGAGATGAGATGTTTTCCAAAAACATATGAATTCAACCCAGATTTCTTCAAATAAAAAATTTCTTTCAATACGCCAAAAAAAACACAAACAAGCAAACATGTTCTGCATCAATTTTCAGAAATTCTCAAACTTGGTTGGTCAGGCCAAAAACACACACAATATCATGTATACAGTTTAGCAAAGAATAACTTGTGTAGTGTGTGCAACTAGCATAAGCTTGAGAAACATGTGAGGTGATATACACATAGAGATCAATCACAATTTCTACAAAATCCATCACATGAATTTGAAGGAGACTATTACTTAAAGAGTTACATCCTATAACTCCCACATCTCCTAGAATAAAAGCTTGCAATCATGTAAGTTTCTTGATTTGCCTCATTAGTCAAATTAATTGATTAGAAACTTAATAATATAGCCGGGATAATGTACACACCAATTTTATTTGAATTTGTGAGATTATTATAGCCCAATAATGTACACACCAATTTTAATAGAGGCTACACCTTATTTTCTTTATGTGCATGTGCTACACTTTCTCGAGCACAAAATCTTACGATATGCACTAAGGTGTTCATGATTGGCTAATAAACAGTGGTGAGATGGTTATTTATGCCTTTCTCAATAAGTTCAAGTCCGTTAATCAAAGACATACGACTTCAAAATCAAGATCATGTGATCAACAAATATAGCATCTTCCCACACAACATGCACACCAAGACTTTAGCTAGTAAAGTGCAATAGAAATAAGTGCATCAAAGCTAAACAAGGTACATTCATATGACATCTAATATTTGATTGACCAACCTTGTCTTCAAATTCAAGAAAAAAATAGCAAAAACACAATTTGCAAATTTTTTTTTTTTATTTAACAAAAAAAATTCTAGAATGAAATGCATGAATGTAATGTAATGTAATGCAAATCCTAGAAACAGAGATCACAAAAGATTGAGCAATGAAGCACAAGGACCATGTCAGACAAACTCAATTAGATCGAGCATTTTGCATCCAAAACTTTTTAGATGCAACTCTTGCATTGGAGTTATGATTCACATTAGAATTCTGAGCAACTCCAGGATTGGTATAAAAGTTTAACGCCTTTACCAATTCACCAATAAGTACCATAGGATCATGTGCTTGAGGCACAGGTACTTTAGTTTTATTTGCTCGCTTCGCAGCTTGCAACTTAAAACAATTTGGACGAATGTGTCCAGATTTTCCACAAAAATGACAAACCCATGCAGGCTTATCATGCAATTTGCCCTTAGTAGAAGTAGAAGCTCTAGAATGAGAATCTTGAAGATCAACCCTAATCTTTCTAGGTGGAGTAACATTTATAGGTTTGACAGGTTCACTCACCAAGGGTTTGACAATCTCACTCTTAGGAGGTTCAGAAGAAGGAACAAATTTAGTGGAAGAAGGTTCAAGCACAGAAATACTTTCCTCATAATCTAAACCAGTTTTATCAGAAGGAGACTTTTGAATACTCAGCATGTGATCAAGTTTGGAGCTTGCAGACCTATTAGTTTGTTCTCTAGCAACAGATAAATCAAGTTCCAAACAATTAACTTTATCAAGTAAGAGCATGTTCTCAGTTTTCACATTATTCAAAAGCTCATTTGCATCAAACAATTTAACAAGTAAATTTTTCTTTTCAAGTTCCAAAGATGCAATTTTCTTCAAGCCTAACTCAACATTCATGGCATCCTTTGCAGCAACTTTGCAAAGTTTATTGTAGGCTTCCTGTAGATCTGCATCCTCAAAAAGTTCCCCATCAAAAGGGTTCTCTTCAACAGACATGCTTTCATTAACTACAGTGGTAGCAGTGAAAGCAATAAAGTTTCCATCCTCATCACTAGCGGATTCATTGTCGAAAACTTCATCATCACTAAGGGTTACAGCCATAGCTTTACCCTTAGACCTCAAGTATGTAGGACATTCAGATTTTAAATGACCATACCCTTGACAACCATAACATTGTTGTCCCAAAGAATTATTAGAAAGCTGTCCCACTTTCTCCTTAGGTTTTTCAATGTTATTGACTTTAATGGGATCATTCTTCCTAAAATTTCTAGGTTCAACAGTGTTCTTGCCTCTTGCCCTTCTGTTATTGTTCCTAAGAAAATTTCTAAAGTTCTTGGCAAGATAGGCAATCTCTGTAGCAGAGAGTTCATCATCAAATCCACCATCATCAACAGACTTAAGAGCCATTGATTTGGATTTGTTAGTCTTGGGGAGGTCTAACTCATAAGACTGAAGAGATCCTATAAGTTCATCCACAGGGATGGAGTCCACATCCTTGCTCTCAGTGATGGCAGTCACTTTGGGTCTAAAGTCCTCAGTCAAAGATCTAAGAATCTTCCTAACAATTTTAGGTTGATCATAGATTTCACCCAAATTATAAGCAGAATTAACAATATCATTCAATTTAGCATAGAATTCATCAAAAGATTCATCATCATTCATTCTTATGCTTTCAAATTTAGAGGTTAATTGCTGCAACTTATTAATCTTAACAGCCTTCGTGCCTTCATGCATAGTCTGGAGGATTTTCCAAGCAGTATGAGCAACCTCAACATTAGAGATTCTCTTAAATTCCTCCATGGAAACAGTATTAAAAATAGCATTCATAGCTTTGCTATTAAAAGCGGCTGCCTCCTTTTGAGAAGTTTGCCACTCACTCACAGGAGTAGTGGGCTTCTCCCATCCGTATTCAACGGAATTCCAAACTCTCTCATCAATGGATTTCAGGAAAGCTTTCATCCTTACTTTCCAATAAGCATAGTTGTTTCCATCAAAGTGAGGTGGAACAACAAGAGAGTGACCGTGTTCCATGACAACAGAGGTCAAGGATCAGCTAAAAGATCAAAGGATCAAAACAAAAGCTACCCGCTCTAATACCACTTGTCAGTTCGTTTAAACCCCTTAAACCCAACAGATTAACCTAGAGAATTAGCCAAATGATTAACTTAGGTAATTTAAACAAAACTAGGTTAACACAAATAAGCAAAAACAACAAAGCAGCGAAAAATAAATAACACAAAGATATGATGACCCAGGAAACCACACCGGTAAAAACCTGGGGAGGATTTGACCTAGCTATCCTCAAGGTAAACTGAATCCACTATGAAAGAATCGAAGTTTACACAACAAGATTTAGACCACTAACATCTTATTGCTACCCAAGTGTAGGAAACTTATTACCATGACCCCATGATAGCTCCGAGATCCACGGACTCCTTCTTTCTTGAATTCTTCAGCAAATCCACAAGCGCACCTGCTTGTATATCTTTATGCTCTTTTGATTCTGCAACTGTATTGATCTACACAACTCTTGACATAAATCTCAAGTTTGTAAACCTTAAGTGTATGTGAAGGTAAACACCTCTAGATCTCACAATGAGATTCACAAACACAACATTCAGAACTCTAAAAACGTGACTAGTGTTTTCCCTTATATACTTAGGGCAAAACATAAAACCCTATACATTAAATGGACTAGGGCTGAGTTGGAATTTTCTGCAGAAAAACGATCTGCCCGATTTTCGATCGATCGAGTCTAATTTTCGATCGATCGAGTTATACAAAAAGTGAACAGTAATTCTGCATAAAAACTCGATTCCAACTTTACATTAAATCCCATACTTTGAGCAAGTCTAAAACAAGACTAAATATTGTTTTGATCATGGTTTGCCAATATACAAATTGAAGTTTTAAATACATTAGATCCTAATCCTTAGAACCTAACAAATTCGTTCTTTCTTTTGGTGCAAGGTGAATGCACGAGTAATAAGCATCACCCACTAACTTGTGCCGCCAAATTTTACCGTCATAATTGCTTCTCTCCTACCTGCCAAAATTACATTACTTATCCCTTGCGTTTAGCTTAAAATGGAAAGACAAGAAGGGACATGAAATATTAATTATTAATTTTTATCCTAGATATATAATTTTAGCAGAGAATCATAGCAAAATTGATTTTATAAAACATGGGAAGTGCATGAGAACATTAAAGTTTTTTCGTACATGGGTTTGTGCAAGAAGGAACAACAAGATAACTTTTCAAATTCTGAGCGTATGGATGAATCTTGGTAGCTAGAGCACATCACGTGTAATATGTTACATATTATTTATATGCTGCATTGAAAGCATTTTATATTTGCACGCCTATATAAAGTTGAGGTTAACAGTCATTTAGACCATAGAAGAAGTGATTACTTGAGAAAGCAAAAAGAAAGAGAGATGGAGCGCATATCTTTTGTGAAATTCATCATTTTTATGATAGGGTTGCCATTGTTCAAAATGATTTTTGGACGTAAAGATTTTTGCATTGGCACTCAAGGCCGAAAGAAGCGATCGTTGTTCCTGATAGATCTGCATGAGAGGTTCCCCTAACAAAATTCTGTATAAGTATCAGGTACATAATCAAGTTCAAATAAATGTTTAATATATAGTTTAGCAAAAATATCAAAAATACTTGTCTTGAATTCTATGTTGTTGAATCCCCTTATATCTAACTCACAATAGCTTTGTCTTGAAGGTGGCTGGAAGGGATATGTGTTGCAAGTGCGGACAACATACAGATTTCAATTAATGTTGGAGACGGTGCCTCATTATTAAACTACACAATTCTGATTAAATAAATTGTTAATAACCACGTCCTTGGACACAAGGAGAGTAACAAGGTGAGCAATGGGATAAAATTTTGGGACTTCTTCAAGATTAAGATGGTCAGATAGAGAGAGTTTTTTTTTTTTTTTTTTTTTTTTTTTTTTTTTTTTTCTGCCTTTTTGTTATTAGAGATATATAGTTTCTCTCTGGCAAATTTCAAGTAATAAACATTAAATTTTATGAATGAATTTGTATATGCTATTTATTCATATTTTAATTTTTTTAAGGAAAATTTTGTTTTATTTTAATTTTGTCTCTCAGCCCTGTTTGGTTTAACCCATGATAAGTATATTGAGAATTCTTCATTGGTTTTGGAATCTCACATTGACTAGAAGAATAATGAGGTGTACTAATTATATTATAAGAGTTAGTCCCACATTGAGAAGAGTAGTAAGGAGGTGCGTCGACCCTTATAAAAGGAGTAGTTGAATAGTTTTATTATGTTTGTGAGTTAAGAGCAAAACATTGTCTTGTGAGAGAGATAAGACTAGCTTTACCTAGTTTTTTTTTTTTTTGGGGTTATTTTTTGTGTCTTGTGGTGCTTGTTATTTATTGTTTTGTGTGTCTTTTCACAACAAATCTTCTATATTTTGGGATGTAGTGGGAGGCCTTAATTTTCTCTACAACGAATTCTATTGGCCTATAGAAAGGACTTTAAGCGAAGCAGTATAAATTAAAATGTCCATTATGTAAGACAAATAAATATATATTATATTAGTTAACAGATGGGAGCTTAGGCCATTGTCTAAGTGGCTTGTATGGTTGAGCCGATATGGCAACTTGTTAATGAGGGATAATAAAGTGGTGTCAGTACATGATTGCTGAAAATCAATAATAATCAGTCAACTCAATGTTGTGAGATTTATTATAAAAAAAATGTATATCTATAGAATTACCTTAAATTAGTGCCGAGTGAAGACTAAAAGTTTCAATAAGCCTTGGGCCTTAACAATTTTCCTAGTGTGACATTATAATTGGTATTAATAATTAAAAATGATGTGAGTAGTGTTTGTTCTATTTAGACCCCTATAAATAAGATTTGTTAAACCTATTTATTTAGCCAAGTAATTACTTAAATAATTATTCAGATCTAAGTTAAACTCATGCAATTATATTACTTAGTGCGGAAAAGTAAAGAAGATGGTAATATATGATGATCTAGGAAAAACAACCGTTTCAAGGTAAAAAACCTGAGAAGAATTTAACCTAGTTATCCTTGAGGTAAACAAATTCACTATGATAGAATGAAAGTTTACAATAAATTTTCTCCCTAAAATCTAAAGCTACCTCTTGTAGAACTTACTCACAAGACCACATGTAGCTCCGATTCTACAGAATCTTCTATCTTGAATTTTCTGAACACAAACACCCACATTTGTGATTTTGGGATCCCACTCGAAGGTTTAGATCATCAGTAGTTGTTAATCTTGTAGCAGGAACTTTAGATCTACTGATTCTAATAGTATGAGAATGATTTCCGATAGTGACTTTAAAAGGAGAAGGCACAGTACCTTTTAAATCTCATAAGAGCACCTCCAAAGTCATCACAAAATGTGTCTTAGGGTTTTCTTTAAATACTTAGTGAAATAGATCCGAAACTCTAATTACTTAATAGGCTTAATTAGCTGATGGGCTTAATTAGCTGTTGGGCTTAATTAAAATTCTGCAGAACCCTTCTTTCGATTAGTTGAAACTCAGTTTCGTTCATTCGAACCTGGCATGTTTTGATATTCCTAAACTTGCAACTTCTTTTTTCTTGTAATCTGACTTGCAACACCTTGAGCATTGTCTAATCATACTTATAGAATCTAAGATCTATATTTAGACAAATTGTATTCGCGGTTTGCCAATTATTTTAAACTTTTAAAACCTAACAAATAGTAAAATCTTGTGAAAGTGATATTATTTCAAATACAAATTTTCACATCCGTAATTGTAAAAAAGATTGTGAAAATCATTGTGTGTCTGCTAAAACGATAAGTTACAGGACCACATTTGTCATGACCATTCGTACGTCAAGCTAGGTACGTAACTCTAATGTGTTAGTTAGGCTAGTAAGTGCTTCCAGTATGCAAAGTTTGAGTACCCTTATTATGTTGAAAAATGACAGACCATTAGAGATCAAAGAAAGCACATGTTTGGGTAAGTCGTAAGCTAGCTTCTGACCACTCATCAGAATTTTATTCTCTATCTTTCATGTGACCCATTATTCTGACTAGGTTCAACATTCAAGTGTCCATATACGAGGATATTTTTCATCCCTATTGGTCCATCAATCCAAAAGGCATTCATTACAGAATCATGTGACTAAAGATAGAGAACATCTTCGTTCTCAAATAAAAAAGATAGAGAACCTCTTCTATAAATAGTAGGGTTTACTCTACATTGCCTTACCAAGAAACAAGAATAAGAGAGAGTATAGGTCAGCTGTCCCCTAGAGTTCCCTCGATCACTTCACTGGGACTGTAATTTTAGTCCACTGAAGTGTTTGGGGGAACTCTGGTTGTCACCTGACATTGATTAACAACAAAAGGGTTGGTGGGTAAAACATATACATATATATGCAGTGTTCATTTTCAGGTATGTAAGGTTATATTATTTTTCAGTGTTATTTTTTTAAGGTTCATTATTCGCATTTAATGTCTCACATGTACCCTTCAATAGGCTTCAAACAAGCCCATTGATCATCAATATCCGACATTAACCACACCCACACTAATAAATTTTTTTTTTTTTTGGGTTGAATTTGTTGCACAATTGAAAATCGCAACTTCAAGTCACTATTCAATTGCTTTTGGGGTATGTATAACAGTTTTTGTGCAATAAACACTACCCCTTTTCTATAGGTTTGGATTAAAGTCTCCTAATTAAGGTATTGCATGGGATGCACGCAATTTCATAGGATGGCTGAAGATTGAGATTAACTTTTTAACTTCAATCCTCAACAATATGATTTACTTAAAAAGTTAATTTCAATTCTCAATGGCAAGATGTAATTGCACTGGGTGCAATACTTAGACTAGATCAAAATTCTAAATAATAGGAAAAGAAGGTAGGGTTCGAAACATTGGACACCACAGAGTGTGTGTGAATACTACTGGCCTATCTCATACCTTGACATTAGTCACAATAATTATCATTTAGTGTATAAATATACTTATTTATTTCTAGAATCATTTAATTAGCAGTAATTGGAAATCGCTTTTCCAGAGCATTCTGTAACAAATTTGATCAAGACTTTAGTTTATTTGCCTGAGATTTTGAATAGGGTTTGTGAGAGGATTTTCGTCTCGGCTCCTAATCAGGTATTGTCCTTTCTGGAAATGGCGTTGAGCCTTAGTCCTCAAGGTTTTGTTCAATTTCACATTGAGGAGAGACGCCTTCCGCCCATGCCTTATAAGCTTTTGGCCTAAGAATGAGTGTACCACTACTACACACTTTCGTCTCGGCCCCCAATTAGGTATTGTCCTCTCTGGAAATGGCGTTGAGCCTTAGTCCTCAAGATTTTGTTCAATCCCACATCGAGGAAAGATGCCTCCCACCCATGCCTTATAAGCCTTTGGCCTAAGGATGATTGTACCATTACTACACATGTGACAATTTTCAGAGAAGACAATACCTTATTGGGGGCCGAGACGAAAGTCCTCCCACAGGGTTGAACTTGAGAGTTCACTTATAAGTTGAAATGTCATTTGAAGTCTTAAAATTGAGAGATTTAAAGAATAATTTTTAGTATAAATTGCATAATATATATATATATATATTTAATATAACATGTGGTGTATTTTAATTTTCAGATTTTTGCTCTAACAAAAACAATTCTAATATTATAGATTTGAAATAATATTTTACTCCTAATTTTAGTGTACGTTCATAATAATAAAATTTTAATATATCCATAATTTTATGGACTGAAAAAAGTTTTGCATTTCATAATTTATTTAACTCATTAGACTAAAAATTGGAATCTTTTATCAATCCCTTCAAATTTTACTCAAATGAATCATTATAGAAATTAAATGAGTACGTAACACCGGATTTTACTCGATTGAATGGTACTACGAAATTGAATTTCTAATTATCTTGGACTTCTTATAACAATTAGTAATCAACAAAAGTTCCTAAAAATCTCAAGCTGCCGTTAAAAAAGGAACTTTTCCAATGTCAACTTGGTGCTTTGACTAACTAAAGTCATACTAAATTTTAGATCACATTCTATTTCATTCGATCTAAATTAAATAGCCTACTTAACCGCGGGTGCAAATTTTATAATTTATTAGAATTTTTATTTTAACAAATTTCCTAAGGGAATTTGTTTCAGAAATACTTTTAGAAATTTTTTATACTTTTAATAACTGATTTTTTTATAATATTTTATATTTTCAATAAAAATAATATTCAAACTTTTTTTAAAATTAATTTATTAACAAATACTTTAAAGACATCTTATTATATTATACATGAAAATAGAATCTATGAGATTTGTTATTGTGTCTATCCTCCGAAATGCATTTAATACTACATTATGCAATGTTTTCATATATTTAAAAAAAAAAAAAAAATATTCAATCTATACACAAATATCAAAGAATAAACACAATTACAATGGTTTTGTGCTCCAGCCAATAAAATATTAACAAATGTAATTTTTATTTTTGAAAAATATGTACAATTCATAATTAAATATATTTTTTTTAATATGTACTTTTGTCAATAATGTTATAACTTATGAGGATTATTTTGATTCGAATCCTCATTCCCCGCTTTTTGTAACAATAGTCCAAAAAACAAAAACAAAAACTGCACTTCAAACACTGCTTATTATCCACCACCACCCCCCCCCCCCCCCCCCAAATATATATATATATATACACACACACATAGATAAATAATCCAACACAAACTTATGGCTTAGCACATTGTTCCAGCATTCAGTTATACACTTTTCTTTTATGTCAAACAATCATTAGATTTTGACATTTAAAAAATCAAATGCATGTTGCTGGCCTATTGGTCCATACTCAGGTTCAAGATAAAGAGAGATTGTTCGTCACGAACCTTTGGATGTTCTCGTGCGAGATAGCTGAACAAATGAGAACTGTAATTGTCAAGGACACTGCATATGTATATAGCAGCTTGTTGTGATAGAGTGCAGATTATCATTGCTGAAGGCGACTCTAGAACTATTTTTACTGTTTTATCATCCTCGCCAAGAAATTGTTTTCTTTTCTACCATTTGATTCAAGAGGCAAAGGGGAAATGTTCACAGTTTAGGAAGATTGTCTTCAATTTAATCCCATTTTCTTGTAATCGAGGTGCCCTTGCTTTGGATCTAGGGGCACAGTGTGGGGAGAATTTGAATTTTTGGCTAGAGGATACCCTCCATTTATTGCCAAATTGTTAATTAATAAAATCTATCTCTTTTTATTAAAACATGAATGATTGTTAATGTAATAATCCTTAAATTAAAAAAAATCCATTTTTTTAAAAGTACTTTTTTGAAATTTTTCAAAATCATTTCCAATGAATACAAAACTTATCCTAGCTAGTGCATTGTGTTACCTAGAAAATGGTACTAAAACTGAAATGTCCCTAAACTCAATGAATAAACAAACACTACACCCTAAAGCCCAAACCCTATTTCTTAAAATAAAGTTTTGACTTGAAAAACCTAGTTATATGTCATATCTCTCTCTCTCTCTCTAATCTTAGTGAATTTTTCCAACCTGAATTAAATTCAAAAACACCATAAAACCTAAATATTTTCCTTCCAGTTGATGCCGAAGTGTCTGGAAGGATTATAAAACACATCAAAAGGCAACTCTTTAAAAGCTCAATAATGCATTTGGTTCTTGAGGTTTGGTTTCCCCAAGGTTCAATTGCATTATGTCAACTGGGGGTATAATTTCCTACAAAATAAATTTATCAAACTTCATAATTCATATACCATATACCCTAATTTTCAATATCTTTTTTTTGGTTCTAGTCCTAGCATAATCTGCTATAAAACCACATTTGAAATTCAACTAAAACATGCTAGTAACTAGAACAGGATCGATCATGAAAAATAACTGGATCTTAATTATGTACCTCTTGATATATACCATGAACAAACCTAAGCTAATCCACAATAATAATAATAATTCACATGCACGTACTTGACACACAACTTATATGTAGGTCTTCCTTTCCAACCTCCTTCTGTAAGGATGTCTTTTGATGGGACAAATTAGGGTTTTGTCTAGCCTTAGGAGTGAAGGGGATATAGTTTAATACTTTTATCCACCCACCGTAGATCATGCTTACATCCTATATACAGTCTAAGAAAAATAAGTCTTACCAAGGCCCATTACTAAACATGACCACAATATACTAACTATTAGGACCCTCAAACACATTGAACAAGTCACATTCTAGTTGTTTTTAATAAAATAAATTTCCATAATAGAAACTCAATTCTTACATATTCTCATAGTTGATAAAAAAAATAATTGTATTATTTTTAAATAAAAAAAAGTATATTTTGACATATATATTGACTTCCATACATTTTCCGAAGTCTTTTCATTATTTTCCTACTCACTAGATGTTATGGCTGGTCAGTGATCCATTAAACTGACCCACCCAATGTACAATTTTGTACATTCATAATTAAAAAAAAAATAATAATTCTGTACAATTAATTTTCGCCGGTTAGAGCATATTTTATTGGTATCAAGTCTCTGATTCAAAATATCTGTCAACTTGATCAACCAGACAATATATATTCCAGGTGAACCAAAAACAAAGTACAAATTTAAATTTTGCTGTAGTGCTGCAATTATGCCGTGAATCTTTAAGAAGAATTTATAGTTTCACAAATGTCTCCTAAAATGTGATAATAATAATAGTAAAATAATAAGGCACCTATTGTTTCCTAATCACATTTAACTAAGAAAAATTCCAAATCCACACTAAAATCCATGTGCAAGTCAGATTTTTGATATTATCCGGTAAAGATCTCTAAAACCTTAATAGTATATTTAAACATTGTGGACTGTGAGCTGTGTCATTCCACCTTAAAACCAATTGGTAATGAGGAAGACATACTCAAATCTTTTATGACATTCAACATCACGCCATGCAGACCTATTTTTAGAGTAGTTGTAGGGAGTTAAATTGTGGTTCCCCAACAATCCCTCCCTCACAATGGCACTCTCATTACTTGAACTCATGACCTTGGCTCTGATACCATTTGTCGGACCGTAAGCTATGCCATTCCACCTCAAAACCAATTGGTGATGAGAAAGACACACTCAAACCTTTTATGGCATTCGACATCACGCTACGCGGATCTATTTTTATTGTGGTTGTAAGGAGTCAAATTGTGGTCCTTCAACAAACATCATCTTTGTCAAAAATGGTGTCTTTGTGTTTGTAAAAAAATGAAGAACATGAGAGTAAAGTTGCAAGTGAAATATACACAGGTTTTTTTAACATGGAAAACCTCTATGTTGGGAGAGGGAGAAAACCATGGGTACAAGCCAGTCGAATATTCCACTATTTTCTGAATATCGTTACAATGGGGTATTATGTTACAATAGAGAAAGAGAAAAGGAAACAGTAGAGATAAAAGAGAAAGAAGAGGTGGGAAGAAGGCTTCCACCATAGCGTCAA
Source organism: Lithocarpus polystachyus (assembly GCA_033629205.1). NCBI lineage: Eukaryota > Viridiplantae > Streptophyta > Magnoliopsida > Fagales > Fagaceae > Lithocarpus > Lithocarpus polystachyus. Next base: position 79,682,797 of record CM066164.1, read on the forward strand.
AGTGTAGTTTTTGTGTGTCCTCTTCATTTAGTCCTTTCCTTCTTTAATAATGGTGGAAATGGGCATGTGTCACTTTCCAAATGGGTAAGTTGTTGCCTTCCCATTGGAGAATGACAAGGTACAATCTTGACAAAATGGGACCACATGCATTTGGTGCTTCTTCGACAAGTTTGCCGGTGCTTGTATTACACGCAATAATGCTTCCTCAACAAGCTGGCCCTCTACTGTAATATTCCCAAAACTTGTAGCGTGCTGCTGTGATTTGTTGCTGGCATGTTGCAGCTATAATGGTCCATGACTGATTTTGCTATCACTTTCATCAACTATCTTGGACACATGGACCACAACTAAGAGCATCCACATTGGTGGAGCCATAATTTTAGCTATTTGGCTCTATCAAAAGCTACTTTATCTACATTTCCTTTTTAAATAATTCTTTAATATACATGACAAGCAGAAGTGTCCAATTTGCAAATAAGTACAAAAAGAAAAGGAGGAGGCTGTAAATACTGAAGATAGTAAAAGGAAACAGCAAGCATATATAGTCATAAAAAGAGCAAGATGCAAATAGCAGACATTTGAATATAACATTCACAGCTTCTCAAATGAAGATCAGTCGGATCTTGTTTTGTTTGGTGAGTATCAAGTGCCACCGGGAGTTCCTCCAAACATTTCAGTAGCAACAATGACCCTTTAGTTATAAGAGAGTTCCTAGTGAAGTGGTCAGGGAAACTCTAGGGGACACTCATGCATATTCTGGCTCTTCCATTTGTTTGGGTTGCCGGGCATGGTTATGAGTACTAAGTCTACTATTTATAGCATATTCTGGCTCTTTCCTGCTTTTTTCATTGATATAAAGCAACTGTTGACTAGATTCTGGTATATACAATAATAACTTTTACATCTGTCGGTGAGATAATTTATTAATCGTAAATAATAAAATAGTGTTAGTGCATAGTTGGCCCATATGAGAATCAATAATAACTTATTAACTCAAAAATTGTAAATTTTGTTGTGAAAAATGTTATGTTTGTAGCGTTACTTTAAATCAATGCCAAGTGGAGACTAAAACAATATAGCTTTAGTCTTATCAATCTCCAATGATATAACTATTGACTAGATTATGGTATATACAATAATAACTTTTACATCTGTCGGTGAGATAATTTATTAATCGTAAATAATAAAATGGTGTTAGTGCATGGTTAGCCCATATGAGAATCAATAATAACTTATTAACTAAAAAATTGTAAATTTTTTTGTGAAAAATGTTATGTTTGTAGCGTTACTTTAAATCAGTGCCAAATGGAGACGAAAACTATATAGTTTTAGTCTTATCAATCTCCAATGATGTAACATTGTAATTTGTAATTGGTGTTAATTAATAATTAATATTGAAATCGATAATTAATATATGTGAAAGTGATGTTAGTCCAATCACAATTTTTTAGGTTAATAGTTAAAAAAAAAAAAAAAAAAAAAAAAAAAAAAAAAAAAAAAACTGTGAAAATCGTTGCGTGCTTGCTGAAACGATAAGGTATAGGACCACATGCTTCATGACCACTCGGCAAAATAGGTATGTAATGCTAATTTGTTAGTTAGGCTAATAAGAACTTCCAGATTTGAAGCTTTTGTACCCTTATCATGTTGAAGAATGACAGACTATATATTAGAGATCAAAGGAAGTTCTAGTTTGGGTCAGTCGTAGGATAGCTTCTGACCACTCACCAAATTTTGATTCTCTACCCTTCATGTGACCCATTATTCTGACTAGGTTCAATGTTCTTTTTTTTCTTTTTTCTTTTCTTTTTCTTTTTTTTTTTTTTGATGAAAAGACAATATCATTAAAAGCTAAGCAATAAGACAAGGTTCAAGACATATCCTATTAAAATACATCCCATTGAGGTCTCCCTCAAAAACATCTAATATGTCCACAAGGCGGACTATCATAAATAAGAAAATCAGCATTCGTCCTAAAGCTCATCCTAGCTAAACCATTAGCACATTGATTGGCTTGCTAGAAGCAATGCTTAATACAGACTTGATGGAATCGGGTAATCAACTGCCTGCAGCCATCCAAAATAGTGGAGATAATGTTATTAACATAATCTGGATTCCCTAAAACATCAACAATGGACTTGGCATCCATCTCAACTCCAAGGCAATGAATATTTAAATTGCAGCAAAGCTTAAGGCCCTCTCGAAGCCCCCACAACTCAATGGCAAAACTGCTAGTGACCCCAATCCGCTGGCTAAACCCAACTACCCACTGCCCATTAGCATTCCTCACCAGTCCCCCACAACCAGCCAGACTGTGAAGACCAATGCATGACCCATCCGTGTTGAGCTTCTTCCACCCTTGCTCAGGTCTCTCCCATCGAATACACTTAATGACTCTACGGGTTTGCATCCTAGGAGTTGCCACACAGTGAAGATACTCAGCTTGATACACAACATCCACAGCCAATATGGGGCTCCTACCTTTCCTATTGAACACGAGTTCATTCCTACTCTTCCAAATGTTCCAAAGAGCAAAAGGAAAAACAATTTTCCATGGGAGACCCATATCATGCAGCTTGTCATTGGATCTTACATTAAGTGACAGCCAATCCAACAGGTTATAGTGCCAAAAGTCAAAATTAGAAGCAGTGAACCCTAGCTGATTCCACACTTGTTTCAGGTGGGTGTAATGTCTCAAGGCATGCAAGATAGTAAGAACACCATTGCAGCAAACAGGGCAAACCTCATCTTGGACCACTCCTCTTTTTTCTAAACAAACTTTGACACCAATGCTACTGTGAGCACACAACCAAAGAAACATTCTAATTTTTGGAAGCAAATCTGCCTTCCAAATCCAGCTAGCCAAAAAAGAACTAGTATTTGAGGACTCCATAGTAATCCCATATGCACTTTTGACATCAAATAACCCACTAGGTGACCCGGCCCAAGCCAATTTGTCCGAGCCACCACCTAAGGTCGAAGTGGGGATTGCACGAATCAATCCCTTGACTTCATCAGGTAATTCAAAAGTTAGTTTCTCCCAATCCCAGCCCACATCAAGCATAATATCTTTAACTTTCAAACGATTGGCTTCTTGAGAAATAGGCCCTTGAATCAACTTTCTAAGAGGACCCCCATTCGTCCAATTGTTGTGCCAAATATTCAAATTGCTATTTTTTGTCACCAACCATCTACAACCCTTATAAAGGTGCCCATCCCTTTCTTCATTGCTGCCCATATTGAGGAGCAAGGGAGTTTATCTGCATTTGTTGCTCTTCTTCTTTGGCTACCATATTTCATCTTCAAAACTTTCACCCACGGTGCCTCCCCCTCCGTATGAAACCTCTAATTAAGTTTAGATAGGAGGGCCACATTTCTCCCTTTGGCTGTTTGCAACTCCAACCCTCCTTCCTCTTTGGACTTTGTCACCTTCTCCCAACCAACCCAATGGACCTTCTTAGCTGATTCTGTTGACCCCCAAAGGAAGTTCCTATTCACTCTATCTAGCCCATCCAATACCCTACTCGGAAGGTAAGAGCACTGCATAATGTACAAAGGGATAGCAACCAATGATGATTGAATGAGCACACTACGGCTAGCCAAAGATAAAAGGTTTGCCTTCCACCCGGATAATTTTTGCTTCACTCTATCCAAAATAAAGTTATAATCATGAGAGGAAGAACTCAGTTGTTTTAGCGGAAATCCAAGGTACTTACCCAGAAACGACATTGAAGCAAATCCCAATGTATCACAAAGTAACTCCCTAGTGTCCCTATTTACATTTGGAGAAAAGTACACCCTCGACTTAGCTTCACTCACCGTTTGTCCAAAAATGCTACAGAATGTATCCAAAACATCTCTAATGGCTGCACAATTTACCCTATCAGCTTTGGCAAAGAGTATCAAATCATTTGCAAAGAACAGATGAGAGAATGCTAAACCACTCTAAAATGCCTTCACTGGCTACCAAAGCTTCCCACTACACTTCTCTTCAAGGAGCTTCCCAAGATAATCCATACAAAGGATGAACAAGTATGGAGAGATCGGGTCTCCCTACCTTATACCTCTAGAGGGAAAGATCGGGTCAAGGGTTTCTCCATTGAATAAAATAGATGTTGACACTGTTGACACACAACTCATTGTGACATCTATAATATCTATTGGGAGATTCACCCGAATAAGTATATCTCTGATGAAATTCCACTTTAGCTTATCATAAGCTTTCTCTAAATCTATCTTAAACGCCATATATCTAGTCCTTCCCTTCTTCTTCCTAAAGGAATGAATGATCTCCTGAGCAATAATAACATTACCATTCCATTTTCTTCCCGGCACAAAGGCCGTTTGCATAGGAGAAATGAGTTTGTCCAAGTAAGGTCGCAACCTTGCCACAATAATTTTTGTAACCACCTTATACACCGTTTTACACAAACTAACTGGTCTATAATTACCCAAGGTTTCAGGACCCTGAATTTTTGGAATCAAGGCAATGTGGGTACAATTCAAGGCCTCCGACACCTTCTTTCTGCAAAAATCTTTTGAACCTCTTCAATCACAGAATTACCCACAGTGTGCCAAAATTTTTGGAAGAACCGGGCATGAAGCCCATCTGGGCCCGGGGCTTTAAAAGGTTTCAAAGACCAAAGGGCTACCTTATTTTCTTCTTCAAAAGCCCCCCCACTAATACTCTTCTTCTCCAAATCTGAGAGCCTAGGCTGCCATTGAGAAATAGCGGGGTCCATTCTAGGCACATAAGAGAGAGAAGAAAAAAAAATTCGATCAAAACCACACCTAATAAAATCTTTTATCTCCCCCTCCTCATGAATCCAATCCCCTACTGCATTTTTGATAGCCAAGATTTGATTCCTCTTCCATCTAATCAAAGTTGAAACATGATAAAAAGTGGTATTACAGTCACCCTATATCATCCAATTCACCCTGGACTTCAAAGCCCACAACTCATCCACTTGATTCAGCATAAGGTCTAGCTCCTTAAGAAGCTCATCTTCCAACTTCACAAGAAAATTTGAAGGTCTTTAAGCAAGAGTTCTTTGAATACCATTTAGCCTCGACATCAAATTCTTTTTTCTAGTGAAAATACTCCCAAATTGATTTTTTTTCCACTCCTTAGCTTTTTGAGTAAAACAATTAATAGCATCAACCAGCCTATTATTCCTTTCCCACGCCTAATGCACTATTGGAAAAAAGGAAGGATCCAACAACCACCCAGTCTGAAACCGAAAAGGCCTAATCCTCCCATTTTGGGTTCTCAGCTTTGTCTCCAAAAGCACTGGACAATGGTCCGAGTGGCACCAAGTAACTGGGTTATTTTAGCATTAGGATATATCACACACCAACTCAGATTCATAAAATATCTATCAATTCTTTCCTGAATCAAGGCTTGAACCTCTCTTCTATTTGTCCAAGTGAAACGGGGTCTCGTAAAACCAATATCGGTCATATTACACCTATCCGAGCACTCCTTAAACAGTAAAGACTTATTAACACTCACCGACCTACCCCCAAATTTATCCTTGCTAAAGAGGGGTTCATTAAAATCTCCTGCTATAACCTAGGGCATATTATGTAATTCAGCAACACTCATCAGAATTTTTCACAAAACTTGTCTTTCGGCACTCCTAGGACTAGCATACACAGCAGAAAATAATCAGCTATCATTTGTAAAACATACCTTTACCTCTACATGAATTTCCTGTTCAGTACTTGAGAGTAAGGCTATATCAACCCTATCCGCATTCCATAGAACCCAGAGACCTCCTGCATAGCCAATGGTGTCAGTATGGATTGCTCCATCGAACGACAACAAGTCTGTGATTTCCCTAGCTCTATCTCCCCTAACACAGGTTTCCATAACAGCCAATATAGCTGGATTGTGATTCTGCACTAGCTCACTAACACGCTTCTTAAAGGAGGGCTTCAAAGCACCTCTACAATTCCATATAATAATATTCATCAGAGACTTGTGTGTAGGGGTGGGACATTTAGCACTGAGGGTCCTCAATTTCACCTCCACCCTCAAGTTCCATCCTGTCCACCTTAACACCTCCCTTGGCTTCGCACTGCATAGCACAGGGGCTTGAGATATCTAAGGCAAAGACTCCCCCATCAACTTGCATTCCTCCATTGGCGACTGTACATCCGCTAGAAAGCACCACCACGGGTTCAGCACCTCTTCCCAAGCTGGGTCCGAGTATGGCAGGCACCCTTCCTTCACACTCTTCTCTGTTAATAGAAATATCTTCTTCCATGCTTTCTTGAATTTGGAGCCGAACCACCCTATGGTTCAGGTTGGGCTTGCTTGAATCTCGACTAGGACAATCTCCAGGATCTCCACACTCGCTCCTTCCACGTGTATTGCCCACCGTTGAAACCGTGGAGGCGGTGAACTAAACGACATCAGCAGCTCTAAGTCTTCTCTCTAAATTGCGGCATTGTTCATCACTCATCACCGAATCAGCACTCACCTTTAGCTGATTGAAAATGGCGCAAGTTAAACTCTGAACCCCAAGGACGCTGCTATGTTCTCCAAAAGTAAACCTATTACGTGCTACCCCTTTTTTCCCTTTCACTGATGAAAGCCTCAAGGAGTTTTGGGCAGATTTGGGCCGAGCTGAAGTGTTTATTGAATCGCCACTTTTTAACATCAAAATTAGGCTAGGTTGGGCCTGTTTCTTACCCTCTAGCCTTATGCTTTGGACTACAAAAGCCATTTGGGCCTTATCTAACAATATTGGAGGAGACAACTTCCTCTTAGCTTCCCTTGTAGGCCCATCAAGCACAACAGCCTGATCCGAACTCCTTTTCTCCACATTACCGTTCTCTATGAAGCTAATCCCACTGCTCTGTCGAGGCGAGGTCCTGCCACTCTTCACCGATTTTGTCCCATTCTTTCTACGAATCACCACAATCCATGGCCCGTACACACCATCTTGCACATCCACCTATCTTGAACTCTGCTCTGAACCAAGCACTACACCGCTGGTCCTCTCCCCACTCCTCAGATTGTCAATGGCATGAGTAACATATAAGCTTGAACTCGTCTCACCAGCCTCCTTTAACCCCGCCTCCGAGGTCGACGGTTCTTGCCGGATAAGATATTGGCAGTGCTCCTTCCTATGCCCTAAACATCCACACCCAAAACACATTTTATGAATTCCTTCGTAGCAAATCTGTTGCTGAAGTCTCCCTATCATAATCGCAGTAGCCAAAGGCTTCTCCACATCCACTTGCACATAGAGCTTTGCAAACCTCCCTCTAGTCTCAGACGCGGTGAAAGTGTCTACTCTAAGAACATTTCCAATGGCTTTCCCAATGATTTGCAGCGCCCCCGCATTGTAGTACTCGATAGGGAGCTCGTTAAGTCTAATCCACACCGCAATGGAGGATACACTTGCTATAGCAGGCTTAAAATCCGATTCCCATGGTTTGATAGAAATAAAATGATCTCTGATAAACCATGGACTTTTCATCAAAACATTCTCATAGTCTTCACCTAAAGACAACCTTGTGAGGAAGAATCCGTGACCCAAATCCACACAATCTAACCTACTTGCAGGTTTCCATAGAGCCAATAATTTCACTTGAGTGAAGTTAAGCCCCACACTCTGTCTGTAAACTTTCACTATAAAAGCTCTTACCCAAGGCTTACAGATTTTTTGTTTAAACTCCCTAGAGAATTTCACAGCTAACAGTCCTTGCTGAAGCGTTTCCACCACCCCATCTGACTTAGCATCATCATCCATACCATCCTCGAAGCTAAATGCTTGTGCGAATGCCCCTAGAATCTCTCCCAACAGCTTATCTCTAAACAAAGCATTCGGGTTCCACGATCCCTCAGTGTGGTTAGGTGAAGCAAGTCCAAAGCTATGGCCTTCACAGAAGCCAGCATGGCTCACGTCCTTGACTTTTTTCTTGCTACATGCAAGTTCTTCCTTTTCTTCGCGAGAGAGAAAGCATTCCATATAGCACTTTCAATCCTGACTAGGTTCATTTTCATCCCTATTTATCCTTCTATCCCAAAGGAATTCATTATAGAATCATGTGACTAAAGATACAGAGAACCTCTCTTTTATAAATAGTAGGGTTTACTGTACATTGCCTTACCAAGAATTAACAAAAAAAAAAAAAAGAGAAAGTAAAGGTCAGTTGTCCCCTAGAGTTCCCTTGATCACTTCACTAGAACCATAGTTTAAGTCCACTGAAGTGTTTGGGGGGAACTCTGGTTGTCACCTGACATTGATTAATAAGAAAAGGGTTGGTTATATCTTAGGAGCGAATGTCATAGTTGAAACTCTCTCAAAAAAAAAAAAAAAAAATCTCCAAGCTTCTTATTATAGTAAAATTAAGGTTAATTTTTAAAGTTTCTTCTTTTAATTACTTTTCAATGGTAACATTGTAGTTTTGATTGGATGGTTGAGGATTGAAGTTAAAAATGTTAATTTCAATTCTCAGCTGTAAGATGTAATTGTATTGCATGCAATTAATACCTAGACTCAATCTAAATTCTAAATAATGGGAAAAGAGAGGAGGTAGGGTTCAGAACATTGGACACCACAGAGGTTGTGAATACTACTACGCTATCTCATACCTTAACACTAGTCACAATAATTTTTATTTAGTGTGTGTGTATATATATATACACACCAAGGAAGTCAATACCGTACCGGAGGCTGTACAAATTTGGCCAACGGTACGATATATTTGGGGTACCGATCAATACCAATGTAACGTTTCAGGTTTACCGCTATAAATAAATATATATACATTAATTTAAGTTTTATTGATTAAATCTCATAAATATAAGTTATATAACGATATTATCAATGACTCAATTCTTAACTTGTAATTCTAATCCAAGCCCAATAAAAAGTAATAGATACATTTATTAAAAAATAATAACAATCAAATTAATATTATATTTTATTAAAAATAAGAACCAATCTGCCATCACGTGGAGCTTTTAAAATTTCAATTCATTTGGTAACAAAAGTCAAAACATGCTAGCTGTAAAGTAACAACTATCAGTAAATATTAGTTTGAAAGGTTTTAAAACATGCTAGCTGTAAAGCCTATTTCTTGGGCATGCAAATATCATTTGAGAGGTTTGAAAGACCGAGAAAGAGAGAGAGAAAGAGAAAGTTAGACGGACAAAGAGAGAGACAAAGAGGAGAAGAAGATGATGATGAAGTAGCAGTTGCCAAAATCAGTCCACGACCCCGACTTGAGGTTGAGAATGTAGAGATTGTCGCCGGTGGAAGGTGAGAGTGAGAAAGAAATACTTTTCTTTTCCGGTCCGGTATGCATTTACCGTCCGAAATTTGATATTTTCTCCAGTATGGCCGAAATGACCCGGTATAGGCCAATACATTTTCCGGTGTGAAACAACCTTGTTTCTGTACTGACCAAGGTACCGGAACGGTAAATACCGAAGGTACCGACTAGTTTGGTAATTGACTTTCTTGATATACACACCAATGAAGCCAATCTCGTACCGTACTGGCTGGTATGGCCGGTATATACCGTACCGACTAGTGCATCGGTACAGGTACACTCTCAATTTCGTACTGGAAAAAATACTAGCCGTATCGGCGAAATCTGCCTATTTCGGCCGATAAAGAGATACTAGGTCGAAACACTCTCTTAGTTGCTCTGTAATTTTAACAAGTTTTCAAGGGCAATATGGTAATTGTGCTCAATCCTAATGCTAACCCTAAGGTCCCAGCCGCACAACCCACTTTTTTTTTCTTTCTCTCACACTCTCTCTCAGCTGCTCTGTGTCTCTTATCTCTCGGCTTCTCTGTCTCAGTGTCTCTAGCTGCTCTGTCTCTAGCTTCTCATTCTATGTCTCTCACTCAAAGGTAAAACTTTGCCTTAATTTTTTAAGTTCAATTGTTATAGATTTGTATGTTTTTGTTAGTAACTAGTTATCGTACTTGTCAATTCTATCATATGCTACAAGTCGAACAACTGTTGTATTGTAATTAAGCAAATAGAACAGCCGTTGTACTTGTTGCAGCTTTAACATCATCCAATGAGAACCAAGGTCCACATATTTTTGTTTTTGTTTTTTTTTTTTTTATGTTTTTTGGTTATCTAGGTTCGTTTGAAGTTTTGGTTTTTTGCTTAATTTTTCGTTTGACCCATGTTTGGTTGCTGAGAAATGAAGAGGATGTAGAAGAAACATGAAAGTTTGAACCTTTTCTATTGTTTTTCTTTTCTGGGTTTGGAATTATATGACAGGAACATTCAACTGAATCAGAAAAAAGTCATATTTAATTTTCTTTTATTATTTTTGTGCTGAAAGTGAATTATACATACGTATTTTTAATTGAAGTAATGTTTTATGGTAAATAGGGATTTTTGAGGTAATGTTTATGGTAAATAAAGATTTGGTGTGTGTGTGTGTGTGTGTGTGTGTGTGTGTGTGTATAAAATATATAAAATAGCGGTAAACCCGAAACGGTACACCGGTATTGACCGGTACCCGAAATATATCGCATTGATTGGCCAAAATGGTACAGCCTCTGGTACGGTATTAACTTGATACACACACTTATTGGAAATCGCTTTGCCTGAGCACTCTATCACAAACTTGATCAAGACTCTAACTAGTACATTTGCCAAAGATTTTGAATAAGGTTGAACTTGAGAAGTTCACTTATAGGTTGTATTTTTGGATTTGAATTCTTAAAAGTAAGAGATTTAAAGAATAATTTTTAGTATAAATTACTTATTAGTTATTATATATTTGACTTAACATATGGTGGATTTTAATTTTGAGGATTTTTTCTGACAAAAACACTTATAATATTATAGATTTTAAATAATATTTTACACCTAATTATTTAAGTTTACATATTAATAAAAATTAAATTTATCCATAAATTTTATGGATAGAAAAAAAAAAATTACGTAAAAACTGAATTTTACTTGACTGGATGGTACTACGAAATTGAATTGCTAATTCTCTCAGATTTCTTATAACAATAAGTAATCAGCAAAAGCTCCTAAAAATCTCAAGTTGTTGCTAAATAAATAATAAATAAAAACCATATTTTCAATGTCTTTGTCAAAAACTGATAAATTTCATTTATACAGAGTGAAGGAATAATTACAATTAATCCCCTGGTCATATACAAAACAAAGGGAAAGAATGATTATCTAACAGAATCTAATGACCTGTTTGGATAGAGGAGAGATATAGGAGTAGAGTAAAGTTGGTTAAAAATAAGCTAATTTTGTGCTAAATATACTCTACTTTACTCTACTCTCCCTCACTTCCTCTCAATCCAAACGGATCATAAGTACTAATGAACCACGTGACAAGCACGTGTCTTACTAGTGATCTCTAATAGCAACATAAGAACGACAGATAGTCTTGGTAAGAGAGAAAACGACTTGTAGCTTAGCTCTGTTCTTCTTCAACTTGTTTTAATTTGCAAGTATAACCGACTCCCGATTCCTTTTGGTATTTTGATAGTCTCCTTAGTGCTTTGACCAACCAAAGTTATACTAAATTCTAGATCACACATTCACACCCTATTTGATTAGATCTCAATCTATAGCTTACTTAAACCGTGCAAATTTTATAATTTATTATACATGGAAAAAAATCTCTGACGTTTGTTATTGAATTTGTCCTCAGAGATGCATTTAATGCTACATTATATATTCTTCTCAAAAAAAAAAAAAAAAACTACATTATATAATGTTTTCATATATATTTTTTAAAAAATAATAACAAATTCAATTTGTACACAAATATAAAAAAAAAAAAACCAAAAAAACAAAAAAAAAAATTGTGTGCCAACCAGTAAATTATTAACCAATGTATTTTTCTTTTTTGAAAAATATATATATAGTTAATTAAATATTTATTATTTTTTAACACGTACTTATGTTAAGGATTCGAATCTTTTTTCCCCACCTGTTATAACAGTTGTCCAGCAAAAAAACCTACACTTTTAACACTTACTAACAAGATGCAAAAAAAACAAATACACTTAAATAGATCATAATCAAACACAAAATTATGGCTTAGCAAATTGTTACGGCATTCAGTTATACATTTTTCTGTTTTTTATTCTCCAATGAACAATTACATACATTCTTCAACTTGTAAATCTTAAAAACATTTTAAGTAAAGAATGGCTTTTTATGTCAAACAATGAAGCGATTCTGCTACTTAAAAAATCAACATGCAAGTTGCTGGCCAATTGGACTACACGGGACCTTGTTCATGATAGAGAGATTAATTGTTCATCACAACCCTTTGGATGTTAAGGAAGGTATGCAACAATGCTCGAATTGGAGAGAAACTTTTTGACCCAAGACAACTAGTTGAACAAATGAGAGTTATTTTTGATACTTAATTGTCAAGGACACTGCATAGCAGCTTGCTGTGATAGAGTGCAAGCATGGATTTTACCTATGAGGTAGGAGTGCAAGTCATCATTGTTGAAGAAATATTGTAAGGCAACGCTAGAACAATTTTTAGTATTGTTTATCATCCTCGTCTAGAAATTGTTTCTTTTGGGCCATTTGATATAAGAGGCAAAGGGGAAATGAGGAAGGTTGTCTTCAATTTAATCTCATTTTCGTGTAATAGAGCTGCCTTTGCTTTGGCTCTAGGGCACAGTGTAAGGAGAATTTGAATTTTTGGCTTGAGGATACACCTTCATTTATTGCCAAGTTGTTACAAGATGATATACACTCTATTTAATTAATAAAATATGCCTCTTTCTATTAAAACATGCAAGTTGCTGCCCTTGGAATTTTTCAAAATTATTTCCAATTAATACAAAACTGATCCTAGCTAGTGCATTTTGTTTCCTTGAAAACGATTTCTAAAATGTTCCTAAACTCATTGAATTAATAAACACTACATCCTAAAACCCACTCTCTCTCTCTCATATATATATATATATATATATATATATACACACACGCATACATATAAGCATCAAACTAATCTTAAGGAATTTTTCCAACCTAAATTAAAACTCCTCGGAACCAAAATCGTTTCCTTCAAGTTGACACCGAAGTGTGTGGAAGGATTATAGAATACATTGAAAGGTCACTCTTTTACAACTTAATAATGCATTGTGATGTAGGAAAAAATCTACAATTTAATTTTTATAATTAATTAATTTTAGAATTTTTATGTAATTTTAATTATTTAGATTTAGGATATTTATTTCCTTAGCTTTGAGTGTTTTTAATATTTTTTAGGTCAAATTAGATTATGTCAGATTTTAGACCCTAGAGACAAATAGTGTTAACCAGTTTTAAGGCCAAGTTGTTAATTAGATCTATTATAAAAACTTTAAGTTAAACAATCAGGCATACACATCATGCACAACGGAAAATAAATATGTCATAAGATGTGATGACCTAGGAAACCTTATGAAACAACCTATTCTAAAGGAAAAACCTATAGGAACCAATCCCAATAAGGAAACAGTTTCACTATAAGCTGGAGATATACAATCAAGAATAAACCCCTTCATAGTAAATCTAACTTCAGTTACCTACTAAGTTCTAAACATCATAGACTTCCTTTTATAGTGAACTGCTACAACGTGAACCTCTAATCCACGCACTTCAAATTCCATTGAAGATTTAGATCTCTAGCACCCTTTAATACTAGAATGAGACAACAATTTCTACAACATCGAATCTTGAATTTCTTCAAAGAATATCATCAATAGAAAATATGAAAGAGTTTTAGGTACACAAACCCCAGATCTAGAATAAGAGACACAAGAGACACTTCTCTCTCTCTCTCTCTCTCTCTCTCTCTCTCTCTCTCTCTCTCTCTCTCTCTCTCTCTCTCTCTCTCTTGTCCTATAGAGTCTCTTTTATAGTGTAGAATAAGTGGCACGAAACCCTAGTAGATTGGATGATGGACTGGGCTTTAAAATCTGCAAATTGATCTAATTTGCAATTTTCAGTCGGTCGAGTTTCAATTCAATTGGTCGAAATTTCCAGATTCACACTCTAATTTGCAAAATTTTTCAACAATCAGATCTTCAAAAATGAATCACTAAAACTAATTACATGACATGTTTTGCTCATGAATTGCCAACATAAATTAGACCTAATAGATTTCTATTATAGTTAGGTATTAATTTGGATTTATTTTATAATATATTTTCTTATATGTCAATTTTTAGAGAGCTTTTAAATAGACCTCCAAGTTTGTAAATGATTTTTGAACAATTCATATTCAATTTAATAAAAAGTTCAGACTTTTCTCTCCATATTTTCTAGTAGATTCTAGACAATTTCTTCTTGTGAATTCGAGGAACTCGTGAATTCAAGGTTATCTTTCAGAAGAAATCGTATTTTGTTTTTTATTTTCTAAAATGTAAATGTGCTCTGTTTTTGGTTGCTTCCACACTCGCATCACATTGGTTCCTAAGGTTTAGTTGCCCCAAGGTTTGATTGCCAAATGTCCAAGGGAGGTATGATTTACCAACAACATAAAGTTCACAAACTTTATAAGCTGTATACACTTATTTTTCTTTTCTATTTTGCTGTTTTATATAGTCCTAGCATAATCTGCTATAATACCACATGTAAGATTTATCTTAAATATGCTAGTAATTGGAACAAAATTAATCACGAAAATTAACAGAATCTTAATCATGTACCTCTTGATACATACCATGAACAAACTTGAGCAAATCCATAGTTGTAATAAATCAGATGCGTGTACTTGGCACACAACTCATGAGTTAGGGTTTATTACTGAATGAATCATGTAGGATCTCAATCATGTACCTCTCTAATCTCCTCCTTTAAAAATAATTCTTGATGAGACAAGTACGTTTGGATACTATTTATTTCGCTGAAAACTGAAAACATTGTAGCAAAATAATTTTTAAATGTGTGAATAGTACTGTGTGACCCATTTTTAATAAAAAAAAGTTGTTAAAAAAAGAAGTTTATAGGTCCTGTGAACAGTGCACGAGACCCACATATGTGGGCTGAAATGCTCTTTTCCAAAAAAAAAAAAAAAAAAAAAAAAAAAAAAAAAAGAGAAAAAAAAAAAGAAGAAGAATTAGAAGAAGAAGAAGAAGAAGGAGGAAACGCAGACTTAGCGTATTGTCAAAGCTTCCGACTGAAAAATGGGATATAACCTTAATAGTTATAGTGAACATTCACCTATCATGGATCCTGTCTAAAATCTTACACTTTACCTCATGTGAAGTCTAAAAGATGCAAGGCGTAACAAGGCCCATTACTAAGCATTACTAAGCTTAGTAATGGGCCTTGTTACGCCACAATATACCATTAGGACCCGCAGACATATTGACAAAGTCACATTCAACTTGTTTTTAGAAAATAAAATTCTAACTAATAGAAAATCAACTTTTACATATTCTTATAATTTGATGACAAAATAATGATATTTTTTTAATAAAAAAATCATCTATATATTTTAACAAAAATATCGTCTTTCATAAAATTTTCAAATTCCTTTATTATTTTCCTATTGAGTAGATGCTATGCAGTCAATGATCCGTTAAAACCAAGGTTTTTAAACCCGGACCGGACCGTACGGTCTGACTCGGAAACCCTCGAACTGTTCATTTTTACGGTCAGTTTAAGGTGAAGAACCGTTCCATGCAAAAAAAGCATGGACTCATCCGGACTGCGATTCGACTGTGCAGTTCTGTGAACCGTGACCAGTTCACACGGTTCAAGCGGTTGCCTTGTTTCAAGCCTTAAAACGGTGTCGTTCTGTCTCTCTCTCTCTCTTTTTTCTTTTCTTTTTCTTTTCTTTTCCCTCTACGGCGTCGTTTTGGAGCATATGCTTTGAACAAAATATAACCCTAAAACGATGAAACCCTCGCCTCACTCTCTTAATCACTCTCTGAACTCTCTACGTCTGCCTCGCTCTCTCAATTACATCTCTCGTCTCTGCCTCTCTCCCTCATTGTCGTCGCAGCTCAACCCAGATCGCAGCTCACTCTCTCAATCTTTCTCAGCCTCTTTCTCTCACTCTCATCTCTGCCTCTTTCCTTCGCCGTCGCAGCTCACTTTGCCTCGTCAGTAATTAGCAACAAGGTAAATGTTCATCTTATAATTTAGAGAGTATTGAACTGAATCCAAAAAGTTATCAAGCAACATATCATCTGTTAAATTTGTGCTTCAATGTGTGTTTATATTTTATAATTTTTGTTTGATAAGTATGTGTTTATAATCAGAGAACATGACGAATGAGAAATGGTTCATGATAATTATATTTTACAATTTTTGTTTTCAAGCACAAATGGGTCTGTTGTAAAAAATTGTGAATCTTGTGATGGGTTTGTCGCAAAAAATTGGTGAATTTCACTATTTCAGAAATTGTATGAAGTTGTGAATTTGTGATTCTTTGACTCTATGACTCAGTGTATATTAGTTTGTTAATTTGACTCTGTGTATGAAGTTGTGATTCTTTGACTATCTGTATTTCAAAAAATGATGGGTCTATGCGTGTTTGACCGGTTGTTTAGTCTTTTAGATTAAAATGGAAACAGAGATCGGGTTTACTCCATCACATGAAGTTGATTCCAATGTAGTGGAGTCTAGCTCAAGAGTAAGGGAAAAGGTTGATCCTGCTTGGAAACATTTTAGCCTTGGGGCGGATGAGAAGGGACAGAATACTTTTACATGTGTGTATTGTAGGCAAACATATAAAGGTGGGGGTATTAATAGGATGAAACGACACCTTGCGGGGATAAAAGGTGATATTGGATTGTGTAAAAAGGTTTCTCATGATGTGAGATACCAAATGTTGGAATATTTGAAGGAGTTTGAGTTGAAGAAAAAAGCTGAAAAACAACGTCAAAAAGAAATGTTTAGTGTGCCTTCCACAAATAGTGATATTCAAGAAGATGAAGATGTTCAAGAAGTATTTAGTAGTGGGTTGCCTAAAAAACCTGTTTTAGGTAAAAGAAAGGGTACAAACCCAGTGGATAATTTATTCGCTCCAAGAACGACTCCAGGAGCTTAACCTGGTCTTAAAAGTGTGTTTCAAAGCAAAGAAAAGGTGTGGCAAGCTGATATGGCTATTGCAAGGTGGATGTATGACAATTGTATTCCTTTTAATGCAATGAATTCAATGTACTACCAAAGGATGATTGATGCCATAGCTGCTGCTGGTCCTGGTTACAAAGGTCAATCTTATCATGCTGTACGGGTCCCTATGTGGAGGGATCAAAAGAAAAAGGTTCAGTTGTTGGTTGACTCATAATGCATGCATTGGGCAGAAGTTGAATGTACACTTATGGCTGATGATTGGACAGATACTAGACATAGGTCATTGATTAACTTCCTTGTTTATTGTCCTAAGGGAATGGTATTTGTAAAATCAGTTGATGCCTCAGAGATCGTGAAGAGTATCAAAAACTTGTTTAAATTGTTTGATGAAGTAGTTACATAGGTTAGTCCAAAAAACATAGTTCACATGGTTACTAATAATGCTTCCAATTATGTATATGCTTGTAAATTGTTGTTTGAAAAGTATAAAATTATTAGTTGGTCTTCGTGTGCAACACATTGCCTGAATCTTGTGTTGCAGAATATGGGAAACATGCCTCACGTGGATAGACTCAAAAAACGTGCATCCAAAGTTACAGTTTTTATTTATAATCATGTGGCTTTGATTGCTTGGTTGAGGAATAGACCTGGTTGGACAGATATTATACGTCCAGAAGCAACAAGATTTGCTACTACTTTCCTTTCATTTGGAAGCATTCATGTGCATAAGCATGACTTGCAAGCCTTAGTGACTAGCAAGTTCTTTGTGGACAATAGATTGGCAAGAGAGTTAAAGGCAAAAGTAGCAGTTGCTATTATTTTAGATAATTCTTTTTGGGATGATATTAATGTTCTTGTCAAGATTTCATTGCCACTCATTCGATTGTTACGGATTGTTGATTCTGATCAAAGGCCTGCAATAGGATATGTGTATGAGGGCATGCATAGAGCACGGTTAGGAATCAAGAAGATCTTCCGAATGAGGAAATACTTGTACAAGCCATACACCTCAATTATAAAAAACCGTTAGGACAAATATTTGCATAAAGATCTTCATGCTGCTGCATATTGGTTAAATCCCGATTTTCAATATGATGAGGAGAATTTTTGTCAGAAACTAGCAGTAAATATGGTTGTTTTGGACTACATTGGGAAAAAATACGATGGTGACCAAGAAAAGGTAGTTAAGTAAACCCAATATTTTCTAGACTGTATTGGGAGCTTTGATAGAGATCTTACATTGTCAACAAGCAAGACCACTCATCCAGGTGAGAAGTAATTAGTTTACTTTAATACTATAAACAAATCTTAGTTTTTTTGTTCATGTTGAAAGTTAGTTTTGTCACTATAGTTAGAATAACTAAAGTGATTATTCAATTGAAAGTTTGTTTATTTATGTTGATTAATATTAGATTACATTGTGTTATGAAAATCAGATAAATGGCGAAAGTTGTGGGGTGCTGATGCTCTAAACTTGCAAAAATTGGCAATTAGAATCCTTAGCCAAACTTTTTGCCTCTTCTGGATGTGAGCGTTGTTGGAGTTTATTTGACCAAATACATTCTAATAAGAGAAATAGGTTGGAGCATCAAAGGCTCAATGATCTTTTGTTTGTTCATCATAACTTGCGATTGAGACATAGATAACTAAATGCTATATCTTGTCATTATATTAATTTTTAAGAAGTCATTTATATAATGTACTTGTTAGTTACTAATTATGTTCAAATTCCAATAATGAGCATGACATTTTATGATGCAGGCTTTACAACAAAAAGCTTAATTTTGACCCTATTGATTATGCAAGTATCGACAAAACTGATTTTTGGGTATTTGTGGAAGAGGAAGACCCATATCTTAATTATGAAGAGTTGGAGAATGCAATTTATGAAGAGGGTGCATATCCAGCAAGTGTAGAGTCTTCTTCTAATATTGAAGGTTAGTTTATATGCAAACAATTTGATAACCTATAGTGATTTTTTTTTTTTTCAAAATTGTGTAAACATTATAATCATTTTTCTTTTTATTTTGTTCAAACTTGTGTGTAGAATCTATAGATGATAGCAGTGATATTGAAGGAATTGATTTGGGAACATTTGGACAACCTATTGGCCCTCCTCCTGGGTTTTCAGGGAATGATGATGAACATGATAACTTTCATGACATTGATGATTTATGATCATAATAATTCTGTTTGAACTTTGAAGTTCTATTCTGTATTTTAGAGATAATTTCTATGTCTTTTTGTTAACTTGGAATTTGAAGTTTTATTATTGTTTTTTAGAAATAAGTTTTATGTATTTTTGTAAGAAACAATGTGTAGTTGTGTACTGTAAGTGTAACTTGGAGGCTTTTTTATGCATTTTTACTTTGTACTTTTATGGATTGATTGAGTAATTCATATTTATGTTTGCTAAGGATTTGACATTTCTTATTTGTCTTGAAAGTTATGATATAAAAAATATTTGAAAGATAGATTTCTAAACGAATTAGACTATTTTAGTTAATTTTTCTATTTTTTTAATTTAATGTTTTTATATATATTTAAAATAATTATTAAATTAATTATGACGTTATCATGATTCGACTCTAGTTAGACCTCGGTTCGACCTCAAAAACTTTGAACCTCTCTCTTTTACGGTTTAATAAACGGTCCGAGTCTGAAAACCTTGGTTAAAACTAACCTAGTCAATTAGAAAAATCTTGGGTGGGCCTATCAACAATGGGTTTTAATTGTTGTGAAAAGTAGTTCGGTGTCAATTATCGAGATTAGGGAAATTCCAATTGAGTAACCTAACTCGATTGATTCTTTATATATATATATATATATATATATATATAT
Organism: Lithocarpus polystachyus; assembly: GCA_033629205.1. Taxonomy (NCBI): domain Eukaryota; kingdom Viridiplantae; phylum Streptophyta; class Magnoliopsida; order Fagales; family Fagaceae; genus Lithocarpus; species Lithocarpus polystachyus. Next base: position 79,702,690 of record CM066164.1, read on the forward strand.
ATATATAGACATATCACTCTTTTTTACCATGTGTATGTTATTAATTTCATTGGTTAGAAATCTAACCTTCTCTGCTATGTTTGTTATATATCCCTATCCTTTTTTTTCTTTTCTTTTTCTTGCTTTTGCATACTAATCTGTCTTAGTGCATGAGCCTTAAGCTTCACAATTTCGTGGAAAATAAGGAAAAAAAAAATCATGACTTGGTGGTAGATTTTAAAAAATGAATGGCTATATTTTGTTTATGACGAAATTAACAAATAAAGCATGTGTGCATTTGATATTTATAGATTTAGATGTGTTTTTTTTTTCCTCGAAAAATCATATGTGTGTTTGGCTTTACATAGTAAATTTCTATAGAAATTCATTGTAATTAATGACCCAACCATCCATCATGTTTGTTTGATATGAGTTCTTTATTGGATCTAGTTAACGGGTGCTTTTAGGACATTTTTTAACAAAATCTTTGAGAGAGATGAAAAATTTACAAAAAGTTATGCACATCTGCTTACTATATTCCATATAATTTGAATGATACATAGCTCTCCTATTTTTGGGTAAGAATAAAGGATAGTTGATTGCATTTCTTTACAAATTTGACTCAACTACCTCAATTGTTTGATAACAACTACTTGACAACCTGTTTAACAAAGTCTGTTAATTTGACAAACTGCGTAACTGTAAATATTTGCCTTGTGACCAACTGGCTTCACTTGATGCTGAGTCATCGTTGGCTAAGTGATCTTGACTTGTGGCTGCTGAATGGAATGACATGTCATCATGTGAGTTGGCTTTGACTTGGCTGTGGAAATTATCCTGCTTTCATTTCTCATGTGATCAAATTGGGTCAAGTGACGAGTTAACCCCTACCATTAGGATTTTATGCAATCTAAAGTTATACCTTCGCTTTGATTGCAATTTGTAGTGTACTTTTGTATTAGAACATCATTCTTTCTTTCTTGTATGTATTTGTTTCTAAAAAAAACAGCTATACCTGAAATATTAAACTCTCCCTCTAAATTTTCTCTTTAAGGAAATAACATAAAAAATAAAGATTAGTTCCAGTTCTCCATCCGTGTGCTAAGGCACTTTCTTGAAATTATAGCCACAACACACCATATGAAATAGAATATGTGCCTCATATATATGAATTCGGTTGAATGATTAATACAACAGGTCGTGCTTTGTGATGGGTAGAATTGTTGGTTGTTTTTAAATGCTACCCTATAAGGAATGCTTTAGTTTATTTTGTGTTTTTTAAAAAAAGTAAGCCCTTTGCATAGGCATGGCATAATGTATGCCTTTTTTTTTTTTTTGGCTTGAAGCCATATTAATGTATGCAGTAATATATGCTACATATTAATGATCATCAGGTTAAGACCTATGGTAATTTGTCGAAGAATCAAGACAAACCAATGGCCTTTTAGAACCCCCATGATCATTCTAATCAATGAAAACTGTAAGTAATTATTGTCACACAATTGACCTAAGCAAGATTGTGATGTTTCAATTTGTGTATCAAAACATACATGGACAAAAATTGTAAAAGCAGGAATGACAAAAGCAGGTGCTGCATCAATGCATGCATGGACAAAAATTGCAAGGCAGAGGATTTTCGATTATCTAAGAGAACCGAACATGCAGCCAGGGACGGACCCCGGACCCGGGGGGGGCGGGCCCCCCTTGGGCCCAAAAATTTTTTTTTTTTAGTATGTAAAATTTCAAAAAAAGAAAGGCTTAAGCCCCCTTGGTTTTTAGGCGGGCCCCCCTGGCCCAAAAAAAAAAAAAAACTTGGGCCCCTCTACAATTGTAATCCATTAACCCAGTCCCAACCGGCCAGCCCACATGTAAAAAAAAAAAAAAAAATTAGTCCAAAAATGTAAACCCAGCAGGCCGACAGAAGCCTCCAGTCTCCAAAGTCCAAACGGAAAAACAAAAGAAAAAAAGAAAAGAAAACCTAAAGCTAAGAGGCAAGATAGAGAGAGTGAGAGGCTTTTCAAAAAAAAAAAAGACACAGAGAGAGGGGCGAGAGACTCAGAGTGAGAGAGACTATGCCGCTGTCCACGCTGTGAGTGAAGCTGCCAAAACGCAAGGTGAGAGCTTGAAGCTGCTGCCCACGCCGTGAAGCTGCTGCCTACGCCATGCACTGCCACCACGCGAGAGCGGCAAGACCCATTTCGCAGACCCACGCGACACCCACCTCGCCATGATGCCGCTGCTGGCTTTGCTGCCCCAGCCTTCACACTCAAGTATTTAATCTATCCTTTAACATCTCAAAATCTGTGCTTGTGTTGTTTGTGTTTTTACTGATAAGAAATCTGTGCTTGTAATTTTTTTTTTTTTGGCTTTTTGTCTCTGTGACTCTATGTCTGTGACTATCTTACTGATGAGTCTGTGTTGGTCTTTGTGTGTGAATTGTGACTCTATGTCTCTGTGTGACTATATTATATAGTTGACTAATTGCTTAAAGAAAATATAGATGAGAGAGAGAGAGTAGAGTCTCTAGAGGTTGGAGAAAATATCGGTGTTTGACTATTTGTTGTGTGGTAGTTAGGCAATAAAATAGAGACAAGTCACAAGCTCAGGAAAACTGATTCAACTTTCAAGGAATAAAAATGGTAAAGTGTTTGTCGATAGTGCATAATAAGCTCATAGGGTCAGTAGTGGAATTGGGTGACTGGGTCAGTGACAGGAAAATAAATAAATAAAGGCAAAGTAAAGATACAAAGATAAAAGACAAAAGACAAACATAAATGATATAATATAACAAATTGTCATACAAATTTATTAAAATAACAGCGATTCATTTACACATATAATATTATAATTAGTAATTTGAAATTAGATAAATTTAAAAATTGAAAAGTAGTGAGAAATACTAAATTTATAATTAAATGCATCGTGCATATTACTTAGATTCTAATATTTTTCTTTACTTAGTAACAACAATTAGTCTGTTTATGAGATAATATATATAATTCTTATTTTATTTGTAGATCATGAAAAAATCAACTAAAATGTTTGATTTTTTCAAAAGAAAATATTCAAATTCTTCGGAAGTCAATGTAGTATTGCCAACAACTAATGTTGCAATTCCAATTCCGAAAATTGCCGATGTTCCAATTCTAGAAAATATTTGTTCCCCGATTCTAGAAAATATTTGTTCCCCGATTCCGGAAAATATATTAAGAAACAATGATTTTTGTATGTTTGTCTTGGTTGAGAGTTTGTTATTACTATATGGATTTGTATTTGAATTTTTTTTTTCTTATCTCCAGCCCCACTAGCTTGAATTCCTGGGTCCGTCCCTGCATGCAACACAGCAATGACATAGAAACGCGACACAGTGGAAAATTTTACAATTCACAAAATGCTGAAATACCCACAAAGCATATCTAAACTTGTATAGGAAGCATTAAAAACAGTATTCAAATTGCACCAAAAAAATTAATGAAATTGACAGTGGCAGATTTTTTTTTTTTTTCTTGAAACTTTTTGAGTGAGCTTTTGCTAAACTTTAGGAAGCAGAAAAAGCAAGAAAGACGGAACAGGCTAGTTCATTGTAACCATGATTTAGGCTATCATATAAACCTTCATAACTCTTTTGACTAAGAAGATTAAAGATTTAGGTTAGCAAGAACTAAACCTTGATAACTCTTTGAGTAAGAAGATTGACCACGAAGCTAGGCTTTGTTCAAATGTCAGTTGCCACCCAGAGTTCCCCCAAACACTTCAGTAGAGCAGAATCCCCTTCATTAAGAGTGTAATAAGTGCCCCGGTGAAGTGCTCAAGGGAACTCTAGGAGACACCTGACTCTTCCTTTCTCTTGGTATGGTTTGGTGGTAAGAAATGCACACCAAACCTACCATATTTATAATGGAGGTTCTCTGTGCTAATTCATTCATATACACAGAAACTGTTGCCCTTATGGAGAAGAGATAGAACAGTCAAAAGATGAGAGTTATCCACGTATACGAATTAAGTTTCCCGAACTGAACCTGGTCAGAATTGTGGGAAGAATAGGAGGGCAGGGAAGAATATTGAGGTGAGTGGCTAGAAGTTCTCCCAAGCTTTTTCTATTATCATTTCTAAGACCTATCCTCTTCAATCTTTTTCATATAAGTAAAGCTTAATTAACTTAAACATTAGGCCCACAACTCCAAGAGCACTCATCCATAGACCGGTTACTGGTACATTCAAGGTGTGTTTGGATACCGTTTATTTGTTGAAAACTGAAAATTTATTGTTGAAAATACTGTAGCAAAATATTCTTTTAATTAACAAAAATACTGTAGCAAAAACTCTTCATGCGTTTTTAATGCTTGGCTGGTCCATAAACAGTGCCATGGGACCAGCCAAACACAAATTCAAACGTAGAATCATCACAAAACAAACGCACACACTCAGTTCCAACCTTTTTTCACAACACATTTTCAAGACTTTCTTACATGGTAAATTGTTATTCATTTTCATATAGGTCTATTATGTGGTGGTGCTAAAAAAGTTTTCAATGGTGCCAAGATAAATATATCAACAATTTTTAGCATGATTTATTTTCTATATTAATTTTTGGTATTAAAAAAATTTCATCAAATCAATTTTTGACAAATATATATTTTCGTTAAGTCATATGTAATGAAATATTTTAAATCAATGTTGTTTTGTTAAATAGATTAAGGTTAATTACATATTAACGATATGAGTATAACAATAGTTTTAGAAAATATAGAACATATATAAGTCAACTAATTTTAAATAATTTAAATAATAAACGTCGTTTTTATATATCTCAATGTGTACAATATAACATAATAGAAATATAATAATGGTAAAGGATAAATAAATAAAAAAAACTTTTTTTTTTTTGGTCGATGACAATCATATCCCAAATCATAGCACTTTTCTTTATATAGACAAAAAAATTCCATGCATTCCTATGACTCTAAATTTAAAATTAAAAAAATATAGTTCTTTGCAAAAAAAAAAAAAAAAATTCCAAAGAGATTTACTTATATATTTTTATGAATTTATGCTTAAAATGCTCAAAAAATTAATGAGTTATACATATAGAAATAAAATAAATATCAAGAGGAAAAAAAATGTGATATTAATACTTTACATTTTTTTTAAATAGGGAAAAGACAATAATGCTTATATTAAGAAAAACCGGCTATGTCAACCTGAAGTACAAAAATAATTTGTAAAGAAACATTATTCATCCACATAGCATAGTATAATCTAAAACATTTAATGCATGTTTAGCCAGACTGCGAGCTAAGTTATTACTTTCTATCCTAATATGAGAGTAATGTAATTGAACAAAAAACTGAGAACAAATCTTCATATCCTCATCCAATAAACCAAATGGCATCAAAGAACCACCATCATCTATAAAAGCTTTCATTAATACTTTAATTGGTCGTTTATACAGTGTTTTTGTTTATTTAATTTTAAGTGAAGGATACTACTAAATAAGGACAATGTTTTCTTTCAAATAGTTGTTCAAAAATCTCCTCTAACCTAATACATGGAGAGACTCGTAAAACTATATCCACATATATAATTGAAACAAGTCTCTCATGACTCATTAAACATGTTATATAACTAAAAAAATATAAATGAATCATTTTATCAATTACGGCATAGTAAGTTGAAGAAATTTTAGTCAAAACTAATTTAGAAGTAAACTTTTTTTTATTAAATTATGAATACACCATTTTCAGGTTTTATTATTTAGTGACTAGCCCCTTCAGCCCCTGACCTATTGCTGACACTACTCTATATATATTATCTACCATTAATTGCAACTTTGTCATTGTCACTTCAAACAACTGTGAGAAAGTTGTGTTTATAGATAAATCAGTTTTGGGACATGGTTAATTTTGGAATATTATATCAAAGATTTGATTGGTGGTCAAAAAATCTGTGGGCCTGGTACTTAGATACTCAATATATAGCAGACTTCATGTTTCTGGTTTTGTCTTTCCCTCTAATTAAGGAAGTCCATTGGCGAGGGGCAACCAGTATTTTGATGTATATATCGGAATCTACAAAAAATCTAGGTTGATAAAGGTGAAAAGGAGAGGCTGAACAAATAGACAGATTGAAAAGGTAGAATTGCATGTGGCCTTTCATCTCAAGATTATTCTTAAAGTTCAACCTAGTCCACAGTTCCGTCCAGGTTCACAGCCATGGCCTTGTCTTCTCCATTTGAACAAAACCTAACAACCTATGTATGAAACTAAACCTAGGAACTCACTAGTCACTATAAATACTAGGTTTAGAGCCATTGTCGTACCAAGCAACCATGAAGTGGGAAGAGCAACACACAGCGCATCAGATGTCCCCTAGAGTTCCCCTGAACGCTTCACTGGGGACTGTACTCTCTTTACAGGAGAGCATATATATGTATATATGTAATCCTCACTGAAGTGTTTGGGGGAACTCCTGGTGTCATTTGATATGTTTATACTTACTCAAAGTGCATGGAGAGGTCAGAGTCAGAGTCACACACAACAATAATGAGGCACTTGTTCTAAGCAGTCTGTATACTACTTGACATTTTTCCATACACTAATTGGTACTTTCGGTAGTTTAGGTTTGAGTTTATGTTGCAATATTGCTCTTGCACGAGGGTAGCTATAAGTTTTGTTTTGCTACTTTTAGCTTGCTCATTATGATTTAAGTTTTATTTGTCTTTTCAATTTTTTTTTTTTTTTAATATAAGATAAAAATTTTATTTTAGCCTAATCTAAACGTATATGTGTGTAAAATCTCTCTTCTGGAGATTTGAACTCCGACTCTTTCTCATCCACACTCTGCAAATACTTATACTTATATATAGAGTGATCATCACACCGAAGATATGGTGTGGTAATTTTTTTTTTCGTGAACTATTTAATCTTTCCAACTTTTTGTTTGTTAATTAAAAACTTGTCAGTCTTTTCTACAATTGGGATAAAGGAATTCTTGGTTTTCTATATATTGCATTTTAAGCATATTTATTTACTAGTGAATTAGTAAATATTGGGATAAAGGAATTCTTGGTTTTCTATATATTGCTTTTTAAGCATATTTATTTACTAGTGAATTAGAAAATATATATATATATATATATATATATATATATATATATGAGTGATAGATAAAAAGTTGTAGATTTGAAAGTAATTATCCACCAATATTAAAATCAACCACTTTAACAAGTTATATATAAAGTTTTGGAAAAATCGGTAGAAAGACATTAGTAAAAGTTATGGTAAAGATAATTTAATTGATGCCGTTGTTGCTAGAGAGATTGTAGTAAACATGCTTCGCTATGTATGTATGTTTCATCTCTAGTCTGACTTGTTTTAGAAAGGCCTAATATTGGTAAAATTATTACTTTTTGTCTTAATTTGCAAGTTATCTCTTCTTCCTTTGTTTGGATTGTATCTTCTTTTTTCTTTTTTTGCCCACCTCAAGCAAATTAAGCAATTTGCAAATTCAAGATGCTTCGTGTAATCATTTTGATGTTATTATTAATTTAAGGAGAAATTATACTTTGCTCACTTGTGATTTGCTCGAAAAACACTTTGTCTACCTAGAGTTTAAAAATTGGCACTTTTTCCATTTGAGGTAAAGTGTTTTTTAAGCAAATCAGAAGTAGGCAAAGTGTTTTTAAGATAAACCATAGGTAGGTAAAATGTAATTTCCTCTTAATTTAATTTAACTTCTTATCTTTTGTGGTTATTCCTTTTTTTTTTTTTTTTCTAATAGTACTCCTTCAGGGTGAATATTGTGAGAAGGTACCATTAGGCATGTACTATATATAAGGATTAACAACAATGCACAGAAGACGGTGAAGACACATACAAATTTGTCATCAATTTTATTATGGTGTCCAGCGTAGATCATAATTTTTGTAATTAGTATCTGGTCTCAGTGGCTCACCATAACAAATAATAAAAAAATAATTAGAAAAAGAGTTCTTTTCAATTGTCTTACTGTTTTGTTTCCTTTAATTTAGAAAGTCTAAGGACAAGCTAGTGTAATTTCATGCGCTAAACAGGACTATTGCATATCTTTTGGATTCATACCCATATCTTTATTAGAAGCCTTAAATCGAATTCTGAGTCTAATTCTAATTTGAAGGGTCACCTACTATATATAGGGAAGCGTGTCCAGACATAGATACTCTTGATTAATTCCCAATCTTCCAAATACAGTCAATTACCAGGAAAAAAAAATCTTCCAAATTCAATCAACATCATCATTTCTACTAATTAGTAATTAAGTATTGTATTTTTCTTGTTTTTGGACAATTGACTGAAATTAATAATAAAAAAATTACAATTAATGAGTTCATTCATAAAATTCATATTCCACGCACAAAAATATGTCAAAAGCTATAAGACCGGAAATGGATAGCGATGCAACTTGAATAAAGAAAAATCTTAATAGGATTGAGCTTTATTTACATTTTTTTTTTCTCTTAAAGTATGATATACAAATTCAACCAAAAGAAACCAAGAATATCTAACTAGTAGGCACCTCAAAGCGACAAACAGGACAATAATGGCTCTCATTCAGCCACTTCACTATGCATCCAGCGTGAAATACATGAGTGCAAGGCATGCACAAGGCTTCAGAACCTGCTTCTAACTCTTCCAGACATATGGTGCAACTCTCTCTTTCACGTACACATCTTCTCTTTGCTTCCGAACCCTTAACGCAACCTTCCACTCTCACCCTCTTCAACATCCCCTTCAATGCCGACTTGCTCGCCGGTACCATACCATATCTTCTTCTTCTCTCAAACTCCATTGCCGATTCCCTCAAAGCCCTAGTAATCCAATACCTCTCATCGTGCAAAAAGTCCTCTTCCACGATAATATCCACATATATAGGCAATACTTTACGACCCATATTAGAAACCCAGTTGCCGATCTTGCGTGCAAAGCAAACCACTTCATCTGCTATACAGGCATAAAAATCTTCGAGGACTTCAGGTCTATAACCGAGAAGAATCGATATTTCTCGACACGAGTAGTCATAGCTCTTGAACATGTCCAAATCTAAGAACACACCTTTGGTGCTAGAGACTTGACTTGATCCGCTGCGTAATAAAACGAGATTTCCTTCGCATGTTCGGAACAGTGTTCGGCGTTTTACTTGTACAAAGAACTTGACATAAGCTTGAACCTTCGATGATCGTTGCCATGAATTAATGTGGTCGGGGTCGATCTCTGGCTGCCAGACTCGATTGGATACCCGAGGATTAAGTTGAACGAATTGCATATTGATTAACAGAAAGAAGAAAAGAATTTGATCTATTCTGAAAAACACTGAGTAAACACAGGTTTTATATTGTGAAAGTATTCCTAATCGGACTGTTAATCGGAATAAGAGTAAGAGTCGGTTTCTAATAGTTTGCTTTGTTCACTGCTCAAAAGGGGTAACTTTATTTTTGCTAAGGGCGGCAAATTTATATATTGGAATATTAAATTATAAATATTATATATATTTTAATATTAATATATACCACATGGTAATAAAATAAATAAACTTTCATTACATTATTTTGTTATATTTTCATCAAAAGAAAACCTTCAATCAGGTCCTGGCGTAAAGAAGGCATTTTATGCCACCAATGATGTGCCACCACGTCATATTTCCATTGATCTTACAATACAATCTTGTACACACAAGTATAACTCAATTAAACACAAAATTTTCAAACACCTAACAGACTTGAGAAGCTCCAACGCCTCTCATCTTCTCTCCTCCTCGTACCACCGGACCTCTACCTCGCCGTTGGAGCTGCCGCATACATCGGTCAAGAGCTAGCGTCACCGCACCGGATTCTCATCAAGGTATCGCAAATTTAATGGAATTTTTGGGTCCGGCTTCCTTCTCATTCTCTCCCATTTTTTTTTTTTTTTTGAGACATGGGTTTGTGATTTTCAGCTCAAAAGAGAGAGTCTTTAAGGCTTTTCTGATAAACCCATTTAATTTTAAGCACAAGGAAAAAAGAAAAAGTCTTTCTTTGTTGTGTCCGCAAAAGTCCTCGAAGCTTTTGAAACAAGCCCATTAGATTTTTATCAATCTTAAGCTAATTCCCACCTCAAAGTTTCAATCTTTAATTTTTTTTTCTCTTTCTTTATTGTTTCCATAGAATTTTTAAGACATGGGTTTTGTGATTTTAAGCACAAAAAACAAAGTTCTTGAAGCTTTTACTACAAACCCACCTCCGAGTCATTTTTTTTCTTAATTTTCAATAATACGTATTCGAAACCCAACATTTCAGTGTTCTTGCTCTTCAATTTAACACCCAATGTTTCACTGTCCTTCATCAAACACAGCCCTACAGAACTATCAGCCATTATAGAACCATCTCCAACAAGAACTCTTTTAGGAGCTTAAACATTTGACGAGGAGTGGAAAAATGAATTGGGTTTCAAAGCTCAAACCTTGACTGACGGGGAGGAACCGGTGCGACAGTGCCAGCTCTTAACTGATGTGTGGGGCAACTCCAACAGGGGGATGGAGGTCCGATGGTAGGAGGAGATGAGAGGCATTGGAGCTTCTCAGGTCTGATAGGTGTTTGAGAATTTTGTGTTTAATTGAGTTATACTTGTGTGTGTAAAAGTGTATTGTATGATTAATGGAAATATGACGTGACGACACATCATTGGTGGCGTAAAATGCCTTCTTTACTGCAGGACCTGACTAAAGGTTCTCTCTTTCATCAAACATATTTAAAAGGAAATATATATATATATATATATATAACTAATGTAAAATCCTTTGTTTTTTTTATACTGAATTAATTAACTGCCTGATTGACAAATTCAGTAATTTATTAAAATTGGTAGTAAAACGGCTAAGGGTTCAAACTTTAAACAGAAATTTTCAGTTTCAAATTATAATATCCATTAATTAAAAAAATTAAATTCTTACAAGTTTGAGTTTACAATAGCAGTGTTAAATGAAAGGCTTTGATCTGTGCTGCATTGTGATTTGAGTGCTTGTGGATTTGTGCTAAATGAAAGGCTTGGATTTGTGATTATGTGTGAGTAGGTTGTGGATTTGTGCCGTGTTCTATATACTGATTATTATATTTGGATTTGTACTGCTGTGTGAGTTATAGATATTTTGTGTTGATTGTTTTGTTTTGTTTTTTTTTTTTTTTTTGGGACCAAATTAATGGTGTGGGTATAATAGTGTTGCTGCTTGATATATTTTAATAATTTATATTTGTTAATAATAGTTTGAGTTGTTCAATTATAATTAAGAGGTATGTAAACACAATTTTGTCTAACTGTCCATACTACCCCCCAAAAAAAAAAAAAGTTACATAATTAGTTTATAAAATATATATTTTCCATTTCAAAGTGTACTAAAACAATCACTAGTACTCTCCCCATCTCAATAACAGCTATGCAGTGTGTATTTTGTGCCATAGATGAAAAAAAACGAGTTTTTGAGTGAAGAAAGTTCAAAATTAATTATAAATGATTGCAATCAGGGGTGGAGCTATAGCAAAGTTTGGGGGCCCTGCGCCCACCCCCCCCCCCCCCCCCCCCCCACAACAAAATTTTTTTTTTTAAGTTATTTTATATTATGTATAATTATTAAAACTTTAAATATTTAGCTACAAAAATAGAAGTTCCCCCCCCCCCCAATATTTGAGTTAGTCCAATAATGCTTTTGAAAACTGATAGAATTTGTCAATTAGTCTAGTATGATAGGCCAAAAATGAATTAATCCCTTGTGATAAATTAACCAATTAATTTAGTTAAATGAATTAATTAAGTTAATTAACATGCAAAATGTGTGGTAGCACAAACAAATCACCAATTAAGTAAAGTATGCAGCAGAAAATAAATTGACACGGTGATTTGTTTGCAAATAGAGAAAACCTACACAGCAAAAATCCCACCGGGTGATTTTAAGGTCACTACTCTCGAAATTCTGCTATTATCACAACAAGCGGTTACAAGTAAAGGAATCTCAGTACCTTATACCAACCTACAGTTGAACCCTTATCCCAATACTCAATTGGACTTATTCTGTAGTGATAATTTCTCCTTTTGATGCACGGTTCCCATTACGTGACTAACCAATTGCGCGGATTCCAATACGTGACTTCAATCACTAACTAGAGAAAGTTGTTAGCTGCAAAGTTCTTCAGTTCATCACACGATGAAAATCCAGAAGATGCTTGGTCACAAAACCCTACGGTGTACAAACACAGCAACTTCTTCACAAGAAAGATGAACTAGGGAAAAACTTTGTCTCCGGTCACAATTTGCTTGAACAAACTTTGCTCAACACTTGTGCAACTTGTGAACACTTTGACGGCCCTTAAAATAATCATTTTATATGTCTAGGGTTGTAAGAAAAGAAAACTCAAACACATAATCACGGATTATAGTCAAAACAGAACTGAAAATTTATTTTTCATAAACCTCGACAGATACCTTATCTATCGATCTGCTGTCGAGCCTCGGGCCCGAACAGCTCTTTAAACCTCGATAGATGGCCAGCAATTGAGCTCTAATAACATACACTTTCTTAGCTTGAATTTTGGACAGACTTGTATGGTTTCAACACTTGATCTTGAAACAAAATTTCTTGAAGTATTAAACACATCCTAGATCTACCAATTACAAGTAAAGTACGTTTTGTCAAAGGATTAGCCAATTACATAAAATAGTGACATATGTTCCTAACAAGTGAATCGCATATGTCCAAACATAGTAGTTATAGAGACAAGGTAGTTTTTGTTTTCTTTAATTCATTTTTTGTACATATTTAATATCAAACTAGACTGCTTTTGTACAGTATTGGAGTTTAAAAATGATAAGTTCCCCTAAAAAATTATCTTGCAAATATACATATGTGAAAGTTCATATTTGTGTATGTGCATTTATGCATGTGTGTGATGATTTATTTTAACTCAAAACTGATATATTAATAACAACATTTGGTCTCCCCAAACAAAAAATCCTAGCTCCGCCCCTGATTGCAATACCATAAAAGAATGTATGAGACAACTTTGTTAGGTCAAATTTAATTTATGAAGTAAAGTATTTTCTTTGTTTAATTTTTTTTGTACATAAAAATTCAATTATATTTAATTTGGCCCCCTCTAGAAAAAATTCCTAGCTTTGCCACTAGTAAAGCCTACTGAATTGAATACATTGGATATGCATGAGTATTTCCACAACTTCACACATTCTAACTTAATCCCAGAACTTATCTTTGTTGAAAGTAACTTGTTTCTTCTTATCCATGGACTTATTTTTAAATAAAATGATTTTTTTTTTCTTGTTTTGTTGTACATTAACAAATATAAAATAAGTGACGACGTTGCAGTGATTACATTGGCAACTCCATTGTGACCAAATCGAAACAAAAATCTTTTTCACCAAACTCTTTATTTAAAAATATAAACCTTTAAGGGAGCATCATGTATGTCATGGTGTCCACAAATCGGCAACTCACTAAGATCAATCCAAACAAAAATTTGTTTTCAGATTCTCTAATTAAATAGAGATTATAGACTACAGTAGAGAAAATCCAATTAGATTTCAATTGGATTCTCAATTTTGCGTCAAGTTTCCCATCTAATTTTTAATTTTTGTAACAAATGAATTACTGAGTACAAAAATCAAAGAATCCAAATTCAATTAGATTCTAATTAAATTGGATTTCAATTGGAGTCCAATTTTATTATATATATATATATATAATGAAAAACCATTACATATTTTAGAAATGTATGGTTTAAAAAATGTGTAAGCTAATATCATGTATAATTTGAACATCTTTTAAAAAAAAGTGTATAATTTGAATCGTGTAATTATGATTTTTTTTTAATTGTACATGTGTATATGAAAGGCATTACACACTACTTTAGCCAAGATTTAGGTACACAAATTAATGCTAATATGACTGATGCAAGTCATTAAAAAAAAACCTTGATAACTCTTTTGACAAGGAAGATTAATTTAAGAAAAAGAAACCTTGATAACTCTTTTGACAAGGAAGATTAATTAACCACTAAACTAGACTTGTTCAAATATCAGTTGCTACTTGCTACCCAGAGTTCCCCCAAACACTTCAGTAGAGCAGAATTCCCCTTCGTTATGGAACTAAAAAGAGCCCCAGTGAAGTGCTCAAGCGAACTCTAGGAGACACCTGACTATTCCTTTCTCTTGGTATGGTTTGGTGGTAAGAAATTGAACACCAAACCTACCATATTTATAAAGGAGATTCTTTGTGCAAATTTATTCATATACACAGAAAGTGGTGCCCTCAAGGAGAGGAGATGGAATAGTTAAAAATAAGAGTTATTCACGTATACAAATTCGGTTTCTCGAACTAAACCTGGTAAGAATTGTGGTTATAAAATGGGAGGGTAGAAAATATTGAGGTGAGTGGCCAGAAGTTCTCTCCCAAGCTTTTTCTGTTGTCATTTCTAAGACCTTTCCTCTTCTATCTTTTTCATATAAACAAAGCTTAATTAACTTAGACGTTACAATTAAATCTTGAAGTCTAAGCGCATTAGCTTAAGGGTGGCAAGATAGAGTAATCTAGCTACAGTTCCAACTCTTTTCACTAACACATTTCAGGAGTAGCTCAGATGGTATATTGATTTTCATATGGATCTGTTATGCAGTGGAATTTGAAATTTTTCTTGTTATGCAATGATATTCAAATGGGAGAGATGAGAACTTTTCTTTATCCATAATTGTCAAGATCAGCATAGCAGCTTGCTTTGATACAGTGCAAGAATGGATTTAACCTTTGAGGTAGGAGTGCAGGTCATCATTGTTGAAGGCGATTCTAGAACTAGTTTTTACTGTTTTATCATCCTCGCCTAGCTAGAAATTGTTTTCTTTTGGACCATTTGATTCAAGAGGCAAAGTAGAAATGTTCACGGTTTAAGAAGGTTGTCTTTAATTTAATCCCATCTTCTTGTAATCGACATGCCCTTGCTTTGGCTCTTTCTTTTTCTTTTATTCTTTTTTTCTTTTCTTTTTTTTTTTTTTTTTTTGCGTGCTAAATAAAGAAATGGGTAGGAGGGCAATCGATTTGAGTTGTCATCTTCTACCTAAGCGTGATCATAGTGACACCTTATTTGTTGGGCCTGGGCCTGCCCGAGCAAGGGATCCGGCTAACTCATAACTATATACCCAACCTCATCGAGGACACTAGTCCCTTGCTTTAGCTTTTGTAGCATAGCATAGGATGAAAACGAATTGTTGGCTGCAGGATACCCCTCCAATTATTGCCAGGTTGTGTTACAAGATGATGTATATGTAAACTCTCTTTAATTAATAAAATTTATTTATTTTTATTAATATTAAAACATGAATATTGTTGTAATAATCCTTAGTTCAAGAAATTAATTTTTTTGGGGGGGGGGGGGGATTTTTGAAAATTATTTGGAATGAATACGTGTGTGTAATTTTAGTGAATTTTTCCAACCAAAATTAAAATGAAAAAAAAAATCCTAAAAAACTAAATCTTAATCCGTTTCCAGAGTTAGATAATTATCATTCTTTAATTAAATTCAACTCAAACTTGCATTTTCCCCCCTCAAGTTGATGCTGAAGAATGTGGAAGGATTATAAGACGCACTGAGGTCGAACCGATGTTGACCGTGATGACGTAATAATTAATTTAATAATTATTTCAAATTCGGACCATTCAAAGAATCATAATGAGTACAGGTTCAAGGTTTTTAAGGTCAAACCGAGGTCGAACTAATGTTGAACCGTGGTGATGTAATAATTAATTTAATAATTATTTAAAATATAGATAAATTTATTAAATTGATAAAATAGAAAAATTGACTAAAATAGTCCAATAAATCTATTTTCATATCTTAGCTTCCATAAAGAAAATATAAAATATAAAATCCTAAGCAAAAATAAATATTGAGTTTTTTTAATTCTTAAAAGTACAAAATACAATTGCATAAAACAAGCAAATAACCTCCAAATATAAATAAGTATATTAAATTGATAAAATAGAAAAAACGACTAAAATAGTCCAATTAAATCTATTTACATATCTTAGCTTCCATAAAGCAAATATAAAATATAAAATCCTAAGCAAAAATAAATATTGAGTTTTTTAATTCTTAAAAGTACAAAATACAATTGCTTAAAACAGGCAAATAAACTCCAAATTACACATTATTTTTTATGAAAAAATACACGTGCACATATATGTGTGTGTGTGTGTGTGTGTGTGTGTGTATGTGTGTGTGTGTGTGTATTCTTTTTGAGGAGAAACTCATATGATTCATTAAACAAGAAAAGGAGTACAATAGAGGCCAAAAGCAAACATAGAGATCAACCTAGGTCTGATTGAATCAGATGAGCTACAAAGGGTGGAGAAACACCCTTCTAGATTTAGTTGGCATTATTACATTTGGAAAATTGGGCAAGTTCATGAGCAACCCTGTTGGTCCCTTTTCAAGTGATGAAAATAGCAGCTATTAAAGGAAGGTTTTGCAAGTTGAATTCCCTGCACCAAGTGTCCTATTTCACTGCCAATGAGGTCCTAGGTGATGGCTTGAATGACCAAGAAAACATCTATTTCAAAGATGACATTGGAGAGTTCCATTTCCTGGGCCAAAAGAACATCCTGCTCCATTGCAAAGAATTCTGTCTAGTCAGCTAGGTAATGCGAGGGCAGCAGTTTGCTGAGAGCTACTACAACTCTTCCTTCCTCAACTCGAATAACCACACCAACCCAAAAATCTCAGCACCCCCTGTGGAGGTTGCGCTATCTACGTTCACCTTGAAAGTACCAAGAAGAGGCATTGACTAGCCATATGGATTAGCTGCTTGGGGGGAAAATCCATTACGATGGCATCTTGGAAGTCCTCGACAAGGTTCTTCGCCAGTGAGGTGCTAAGTGGTGGTGCCAGGAGATGGCAAAGAAATACTTGAGGTGCTAAGTGGTGGTGCCAGTGAGGATTTGGTGGGCAAGTTTAGTGTAGTCCTTTGCTTCCAGCAGTGATCTAATAGGGCAATCTTGCCAAAGCAAACAAATAGAGAAAGCAGAGTCACAAGAAATTAAGGCATGAGTTAGGCTTTTAGGCTCTTCACCACAGGCAGTATGGATGCCTTTTGTTTTCATGTTTTCAAACGTTGGCAGATCATTCACGCATGCCTTCCAAGAGAAGATTCTAATTTTTGTGGGGAGCTTTAATTTCCAGAGTTTTCTCCAAAGCTGGGCAATTGGGTCTCCGGATGAGCATTCCCCTTCTTCCATAGTGTTTAAGAGTTTGGCAGTAATGTAGTAGGCACTTTTGACTGAGAACTCTCCCCTCTTATTCCCGGTCCAGATGAGTTTGTCCTTGGGCAGATTATGGCTCAAGGGGATTTTTAGAATCTTGTATGCTTCAAATGGCAGGAAGCGAGCTCTACCAGCATTGATTTTTTACCAATTTGTCTCTAGGTCTATGAGGGAGGAGACCATTGGAGAGTCATCAAGGGTTCGATGGGGGGTGATGACCTTGTAGGTTGAGGGGGTTGAGAGCCACTTGTCTTCCCAAATGTGAATTAGTCTTCCATTGCCAACTCTCCAGCATGTTCCACTTCTTATGACTTCGAGGCTGTTGAAAATACTCCTCTAGGTATAGGAAAGTGTTAGGTTCTAGGAATTAGGAACTAATGTATTAGAACTTCAATTTGTAATGTTGGCAAACCATGATCAAAACAATGTTTAGTCTTGTGTAAGACTTGCTCAAAGTATGGCTCTTCATGTAAAGTTGAAATCGAGTTTTATGCAGAATTCACTGTGCACTTTCTGCCTGACTCGATCGATCGAAAATTAGACTCGATCGATCGAAAGTCGTGCAGATTTTTTTTCTGCAGAATTTTCCAACTCAGCCCTAGCCCACTTAATGTATAGGATTTTATGTTTTGCCCTAAGTATATAAGGGAAAATCCTAACCACATTTTTAGAGTTCTGTTTTGCTGTGTTTGTGAATCTCATTTTGAGATCTAGAGGTGTTTGCCTTCACATACACTTAGGGTTTCCAAACTCAAGACTCATGTCAAGAGCTTGGTAAATCAAACAGTTGCAGAATCAAAGATCTTCAAGAAATACAAGCAGGTGCGCTTGTGGATTGCTGAAGAATTCAAGAAAGAAGGAGTCCGTGGATCTCGGAGCTGTCACGTGATCGTGGTAGTAAATTTCCTACACTTGGGTAGCAATAGGATGTTAGTGGTCTAAGTCTTATTGTGTAAACTTCGATTCTTTCATAGTGGATTCAGTTTACCTTGAAGATAGCTAGGTTAAATCCTCCCTAGGTTTTTTACCGGTTTGGTTTTCCTAGGTCATCAGATCTTTGTGTTCTTTAATTTCTGCTGCTTTACTGTTTTTTGCTTATTTGTGTTAACCTAGATTTAATTAAATTACCTAAGTTAATCACTTGGCTAATTTTCTAGGTTAAACTGTTTGGGTTTAAGGGGTCTAAACGAACTGACAGAAAGGTTGCTGCCTAAGTTGGCACTAAGAATATCACTGTATGGGAAGTATTTTGCCTTAAGGATACGTGCTGCCAAGGAGCTTAGATTTGTGAGGATTCTCCAGGCCTATTTTGTGAGCAAGGCAAGATTAAAGGCTTGTAAATTCCTGAAGCCCGTACCACCAAGGGATTTCGGTTTGCACATCCTCCTCCAACTGATCCAGGCTATTTTTGGTTCTTGTCGTTTGTCCTTACCAAAAGTTCTTCTGTTAGGTTCTAAGAAATAGGAACTAATGTATTAGAACTTCATTTTGTAATGTTGGCAAACCATGATCAAAACGGTTTTAGTCTTGTTTAGACTTTCTCAAAGTATGAGGTTTTTATGTAAAGTTGGAATCGAGTTACTGCAGAAGTTACTGTGCATTTCTTCTAGGCTCAATTGATCAAGAATTAGACTCGATCGATCGAAAGTCGTGCAGATTATTTTTTTCTGCAGAATTTCCAACTCAGCCCTAGTCTATTTAATGTGTAGGGTTTTATGTTTTGCCCTAAGTATAAAAGGGAAAAAAACCCTAGCCACTTTTTTAGTGTTCTGAATATTGTGTTTGTGAATCTTATTTGTGAGATCTAGAGGTGTTTACCTTCACATACACTTAGGGTTTTCAAACTCAAGATTGATGTCAAGAGCTTGGTAATCATTTAGTTGCAGAATCAAGAGCTTCAAAATATACAAGCAGGTGTGCTTGTGCTTTGTTGAGAATTCAAGGAAAGAAGTAGTCCGTGGACTCGGAGCTGTCACGTGGTCGTGGTAGCAAGTTTCCTACTCGAGGTAGCAATAGAATGTTAGTGATCTAAGTCGCTATTGTGTAAACTTCAATTCTTTCATAGTGAATTCCTTTTTTATCTTGAGGATAGCTAGGTTAAATCCTCCCCATGTTTTTACCGGTTTGGTTTCCTGGGTTATCAAATCGTGTGTTATTTATTTTCCGCACTTTTGCATGATATGATATATTTGTGTTAACCTAGAATTGCTTAATTTACCTAAGTTAATCACTTGGCTAAATATCTAGGTTAATCTGTTTGGGTTTAAGGGGTCTAAATTCTAACATCTTCATCATTCTTTCAAGCTCTTCACAAAGGCTCTTTAGAAGTCGAAAGCAGCTCATTGTGTAGGTGGGGATGGCTTGAGCCACTGCCTTGACGAGAATTTTCCCATAAAGAGCAATTTGCCTTTCTAGCCAGCCAGCTTCTGACCCACTCTCTCTTTTATCTCGGGAAAAACAAGTTTCTTTGACCTACCAATGATAGAGGGGAGACCAAGGTACTTCGAGTGCCTTGAGTCTTGCATAGGCCCAAGAATGTCATGAAAAGTAGGGTGCAAGTTGGATGTCAAGTATGTCAAGTATCGAGATTAGGCGAATTGAATAACATGACTCCATCGATTTTTTAATTGATATTATATATATATATCCCTTTTTTTTTTACTATGTGTAAGTTAATGATTTCATTGGTTAGGAATATAACCTACTCTGCTATGCATGTTATCTCTATCTTCTTTCTTTTTCTTTTTTTTTTTTCTTTTTTTTTTTTCCTTTTTTTGCAACCCTCTCTCTCTCTCATAACGGAAATCAAATTTTTTTTTTCCATAACTTGGTGGTTAGATTTGAAAAACTAAATGGTTTTTTTTTTTTTTTTGATG
The DNA here is from genome assembly GCA_033629205.1 of Lithocarpus polystachyus. Classification (NCBI taxonomy): domain Eukaryota; kingdom Viridiplantae; phylum Streptophyta; class Magnoliopsida; order Fagales; family Fagaceae; genus Lithocarpus; species Lithocarpus polystachyus. The sequence continues at coordinate 79,722,870 of CM066164.1, forward strand.
AAATTCAAAAATTCAGCATGTATACATTTGATATTTATAAATTTATATTTTTTTTCCTTGAAAATTTTATGTGAATTTGGCTTTATGAAGTAAATTTGTATAGAAATTCGTAGTAATCAATGACCAAACCATCCATCTGATGATCAAATGCAGGTTTCTTTATTGGATCTAGCTAGTTAATGGGTGGGCTTAGAGAATTTGTTAATAAACTATTTAAAAATATATTTTATACCACTCCTGTGAGGAATATATAAAAAAAAAGTCATAAAAAAAGTTTTCTAAAATGATTTACTAACAAATGTCCTAAGAGCATTTGTTAACAAAATCTTTGAAAGAAAAGAAAATTTTCACAAGTTATGCAGAGAGAGAAGAACGAATAAAAGCCGAAGAAGTGGCTTATTATATTCCATGCAATCTGAATAATACATAGCTCTCCTATTTATAGGTAAGAATAAAGAATAGTTGATTGCATTTCTTTACAAATTGGACTTTGATAACAACAACTTGACAATCTGTTTAACAAAGGCTGTTAATTGACTAATTGCCTAACTGTTAATTGCCTTGTGACCCAAACTATCTTGTGCACTTGATCATGCGGAGTCATCGTTGGCTGAGTGATCTTGTCTTGTACCTGCTAAATGGAATGACATGTCATCAAGTGAGTTAGCTCTGACTTTGTCGGAATGACATGTCATCAAGTGAGTTAGCTCTGACTTTGTCTTTGATTGCAGTTTGTGGTGTATCTTTGTAAAAGAACCTCATTACCTTTCCTTTGTGTCAATGTATGTATTTATTTCTAAATAATAATAAAAACAGAAATATCAAATTCTTCCCTCTGTATTTTCTTTCTATGGAAATAATATAAAAAATGAAGATTAATTCCACTTCTCCATCCGTGTGCTAAGGCACTTTCTTGAAATTATAGCCACAGCACACAATGATGAAATAGAATATGTTCCTCAAATGAATTATTAATTAAACTATTCACACATTTGACCTAAGCAAGATTGAGATATTTTAATTTGTCTATCAAAATGTATACAATGTCACCTTAAAAGATGTATGACCCGGAATGACAAAAGCAGTTGCTGCATCACTGCATGCATGGACAAAAATTGCAAGGCAGAGGATTTTCGAACATGCATGCTGTTAGGTTCTAAAAATTTAGAACAATTAGCAAATCATAAACACAAACTTATCTAGATATAAATCTTAGAGTCTATAGGTATTATTAGACAATGCTCAAGGTGATTCAAGTCAAGATTCAAGAACATTCGAGCTGCAGAAAAAACATTTCAGAATTTGCCTGGTTCGACTGATAGAAAGACAGGCTCGATCGATCGAAAGTGGTATCTGCAGAATTTTAAGTTGGCCCAAACAGCAGTTCAAGCCCATTAAAGATTAGGGTTTTAGATCTACTTCTCTCAATATATAAAGGAAACTCTAAGCATATTTTTATGAGGCTTTTCAGAGAGAGAGAGAAGAGTGTGCCTTTTTTGTATTTAGGGTTTTGTTCCTAAAAAGCTCTCTCATATCTTCTATCGGTGTTATTGCTTAAAAAATCTCAAGATCTGGTATTGTTGAAGTTGCTGTCTTCTCCAGTCATCAAAGGTGTTGATGATCTAAACCTTCAAGGGTGGTCTTGGAGTCACAAACAAGAGAGTTTGTGTTGCTAAACCTTTGAGTGGAATCTCAAAGTCACAAGCGTGGGTGTTTGTGTTTTGCAAATGCTAAGGAAAGAAGTAATCCGTGGACTCGGAACTATCATGGGGTCATGGTAGTAAGTTTTCTACTCGAAGTAGTGATAGGATGTTAGTGATCTAAGTCGCTATTATACAAACTTCAATTCTTTCTAGTAGATTTGTTGTTTTACCTTGAGAATAGTGAGGTTAAATTCTCCCCAGATTTTTTACCGGTTTGGTTTTCTTAGGTTATCATATAATTGTGTTCTTTATTTTTCCGCTACTTTGCATGATATGATTATTATTGTTTTAACCTAAATCTGAATAATAAACCTAAGTATTCACGTGGTTAATTAATTAGGTTAAACAATCTAAGTTTACAGGGGTCTAAAAACTTACACATGCGGCACTGCAATATATGACATTGAAACATAATACAGTGGATAATTTTGCAATTCATAAAATGCTAAAATACCCACAAAACATATCTAACTTGAATGGGAAGCATTAAAAACAGTATTCAAATTGCACCAAAAAATTAATGAAATTAACAGTGGCGGATATATATATATATATATATATATATATATATATATTGAAACTTTTTTAAGTGAGCTTTTGCTAAACTTTAGGAAGCAGAAAGAGGAAAGATCTACGGAACAGGCTAGTTCATACTTCATAGTATCCATGGTATAGCTAGGCTATCAAATAAACCCTTTTGACTAAGAAGATTAAAGATTTACGCCAGCAACTACTAAACCTTAATAACTCTTTGAGTAAGAAGATTAGCCACCAAGCTAGGCTTTGTTCAAATGTCAATTGCCACCCAGAGTTCCCCCAAACACTTCAGTAGAGCAGTATTCCCCTTCTTTAAGGGTGTAATAAGAGCCCCGGTGAAGTGTTCAAGGGAACTCTAGGAGACACCTGACTCTTTCTTTCTCTTGGTATGGTTTGGTGGTAAGAAAATGCACACCAAACCTACCATATTTATAATGAAGGATATCTGTGATAATTCATTCATATAAACAAAAGTGCCCTCATGGAGAAGAGATGGAACAGTTAAAGATGAGAGACATCCACGTATGCGAATTAAGTTTCTCGAATTGAACCTAGTCAGAATTGTGGGAAGAGTAGAAGGGCAGGGAAGAATATTGAGGTGATTGGCCACCAGTTCTCTCAAGCTTTTTCTACTGTCATTTCTAAGACCTATCCTCTTCAATCCTATTCATAAAAGCAAAGCTTAATTATTAGCTTAAACCTTAACCCAGAGCTAGGCCGACTACTCCAAGAGCACTCATCCATAGGTCCGTTACTAGTACTTTTTTTTGAGTCAGGCTTAGGTTCAGTATCAAATAGTACTAGACCCGTTGAGATAATGACATGAGTCCACTTTTAAACATATATCACATCTGACCGGGTCCAGTGCACTACATCCACATCTATAATTGAAACAAGTCACATGATTCGTTAAATATGTTATATAGCTAAAAAATACAAATGAATCATTTTATCAATTGCCACATAGTAAGTGTGCGTTTGGTTCTAAATTAAAAACCAACTTATTTTACTATTCAGTCTATTCATGGGCCTTATTGCACTTTTTGATACTATTCATAGGTCCCACTGTATTATATTAGCTAACTTTTACATTAATCTATAGTACTTTAAGCAAAAAGTTTTTAATTTTAACAAAATAAGCAAATCTCAAATAGACTCTAAGTTGAAAGAATTTTTCGCAAAAATAATTGAATGTAAACTTTTTTCATTAAATTATAAATACTCCATTTTCAAGTTTTATTATTGGGTGGCTAGCCCCTCACCCCCTGACCAATTACTGACTCTCCTATATAAATCTACCAATAGCAAGTTTGTCATTGTCATTTCAAACAACTTGTGAGAAAGTTGCGTTTATAACTTCATAGATGAATAAGTTTTGGGGCATGGTGTATTTTGAAATATTATGTCAAAGATTTGATTGGTGGTCAAAAATGTTGTGCGCCTGGTACTTAGATACTCAATATATAGCAAACTTCAAGTTTCTAGTTTTGTCTTTCCCTCTAATTAAAGAAGTCCTATTGCGACCACAATTTGGTGTCTATACCGGAATCTACAAAAAAATCTAGGTTGATAAAGGTGAAAAGGAAAGGCTGAACAAATAGATAGATTGAAAGGGTAGAATTGTATGTGGTCTTTCATCTCAAGATTCTTCAAGTCCAATCTAGTACACAATTCTGTTCAGGTTCACTGACAAGGCTTTGTCTTCTTCATTTGAACAGAACCAAACAACCTAACACATGTGAGTTTGGTTGTTGGAGGAAAAATATAAGAAATGGAAATGAGTGACTTGATCAAATAGGGGGAGTTTAGGACTTAAACAAAGGCAATATTATAACTGAATCATAATATATATTATTTATTAGTCATTGGGATACTCTACCCATATCATATATGTGAGTGAGCAAACCATAAAACCTTTCACTACAACTACAAGCAATGCCACACTTCCTTTTCAGTTTAACTTTATCAACATGTGGCTATTAATCCATTTTCCACCTATCTAATCACTGACCATTCATTAATTCTAATTATCATATATAAAAGGATGACTTTTAAATGCTTGGAATATGAAGTGGAAGAGGAAGAAAAATGATTGTGGAAAAAGATGATAAACGTATACCAAACGAAACCACATATGAAACTAAACCTAGGAACTCACTATAAATATTACTAGGTTTAGAGCCATTGAAATGGTAAGCGTAACACAGCGCATCTGATGTCCCTTAGAGTTCCCCTGAACGCTTCACTGGGGACTCTCTTTAACAAGAGAGCATATATATGTATATATGTAATCCCTACTGAAGTGTTTGGGGGAACTCCTGGTGTCATTTCATATATTTATACTTACTCAAAGTGCATGAATAGGTCAGAGTCAGAGTCACACACAACAATAATGAGGCCCTTGTTCTAAGCACTCTATATACTTGACATTTTCCCGTACACTGAATCACTGATTGGTACTTTTGGTAGTTTAGGTTTGAGTTTATGTCGCAATATTGCTCTTGCATGAGCGTAGCTATAGGTTTTGTTTTGCTGCTTTTAGCTTGCTCATTATGATGACTTAAGACGTTATTGGTCGTTCCAACTCTTTTTTTTTTTTTTTATCCCAACTTTTTGTTTGCTAATTAAAAACTAGTCAGTCTTTTCTACAATAAGGAAAAAGATTTCATTGTTTCCTATATTAAAATAAAATAAAATAAAAATCTTGCATTGAAACTTGGAAACATATTGTTGAGAAATTTAGACCCTAATTGATAGAATTAACAAGCTTTAAACCCAAGTTTTTAATTAGATTTATTATGAATAAAACTTGTTAAAATAAACAAACATCAATATCATGTCAAAATCATGCAGCGGAAAAATAAATAAGACAAGATATGATGACCCAGGAAAACTAATGAAACAAACTTGTTTCACAGTAAAAAACTTGGAGGAAAACTTTCCCGAAAAGCAATCCACTATAGTAAAGAGAAGTTTCAGATCTAATACAAAACCTTTGTCCCTAGACTCTACAATCCCCGTAGATGAACTCACAACAAAAACCTTCTACCGCTTCAAAACCTCTGAACTCTTCAATATATGAACACCATTCTTTTGATGCACGAATCTCAGTACGTGACTAACCGATTGCACGGATCCCAGTATGCAACTTCAATCACTAACTAGAAGAAGATGTTGACTGCAAAGTTCTTTACTTCATCAACAATGAAGATCAAGAAGTACTTGGTTACAAAACCCTAAGGCGCAAAGACGCGGTAGCTTCTTTCAGAGAGAATAAGGCATCGGTCACCTTTTGCATATGTTCTCCTTGTATTCTCTTATGTAACGGCCTCTAAAATAAGCCTTATATATGTCTAGGGTTGTGAGAAAATAAACCCTACACAAATACATAAGCTTGAGCCAAAAATCAAATCTGGAAATCTGAATTCCCGTAACCTCGATAGATACCTCGATCGATCGAGGATCTATCGAGCTTTATTCATTAAATCTCAACAGATTAAATCTCAATAGATAGCAATCTGTCGAGCTATTTGTCCACAAGTGTCAAGCTATCTGCCCGCAAGTGTCGAGCTATCTGTCCAACTGTAATGAATAGCCCTTCTTCACTTGTTTCTTGGTCCAACTTTATGGTTTTAATACTAGACTTGAACAACATGTTCTTTGAAATATTAAACACATCCTAGATCTACCAATTACAAGTAAAGTACGTTTTGTCAAAAGATTAAACAATTACATAAAAGAATGACATATGTTCTTAACAAGTGAAACATATATGTCCTAACAATCTCTCTCTTTGGAAATCCATGACAAAACTATAACAAACAAAGGAACATATGAGAGGAGTCATAAATCACTTAACTCATACTCATTGAATACAATAAAATGTATCCTAAAACAAACTCTTGAAAAACTTTGCAAGAAGAGAGTTTATGACAAGTAGGCTTTAACAACCTATATTTTTGAAACACTTAAACAAAACTCATCAAGGCATCTTAGTGTGAAATAGAAATAATAGATTACATACACCTAATAAGAAACATGTATAAATATAAAAAAGAAACAACACATGTAGAGGTAGGTGAAGAAGACATACATCATCATATATATATCAAAGATAAGCACAATATATATAAACATGTTCACAAGACCAGTGTACAAGAAGAAGGAGGTAAGCACTCCCCCTAATAAGATGAAACACAACTCTCCCTTACAGAATCATGTATTTCTCCCCCTAACATGTAGAATTTTAAAAAGAAACCACATATTTCCACAATTTCTCCCCTTTTTTGTCAAGATTGACAAAAGGTACACAAAGCTAGAAAGCTTCACCCGAGAAACATAAAGATGATCAAGGGAGTACAAAGAATCCATAGAAATGCATGAATGTAATGAAACAAGATGCTACGGATGACAAGATAATTAAAAGATGCAAAACATGTGAAAAACAATGCATGCAGAGGATCTCGACAGATCGAGAGGTGTTGAGATGCTACCGAGCCAACCTCGATGGATCGAGAAGGTGTCGAGGATCTATCGAGGGGACAAAAAGTTTCTCGATCGATTCACCTAGCTATCGAGAGGTGTCGAGATTGCAATAAAAAATCAACTGAAGATCTCGACAGATAAGCCAGGTATCGAGTGGTGTCGAGATAGCCAAGAAAAAAAAACAGTTTTTCAAGAAGGGAAAAAACACAAATACGAATGCAATCAAGTATCCAACTTAACCAAGGATCCAAAAAACATTTTAAACTTTCAAAAACATCTCTCAACAAGAAAAATGTAAAGCATTTAGGTCCAACACACACACAAACACTAAACAAGTCTAACCAATTTTATATTTCAAAAATAAGTCATGATAGTTTAGCGAGCATACATTAGCACATGGAAAACTTGTGATGGCCAAATCACATTGTACCTGCACATGTATCAAGAGTAGCAAAGAATATTGCATGTTATGTGTGAAAAACATTGCAAGATTGCATAAGTGTATACATGTTATGACGATTTGAGATATGAGAAAATCACTTGAACTCACACACAATCATAACTGTTTGATGGGGACTATTACCTTTGAGGTATATCCTATAACTCCCACATCTCCTAATAAACACGCTTGCAATCGTATATAAAAGCATTTTTGATCTTTTTGCTTTTTAATTTTCTTTGCAAATTTTTCTTTAAGCAAATCATACATGGGCATATATAAGAGAAAAAAGAAATATTCAATGATGTTAAGTTTTTGACATTACATTTTTGCTATGCCAAAGCATACTGATGTCATTGACATTGCACTTTTGCTATGCTGAAGCATACAGATGTCATTTCATGATTGGTAGGTAATAGTGGTGAGATGGTTATTTATGCCTTTCTCTTTGGATTTTTTAGTCCTACCCGTCAAAAAGAGTGATATGAGCGTTAAGTATAAAAGATTACTTAACCTTACTTATCACAACACGAGCCACAAAACTCACTTGCTTAGTTGTGCATAGAGATGCTCATCTAAGCTGCAAAAGATATAAAGTTTAGAAAACTTTGTTTCAATGATCATCCAAGGTACACAAGTACCAATGTACACAAAACACACATTGTTTTTGTATTTTTCAATTTTTGTATTTTTTTTTATTTAAAAAAAAAAACAAAATAAAAATTAAACAACCAAACAAAAACAAACAGACAACATGAAAGTATGAAAGAAAGATGCATATGCATGAAGACATAATAGAAAGATGCAGATGCATGAAAGATTGATTCCAAAACCAGATAACAAATCAAACAAAGAAAGTCCTACTTTAGATAGAAAGAATTAAAGTAGAGAACAAACAGAAAAGACAATTAAGTCTTAGGCTCCTTTCTCACCCATACAGCACGAGCCTTTGGTCGTGAAGATGAAAAGACACGTGTCCTAGTATGTCTATTAAAGGACATAGAAGAATTAAAATTCTCCTGAAATTGAGTTGAAAAGCTCTAAACTTTTAATAACTCTCCAAACAAAAGTGTAGGTCCTTGAGAGGAAACTTATGACCATTTGGAAAATTGCTTATAAGGATACAACTTAAAGCAATTAGGACAAATGTGTTCAGAAACACCACAATGGTGACAAACATGAGGTCTAACAAAGGATTTAGAATTAGTCAGATCAGTTTTGGATTTCATACCTTTATTACCTTTCTCAAATTGTGGCACAAAGACAGTTCTTGATCCAAAAGTCGTGGAAGAGGAGGGGATGGAGGACATAGCATATCCTAAGCCAGTCTTGTCAGAACTAGGCTTTTGAGCACTTAATACCTTATCAGGCTTTGCACTAGACATTCTCTCTATTTGAGTTCTAACTTGACTAAGCTCAACCTCAAGATTCTTGACCTTCTCTTCTAATGAGGTGTTCTTCACAACAAGAGTCTCAACTAACCTTATAGTCTCATCTAGTTTGACTAGCAGATCAGCTTTTTTAGTTTTTACCTCATTAAGCTCTTTTCTACAAAGATGAGAAGTCTTTTCAGATTTTACGAATTCAATGCATAGCTTATCATAGGCTTCCTGAAGAGTCAACTTCTTGGGTACTTCATCAGAAGAAGAATCCTCACTGTCACTAGTATTCTCCACAATCACCTTATCGGTTGAAGCAGCAAATGCCATAATGTGACTTCATTCATCCGCATACTAATCAGAAGAGTCATTCTCAGTATCACTCCAAGTAGCAACCAACCCTTTATCTTTTGACTCTTTGGTCTTTTCCTTCATGAGGTAGTTTGGGCACTCTATCCTCATATGACCAAAACCTTTGCATTCATGGCATTTGATAGAGGGTTTCTCATTCTTGCCCTTCCACGAGGATTTAGATTTCCTATGAGGTTTGCCCTTATCCTTTTTCCTAAATTGAAGAAGTTTGATAATCTCATTAATTATGAAGCTTAGATCCTCATCCTCATCTTCACTTTCATCTTCAAAGTCCTCAATCTCTTCCTCTATACCCTTGAGAGCCAAGTTTTTACTCTTTTCACCTTTTTCCATTGAGCCTAATCCCATCTCATAGGTTTGAAGGTTCCTTACAAGCTCAGTTAAAGGAATTTGATCAATGTCTTTTGCTTCTTCAATGGCAGTGATCTTGACATGAAATTTTCAGGTAAGGACCTAAAGATTTTCTTAACAATTTTGGATTCTATTATAAATTCTCCAAGGTTGAAAGCAGAATTCACAATATCCTTGAGTTTAGCATAGAACTCATCAAAGGTCTCATCCTCCTCCATCCTTATTTCTTCAAAACTACTAGTGAGTCTTTGAAGCTTCACAGTCTTTACTGCTTTGGTACCTTCATAGGTGGTCTCAAGAATGGTCCATGCTTCCTTAGCAACTTCTGTGGATAATATTTTCTTGAATTCCTCATTGGTCACCCCACAAAACAAAGCATTTAAGGCCTTACTGTTGAAATTTGCTGCTTTGATTGTTTCTTCATCCCAATCCATCGGCGCTTTCTTTGGCTTAATCTAACTAACTTCAACAGCTTGCCATACTTGTTCACCTAGGGCCTGCAAAAAAACTTTTATACGGACTTTCCAGTACGCATAATTAGTTCCATCAAATAAAGGAGGAATCAAAAGAGATTGTCCACGATCCATGACAACAGGGGTTAAGGATCACACTCAGGAAATTAATCCAATCAGAGTGAACCTGCTCTGATACCACTTGTTAGGAAATTTAGACCCTGATTGATAGAATTAACAAGTTTTAAACCCAAGTTTTTAATTAGATTTATTATGAATAAAACTTGTTAAAATAAACAAACATCAATATCATGTCAAAATCATGCAGCAGAAAAGTAAACAAGACAAGATATGATGACCCAGGAAAACCAATAAAACAAACTTGTTTCACAGTAAAAAACCTGGGGGGAAACCTTCCCGAAAAGCAATCCACTATAGTAAAGAGAAGTTTCGGATCTAGTACAAAACTTTTGTCCCTAGACTTTACAATCCTCGTAGATGAGCTCACAGCAGAAACCTTCTACTGCTTCAGAACCTCTGAACTCTTCAATATATAAACGCCTCCTTTTTTATGCACGAATCCCAGTAGGTGACTAATCAATTGCGCGGATCCCAGTACGCGACTTCAATCACCAACTAGAAGAAGATGTTGGCTGCAAAGTTCTTCACTTCATCAATAATAAAGATCAAGAAGCATTTTGTTACAAAACCCTAAGGCGCAAAAATGCAGTAGCTTCTTTCAGAGAGAATAAGACATCGGTCACTTTTTGCATATGATCTCCTTGTATTCTCTTATGTGATGGCCTCTAAAATAAGCCTTATATATGTCTAGGGTTGTGAGAAAAGAAACCCTACACAAATACATAAGCTTAGGCCGAAAATCAAATTTAGAAATCTGAATTCCCGTAACCTCGATAGATACCTCGATCGATCGAGGATCCATCGAACTTTATTCATTAAATCTCGATAGATAGCTATCTGTCGAGCAGCTGTCGAGCTATCTGTCCACAGGTGTCCAGCTATCTGCCCGCAAGTGTCGAGCTATCTGTCCAACTTTAATGAATAGCCCTTCTTCACTTGTTTCTTGGTCCAATCTTCATGGCTGTAATACTAAACTTGAACAACATGTTCTTTGAAGTATTAAACACATCCTAGATCTACCAATTACAAATAAAGTACGTTTTGTCAAAGGATTAGCCAATTACATAAAAGAATGACATATGTTCTTAACAAGTGAAACACATATGTCCTAACACATATTTATTCACTAGTGAATTAGTAAAAGGGAAAGTCTAGAATGCACAACTTTTGCTAGGATTTATTAAACTTTTGCTAGTGATTGTCCACCAATATTAAAACCAATCACTTCAGCAAATGATGTATAAATTAAGATTTGGGAAAAAATTGTGTCGGTTGAAAAATCATTAGTAAAAATTATGGTATATGTATTATTTGGTGCCGTTGTGGCTAGAAAGGTTGTAGTAGCTAGTAAACGTGCTTTCTAAAATGCCAAATATTGGTATAATTGTTACTTTTTGCCCCTTTGAGTTATCGATTCTTTTGTTCTGATTTTTTTTTTCAACCTCAAGCAAATTTAACATCATGTAATCAAGTAGATTTCATTACTAATTTAGGTTTGCTTCTTATCTTTTATGGTTATCCACTTTTTCCTAACAGTACTCCATGGAAAAAGTATTTTATATCACATGTCATTTATTTATTAGTGGTTTTGTTATTTTTTGCTGACATATTTTACATATATTGGATTTTGATATCGCTGTTATAGTATCATTTGATACCAAATACCTTTTTTACTACTTAAGTGCGAATATTGTGACAAGGTACCATAGGCATATACTCTATGAACAACATTGCAATAGAAGGCGGTGAAGACACATACAAATATGTTACAGCTCATCATGGTTTCCAACGTAGATCATAATTCTTGTAATTAGTGATTCTCAATGGCTCACCATAAAAATATAATAAATAAATAGAAAAATCTTTTTTTTCAATAGTATTAGTACTATTTTATTTCCTTTAATCCAGAAAGTCTATGCAGAAGCTAGTGTAATAATTTCATGCGTTAACAGTGAAAGTTCGGATTTGTGTTAAAACACAAGAGCTGTTTAGACCCCCAAAATAAAGATTACGGCTCGGTTGATTTTACTCTTATTTTTACTAAGTACGGAAAAGAGTAAATGTGAGTAACAAAAAATATAACTACTCTAAGCCATATTCATCAAAGCCTGACAGTAAAATGAAAGCTAAAAGAGTAGGGAAGAAAAATGCAAACACAAGATAACACGTCAATGTGTTATCAAAGAGGAAACTGAAGTACTCGGCGTAAAACCTCTCCGCCGCCCTCTAAGCCGTAAATCGATCCACTAGAGAATAAAGTTGGAGTACACGAATAACAAAAGACCCTTCAAGCCTAATCTACCCAATGTACTTGAGCCCTCCAAACTCCTGCTACCAACTGACTTCGCCAAGTCTTGTCTTCTCTGGCTCTCCGAATCACGCAATTCAGCCCGATTGCATCCGCCAAACATATGGCTTCTTCCAATGCTTCTCAGCAGCACCAAAACACTCTCTTCGCTCTGAAAAGGTGTTGGTTGTGTTTGGGTAGAAATCTCCTCTCAAGGTATGACAATGGGAGAGGGAAGGAGAAGAGGCTAGAATGATTTCTCACTAAGGATGAGTAGCACTCTCTCTAAAAGATGGGTGTGTGTGTTGTAGAAAACCTATCTAGGGTTTTCTCTCTGAATGGCCTCCTTACAATTTGTGGATAATGATGGTATATATAGTATGGGTGAAAAGTAAGAAAATCACACTTAAAAAAAATCCTCCAAACAGAATGTTTCGCGACTATCTCGCGGAAAGGCCTTACCCGTGAGACACTCGTGACATTGACAGCATGACATGACTCTTTAGCTTCTAGTTGTGTGCTTCTCACATGCCCTTTTCGCGAGAACCTTCTCACGAACTTCTCGCGAGCTAGTTGCGAAATGCACTGATCTTCATTTAAGCTTGAGTCTTCACCTTCTCGCATGCCCTTTTCGCGAGAACCCTTCTCGCAAACTAATCGCAAAATGCACTGATCTTCATTTAAGCTTGAGTCTTCACCAACTTAATACTAAACCTAGTACAATAAAACCCACAAAATACAAGGAATGAAATTAAAGCAATTACACCACTTTTTGTCATGGAATAAGCCAATACTAATGTTGTGACAAAAATCATAACTTAACAAACAGGATTGTTGCATATCTTTGGTTTTGTTAAATATATAATATGAACACTGAAAACACAAGGGTTACGTGGTTCAGCCTTGTGGACCTACATCCATTGAGGAATCCCTTAAGGGCTACATCTTTATTGTATAAGAGTGTAGTACAATAACTTGTGTTACAATAAATTCTAACATGAGTATATATAGGCGAATAAACCCTAGACTACTAGTACAAGCAGAAGTGAGCTTGGGCCTATTACATTGGGCTAATATGTCTAATATATCAACACCCTCCCTCAAACTTAAGGCGAAAGCTTGATAAAAGTTTGAGGTTGGATAAGCATGAAAAGATCCATTGGAGATGCCTTGAAGAATGCCTTTGAAGAAACCACAATGAAGAATATGCCAATTGACCAATTTCGGAGTTTCAAATGAAGAAACGGAGTCCAAAATTGGAATCTACGCAAAAAACTGAGCAAGATAGGCACTTTCAAAATTTTGACTATTGGTCAAAGGTCAATGTAAAAGTCAACAATTAGTGCTCACGGGTCAGATTCGGGTGGTCTAGGTCAACGGTCAGCTAAGTGACGTGGTTCTAACGAGCGACACTACTGACATGGCAAGCTACATGGTTGATGACGTAGCTAAGGCTGACATGGATCAAGCTGATGTGGACATGTTTGCGTGGCTGCTGACGTGGAGTGATGACGTCAGATGAGATCAGCAAGTGTTTCGGCGAAAGGCTGCGTGAGATATCACCAGTGCATGGAGGAGAACCAGGTGGCGCATGGAGATGCGTGCTTTAGCCTTTGGCCGTAGAATTTTATAGTTTTGTAGATTGGAGGATGCCAAGGCCGACAGAGGAGCGTGTATGACAATAATCCTATCTGGGAGTCGAGAAATTCAACGGCGCGTGGGAGTTTTTCTGGAGCCAACTGCGGCGCGTGGCTAGGCTTCGGGTGACCAGATTTCTGGGTTTTCCTCGCGGGAGGCCGAGGAGCATGTCTATGCGTTTGGCTTCGTCAGGCGAAGGCTTGATTGGTTCAGATCTGAAAAGGGAGGCACAACATGCTTGAGAGATCGAAGACATGGCGACGAAACAGCAACAGTAATTCCATGGGAGCTGTGTGAAGCCGTGAAGTCCAGATCTGTGGGCAAGCAGTGTCACTGTGGTGGATCTGTGTTGAGCACGTGGTAAACTTCTTTGCTGTGTAGAGATGTTTGTTTGATGCCAAGATCGAATTTTGGCTCTAATACCAAGTTAAATATATAATATGAACACCGAGAACATAAGGGTTACGCGGTTCAGCTTTGTCGGCCTACATCTACGGAGGAATCCCATAAAGGCTATATCTTTATTGCATAAGAGTGTAATACAATAACTTGTATTACAATGAATCCTAACATAAGTATATATAGGCGAATAAACCCTAAACTACTAGTACAAGCAGGAGTGGCTTGGGCCTATTACATTGGGCTAATATGTCTAATATATGTCTAATAGGTTTCAAAACCGTATTTTTATTACAACCCTTAACTCGAATTCTGAGTCTAATACTAACTTGAAGGGTCATTTATTGCGACCGTCTTCCTAGAGCCATTCTAGAACACCAAACCAATATATGAAAGCATGAATAGACACGAGTACTCTTGATTAATTTCTGTTGGGAAATTTAGACCTCAGTTGATAGAATTAACAAGTTTTAAACCTAAGTTGTTAATTAGATTTATTATGAATAAACCTTGTTAAAACAAACAAATATCAATATCATGTCAATATCATGCATAGCGGAATAGTAAATAAGGCAAAATATAATGACCCTAAAAAACCAATGAACCCTTAACTCAATACCCAATTGGACTTGTATTGTAGCGGCAATCTTTCCCTTGATGCATGAATTCTAGTACATGACTAACTCCGGTAACTTGAAGAGGTTGTTAGCTACAAAATTCTTCAGTTCATCAACGAGAAAGATCAGAAAACTCCTTGGTCACAAAACCCTTAGCATAAAGACGCAGTAGCTTCTTCAGAGAAAATAATGAATTAAATCACTGTTTGCATATGTTCACCATGTATAACGGGTATAAAATAAGTCTTATATATGTCTAGGGTTGTGAGAAAAGAAACCCTACACATACATATCAGTATGAGCCGAAAATCAAATTTGAAAATTTTGATTTCGTAGATCTCAACAGATTCAACTTCTGTCAAGCTTCGTTCTTAAATCTAGATACTGTTTCTGTCGACGTATCTGTCGAGCTTTAATGAACAGCTTTTCTTCACTTGTTTCTTGGTCCAATCTTCATGGTTTTAACACTTAACTTGAACTCTTGTTTCTCAAAGTACTAAACTCATCATAGATCTACCCAATTACAAGTAAAGTGCATTTTATGAAAGGATTAGCCAATTACATAAAATATGTCCTTAACAATTCCCAATCTTCCCAATACAATCAATTAGGAGGGAAAAAAATCTTCCATATTCAATCCACATCATCATATCTACTAATTCAAGTGTTGTATTTTGTTGCTTTTGAACAATTGGCTAAAAATAATAATAATAATAATAATAATAAATTTACATTGAATAAAGTTGATCCATAAAATTCATATTCCACGCACACAAAAATATGTTAGAAGCTACAAGACTTTAAACCTTTACATATCTCACATGTGAAAAGGAAAGGCAATTGATTAGCACATGTTTTGATTCAGTACACCAAGGGAAAATATAGTTACGTAACTTGAATAAAGCAAATCCTAATATGATTGAATCTGCTCTGACTCAAAATGTATTCTCATAAAAAAAATATCTAACTAGTAGGCACCTCAAGGCGACATACTGGGCAATAATGGCTCTGATTCAGCCACTTTACTATGCATCCAGCATGAAATATATGAGTGCAAGGCATGCACAAGGCTTCAGAACCTGGTTCAAACTCTTCCAGACATATGGTGCAACTCTCTCTTTCACCTACACACTTTCTCTCTGCTTCCGAACCCTTAACGCAACCTCCTCCCCCTCTCACCCTCTTCAACAACCCCTTCAACGCTGACTGGCTTGCCGGTACCATACCATATCTGCTTCTCTCAAACTCCATATCCGATTCCCTCAAGGCTCTAGTAATCCAATACCTCTCATCGTGCAAAAGGTCCTTTTTCACGACAATATTCACATATATAGGCAACACTTTACGACCCACATTCGAAACCCAGTTGCGAATATTGCGTGCAAAGCAAATTACTTCATCAGCTATACGGGCATGAAAATCTTCTTGGATTTCAGGTTCATAACCGAGAAGGATCGATATTTCTCGACACGAGTTGTCATAGCTCTTGAACATATCCAAATCAAAGTACACACCTTCGGTGCTAGGGACATGATGTGATTGGCTGCCTAATAAAACAAGATCTCCTTCATGTGTTCGGTACAGTGTTCGACGATTTACTTGTACAAAGAACTTGACATAAGCTTGAACCTTCGATGATCGTTGCCGTGATTCAACGTGATCAAGGTCGATCTTTGGCTGCCAGGCTTGACTGGATACCCGAGGATTAAGTTGAACGAATTGCATATTGATTAACACAGAAGAAGAAGAAGAAGAAGAAGAAGAAGAAGAAAATAACCTCTCTTCTCTCCTATTCGTCTAACCCTTTCTCTAAAATACAATTCAATTGACAAGCCACTAACTAAATATATATATATATATATATATATAATACATTAAGTCTCCTAGGTTGAGTAGGAAAAGGTAAACTTGATAATTTTTGGAATAGGAAACAGTAAACTTGTCTTGGACGAATTCTAGACCAAGTAGGAATTGGTTTCCTAAGCCAACAAAATAATATTTTTTATTTTACTAGTCAAATTAGTATTCTTTTAATTATGTATTTGAGCTGAACGTAGTCAACGAATTCAGAGAGTTGGTTAATAGAAAAATTGAAGTGTTTTGGACAAAAGAGTGCTTGATTTTCTTTTTTCTTTTGTGGGTATTGTTCACGATCCTTTAAAAAAAAAAAAAAAAAATCTGTCATTTTCTTCCTTCTTTGCAACTCCAAATTAATCATACCTTTTCCTTTCCTCTGTCAAATCCTAAAAACCCTAGGTACTTTCCCTACAAATAGAGATAACAATTCAAACTCTAATTCATTCCCCAAACACCCTAATTCTTTCTTTTAAAATCCTAAACCCTAAACCCATAAATTCTCGTAACCTCAAACTCACCAGAAGCACATGTAGACATGTTTTCTGTCAGTACTGGCAAACCACGATTTTTTTTTTTTTTTTCTTTCATGCTTTTTCTTCACTTTGGAACCCACATCCCTAATGGTAGCTATAAAGCAACTCTTGCACCTAGACAGCAGAAAAGGAATTTATACACAATATAACCAATTGGTTGAAACATAACTTCCTTCTGAATATCTGCTTTAGGTTATGTTGATCATTTTTTAGACATGGCCTACCACCAGCAATAGATTCAACACAGCTAATATTAGATTTAAATATCTTGAGGCATCCATTAAATTTGGTAATCAGGAGGTTTGGTTTTCTATGGCCGAAATTTAAAATTTTAGAGATTCTTCCTCCTGGATTTTAATATTTGATTGCCGTAGTTCACAATTCATTAGCTATTAGAAGCTTGGTGCATCTTATATTCATATTAGTACAGCAGTGAACTTCGTTTGTGGAGAGGAGAAAAAAAGAAGATAAAACTATATAAGCAAGAAAAAGGAATAAAAACAGATAAAGAAAATATTAAAATAGCCAAGTATTTGCATGTATGAAGAAAAAAAGTAAACTTAACATGTCAAAGGAGTACGAGGAAAAGGAATACAAATATAACAAACAAAAAGTTTGATGGGGCCACCTGCGCCTTTTGTGGTGGTGTCACACGACAACATATAGCAGTCCTTGACAATGTTGCTAATTCAGTAAACGCTTTCCGATAATAAGTGCAATTTCAAGAGCCCAACCATCAATAGCAAATGCCACATCCTGCTCAAAACATTAAGGCAGAAAATGAAATTATAAGAAAAAATTTATGTTAAACAAGGTACTGCTTGCTTAAAGTTAAAAAATAAAAAAATTCTCCTGTTCAATTATATATAGAAATGCAGCAGACCACAATAACCATCACTGTTGCCACCGACTTTGTATTGCCAAAGCCAAGCCGCAAGACAAACCTATTTTCTATTTCAATAGTTTTATCAGACTAAAGAACCAACGAAGACCCAAGAAAGCTCTCTCTATCTCCATATGCCACTCTTTGTCCCAACGTCTACTCAGTGCAAATTTTCCTACAATCTCTCCTCTTTTAATCAAACATAAGGCTGTTGAAAGGCTTACTATATAAAAGAGTTTTCTTTCTTGGGACACTCTAAAGGCCCACTTGATATTAAGTTTAAGGCTGTTGAAGGCTAACTAAAATAAATAAAAAAATTTCTTTCTTGGGTCAATCTGAAGAGTTATTTTTGTTATCTACCCTCTCTCAAACACAAACCCAAGCACGACCATGGGTGCCCCTCTCTCAAATGCAGACCCAAGCTCGACCATGCGTGCCAATTTTCAATCTCTTACCCGGCCTTCATATCAGACCATTCTCTCTGGGTATTACTCAATTAATTTATGACTAATCTCTTTTCCTATTGTCTTCAATTAGGTTTTCTGTCAATTTAGGGATTTCAATTCCTAACTTTTTTTCCCTTTATTCTTTTTTGTTGAAGCTAGGGAAACACTAATAGAAAATCAAATTCTATAGGTTTTGTAAGAAAATATTGTGCATATGGATGGGTTTCGTAGTGGAGATAGTATTGAATAGCCTCGCAACCCTCAAAATTTGACAACAATCCTACAGGTTTTGTTTTATCTGCAAGTTCTGCTTTATTTTGCTATTTAGGTTTTTTTTTTTTTTTTTTTTAGCATATCCTATTTAGCTTAGCTTAATCTTCTGTTTGGTTGAATAATTATTTGGCTACCTAGAACGCCAGCCTTCTTTGTCTCCACTCAGCCCGCTGTTTTTTTTTTTTTTTTCAAACCTTCTGCCTCTTTTGTACAAGTTCATGTCTTTTTCGTTTTAACTTTTCTTCAATTTTTGTCTTTCAATTTTAATTTAATATTTTTTTGTTAGTTGGCTTTTAGTTTGAGTAATACTGATTTCTAAAGTCAATTTGGATTTTAAGAGTGCGATATGCACCCACGACTTTGTAAACTTGATTGCTTTTGTCTTTCTGTTCTCTAATTTAGATATGTCTCTAACATTGCTAAAGCACTTCTCATGATCCCTAAAAATCAAAAGTTTTGGCCAATTCTTGTGAATTACATATGGGTATTAAAACAAACGGTTTTATATTTTTAAGCCTTGGTATTGAATTTGGGTTGTGAGTTTTGTGTCGTAGTTGTTTTTATAGGTTAGTTGAATGGTGGGTTAGCATGCAAAGCCAAGATTAGTGCCATTACAAAGGGACAATGTGCCATTGCAGAGGCTTTGCTACTGGATCATATTATGCTTTGCAGAGGGTTAGGCATTTGAAGTTGAATTTAACCAAGTGCGAGGACATAGTGTCTACCCACCAAAAACGTAAATATACTTTCAAACCATTAAATATTGAACCATCACTCACTTTTATTCTGTTGTTCTGTTTGGAAAGTTTAATACATAGAACATTTATAAATATACTAAAAGTTCAACATTTATATCTGCAAATTACATTTACAAATATGTAGAGACAATAGAGTTTGCAACTGAACCAGCTATCCGCAGTCTTCCCTTGCAATTTTGAAATAAAAAGGCCAAAGCAAAGCAGAAGAAGGCATAGCCATCAATTTCCATTTTCAAACTTTAAAAAGTTACTCTATTTTTACTAAAACAAACCCTTAATTTATCTCATTTCTAACATCTTTTTACTAATTCTGCTATATGATTTTCATGAATAGAAAGCAATAGAATAACTTAATATTATATGCACTCTTCTTAAAAAAATAATTTTATATACACAATCTGTTTGATAAATTCCTGAATGATATTTTGTTTGATTCTAGAATTCTTATATATGGAGAGTTTTCAGTTGGAAGGGAAATAAGGAGGCTGGTCTTAGTAGGAGTAAAGTAATGCTCCCCAGTGAAATGCTGATGGAGATTGAGACCTTTCTTTCAACTCAAATACTACCATGTACTTATTTTTTTTGAATTTAGAATTATGGACCTTGATTGATTATTGAAGAATTTTGTTTCTTTTAGAAGCGCACAAACTCTTCAAGTAATTTTTATATAAAAAAAAAAACAATAAATCATGATTTGTTTTTGCAATGTTATTATTTTGTGGGAGTGTTCAATTATCTCTATACTCTTAAGAGTGCTAAGCTAAAGCCTGATGAACAATAAGAGGACATTGGAGTTCTAAGTTGTTATTATTGAAATGTTTATGAAAAATTCATTTTTTGCGATACTATGTTTGTCGTTGAGGACTTGAAGCGATTAGATTGGCTTATATATTTATGGTTAGAATAGTCCTTATTAATAAGACACTACAATCCTTTGGTTAATATACTCCAAATTAAGTTTCAAACTATGACCATTATACTTTTGCAAAAATTGGTATAATGTACAAATGTTTTCCTTTGTTATTATTAATTTATTCACATTTATGCCTCAAAGTTGGACATTGATATTAATTTTGCTACTTCTTACAGGTACTGGAAATAGTGTCTACTATGCTGATAACTTTGAAGTTGAGGACAGGACATCAAATGCTCTAATTTAATGTTAAACGTCTTTTGAATTTTCACTAGATGATGAATCTTTTAAGTGCTTAAAATGCCCTTTAGAGAAGGTAATTCTTTCATTCTTTTGATGTAGAGCTTCTATAAAGATGGGGATGATCTTAGCACTTTCAATACTATCAAGTTTGCAACTCAGTAGTTCACTAAGTAATATTCCTACAATAATTTGATTTTTTTTAGCTCTTATTATTTAAATTTTAAGAGTAGACTGACAAAATCTTTTGAAAACATCACAACTCTTTCACATGTTTCCCTTTTTTATTTTAGTGACTGTGGCAGCCAAAACTGAATCAGTATTTTAACTTGTTGTCTTCTTTAAGACCTTGGCAAACATAGATCAAACGTTAGTGCTTTATAATCAATATTTTGGTCTATTTTGTAGCAAAACCATGATGTCTTCTAGGAATCAATTTTGTTTGTTATATTATTAGTAGGTTATTCTACTAGAGTTCAAATTACCACTTAAAGGGTCTAATTTTTTTTTAATATACTTTCAAATTGTTAATGCTGACCTTCACAATAAAGTCCACTCAGGATTTGCATGTTCTAAATTGCAAAGGATGATGAAGCCTTTAATGTACTATACTATATTACTTTATTTTAATAAACTCTCATAACAAAATAACACTCAACTTCTATTCCTCTCTCTCTCTCTCTCTCTCTCTTAGCTTTCAAGTCATTGTTGATAAGCAACTTCTATTCCTAACAATGTCACTCCCTCTTGTATGATTCTTGATATTTAAGTTGTCCAAAGTCATGCCTCCCAATTTATGAGATTGTTATTTAAGAGGAAAACTACTCTTCGAATGAGGGTGATATTAGTCAAGTTGTTGGTTATTGAAATTCCTAAAAAAAGAAGGCGGCTTAGGTTTCGAAAAGGTTTTCAAATTGGTTTTCAGTGAGTGAATAGTTTTGTATTACTGAAATAATTTGATGGTCTATTTAATTATAGATTTTTTTGGATGTTTGTTCAATGAACTATATTTCTTCCTCGTGTATCATATAATATTATATGTTGTGGTACATGTTATATACTCAATAGTCTTCCTATGCATCGCACAGGTTTCCGAATAGTATATATATAAAACCAAAGCTTTTGACTTTTTATTGACCTCTTCAGAGCTTGCTACATCATTATCATTTTTTTAAAATAAAATTATTTTGTTTAGTCCAAATTTAACAAGAAGTGAAATTCTATCTCTCTCACAAGTCCAACTTAAACTCAAACTCATCCTTATCATTTTTTTTAAAACAAAATTATTTTTGTTTAGTCCAAACTTAATAAGAAGTGAAACTATATCTCTCTAACAAGTCCAACTTAAACTCAAACTTAAACATTGATAATTTATCTTTATATTTGCGAGGTTAATCATGAACACTATAAAAGCCGTGCAAACCCCAATTTTTTTTTTTTTAAACCGAGTAGAGGTATAAGCTCTTCTTCTGCTATTTTCTTCTCCTCTACTTTGTTAAAAAAAATTATTTTATGGTTTTTCATGAATTTTTTAAAAAGTAATTTTAGTACATGAACTACCAAACTCTCTTTAACTGTTTTTTACAAGATAA
Source organism: Lithocarpus polystachyus (assembly GCA_033629205.1). Classification (NCBI taxonomy): domain Eukaryota; kingdom Viridiplantae; phylum Streptophyta; class Magnoliopsida; order Fagales; family Fagaceae; genus Lithocarpus; species Lithocarpus polystachyus. The sequence continues at coordinate 79,745,165 of CM066164.1, forward strand.
AAAAATTTGCAATAATTGAAATTTAAGGTTGCTACTATTACATATATATAAAACCGAAGCCTTTGACTTTTTATTGACCTCTTCAGAGCTTGCCACACCATAATCATTTTTTTAAAATAAAATTATTTTGTTTAGTCTAAACTTAACAAGGAGTGAAACTCTATCTCTCTAACAAGTCCACCTTAAATTCAAATTCATCATTATTATTTTAAAAAAATTTATTTTTGTTTAATCCAAACTTAACAATGAGTGAAACTGTATCTCTCTAACAAATCCAACTTAAACTCAAACTCAAACGTTGCTAATTTATCTCTAAATTTTCAAGGTTAATCATGAATATTATAAAATCCATGCAAACTCCAATAATTTTTTTCTTTTTAAAGCTAAGTAGAGGTATGAGCTCTGCTTCTACTATTTTCTTCTCCTCTACTTTGTTAATAAAAAATTATTTTTATGGTTTTTCATGTATATTTTAAAAAGTAATTTTCATACATAAACCACCAAACTCTCTTTAGCCATTTTTTACAAGATAAAAAAAGTTTGCAATAATTGAAATTTAAGGTTGCTGCTACTACATATGTCTTTGCTTCACCCCACAACATGAAAGTATGTTAATTTCTTGAGTAAAAATTTTATATATGATATATTAAGAGGAGGTATGACTTTCATTATTTCAATGTGAGTTCCTGCCCAATATTTTTTAGCATAGGCCACATGCTGATAAGGTTCGTTTAAAGTTTAAACCCTTTAAAATTTGAAACTTATTGCTTTATGGATTAGTGTACTTTTTTTCTTTTTTTTATATTTCTCTTTTGAATAGTCATATATTTTTTGAATTTTTTTTAATTACCTATTCTTTAATTATATATCTTTTTTGCATTTTGGAAGTTTTAACATCTAAATTTGTGTGTGTGTGTGCGCGCACACACACACACGCGCGCGCACACACACACGCACGCACACACACACACACACACACACACACATATATATATATATAAACAATTTGTAAGCTCTAAATCTTTGGATTCCTTTCAATAGTTATAGCTATGGATTATTCTTTCAAATGTAACTCATCCTTCTCTTATATTTCTCTATTCTCTAGTCTTATATATTTTGTTTTGTTTCAATAATTTCTAAGCAGTGAATCATTTTATTCTTTAATATTTTTTGGTCTTTCAAAAGTTTTAATAGCTAAATTTTTTTAGTTATTTTTTTGCAGTATCTAAAACTATCTGACAATTTTTTTGTAAGCCATTGAATGTTCAAGTAATGGCCTCTTCATCAAATTGTAACACAAATTGAAGTCATACAAGAGCAAATCATACAATGGTGTAGTTTCTTAATCAATTTAAGATTTTATAAAATTATTTTAGTCTACTACACAAATAGATAGGCTCACGTGCATAACACGGATTAGCGATTAATAATTTATAAGATTTAGATATTTTTGAATATTAATATACCACGTGCTAATAAACTATATAAACTTTCACTACTATTTATTATAACTAATAATAAATTCATAGTTCTTCATTATTTTATTTTATTTTCATCAACTATATTTAAAAGGAAATATAAACAAAAAAATTATAATTAAAATCTTTTTTTTTATACTGAATTACCTGATTGACTAATTCAATAATTTATTGAAATTGGTAGTAATCCGAACTAGCTAAAATTTTCAATTCCAAATTATAATGTCCATTATATGATTGAGTAAGCATTTAATTATACTTATTTGCATAGTAAAGACTACTGAATAGTGAATACATTGGATATGCATGGGTATCTCACACCTTCACACATTCTAACTTAATCCCTAAACTTGTCTTTGTTGAATGCTACTCTCGATTCTTCATATTTATGGAGTTATTTTTAAATAAAATGAATTTTTTATTTCTTGTTTTGTTTTTACATTGAAGAATATAAAATAAGTGGGGACATTGCAGTGATTACATTGGCAACTCCAATGTGACCAAATCCAAACAAAAATCTTTTTCACCAAACTCTCTATTTAAAAAATAAAAACTTTATAGGGTATAAGGAGCACCATGTATGTCCCGGTATCCACAAATTGGCAACTCCACTGAGATCAATCCAAACAAAAAATTGTTTTTAAATTCTCATAAAAAATAAATTAAATTAAATTTAAAAGAAAATTTGTGGCTGTCACGTGGAATTGCCCACATAATGATACAAGGAATATGCAATAAATATGACAAAGCACCCTCAACTCATGAATCATGATATTTGTAATTTATAAGACTATATAAAAAGAACTTTTTTTTTTTATTTTAGGTCCTCTCAAAAATATCTTTCTTTATGGTCGATTGTAAGAGTTGGGTATGAAGTAGTTGATAATATAGTTGCACTTCTTCCCTTGATAAAATTTATTGTGAGATATTGGGGTAAACCAAAATTCTAATTGTATTGTTTCTTTTTTTCACATCTTGCTCGTATAGTTTTGATTAGACATGGCAAAATTGGACTTGATATGTCAGCCCGACCTAAACTCAAATTTTTCGACAAATATCAATTTGTTGAACTGACTCTTTCTTATCATAAGTGAATCCAAATTAATAATTTTCACATCATAACTTACTAAGTGGCAAAATGGGTAGAATTCGGATAAAAAACAAGTCATTTGGGAATAACATTCCTTTACCCTTTTAACACAGAAGAACAAGAAAATAACTCTATTCTTGAAAACACTAGTGGATGTGTAGGTTTTATATTGAAAGAGTATTCCTAATCCTGACTGTTAATGGGAATAAGTGTAAAACTCGGTTTCTAATAATTTATAAGATTTAGATATACATGAATATTAGTCACTAACCCGTGCTATGCACAGGAGTCTACCTTACATGATTTGCTCTTTTGTGTTACAATTTATTATTTGTCGTTGCCTTTGATTAGCAATGTTTAATATGCAAAATGCCTTTTATGTATCAAACTTTGATCATATTTGACCAATGGAATGAAGACAAAAATTCACCCAATTTATGTTTCAAAGCCATCTAGGCAATATTATCCACCATGACCTCTTCCAATGATTTTTTTTTTCTTTGGCTTATTCATACTCAAACTGTGAATAAATGCTGAATTCAATATAATTTTTCTTAATTGGATGTCGGATTTATTAATTTTGTGCATCAAAGTTTAAAATAACTAAAATACCTTTTATTTATCAAAATTTATCATGTTGAGTAGTTGACTAATGGCATGAAGACAAAAATTCACCCAATTGATAAATTTCAAAGCTATCTTAGCGATACTATCCATCATGAAGACAAAAATACCTTTGGCTTATTAATGTTTATTCAGATGTTGATTGGTCTAATGCTGATCAACGTTTGAGTTTGAGTTTAAGATGAACTTGTTAGAGAGATAGAGTTTCACTCCTCATTAAGTTTGGATTAAACAAAAATAATTTTGTTTAAAAAAAATTATTAGTTTGAGTTTAAGTTTAAGTTGGACTTGTTAGAGAGATAGAGTTTCCCTCCTTGTTAAGTTTGAACTAAACAAAAATAATTTTATTTAAATATTGTGCTGACGTGGAAAATTATGAGAGCTTCAGAGACTTCATTTTTATATATATACTAGTCGCTAACTCGTGCGATGCATGGATTAGTTGAACAAAAATTTTAAATTTGCTTAAAGTTATGATTACTTGAAAAAATAAGTTACAATTTAAGAGGGAAAAAAAATACTAAAACCAATAATGTTAGGCACACCATGTCTATTATCAATGGCATCCTTTCTTTAATGAAAATTAAAGTCTTGATCATTTTTTTAATATAATATAATATAATATAATCCCTCCCATTTCTCAATTTGTTTGCAAAATCCTTGGTTTTTTCTTGCCATATAAAATGCAACCAAAAAACCCAAAAATAAGAAAATAAAAACTATAGAATTTTTTATATAGAAAATAGTAATTATTTATGCTCAGAAATGACACTGGCACTCAAAAAGAGACATTAGAGCAATAGGTTTTGGATTTTTTTTTTTTTTTTTTTTTGAGAATTGGAAAAGCTAATTTAGTGTTAAAGGCAATAGTTATAATGTTTAACATGTAAAAGATCAACATCAAAAAGGCATATCAGATGAATAAATTGACTTCGTTAGAGAATGAAGACAAATAAATGCATTGGAAAGAATAGATTTCAGAATATATGAATGTAAAAAAAAAAAAGAAGAAGGATGTACCAGTTGAAAGGCCATAGAGTTTTAATCGAGATAGAAGATGACCAATCTAAGAAGCACTTTGAATGCTTCTAATAACACAAAATATATATATATATATATATATATAAAAGAGAAAAATAGGTTACCTCAAAAGAACAATGCATAACTATAGCAATTGAAATTTGTCAAGATAATTTCATATATTGCAAAACATGAACCCAAAATTTAGATGTTAAAACCAGGGGAGACGATTTCATACCGTACCGGCCGATACGGCTGAAATATCTTGTTCCGACAACCAAATCGGTACAGATGACCCTCCCATTTCGTACCGGTTTTTATGCCAAACTGTTTTGGGTGATTTCGGCCATTTCGGGGCGTTCTAGTCATTCCGACCGAAATATTGATTTCCGGCCGAAATCATTTAAGAACAGGTATTACCTCTTTGAAACTAATGTCTACTTGAAAAAATCCATAGATCCATGACACTAAGACAACAACGAAGCTCCGACGAAGCCGACCTCTGCATCATTGCCTCGTTTTGTTAATCTGCACCTCTTAGACTAGACTTTTTTTTTTTTTTCTCTTCACCTCTTCTTTGCTCATGAACACCAGAGACCAGACTTCTCTCAGTTCTGAGCATTTGGCTTCTCAATGCATTTTGAAAATTTGTGGGATGTGTTTATTTATTATTATTATTTTTTTTTTGAAAGTAACGTGTGGGTCTGAGAATTTGGCTTCTTAAGGCTTTGAATTCTGTTCAAAATTCACGTGATAGTTAGGTGGGATGTTTGACCTTTTACACTTGTTTGAAGTTTTTTTTTTTTTTTTTTTTAATATAATGATTAGATAATTTAGATTTATTTCTAATGGATTGGGCCATTGTAGAAGGATAAAGATAATGATGAATTGGGCCTAAATATATTTAAAAGACATAGGATTTAAATTCAGTAAATATATATATATATATATAGGATTTTATATGTATAATGGTAAACCCAAAACGGTACACCTGTATTAATCGATACCTGAAATATATCGTACCGCTGGCTAAACCGATACAGCCTCCGGTACAATATTGACTTCCTTGGTTAAAACTTCTAAAAAGCCAAAAGAAAGAGTAAAGAATCAGTGCCTAGGAATTATTGAAAAAAAAAAAACATATGACTACATAATAGAAACAAAATATAATATTGCAAAAATTGAATCAAAAAATTAAGTTGTTAAACTTCTTAAAGGCTTAAAAATTTGAAGAATCAGCAAAAAAACATATCACTACATAATAGAATAAATATAAGAGAAAGATAGGTTACCTCAAAAGAATAATCCATTGATGCCCTTATTAAGATGCTTGGTAACCGTAGAAACCAAATATCAATCAAATGATTTCTTTTGCCACACCATACAAAAAAGTAAAAGCTAAAATAAAGAAAAAGAAAGGCTACATGTTATCCATATTGTGCACGGGACTTGTATACCTGGCATTCAATGAGAGTACCAGATTGAACCAAAAAAAAAAAAAAAAAAAAGATATAATAGAAAAAGAAAATAGATTCACAGAAAAATAATATAGGTATCAAAATAGAAATTAAAAGTATATATTGTAGCATTCCTATTCCTCCCCCAACTCCTTAAGCCAACGTTTAATGAACCAAACACGCAATAAAGCCAAAATTTGAAGAACCCAACTTACAGGAAGAAGTGGAGGAGAGAGAAAGGGCAGCAAAGCCAGTAAAGAAGACTTGGTTGTTGAAGAGAAATTCCTATATAGTCAAAAATTGGGGCTGTCATAAATTAAATTAAAAAATATAAATAAAAAATGCTGACATGAAAAATTATAGGAGTTTTAGAGGCTTCGGTTTTATATATATATATATATATATATATATATACTAGTATTATCCCCATGCGATGCACGACTTAATTAAAAAGTTATATGTAAATAAATCATAATTAATGAACCATATAAGTAAAACCAAATTAATTTAGAAATATAATTGAGTCAGTTTATACAAACACCATTTATGACTTCAAAACTCTTTTCTTTTAGAAACTTCATTTCTCCTCATGTTTTGCTTCATAGAACCCTTTACGAATCTTTTTGCAAAATTAAATATTTATAAGTATTAATAAAATAAATGATGAGAAAAATGAATAAAAAATATATTTGGAACTTAATCATATGTAATATATATATATATATATATATATATATATATCACTCTCGTGTGGCTTAATTCACAAAGCATGAATTGCATGAAATAAACTAAAATACCTAAAAAAGAAGAAGAATGAAGATCTCAAAATAGCAATAACTTCTTATAAACAAATTTGAAAGTTAAGCCATAGAGAGTATTTCAAACTACATGAAATTATTATATGTACAAAGCCTAATCAACATGACACGTGGATAAAAAGAGGGGGGAATCATAAATAATTCCAGTTGTTATTGATTAGAATTTTAATTCTATTTGGAGTTATTATGAAATACTATACCTTTTGATAGACCAAGAATGTATTGACCCCTTGTGATGAATTAGCCAATTAATTAGCCAAGTTTATTAATTAATCAGATTAACATATAATTTGCATGGCAGTAGAAAAAAATCGCCAAATAACTAAATATGCAACGGAAAATAAATTGACATGGTGATTTGTTTACAAATGGGGAAAACCTATATGGCAAAAACCCCACTGTGTGATTTTAAGGTCACCACTCCCAAGAATCCACTATTATCAACAAGCGGTTACAAGTAAAGAAATCTCAATACCTTATATCAACCTACAGTTGAACCCTTACCCCAATACCTAATTGGACTTATTATGTAATAACAATCTCTCCTTTTCAATGCACGGCTCCCAGTATGTGACTAACCAATTCGATACGCGGATCCCAGTACACGACTTACTCACCAACTTGAGAAAGATATTGGCTGCAAAGTTCTTCAGTTCATCAACACGATGAAAATTACGAAACTCCTTGGTCACAAAACCTAACGGTGTACAAACGAAGCAACTTCTTCAATAGAAAGATGAAATAGGGCAAATTCTATCTCCGGTCACAATTTGCATGAACAAAACTTTGCTTCACACTCGCGCAACCCTTAACAACCCTTAAAATAATCCTTATATATGTTTAGGATTGTGAGAAAAAAAAGCCTAAACATGCATTCACGGATTGGATGAAAATCAGAACTAAAAATCTGTTTTTCATAAATCTCGACAGATACCTTATCTATCAAGCAGCTATCAAGATTCAGGCTGAAACAGCTTTTAAGCTTCGATAGATACTAGTTGTCGAGCTTTAAAATCCAGTACTTCTTCACTTGATTCTTGGACAGACTTACATGGTTTTAACACTTGAATTTGAAACCTTGTTCCTTGAAGTATTAAACACATCCTAGATTTACCCAATTACAAGTAAAGTGCGTTTTGTCAAAGGATTAGCCAATTCTATATTAACATATGTTCCTAACATGATTCACATATGTCCTAACACCTTTATGTTTAGCATAAATCTACCTAAATTTTCTAATTTTCTAAAAAGAAATGACAATGCACTAAGACATGCAAATCTAAATATAAGAAACTAAAACAAAGTGATTTTTGTATGATGAAAATTAAAGATAGAGATCAAGGTAAATTTACCTAATTGGTACATTCAATACTGTTAGAAATTAGACCCCTGTAAACTTAAATTGTTTAACCTAATCAATTAACCAAGTGAATACTTAGGTTTATTATTCAGATCTAGGTTAAAACAATAACAATCATATCAAGTAAAGCAGCGAAAAAATAAAGAACACAAAGATATGATGACCTAGGAAAACCAAACCGGTAAAAAACCTGAGGAGGATTTAACCTAGCTATCCTCAAGATAAAATAGCAAATCCACTAGAAAGAATTGAAGTTTACACAATAGCGACTTAGACCACTAACATCCTATTGCTACCTGCTTGTAGGAAACTTACTACCATGACCACGTAACAGCTCCGAGACCACGGACTCCTTCTTTCTTTAATCTTTGCAAAACACAAACACCCACGCTTGTGACTTTGAGATCCCACTCAAAGGTTTAGCAACACAAACTCTCCTGTTTATGACTCCAAGACCACCCTTGAAGGTTTAAATCATTAGCACCTTTGATGACTAGAGAAGGCAGCAACTTCAGCAATACCGGATCTTGAGATTCTTCAAGGAACAACATCGGTAGAAGTTATAAGAAAGGTTTTAGGAACAAAACCCTAAATACAAAATAGGCACACTCTTTTCTCTCTAAAAAGCCCTGTAAAAAACGTGCTTAGGGTTTCCTTTATATAGTGGGAGAAGTAGATCTGAAACCCTAATCCTTAATGGGCTTGAGTTGCTGTTTAGGCCAACTTAAAATTCTGCAGATACGACTTTCGATCGATCGAGCCTGTTTTTCGATCGATCGAATCAGGAAAATTATGAAATCTTCTTTCTGCAGCTTGTATGTTCTTGTGTGCTCACGATTTGCCAATTGTTCTAAGCTCTTAGAACCTAACAAATACAAATTGAAGAAGCAAACTACGAACAATAAGCATCCAAACCCTTTAGGCAAAACCATTGATAAATGCACCAAATATTCTAAACCAAATCATCGTAGTGTCCCACTTCCATATCCTTTTAGAAATAACACCAATTATATAAGAAAAAATAAAGAGAGGTTGCAATACTTGTAGTATGTTACCTGAAATTTGGAGATCATAGCCAAAAATTTAATCACTCATAACTGCAAGCATGTTATTTAGAGTTATGACTTTGGCAATAAGTTTTCATGGATAATTGAAAATACCTCCTTTAACATTAACATAATGTACGTTTTTAGACCTCTTAAAACATAACCAGATTAACCTAGTTATTTAGCCAAAAGATTAACTTAGGTAAATCATGCAGATCTAGGTTAACACATATAAATCATATCATTGTCATAGTGCGGAAAATAAAGAACACAGCGATATGATAACCCAAGAAAACCAAACCGGTAAAAAACCTGGGGAGGATTTAACCTAACTATCCTCAAGGTAAAACAAATTCACTATGAAAGAATTGAAGTTTACATAATTGCAACTTAGACTACTAACATCCTATTACTACCTCGAGTAGGACATTTACTACCACGACCACGTGACAGCTCCGAGTCCATAAACTACTTCTTTCTTAGATTCACAGCAAGTACAAACACTCTCACTTGTGTATCTTTAAGCTCTTAATGTAGCAACTGAATGATCATCAAGCTCTCGACATAAATCTTGATTCTTGATAACCCTAAGTATATGTGAAGGCAAACACCTCTAGATCTCACAAAAGATTCACATACACATCATAAACAACAACTACAACAACCTTAAAAACGTGGCTAGGGTTTTTTCTTTTATACTTAAGGCAAAATATAAAACCCTGCATGTCAAATGGGCTTGGGCTGAGTTGGAAAATTCTACAGAAAAATAATCTGCACAAGCTTCAATTGATCAAGTCTAATTTTCGATCGATCAAGCCATGTAGATTTACACAGTAAATCCTGCAGTACACTCACTTCCAACTTTACACTTAAACATACTTTGAGCAAGCCTAAAACAAGACTAAATGTTTTGATCATGGTTTGCCAACATTACAAAATAAAGTTCTAATATATTTAAACCTAAAGTCTTTGAACCCAACACATAAGATGAGAATTGAGTAGTAATACCTTTTGGCGAGGTCTTGCATGCCGAAAGTACATCCTTTCTTAGGTTATTCTTGTGAACAACAATTTTTATAGAGTAAAATCAATAAAAAATAATTTGTATAACCTATGTAAAACAAAGCAAAGAGATAAATAAAAACCACTTTAAAAAAAGGCTAACTTGAAAAGAAAATAAAATTCACACATCCATTAGCATCGTTGAAGCTTTTATTACTCACCTAGCATCGTGATTGAAGTTTTATTATTTCATTCAAGGTCACACCTATATTATAGAGGTGTTAGATACATCATATAGAAGTTTGATTGAAAGAAGGCCGCCAACTCTTCATACCTAATGTTTTTAAAGAATTATAAGTCTATTTATAATTCCTCTTATGCACTGATACTCTTATACTGTTTTCGTGGTGTGAGTGGGCAAATGTTTATGATTATAAATTTGTGATATGGATTACATCTTGTAGGATTACTGTTAGGTTCTAAGGAATTAGGAACTAATGTATTAGAACTTCATTTTGTAATGTTGGCAAACCATGATCAAAACGTTTTTAGTCTTGTTTAAATTTGCTCAACATATGAGGTTTTTATGTAAAATTGGAATCGAGTTATTGCAGATATTACTGTGCAATTCTGCCTAGCTCGATCGATCGAGAATTAGACTTGATCGATCGAAAGTCGTGCAGATTATTTTTTTCTGCAAAATTTCCAACTCAGCCCAAGCTCGTTTGACATGTAGGGTTTTATGTTTTGCCCTAAGTATAAAAGGAAAAACCCTAGCCACGTTTTTAGAGTTCTAAATACTGTGTGTGTGAATCTTATTTGTGAGATCTAGAGATGTTTACCTTCACATACACTTAGGGTTTCCAAACTCAAGATTGATGTCAAGAGCTTGGTGATCGTTCAGTTGCAGAATCAAGAACTTCAAGATATACAAGCAGGAGTGCTTGTGCTTTGCTGAGAATTCAAGGAAAGAAGTAGTCTGTGGACTCGGAGCTGTCACGCTGTCGTGGTAGTAAGTTTCCTACTCGAGGTAACAATAGGATGTTAGTGGTCTAAGTCGCTATTGTGTAAACTTCAATTCTTTCATAGTGAATTCGGTTTTACCTTAAGGATAACTAGGTTAAATCCTCCCTAGGTTTTTTACCGGTTTGGTTTTCTTGGGTTATCATATCGTGTGTTCTTTATTTTCCGCACTTTTGCATGATATGATATATTTGTGTTAACCTAGAATTGCTTAATTTACCTAAGTTAATCACTTGGCTAAATATCTAGGTTAAGCTGTTTGGGTTTAAGGGATCTAAACTTCTTACAAGTGGTATCAGAGCGAGTAGCTTTTTGTGTAGATCTTTTGATCTTAGAGCTGATCCTTGACCCCGGTTGTCATGGAACAGGGACACTCTCTTGTTATTCCACCTCATTTTGATGGGAATAATTATGCTTATTGGAAAGTAAGGATGAAAGCATTCTTGAAATCTATTGACGAGAGAGTCTGGAATTCTGTAGAATATGGATGGGAGAAGCCCACTACTCCTGTGAGTGAGTGGCAAACTTCTCAAAAAGAGGCAGCCGCTTTTAATAGCAAAGTTATGAATACTATTTTTAATGCTGTCTCTATGGAGGAATTTAAGAGAATCTCTAATGTTGAGGTTGCTCATACTGCTTGGAATATCCTCCAGACTGTGCATGAAAGCACAAAAGCAGTTAAAATTAATAAGTTGCAGCAATTGACTACTAGATTTGAAAGCATTAAAATGACCAATGATGAATCTTTTGATGAATTATGTGCTAAATTTAATGACATTGTTAATTCTGCATATAATTTGGGTGAAATCTGTTAGGTTCTAAGGATTAGGATCTAATGTATTTAGAACTTCATTTTGTATGTTGGCAAACCATGATCAAAACAGTGTTTAGTCGTGTGTTAAACTTGCTCAAAGTATGGGTCTTAATGTAAAGTTGGAATCGAGTTTTTATGCAGAATTACCTTTAACTTTCTGTATGACTCGATCGATCGAAAATTAGACTCGATCGATCGAAAATCGTGCAGAACTTTTTTCTGCAGAAAATTCCAACTCAGCCCAAGCCTGTTTTAATGTATAGGGTTTTATGTTTTGCCCTAAGTATATAAGGGAAAACCCTAGCCATGTTTTTAGTGTTCTGTTTTGCTGTGTTTGTGAATCTCTTTGTGAGATCTAGAGGTGTTTACCTTCACATACACTTAGGGTTTACAAACTCGAGATTTATGTTAAGAGTTGTGTAGATCAATATAGTTGTAGAATCAATAGAGCACAAAGATATACAAGCAGGTGCGCTTGTGGATTTGCTGAAGAATTCCGGAAAGAAGGAGTCCGTGGATCTCGGAGCTATCATGGGGTCATGGTAGTAAGTTTCCTACACTTGGGTAGCAACAAGATGTTAGTGGTCTAAGTCTTGTCGTGTAAACTTCAATTCTTTCATAGTGGATTCAGTTTACCTTGAGGATAGCTAGGTCAAATCCTCCCCAAGTTTTTACCGGTGTGGTTTCCTGGGTCATCATATCTTTGTGTTATTTATTTTTCCGCTGCTTTGTTATTTTTGCTTATCTGTGTTAACCTAGTTTTAATTAAATTACCTAAGTTAATCACTTGGCTAATTCACTAGGTTAATCTGTTGGGTTTAAGGGGTCTTAACGAACTGACAAGTGGTATCAGAGCGGGTAGCTTTTGTTTTTGATCCTTTGATCTTTTAGCTGATCCTTGACCCTTGTTGTCATTGAACACGGACACTCTCTTGTTGTTCCTCCTCACTTTGATGGAAACAACTATGCTTATTGGAAAGTAAGGATGAAAGCATTCCTGAAATCCATAGATGAGAGAGATTGGAATTCCGTTGAATACGGATGGGAGAAGCCCACTACTCCTGTGAGTGAGTGGCAAACTTCTCAAAAGGAGGCAGCCGCTTTTAATAGCAAAGCTATGAATGCTATTTTTAATGCTGTTTCCATGGAGGAATTTAAGAGAATCTCTAATGTTGAGGTTGCTCATACTGCTTGGAAAATCCTCCAGACTGTGCATGAAGGCACGAAGGTAGTTAAAATTAATAAGTTGCAGCAATTAACCTCTAGATTTGAAAGCATAAGAATGAATGATGATGAATCTTTTGATGAATTCTATGCTAAATTGAATGATATTGTTAATTCTGCTTATAATTTGGGTGAAATCTATGATCAACCTAAAATTGTTAGGAAGATTCTTAGATCTTTGACTGAGGATTTTAGACCCAAAGTGACTGCCATCACTGAGAGCAAGGATGTGGACTCCATCCCTGTGGATGAACTTGTAGGATCTCTTCAGTCCTATGAGTTAGACCTCCCCAAGACTAACAAATCGAAATCAATGGCTCTTAAGTCTGTTGATGATGTTGATGATGATGGATTTGATGATGAACTCTCTGCTACAGAGATTGCCTATCTTGCCAAGAACTTTAGAAACTTTCTGAGGAATAATAACAGAAGGGCAAGAGGCAAGAACACTGTTGAACCTAGAAATTTTAGGAAGAATAAACCCACTAAGGTTAATAACATTGAAAAACCTAAGGAGAAAGTAGGTCAATCTTCTAATAATTCTTTGGGACAACAATGTTATGGTTGTCAAGGGTATGGTCATTTAAAGTCTGAATGTCCTACTTACTTGAGGTCTAAGGGTAAGGCTATGGCTGTAACCCTTAGTGATGACGAAGTTTCCGACAATGAATCCGCTAGTGATGAGGATGGAAACTTCATTGCTTTCACTGCTACCACTGTAGTCAATGAAAGCATATCTGTTGAAGAGAACCCTTCTGATGGGGAACTCTCTGAGGATGCAGATTTACAGGAAGCCTACAATAAACTTTGCAAAGTTGCTGCAAAGGATGCCATGAATGTTGAGTTAGGCTTGAAGAAAATTGCATCTTTGGAACTTGAAAAGAAAAATTTACTTGTTAGATTGTTTGATGCAAATGAGCTTTTGAATAATGGGAAAACTGAGAACATGCTCTTACTTGATAAAGTTAAATGTTTGGAACTTGATTTATCTGTTGCTAGAGAACAAACTAATAGGTCTGCAAGCTCCAAACTTGATCACATGCTGAGTATTCAAAAGTCTCCTTCTGATAAAACTGGTTTAGGTTATGAGGAAAGTATTTCTGTGCTTGAACCTTCTTCCACTAAATTTGTTCCTTCTTCTGAACCTCCTAAGAGTGAGATTGTTAAACCCTTGGTGAGTGAACCTATCAAACCTGTTAATGTTACTCCACCTAGAAAGATTAGGGTTGATCTTCATGCTTCTCATTCTAGAGCTTCTACTTCTACTAAGGGCAAATTGCATGATAAGCCTGCATGGGTTTGTCATTTTTGTGGAAAACCTGGACACATTCGTCCAAATTGTTTTAAGTTGCAAGCTGCGAAGCGAGCAAATAAAACTAAAGTACCTGTGCCTCAAGCACATGATCCTATGGTACTTATTGGTGAATTGGTAAAGGCGTTAAACCTTTATTCCAATCCTGGAGTTGCTCAGAATTCTAATGTGAATCATAACTCCAATGCAAGAGTTGCATCTAAGAAGTCTTGAATGCAAAAGGCTCAATCTAATTGAGTCTGTCTGACATGGTCCTTGTGCTTCATTGCTCAATATTTTGTGACCTTTGTTTCTAGGATTTGCATTGCATTACATTCATGCATTTCATTCTAGGATGTTTGTTTCTTTGTTAAATAAAAATAATAATAATCTTTTGCAAATTGTGTTTTGCTATTTTTCCTTGAATTTGAAGACAAGGTTGGTCAATCAAAATTTACATGTCATATGTATGTACCTTGTTTAGCTTTGATGCACTTATTTCTATTGCACTTTACTAGCTAAAGTCTTGGTATGCATGTTGTGTGGGAAGATGCTATATTTGTTGATCACATGATCTTGATCTTGATCTTGAAGTCTTATGTCTTTGATTGTTGGACTTGAACTTATTGAGAAAGGCATAAATAACCATCTCACCACTGTTTATTAGCCAATCATGAACACCTTAGTGCATATCATAAGATTTTGTGCTCGAGAAAGTGTAGCACATGCACAAAAAGAACATAAGGTGTAGCCTCTTATTAAAATTAGTGTGTACATTATTGGGCTATAATAATCTCACAAATTAAAATAAAATTGGTGTGTACATTATCCCGGCTTTTATTAAGTTTCTAATTAATAAATTTGAATATTGAGGCAAATCAAGAAACTTACATGATTGCAAGCTTTTATTCTAGGAGATGTGGGAGTTATATGATGTAACTCTTTAAGTAATAGTCTCTTTCAAATTCATGTGATGGATTTTGTAGAAATTGTGATTGATCTCTATGTGTATATCACCTCACATGTTTCTCAAGCTTATGCTAGTTGCACACACTACACAAGCTATTCTTTGCTAGAATTGTGTACATGTTATTGTGTGTTTTTTGGCTTGACCAACCAAGTTTGAGAATTTCTAGAATTTGATGCAAAACATGTTTGCTTGTTTGTTTTTTTTTTTGGGTATATTGAGAGAAAATTTTGCTTTGAGAAATCTGGGTTGCATAGATGTGTTTTTGGAAAACATCTCATCTCATACTCATGCATTTGATTTATAAAATCTGCTGCTTTGAGGAGTTTCTGATCTAAAATGTTTGGTTTTTCAAAATTATGATTTTTCCAGAATTTTGATCGATCGAAACTGATTTTCGACCGATCGAAAATGTTTCAAAATGCTCAGAAAACTCTTTGGTTGGCTCGATCGATCCAAGCTTATTTTGGATCAATCGAAGGTAGTTTCGATCGATCGTGTGTAACCTTCGATCAATCGAAACTCGGGATGACTGTTTTAAAAAAGGCTCTTTTTCACGTGGCTTTTCACTTTTCAAACTTTTTCAAAAACTTCTTTTTCTCCCTACCAACCGGTCAAAACTTTTCTTGGAAATTTTGTCGTTTTCCTCCGATTCTTTTGCACAATCTCTCTCTCCCAAGGCTGGTAAGACCTTTATACCCTTCCCTTTGCATTTATTTTCAAAATTCATGCATTTTTCATGCATTTTTTGGGTTATTTTCGGAATTATTGTTGTGGCAAATTAGGAAGTGTTTTTGAATGTTTCTTTCTCAAATTTTTCATGGGTTTTTGTGGGGACACCTTCCCTAAGCTCTACATGTGGTTTAATTTGATTATTTTGGTGTTTTGAAGGAAATTTGAAATTCTAGGGCTTACAATTGAGAAAATTGGGGGTTTTGTTCATTTTGATTGAAATTGATGAAATTGGCTTGTTGGTTTGGTAAATTTGATCATTATATTGTGTTAATTAACTATTGTCTTGATCAATTTTTCAATTTGTTGTGTTTTGAAAAATTAGGTTTTTCAAATTGGGTATTTTTGATAAATATTACTTGCTCAAGCCAATTTTGTTAATTTGGATCACAATTGAACATGTCATTGCATTAGTACATGCATCATGTTATGTTCATGTTCATGCATCATATAGAATTGTTATATTCTTATTTTTTTTGCTGTGCTAACTTGCAGTCTGCCCTTGGTATTGTTTTTGCTCTTTTCTTTCTGTGTCTATCTTTTCCTTAGCACTATGCCTAGGAAAACTAGAGCCCATAGAACTTCTGATCCTTCTCCTTCTTTTGACACTGAGCGGTTCCCTAGTGAGTCAAACCAAGTCACTTATGAGACTCTGAACCTTAGGCGTCAGATTTGGGCTGAGCGTAGGGTTATCTTAGATGAGTTGGATCCTGAGGTGCGTCGTAACTTTTCACGTCGGGGTTGGTTACCTTTGCTCGAGTATGAGCATTCTCCTCCTCCTGCCACCTTGATTAGAGAGTTCTATTCGAACCTCTCTATTCGTGTCTACGATAACGACACCTTAGTATAGGTGTGGTTACGTGGTGTGGAGTATCGCATTACCCCTTCGGTAGTGTCTGACGCTCTTGGGGTGCCCATTGTGGACCATCCCGTTTTTCCTTACGAGGAGTCTCCACCCCTTGATGACGTCTTGTCCTACATCACTGGGTCTTCTATCTAGTGGAGTTCTGATCCTCGGATCACTTCTGCTGAGCTGTCTGAGCTGCACTATCTTTTCTTTAGGATAGCATGTCATTCTTTGTGGCCTATTTCGCATGTCCACACCATTCCTCTTGAGAGGTGTGTCTTTTTGTATGCCTTGGTCACTGATGCTCCTATCAGTTTTCCGCATCTGTTCCTTCGTTCTTTGAACGAGGTTCATAGGTCTAGTTCTACGGCTCATGCTTTGTTTTTTCCTGTTTTTATTCATAGGATTCTCCTTTTTCTTGGTTTTGGTGAGTTTCCTGCTTCTAAGCCTGTACATGTTATCGCTCCTATTGGTGCTACCTTTTTGAGGCAAAGGACTGCTCAACTTCGAGCTAGCTTTAAGCGTCCTAGGGTAGAACCTTCCGGTGTCACTCCACCCCCTTCTTCTTCTACAGATACTCATGCAGCTGGGACTTCGTCTGATCCTGCTGTTGCTGCTGCTGCTGATGTTCCTCCACCGTTTGATGAGGTTTCTGACCTTCGTCGGACTCTAGATACTGTCGTGACCGTTCAGGCGGCTCATGGTCAGCTTTTGGTGGACATCCTTGATGAGCTACGTGCGTTACGAGCGGATTTGGCGAGTTTTCGTCGATCTCCTCCACCTCCTTTTGATGATGAGTGAGTGTCCTTTGGCAATTCGTCACAAAAAGGGGGAGTACATAGTTCATTGTATCTAGGAGATTTTTTGTGGAGATTTACATTTTAGGGGGAGTTTTTTGTTTACTTAGTAGTGATACCGCGGAGCTTATGGAGTTATTAGATTGTATCTAGATGCTTCACTGTGTATTCTCATTTTTAGCTCTTGTTTAGGAGATTTATTTTGTTGAGATACATTTGTTTATATGTTTCTTATTTCACTATGCTACTACTCTGCTTATTGATTTATATTGATGATGTTATTCATGATATATGTCTTTATTTTGTGTCATGTGAAATCAAGAAATTTTTATTTATGTATTTCCTGTTTTTTCCACACATGCGTTTATGTGTTTGTTAAGTGTTACAGGAATATACAGGTTGCTTTCAGTTGAGCTGCTGTCTATTTTGCAACTGTTAGATAGTAGTTTAGGTTGAATTGTTAAGTGGCTATTTTTATTGTAATGGGCTATTTCAATTTGTAACTTTGAGCTTTTTGTTAAGTCTGTGTTTTGTCACGGACTGCCAAAGGGGGAGTTTGTTAGGTTCTAAGGATTAGGATCTAATGTATTTAGAACTTCATTTTGTATGTTGGCAAACCATGATCAAAACAATGTTTAGTCGTGTGTTAGACTTGCTCAAAGTATGGGTCTTAATGTAAAGTTGGAATCGAGTTTTTATGCAGAATTACCTTTAACTTTTTGTATGACTCGATCGATCGAAAATTAGACTCGATCGATCGAAAATCGTGCAGAACGTTTTTCTGCAGAAAATTCCAACTCAGCCCAAGCCCGTTTTAATGTATAGGGTTTTATGTTTTGCCCTAAGTATATAAGGGAAAACCCTAGCCACGTTTTTAGTGTTCTATTTTGCTGTGTTTGTGAATCTCTTTGTGAGATCTAGAGGTGTTTACCTTCACATACACTTAGGGTTTACAAACTTGAGATTTATGTCAAGAGTTGTGTAGATCAATACAGTTGCAGAATCAATAGAGCACAAAGATATACAAGCAGGTGCGCTTGTGGATTTGCTGAAGAATTCCGGAAAGAAGGAGTCCGTGGATCTCGGAGCTATCATGGGGTCATGGTAGTAAGTTTCCTACACTTGGGTAGCAACAAGATGTTAGTGGTCTAAGTCTTGTCGTGTAAACTTCAATTCTTTCATAGTGGATTCAGTTTACCTTGAGAATAGCTAGGTCAAATCCTCCCCAGGTTTTTACCGGTGTGGTTTCTTGGGTCATCATATCTTTGTGTTATTTATTTTTCCGCTGCTTTGTTATTTTTGCTTATCTGTGTTAACCTAGTTTTAATTAAATTACCTAAGTTAATCACTTAGCTAATTCACTAGGTTAATCTGTTGGGTTTAAGGGGTCTAAACGAACTGACAAAATCTATGATCAACCTAAAATTATTAGGAAGATTCTTAGATCTTTGACTGAGAATTTTAGACCCAAAATGACTACCTTCACTAAAAGCAAGGATGTGGACTCTATCCCTGTTGATAAACTTGTAGGATCTCTTCAGTCCTATGAGTTGGACCTACCCAAGACTAACAAATCCAAATCAATGGCTCTTAAGTCTGTTGATGATGTTGAGGCTGGTGGATTTGATGATGAACTCTCTGCTACAAAGATTGCCGATCTTGCCAAGAACTTTAGAAACTTTCTTAGGGACAATAACAAAAGAGCAAGAGGCAAGAACACTGCTGAACCAAAAAATTTTAGGAGGAATGATCCCACTAAGGTAAATAACACTGAAAAACCTAAAGAAAAAGTGGGTCAACCCTCTAATAATTCTATGGGACAACAATGTTTTGGATATCAAGGGTATGGTCATGTGAAATCTGAATGTCCAACATACTTGAAGTCTAAGGGTAAGGCCATGGCTGTAACCCTTAGTGATGATGAAGTTTCTAACAATGAATCAGTCAGTGACGAGGATGGAAACTTTATTGCTTTCACTACTACTGCTGTAGTCAATGAAAGCATGTCTATTGAAGTGAACCTTTCTGATAGCAAACTCTCTGAAGATGCAGATTTATAGGAAGTCTATAATAAACTTCGCAAAGTTGCTGCAAAGGATGCTATGAATGTTGATTTGGGCTTAAAGAAAATTGCATCTCTTGAACTTGATAAGAAAAATTTGCTTGTAAAACTATTTGATGCTAATAAACTTTTGAATAATGTGAAGACTGAGAAAATGCTTTTACTTGATAAAGTTAAAAATTTGGAACTTGAATTATCTGTTGCTAGAAAACAAACTAATAGGTCTGCAAGCTCCAAACTTGATCACATGTTAAGTATTCAAAAGTCTTCCTCTGACAAAACTGGCTTAGGTTTTGTGGAAAGCATCTCTGTGCTTGAATCTCATTCCACAATTTTTGTTCCTTCTATTCAACCTCCTAAGAGTGAGACTGTCAAACCTTCTGTGAGTGAAGTTGTTAAATCTGTAGAAGTTACACCTCCTAGAAAGATTAGGGTTGATCTTTAAGAGTCTAATTCTAGAGCTTCTAATTCTTCTAAGGGCAAGTTGCAAGATAAGCCTACATGGGTTTGTCACTTTTGTGGTAAGTTTGGGCACATACGTCCAAACTGTTTCAAGTTACAAGCTGCTAAGCAAGCAAATAAACCAAAAGTACAAGTGCCTCAAGCACAAGATCCTATGGTACTTATTGGTGAATTGGTAAAGGCGTTAAACCTTTATTCCAATCTTGGAATTGCTCAGAATTCTAATGTGAATCATAACTCCAATGCTAGAGTTGCATCTAAAAGGTTTTGGATGCAAAAGACTCGACGTAATTGAGTCTGTCTGACATGGTCATTGTTCTTCATTGTTTCATCTCTTGTGACCATTTTTTTTTAGGATTTGCATTGAATAACATTCATGCATTTCTTTCTAGGTTGTTTTTTTTTAATTTATTTATTTATTTTTTAAAAAAAGGTAACAAGAATGGGTTTGGCAATATGTGTTTTTGTAGAATTTTTCATGAATTTGAAAACAAGGTTGGTCATTTTTTTTTACATAACATGTTTATGTACCTTGTTTAGCTTGGATGTACTTATTTCATTACACTTTACTAGTTTGAGCTTTGTAGTGCATGTTGTGTAGGAAGATGTTCATAGTTGTTGATCACATGATCTTGATCTTGAAGTCACATGTCTTTGATTGTCGGACTTGAACTTTTTGAGAAAGGCATAAATAACCATCTCACCACTGTTTATTAGCCAATCATGACCACCTTAGTGCATATCGTAAGATTTTGTGCTCGAGAAAGTGTAGCACATGCACAAAAAGAAAATAAGGTATAGCCTCGGTTAAAATGTTAAAATTGGTGTGTACATTATTGGGCTATAATAATTTCTCAATTCAAATAAAATTGGTGTGTACATTATCCAGGCTATTTTAATAAGTTTCCGATTAATTGAAATTGGTGTATATATTATGAGGCAAATCAAGAAACTTACATAGTTGTAAGCTTTTATTCTAGGAGATGTGTGAGCTATATGATGTAACTCTTTAAGGGTCCGTTCGGTTGGAGGAGTGGAAAAGTGAGAGGATGGAAAAGTGAGAGGATGGAAAATATTTAGTTTTTCCTCTTGTGTGTTCGGTTGGAGGAGTGGAAAAGTGGGAGGATGGAAAATTCTTGTGTTCGGTTGGAGAGAAAAAGAAAAGGATAGAAAATGTCATTTATATAAATTGACTATTATACCCTTATTATATAATATATAAGAAATATGTTTATTTCTAATCATTAAATAATATAAAATTTATCACATCATATATATAAATTTATATTATTATAATGTAAAAATTAGATTAGGTCACATTATAAAATAAAATAAAAAACAATGTTACTGTTAAGTAAGTTGAAAAGAATTAAAAAAAAAAAAAAAGAACGTTACTGAAAGTAACGTTGAACAGAGAAAAAAAAAAAAGAAAGAAAAAAAAAAAGAAACGTTACTAAAAGTAACGTTGAAGGAAAAAAAAAAAAAACATCAACAACATTACTGTAACGTTGAAAAGAATAAAATAAAAATAAAAATAATGTAACGTTGAACATCAACACAACAACATTAACAACATTACTGAAGTTGAACAGAAAAAAAAATAGCTACTGTAACGTTACTGAAAGTAACGTTAAACAGAAAAAAAAATGTTCAGGTAAGTTGAGAAAAAAGAAAAAAAGAAAAAAAAAGAGAAAGTTGAAAAAAAATAAGTAGAAAGAGGGTATATTAGTAAAATAGCTACTGTAGCACTTTTCCTCTCAAGTTTTCCTCCCAATTTGGGAGGAAAAAAATTGTTAAGACAGGAGAGAAAATTTTCTCTCCGGTTTTCCATCCTCCCTATTTTCCTTCCCCAAACGAACAGTGGAAAACAGTATTTTCCATCCTATTTTCCTTCCTCTATTTTCCATCCTCCCTATTTTCACTCCAAACGAACGGACCCTAAGTGATAGTCTCTTTCAAATTTATGTGATAAATTTTGTAGATTTTGTGATTGATTTCTATTTACATATCACCTCACATGTTTCTCAAGCTTTTGCTAGTTGCACACACTACACAAGTTACTCTTTGCTAAACCTTGTACATGTTACTGTGTGAGTATCTGGCCTGACCAACCAAGTTTGATAATTTCTTGAAAATTGATGCAAAACATGTTTTTTGTTTGAGAATTTTGGGAGAATTGAGTGGAGATCTTAATTTTGGAAAACTATGATCTAAACAAGTGTTTTTGAAAAGCATTTCATCTCATACTCATGCATTTTAATCATAAAATCAAATGCTTTGAGGAGTTTATGCACTGAAATTGCTTTGTTTTTCAAAAATTTGTTTTTTCTAGAATTTCAATCGATTGAAGCTATTTCTCAACCGATCGAAATAGCTTCGACTGATCGAAATTGCGATTAAATCCTTTGGTCAGCTTCTGTCTGTTTCAATCAATGCTCGATTGGTTATGGATCAATCAAAGCATTTTCGACCGATCGAATCTATTTTTCGATCGATCGAAAATCGGGCTGAGAGTTTTTAAAAAGAACTTTTCTTCACGTGTTCTTCACTTTTCAAAAACTTTTCAAACTCTTTTTTCTCTCTCACGAACCGGTCAAGGCTCCAACTCAGATTTTTGTCGTTTTCCTCCAAATTTTTTGCAAGGTTTTTCTCTCCCAAAGCCGGTAAGACCATTTTGCCCTTCCTTTTGCTTTTATTTCCATTCTTTCATGCATAAATTCATGCATTTGTTGGATATTTTCGGCATTTGTGGTTTTCGGAATTGCTGATGTTTTGGTTGTTTTCTTTCACAATAAATCATAATTTGATGTTTTGGTTGTTGATGTTTTTGTGGGGACACCATATACAAATGATACAAGTGGTTTAATTTGATTAATTTGAAGTGTTTATGGAAAATTGAAAATTCTAGGGTTTGAAAATTGCCGAATTTGGGGCTTTTGTTCAAATTGATATAAATTGATGAAATTGGCTTGTTAGATTGACTTATTTGATCATTATATCATGTTTTCTAACTGTTGTAGTGATCAATTTATAAATTTGTTGAGTTTTGTGAAATTGAGTTTTTCAAATTTGGGGATTTTTGTAAGAAAATTCTTGCTCAAGCCAATTTTGTGAATTTGGATCATATTTGAACTGTTTCATTGCATTAGATCATGCATCATTTGGATATTTTGTTCATGCATCATTTTTTTTTATTGTTGATTTTGGTGCTAATCTTACAGTCTGCCCTTGTTTTTCTTTTGCCTCTTTTCTTTCTGTGTCTCTCAATCTTGTCTGTAGAATCATGCCTAGGAAAACTAGAGCCCATAGGACTTCTTCCTCTTCACCATCTTTCGATAGTGATAGGTTCTTAAGTGAGAAGCATCAGGAGACATATGAGACCCTTAACCTTAGACGAAACATTTGGGATGAGCGTAGGGTTCTTTTAGATGAGGTTGATGTCGAGGTGAGGCGTAACTTTGAGCGTCGGGGTTGGTTGCCCTTGTTAGATATAGATCATCTGCCTCAGACTACCCTGATTAGAGAGTTCTACTCGAACTTCTTTATCCACGTCTATGATTCCAACACTTTGGTAAAGAGTTGGATATGAGGTGTAGAGTATCGCATTACCCCTTCGGTAGTGTCTGATGCTCTTGGGGTGCCTGTGGTTTCTCATCCTGTCTTTCCCTATGACGAGTCTCCTTCTCTTGATGACGTGATGTCATACATCACTAGGTCTTCTATCCAGTGGGGTTATAATCCTCGGATCACGTCTGCTGAGCTTTCTAAGCTACACTATCTGTTCTTTAGAATTGCTTGTCATTCCTTGTGGCCTATTTCCCATCTACACAATATCCCTATTGAGCGATGTGTGTTTCTATTCGCTCTTGTCACTAATGCTCCTATCAGTGTTCCTCATCTGTTTCTTCGTTCTTTGAACGAAGTGCATCGGAGCTGTTCTACTGCCCATGCTTTGTTTTTTCCTGTTTTTATACATAGGATTCTTCTTCATTTAGGTTTAGGTGATTTCCTTGCTTCTGAGCCTGTTCATATAGTTGCTCCCATTGGTGCCACCTTTCTTAGGCAAACGGCTGCTCAGCTTCGAGCTAGCTCTAAGCGTCCTAGGGTAGAGCCTTCCGGTGTCACTCCTCCTCCTTCTTCTGTA
This sequence comes from Lithocarpus polystachyus, assembly GCA_033629205.1. Classification (NCBI taxonomy): domain Eukaryota; kingdom Viridiplantae; phylum Streptophyta; class Magnoliopsida; order Fagales; family Fagaceae; genus Lithocarpus; species Lithocarpus polystachyus. The sequence continues at coordinate 79,769,423 of CM066164.1, forward strand.
GGTGCTCCTTCGGCAGAGATGTCTGTTGATTCGACTGCTGCTGCTGTTCCTCCACCTTCGTCTACGGATGATTCGGACATTCGTCGGATGTTGGACACTGTCATAACCGTTCAGGCGGCTCATGGTCAGCTTTTGGTGGATGTGCTTGAAGAGATTCGAGCATTGAGAGCAGATTTGGCGAGTCTTTGACGTTCTCCTCCGCCGCCTCCTTTTAATGATGAGTGAGTGCCTTTTGGCAATTCGTCACAAAAAGGGGGAGTACATTGTAGTGGAGTTTTTTGTCTTAGGGGGAGATTTTTTTGTTTCTTTTTGTGATTTTGTGGAGCTGTGGAACTTTTAGATTGTATCTAGGTGCTTCGTTGTATATTTACTTTTTTGGCTCATGATAGGGGGAAATATATTTGAGATACATCCTTTGTATATGTTTCTTGTTTCACTATGCTACATTGCTTATTGATTTATATTTATGATGTTATTTATGATATATATCTTTACTTTGTGTTATGTGAAATCAAGAAGTTCTTTTCTATGTTACTTGTATTTTCCACACATACGTTTATGTGTTTGTTAAGTGTTACAGGAATATACATGTTGATCCAGTTGTGTTGCTGTCTACTTTTGCAACTGATAGATAGTAGTTAGGTTGAATTTGTTTAGTAGGGCTATTGTTTTGTAATGGGCTGTTAATTTTGTAAACTTTAAGCATTTTGTTAAGTTTGTATTTTGTCATGGATTGCCAAAGGGAGAGTTTGTTAGGTTCTAAGAAATAGGACTAATGTATTAGAACTTCATTTTGTAATGTTGGTAAACCATGATTAAAACGGTTTTATTCTTGTTTAGACTTGCTCAAAGTATGAGGTTTTTATGTAAAGTTGGAATGGACTTACTGCAGAAGTTACTGTGCAGTTCTGCCTAGCTCGATCGATCAAGAATTAGACTCGATCGATCAAAAGTCGTGCAGATTGTTTTTTTCTACAGAATTTCCAACTCAGCCCTAGCCTATTTAATGTGTAAGGTTTTATGTTTTGCCCTAAGTATGAAAGGGAAAAAAACCCTAGCCACTTTTTTAGTGTTCTGAATATTATGTTTGTGAATCTTATTTGTGAGATCTAGAGGTGTTTACCTTCATATACACTTAGGGTTTCCAAACTCAAGATTGATGTCAAGAGCTTGGTAATCATTCAGTTGCAGAATCAAGAGCTTCAAGATATACAAGCAGGTGTGCTTGTGCTTTGCTGAGAATTCAAGGAAAGAAGTAGTCCGTGGACTCGGAGCTGTCACGTGGTCGTGGTAGTAAGTTTTCTACTCGAGGTAGCAATAGGATGTTAGTGGACTAAGTCGCTATTGTGTAAACTTCAATTCTTTCATAGTGAATTCGGTTTTACCTTGAGGATAGCTAGGTTAAATCCTCCCCAGGTTTTTTACCGGTTTGGTTTTCCTGGGTTATCATATCGTGTGTTCTTTATTTTCCGCACTTTTGCATGATATGATATATTTGTGTTAACCTAGAATTGCTTAATTTACCTAAGTTAATTACTTGGCTAAATATCTAGGTTAATCTGTTTGGGTTTAAGGGGTCTAAACTTCTTACAATTATAATTTTTGTTAAATCTTATCCCTTAATCAGGAGTTTTGTGGCTTAATGTTCTAATAAAATATTATTTATTTAATAATAATAATAATAATTAATAAATAAAATGTAGGTTGCAACTTGATGAAAATAAATCAATGAAAGCGTGGGATGAAATTTATGTAAGTTGCAACTTGAGAAAAATAAAAACAATGAAAATGTGGGATGAGATTTAAATTTAGAAAAAATTTAAAATAGACTTTTAGTTAGAGTAGAATTAAAATTCTAAAATTTAGATGATAAAATTTTATCTGAATTGAATTTTTGTATGTAAAATATTATCCCTTAGTTTAAGAAATAATCCCAACAAATAAAAATAATAATGTTAATCTAATTTTATTTCAACACAACACGTAAAAAATAAGGATTAAATAGATTAAATGAAGAATTTGGATAGTAATCAAATTAAGATTTTTATTAACTTAGAAATTATAGTAGAAGAAAAATTAAATATATTTTTTCTTAAAAGCTAAAAATTTTTTTAAAAAAATTCTGCAATTTGGGGAAGCCACTTAGCTCAACTACGGCTTTTAAACCCAACTTTTATTATATAGTATATGATATAGATTAATATACCACGTGCTAATAAAATACATAAACTTTCAATACTATTTATTATAACTAACTAGTATGTAGCCCGTGCGTAATAAATATATTATTAATCATGAGTTTATTCATGTTTAAAAGGCTCAGTTAAGTCTAAATTCATATTATTAACCAACAAATTTCATTAACAAAACTTAGCAGTGTGTGTATATATATATATATATATATATATATATATATTTGTTGATGAGAATGAGTGGTGGGGTAAGATAGAACAGATGAAAGGAGGAGGGGAAGAGGAGATGATAATTAATCACAATTTCAATCGAGCAAGCTAGCAAACCTTATATGATATGGCTTATCAACTGGGGCTTTACTTGTAAGTGCTTATAAATAATTGGCATAGGAGTGGTTTATGTGCATAGGTGAATTGTGAGTTGGGAGTATAGGAAATGCTGTTTGTATTGTCTATCTTCTAGCTTAGATGAGTATAGTTTGATTGAATTTGTATAATTTATTTGTGGGAGCTATGTGATGTGTCGTCAGCAGATGATTTACTTTTATTTTATTATATTGTGTGCTTCCACATGAGTATGGTTCACTCTCATCACAGCGACATAAAATATGCTTTGGACAAGAAAGATTGTGCTTTATTATTTAGCAGGTATTGTTTGGTAGATTAGATGTAGAAATGCGGGGATTTTTAGTTAGAAATGTGGGGATTTAGAAAGAGCTTACCAAACTAATACGAGGATTTAGCAGGTATTGTGCTTACCAAACACCACTTTATCTATTTTACCAACCCATTTTTAGAAAGAGCTTGTAACTTGTGAAAATGCACGGGATTTTTATTTAAAATTTTTTAATAATTTTTTTGTTGTATTTTTGTAGCATCTCAAAAGTATTTTTCTTTTTATATAACATCATCAAAAGTAAATCAAATCATACTTCATTATAGTAACATATATTAACACACTTTGAAAAGGGGGGAAAAAATTAAACTTACAAATGTGGAAAAACAAATAGTTTTCTTCATAACATCATAAAAATTTAGGTACATAGCTCAAAATAACATTTATAATCTTAAAATAAACCAAAAGTCAAATAGTTTAACCCCTTAAAAGTTTATGGGTCTAATTTTGTTTAAACACGTCTAATAAAAATCTCTAAACCGGAAAAAAAAAAAAAAAAAAAAAAACAACAACAACAACAACAATCATTTTTATGGTAAGCATTATTCCTTTGGACAATAGTATCATTAAAAGTACATAATCTACGCATGAATCTCCATTAATACACCAAAGAAACCATGCATAGATTATGTAGTCCTCTCCAGTAATCTTAAGAGTCACATTTATATAAAAAAATCTTCTAATTTCCTTTTAAGTTGTAAACTTATAGTTATTTCTTTTTGCAGATTATGCATGTGTGATCCTAACAAAAATTGGAGGTTTAGAGATTAATCTAGAGAGATCCTAGACCTTCCTACTTTTTGAAAGGTATAAGAAATAATGCATTGAAATATTGAAGGAAAAAAAGGGCACAATATTATAGTGAGTAAATAGACATTCCTCACTATGGTTAAAAAAGCATCACATGGTCCAAAATAACGCTGAGGCACCCTAGCCAATAATTTTCCTTCAAATTAAAGTTTTGACTATTTGCAATCCACACAACATAACCCAAAAAAAAAAAAAACAATTAAATAATAATAATCAAGCTGTATTTCTCTTCAATAACTACCTAAAATCTAAAAGACAGAACAGCAAGGAAACATCTTAAAGAAACAAACTTACCTTCTTCTTTTTTTCCAAACAGTTGCATAATTTTTTAGTGGTGCATTGGTAAGATCCAAGGCAAACTTCACATATGCCACAAAATCTTTTTCTCGTGATTTGGCTTAGTTACCCTTAGTTCCTACACATAAATCAAGTGCACTCAATTTGCATAGAGTAAGAAAATGTAAATATTCAGTATTCAAAATGGCACAATGGATTCTACATAGCCACCTTCCCTAATCATATCAAAATATGCCCAAAGGATCCAAAAGAGAAGACAAAGTACTCAAATTAGAAACTTTCACCCCTAACCATAACACTATTTGCCTTATAAACAACTTTTGCATGTCAATTCCCAATTATTAAGACTACGAATTTAGGAGCAAAGCAAATGAGGATGGCTATTTTTCAATTAACGATATACGTCTTAAGACAACAGCAGGTATTGTTTTATCAAATTTTATTGTTTCTCTTTCTCCTAATCTCCCATTAAATTATGCATTAAAATATGAACTTTGATAGTTTTAGTGACATGTAATGTAGTGTCAAAATTGATTAAGAAATTTAATTGATTTTAAAAAATTATGTGTCCTATTTTATTCAGGTCCAATTTCTTTGTCATATTTGTGCCCTTTAAGAACAAAGAATGGTTTTGGGAAATGTTTATAGATTTTATTTATCAGAACCTATATTTGTTCTACGTATTCGCTGAAAAATTTAAAACAAACACGTAGAAAAAACACAAAAATAACCAAGACAAAAGTTATTTAAAAAAGTGCTGAAAGTTATTCAAAACAGAGCAAATTTAATGAAATAGTGCAGTGCAGTGTAGACTTTTTATGAATCAGTGTAGTGTAGATTTTGTGAAACAATGTAGCAAAGATTTTAGTTGCAAAGAAAAACAGATTTTAGATGTGTAACAGTGCAGATTCTTTGTAGATGAATAGTGCAAAAAATAACATTTTGAAGAAGAAATCTTTTTAACAAATTGGATCCATAGACAAAATTTTATTCACTGAGAAATTTAAACAAACAAATAGAGACCAAACACAAAGATAAGCAAAACAGAACCTTCAAACTCACATTGCTCATTTTATAGAACTTGGCATATGAAACAAAAATCCCAAAGCCAAAGCTTATTAGTAAAATCACATACCAAATAAAATGGAGGTTATAATGTGGTTTTGGAGAAGGAGATGGGTAGAGAAAAGAAAGGATAGACTAACAGAACACAACATATTCAAGGCCTAGTGATACCCATTGAGAAGCTTCAAACAGGGCAAAAAAAAATCCTTTGAAAAACATTTCTTTTAAAGGTACAGATAATAGGTTATACAATATCAATTGATTTTTTTATATTCTAAATAAAATTTGATTTGTGGTAAATTATGATAAAATAAGCTTCAAGACCCCTTTATTTATAAACCACTTAAGTCAGAACGTAAATTCCCAAAGTCATAATCTATTCTTTCTAAAGATAAACCACACATAAAGACATTTAACGTTCTTTCAAACATTACCCTAACAAAAACATGTGAGAGAGACAGAGACAGAAAGGGGGTAATCATACAGAGACAAAGTGAGAAAACTGGTGAATCTATTGGACAAAATTCTGTTTTGATTAGCATATTTAAGCCAATGAATGTTTTAGAAACCAAAGAATGTTGAAGGCTGATAGCAAAGGGGTTTTGAAGAGACCATTGTTGATTTATTTAAGTTTTAATTTTCTTTAAGAATACTTTAGGAAATTTAGACCCCTTAAACCCAAACAAATTAACCTAGATATTTAGCCAAGTGATTAACTTAGGTAAATTAAGCAATTCTAGGCTAACACAAATATATCATATCATGCAACAATGCGGAAAATAAATAACACATGATATGATGACCTAGGAAACCAAACCGGTAAAAATCTGGGGAGGATTTAATCTAGCTATCCTCAAGGTAAAAAGGAATTCACTATGAAAGAATTGAAGTTTACACAATAGCGACTTAGACCACTAACATCCTATCGCTACCTCGAGTAAGAAACTTACTACCACGACCACGTGACAGCTCCGAGTTCACGAACTACTTCTTTCCTTGAATTCTCAGCAAAGCACAAGCACACCTGCTTGTATATCTTGAAGCTCTTGATTCTGCAACTGTGTGATCACCAAGCTCTTGACATCAATCTTGAGATTGGAAACCCTAAGTGTATGTGAAGGTAAACACCTCTTGATCTCACAAATAAGATTCACAAACATAATATTCAGAACACTAAAAACGTGGCTAGGGTTTTCCCTTTTATACTTAGGGCAAAACATAAAACCCTACACATTAAATGGGCTAGGGCTGAGTTGAAAATTCTGCAGAAAAAAACATTCTGCACGACTTTCGATCGGTCGAGTCTAACTCTCGAACGATCGAGCCAGGCAGAAATGCACAGTAAATTCTGCAATAACTCGATTCTAACTTTACATAAAAACCTCATACTTTGAGCAAGTCTAAACAAGACTAAAACCCGTTTTGATCATGGTTTGCCAACATTACAAAATGAAGTTCTAAGACATTAGTTCCTAATTCTTAGAACCTAACAAATACCTTACAAATTGGCTCCATGACTAACTCTTCTCCCTTGCTTGGTTGAGTAACTATTCTTGTTGAAAGAAACTGATACAAAGGGAAAAATACAGAGGCATTTACAATTTAATGAAAACAGGTTGAACAGCCAAAATTAATGATATAAACTCTGCAACATTTTCTAATATTGCAAAGCAATAAACCAAAAAAATAAACCAAAGAAAACTTAATTTTGCAGAGAACTATCCCAGATACATCAATTGGAAAAATGTAATCCAATGGTTGAATCCAATGATACTAATATTGAGATAGAAAAGAGAAAAAGTCCATTGGAGAAACAACGGAATCAACCTAATGGAAGTCATAGGATAGAGAATGAGAAGAATGATAGTTAGAACATCCTAACCTATCAATTTTATCTAGCAATGTTTCTTGAAAACACCTGGTGAACATCATAAATCTATCTAACAGAGGTAATTCAAACAACAAATACATAATGGATAGAATCTATTACAAAGTATAAGATAAACGAAAGAGAAATTAGTCTTTCATAAACAATGCTGACCCAATCTCCAAGTATGTTTGATCATATCTAAAACAAAATAATAAAGTACCAATATACCTCATTGTCATAGCCAATCTTTCTTTAAAAGACTGATTTTCAATTGGTAATCTTATCACTTCTATGATACCAATTCTATTAAATGCTCTTCAATTGGCATATCTCATCCATATATGTTAAGTAACAAATATTGATTTCGGAGTTTAATCAAACAATTGGAATCAAAGAGAGACTATATACCAATCATGAATAGCTACCACATTGAATTCAAGCCCACAATCCCATTGATTAAATAGTACAAAAAAATAATATTTTTTGGTCAAAGTAATTTCTCTTTCATGAACAACTTTTGTTGTATTTTTTTGGAACATAGCTTTTTATTTATAACAAAAACATATAAACATTGTAAATACCAAGACAAAGAAGAATGTACAATACAGGGAAAATGTGAAGTTACAGGCTATAGATTAAATTAGACAGATATTACAATTTTACAGGTCAGTTCAATCCAAATACTTGAGGAAAAAAAAACTAAAATATGGAAAATAATTATACAACAAAAAAGGGCATGAGTAACAATAAAGAGAACCCAATTGGATAGTAAAGCAAAAAACCAATCCTTGATATGCAAACAACACTGGTTACAAAACATATAACATGGAAAAATAAATAAATAAATAAATAAATGCAACTTATGCACAGGTTAGTGCTTTTTAATTAACTTTCGTATTTATTTGTTTCTAATTTCAGTACAAATGAAAGTCAATTACAAAGTCATCAAAGGATAAATATAATTAACAAATTAGTAAATAACAGAATACTGGAATTGTTCTTCCATGAAATCTAAAGACCAAAACCAACAAACACCAAAAAAGAATAAATGCTATAGACCACAAACCAAATATAAAACCTGATTTGAAATTGAAATTAATGATTACATAATCATCACTAATAGAAAACTCAAATCCTTCAAAACCAACACAATGTAATCATTGAGCTACACTGAATAGTAAAATTGCACAAAAACAAATAAGCCAAATTGATTGCAAAGCAGAGCAAACATAAAAATAAAGATCCATGGACTAATAAAAAAGATTAATGTGTTCATAAGATTTTAGTTTTTCAAGTTTAACACTTTTACTACTGCTTTGGTATCAGTTTAGTAAAACTGCCATTATTTTCGATTGCTCAAAAAATAAATCATAGCAGTTTTAAATTGCAGCAGAGAAAAATGAAAGAAATACTGCAAAAAAAGCCTGAGAAAAAAATGAACATATGGGTTGAATTGTCAACAACACACCATTAATCAAATCTATGTCATTTATTTCTATGTTTCTATTTCAAAGAAGGTAGTAAATAAACGAAGAAAACAATAATTTCAATTTGGAAAAGATTATAATGTTACTAAAATAGGAAAACAAATATTATAATCTGAGACCAAATCATTCAAAGAGAGAGAATAAACAACTGGATTTTAATTCAAATTTGAATAAGAAAAAGTACCACTAAGGAGTTCCAGAGAAATTAGTGCATACCTTTTGAATACACTGGGTTTTAATATGTAATAACACCAATCAATCAGCAACAACCAAGAAAGAAAGAATACCACCATTTAATCTCGTGAAAAGAAAAAGAAAACACAGACACACACTCTTGTTTAGAGAATGACCAACCTGGCATCAATACATGATCTAGAAAAAATGATAATTGAAATCTCATAAGCTATAACTAATGCAGATTTGAAATAAGTAGAAGGGAAAATTGGCTAAAAAAATCAATATGTAAAGAAAAAAGCTGGCTAACATGCAAATCAGAGCCAATTGAAACACAAATACAATAAATTGACAAAATCTAATACGAAGTATGAGATAAGTAGAAGGGAAATCAGACTATCCTAACCTATCAGTTTGTTCCAACAACATTTCTTACAAAAATGCCTGGTGAACATTATAAATCAATCTAAACAGGACATTCAACATGTCACTTTTGATATATAACTTAAGTATTAAGCATATGTCAAAGCATAAAAAGGAATCTTCCACTCAAGCCTAAGGTATTTAGTAATTTAAGATGCTCAATAAAAACTCACACACCGTGACTGTTGGGTCAATTGGTATCTCTTGATGTCCCTAACTTACACGTTTAGGATTTGCACCTCCTCTCCTCCTCTCTTAGCTTAATGTAGAAAAGGAAAAAAAAAGTTCAAACCTCACATGGAAAAAAAATAATCCAATCTCTCTCTATTAGTTAATGAACCACCAACCTCTCCTTCAATTTCACATACACTGTCTGTAAAAGACACTAACAAAAACTTCGTAGACACAAAGAAACTGTTTGGGTTTAATTAATATCAGATCAGAAAAAAAAAAGGGGGAAAGATTTGCTCTGATTTAATCAAATAAAATATATGGCACTTGCGATTTGAAAATAAAACAGTAAAAGAGAGACCAGAGAAAAGAGTTTGAAGTAATCATTGTAAAAAATAGTGCCTAAAATTCTGTTGCAAAGTGTATAACATACATTAGTTATACACTCTATTTATTTGTTATTTTAAAATGCAGTAATTAGCCCAAAAAATCCCATAATCCCACTTACAAAGAACTTATAATTACTATACTCTTTAAAGCATCCATGTTGAAATCTGTTTATAATCCCTAATGTATAATACAATAGACCAAAGAAAAAAAACATTTTATACCTTGTACAGAAGAGAAAGTGTATAATACAATAGTCAAATTTTGGCCGAATGGCTTTCACAAATGGTTTAATTATTCATAGCCCGTTGACCTCATGTAAACATTCCCGATAGAATTCCATTCAAGCAAACTATAATAAACTGTAAAATGGGTTTATATTTCAATAATCTTCTCAATGTTCCCCTTAAATTAAGAGGTTGGTCAAATTTTCCAAGAATCACCATATCTAGAGGTCAGTCTGATTTATATATAGTCATTATTATATATGTCCTTTGGAGATGGCCTCTCGTGATTTTAGGGTTCTGCCATTCTTGTCCATGCCGTAAGAGTTAATATTGACAACAAAGAAACTAAAGAAAGAGAATAAACATCCGAATTTCAATTCAAATTCAAACACAGAGAAGTGATGCATACCTTTCGTCGGTCTGTGTTTAGTTCCAATTATATTGGTCTCGGAGTAGTGTCGATCCTCAATCTCAATCCCTATTGCTTATGGCCTGTATCTATCTCTCTCTATTTCTATCTCTCCATTTCTCTATATTCACCTCTCTCTATTACCGGTGCCAGATAAGAGAAAAACCCAGAAAATTTGCAGCAACCACTGGTTCAATATTTCAAGATAGTTAACAAACTTTAACAACAAAAATTATTCAATAATCCTAACCAGGTAAATATCATAAAATTAGTATTTTAAAAAATTATCTCATTGGACCCATTATAATAGCTTGACATATCAATGGCCAAAAATGTCATTCAGATGCAATTAATAAAATATCAAACAAACATAAACACACAAATAATAATAATAATAATAATAATAATAATAATAATAATAATAATAATAATAATAATAATAATAATAATAATGGTGAACAAACAAACAAACAAACAAACAAAAACAGAAACAAAATTTCTTCTTCTTTTTTTAATTTTCCAAATAGTATTAGCCATGAAACTAAATCATGGTTTGAGAGCTATTACAATATTAAAAAAATTTATTTAAAAAAACTCTTAAAAATTGCCAATCTAAGAACCACACACAGAGGCAATAGTTTGATAGAGCCATCTGTAAATGGGTTAGGGGAAATGATGGGGAGACTAAGAAAATAAGGAGAAAGAACTGTGTGAAGAAGAAGAAGGTCATGGGAGTGCATTGGAAAGAGAGAGAGTTTGATTGGGTGGTTCTATTATCCAAAAGAAAAACCAAATCTTACACAGATATCTGATATAAAAACCATTCTATTCCAAATTCCTTACTCAAAACTAAATCTAAGGCAAAACCTAAATGCAATCCAATACATTCCAATCCAATCCAATCCAATACAATCAAAATACCAAGACCTAAATCATATTTAAACCCAAATTTAAAGAATCAAAAAACAAAGACTAACCGATGGAGGATACGAATCTGATGATCTTTTATAATGAAGAACCCTAATTTTTTGTCTGCCATTTACAGAGAGAGAAAGAGTTGTCAAGGATTTTAGAAAGAACCCACCTTGTGGCGCAAGGTTTTCTTTTTTCTCCTTCCCTTTCTCTGTATCGCAATGTCGCTAGGGTTTTCTAGTTGAAACTCTTGTTTATTTTATTTTAACCGGAAGAATGTTTTATTCAGCCAAAGCCAAAAAAAAAAAAAAAAAAAAGCACATCGTTAATTGACTCTAATTTCATATTGAAATTGGTGTACATGTGGCACACAATTAGAGTTCTAATTTGGAATTGCAATTTCACATTCTCTCTGCTTCACCTATTATTATATATATATATATAGATAATAAAGTCATAGTTCTTCATTATTTTTTTTTTCATCAACCATATTTAAAAGGAAATAAAAAAAATTATAATTAAATCCTATATATGTTTTTTTATACTGAATTGCTTGATTGACTAATTCAATAATTTATTAAATCTGGTAGTAATCCGACCTAGCTAGGGGTTTAAACAGTAATTTTCAATTTCAAATTATAATGTCCATTATATGATTCAGTAAGCATTTAATTATCCTTATTCTCATAGTAAAGACTACTAAATAGTGAATACATTGGATATGCATGGGTGTCTCACACCTTCACACATTCTAACTTAATCCCTAAACTTGTCTTTGTTAAATGCAACTGTTGCTTCTTCTTATTCATGGAGTTATTTTAAAAAAAAAAAATTTATTTCTTATTTTTTTTACATTAAAAAATATATAATAAGTGGGGACATTGCAGTGATTACATTGGCAACTCCAATGTAATTACCAAATCCAAACAAAAATCTTTTTCACCAAACTCTCTATATAAAAATAAAAACCTAATAGGGTATAGGGACATCATGTCTGTCCAGGTATCCACAAATTGGCAATTCTACTGAGATCAATCCAAACAAAAATTTGTTTTCAAATTCTCATTAAAAATAAACGAAATTAAATTAAATAGAAAACTTGTAGCTGTCACGTGGCGTTGTCCACATAATGATACAAGGAATATGCAATAAGAATGACAGAGCACCCTTAACTCATGAATCATGATATTTGTATTTTATATGACTATAAAAAGTTTTTTTTTTTTTTTTTTTTTTTTTTTTTTTGGTGATAGTTCTCTCTCAAAAACAAAAATTTTCTTTATGGTCGATTGTAAGAATTGCGTATGAAGTAGTTGATAATATAGTTACACTTTTTTCTCTTAAGAAAATTTATAACCAAAAGAATACTATATTGTGAGATATTGGGGGAAACCAAAATTCTAATTGTAGTGTTTCTTTCTTTTACATCTTGCTCGGATAGTTTTGATTAGACATGGAAAAATTGAACTTTGAAAGCACTAGTAGCAGTTGTACACTTGAAGAAATTGAAGATGAGTTAAGTCTAGTCCCAACGGTAAAGAAGAAACAGGGCAAGTCAGACGGTGTCGTTTCAGATAAATAGAACGCAATCATTTTGCTATGTTTAACTTAAGTGTTAGCATTGTGCACGTGTAATAGGCAGTTAGAGTAGATTGGGTTTGTAACTGTGTTTTAGTGATTGTGTATATATATTAGAGAATGCTCATCTGCATTAAGTGTTGAATTGATTCTTGATGCAATACAATTCTGTTAAGAGATTTTCCCTTTCTCTCTCTCTTTTCTGTTACACTCTGTGGTGTGTGTTTCATAGCTTTCTCTGTGTTGTTACATGGTATCAGAGCTTTGACCATTATCAATGGCTTCCACATCTTCATCTTCTACTTCTAGTTCAACCCTTGCTATGACCAATACAGCTTTACCTATAAATACTTCATTGCTTCTTTTATCCAATATGTCTTCAATGGTGACTGTCAAGCTTGACTTTGGCAATTACATTGTTTGGAAGCATCAGATTGAGATAATTCTTGAAACTTACTCAATGATTGACATTCGTGATGATTCAATTGCTGCCCCAGATCGTTTTCGAAGGATTCTTCTGGTAATCTCACTACTGAGATTAACCCTATCTTCATTTCTTGGAAGAATCGTGAACAAGCAATGTTCACTTTTATCAATTCTACTTTGTCTCCTTCTATTCTTGCTCTAACTGTTGACCAAAAATCTACTACGGAAGTATGGAAGGTGTTAAAAAAAGATTTGCCTCGGTGTCAAGGTCTCATGTTATGAGTCTTCGTAATGAACTGAGTGCAGTGAAGAAAGGTATTGATACAATTGATGGTTATTTCCAAAAGATTAAGCAGATTCAAGATAAATTGGTTGTTGTTTCTGTTTTCTTCAATGATGAAGAGCTTCTTCATATTGCTCTTGATGGTTTGCCTACAAAGTATGATTCTTTTAGTTCTGGAATTAGGACTCGTAGTGATGTTTTGTCTATTGAAGAGTTGAATACTCTACTTAATGCAGAGGAGAGAGTGATCAAGAAAAGGTCTAATAATATTCTTTCTGCTTCAATGGCTATGAATGTGAACTTTCAGTCTCAAAATCATGTTTTTTCTAATCAAAGAGGTAGAGAAGGTAGATATTCTAATCAAAGAGGAAGAGGTGGAAAAGGCAATTACAATAATCATAATAGTTTCAACAACAACAATGGAGGATTTGATAATTCTAGGTATAATACGAATCCAAGGCAATCTTTTTAGCCATGTTAGGTTCTAAGAATTAGGAACTAATGTATTAGAACTTCAATTTGTAATGTTGGCAAACCATGATCAAAACATTCTTTAAGTTGTGTGTTAGACTTGCTCAAAGTATGGCTCTTCATGTAAAGTTGGAATCGAGTTTTATGCAGAATTCACTGTGCACTTTTTACCTGACTCGATCGATCAAAAATTAGACTCGATCGATCGAAAGTCGTGCAGATTGTTTTTCTGTAGAATTTTCCAACTCAGCCCTAGTCCATTTAATGTATAGGGTTTTATGTTTTGCCCTAAGTATATAAGGGAAAACCCTAGCCACGTTTTTAGAGTTCTGTTTTGCTGTGCTTGTGAATCTCATTGTGAGATCTAGAGGTGTTTGCCTTCACATACACTTAGGGTTTACAAACTCAAGACTTATGTTTAGAGCTTGGTAAATCATACAGTTGTAGAATCAAAGATCTTCAAGAAATACAAGCAGGTGCGCTTGTGGATTGCTGAAGAATTCAAGAAAGAAGGAGTCCGTGGATCTCGGAGCTATCATGGGGTCGTGGTAGTAAGTTTCCTACACTTGGGTAGCAATAGGATGTTAGTGGTCTAAGTCTTATTGTGTAAACTTCAATTCTTTCATAGTGAATTCAGTTTTACCTTGAGGATAGCTAGGTTAAATCCTCCCCAGGTTTTTTACCGGTTTGGTTTTCCTGGGTCATCAGATCTTTGTGTTCTTTATTTTCCGCTGCTATATTATTTTTGATATATTTGTGTTAACCTAGTTTTGTTTAAATTACCTAAGTTAATCACTTGGCTAATTCTCTAGGTTAATCTGTTGGGTTTAAGGGGTCTAAACGAACTTACAAGTGGTATCAGAGCGAGTAGCTTTTGTTTTTGATCCTTTGATCTTTTAGCTGATCCTTGACCCCTGTTGTCATGGAACACGGACACTCTCTTGTTGTTCCACCTCACTTTGATGGAAACAATTATGCTTATTGGAAAGTAAGGATGAAAGCATTCCTGAAATCCATTGATGAGAGAGTTTGGAATTCCCTTGAGTACGGATGGGAGAAGCCCACTACTCCTGTGAGTGAGTGGCAAACTTCTCAAAAGGAGGCAGCCGCTTTCAATAGCAAAGCTATGAATGTTATTTTTAATGTTGTTTCCATGAAGGAATTTAAGAGAATCTCTAATGTTGAGGTTGCTCATACTGCTTGGAAAATCCTCCAGACTGTGCATGAAGGCACAAAGGCAGTTAAAATAAATAAATTGCAGCAATTAACCTCTAGATTTGAAAGCATTAGAATGAATGATGATGAATCTTTTGATGAGTTCTATGCTAAACTGAATGACATTGTTAATTCTGCATATAATTTGGGTGAAATCTATGATCAACCTAAAATTGTTAGGAAGATTCTTAGATCTTTAACTGAGGATTTTAGACCCAAAGTGACTGCCATCACTGAGAGCGAGGATGTGGACTTCATCCCCGTTGATGAACTTGTAGGATCTCTTCAGTCCTATGAGTTAGACCTCCCTAAGACTAACAAATCCAAATCAATGGCTCTTAAGTCTGTTGATGATGTTGAGGATGGTGGATTTGATGATGAACTCTCTGCTACAGAGATTGCCTATCTTGCTAAGAACTTTAGAAATTTTCTTAGGAATAATAACAGAAGGGCAATGTCAGTTCGTTTAGAGCCCTGTAAACCTAGATTGTTTAACCTAATTAATTAACCAAGTAAATACTTAGGTTTATTATTCAGATCTAGGTTAAAACAATAACAATCATATCAAGTAAAGCAGCGGAAAAATAAAGAACACAACGATATGATGACCCAGGAAAACCAAACCGGTAAAAAACCTGAGGAGGATTTAACCTAGCTATCCTCAAGGTAAACTGAATCCACTATGAAAGAATCGAAGTTTACACAATAGACTTAGACCACTAACATCTTATTGCTACCCAAGTGTAAGAAACTTACTACCATGACCCCATGATAGCTCCGAGATCCATGGACTCCTTCTTTCCGGAATTCTTCAGCAAATCCACAAGCGCACCTGCTTGTATATCTTTGTATTCTCTTGATTCTGCAACTGTAATGATCTACACAACTCTTGACATAAATCTCAAGTTTGTAAACCCTAAGTGTATGTGAAGGTAAACACCTCTAGATCTCACAGAGAGATTCACAAACACAGCAAAAACAGAACACTAAAAACGTGGCTAGGGTTTTCCCTTTTATACTTAGGGCAAAACATAAAACCCTATACATTAAAACGGGCTTGGGCTGAGTTGGAATTTTCTGCAGAAAAACGTTCTGCACGATTTTCGATCGATCGAGTCTAATTTTCGATCGATCGAGTCATACAGAAAGTGAACAGTACTTCTGCATAAAAACTCGATTCCAACTTTACAATAAGACCCATACTTTGAGCAAGTCTAACACACGACTAAACATTGTTTTGATCATGGTTTGCCAACATACAAATTGAAGTTCTAAATACATTAGTTCCTAATCTTTAGAACCTAACAAACTCCCCCTTTGGCAATCCGTGACAAAACACAGACTTAACAAAAAGCTCAAAGTTACAAATTGAAATAGCCCATTACAATAAAAATAGCCACTTAACAATTCAACCTAAACTACTATCTAATAGTTGCAAGGTAGACAGCAGCTCGACTGAAAACAACCTGTATATTCCTGTAACACTTAACAAACACATAAACGCATGTGTGGAAAAAAACAGGAAATACATAAATAAAAAATTTCTTGATTTCACATGACACAAAATAAAGACATATATCATGAATAACATCATCAATATAAATCAATAAGCAGAGTAGTAGCATAGTGAAATAAGAAACATATACATACAAATGTATCTCAACAAAATAAATCTCCTAAACAAGAGCTAAAAATGAGAATACACAGTGAAGCATCTAGATACAATCTAATAACTCCACAAGCTCTGCAGTATCACTACCAAGTAAACAAAAACTCCCCCTAAAATGTAAATCTCCACAAAAAAAATCTCCTAGATACAATGAACTATGTACTCCCCCTTTTTGTGACGAATTGCCAAAGGGCACTCACTCATCACCAAAAGGTGGTGGAGGAGATCGACGAGAGCACGCCAAATCCGCTCGTAACGCACGTAGCTCATCCAGGATGTCCACCAAAAGCTGACCATGAGCCGCCTGAACGGTCACGACAGTATCTAGAGTCCGACGAAGGTCAGAAACCTCATCAAACGGTGGAGGAACATCAGCAGCAGCAGCAGCAACAGCAGGATCAGAAGAAGTCCCAGCTGCATGAGTATCTGTAGAAGAAGAAGGGGGTGGAGTGACATCGGAAGGCTCTACCCTAGAACGCTTAGAGCTAGCTCGAAGTTGAGCAGCCCTTTGCCTCAAAAAGGTAGCACCAATAGGAGCGACAACATGTACAGGCTCAGAAGCAGGAAACTCATCAAAACCAAGAAAAAGTAGAATCCTATGAATAAAAACAAGAAAAACAAAGCATGAGTCGTAGAACTAGACCGATGAACCTCGTTCAAAGAACGAAGGAACAGATGCGGAAAACTGATAGGAGCATCAGTGACCAAGGCATAAAAAAATACACACCTCTCAAGAGGAATGGTGTGGACATGCGAAATAGGCCACAAAGAATGACACGCTATCCTAAAGAAAAGATAGTGCAGCTCAGACAGCTCAGCAGAAGTGATCCGAGGATCAGAACCCCACTGGATAGAAGACCCAGTGATGTATGACAAGACGTCATCAAGGGGTGGAGACTCCTCGTAAGGAAAAACGGGATGGTCCACAATGGGCACCCCAAGAGCATCAGACACTACCGAAGGGGTAATGCGATACTCCACACCACGTAACCACACCTTTACCAAGGTGTCGTTATCATAGACATGAATAGAGAGGTTCGAATAGAACTCTCTAATCAAGGTGGCAGGACGAGGAGAATGCTCATACTCGAGCTTAGGTAATCAACCCCGACGTGAAAAGTTATGACGCACCTCAGGATCCAACTCATCTAAGATAACCCTACGCTCAGCCCAAATCTGATGCCTAAGGTTCAGAGTCTCATAGGTGACTTGGTTTGACTCACTAGGGAACCGCTTAGTGTCAAAAGAAGGAGAAGAATCAGAAGTCCTATGGGCTCTAGTTTTCCTAGGCATAGTGCTAAGGAAAAGATAGACACAGAAAGAAAAGAGCAAAAACAATACCAAGGGCAGACTGCAAGTTAGCACAGCAAAAAAATAGAATATATCAATTCTATATGATGCATGGGCATGAACATAACATGATGCATGTACTAATGCAGTGACATGTTCAATTGTGATCCAAATTAATAAAATTGGCTTGAGCAAGCAATATTTATCAAAAATACCCAATTTGAAAACCTAATTTTTCAAAACACAACAAATTGATAAATTGATCAAGACAACAGTTAATTAACACAATATAATGATCAAATTTACCAAACCAACAACCCAATTTCATCAATTTTAATCAAATTGAACAAAACCCCAATTTGCTCAATTTCAAGCCCTAGAATTTCAAATTTCCTTCAAACCACCAAAATAATCCAATTAAACCACATGTAGAGCTTAGGTAAGGTGTCCCCACAAAAACCCATAAAGAATTTGAGAAAGAAACATTCAAAAACAATCCCAAAAATAAAAAACTCCTAAATGCCGAAAATACCCAAAGATATATGAAAATAATGCATGAAATCAGAAAATAAATGCAAAGAAAAGGGTATATAGGTCTTACCAGCTGTGGGAGAGAGAGATTGTAGCAAAAGATTTGGAAGAAAGCGACAAAATCTCCAAAAAAAATGCTGACCGGTTGGTAGGAAGACAAAAGAGTTCGAAAAAGTTTTTGAAAAGTGAAAAATCACGTGGAAAAGAACCTTTTTAAAAACTGTCATCCCGAGTTTCGATTGATCGAAAATTACATTCGATCGATCGAAATTACCTTCGATTGATCCAAAACAAGCTTGGATCGATCGAGCCAACCAGAGAGTTTTCTGAGCATTTTAAAACATTTTCGATCGGTCGAAAATCAATTTCGATCGATCGAAATTCTGGAAAAATCATAATTTTGAAAAACCAAACATTTTAGATAAAAAAAAAAAACTCCTCAAAGCAGCAGATTTTAAAAATCAAATGCATGAGTATGAGATGAGATGTTTTCCAAAAACACATATATTCAACCCAGATTTCTCAAAGCATAATTTTCTCTCAATATACCAAAAAAAAAACAAACAAGAAAACATGTTTTGTATCAATTTCTAGAAATTCTCAAACTTGGTTGGTCAGGCCAAAAACACACACAATATCATGTACACAATTCTAGCAAAGAATAGCTTGTGTAGTGTGTGCAACTAGCAAAAGCTTGAGAAACATGTGATGTGATATACACATAGAGATTAATCACAATTTCTACAAAATCCATCACATGAATTTGAAAGAGACTATTACTCAAAGAGTTACATCCTATAACTCCCACATCTCCTAGAATAAAAGCTTGCAATCATGTAAGTTTCTTGATTTGCCTCATTATTCAATTTAATTGATTAGATACTTAATAAAAGCCGGGATAATGTACACATCAATTTTATTTGAATTTATGAGATTATTATAGCCCAATAATGTACACACCAATTTTAATAGAGGCTACACCTTATGTTCTTTTTGTGCATGTGCTACACTTTCTCGAGCACAAAATCTTACGATATGCACTAAGGTGTTCATGATTGGCTAATAAACAGTGGTGAGATGGTTATTTATGCCTTTCTCAATAAGACCAAGTCCGACAATCAAAGACATAAGACTTCAAGATCAAGATCATGTGATCAACAACTATAGCATCTTCCCACACAACATGCACACCAAGACTTTAGCTAGTAAAGTGCAATAGAAATAAGTGCATCAAAGCTAAACAAGGTACATACTTATGACATGTAATTTTGATTGACCAACCTTGTTTTCAAATTCAAAGAAAAATAGCAAAACACAATTTGCAAAAAAATTTTTTTTTTTTTTTTATTAAACAAAAAAAACTTAGAATGAAATGCATGAATGTAATGCAATGCAAATCCTAGAAACAAAGGTCACAAAAGATTAAGCAATGAAGCACAAGGACCATGTCAGACAGACTCAATTAGATTGAGCCTTTTGCATCCAAGACTTCTTAGATGCAACTTTTGCATTGGAGTTATGATTCACATTTGAATTCTGAGCAACTCCAGGATTGGAATAAAGGTTTAACGCTTTTACCAATTCACCAATAAGTACCATAGGATCATGTGCTTGAGGCACAGGTACTTTAGTTTTATTTGCTCGCTTCGCAGCTTGCAACTTAAAACAATTTGGACGTATGTGTCCAGGTTTTCCACAAAAATGACAAACCCATGCAGGCTTATCATGCAATTTGCCCTTAGTAGAAGTTGAAGCTCTAGAATGAGAAGCATGAAGATCAACCCTAATCTTTCTAGGTGGAGGAACATTAACAGGTTTGACAGGTTCACTCACCACAGGTTTGACAATCTCACTCTTAGGAGGTTCAGAAGAAGGAACAAATTTAGTGGAAGAAGGTTCAAGCACAGAAATACTTTCCTCATAACCTAAACCAGTTTTATCAGAAGGAGACTTTTGAATACTCAGCATGTGATCAAGTTTGGAGCTTGCAGACCAACTAGTTTGTTCTCTAGCAACAGATAAATCAAGTTCCAAACATTTAACTTTATCAAGTAAGAGCATGTTCTCAGTTTTCACATTATTCAAAAGCTCATTTGCATCAAACAATTTAACAAGTAAATTTTTCTTTTCAAGTTCCAAAGATGCAATTTTCTTTAAGCCTAACTCAACATTCATGGCATCCTTTGCAGCAACTTTGCAAAGTTTATTGTAGGCTTCCTGTAAATCTGCATCCTCAGAGAGTTCCCCATCAGAAGGGTTCTCTTCAACAGATATGCTTTCATTGACCATAGTGGTAGCAGTGAAAGCAATGAAGTTTCCATCCTCATCACTAGCGGATTCATTATCGAAAACTTCGTCATCACTAAGGGTTACAGCCATAGCCTTACCCTTAGACCTCAAATAAGTAGGACATTCAGACTTTAATTGACCATACCCTTGACAACCATAACATTGTTGTCCCAAAGAATTATTAGAAGATTGACCTACTTTCTCCTTAGGTTTTTCAATGTCATTAACCTTAGTGGGTTCATTCTTCCTAAAATTTCTAGGTTCAACAGTGTTCTTGCCTCTTGCCCTTCTGTTATTATTCCTCAGAAAGTTTCTAAAGTTCTTGGCAAGATAGGCAATCTCTGTAACAGAGAGTTCATCATCAAATCCACCATCATCAACATTATCAACAGACTTAAGAGCCATTGATTTGGATTTGTTAGTCTTGGGGAGGTCTAACTCATAGGACTGAAGAGATCCTACAAGTTCATCCACAGGGATGGAGTCTACATCCTTACTCTCAGTGATGGCAGTCACTTTGGGTCTAAAATCCTCAGTCAAAGATCTAAGAATCTTTCTAACAATTTTAGGTTGATCATAGATTTCACCCAAATTATAAGCAGAATTAACAATATCATTCAATTTAGCATAGAATTCATCAAAAGATTCATCATCATTCATTCTAATGCTTTCAAATCTAGAAGTTAATTGCTGCAACTTATTAATTTTAACTTCCTTCATGCCTTCATGCACAGTCTGGAGGATTTTCCAAGCAGTATGAGCAACCTCAACATTAGAGATTCTCTTAAATTCCTCCATGGAAACAGCATTAAAAATAACATTCATAACTTTGCTATTAAAAGCGGCTGCCTCCTTTTGAGAAGTTTGCCACTCACTCACAGGAGTAGTGGGCTTCTCCCATCCGTATTCAACGGAATTCCAAACTCTCTCATCTATGGATTTCAGGAAAGCTTTCATCCTTACTTTCCAATAAGCATAGTTGTTTCCATCAAAGTGAGGTGGAACAACAAGAGAGTGTCCGTGTTCCATGACAACAGGGGTCAAGGATCAGCTAAAAAGATCAAAGGATCAAACACAAAAGCTACCCGCTCTGATACCACTTGTCAGTTCGTTTAGACCCCTGTAAACCTAGATTGTTTAACCTAATTAACTAACCAAGTAAATACTTAGGTTTATTATTCAGATCTAGGTTAAAACAATAACAATCATATCAAGTAAAGCAGCGGAAAAATAAAGAACACAACGATATGATGACCCAGGAAAACCAAACCGGTAAAAAACCTGGGGAGGATTTAACCTAGCTATCCTCAAGGTAAACTGAATCCACTATGAAAGAATCGAAGTTTACACAATAGACTTAGACCACTAACATCTTATTGCTACCCAAGTGTAAGAAACTTACTACCATGACCCCATGATAGCTCCGAGATCCACGGACTCCTTCTTTCCGGAATTCTTCAGCAAATCCACAAGCGCACCTGCTTGTATATCTTTGTGTTCTCTTGATTCTGCAACTGTAATGATCTACACAACTCTTGACATAAATCTCAAGTTTGTAAACCCTAAGTGTATGTGAAGGTAAACACCTCTAGATCTCACAGAGAGATTCACAAACACAGCAAAAACAGAACACTAAAAACGTGGCTAGGGTTTTCCCTTTCATACTTAGGGCAAAACATAAAACCCTATACATTAAAACGGGCTTGGGCTGAGTTGGAATTTTCTGCAGAAAAACGTTCTGCACGATTTTCGATCGATCGAGTCTAATTTTCGATCGATCGAGTCATACAGAAAGTGAACAGTACTTCTGCATAAAAACTCGATTCCAACTTTACAATAAGACCCATACTTTGAGCAAGTCTAACACACGACTAAACATAGTTTTGATCATGGTTTGCCAACATACAAATTGAAGTTCTAAATACATTAGTTCCTAATCTTTAGAACCTAACAGGCAAGAGGCAAGAACACTGCTGAACCTAGAAATTTTAGGAGGAATGATCCCACTAAGGTTAATAACATTGAAAAACCTAAAGAGAAAGTAGGTCAACCTTCTAATAATTCTTTGGGACAATAATGTTATGGTTGTCAAGGGTATGGTCATTTAAAATCTGAATGTCCTACATACTTGAGGTCTAAGGGTAAGGCTATGGCTGTAACCCTTAGTGATGATGAAGTTTCTGATAATGAATCCGCTAGTGATGAGGATGGAAACTTCATTGCTTTCACTGCTACTACTGTAGTTAATGAAAGCATGTCTGTTGAAGAGAACCCTTCTGATGGGGAACTCTCTGAGGATGCAGATTTACAAGAAGCCTATAATAAACTTTGCAAAGTTGCTGCAAAAAATGCCATGAATGTTGATTTAGGCTTGAAGAAAATTGCTTCTTTGGAACTTGAAAAGAAAATTTTACTTGTAAAATTGTTTGATGCAAATGAGCTTTTGAATAATGTGAAAACTGAGAACATGTTGTTACTTGATAAAGTTAAATGTTTGGAACTTGAATTATCTGTTGCTAGAGAACAAACTAATAGGTCTGCAAGCTCCAAACTTGGTCACATACTGAGTGTTCAAAAGTCTCCCTCTGACAAAACCAGCTTAGGTTTTGAGGAAAGTATTTCTGTGCTTGAATCTTCTTCCACTAAATTTGTTCCCTCTTCTGAACCTCCTAAGAGTGAGATTGTCAGACCCTTGGTGAGTGAACCTGTCAAATCTGTAGATGTTGCTCCACCTAGAAAGACTAGGGTTGATCTTCAAGCTTCTCATTCTAGAGCTTCTACTTCTACTAAGGGCAAATTGCATGATAAGCCTGCATGGGTTTGTCATTTTTGTGGAAAGTCTGGACACATACGTCCAAATTGTTTTAAGTTGCAAGTTGCTATGCGAGCAAATAAAACTAAAGTACCTGTGTCCCAAGCACATGATCCAATGGTACTTATTGGTGAATTGGTAAAGGTGTTAAACCTTTATTCCAATCCTGGAGTTGCTCAGAATTCTAATGTGAATCATAACTCCAATGCAAGAATTGCATCTAAAAAGTTTTGGATGCAAAAGGCTCAACCTAATTGAGTCTGTCTAACATGGTCCTTGTGCTTCATTGCTCTATCTTTTGTGACCATTATTTCTAGTATTTGCATTGCATACCATTCATGCATTTCATTCTAGGATGTGTGTTTCTTTTATTTAAAAAAAAAAAATTTTTGCAAATTGTGTTTTTGCTATTTTTCTTTGAATCTGAAGACAATGTTGGTCAATCAAATTTTGCATAACATGTTTATGTACCTTGTTTAGCTTTGATGCACTTATGGCAATTGCACTTTACTAGCTAAAGTTTTTGTTGTGCATGTTGTGTGGGAAGATGCTATATTTGTTGATCACATGATCTTGATCTTGAAGTCTCATGTCTTTGATTGTCGGACTTGTTCTTATTGAGAAAGGCATAAATAACCATCTCACCACTGTTTATTAGCCAATCATGAACACCTTAGTGCATATCGTAAGATTTTGTGCTCGAGAAAGTGTAGCACATGCACAAAAAGAATATAAGGTGTAGCCTCTATTAAAATTGGTGTGTACATTATTGGGCTATAATAATCTCACAAATTCAAATAAAATTGGTGTGTACATTATCCTGGCTATATTATTAAGTTTCTAATCAATTAAATTAAATAATGAGGCAAATCAAGAAACTTACATGATTGCAAGCTTTTATTCTAGGAGATGTGAGAGTTATATGATGTAACTCTTTAAGTAATAGTCTCTTTCAATTTCATGTGATGGATTTTGTAGAAATTGTGATTAATCAATATGTGCGTATCACCTCACATGTTTCTCTTGCTTATGCTAGTTGCACACACTACACAAGTTATTCTTTGCTAAACTATGTACATGTTGTTGTGTGTGTTTTTGGCCTAACAACCCAAGTTTGAAATTTTCTGAAAATTGTTGCAAAACATGTTTGCTTGTCTGATTGGTTGAGAGATATTGTGAGAAAATCTTCTTTGAGAGATCTAGGTTGAAAACATGGGTTTTTGGAAAAACATTTCATCTCATACTCATAATGTCTTAAAATTTAATGCTTTGAGGATTTTTTGAGCTAATTTGTTTCAATTTTCAAAAAATTCATTTTTCCAGTTTTTCGATCGATCGAGTATGTTTTTCGACCGATCGAAAATGTTTTTAAAATCTCAGTAAACTCTCTGTGTGTTTCGATCGGTTCTCGATTAATTCTGGATCAATCGAAGGATTTTCGACCGATCGAATCTGTTTTTCGATCGATCGAAAATCGGGCTGAGTGGTTTTATAAAGAATCTTTTCTCACGCGTTCTTCACCTTTTCAAATTCTTTTCGAACACTTTTGTCTCCTCACCAACTGGTCAAAGCTATTTTTGGAGATTTTGTCGTTTTCTTCAAATCTTTTTGCATAATCTCTCTCTCCCCAGATCGGTAAGACATTTTTGCCCTCTCCTTTGTTTTTATTTTCTAGTTTCATGCATTTTTGGGCTATTTTCGGCATTTTGGTGTTTGTTAATTTTGAAATTGATTTTGGGAGTTTCTTTCCAATTTTAATCATGGGTTTTTGTGGGGACACCTTATCTAAGCACTACATGTGGTTTAATTTGATTAGTTTGGTGCTTTGTGAGAAATTTGAAAACCTAGGGCTTGAAATTGATAAAATTGGGGTTTTTGTTCAATTTGATTGAAATTGATGAAATTGGCTTGTTAGATTGATTAATTTGATCATTATGTTGTGTCAATTAACTGTTGTGATGATCAATTTATCAATTTGTGGTGTTTTGAAAACTTAGGTTTTTCAAATTGGGTATTTTTGATAACAATTACTTGCTCAAGCCAATTTTGTTAATTTGGATTATATTTGAACTTGTCACTGCATTAGTTCATGCATCATTAGCATATTTTGTTCATGCATCATATAGATTTGTTTTTTTTTCTATATTTTTTTTGCTGTGCTAACTTGCAGTCCACCCTTGGTATTTGTTTTTGCTCTTCTCTTTTTGTGTTTCTCCTTTCTTTCCTTAGCACCATGCCTAGGAAAACTAGAGCCCATAGGACTTCTGACCCTTCACCTTCTTTTAATAGTGATCGGTTTCCTAGTGAGTCAAACTAAGTGACCTATGAGACCTTGAACCTTAGGCGTCATATCTGGGCTGAGCGTAGGGTCATACTAGATGAGGTAGATCCTGAGGTGAGACGTAACTTTAAGCGTCGGGGTTGGTTATCTTTGCTCGAGTATGAGCATCCTCCTCCTCCTGCCACCCTGATTAGAGAGTTCTATTCAAACCTCTCTATCCACATCTATGATACCAACACCTTGGTTAAGGTTTGGTTACGAGGTGTAGAGTATCGCATTACCCCTACAGTTGTGTCGGATGCTCTTGGGGTGCCCATTGTTGATCATCCCGTTTTTCTTTATGAGGAGTCTCCACCTCTTGATGACGTATTGTCATACATCACTGAATCTTCTATCCAGTGGAGTTCTGATCCTCGGATCACTTCAGCTGAGCTTTCCGAGCTTCACTACCTTTTCTTTAGGATAGCGTGTCATTCTTTGTGGCCTATTTCTCATGTCCACACCATCCCTCTTGAGCGATGTATGTTTTTGTATGCGCTTGTTACTGATGCTCCTATCAGTTTTCCTCATTTGTTCCTTCGTTCTTTGAACGAGGTTCATCGGTCTAGTTCTACGGCTCATGCGTTATTCTTTCCCGTTTTTATTCATAGGATTCTCCTTTTTCTTGGTTTAGGTGATTTTCCTGCGTCTGAGCCTGTTCATGTTATTGCTCTTATAGGTGCTACCTTTTTGAGGCAAAGGGCTGCTCAACTTCGAGCTAGCTCTAAGCGTCCTAGGGTAGAACCTTCCGGTGTCACTCCACCCCCTTTTTCTTCTACAGATACTCCTGCAGCTGGGACGTCTTCTGATCCTGCTGTTACTACTGCTGCTGATGTTCCTCCACCGTTTGATGATGTTTCTGACCTTCGTCGGACTCTTGATACTGTCGTGACCGTTCAGGCGGCTCATGGTCAGCTTCTTGTGGACATCCTTGATGAGCTACGTGCATTGCGAGCAGATTTGGCGAGTTCTCGTCATTCTCCTCCATCTCCTTTTGATGATGAGTGAGTGCCCTTTGGCAACTTGTCACAAAAAGGCGGAGTGCATTCTATTGTGTAGTTCTTATGTATCTAGGAGATTTTTGTGGAGATTTTCATTTTAGGGGGAGTTTTGTACTTAGTAGTGATACTGCGGAGCTTGTGGAGTTATTAGATTGTATCTAGGTGCTTCACTGTGTATTTACATTTTTAGCTCTTGATTAGGAGATATTTTTGAGATACATTTTGATGTATATGTTTCTTGTTTCACTATGCTACTCTGCTTATTGATTTATATTTATGATGTTATTCATGATATATGTCTTTATTTTGTGTCATGTGAAATCAAGAAGTTATTTTTATATATTTCCTGTATTTTTTTCCACACATGCGTTTATGTGTTTGTTAAGCGTTACAGGAATATACAGGTTGATTCAGTCGTGCTGCTGTCTACTTTGCAACTGTTAGATAGTAGTTAGGTTGAATTGTTTAAGTGGCTTTTTATTTTGTAATGGGCTGTTTCATTTTGTAAACTTTGAGCTTTTTGTTAAGTCTGTGTTTTGTCACGGATTGCCAAAGGGGGAGTTTGTTAGGTTCTAAGAATTAGGAACTAATGTATTAGAACTTCAATTTGTAATGTTGGCAAACCATGATCAAAACATTCTTTAAGTTGTGTGTTAGACTTGCTCAAATTATGGCTCTTCATGTAAAGTTGGAATCGAGTTTTATGCAGAATTCACTGTGCACTTTCTGCCTGACTCGATTGATCGAAAATTAGACTCGATCGATCGAAAGTCGTGTAGATTGTTTTTCTGCAGAATTTTCCAATTCAGCCCTAGTCCATTTAATGTATAGGGTTTTATGTTTTGCCCTAAGTATATAAGGGAAAACCCTAGCCACGTTTTTAGAGTTCTGTTTTGCTGTGTTTGTGAATCTCATTGTGAGATCTAGAGGTGTTTGCCTTCACATACACTTAGGGTTTACAAACTTAAGACTTATGTTTAGAGCTTGGTAAATCATACAGTTGCAGAATCAAAGATCTTCAAGAAATACAAGCAGGTGCGCTTGTGGATTGCTGAAGAATTCAAGAAAGAAGGAGTCTGTGGATCTCGGAGCTATCATGGGGTCGTGGTAGTAAGTTTCCTACACTTGGGTAGCAATAGGATGTTAGTGGTCTATGTCTTATTGTGTAAACTTCAATTCTTTCATAGTGAATTCAGTTTTACCTTGAGGATAGTTAGGTTAAATCCTCTCCAGGTTTTTTACCGGTTTGGTTTTCTTGGGTCATCAGATCTTTGTGTTCTTTATTTTCCGTTGCTATATTGTTTTTGATATATTTGTGTTAACCTAGTTTTGTTTAAATTACCTAAGTTAATCACTTGGCTAATTCTCTAGGTTAATCTGTTGGGTTTAAGGGGTCTAAACGAACTTACAAGCCACAAGGCACTCAAGGACCTTCAGGCTAACCTCCATCTAATAGGATATCTTGTCAAATCTGTGGCACATTCAGCTCTTGATTGTTATCACAAGATGGATTTTGTATACCGAGGAAGGCATTCACCTGCTAAGTTGGCTTCAATGGTGGCAAACTCTTCTCAAGTGCATGGCTGCAATGGTTGGCTTATAGACACAAGTTGTTCAAACCATGTTACTCCTAATCTGTCTCAATTGTCTCTTCATCAACAACCTATTGTGGGCAATGAAACTATTACAGTAGGCAATGGACAAGAGCTTCTAGTTACTCATGTTGGTCATGGTGAGCTTAAGACTTCTACTCATAACTTTAGGCTTAATAATATACTTAGGGTTCTCGATCTTGCTTCTAATCTCTTGTTTGTTCATAAGTTGTGCCTTCAAAATAATGCTTTCTGTTATTTTGATGCTCATAAGTTCATAATTCAGGATTTGCCTTCGAGGAAGATCCTCTATAAAGGATTGTGTAAAGATTGAGTATTTCCAATTCCATCATCTTCCTTACTCTCATCTTCCACTTCTTTCAACTCTACCTCAAATGTGTCAGCTTCTAAATCCATCAAGCCTAATGTTCTTCTGCTTTGGCATTACAGGCTGGGACATCCTAGTTCTAGACTTTTATATTCTGCTCTTAAGCCTTTCTTTCATTCTGTTACTTTGCCTCAAATTGAAGATTGTTGTTCTTCTTGTGAACATTGTATAAGTGCTAAAATGCACAAGTATCCTTTGACTAAAACTCCTATTGTGTCTAATTCTATACTTGTTATGGTTCATAGTGATGTTTAAGGTCCAGCACCTTTATCTTTTGTTCTTGGCTTTTCCTATTATGTGATTTTTGTGGATGATTATACTCAGTTTACATGGTTATTTTTGCTCAAACATAAGCATGAAGTGTTATCTGTGTTTAAGCATTTTAAGGCACTAGTTGAGAATCAATTTTCTACTAAACTTAAAGTGCTTAGGACACATAATGGTACTGAATACACCAATTCTACCTTTCAAGCCTTTTATTCCTCTCATGGCATTTTGCATCAAACTTCTTGTCCTCATACCCCTCAACAGAATGGGGTTTCTGAAAGAAAACATAGGCACATTGTTGAAACTGGTCTCTCTCTACTTTATAGGTCTCATTTGCCTTACAATTACTGGTCTTATGCATTTTCCACTACAGTTTTTCTCATTAATGGGTTACCCTCTTCTGTCTTGAATTTCAAGTCTCCTTGGGAACTTTTGTACTCTAAACCACCTCCTCTCCAAGCTCTTAAGGCCTTTGGTTATGCATGCTATCCTTATCTTAGGCCTTAAAATAAGAACAAGCTACAACATAGGTCGCAAGAATGCATTTTTCAGGGTTATCCTCCACTGTCTAAGGGCTATATTTGCCATAATCCTACCAACAATAAGATCTACATTGCTTGTTATGCCTTATTCAATGAGTCCTTGTTTCCTTTTGCTTAGTCTTCCTTCTCAACTGATCCTCATATCCCTTTCACTACTACTTTTTCTCTTTGGTTTCCCAATTCCTCATCTGTTTTTTCTATTGATAGTGTCAGTCCTATCACATCTGATCTTTTTGCCATCTGATCTTTCTGCTTCTATTCCTTCATCCACTTCTTTAGACCTTACTGCTTCTTAACTTCCTTCTTTGTTACATATCTCCACTCCTATTCCTGTGGTTCCTCCTCCATCCAATACTCTTTTTTCCCATTTCCCCTATTTCTAATCCTAGTGTGTATACCACTGTTATTCCACCTTCTACTGACCTTCCTAATTCCAATCCTAATCCTACTTCTGCTTCTAATTCTTCTTCCTCTCTTCCTATTTCTCACAATTCACATCATATGGTTACAAGATCAAAACATGGTATATATAAGCCTAAAGCTTTAGTAGTTAAGCATGACTATTCTGAGACTAAACCTCCTTCCTATGCTATTGCTGCAATATACCCTCAATGGGTGGCTGCCATGGACTCTGAATTTCAGTCCCTTCAAAAACAGAAGACTTGGTCCTTAGTTCATTTGCTTGCTAATAAAAATGTGGCCACTTGTAAGTTACAAATTGAAAAGGCATGTTGATGGCTCTATTGCTAGATATAAAGCCAAGTTAGTGGCTAGGGGTTATTATCAACAATATGGTCTTGACTATGATGAGACATTCAGCCCTGTGGTTAAGCCTGCTACTGTGAGACTTCTCTTGGCCTTGGCTGTGAACAATGGTTGGGAATTAAGGCAGCTTGATGTGACTAATGCCTTTCTCCATGGCATTTTGAAAGAAGAGGTTTATATGAAACAGCCTCAAGGTTATGTTGATCCTCAATTTCCTCATCATGTTTTTCTTCTTCACAAGGCCCTTTATGGTCTCAAACAGGCTCCTAGAGCCTGGTTTGAGAGATTTACATCTCATTTGTATCATATTGGATGCTTCTGGTGCTGATGGGAACTTATTCATCTACAGACATGATTGTCATTTGGTCTTTCTTTTACTCTATGTAGATGATATTATTCTTACAAGCAATGATTCTGTCTTCACTACTTCTATCATTCAGCTTTTAAGTTCTACCTTTGATTTTAAGGATCTTGGTCTTCTTCATTACTTTCTTTTCTTACAAATTGAGTACGCTAATTCAAGTTTATTTGTGCATCAGACTAAATATGCCATTGATTTGTTGTCCAAGTTTGCTATGTCAGATTGTAAGCCTTGCAAGACCCCTTGCTCTCCCAATCAGCATCTTATGCCTCATGAAAGTCCTTCCTTATCTGATGCTACCTCTTATAGAAGTCTTGTTGGTGCCCTTCAATACCTTACCTTTACTAGGCCAGACTTGTCTTTTGACGTTCAGCAATCCTGTCAGTTTATGGGTCAACCTACACAAAATCATTTGTAGGCCTCTAAACGTATTCTAAGATATCTTAAGGGTACACTTCACTATGGCCTTGCTTTTACTCCTAGTTTTCCTTCCTTGTCCACCTACTATGATGCTAACTGGGTAGGTGATCTAGTTGATTATAGGTCTATTTATGGCATTGTTGTTTTTTTTTTTGGCAATTGTCCTATTACCTGGTTTGCTAAGAAGCAATCAACCGTTTCTAGATCTTCCACTGAAGTTATATAGGGCATTGGCTTCTACTACTACTAAGTTGTTTTGGATTAGGATGCTCCTTCATGATTTGGGCATATTTCTTTCCAATCCTCCCTTGTTATGGTGATAATGTTAGTGTTTTGGCCATTGCTTCTAATCCTGTTTTCCTTGCTCGTACAAAGCACATTGAGGTGGATTACCATTTTGTGCGTGAGAAGGTTCTTAGGAAGGATCTTCTGGTCAAATTTATTTCTTCCAATGATCAGCTTGCTGATATTTTTACTAAAGGGTTGTCTTCTTCTCGTTTTCATTGGTTAACTTCCAAACTTATTTGGAAATTCCCATTTTGTTTGAGGGGGGGATGAAAGCACTAGCAGCAGTTGTACACTTGAAGAAATTGAAGATGAGTTAAGTCCAGTCCCAATGGTAAAGAAGAAACAGGGCAAGTCAGACAGTGTCGTTTCAGATAAATAGAACGCAGTCGTTATGCAATGTTTAACTTAAGTGTTAGCACGTGTGCACGTGTGTTAGGCAGTTAGAGTAGATTGGGTTTGTAACTGTGCTTTAGTGATTGTGTATATATTAGAGAATGCTCATCTGTATTAAGTGTTGAATTGATTCTTAATGCAATACAATTTTGTTAAGAGATTTTCCCTTTCTCTCTCTCTTTTCTGTTACACTATGTGGTGTGTGTTTTGTTGGAAAATTTAGACCCCGGTTAATAGAATTAACAAGTTTTAAACTTAAGTTGTTAATTAGATTTATTATGTATAAAACTTGTTAAAACAAACAAACATCAATATCATGTCAAAATCATGCAACGGAAAAAATAAATAAGACAAGATATGATGACCCAGGAAAACCAATGAAACAAACTAATTTCACAGTAAAAAAAACCTGGGGGGAAACCTTCCCGAAAAGCAATTCACTATAGTAAAGAGAAGTTTCAGATCTAGTACAAAACCTTTGTCCCTAGACTCTACAATCCCCGTAGATAAACTTACAGCAGAAACCTTCTACCACTTCAGAACCTCTAAACTCTTCAATATATGAACGCCACCCTTTTAATGCAAGGATCCCAATACATGACTAACTCCTTTGCACAAATCCCACTACGTGACTCACTCACCAACTTGAAGAATATGTTGGCTGTGAAGTTCTTCACTTCATCAACAATGAAGATCAAAAAGCACTTGGTTACAAATCCCTAAGGCGCAAAAGACGCAGTAGCTTCTTTCAAAGAGAATAAGGTATCGGTCACCTTTTGCATATGTTCTTCTTATATTCTCTTATGTGACGGCCTTTAAAATAAGCCTTATATATGTTTAGGGTTGTGAGAAAAGAAACCCTACACAAATACATAAGCATGGGCCGAAAATTAGATTTGGAAATCTGAATTTTGTAATGTAAGAAGTTTAGACCCCTTAAACCCAAACAGATTAACCTAGATATTTAGCCAAGTAATTAACTTAGGTAAATTAAGTAATTCTAGGTTAACACAAATATATTATATCATGCAAAGTGCGGAAAATAAAGAACACATGATTTGATAACCTAGGAAAACCAAACCGGTAAAAAACCTGGGGAGGATTTAACCTAGCTATCCTCAAGATAAAACAGAAGTCACTATGAAAGAATTGAAGTTTACACAAAAGCAACTTAGACCACTAACATCTTATTGCTACCTCGAGTAGGAAACTTATTACCACAACCACATGACAGCTCCGAGTCCACGGACTACTTCTTTCTTAAATTCACAGCAAAGCACAAGCACTCCTGCTTGTATATCTTGAAGTTCTTGAATCTGCAACTAAATGATCACCAAGCTCTTGACATCAATCTTGAGTTTGGGTTCCTTAAGTGTATGTGAAGGTAAACACCTCTAGATCTAACGATTAGATTCACAAACACAGCATTCAGAACTCTAAAAATGTGGCTAGGGTTTTCCCTTTTATACTTAGGGCAAAACATAAAACCCTACACGTCAAACGAGCTTGGGTTGAGTTGGAAATTCTGCGGAAAAAACAATCTGCACGACTTTCGATCGGTCGAGTCTAATTCTCAATCGATCAAGCCTGGCAGATTTGCACAGTGACTTCTGCAGTAACTCGATTCCAACTTTATACAATAAGCACATACTTTGAGCAAGTCTAAACAAGACTAAAACTGTTTTGATCATGGTTTGCCAATATTACAAAATGAAGTTCTAATACATTAGTTCCTAATTCCTTATAACCTAATATGTAATTCTCGATAGATACCTCGATAGATAGTATCTATCGAGCCTTGTTAAACCTCGATAGATAGCTATCTGTCGAGAAGATGTCGAGCTTTAATGAATCAACACTTCTTCACTTGTTTCTTGGACAGATTTGCATGGTTTCAATACTAGACTTGAACTCTTATTCCTTGAAGTATTAAACACATCTTAGATTTACCCAATTACAAGTAAAGTGCTTTTTGTCAAATGATTAGCCAATTACATTAAATATTGACTTATGTTCCTAACATGGTTCACATATGTCCTAACAATCTCCCCCTTTGGCAATCCGTGACAAAACTACAACAAAGAAATGAACATATAAGAGAAGTCATAAACCACTCAACCCATATTCACTTGTTGAATACAATAAAATTTGTCCTAACACAAATTCTTGAAAAACTTTGCAAGAAGAGAGTTTATGGCAAGAAGACTTTGACAACCTGTATTTCTGAAACACTTTAAACAAAACTCAATAAGGCATCTTAGTGTGAAACAGAAATAAAAGATTACATATAAAAAAATAAGAAACATGTGTATAAAGTAGAAAAAAAACAACACATATAAAGGTAGGTGAAGAAGACATACATCATATATATATATATATATATATATATATATTAAAGACAAGCACAATGTATGTAAACATGGTCACAAGATCGGTGTACAAGAAGAAAGGAAGTAAGCACTCCTCCTAACAAGATGAAACACAACTCCCCTTTACAAGGGCATGTATTTCTCCCCCTAACATGTAGAATCTTAAAAAGAAACCGCATATTCTCCATAATTTCTCCCCTTTTTTGTCATGATTGACAAAGGGTACAAGAAACTAGAAAGCTTCACTCGAGAAACATAAAGATGATCAAAGATGATCAAGGGAGTACAAGAATCCATATAAATGCATGAATGTAATGAAACAAGATACTATGGATTACAAGATAAAAGAAAGATGCAAAACATGTGAAAAATAATGCATGCAAGAGGATCTCGTGGATCGAGAGGTGTCGAGCAGCTATCGAGCAGAAGCCAACCTCAATGGATCGAACAGCTATCGAATAGCTATCGAGAAGACAGAAACTTTCTCGATGGATCGAGAAGTTATCGAGAAACTGTCGAGATTGTGATAAAAAGAAGCTAAAGAGCTCGATAGATAAGCCAAGTGTCGAGAGGTGTCGAGGAGCTGTCGAGATTGCTTAAAAACAGTTTTTCAAGAAGGGAAAAATATATACATGAATGAAATCAAACATGAAACTCAACCAAGATCCAATCAACATTTTAAACTCTCAAAAACATCTCTCAATCAAGAAAAATATAAGCACATAGATCTCAAAACACACACACACACACACACACACACACACACACACACACACTAAATAAGTCTAACCAATTTTATATTTCAAAAACAAGTTAAGATAGTTTAGTGAGCATGCATTTACACAAGTATTCCTTGTGATGGCCAAATCACATTATACCTGCACATATATCAAAAGTAGAAAAGAATATTGTGTGTTACGTGTGAAAAACATCGCAAGATTGCACAAGTGTCTACACGTTATGATGATTTAAGATGCATAGTATGTGATTTATGTGAAAAGTCACAGAAGATATAAATCACAAGTTCTTTGTAAACTTAGAAATTTAATTCGAAATCGGTGATGAAATTGGGCATTTCATCTGCGAAGATTATAACATATCAACTAAGATGATTTGTCTTGATCATGGAAGTGGAGACTTCTTGTTAATATGTTGATATGTCTTAAGAATTAAAAAATATTGAACTAGACTGCTATGAGATTTATTATTCTCCTTACGACAGTCAAATAAATAATAAATTTCACGACTTATATTTACATGAACTTTTAATCCTGAGAGAATAATGGACCTGATCATAAAGTGTAGGTTACTTTGATATATCAGGAGTGAGATATAAATTACGATAAAAAACTCATTATGTTGGGAAGCCACATTTAGTGTTAATGGAACATATATTCTCAAGATGGAATACATAATCTTTTAACGGAGATACAAAATATTCCCTTGAGATAAATTTAATAGGTTTGTTATTCAGAATGTTATGCCTAACTACTTTAGTCAATAGTTACTAAAGTGTATATTTATGAAATTGGATTTCATAAATATATGATGAATAACTTAAAAGATTAAACTAGGTACTCAAGGATTAAGATGTATTAATCTACAAAGTGGCAGTCTACTTTTATGATTTTGTATTACTACGAATATTTTATGAAGGGGTTGCATGTACAATAAAGTTTTAGGATATAATTTATCAATAAGGCCTAGATTGCAATTATATTTATATAGTGGTATTAAATATAATTAATGGTAACCTTGGATTTGTCAAAAGTTGACATAAAAGCCCAAGGCCCATTGAAGCTAGTCTTATTTGTTCCTTTTTGGTCCCACTCTAAGCCACATACTAGCACTTAATTGGAAAAGTTTAAAAGGCTAGCCCAATTAGATAATCATTTATAAGGAGAGAAACATACAGAATTTTTTATCAAGAACAAGTACATGAAACGGTTGGTATGTGAGTGTTGGACACTCTCTAATTCTTTCTTGAACAAATTCATATAATTGATTGAGAGACTACACATCTTGGGTGTTAGTGGAATTTAAGTGAAGATTTAAAAGTGTTTCCAAGTGTTTCCAATCTTTGTCTTGAAATTCACCACACCAAGGTACACTCTCTTGTTCTTGTATTCTGAAATTTACGTAGTACATGTTATCAATTGCGAATGAAGTAGATCCATTAACTTTTCACTGTGTATGTTTTGTATGCAATACAAACATGTATATTTCCATCAAAGGACAACAGAAAAGACAATTAAGTCTTAGGCTCCTTTTTCACCCACATAGCATGAATCTTTGGGGTGAAGATGAAAAGGATCGTGTCCTAGTATTTCTACTAAAGGACATAGAAGAAATAAAATTATCCTAAAATTGAGTTAAAAAGCTCAAAGCTTTTAATAACCTTCCAAACAAAGGTGTAGGTCCTTGAAAGAAAACCTGTGACCATTTGGACATTTACTTGTGAGGATACAACTTAAAACAATTGGGACGAATGTGTCCAGAAACACCACAATGTTGACAAACATGAGGTCTAACAAAGGATTTAGAATTAGCCTAATCATTTTTGGATTTCATACCTTTATAACCTTTCTCAGATTGGGGCACAAAGACAATCCTTGATCTAGAAGCCGTGGAAGAGGAGGAGCTAGAGGAAACAGCATATCCGAAGCCAGGGACGGAACCAGGATTTGAACCTAGGGGGGCAAGCATAACCCAAAAAGAATTTCACAAGTGTTGATTTTAGCCGACCAAAAAATGCATACACATCATAATATATATTATATTTGTGGATGTATTCTGTTAGGTTTTGAGTTTGTAATGTTAGCAAACCATGACAAAAACTAAGTCTCATTAGTTTAGAATGGTCTACATTGAAGCCCAAGGCAAAAAACTCAAGTTTGGGATGAAGAAAAATGAGTTTCAAGCTGTTTCATTCGATTGGCACTCGATTGGTACTCAATTGATTGAAAGTCGTATTTCAGCAAAATCAGTAAACATAAAAAGGCCATAACTTATCCGTTTGAAGCCCAAATCACGAGCCGTTTTTTTTTTCAGTATTTAAAGGAAATTATAAGCTAACCCTAGGTAGGGTTTTCAGAGTTTTTTAGAGAGATTATAGTGCATCTTGTGCCTCTTTTGTAGATCTAGGGTTTTATACCCAAAAGCTCTCTAAACTCTTCTACCGGTGTTATTCCTTGAAGAATCTCAAGATCCGGTGTTGTAGAAGTTGTTGCATACAAGATCAACGTTTAAGAAAATCCAAAACCTTTAGTGGAGTCTCAAAGTCACAAGCAGGTGAGCTTGTGTTTTTGCAAAGGCCAAAGAAAGAAGTAGTCCGTGGACTCGGAGCTGTCACATGGTCGTGGTAGTAAGTTTCCTACTCGAGGTAGCAATAGGATGTTAGTTGTTTAAGTCGCTATTGTGTAAACTTCAATTCTTTCATAGTGAATTCCTTTTTACCTTGAGAATAGCTAGGTTAAATCCTTACCAGGCTTTTACCGGTTTGGTTTCCTGGGTTATCATATCGTGTGTTATTTATTTTTCGCATATTTGCATGATATGATATATTTGTGCTAACTTAGAATTGCTTAATTTACCTAAGTTATACACTTGGCTAAATATCTAGGTTAATCTGTTTGGGTTTAAGAGGTCTAAATTTCTAACAAGTGGTATCAGAGCGAGTAACTCTTTTGTGTTAGATCTTTTGATCTAAGAGTTGATCCTCCAAATTTGAAAATTTCTTGAAAATTGATGCAAAACATGTTTGCTGTTTGAGATTTTGAGGAAAATTATGTGAAAATCTTATCTTTGGAAAATTGGGATAAATTCATGTGTTTTTGAAAAATATTTCATCTCATACTCATGCATTTTTTATAAAATCTAATGCTTTGATGAGTTTCAGCACTGAAATTGCTTTGTTTTTCAAAAATTTGTTTTTTCCAGAATTTCGATTGATTAAATATGTTTTTCAACCGATCGAAAATGTTTTTAAAATCCCTGGAAAATTTCAGTGTGTTTCAATCGGTATTCGATTGGTACTGGATCAATCAAGGCATTTTCGACCGATCGAATCTAATTTTCGATCGATCGAAAATCGAGCTGAGAGCTTTTTAAAAAGAACTTTTCTTCATGTGTTCTTCATTTTTCAAAAAACTTTTCAAACCTCTTTTGTCTCTCACCAACCGGTCAAGACTCCAAAGCTATTTCTTGTCGTTTTCCTCCGTTCTTTTTGCAAGGATTCACTCCTCTAGGGCCGGTAAGACTATATTACCCTTCTTTTTGCTTTTATTTTCATATTTTCATGCATAAATTCATGCATTTGTTGGGTATTTTCGGACTTATTTCTTTTTGAAATTGTTGATGTTTTGGTTGTTTTCTTTCACAATGATTTGTTGGGTTTTTGTTAGGACACCATATACAAATGATACATGTGATTTAATTTGATTAATTTGATGTTTTATTGAGAATTGAAAATTCTAGGGTTTGCAAAATACCGAATTTGGGGCTTTTGTTCATATTGATTCAATTTGATGAAATTGGCTTGTTAAATTGATTAATTTAATCATTATATTATGTTTTATATTTGTTGTGATAATCAATTTCTCAATTTTTTGGGTTTTGTGAAATTGGGTTTTTCAAATTTGGGGATTTTTTATATGAAATTCTTTCTCAAGCTAATTTTGTGATATTGAATTATATTTGCACTGTGTGTCATTGCATTAGATCATGCATCATTTGGTTATTTTGCTCATGCATCATATAGAATTGTTATTTCTATATTTTTGTTTTGCTAACTTGCAGTCTGCCCTTGGTTTTTTCTTTTTATTTGTCTCTTTTCTTTCTGTCTCTCAATTCTGTCCTTAACATCATGCCTAGGAAAACCAGAGCACATAGGACTTTTGCCCTTTCACCTTCCTTTGATAGTGATAGGTTTCTGAGTGAGAAGCATCAGGAGACATACGAGACCCTTAAACTTAGGCGTACCATTTGGGATGAGCGTAGGGTTCTTTTAGATGAGGTTGATGATGAGGTGAGGTGTAATTTTGAACGTAGGGGCTGGCTACCTTTGTTAGACATAGATCATCCGCCTCCGGCCACCCTGATTAGAGAATTCTACTCGAACCTCTCTATCCACATTTATGATTCCAACACCTTAGTTAAGAGTTGGATACGAGGTGTAGAGTATCGCATTACCCCTTTGGTAGTGTCTGATGCTCTTGGGGTGCCTGTGGTTGCACATCCTGTCTTTCCTTATAATGGGTCTCCTCCTCTTGATGACATGATGTCCAACATCACTGGGTCTTCTATCCAGTGGGGTTCTGATCCTCGAATCACCTTTGCTAAGCTTTTTGAGCTGCATTATCTTTTCTTTAGGATTGCATGTCATTCCTTGTGGCCCATTTCTCATCTCCACACTATCCCTTTTGAGCGATGTGTGTTTCTGTATGCTCTTTTCACTGATGCTCCTATCAGTTTTCCTCATCTGTTTCTTCGTTCTTTGAACGAAGTGCATCGGAGCAGTTCTACTGCTCATGCTTTGTTCTTTCTCGTTTTTATTCATAGGATTCTTCTTCACTTAGGTTTAGGTGATTTCCCTGCTTCTGAGCCTGTTCATATCATTGCTCCCATAGATGCTACCTTTTTGAGGCAAAGGGCTGCTCAGCTTCGAGCTAGCTCTAAACGTCCTAGGGTAGAGTCTTCTGATGTCACTCCACCTCTTACTTCTTCTGCAAGTGCTCCTTCGGCAGAGACTTCTACTGATCCTGCTGCTGCTGATGATGTTCTTCCATCTTCTCCTTCGGATGTTTCTGACATTCGTTAGACTTTAGACACTGTCATGACTGTTCAGGAGGCTCATGGTCAGCTTTTGGTGGATGTGTTTGACGAGCTTCGAGCCTTGAGAGCAGATTTGGCGAGTTTTCGACGTTCTCCTCCGCCGCCTCCTTTTGATGATGAGTGAGTGCCCTTTGGCAATTCGTCACAAAAAGAGGGAGTACATTCGAGTACCTTGTTGGGGAGTTTTTTGTCTTAGGGGGGGTTTTTTGTTTCTTTTTGTGATACTGTGGAGCTTGTGGAGATTTTAGATTGTATCTAAGTACTTCATTATGTATTTACATTTTTTGGCTCATGATAGGGGAAGTTTTTTTTTTTTTTTTAGATACATCTTTTGTATATGTTTCTTGTTTCACTATGCTACATTGCTTTTTGATTTATATTTATGATGTTATTCATGATATATTTCTTTATTTTGTGTTATGTGAAATCAAGAACTTCTTTTCTATGTTACTTGTATTTTTCACACATGCGTTTATGTGTTTGTTAAGTGTTACAGGAATATACAAGTTGATTCAGTCGTGTTGCTGTCTACTTTTGCAACTGATAGATAGTAGTTAGGCTGAATTTGTTTAGTGGCTATTGTTTTGTAATGGGCAATTTATTTTGTAAACTTTGAGCATTTTGTTAAGTTTGTGTTTTGTCACGGATTGCCAAAGGGGGAGTTTGTTAAGTTCTAAGAATTAGGAACTAATGTATTAGAACTTCATTTTGTTATGTTGGCAAACCATGATCAAAACGGTTTTAGTCTTATTTAGACTTGCTCAAAGTATGAGGTTTTTATGTAAAGTTGGAATCGAGTTATTGCAGAAATTACTGTGCATTTCTGCCTGGCTTGATCGATCGAGAATTAGACTCGACCGATCGAAAGTCGTGTAGAATGTTTTTCTGCAGAATTTCTAACTCAGCCTTAGTCCATTTATTGTGTAGGGTTTTATATTTTACCCTAAGTATAAAAGGGAAAACTCTAGCCACGTTTTTTGAGTTTTGAATATTGTGTTTGTGAATCTTATTTGTTAGATCTAGATGTATTTACCTTCTCATACACTTAGGGTTTCCAAACTCAAGATTAATGTCAAGAGCTTGGTAATCATTCAGTTGCAGAATCAAGAGCTTCAAGATATACAAGCAAGTGTGCTTGTGCTTTGCTGAGAATTCAAAGAAAGAAGTAGTCCATAAACTTGAAGCTATCATGTGGTCGTGGTAGTAAGTTTCCTACTCAAGGTAGCAATAGGATGTTAGTGGTCTAAGTTGCTATTGTGTAAACTTCAATTCTTTCATAGTGAATTCCTTTCTACCTTGAAGATAGCTAAGTTAAAGTCTCCCCAGGTTTTTACCAGTTTGGTTTCCTGGGTTATCATATTGTGTGTTATTTATTTTTCGCATATTTGCATGATATGATATATTTGTGTTAACCTAGAATTGCTTAATTTACCTAAGTTATACACTTGGCTAAATATCTAAGTTAATCTGTTTGGGTTTAAGGGGTCTAAATTTCTAACCAATGGTATCAGAGCGGGTAACTCTTTTGTGTTAGATCTTTTGATCTAAGAGTTGATCCTTGATCCCTGTTATCATGGATAATTTTAAGTGTCTTACTGTTTTTGATTGTGATGATTTAAATAAGAAGGACACTATTATTTCTGTTGATCTTTTTAATGCCTGTGAAACTCTTCGTAAGGAATTATTAAAATCTATGAGAATTTCTAAGAAATTCAAGAAAGAGTTACAATTGGCTAATCTTGAAACAAGAGGAATTGATTGTGAGATTAGATGAATCTAATAAAAAGAATGAATTTTTGAGAAATCAAATTTTCTCTCAAAATGAGAAGATGAAAAGCTTGGAACAAGAGTTAGTTGAATCTAAAGCTAAAATTGAAAATTTGACTAGTACCAAGCCTGCTGTTGATAACAAAAGTGTTTCTGTTTCCCTTAAGCCTAAAGTTGAAAAAGTTTATATCCCTCCTTTCAAGAGGAATAATAAAGAAAATGCTTATTTTGCTAGGTCAAACAAAGGTAAAAGTTTTGATATAGACACTGAAGTTTCTAAACCTAAGTCTAAACCTACTGGTAGAGAGCATAATAAATATGTTTTTGTGCCTACCTGTCAGCTTTGTGGTGTTGTTGGTCATATTAGACCAAATTGTTCTTTGTTGAGGCAAAAACCAAAATCTGAGACTAGATTTGCTGTTAGGAATACTGATGTTCCTAAATTTGTTCATGTTTGTCACTTTTGTGGTGTCTCCGATCACATTCGTCCTAATTGTTATAAATTGAAATTTAAACATTCTGTATTTCAATCTAGGATATGTGATGATATTTCTCCTGCCATAAGTCCATATAAATTGTTTCATATTCTTTTGAAAAATTTAAGCTTGTTGGCTTGTGAAAGGAATTTGCAGGATTTCAGTCTTTCTCAGAAGATTGGTGTAATCTTTCAAATACACTCTGCTTCACATGGATTTTCACCTACAAAGCCGAAGACTCGTGTTATATGGGTGAGAAAAGATTCTCTAAGGTAAGTGTTGTTTACTTGTCCCTAATTTAATTCTTTCAATTGTCTGTGGACATGTTTTGTTTCTGTTTTTGGTAGTTTTGTTTTTTAGGTTGTTTTTTCTATTTAAAAAAAAATCCAAAAACATTAAAATTTTTCAAAAAGACAAAAATATTTTATTTTGTGTCTAGTTTTATTTTTCTTGAGGATTACATGAATTATGATATCTCTCTCTTGATTTAGAACATGTTTGACATTGTAGAAAAACTTGAATAGCATGTGTTAAATAAGTGCTAAGCTTTTTTTGATTTTGTGTGAGTATGTACTAATTTGTACATGTACTCAAGAGTTAATTAAGAAATTGATATTTCTTGTTTGTGTACCCTCTATAGCTTAGTTAAGCACTGTCATGCATTGCATTTGCATTTTTAATCATTTAGCATAATGTGTGCTTTTAGTTTTGGTCATAAAATTTTTTTAAACCAAAAATATTTTTATGTATTTTGTATTATATATCTTGGATTTATAATTAAGGTTAGCCATATTATCTTTACATGACATGTTTATATACTTTGTTTAGCTTGGATGAGCTTATTTTATTGCACTTTACTAGTTTGAGTTTGTAGTGCATGTTGTGTGGGAAAGATGTTTATAGTTTTTGATCATATGATCTTGATCTTGAAGTCACATGCCTTTGATTGTTGGACTTGAACTTATTGAGAAAGGCATAAATAACCATCTCACCACTATTTACTAGCCAATCATGAACACCTTAGTGCATATCATAAGATTTTGTGCTTGAGAAAGTGTAGCACATGCACAAAAAGAACATACGGTGTAGCATCGGATTAAATGTTAAAATTGGTGTGTACATTATTGGGCTATAGTAAATTCAAATTAAATAAAATTGGCGTGTATATTATGAAGCAATTTAAGAAACTTACATGACTGTAAGCTTTTATTCTAGGAGATGTGAGAGTTATATGATGTAACTCTTTAGGTGATAGTTTCTCTCAATTGTATGTGATGAATTGTGTAGAAATTGTGATTGCTTACTATTCACATATCACCTCACATGTTTCTCAAGCTTTTGCTAGTTGCGCACACTACACAAGTTATTCTTTGCTAAACTTTATACATGTTATTGTGTGATTTTGTTGTGGCCATCCAAGATTATATGTTCCTTGATTTTAATACAAAATGTGTTTAATGTTTGAGTTTTGAGGACAAATTAGTTGAAAAACTTGTTTTTGAGAGATATGGGTTGTATTCATGTGTTTTTGAAAAACGTTTAGTCTCATACTCATGCATTTCATTCATGAAATATTGTGCTTCGAGGAGTTTCTGCATAAAATTGTTCTGTTTTTCAAAAATTTAATTTTTTTAGATTTTCGATCGATCGAAGCTGTTTCTCGACCGATTGAAATTGCGATTAAAAATTTTGGTTTGAATCTGTCTGACTCGATTGGTATTCGATCGATACTCGATCGATCGAAACTGAAAAATTTTTAGTTTTTAGAGTTTTTGACCAAATTTTTTTCATGCATCATTTATGTTAAGGATTCACATGAGTTGCATTATTTTTCTATATCCATCTTACAGTTTTGCAGTCATATCTCTCATTGTTTTCACACATAACATGCATACACTTTGCTAAATTGGGTACTTAACTTGAATTAAAAATTGATTGATTAATGTTTAAGTCCTTTGTACATTTTAGTATATGCTATTTTTTCTTGATGTGTGAACTGCAGAAAATATTTTTCTTAAGAGATATGATGGATAATTAATGTGCAAATATGTTCTCTACTTATGCAACTGTTTATGGGTCACATAGTGTCAAGTTTGCATTTATTGAAAGAGAGAATATTTTTCTTCATGTGTATCCTCAACTCAATTTTTTTTGGTTTGTGTGTTTTTATTTATCCCCACCTTCTAAATTTTCCCCAAAACTTGTTTTGTCTTTCCTATTTGTATAGGGGGAGAAAAGTTTTTTAGCCTTTGTTGTTTATAGGAGGAGTTGTTGCTCTTCATAGGGGG
The DNA here is from genome assembly GCA_033629205.1 of Lithocarpus polystachyus. NCBI lineage: Eukaryota > Viridiplantae > Streptophyta > Magnoliopsida > Fagales > Fagaceae > Lithocarpus > Lithocarpus polystachyus. The sequence goes on from CM066164.1 coordinate 79,814,156, forward strand.
AGTTCTCTCTATTTTCTATAGAGCTAAACTGTTTTATGTTTCCTTGGTTCTCTTTTTTCTCTCATGTTTATTATTACTCTACTCTTTGTTTGAGTTGTCTTTGTCAATACGTGACAAAAAGGGGAAGAAATAGACGAATCGTGGGAATCTTGTTTGTCTTGTTTAGGGGGAGATAAAATTATTTTTGATTTGGGGAGAATATAAATTTTTTTGATGTATCTAACTTAGGGGGAGAGTTAGAATTTATTTGTGTTTTTATATTTATGCTTCATATTATTGTTTATATGTCTTTCTTTCCACACATGCGTTGATGAGTATGTTGAGTGTTTCAGGAAAGACAAGTACATTCTGATCAAGACCTTCTGCCTCTTCTTGCAACTTCTAGGTTAGGAGTCTTAGATTGGGATTTGTGTTGTATTTGGGCATTTTATTGTATTTGGGCATTATGTTGTATTTGTGTTTTATCACAGATTTCCAAAGTAGGAGATTGTTAGGTTTTGAGTTTGTAATGTTGGCAAACCATGACAAAAACTAAGTCTCATTAGTTTAGAATGGTCTACATTGAAGCCCAAGGCAAAAAACTCAAGTTCAGGATGAAGAAAAATGAGTTTCAAGTTGTTTCATTCAATTGGTACTCAATTGATCGAAAGTCGTATTTCAGTAAAATCAGCAAACGTAAAAATGCCATAACTTATCCGTTTGAAGCCCAAATCGCGAGCCGTTTTTTCCAGTATTTAAAGGACATTATAAGCTAACCCTAGGTAGGGTTTTCAGAGTTTTTTAGAGAGATTAGAGTGCATCTTGTGCCTCTTTTATAGATCTAGGGTTTTGTACCCAAAAGCTCTCTAAACTCTTCTACCGGTGTTATTCCTTGAAGAATCTCAAGATTCGGTGTTGTAGAAGTTGTTGCATACAAGATCAACATTTAAGAAGATCCAAAACCTTTGAGTGGAGTCTCAAAGTCACAAGCAGGTGAGCTTGTGTTTTTGCAAAGGCCAAAGAAAGAAGTAATCCGTAGACTCTAAGCTGTCACGTGGTCGTGGTAGTAAGTTTCCTACTCGAGGTAGCAATAGGATGTTAGTGGTCTAAGTCGCTATTGTGTAAATTTCAATTCTTTCATAGTGAATTCCTTTTTACCTTAAGGATAGCTAGATTAAATCCTCCCCAGGTTTTTGCTGGTTTGGTTTCCTGGGTTATCATATCGTGTGTTATTTATTTTCCGCATATTTGCATGATATGATATATTTGCGTTAACCTTGAATTGCTTAATTTACCTAAATTATAAACTTGGCTAAATATCTAGGTTAATCTGTTTGGGTTTAAGGGGTCTAAATTTCTAACATATTCTAATATTAATTTTTAGGAATTTATTCTATGTAACGATTCAAATTATTTCTTGACTTACAAAGTCAAGATTCTTTAACCTATATAAAAATTAATATTTTCTTATTTTCTTTTCGATATTTATTTATTTAGTTTAAAATTTTAAATTTTTTAAAAAATAACCCACAAGCCACAACAATATTGTTATTAATAATTTATTAACACAATAGAGTTACAACAAAGTTAATGGATATAAGGTAGTATACTACTACATTCATTTCAAGATAACTTTATGTATATAAGGTAGTACATCTATATGATCAGACCCAAAAAAAAAAAATAATAATAATAATTAAGTGCACATGGCTTTATATTGGCCACAAGAACCACAATGAGTTGTAGCCATCTTTGCCACAATATCCGAGGTACCTTTGTCAATCATCATTATGCAAAATAGAGAGAACGCATACACTAAAGTCTGAAGGTTGTGGAGTTAGAAAAAAAAAATAGAAGAAGAAGAAAGCAGTAGAGATGCAGCCGGCCAGAGAAGAAGATGTTGGTGGTGGTGCAGCACTAAAGGATTGTTTTGCTAAGGTTTTGTCATTTGTACTTAACTTTTTGGTATTTTTTTTTTTTCTATACTAGGTTTGACAGGTTTGTGATTGGCTAATGTTTATTTTAATTATCCAAGTTTAGGAATTTCTTTGTTGGTTTGTCTAATGGATTTTCTTGATATTTTTGGGGCAATGCAGCAAAGGGATGGTTTGATTACAAAATTTTGGGAAATTTCATGGCTCAATTTGTAAAAATCTTTGGGGAGGGGGGCAAGTATATACAATTTAGGATCAAAAGTTAGAATTTTTGTATAGTCTATGCATAATACTAGTTAATTTTTCAAAATCTGAGGGGGGCCATGCCCCCCCCTCCCCCCAACCCAAGTGTAGTTTCGTCCCTATCCAAAGCCAGTCTTGTCAGAACTAGGCTTTTGAGCACACAATACCTCATCAAGCTTTGCACTAGACATCCTCTCTATTTGAGTTCTAGCTTGACTAAGCTCTACCTCAAGATTCTTGACATTCTCTTCTAATGAGGCGCTCTCCACAACAAAAGTCACAACCAACCTTGTAGTCTCATCTAATTTGACTAATAGATCAGCTTTTTCAGTTATTGCCTCATTAAGTTCTTTTCTACAACAATGAGAAGTCTTTTCAGATTTTATGAATTCAGTACATAGCTTATTATAGGTTTCCTGAAGGGTCATCTTCTTGGGTACTTGATCATCAGAAAAATCCTCACTATCACTAGCACTCTCCACAATCACCCTATCAGTTGAGGCAGCAAAAGCCATAAAGTGACCACATTCATCCACAAATTCATCAGAAAAGTCAACCTCAGTTTCACTCTAGGTAGCAACCAACCCTTTATCTTTTGAATTTTTGGTCTTTTCCTTCATAAGATAGTTTGAGCACTCTATCCTCATATGACCAAAACCTTTGCACTCATGGCATTGGATGAGGAGTTCCTCATTCTTGCCCTTTCTTGAGGATTTATATTTCCTAAGAGGTTTACCCTTATCCTTTTTCCTAATTGAAGAAGCTTGATAATCTCATCAGTTATGAAGGTTAGATCCTCATCCTTATCATCATCTTCATCTTCATCTTTAGAGTACTCAATCTCTTCCTCTATACCCATAACAGCCAATTTTTTACTCTTTCCACCTTTTCCCATTAAGCCTAATCTCATCTCATAGGTTTGAACGTTCCCTACAAGCTCAGTCAAAGAAAGTTCATCAATGTCCTTCACTTCTTCAATGGCAGTGATCTTGACATGGAATCTTTCAGGTAAAGACCTAAGGATTTTTCTAACAATTTTGGATTCTGTTAGGTTCTAAGAATTAGGAACTAATGTATTAGAACTTCAATTTGTATGTTGGCAAACCATGATCAAAACAATATTTAGTCTTGTGTTAGACTTTGCTCAAAGTATGGGATTTTATGTAAAGTTGGAATCGAGTTTACTGCAGAAGTAACTATTCACTTTCTGCCTAACTCGATCGATCGAGAATTAGACTCGATCGATCAAAAATCGGGCAGATCGTTTTTCTGCAGAAAATTCCAACTCAGCCCTAGTCCATTTAATGTATAGGGTTTTATGTTTTGCCCTAAGTATAAAAGGGAAAACCCTAGCCACGTTTTTAGAGTTCTGAATGCTGTGTTTGTGAATCTCATTGTAAGATCTAAAGGTGTTTTCTTTCACATACACTTAGGGTTTACAAACTTGAGATTTATGTCAAGAGTTGTGTAAATCAATACAGTTACAGAATCAAAAGAGCACAAAGATATACAAGCAGGTGCGCTTGTGGATTGCTGAAGAATTCAAGGAAAGAAGGAGTCCGTGGTCTCGGAGTTGTCACGTGGTCGTGGTAGTAAGTTTCCTACACTTGGGTAGCAATAGGATGTTAGTGGTCTAAGTCTTATTGTGTAAACTTCGATTCTTTCATAGTGGATTCAGTTTACCTTGAGGATAGCTAGGTTAAATCCTCCCCAGGTTTTTTACCGGTTTGGTTTTCCTGGCTCATCATATCTTTGTGTTATTTAATTTTCGCTGCTTTATTGTTTTTGTTTATTTTGTGTTAACCTAGTTTTAATTAAATTACCTAAGTTAATCACTTGGCTAATTCTCTAGATTAATCTGTTTAGGTTTAAGGGGTCTAAACGAACTTATAGATTCTAATATAGATTCTCCAAGATTAAAGGTAGAATTCACAATATCCTTGAGTTTAGCATAGAACTCATCAAAGGTCCCATCCTCCTCCATCCTTATTTCTTCAAAACTACTAGTGAGTCGTTGAAGTTTCACAGTCTTTACTGCCTTAGTACCTTCATAGGTGGTCTCAAGAATGGTCCATGCTTCCTTGGCAACAACCGTAAATGATATTTTCTTGAATACTTCATTGGTCACCCCATAAAACAAAGCATTCAAAGCCCAACTGTTGAAATTTGCCACTATGATTGTTACTTCATTCCAATCCATCAGCGCTTCCTTTGGCTTAATCCAGCCAACTTCAACAGCTTGCCATACCTGTTTACCTATAGCCAACAAAAAAACTTTCATACAAACTTTCCAGTACGTATAATTAGTGCCATCAAATAAATGAGGAATCAAAAGAGATTGTCCATGATCCATGACAACAAGGGTCAAGAATCACACTCAGGAAATTAATCCAATTAGAGTGTACCTGCTCTGATACCACTTGTTGGAAAATTTAATAGAATTAACAAGTTTTAAAACTAAGTTGTTAATTAGATTTATTATGTATAAAACTTGTTAAAATAAACAAACATCAATATCATGTTAAAATCATGCAGGGGAAAAAATAAATAAGACAAGATATGATGACCTAAGAAAACCAATGAAACAAACTAGTTTCACAATAAAAAGCCTGGGAGGAAACCTTCTCAAAAAGAAATTCATCATAGTAAAGAAAAGTTTCAGATCTAGTACAAAACCTTTGTCCCTAGGCTCTACAATCCCCTTAGATAAACTTATAGCAGAAACCTTCTACCGCTTCAGAACCTCTGAACTCTTCAATATATGAACGCCACTCTTTTGATGCAAGGATCCCAATACATGACTAACTCCTTTGCACGAATCCCAGTACGTAACTCACTCACTAACTTGAAGAAGATGTTGGTTGCGAAATTCTTCACTTCATCAACAATGAAGATCAAGAAGCACATGGTTACAAATTCCTAAGGTGCAAAAGACGCAGTAGCTTCTTTCAGAGAGAATAAGGCATCGGTCACCTTTTGCATATATTCTCCTTATATTCTCTTATGCGACGGTCTTTAAAATAAGTCTTATATATGTCTAGGGTTGTGAGAAAAGAAACCCTACAGAAAAACATAAGCATGAGCCGAAAATTAGATTTGAAAATTTGAATTTTGTAATTCTTGATAGATACCTCGATAGATAGTATCTGTCGAGCCTCGTTAAACCTCGATAGATAGCTATTTGTCGAGCAGCTGTCGAGCTTTAATGAATCAGCACTTCTTTACTTGTTTCTTGGACATATTTGCATGGCTTCAATGACTTGAACTCTTGTTCCTTGAAGTATTAAACACATCATAGATCTACCCAATTACAAGTAAAGTGCATTTTGTTAATTGATTAGCCAATTACATTAAATATTGACATATGTTCCTAGCATGGTTCACATATGTCCTAACATATTTCATAGCTTTTTCAGTGTTGTTACAAACTTAGATATATCAACCTTACCTAAACTCAAAATTTTTGACAAACATCAATTTGTTGTGTCAACTCTTTCTTATTATAAGTGAATTCAAATCGATAATTTTCACATCAAGTAATTTTCTACATCAACCCATTTAAAATGACATGTTTTTCATCCAAATTCTACCCATTTGTCACATCTAGTTTTGAGTTTGGGAATGTATCAAAACACATACACCGACTGTATCTGTACATTGATCAAATAAAAGAAAAAAAAAAAAACTTGCTATCTAAGTTATAGAAAAGTTTGGAGAAAATTTTAGTCATTTTGGAGCTTTTAGGGGTATTTTGGTTTTTTTTTTTTTTAATTCTTGAGTTATTTTATTTATTTTGGAGCTTTTGTGTAATTTTGGTCATTTTTTTGGTTTTTTTTATATGTTAGTCATTTTAGAGATTTGGGGTATTTATGTCATTTTATATATTTTGGGAAATATTTTAGTTATTTTTAGTAACTAAAGGCTATTAACATGGCTTGATAATTATCGTGTCTGCTTTATATGGCTTGTTTGGAAGTTTAGAGAGGGAGGAGAGTAGAGGGGAGTAGAGGGAAGGAGAGTAGTGGGAAGGAGAGTAGAGGGGAATGAATCCCCTTCTACATTGTTTGGATGTTTTTAAAATTAGAGAGGGAGAAGGGAGTAATTAGCCCTTTAGAAAGGGTAATTTTGTTAATTTAGAAAGGGTAAATTAGGGAATTCATTTGACCAATAACTTATCTACTCTACTCTCCCTCCAAATCTCTCCAATTTGGAGGAATTAAAAATGAGGGGTTAGAGGGAGTTGAAACCCCTCCAAACCCCTCCAAATCCCTCTCCCTCCTTCCTTAAAAAACTTCCAAACAAGGTAATTGAATTACTCTCTCTCCCTCTACTCTACTCCCCCTCCTTTTTTTAACTCCCAAACATGCTATAAAGTTTTTAGACATTATACAATTGAATATTTCATGAATCAAAAATGATTATGTTAAGGTTTAAGATTAAGGGGTATTCCTCCTCCAAAATAAAAAAATAAAAAAAAAATAAAAAGATTTAAGGGTATTTTTTTCATTTCCAAAATTTAAAGAGGATGTTGCTCGGTTTGAAAGTTTAGAGGGAGAATTGTAAGCTACCCAAACATAAAAGAACAAAAGTGAATAATCCCCAATTTAATGCATTATTCACCATAATTTGACAAATTCTCAAAATACTAAACAGGTTTTCAACTAAAATTTTATTTCATAAAAGCTCTACTACTAACAAGCACTAATAAGATTGGAGTAGTGTACTGTTGTTGTTGTTGTTGTTGTTGTTGTGTGAAGCTCACTATTCGAGTTTTTTTTTTTTTTTTTTAATTATGTGATATGAAAAATAGTTGGTGTAAAGATGGAAATAAAAATTCCTATTGAATATTTAATTTTTCACTTTGTACTCCATCAATTACAACTTGTCATATATATATATATATATATATATATATTTATAATATAATCAAAGTTTAGAATGAAAAATATATATGACATTCGGTAATTGATGCAATTCAAAGTGAAACACTAAAAATATGTTTGAGGATTTCTATTGGTAAATATTAAAGTATACATTAAATCTGACCTACCATAATTTATGTAGTACAAAGTGGAACACTAAAAATAGGATTGAGGATTTCGATTGGTAAAGATGAAGGTCAACAGTAAATCTGTATAGAATTTAAAGCAAATCATGAATGTATCCTTCAATATTGATTTAAGTTATCAATTAATTAAAAGAATGGGCAGGAATTAGATAAACCTTATGCATTCAAATCTTAATACGAAATAATAAGACATCCTAAACATATGTTTAACTTTTTACAATTAATTACGGGGCAGAATAGATTATGACTTTAAAATGTCTTGAAAAGGTGACTAATGATTTGGCCATCTGATATTTGATCAAGGATTTTGCTTGAGGTGAGAGGTGGCATCGAGTTAAATCTAGCAACTATATTAATCTTGGAGAGTTTTCCTTAGTTTCTGAAAATACCTAACTTTAGTCCTTTGAAATCATCGGAAATATTGTTTTATTGTCAATATCAAATCAATAACAATTCTTTATAATGCTTTTACATAGAGCATTTCACCAAACAAGACATCTAAGGTAATCTGGATGCATAGATTCCTCACTCAACAATCGGTCATTATGAATGCACAGAAAGCTCAGTTTCCAATTACAATTTCATTATTTTTCTTCAACTATTTCTACTGGGACTCTTCTTGCATGAGCTTTATCAACTGGGTTCATGGGAAAATGTGTCACGAAACATGCTCAAGATCCAAACCATCCAGTTGGGATTGCAAAATCTTCAACTGGTTTGCTATTGAACCATTTATTCATTGATACAAAAGTTTATTTCATGATTTGAAAACTTTGTGTGATACTCTATTTTTAATACTAAAATTTATATGCATGATTGCTTTTGACTTACAAGGAGCTGTCCATGGGCAAAAAATCTATCATCATGAGAAAACATCTAACTTATTCCAAGAAAGGACTAAAATGGATTCTTCAAGTATGAAGAAAGGTATTTTTTATTTCCCCCTCTTGTTGGCTTGAAATGTTTTTGGTTATCCTTGGATGCTACCTTCCTCGTGGACTCGAATTATGTTATCTTTGTGTTTTCTGGTGATGAAAAACATAGGAAAATGAAAGACATTTACCACTTGAGAGGAATTCATCTATTTCTTTAAACATACACAGAGGTAAATATATATATATATATATATATATATATATTTAAATGGAGTTTTCTGTTCTGAGTCTAAGAGTTAGAATTGTTGTCGGGATTGTGAGTATGAGATAGAGAAAAGACAAGCAGAAGACAGAAACATGATTAATGTAGTTTGGCATAATGGCCTACGTCTACAATAAATGCCTTAAAGCAATTAAATCTATACTATATAGAACTGTATGTATAATGTACCCCAATGTAGGACATATAGTGTGTGTGTGTGTGTTTGGCTCCTAATTAAAAAAACCAACTTATTTTACTATTCAGCTTATTTTTGCTATTATTCATGGGGCCCCACTGCACTTTTTTGTACTATCTATGAGTCTTACTATATTATTTCAACTAACTTTTACCTTTATCTACAGTACTTTCAGTAAAGAGTTTTTAGTTTCAACAAAATAAGTGGATCCCAAATAAACTCATAGACACGCTAATCTATGGCTAACTTTAAGATTGTAGTACTTGTACCAAGTAAGGTTAGAAGAGGTTTTTTTTTTTTAATCTAGAAGTACATACACATAGGCCTATGATGAGATTTAGCCTCTTATACCCCCAAAATCACCAAATATGCTAAAAAATCACTTAAAATGACCAAAATACCCCCAAACCAAAAAAATGACCAAAATACCCCCGAAACTTAAAAATATCCAAAATACCCCCGATACCTGAAATTTGGCTGAAATACCCTTGAAACTTAAAATTACCAAAATACCCCCAAAACCTAAAATGACCAAAATAACCCCTAAACCTAAAAAATGACTAAAATATCCCTGAAACCTAAAAACTTACTAAAACACCCTTGAAACTTGAAATTACCAAAATACTCCTGAAACCTAAAAATTGACCGAAATACCCCATAAGCCTTAAAAATGACCAAAATACCCCTAAAACCTATAAAATGGCCAAAATACCCCCAAAATCTATAAAATGACAAAAATGCCCCTAAAACCTATAAAATGTCTAAAATACCCACAAACCTATAAAATGACCAAAATAAGCCCTAAACCTGTAAAATGACCAAATACACCCAAAACCTCTAAAATGACCAAAAATAACCTTAAACCTCTAAAATTACCAAAAATATCCCGAAACCTATAAATCGACCAATATAGCCCTAAACCTCTAAAACAACCAAACACCCTCAGAAAATATCTAAAATGACCAAAACACCCTTCAAAACCTTTAAAGTGACTAAAGTACCCCTAAACTTGTTAGATGACCAAAATACATTTGTAACCTCTTAAATTACAAAAATAGAGGTTTGGGGTATTTTGGATGTTTCGAGGATATTTTTGTCAAGATTAAAGGTTCCAAGAATATTTCAGTCATTTTGTAGGTTTTGAGGGAATTTTGGTAATTTTTTAGGTTTTGGGATTATTTTGGTCATTTTTTAGATTTTATGGGTATTTCAGTCATTTTTTAGATCACGGAGGCATTTTTGTCATTTTTTAGGTTTTAGGGGTATTTCGGTAATTTTTCTATTTTGGGGTTATTTTGGTAATTTTATAGATTTCGGAGGTATTTTGGTAATTCCAAGGTTGCAAGGGTAAATTTTTATGTTTCAAGGTTATTTTTTTAGGTTTTGGGGGTATTTTGGTTGTTTTTTAAGCTTTAGGGGTATTTTAGTCATTTTTTAGGTTTGGGATCTTTTGGTCATTTTTTAGGTTTCAAGGTTATATCAGTCATTTTTTAGAGTTGGGAATATTTTTATCATCTTATAGGTTTTAGAAACATTTTTGTCATTTTATAGGTTTCAGGGTATTTTGGTAATTTTATAGGTTTCAGAAGTTTTTCGATCATTTTTTAGATTTAGGGGGGTATTTCGGTTATTTTATAGTTTTCCGGGGTATTCTTGTCATTTTATATGTTTAGAGGGTATTTTGGTAATTTTAAGGTTTCGGGGGTATTTCAGCATTTTTTAGGTTTAGAGGGTACTTTGGTAATTTTAAGTTTATAGGGGGTATTTTGGTCATTTTTAGGTTTCAAGGGGTATTTTGGTTTTTTTTTTTTTTAATGTTCCGAGAGTATTTTGGTCATTTTTTAGGTTTTAAGGGTATTTTGGTAATCTTTAGGTTTCAAGAGTATTTTGGTCATTTCTTAGGTTTCAGTTGTCTTTCGGTCATTTTTTAGGTTTAGGGGTTATTTTGGTCATTTTTAGTTTTTGGAGGTATTTTGGTCATTTTTTTAGGTTTTAGGGGTATTTTGGTCATTTTTAGATTTCATGGGTGTTTTGATCATTTTTTTAATGTTTCAGGGGTTTTTTTGATAATTTTTAAGTTTCAGGGGCAGTTCGATCATTTTTTAGGTTTAGAGGGTATTTGGGTAATTTTAAGTTTATGGGGTGTATGTTGGTAATTTTTTAGGTTTCGAGAGCATTTCGGTCATTTTTTAGGTTTAGAGGGTATTCTGGTAATTTTTAGGTTTCAGTGGTCTTTCGGTCATTTTTTAGGTTTATGGGGTATTTTGGTAATTTTTAATTTTCGGGGGTATTTTGGTTATTTTTAGGTTTTGGGGGTGTTTCAGTCATTTTTTATGTTTCAGGGATATTTTGGTAATTTTTAGATTTTGGAGGTATTTTGGTCATTTTTTTAGGTTTAGAGTGCATTTCGGCAATTTTAGAGGATTTTAGGAATAATTTGGTCATTTTTAAGTTTTAGGGGCAATTTGGTAATTTTGATTATTGGGTAATTGTGCAGGTTGAGCTTTACCTGTAATAATTTGGTTGAGTTGGGTTTGAGTTAGATCTAATTAGTTAAATGGATAATAATGGGTAAATGGGTAATATCCAAACCCTACCCAAAATATTTGGATAATATCCAAACCCAACCCAATTACCTTCTACCCATTAAGAGCTGGGTATTACCCAGAATAATTGGATCGGATAGGGTTGGATATCCATTACCCAATGGGTATGGCCATCCCTACTCCTCCCCCATCCTTTCCTCAAAATGTTTTTTTTAGAAGAACCTCAAACTTAATGTTGAGTTGAACCATGAGTTTGAAATGTAAGATCATAAATGTAAAATATTGACCAAGTTGGACCAAATTGTATGTGCAGAGGATTGAACTCAATGTAGAATGAAATGGCCATGATATAGAGTAAGACGTGCAAGACAACTTCTACAACAACAAATGATGACAGTCAATGGCAGATGGAGGCCAGATGATGGCTAAAATGACTGGAGAATGGTTCCACCTATGACTAAAGGACGGATATTATGGCCAAACGGTAACTTCCATGGCTGAAGGATATGGTTGCACATGTGGCTTGGGACATTGGAAGAGGAATAGTAACTGGAGGACGGCATATACGAGACAGACATAGAACAGCAGCGATTGGTGATGAACAATGGTCGGAGCATTACAACACCATCAACCAAAGGAGAGTGGCACTGTTTACTGGAAGACATCAACTGAAGATAGGCCGTGCTGAAACACTTGAACAAGTTAAGAGTAACCTTTGAGGAACTAGACAGGGGCCTGACCGCAAAATAGCCCCAAGCAACTACATTTTTACTATTTAGAATTGTGTGTTACAATATACCCCAATGTGCGGTATATATAGGAGCTAACCCCTAGACTAACCCTATAATTCTACTATTTACACAAGTAGTAGGATTAGGACTACTTTGCTTGCATTTATGGCTCTTAACCTTCAATATCTCTAACACTAATCATAGTCAATTTTGTGTATCTTGGTGCAGAAAAGCTTAGTAAAGACCAAGGGTATGGTTACCCAATCACAAGACATCGGCTTAATATGAATGTGAATACGAAGTATGACTTTCTTCATGAATACAAACTCAACTGCTTTTGCTATAGTGTCTTGAAAGCTGCCACCCAAAAATTCAGTTGTAAAAATTTACTCAGCCAAGGCGGTTTTGGTGATGTTTATATTGGCTATATCAATCAGTGCACCATGACTGCCGCACGAGCAGGTGGAGGATATAAGTTGCAGTCAAGAGGCTAAGAAAGAAAGGAACACAAGGCGACAATGAATGGCTGGTATTTTTCTGACTCTCTCTCCTCAAAATTTGACACTAAGGCTTAGTTTTTGATAAGCCACTAAGGCTTAGTTGTTGAATATATTGTTCTCTCTCTATCTGAAATTATGTTGTCCCTGTAGAATGAATTGAAATTTTTAGCCAGATTAAATCATCTAAATTTAGTGAAGCTCATAGGTTACTGCTCAGAGCGTGAGCATAGAATATTGGTTTATGAGTACATGATTGGAAGAAGCCTGGAGGCCCATCTCTTGAAGGGTAAGAACTAAGCATTACAAGATTGCAGCCAACTTGCCACAAACCTGGAGACAGTCAAAAATTGATGATATTGAGCCTGAACTGTTAAGCAGCCTACACTTAGGCCACATAATGCTCTAATACTAGTAGGACTAACCTTGAGTTAATCATTGCCATATACAGATGATGATACAGGGCTGAATTGGAGAAGAAGAATCAGTATAGCACTTGGGGCAGCCAAAGGTTTAAATTTTCTTCACACACTTAGGAGGCCAGTCATCCATCGTGATGTCAAGGCCTCCAATGTCCTACTAGATGCTGTGAGTTTCTGTCATTGGTCACTGATGCTTTTTCAGTCCTTTCAAATTAAATCAGTCTTTATGCATTACGTTTACATGTATCTTATAAATATGTGCTTAGCTCCTCACTGTGACAAGGTGTTCACTTTGCAACATTAACCGGTTAAGGGTAAATATTGCAGGGCTTCAATCTAAAGCTTTCAGACTTTGAACTCGGCAAATATGGACCCCAAGGTGACCAGTCCCACGTCTCCTCCAGAATACTTGGTACCAAAGGCTACTTAGCTCCCGAGTACATTGGGACAGGTATTCCTTTCAGAAATTGTAAAAATGTTATAGAAAGAATCCAAAGACAATTCATAGAGTAATGGTACACAGCCTGTAGTGATTTGAATTTTGAACATCACTTTTAATTGGGTCCAATGACACCACTTTTATTATGCATCATTCACAAAGGATCATATCAATCATTTTGAATATAATTATGGGCTTAGACTTATAGTTTGATGTATCATATACACACACACACACACACACACACACACACACACACACATGAACTGATGTTTCTTTATCTTTCCAGGGCATTTGACACTAAAAACTGATGTATACAGCTTTGGAGTGGTACTCCTGGAGATCTTTTCAGGAAACTGTACAGCCAAGAAATATTCAAATGGGCTTGAGGGTAACCTTGTGCAACGGGCTAAACCATATCTTAGCAACAAGCTGGACATCCGTAGTGTTATTGACAAGAGAATTGGAGAGAACTTCCCAAGGGAAGGAGCTCAAGAATTTGCTTGGATCATCCTCCAATGCCTAAGTACAGATCCTACGGGCCGACCAGAAATGAGAGAAGTTGTAGCTAATTTAGAGAGACTAGAAAAATATGTGAGAGGCGGAGCAACCATAACAAACTTCCCTGGGACAAAGGGATGCCACATCTGATAAGCTAACATTGTTCACAATTGCAGATGTTAGCCCCTAGGCCATACATCAACGGAAAAAATGTAGTGGGTTGAATAGGTCTTAGATTCCAAAAGAAGAAAAACTGATAATCACAATGTATCTAATCTATCCTGGGCTAGATGGTTTAAGTGGAATAGACTCCACATGATATGTACAGTAAGTGACCAATAAGCAAGTGGTATCACCTCAGTATACAATTTAAGCAAACAAAACAAACTGTAATCTGCATCTGCATAACAATATAGACATTACTTAAGTTGCTATTATGTATACAACGACATAAATCTGATTTTAAAGAAGCTGTGCACTCAGGACATTGTTAAACAAGTAGGTTAACACAACAAACAAGCTACCAATTCAATATAACTCAAAAATCAGATTTATGTCCGACTACATCCCATATGAACAAGTGGTAACTACAAGTGGTAACTATTACTTCAATATAACTCAAAATTGTGCCAAGAGACTTATGCCCATACTACATGCCATATGAACAACTTAATATGGAAGCAAATAAAAAATTTACAGATTCAATGCTCTTTGTTCAACGTACTCGAGGAGATTGACGATAGGATGGCAATGGTGATGCACCAGGTGTTAGATTTCGAGGAGAATTGTGTGGGCGCATAGGGGATTTTCTGACTGGTGTACCTGTATGCTGCTCTGATTGGGAGGTTCTGCCTGCATTTTTGGGGTTTTCAAGCTGTTCCAGGGTTGCTAATACCTCCGCCATTTTAGGTCTGACTTTAGCTTCAGTGCTTAGGCACTGTAAGGCAAGGGTGGCAGCTGTATAGGCTCCTTTCTGGGGGTACTGGCCCTCCAACTTTGTGTCCATAATCCGGAACAATTTCCGTTTGTCACCCAAATAGGGTTTTGCCCAGTCTACCAGATTCTGCTCAATACCAACTTTTGACTTATCGACAGCACGTCGTCCAGATAATAGTTCTAGCAACACAACTCCAAAGCTGTAGACATCACTTTTTGCTGTGAGACGACCTGTTCAATAAAGAAAACTTCAGAAAAATTTACCATGATATATAATACACAGAATGAGTTCATACTTCCAATAGAGCATTGAGCATTAGCAACATTCCACTTGTACAGAACACTTCTATTTGATTACTCAGACACTATTTTTTCTCTACTTTTTCCACAGACCATTCTTCTACTTCAACAACAGGTTGCCAAATAAAAATAATGACAAAACTAATATTTCCACTTTATATTCTTTGTAATAAGTATGCAGAATGATTAGATTTGGACATTATACTCTTAGAATGCAACATCAAGTGTTGAATTTTGTTTCTCTTTTCCCTTCTGAATAATTTTTTTTTTTTTTAAGAAGTACAAAAACATTAGATTTTCATAAGATCAATTTTCTCCTAAAACAACATATTCAGTCCAATGATCATTTTGAATAGTACCAATAGTGCTTAAAATGGATATTGTACGGACCTGTAGCAACATATTCAGGTGCAGCATAGCCATGAGTGCCCATGACTTGAGTAGATACATGAGTCCTATCACCAGTAGGACCTGCCTTTGCCAAACCAAAATCAGAAAGCTTCGAATTGAATTCCTGCATCCCCAATTCAATTAATTTAAATAAATAATGAAATAAAGTTGACACAAACTACTTTCAAAGAAATAGAACATTGTCCTCTTAATTTAGCATACCGCATCCAATAGAATATTAGAAGCCTTGAAATCACGATATATGACTTGTGATTTTGCCTCATGAAGAAAACAGAGCCCTCTAGCAGCGCCAGTGGCAACTTTGATCCTTATGGCCCAAGAAAGTGGTTGTGGCCCTCCTGTGGAACACAACACAGCATCAAGGATCACAAACTATTCTCATAGCCACACTAAGAACATCCATAATATCCTAACATCTCATTTGAGACCTATACTGAGAGTTATATTAGAAACTATCACTAGCAAACACGAAGACCTCTAAGAACTCATCTAAATTATATTTGAGCCAGAGTGGTGGTCTGAGTGTCAAGACAAAATTAGGAAAAAATAATATTTATAAGTACAAGAAATTTGATTTTATAATTTCATACCAAACTAAATGAAATAACAATTTGGCCTTTCAAGCTTCGCAGGTAGTGTTCAAAAATATTGAGCATAGTGATTAATGACTGCTGATGTAGCCATTCACCCTAGCCCCTTTTCAAAGACTTGCAAGCTATCCAGCTTCATCCCTAGACCCAACGGCTCCTCGTAGGAAACTTTAAAACTTTGCAAGCATAGTTTACTGCTTTGCTGATATAACAGGGTAATCCATTCCAAAATAGAAGATGACAGCAAATTGACAGAATTGCCTATGTTGGTCAACAGACATTGACAAATGCTAATACTCTGTTTGAATGCCAAGAAAACTAGGAAGAAACTTGAAATTTTGCATCTTTGCTACTTTTTTAAAAGGAATAATCATCTCAATTTGGCACCAAAAAAATTTAAGCAGAGTTTTTTTTCCCCCTAAGGACCCTAACAGATAAAAGACCTGATGTCTCGTTATTATGAATAAGCATAAGAATCCAGTAAGTGTAAACATAAGTAAAACATAGTACAAGCATAATTCCCAGTAAAATTACTGGAATGCATAACTCACTTCTAAATAGATGATTCTCTAAGCTCCCTTTAGGCATGAACTCATAGACCAAAAGCCGGTTCTCGCCCTCCAGACAGTACCCAATTAGCTTAACCAGATTTGGATGATGAAGTTGGCCAAGATAATTAACTTCAGTCTGGAATTGAGATAATATCAGTAATTAACCATGAATAATAAGATTGCAAAGAGGAATCTAACTCCCCCACCGCCCCCCCCCCCCCCCCCCCCCACCCCAAAAAAAAAAAAATATATATATATATATATATATATAAAAGGATAAAAAAAAATAAGAAGAGACCTACCAACCACTCCTTGTGGCCTTGGAAACCCTCAGATTTAAGCTTTTTGACAGCAACAACCATTCCTGATCCCGGCTTTGCAGCTGAAAAAGTGTGTTCATCAATCCATCCTTTGAAAACATAACCAAATCCTCCCTCACCAAGAAGACTGTCCGGGCGGAAATTTCTGGTGGCGTTCTTTAGCTCATTGAAAGTGAAGGCTTTCAAATTTGGAGATGATAATATTTCACCTTCAGACCTTGGAGTAGGAAGACTTGAAGCATTGCTCGTCTCACTGAAAGTTTGAATGGTCAGGCTGGAAGGAGCTGATGAACGGCTGGTTTTGCTGGAAAATTTTGAGACTGCCGACTCTGGTAGGGGAAGAAAGAGTTCTTTATTGCAAAAACAACATAAGCAAGCAGTTTCTACCACAACTCAAGAGCCATTCAATCTCAACCTTATAACAACTTTGGACTATTCCTTTAAGTAAAAATAATTCAGTTCAAACTTCACTATGATTGAGACATCTTTTTGCAAAAGTTGATTTTAGTACAAAATGCATTATACTCTTATCTCATATAATTCCTTAATTCATTTCCAGGAGGAAGTACTGGTAAACGTAAACAACCAATAATCTTTTGTAAACCTTTCATCCACCACTTTTTCCAATGCTTAGGAATCATGAAGTGTGACTATGTTTTTATGGATCCTATGTATCGTTTAAGTAATAAAATTCCTTCCTAGTTTTTGTACATAAAATCGCCACATTTTTCCCTTAGGTCTCATTTGCTACCACTGGAATCATTTTGGAGCTTGGACTTGGTCAAAATGTGATGTGAAGACTCAAATTCACATGCTCAGTAGCAACCAAGTGTGAAATAAATATATGAATATCTTTAAAAAAATTATTTGATATCAAAGCTATAACCAAATCTTATCAAAAAAAAAAAAAAAAAACAGCTATAACCAAATTTAGAAAGTCTTAAAGCATACAGCTAAATCAGATTCTCCAGACAGCTCATTTATGAAAATCACTCACATGGTAAACCAATAAGGAAATATTAGATAGATCAGTGGTCAGCAGTTCCTAACCCCAAAACTAAGACTTACCAGAAACACTCAAAAATTCGCCACCATTAGAATGACAAATTATCAAAATAAAGCAGATAGATTTTATAACAACCAAATAAACTAAAACCCCACTAAAAATTCTATCTTGGCCATGATTTAGAAAAAACATCTACCATTTTCTGAACATTGATTACCAGAAAAGAAAACCATGGCCAAAACCCAGACAGAAAATATTCACATAACGCCTACCAAATATTCTTGCTTTGTAAACACCAAGCAAAAAAAAAAGCTCAATTTACTTATCAACAAAGCTCAAAATATCTAACCCTGACCACCCCAAATCAAAAACAAACCCCAAAACTAGTAAAACCCAGTAAAACAAAACCCAAATAAAAAAATCACAAATTTTTAGCCATAAAGATTCTCATAAAATCAATTATCCTCCAAAACTTCAAAAACCCACCTCACCAAAAAACTTGCATATAAGAAAAAACCAATCTTCAATAGAAAATTCAAACCAAAGCATTAACTACTATCAAAATAGAATGAATTATAAGTTACCAGAAGTGGCGTGAGAGCTCTGAGCTGTATCTACTTTAGCTGAAGAATCTAAGCAGTTTCCCATATGATATTTTCTCTCTCTCTCTCTCTCTCTCTCTCTCTCTCTTACAAGACACAATCTTTGCTTGCTATCCTCAACAACAAAACATCATAGATTATTATGAATCCTCGGAAGAAACGAAAAGATGAAGCAAAAAAATGAATGGCCCAGAAGTCTCCTGGTAAAGCTAGCTTTGTTTGTCACTAACTTGGTGGAGATTACTGAGAAAAAAATTGAGGTTTTGAATAAGAAAAAGAATTAAAGAAGAGGAGGAAAAGAAGAAAGAGAGGTAGAAGAAGAAGAGTCGAGGAAGGTAACTGAGGAGAAAACGCAGAGAAAGAAGGTTTGTTTTGGCTTTTGGTTTTTAGTGTAGTTGTAGACGCGAGAAGCGCGTGGGGTCTTTGTTTGTTACTGTGATTGATGTGTTCACCACCATTGTTTGTAATTTTGTAGGTGAATTTGCTTGTATACCCCTTCCTATGGCTTTGTCAACATGTACCAACTTGAAAAAGAATGAAAGTGAAACCATTGCGAAACAAAAAACCAAGGACACATTAAACATGATTGACATGTTGTCCAAAGTTTCTTATAAAAGATATCAAGCAATACCGGGTTACAAGGCTCTAAGCTACATTTTTTATATTTTCCTAGATTGGATTCTATCTAAAAAAAGACTTTAATTAAGTTAAATAAATTTCAAATTCACAAGAAGACTTATTAAGTAAACGATATGCGAGTTTTTCTTAAAGTGAATTGTCATTTCCTATTTTTATCTATGTTTAAAATATTTTTGAAAGTTGCTTATCTCTATTTAAATTTAAGTAACCATAGACATAAGCAGTAACAATCAGAAATTATTTAAATTTAGTATTTTTTTATTTTATTAAATACGATATGATTGGATTTGATTCATTTAAACCTATCTAATCCATAATGGTTGTTATTTATCGTTGGTTGTTTTTACTATCAATAACTATAATAACTAATAACTATATAAAGAAATGGGGGGCGTGTGAAAGTCAAAACCAAGTTTAATAATGATAAGAGACTGATATTGCTTCAGTTGTTTAGTACAAGGGATTAGATTTATATATATCTAAAAATAAACTCCTTAAAAATTGTAAATTATTAATTTCAAGGGTAGTTAAATTCACTTCATTAATAATTTTTTCTTTATGTTGTTAGTGGTGATTGGTGAGTACATTCAAACATAATAAAATAACTATCCATTTCATTTTTAGGAAGTCAGAAAGTAAAAGAAAATATATGCATGACTCTCTCTATTCAGATGTGAAAGAAAAGCATCTATCATAAAACTCAAATTTCATTAAATTAGGAAGTAATGCTTGTTTATGGCTCATGCATCATGCATGCTATATATCCATATATTATTTCCATTATTTTAAACAACTATAAGTTGACTAAATGGCTAAAAATCTAAAGCTGTAAGCCATGATGTTTATGCATCATCACATGACAGGCATGTTTTTAGAATTATTCTTATTGAATTTTTTAATGTTATGTTTCCCATCATAGCACGTTTTTTATTTTTTTTTTCAGAACTATGCTTAGACAGCAAGTGATTTACTAAGCATCCACAAAGTATGACATAAAGGTTATTTTGCTTCATTGTTTTCACATTATAGATAGTTGTTTTTCAAGGTTTATGCTTAGACAGCAAGTGATGATTCACTAAGCACCCACGATATAGGACCATAAAATATATGTTATTTTGCTTCTTTCGAATCTAGTAGCAGCAAGGAAAACAGACACAAAAATAATATATATATATATATATATGCACTTAGTAAATAGAAATTTCACATGTAAATTCTCGTGGATGATCCTTTGTCCCATCCCAAAAAAAAGTAATTCCGATTAGACTTGAAAAATTTTGATCCAAAGTTCCAAACCCTTTAATCCGGCCGACCACACATAAGAGGGAAAAAAAAGAACGAATAACAGGAATAACAACCCAATTTTTACTCATCTTGAACTTGACCTGTCACATCTATTAAGCATTTGTTATAAAAAATTTTAGAAAAAATATTGACTTATTTTCAATGTCTAAAGTTATATTAGATTTTTTATATTGTAAATAAAAAAAATATTAATAATATTAGTTGTCAACTTTCACGTACAATTTTCAAATATATATATATATATATATTAAAAACTAACATTGAGTAGTATTTTTGTAAGTTTATTATAGATATATCTTCTTTACCTAGCATGTTCAATGTGAGTTTGGATTAACATTTAAAAAAAAAATTAGTTTTTTTCCTTGTGTACATTTTTTTTGTAAAGCCTTAATTGTTTTTAAGTACAACATACTATGTCCATTTTTAACATAAAGCTAATCCAAAATGCAAAAGGAGTTATTTTTACAAGTGATTTAACTTTATTTTTTTGTTTACATAAATAAAATAAAATAAAAATAATAACCTATCATACCAAGTTAACCCAACCCATCAAAGACAGAATAAAGCTAATTAGAATATCCACTTATTTTACTCTTCTACATTAATGATCTATACCTAAGGTCTGTTTAAGATCCACTTATTTTACTGAAACTGAAATTTTTTTACTGAAAATATTATAGATAAAGATAAAAGTTAGCTGAAATGGTATAATGAGACTCATGAATAGTATCAACAAGTACAGTGAAAATCATAAATAGTAGCAAAAATAAACTGAATAATAAAATAAATTAACAAAAATAATCTTGCCAAACAGATACCTAATATACTAATCTAACCTAACCCATTTTGTCAAATCCAATAATAATATTGATAATTGTTTAAAATATTCTAAACTGGGTTCATTATAATACGTAGTTCAATATAATTAAAAGGTTACAAAATTAATTTTATACTTTTTGATAAAGACGTAGGGCATTAGATCGAATCTGATTAATTCTTATTTATTCCCTCTCAAACTTAACTTTCATTCATCATCATATTATTTAAGAAAAAAAAAATCAAATAAAATAGTCGGTATGGGGGTATTTTGGAAACAAAATTGGCAGCGTCACGCTTGGCTAAGCAAGCAAAAAAAACAAAAAAACAAAAAAAAAAAAAGAAAAAGAGAAAAAGAAAAAGAAAAATCCTCCGTCAATTTCTCATTGGGCCCAAGCATATCCTTCTGTTTCTGTGTCATCACGAGCAACAAAAAGATAGGGTTTTGAAGAGACGCATCTGGCCAAAGATTTGCCTATATATTTTATATATGATAGATTACCAATACCCTGACCAAAATTCTTTGCATGGGCAATGTGGATTCACATTGGGCCTACCATCGAAACATAGTCAAAAGCTAAGTCTGAACAGGTCTAACCAAATTGTATTTTGTTTATACTTTTATCACATTTTCTTTTTCATTTAGACTAATAATTAAACACTCTGATTCTGTCTACAAACACAACTAAGTCCTACCTAATTTTACAATTTGTTAAATTGTACTACTGTAGGCGAGTAACATGTAAAGTAATCGGTAGCACAAGGCAGAAAGTTTCCGCCACTCAAAGTCGCAGAACTTAATAAATTGTAAATTTGAGTGCTTAGAAATGAATAAAATGTATGAAGATTAAATTATTCTTGTACCTTGATGAGGATGATTTTGCAACTAACCCGTTACGAAGTAAAAGGCGACGGTCGTAAATAAAGTCGTCAGCTTCACACGAGAGACAACCTTATTGTAAAGTCTACGGCTCGACCCCCATACCTGACGGCTGCATCTTGGGCATAGCAAGCTGAAGGTAGCAAGCTGAAGGGGATAAGCTGACTACCCCCATACCTGACGGCTGCATCTTGGGCATAGCAAGCTGAAGGTAGCAAGCTGAAGGGGATAAGCTAACGACCCCCATACCTGACGGCTGCATCTTGGACATAGCAAGCTGAAGGTAGCAAGCTGAAGGGGATAAGCTGACGATCCCCATACCTGACGGCTGCATCTTGGGCATAGCAAGCTGAAGGTAGCAAGCTGAAGGGGATAAGCTGACGACCCCCATACCTGACGGCTGCATCTTGGGCATAGCAAGCTGAAGGTAGCAAGCTGAAGGGGCAAACTGACGGCAGGGCGAAGCTGAAGGGACCAATACATGTCTTGTCACGCACGCCACTACCTGGATAGATATCTTGCACTCCACGCAATGGGGAATGGCCCCGGTGAGGAAAGGATTCCGTAAAGAACACGCATTAGGGGATGGCTCCGATCAGAGGTTATCTCCTCGGACACGCCGAAGCCCCGACTCTACACCACTATAAATACCATCGACCCTCATGAACAAACGTACGCAAAAACTTCCCCAACTCTTGTACTATAAGGTTGCGAGCGTTCACTAACTTAACCTTCCGAGGGTCCTTGGCCGATACCACACCGGTACTCCTCTTAAGGTCTCCAGCTTTTGTGTCGTGCAGGTTTTACCATCGGGAGCACGTGAGGACCGTGCGACTTATTGACGATTTTTGGCATCATCATACCTAATTTTATGACTTGTTAAACTGTACGATTGTAGGCGAGCAACGTGTGATGGGTCGCTCAAGGCAAAAAGTGTATCCACCACTATAAATCGCAGAAGTTTATAAATTGTGAGATTGAGTGCTTAGAAGTGAATAAAATCTGTGAAGACTAAAATCAATTATGTGAAGATTAAGATTGATAGGACATTCACTTGGCTGAATTCATGAATGAGAGAATACAGGATGCAAAAGGTCATGGTCGCACAGACCATGGTTTAAGACTCTAAGGGTCCGTTTGGATACAGCTGAAACTGAAAACTGAAAACTGAAAACTGAAAAACACTGTAGCAGAATAATTTTTAAATGTGTAAATAGTATAGTGGGACTCATTTTTAATGAAAAAGTTGCTGAAAAATGGTATTTTGTGGGTTCGTGAACAGTAAAAAGAGAGAAAAAAGTCAAAAGTTGCGGCTACTGTTCATGAACAGGAGCCGCATAGTACACAAACAGTAACTTATTGGGGCTGAAATGTGCGCGTTAGTGGGGAAAAAAAAAAAAAAACGGTAGCTGAAGACGCTGGACGCTGGACGCAACGTGCTATCCAAACCCAGCCTTAATTAATGACGGAATGGGCCCCAAATCATCAAACATCAATAGTAGAAGCAGTGTCTCCCAAGGTAAAGCTCTCATACTACCACAACGTTTGGTGCTATGTCTTTTATTAGGAAGTAATGCTTTTTCATTTACCACGAGGTGTTTTTGTTTAGTGTTTAGCTTACTTTTTCACAAAAATAAGCTTTTAACTTAATTTGTTTAAGTACAACTTGTACAATAATCTCATGTGCTTTACTCCACATTTAACAAAAATTCATATAAGTTGATGCCAAACAGATTAATTAACCGATATCAATCATCTTTCAATATGTTGAGTCAAGGGGTATGAAAGTGTATAAAGTGTAAGTCTTGGGGTTCAAAAAATACCTTGATAATTTAGAGAACGATAAAGATTCTTCCTTGTTTACCTACCCAAAAAAGATAGCAAAACATCTTATACATATGAGATATATATCGCACCACAAAAAGATTGAATTAGGAATTGACCTAAATGCTTTTAACACTATGATGATGTCAAATCAAGGTGGCAGAAAGGACAAGGATTCATCTCAAAATTACAGTATTATAGAAATAACAATGCTTCGATGAAATTTACTTTACCCATTTGATTCAAAATGCCTTTTGGATTAATGAAATTTTTTTTTTTTTACCAAGAAGCAACGAATATAATGTTGTGTATATATTAAAGTATATCCAAAAGAGTTCTTTTATTTCCACAAAAAGATTGGACACATAAAAAAAAAAAAATTATTTAACTCAATTTTTAGCAATTTGACTATGTGAGACAATATCCACCAAATACCCAAAATAGATTTGATTTATTTTATTTTATTTTATTTTGTTTATTTATACTTAAAACAAAGGGTATGATTAACCAATTAAATAAAATTCAGTACAAAAGAAACAATAATTTCTATGAAACCCACGAAATAGGAATATTCCAGTATTGTTATTGTCCCAACAGAAACATTAATTTCAGGTAAAAAGAGTTATATCTTTTGTTAAAAGTAGCTAGAATTGTGATGGCCACTGAGTAACATCCTTTCACTTTCTTAATAATAAAGGTATTTGTTCGCTATCCAAACTCAATTTTTTGTCTAAATCTTCATGAAAGAAGAATAAGTCAAACTTTTTTTTTCCTGTTAAGAATTTAGGACCAGTTCTTTTTTCTTTTTCCTTTTTCCTCTTTTATTTTTTATAGAAGGATTAATTTATTAATTGAATTTATTTTGAACACAAGTTGGGTTCAAAAAGCATATTTCCAAGCTGAGTTACATATTTCAATTTGGGTTTTTTTTTTTTTTTTTTTTTTTTTTTTTTTTGTGCACAAACTCAAACTTGTTCATGAGTTACTTAATTAATGTATTCTTTTTTCGTATTGAGTAAATATCATGATTAAATTTTGTTAATCTCATTAGAAATGTATACTAAACATTATATAATAAATAAAATTATAGTTGAAATTAATTATATCATTTTATGTGTGTGTCATTTTGAGAAAAGAATACTTGAAAAAGTCCAACCATCCATCCTATGATAGGTTATGGACAAGAGTGATGATCAAGTCATCTTTTATTTATAACTTGCTATCTCAACATATGAGAAAAATGATGTGAAAAAAATTGTGACTCTAAACTTATATATATATATATATATATATAAATTTGATAGTTGTACCTGGAATGATTTGAATCATGAATATACAATTGAAGACTCCAAAAAACACTAATCAATTGACTTACAAGTCTCTCACGCTGCTACCTCACCATTTATGAAGGCGTACTTAGTCATCTTCCTAACACATGCCAATATGCATGCTACAATATGCTTTTAGCTTAGATTGTTTAAGAACAACTTGTACAATAATCTCATATGCTTTTTTCCACATTTAACAATAATCCATAAAAGTTGATGCCAAATGCAAGGTTTTGAAACCTGGGCTGGACTGGGCAGTCCGACTGAGAAAATTGAGAACCGAACTAAAATTCAGTTTTTTAAGGCAGAGAACCGGGTATCAATGACTTGTGAGAGAACCGGATGAATTGGGGGTCAACCAGAAAAACCGAACGAACCGTAGGATGGTTCAACCGGTCATGGAATAGGGAAAAATTAAAGAAAAATGCGGCTGCCAAGATTCGAACTTGAGCTCTCACACTTTGTAAGTAAGACTAAAGCTATAACCAACAGACTAAGTGCTCTTCTTGAGTGCTAATATGCAATATTATTAAATTTATATTAAATTTACATGATTTATAATTTCTAAACTTCTATGTCATCTTTCTCAACGTATTAAATATTACTAAAGAAACTTTTTATTTAAGAATAATTCCTATGCAATTTATGAATTTATTTTAAAAGTCATTTTTAGTTAATTGAAATGATTTCTCTTAAAGGATTATTATAAAAATTTCTTTTTATGCTTATTTATGTTGTACTATTTTTTATTAACC
Organism: Lithocarpus polystachyus; assembly: GCA_033629205.1. Classification (NCBI taxonomy): domain Eukaryota; kingdom Viridiplantae; phylum Streptophyta; class Magnoliopsida; order Fagales; family Fagaceae; genus Lithocarpus; species Lithocarpus polystachyus. The sequence goes on from CM066164.1 coordinate 79,840,112, forward strand.
TTATAATGTACTATTTTATGTATTTTGTTTCAATTTTTAAGATATTTTTAGTAAATTTTGCTAATATTTATAAATTTAATATATTTATTTATATTTAAATAATTATTAAATTAATTATGACATTATCACGGTTCGATCCCGGTTCGACCTCAGTTCGACCTCAAAAATCTTGAACCTCTTCCTTTTACGATTCAATAAACAGTCTGGGTCTGAAAACCTTGGCCAAATGGACAAATTAGCTGATATCAATCGTCTTGCAACATGTTGAGTCAAGGGGTATGGAAGCCCATAAAGTTGAAGTCTTGGGGTTCAAGAAATACCGTGGTAATTTCAGCAGACATTAAGGATTCTTCCCTGTTTACCTAGCCAAAAAAGATGGCAAGATATCTTATAAATATGAGATGACCCCAAAAGATTGAATTAGGAATTGACCTAAATGCTATTAACTCTATAATGATGTCAAGTCAAGGTGGTAGAAAGGACGAGGATTCATCTCACAAGTGTTATAGAGAGAACAGTGCTTCAATGAAATTACTTTACCCATTTGATTCAAAATGCTTTCTGGATTATTTAGCACCAAAAAAAAAAAAAAAAAAAAAAGCTTTTTGGATTAATGAAAATTTCATTTTACCAAGAAGCAGCGAATATAATTTTGTTATATATATATATATATATATATGTGTGTATATATATATATATATATATATATATATTAAAATATATCCAAAAGAGTTCTTTTATTTCGACAAAAAGATTAATTGGACACGTAATTTTTTTTAAAGTTTTTATTTAACTCACTTTTTAGCAATATGAGTACACTATCCACTGTATACCCAATTTTTTTTTTACTTAAAACAAAGGGTATTATTAACCAATTAAATCAAATTCAGTACAAAAGAAGCAATAATTTTTATGAAACAAGCAAAATAGGAATTCCATTATTCTTATCGTCCCAACAGAAACATTCAAGCAAAAAGAGTTTTAACTTTTGTTAAAAAGTAACATCCTTTTACTTTCTTAATAATAAAGCCTATGACCTTTGTATTCGCTCTCCACATTGCATCCAAACTCGATTTTGTCTGAATCTTCATTAAAAGGAGAATTTTCCATTCACCAATTAAAGAAAAGGCTGTAGTGTAAACAAGTCCAACCAAACCGGGAATTAAGAATTTAGGATCAGTTTTTGTTTTAGGATCAGTTTTTAACTCGAGTTCAAATTAAATCTTATTACTATACTAAGTTAAATATTTCAATTTTTTTTTTTTTTTTGGAACAAGCTCAAACTTTATTCATGAGTTACTTGATTAATATATTCTTTTCTCATATTGAGTAAATATCATGATTAAAATTTTGTTAATCTCATCAAAAATCTATACTAGAGATTAATAAATAAAATTATAGTTGAAATTAATTATATAATTTTTTGTGTATGTATATAAATCATTTTGAGAATAGAATACATTTAAAAAGTCCAATCGTTCATCCTACGACAGGTTATGGATCAAAAAATAGAGATCAACAAATAAAATTATAGTTGAAATTAATTATATAATTTTTTGTGTATGTTATATATATATATATATATATATGTATCATTTTGAGAAAAGAATACATTGAAAAAGTCCAACCGTTCATCCTACGATAGGTTATGGATGAAAGCGACGGTCAAATTGTGTACTTTATCACTCGCCACCCCACGTAAAAAATTATAAGACTCTTTACGCACCTCACTATTTATGGAGACGTACTTGGTCATCTACCTGACGCATGACAAAATGCATACTACAACATCGATACCATATGGTTTCGGGTCTTGATAGTTAGGCTATTTTTCCCACTTCCTACTGATGTTTATGTTTACACTTGGCATTGCAAGCTAAGAAAATGTGGCCCTAGGGTCATTTTCTGAGATGACTAGTTGACTTGACTAGGCCCCTCGTACACGGCAAAGCCTAGTTCTAATGATTTGGATGTGTTCGAATCTAGACTTCTTCCAACACACATAAATTAAAGTCTTCGTAACTCACATGGATGTTGTTCATAAGTTAATACCTCGTCAAGGTCAGTTTCATGGGAATTTTTCATTTCCATATTGTGAACAATGATCACATTGAGATGCCCTTGTTCCCGGGTTTTCTGTACTGACTTTTTCTTTTTAAACTCATTATTAAAATTATTTCTTTTGCCTATTAATAAAAATTTGTCACTTAAAATTTGTTGTAAAAATGTCGTGAACATAACATGTCTCTTCTATTTTAGAGTCAGAATAATAGGATAACATGTCAAAAAACAAATACAAAAAAAAAAAAAAAAATGTCGGTAATAAGGAAAAAATATACCATGGGATACATGAAATTCGACCTACGCATGCACCAAATCGCACACCATGTAGGAAATGGCAACATAATTTCCTTTTTTTACTTGTTGGTGTTGTGATAAGAGACGTAAAGGTTCAGAATTGACTTAGAACATGAAATTCCTATTATTTGTTTCAATTTCAGGACCGTCTCCAACCTTGAGTGCACCAATGACCCACGGCTTTTGAGTAGGTATTCAGGTGAAGGCAAGTCTTAGGGATGCAAAGTGAGACTCGTATGTTTACCAAAAAATAAGACTCGTTTGACGATTAGCTTTGGATTCGGTCCCAATCCTATTAAGACAAGTGCACATGGTGGTGGTCTGTTTGACAGAGTAATCGACCAATTTGTCGATGCCAAGTGTCTAAGGTAAAATAAAATAATACAAGGCAAAAGAGAAAAAAAAGAGAGAGCCAAATTCTTGTTTTAACTCACTCGGTTAACTTGCACATGACTCAATAAGTTAAAGAAGAGTGTGTGCATTTAGTGGGACTCTTCATGTCTTTACATATAGCTAGCTAGTGTGGTTTTGTTACACTGCTTAGTCGATCTTTTCCATGGTTGCAAAAATATATAGTCAATAACCTTTACTTACTAGTTAAAATTCTTATAGTTCAACTAATAAAAAAAAATTATTAATAAAAAAAATACCTATAAATATTAAAAATGATATATAACCATTATACAAAATTATTTAGTCATTAGGCAAAGTCCTTTTTTTTATTATTTAATATGTAATTTTTAAAACTGGGGTGAGAGGAATTGAAACTTTGATTCTCGGTTTATAAGAGAGATCAAATAATGCCTAGAAGTTAAAAAGATCTTGGCCATTAAGCAAAGTCTTTTTTGTTGAGTATACGTATATGAGTGAAGTCACACATTAAATAATAATGAGAAAAATAAGTAATTAATATAATATAATTGAACACATTGACCATCTACTCCTTCAACTGTTATGACAGTAAGACAGGTGAATAATGGGATTTTTTTTTTTTTTATAACCATGAATAATGCGAATTCATTTAGCATAGAAGAGACTAGTACATTGATAATAACAAAATTTTGGCCATATTTTGGGAAAGGGCCTTGTAATTGGACGCTTGCACCTAGAGCACTATGTGCACTAGAGTACAAGTTTTGTCAAAACTCAACATTGTCCTTCGCTAATGGGAGAGCAACACAATGTCCAACAAGAAAGCAGCTCATTTTTTGCTAAACAAGAAGGCAGCACATTGTCCTGCAAGAAACCAACAAACTGTTGTAGTATTTTCCCCTTTTCTACTATAAAGGGATGATGAAGAGGACTAAGAGAGAGACAATTTTTCATAAGTTGATCAGTTCCAAACCTCCAAATTTCCTTACCTATTTTTCCTCTCTTTCACACCGGTAGATAGATTCACCATTGTAATTTTTTTTTCCAAAACATACTGGATTGTTTGACTAATTTGAGCTCATGAGCCCTCTCTAAACATAGAGGGTTTCTACATAAAAATCTCTGTTTTTCGTTTGTTTTGAAATAAAATATTTTCAGAAAATGTTTTTTTTATTATTTTCAGATGTTTGTTTGCATGTAAAAAAATTTGAAAAATGTTTTTCGTTAATGGTTTAATCTTTTATAAAAAGTTGTAAAATGATTTACCTTTAAAAATTTGGTAAAACATTTTACAAAAACACATAGTGGCAACTACCCTTCACCCCATCTAATGGCTAGGTCACCGGTCTGATGGACTAGGTAACCGGTGTCCAAAACCGTTGCTCTGAAGACCGATGATGGCGGTCTAGTGGCTAAAGTCGTCATTCTAATAACCGATATCGGCGATCTAGTCACAAGAGGCGCTAATCTAGTGTTGGAGGTCCGATAACCGAAGCCATCATCCAATGGCCAAAGATATCATTTCGACTATCAATGCTGGCAGCCCAGTCACCAGAGACATCACTCTGCCAGCAATCCAATCATTGGACCTTCGGCACCTGCAGTTTTGGTGGTTGAGCCACTAGTTTTGGTGATTTGTTTGTAAAATTTTACTTGTCAATTGTTATACAAGATACTTGAAAATATTTTATTGAAAATGTTTTATATGTAAAATTTTAAATTGTAAAATATTTTACGTTTGAAAATATTTTACTTTAAAACAAACATTCAGTTTTACATTTTCCTTTTTCTTGAGCATTTTTTTGCCCCATCATCAAACACTAGCATTCATGTGTCTCATGGATCCATGAATGTCTTGGTGGAAACTCAATATCTTATTTATTTAGCATCACACTATTTTATGGTGTACACCAAGTCTATTAGAAAATAAAAAAAGAAAGAAGAAAATCAAAATACACTTTTATTCCTTAAAGTTTACATGCTAAACGCTTTTTTGTCCCTAGTATTTCAAATTAGTGTATTTAGTCCCAAAAGGTTTAAAAACAAGCTCTATGGTCCCTTCATCTTTCTATTAATATTCTTATGTATGTTGCTAAGGAAACAATGAGATAGCATATTTTAATGCCGAAGCAACTGAATTTTTAATAAAAAGACTATGCAATGGCAATCCCAATCCGTAGCCGTATGATATTGGTACTTTCCTCAATTGAAACCCAAACTCGAGAGATAAGAGTAAGAGGAATGCTTTGATCAATTAAGATATGGCAGAAGTTAAAGTTTTCCTTTCTCTTTGCCATTCTCACAATTACAAGAAGGTTAAACAATAAATAATTGTATGGGAGAGAGAGAGACTAATAAGAAACATAATCTAAAAAATGTAATATGAAATGAGTTTTTTTTTTTTTTTTTGGTGGCTAAAAGGGTCAAATTCTTCAAAATTTCAATGTATAATTTATAAATTCTTTTAAATATTGAATTCTATAACAAAGCGAGTCATTTTGGGGTTTACAAGCTGCTCTAGGGTTGTTAATACCTCTGCCATTTTAGGTCTGAATTTAGCTTCAGTGCTTAGGCACTTCAAGGCAAGGGTGGCAACCGTATATGCTCCTTTCTGGGGATACTGGCCCTCCAACTTTGTGTCCATAATCCGGAACAATTGCCCTTTGTCACGCAAATATGGTATTGCCCAGTTTACCAAAATCTGCTCAGCATCAACTTTTGTCCTATCAACTACACGTCGTCCAGATAATAGTTCTAGCAACACAACCCCAAAACCATACACATCACTTTTTGCTGTCAGTCGACCTGTATAATAAAGAAAACCCCAGAACTATTAAGGTTGTGTTTAGGAAGTGAGTTTAAAAACTTATTTTACTATTTAGTTTATTTTTGCTACTATTTATAGGTCCTATTGTATTATTTTAGCTAACTTTTACATTTATCTATAGTATTTTCAGCAAAAAAATTTTAATTTCAACTAAATAAGTTGTCCCAAACGGACTATATATAAATAAACAGAATGAGTTCATATTTCCATCCAATAGAGAGTTGAGCATTTGCAACATTCTACTTGAACTGAACACTTTTACTTGATAACTCAGACATTATTTTTCTCTCTTTTATCCACTCAGACTATTCTTCTACTTCAACAAAGGGCTGAAAAATAAAAATAGTGACAAAAAACTAATAGTTTCCACTTCATAATCTTTGTGCTAAGTAATTACAACTATTAGATTTGGACATTACATTTCTACCATGCAACTGCAAGCGTTGAATTTTGTTTCTCTTTTCCCTTCTAAATAAATTTTTAAAAAAAATATTTATATAAGATCAATTTACTCCTAAAACAATATATATCCAATCCAATGATCATTTTTTTAATAGTACTAATAGTGCTTAACATGGATATTTTACGAACCTTTAGTAACATATTCAGGCGCAGCATAGCCTTGAGTGCCCGAGATTTGAGTAGATACGAGAGTCCTATCACCAGTAGGACCCGCCTTTGCCAGCCCATAGTCAGCAAGCTTAGCATTGAACTCCTGCATCCACAATGCCTAATTATTTTAAGAAAAATGTTATGTCCATAATATTTTCACAATAAATCTTATGTGACAGGTTGTTATGAGTTGTTATTAGTGGGGTAGAAAAGTAATTTCAGTGATAAGTTCAAATTAGAATCAATAACAATTAACCACCTATGATTTGTTGTGAAAAAATTGTGGACGTAACACCTCTCATTATTTTAAATATATAATGTTGACACAAACAACTTCCAAAGAAATGGGCAAGGATTGGTCCCTTGGATCTATTGGGATGTTGACATATAACAAATATTTGACATGTATCGGCATTTCAACGGGTCTAATGCATACTACACAGAAGTATGTTAGAATTATGATTAAGTCATTAAATTCATCATTTTCTAACAGCTTAAGCTCTTAGGATAATTAGTAATTTAACATAGTATCAAGGTAAGAATACTTAGAGTTTGAGCCCACATGAGGGGAAGTGTTAAAATTATAGTTAAATGACTGAATTCATCATTTTCTAACAGTTTAAACTTTTGGGATAATCTGTAATTTAACAGAGTACTAGTGTCCTCTTAATTTAGCATACCGCATCTAAAAGGATGTTAGAAGCCTTGAAGTCAAGATAAATGACTGGTGATTTGGCCTCATGAAGAAAACAGAGCCCTCTAGCAGCACCAGTGGCCACTTTGATCCTTATTTCCCAGGAAAGTGGTAGTGGCTCTCCTGTGGAACACAACATAGCATCAAGGATCACAAACGATTCTCATAGCCATGCCAAGAACTTCCATAATATCCTAACATGACATTTGAGAGCCAGACTGAGAGTTATATTATATTGCCAGAGTGGCAACCTGAGTGTGTCAAGACACAGTTAGGAAAGAAAAATATTTAAAACTACAAGAAATTTGAATTTATAATTTCACATCAAACAAAATGAAATAACAATTTTGATACCATGTGAAAGTTCGAACGACTGTGTATTAAACTATGTGATGATTTTGTGGGTTCGTTGATGACGGCTTGGCCAAAATTGAATTTTGGCTCTAATACCATGTGAAAGTTGTGTGATTATGTGTAATGATTAAATGATGAGTGGATGAATGAAAGAGAGAGCACACACAAAGGTTTACGTAGTTTGGCCTAATAGCTTACGTCCACAATGTGAAAGCCTTAACGGCTACATATTGTATTAAACACTTGTATTACAATAAATCTAATGTAGTAGGGACGGAGCCAGAGGGGGTCGAGAGGGGGCAAATGCCCCCCTAACTCCTCAGAAAATTTCTTAGCTATAGGCATATGAGAAAAGTTTGTCCACTCTGATTCATTAGCATAGTAAAGAAATAAAACAACACTTAGTAAAAGGAACAAAAAATTGACACAATCTTCCTCAAAAAAAAACAAAAAACAAAAAACAAAAGAACAAATCACTGTAACAAAGAGATTAAAGAGTTCCTTGACATGTCAAAATCTTTTTATTTTTTTATTTTTTGATCAGCAAAGTTAACAAGTCAAAAGAACTTTTAGCTTTGGCTTGTCCCCACATTTTCACTTTCTCACTAATATACTATCACAAACTCATAACACTTTTGCCTTTTAATTTTTATTTTTTTATTTAATATATTTAAATGGTAAGAAACACAATAATTTTCACAATAGTTGAATTAGTAAATTTTTACTTATTTACAATCGTTCAATTATTTTGTTATAAATATTTATTAATAATTTCAAATTAATTTTGCCCCCCTTGAACTAAAATTCTGGCTCCACCTTATATAGGGTTTATATACTAAAGAATGCTTGAGTAACTCTAGCCTACCATAGACGGACCTAAGATTAATATGCTTATTCTAAAAGTACATGGGCCTAAAATTAGTTTGCCGCACTTGTGCCATAATATATCTAACATGATCTTTCAAGTTTACCTGGTAGTGATCAAGAATATCGAGCTTAATTAGCGAATAAAAACTTAACAGGGTAATCTATTCCAAAATAGAACATGACAGAATTTCTATGTTGGTCGACCTAACAGACATTGAAATGTGCTAATCCTCTGTCTGGATGTCGTGAAAACTAGGAAGAAATTTGAGATTAAGCATTTTCTGCTACTTTGTTTAGAGGAACAAACATCTGAATTAGGCACCATAAACATTTAAACAGACTTTATTTTTTCTTTTTTTCTCTAAGGAAACAAACAGATAAAAGACCTCATGTCTCATTATTATGAATGAGCATAAGAATCCAGTAATTAAGAATAAACATAAGTAGGACATACTTTTAAATAGATGATTCTCTAAACTCCCTTTAGGCATGAACTGGTAGACCAAAAGCCGGTTCTATCCCTCGAGACAGTACCCAATTAGCTTAACCAGATTTGGATGATGAAGTTGGCCAAAGTAATTAACTTCAGTCTAGAAATTTGAGATAATATCAGTAATTACGCCATGAATAATAAGATTGCACAGAGGAGTCTAAACCCCCCAACCCCCCTCTAAAAAAAGATGAAAACAATAAGAAGAGACCTACCAACCACTTCTTGTGGCCTTGGAAACGCTCAGATTTAAGCTGTTTGACAGCAACAGCCATTCCTGATCCTGGCTTTGTAGCTGAAAAATTGTATTCATCAATCCATCCTTTGAAAACATAACCAAATCCTCCCTCACCAAGAAAACTGTCCGGGTGGAAATTTCTGGTGCTGTTCTTTAGCTCATTGAAAGTTAAGGCTTTCAGATTTGGAGATGATAATATTTCACTTGAAGCATTGCTCTTGTCACTGAAAGATTGAATGGCCTGACTTGAAGGAGCTGATGAACGGTCGGTTCTGATTGAAAATTTTGGGACTCCTGATCCTGGTAAGGGAAGAAAGAGTTCATTATAGCACAAACAACATATGCAGGCAGTTGCTACTTCAACTCAAGAGCTAATCAATCTCAATCTTATACCTATTTTGGACTATTCCTTAAGTAGCTTATATTTTAGTTCAAACTTCACTATATATGCTAGAAACATCTTTTGATCTTAGTACAAAATGCATTATGCTCTTATCTCATATAATTCCTTAGTTCATTTCCACGAGTAAGTACTGGTAAATGTAAACTATTAATTATCTTAAGTAAACCTTTCATCCACCATTTTTTCCATTGCTTAGGGAATCATAAAGTGTGACTATGTTTTTATGGATCCTATGTTTCTTTTAAATAATAAAATTCCATCCTGGTTTCTGTACATAAAAGCACCATATTTTCATTTTGGAACATCTGATGTGAAGACTCAAATTCACATGCTCACTGCTCAGTGGTGTTAGAGATATACGAGATATATATCTTAGGATTGGGCTTAGGCTTACATTATTGGGCTAATATATAATATATAATATAACAAGTGCCAACCAATTGTGAAATAAATATGAAAATCTTTTTTAAAATGATTTGAAAATCCAAAGCAAAAACCAACTTTAGAAAGTCTTAAAGCAAAAAGCTAAATTAGATTCTTCAAACAGCTAATTTATGAAAATCACTCGCAAGGTAAACCAATAGTGAAATATTAGATACATCTCTGGTCAACCAGTTCCTACCCCCAAAAATAAGACTTACATAAAGATTCGAACCCCCCCAAAAGAAAGAGTGGGATACTATATGCATTTAAGCCTAAACTATAATCGTTGAACAAGAACAGCAATGCAGAAACACCCAAAAAATGACCACCATTAGAATGACAAATTATCAAAGTAAAGCAGACAGATATTATAACTTCAAAACCCACCTCACCACACATAAAGGAAAAAAAAAAACAATCTTTAATAGAAAATTCAGGCCAAAGCATTAACTACTACCAAAATAGAATTTGATTATTAGTTACCAGAAGTGGCATGAGAGCTTTGAGCTGTATCTACTTTAGCTGAAGAATCTAGGCAGTTGCCCATAGGATATTTTCTCTCTCTCTCTCTCTCTTACAAGACACAATATTTTCTTGCTATTCTTAGCAACAACACATCAAGGATTAACATATATCCTCGGAAGAAAAGGAAAAATGAAGCAAAAAAAATAAAAAAGTGAATGACCCGGAAGTCTCCACGTGAAGTGTTTGTCACTAACTTGGTGGATATTACTGAAAATTACGTCAGAGAAAAATGGGTTTTGATCAAGAAAGACAATAAGGAAGACTAGAGGAAGAGGAAGAAGAGTGAAGGAAGGAAACTGAGGAGAAAACGCAGAGAAAGACAACTTTTGCACGATTTTCCCCTTTTCTACGTTAAAGTGTGAACAACAGAAAGATGACGAAGAAGACCAAGCAGCTAGGTTGCACCGACACGGACAGAGTACAGATACGAGGTTTGACAATTTTTGAAAAATAAGAATAGAACACGGCGTGAGCATGACAATTAAATAATTAAATAAATTTTATATTTAGATATATTTTTTAATATTTTTATATGTAAAATATGTTTATATCTAGAATTTAAATTAGGTAAGAATTACAAATAAATAAAATAATACTTAAAATAGTACAATAATGCACATAAAATATTTAGAGTACAAACCAAAAGTTTATATAAGCTACATTCATGGTCAAACTAAAAACATAAAAGGAAAACAAGTTTTAAACTAAAAATATAGAAGTTTTGGAAAGTCTATAAACCCTTACTGAGCTAGCACGAAGATAATATATGGGCATGATCTGTTGATTTGGCAGAACAAATTGGGCTCAATCTGCCGATTAGGCAGATCGACCAGTTTCATCCAATGGTATGTTGGATGAAAAATCCAATTGCAAATTTTCGAGAGTTGGCATCCAGCTGGAAATCATTATCTTAACTTTTTTTTCTTTTTTCTTTTTTATAATTTTGCTTAATACAACTCATTTGCAAAACGTAATCTACACCGCTCATTCATAATTGACAAATAGATACCATTAAAATACACACACACACACACACACACACACATATATATATATATATATATATATATAAAATTAAAAATAGAGAGTAGAATAATTGAAAAGAATCAAATCTGCGACTTCTGGAGTGTTCTATTATAGCTGCCACGGATTTATAGCCACCAATTCCATCCGCTGACTCACAACCCTCTCTCTTTCTTTCTCTCTTTTCGCAGCCTTTCTCGCTCAGATCTCTCGCCATAAGGTAACTCTCTCTCTCTCTCTCTCTTTCTCTCTCTCTCCTATACACCGTGTCGGAGCCGTGTTAGCACCGTGTTAGAGAAGCGGGAAAAAAAGACACCGTCGGACACCGGAGTCCGGTGAGTCTTATCGTGTTTGACACGTGTTGGAAACCGGTACTTTGCCAAAAATGGTATGTCGGTGCACCCTAGCTAAGTAAAGGAAGTATGCCCTGTTTTGTTGTATATTTACTCCGGTTCAAACTTCTCCCATTCCCTCCTATATTTATTGGGATGCAAGACACATGTCCACCTCAAAAAACCGAATTATTTTTTCATATTGAACCCTTTTAAATGTGAAATAAATGATTTAGTTTTAAAATTAGGGTAAAATAGAATTTTTATTTTGTATATAAAATAAAAAGACCTCAAGTTTATCAAGATTCACTTCCTCTAGATAATTTACTATCTTTTTTCTTTTCCTATTTCATAAATTTTTAATTGTAACAAGTAAACTTAGGGCAATTGTTAATAAATAATTTTATAAAAGCTTTTATTCTACTTTTACGAGGAATATAAAATAAATAAATAAACCGTAAAAAATTATTTATTCTTTTCTTTTCCCATAAAAAATTTCTAAAAATTATATATTAAGCCAATATCGTAAGAGTTAACTTTGCCATAAAACAAAGACAAAACGAACCACATCAAAAAAAAAAAAAAAAAGACAAAACGAACTATGAGAAACACAAAATAATGGGTTTTATACATTTGATGTGTTTTTAAGGGTTTGTTCGTAGTAAAATTATAGAAATCCATTTGTATTTAGGCAAACATCAAGAATCTGTTTGCAATCTTGGTAGCACTGTGCCGGTGCTGGAGTATGGCCATGGCGGTGGTAGGTCCGCTATGGGAAACTGTTGGCGGTCTGGTGCGTTTGACAAGGTACGTTGGTTGTTGAAAGAATAATAAATTGGGTTTTTGTAGGTGGCTTGTTTTCTGCCTTCGGATATTTTATTTGACACAGGCCTTGCATCCGAATAAAAAATGAAAAGAATGAGAGAATTTTGAATGGGAGGAAAGCTGATCCCTTTTTCATAAATTGAGTTCCACATCTCCAAATTTCCTTATCCATTTTTTTCCTCTCATTCTCATTTTTCCGTATCCATTTTTTCCTCTCATTCTCACTTGTAAATAGATTCACCATTGTAAATCTGTATTTTAGTTCAGTTTTACGTTTTCCTTTTTCTTAAGCTTTTTTGTTTTCCATCATCAAACACTAGCATCCATGTGTGCCATGGATCAATGTATGTCTTAGTGGAAACCTAATGCCTCATTTAATTAGCATCACGCTTTTTTTTTTCACCACGTACAAGTAGGTTAAAAAAATTCATAATACATTGTTATTACCGAAAGTTTACATGTTAGGCACTTTTAGTCCCTAGTGAGCATTTTTACTCCCAAAATATTTTAAAATAATCCCTTCATGTAGTTCTGTTAATTTCTTATATATGTTGCTAACGATGCAATGAGGTAGAATATAATGATGTGGCAACTAATTTTTTATTTTTCTCAAACACTATTATACAATGGCAATCCCAATCCATACCCATACGATATTGGTACTTTTCTCAATTGAAACCCAAACTTGAGAGGTTAAGAGTAAGAGGAATAGCTCATTAACTGAAATATGGTAGACGTTAAAGATTTCTCTTTCTTTTTGCCATCCGCACAAGCAGTGGCGGAGCCAAAAATTTATTCCAGAGGGCTAAGAAAATACAATAAAATTCATAAGTATTAATAAATAAATAAAAAACGATTTAAAACATTTTTTATCCGCCAAGGTAAACACAATAAATTCTTAAGTATTAACAAAAATAATGATTGAAAACATTCTCTATTCGACAAATTAACTATAACTTAATAAAGATATGTCATACGCGCTTTCATGGCATTAAAATCATTTATAATTGATTTTGAACTAATTTCTTTAGGAATCACTCACTCAAGAACTCATTGTCCTATTTGTCATGAAGCTTCATCTTAACAAGGCCATAAACAATAATTTAATTTAATTATCCAAGCCACTAAAATCAATTAAACAAATAATTAAATATTTTATTTTATCAAATTATAATAAATTCAATTTAAGTGCTAATATTTATCATATTGTCAGTGTGTTAAGTCCAAAAGACTTCTTTAGCAATTGCACCACTTCCTTCACAAAACTTTTTACAGCACTTACAACTTTCAATCTTAACTGTTCATTGCTATTGCATCATATGCAATACCTTAGGTATTGCATTATGGGATTAGAACATTTGCATTATGAGATTTCAAATTACAAATAAAAAACTTAAATTTTGGTCAAATCTCAGGTGGATATAGTGTCAAAATTTAAACTACAGGTAGGCATAGGGATGGTAACTTTGCCCCGCCCCTCCCTACTTCGGCCCGCATGGGTTTTTCTCGCCCCGGAAAGGTGGTGGGGCAGAGATGGTGCAAGATTTTAGCCCCGCACCATGGGGCGAGACGAGGATGGGTTTAGACTTTTTAGACCCACCCCGCTCCACCCCTCCCAGTCCCTGCCCCACCCCGCATTACCATTACTAAGGGTTATAATTGTAAATTTTTTATAACCTAAAACCCTACTATTTAAAAAAACATTTCAATATTAGCTTATTCTATTCTACCCAATGTGGTTCACTACCTTTATTTTGTGTTGTATTGTATTACAAGATTTTTTTTTTTTTTTTTTTTTGTGATTGTCTTGTTAAACACTTGGATATATTATTCAATTTTTTTTTCTAAAAATTGATTTGATTTAATGGGATAAATTTAGTTGTAATTTCAAGTATATTTTTATTAATAAAATAGGTTTCATTAAAAAAATTGTACTAGTTGTAAGGAAAATTAACAAAAAATAGAGTTTTACGGGATGAGGCGAGGCTTCGCGGGGCCCCAAGGGGCGAGGATGGGGTTTGAAAGTTTTCCCCGTTATACGGGGATGGGGCAAAACAAAACCATGTGAGGCGGGGACGAAGACCCCATCCTTCGGCCCCACCCCACCCCACCCCACCCCATTGCTATCTCTAGGTAAGCAACTTAAATTTCAGTCAAACCGCATGTGGGTAAGTTGTAATTTGCCCTAGTCATTAATTATATATCTTATCATTTATGATCCAATTCAAAACTCATCCAGCCTGTTAACTTGCCACCCATTGGTGAACCATGCATGATATTCAATTCTCTATATGAAATTAACATTAGTTTAATTGGTATTATTCATCAATTTATGTATTTAATGTATCAAACTAACCTTTTTTATTTTTGAGAAATGTATCAAATAAACCTTGATTTGATTAGTATAAATAATTTTGTTTAATTAATATTTACATATAAAAAGCCTCACATAAATTTTTTGCCTTAGGTCCCAAATTATGTTGGGCTACCCCTGCCCAAAAATAAGACTTATGTAAATATTCGAACCCCCAAAAGAAAGAGTGGGATAATATATACATTTAAACTTAAAAACTTGCACATAAGAAAAAACTACTACCAAAATAGAATTGATTATAAGTTATCAGAAGTGGCATGAAAGCTTTGAGCTGTATCTACTTTAGCTGAAGAATCTAGGCAGTTACCCGCAGGATATTTTCTCTCTTACAACTTACAAGACACAATCTTTGCTTGCTATTCTTAGCAACACATCATGGATTAATATGAATCCTCGGAAGAAAAGAAAAAATGAATGACCCGCAGCAACCAACCTCCACGTGAAGCTATCAGAAGTCTCCACGTGAAGCTAGTTTTGTTTGTCACTAACATGGTGGAGATTACTGAAAATTAGGTGTGAAAAAAATGGGTTTTGATAAAGAAAGACAATAAGGAATTAAGGAAACTGAGGAGAAAACGCAGAGAAAGAAGTTTAGTGTATTATTCAACAAACTTTTCCACATTCCCCCCCCCCCCCCTTTTTTTTGGTAAAAAGAAGTTTAGGTGGAGAGGAGGCTACCCCCACACCAGGACCTCTGGTCTCAAAGAGGGCTTATATTGGATTTACAGATTTCCCACCAAAGGAGGACTACTGGCAACGGGACTCAATCCTAAGCCTTGTTGGGCGAAATTTCCAAGCCTTACCAACTCAAACAACTCCTCCTTCGTTACATTTTCCCTTTTCCTACTATAAACTATACAAAGATGATGAAGTGGACCCAAGAGAGACAACTTTTTAGGTCCAACTCCCCCATTCAAAATCCTCTCATTCCTCCCTTTTTTGTCCCTTTTAATTATCATTTTGATTCTTGTTTTCTTCTCCTTTTCCTGTCTTCTTTTCTTCTATCTCTCTCTTTTTCTTTTCCTTTTCCCTTTTTTTTCTCTCCTTTTTCATTTTTCATGCTCCTTATTTCAAAAGAGTTTCCCTTTACTTATAAAACATCGTCACATCCTCTATCCTTCATTCACAAAAAATTGCCCCCAGTATAGGGGTAATCTTTTCCAAAAATTAAAGCATTTCCCTAATGTTAAGGGTAACCCCTTCAAATGATCATCTCTTAAGAACATGCCCCTAGTGTAGGGGGTAATCCCTTAGCATGGGCATAAAGAATGAATTAATTTAGGCTCAACGGGGTTAGCAGCAGGAAATAATTTCTTATTCTAAAAAAGGGTAGTAGAAGGATGGCCTTTCATCCCTTCAACATTGACTGCTTAGCCTTTCCAAATCTAGGTTAACCTTTTGATCTCATCAAGTGCCCATCCTTGTAATGTCATCCATGTAAAACAACAATTCACTCCTTCAATTTCTCTTCTTATCTTTGTCTTACTCACATCTCGTGCTTCATGAAATCTCTCATCACCGACCCTTTGCATTCTCATGTATCTCATTAGATCAAATTCTTTTCTTTTTCTTTTTCTTCTTTCTTTTTTCTCTCTATCTTTCTCATGTTTGGTCCTTGTCATCAAATGAACTAGGACAATCTCATCTTTTAATTCCTTGTTTGAATTTGCGAATGTGTTAGATGTAAGGATTTATTCATTTCAAAGCTAGTCAAAAGAGATCACATGATACACGTCAAATTTGGAAGTCCAATCTTTATTAAAAATGAAACAACATTAATGTGATAATTCAAAGGAACATGACTCAACATGACAAAAGAAGACTTGACAACGCAACATAGGGAAAGACTCAACAAAAAAACATTGAGAAAGACTCTAATAGACTTGAAAAATGAAGACTTGACAATTGAAAATGACTCGACATAATTGAAATGGTTCATCCTCTAGAAAAGATATTCTCATGGATCAAATCTTTGAAGCACATCCTTTCATTTGATCTTGCTTTGTCTCTTATGCATTCATCCCTAAAATCTTGGCTTGGTGAACACTCTACCATCAATCAAATCTTGAATCTCATGCCTCAACCTAAAGCAATTGTCTGTCTTGTGTCTTAACTTTTGGTGAAAAGCACAATACTCATCCATGTTCTAGCTTTTTAAAATTGGATTTGGAAGAAGAGTAGGCTCAAGTGGCTTGAGGTAACCCTTCTTAGATAAGATTTCAAAGGCTTCTGACAATGATATGTGAATGTCATCAAATTCCCCTTTTCTCTTTATGGGTATCATTAGTAGTCACTTTCATTCTTCCTTTTGACTTGCCAAACACATCCTTAGCTTGTGGACTATGTACTTCTTTAAGCCTTTGTAGTCAAGTGCTTACATTCTTCATTAGCTCTTCCATGCGAGTAACTATCTTGATCATGGTGTCGATACTTTTGTTCATGCTCTTCATTGCTTCTTGGTTTCTTCCTTAGTGGGTAGATCTTGACAAGATTAGGGAAGTGCTTTGAGAATATTTTAGATATCCCTAATAATGAATTTGATCAAATAAACGTGTGCTCCCAATGTCTTAAAGCTTTGGGCTCAACGTCTTAATCAAATCTTTTTGTTTACATCAACTTGTAGACTATATTTATGCCTCATTCGTATTTTAAGCATTGTATCATTTCATTGTCTTAGGCTTAAAAATAGAATGAACCGCATCGACTTTCAAAATTCGTGTTTTCCCCTATTACTTAAAGGTCCATTACATCATTCACACATCTCACACGTTCTCCTTCCCACATTTGAATCCAAGCCCAACTTTCTTTCTTTTCTTTCTTTCTTTTTTGCTTTTTTTTTTTTTTTTGGCTTCTTTTTTTCATTGGGCTTTGGATCCAATTACAAGTCACCCATCTCGCCCTCTTGTCCTCATTTGGTATTAAGCATAGGTTATTCATGAATTTTGCAAGCTTCGTCCACACCTTATGCTCTATTTAGGCCTAATGTAAATGGGCTTATCAAAGAATTTAAACACAAAGATCAATGCCCTATTTATAATTCAAGCCCATCATATTTTGGAAAATTTCTTTTCTCTTGAAAAACTTATTTGAACTTGTATTTAAGATGAACCATGACATTTAAAAAGTCACATCTTTTCTCTTCTTTTCTTTTCTTTTTTCATTTTTTTGATTTTTTGGATTTTTTTTTTTTTTTTTTTGGGAAGAAAAAAAGTGACCAAGTTTTATCTCAACCCATCAAAGTCTTTATTTGTCCTATTACAAAGCTCATCTTGAATGTTCAGTCTCTTCCCTCATGAAGGCCTTGCCCCTAATTTCAAAGGTTTGATCCATTTTTATTTTCATTCTCATATGGGCCTTGCCCCTAGTTCAAAGGGTTTGGTTAAACAGTTCAAATGATTTCATCTTTTAATCCACATTGGACTCTTAGTGGGCTAACCCATGTTTTTGGGGTTTTGGGTTTCAAAATGTTCCCAAAGCATGGATGGGTCCAACATCTTGCGAGTTGCATGGCCCGCTTTCTCTTTTCTTTGGGAGTTGCCACCTAGTTTAGATTCAGGAAATAAAATAGAGGTCTACTTACTAAAGTCTAAGTTCGGAGTTAAGATATAGGGATGGAAAGATGTTAGACACCCAACCCCACCCAACCTTTGCTAATATTGCTAGGCCATATTTAAACAGGGGTATTATAAACTAAGATCAAAATTTCTAATCATGCAATTCATACATTAAAAGCTCACATACAAGGAAATATCGCATCATATCATGGCATAAATGGAAACAAATAAAATAAAAGCAATTAAATTAAACCAAGTCAAATAAGATATTCTAAAAAGGAAACAAATCAATTCTAATTGCCAACGAGGGCTTGGCTCAACTGGCATGGTTCGTTCGCTCCGCCTAACCAGCCCAGGTTCGATACCCGCTGCCCGCAGGCTCTTGTTGGTGGGCATCCTTGGTGAGGGTTGGTCCCCTCATACGGTCTGGTCACCCAGTCGGTGCCCTGCCTGGAGGTATAATATAACCATAAAGGCCCCCCATTTTTCTGTTGACCCAAAAAAAAATCAATTTTAATTAAATCGGACAAAAATCAAGTCAGTCATTAAAGGAAACATCCTATTCTAAACGTGCCAAACATATTATAAAAAAGTCAATTAGGGAAAATCATGTTAAGAAATTAATTAATATATTCTAAGTCAAAAAGAATAAATAAACATGGAAAACATCTCAGAAATCAAGTCATGAAATTAAAACAAAGATTCATCATTTTGGGTCAAGCTGCGTATGCATCTTTGCAAGCATGCATACACACATTTAACCATGTAAGCGCATATTCACACAAAAGCACAAGTCTAGAAATATTCACATGTTCAATTAAATTCACATATGTTCTAATATATCAATTCAGCCCTTTAAACAATAATAAAAACAAATCAAGTGAAAAATAAACAAATAAAAACAAATCATGCATAGGATCACATATTACTCAAGAAAACCAAAATACTAAACAAAACATAATCATTACATATTCATAAGGCACAAAGGATTAAGTTTAACACATCAAATAACAAATCCTAAGCATGTATAAAATATAAATCTAATCAAGAACACAAAACATGAATCATAAATATCCAAATTAAGGAAGAGCCGAGGAAGAGACTTATCTTGCTTATGGGTCACGAGTTTGTAGATATTTAATCGGTCCCTCAGTGCTTACTCAATAAGATTCAATGAGATATCAAGAGATCAAAATAAATCATTAGTTCTTTGTTAGTCACAACTCAAAATAAAAGATGTTCTTGAAAAGGGTTTTTGAAAACAATTTGGAAAATGATTTCTTTATGAAAATAACTCTGAGAGAGAGAGAGAGAGAGAGAGAGAGAGAGAGAGAGAGAGAGAGAGGTTTTATAGATGAAATCATGGTTGTGTAAATATATTAATAAGAAACAAGATTCACCATGGAGTTCATAGATAAAATACTCTCTCTCTCTCTCTCTCTGTCTCTCTCAAGCTTTATTGAAAGATTTTTAAAAAAGGTTTTCTTTTGATGATTGAAAGTAGTTTCTGCCTAAAAATATGAGAAAGGGGTTTTTAGAGAATGAAAAATGTGTGTGGTGCTTGGTTTCAAAAGATTAAAGAAAGGAAAAGGTTTTTGGAAGATAAGTGGCGAAAAGGTCTCTTTCTCTAGCTAGGGTTTTAGTTTGGAGGCATAAAGTTGTATTTAAATGCTTAAACTAGGGTTTTTGGAGTCATTTAAAGGGTTTTAGGGCTTCCTAAGGGCCTAGGGGCTGGCCCTCATCAAAGATTGATGTGTTAGGGGCCCAAAACTGAAATTCTGGGCTGTTGCAAATGAGGTCCTGTACGCATGGCCGTGGGCTGTGTACGCAAGTTGTAGCATGCGTACGCAGGTTTGCTTAGAACCCTACTTTTCTTACAGCTCTAATGCCCCGACTTCAAATGGACATAACTCACTTATTTTAATTTCAAACTACACCCACCTTATGTTCAAATTAATGCCCAGGATGTCTAATATCCAATGGAACAAACTTCACTCAAAAATTCTTTGTGGTTTAAAAGTTATGATCAAAACAGTGAGCAAATATCATTTTCAGCATCGTTTTCAAAGCGATTTGGAGCACTTTTGAGTTATGATTACTTCCAAACTATCAAGATAACTTCAATTACTTTTTGTTGACATATCAAGCTCATCATTGGGGTCTAAGGCTAAAGGTTATTAACCGGTACAAAACAAGGTGTCTACAAGTACCACTATCACTCTCTTCAGCTATTTTGTTTACTAGATGAAACCAGGACAAGGATTGATGTATCATAGGGTGAAGTTCAAAAAATACAGGCCTAAGAGCGTAGTTACGTGACACAAACAATCCAATTTGTGGACGTCAACAACTCAAAAATTCAAGAAAAACCCCTTATTTAGCAAAGAAAAACGAAACAAAAGGAGAACTTTTCCTAGCAATAGAAAATTCATCCATTAAAGAAGTGAGAAGGAAGGATTCTTACCAGAGAAATATACTGAAGCTCAAGCTTGAAGAAACGCAGAGAAGAAATAAAGAGAGAGAGGGAAATGAAAGGTTTTTTAAGGAAATAAGCGAAATTCAAGGCGTAGGAAAATCGAGAAAGCACAATTGCACGTTTGAACAACCGAAAAACGACACTCGTCCATGATCTAACGGGTTGAGTCATGTCGAACTAAATGTTGTAGGTATAGAATCTCAAAAGGCACAGATGGCCAAAAAATGGGACCTTCCATATTCCTTCATTCGTTAGAAACAACAAAACAACAAAAGAATAAAGGGGGCAACTGATGAGTAAGGTGCCACATTAAAGAGAAGTAATGACTCTTTAGTAACCGACAAACTACAATGAACAAACAACCGTTACAGGGATCATAAATGGTCATTAATGCACCATGAATGTCGCCTTAGACATAAAACCATAATCTTAAAAGGCCTCCAACGGCTAATACAAGAAAGACTATATATAATAGTCTCCCATGACCAAAAGAGGTACACATAATTATCTTTTTATTATATGTTGTTGTGCCTAACTTAAGTATTAAAGGGTCCTTGGCAGGCATCACCCCGGTGTTATTACTCTAGGTTTCTTTGTTCATTACAGGGACTCTTCTGGACTTCCATCTAGTCTTGACGAGGAATTCTATTAGGTTCTAAGGATTTAGGATCTAAATCTTTTAGAACTTCAATATGTAATGTTGGCAAACCATGATCAAAACTTAGAGTCTAGAATTAAGCTGCTCAAAGTATGTTTATTGTAAAGATGGAATTGAGTAATTGCAGAAAATTACTGTTCACTTTCTGCAAGGCTCGAGAGATTGAAAACTAGACTCAATCGATCGAAGCTCGTGCAGAATGTTTTTCTGCAGATTTTTCCAACTCAGCCCAAGCCCATATGACATGTAGGGTTTTATGTTTTGCCTTAAGTATAAAAAGAAAAACCCTAGCCACCTTTTATTGTTGCTGGTTATGCTGTATGTATGAATTTCTTATGAGATCTAAAGGTGTTTGGCTTCATACATGCTTAGGGCTATCAAGATCAAGATTGATGTCGAAAACTTGGAGATCGCTTCAGTTGCTGCATAAAGAGCTTAAAGAAAAACACAAGTGGGAGTACTTGTGGTTGCTGTGAATTCAAGAAAGAAGGAGTCCGTGGACTCGGAGCTGTCACGTAGTCGTGGTAGTAAGTTTTCTACTCGAGTAGGAATAGAATGTTAGTGGCCTAAGTTGCTATTTTAAAACTTCAATTCTTTCATAATGGATCTATTTTACCTTGAGGATAGCTAGGTTAAATCTTTCCTAGATTTTTTACCGGTTTGGTTTACTTGAGTTATCATATCGTTGTGTTCTTTTTTTTCCGCACTGTTTCATTGATATAATTTACTTGTGTTAATCTAGATCTGAATAATTTACCTAAGTTAATCACTTGGCTAAATAACTAGATTAATCTGTTTATATTTAAGGGGTCTAAAATTTTACAAATTCTACTAACGATCCTCAACATCAACAATAACCATTAAAATCCTTTTAAATATTGAATTCTCTATTTCAAATTCAAATAACAAAGTGAGTCATTTTGGAGTTTACAAGCTATTCTAGAATTACTAGTACCTCTCCCATTTTAGGTCTGAATTTAGCTTCAGTGCTTAGGCACTTCAAGTCAAGGGTGGCAACCATGTAGGCTCCTTTCTGAAGATACTGGCCCTTCAAGTTTGTGTCCATAATCCGGAACAATTGCTTTTTTTCACCCAAATATGGTTTTGCCCAGTTTACCAGAATCTGCTCAGTACCAACTTTTGTCCTATTAATAGCACGTCGTCCAAATAATAGTTCTAGCAACAGAATCCCAAAACTATAGACATCATTTTTTGTTGTCGCCCGACCTGTTCAATAAAGAAAACCTCAACAAATTTTACCATAATATCTAATAGGAAAATTTTTACAGATGCGCACCCGTTAATCAGATCTTATTTAATATGCAGAATAAGTCCATACTTCCATCCAATAGAGCGTTGAGCATTAGCAACATTCCACTTGAACTGAAAACTTTTATTTGATAACTCAGACATTATTTTTCTCTCTTTTATCCACAACGACTACTCTTCTACTTCAACAAAGAGCTAGAAAATAAAAATAGTGACAAAAAAACTAAGGTTATGATTGTTAACAATTTTTTTTTTCTATTTTCAAAAACTTGTTTTTGGAAATAGAAAGAAAAAAAAAACAATTTTGTTGTATTTTTTAAATAAAAAACATGTTTGGTTAGTTGAAATTAAAAAAAATATATAGTTTTCTGAAGAAAAAAATAGAAAATTTGTTTGGTAATTTTGATGATGTTGAAACAAGATTATATACTTTTTACAAAAAGCAAATAAAAATCATTATCCAAATATGCAATGTAGCACGTAGGGTGATTACAAATTTACAATAAAGCTATATGTTATATAGTTTATACTCTATGTGCACTAAGCTATATATGGTATCCCATGCTAGAGAAGAGATGTGAAAAAAAACAAAAAAACAAAGTGCAAGATAAAGAGAGAAAATCCTATACAAGAGAAGAGGAGATAGAAAATAAAAAATACTAAAATTTGTTGTTACTAGGATTTGAACTCTGGCACTAACTCATTAAATGTGATAGATTTATAAAATCAGATGTGTATTTTCATTGACTTTTGAAAACTAGAAACTAAAAACAGTCTTTTGCTTATTTTTAATTTCCTTCACAAATTGAGTTTTGAAAATAGTTTTTGTTTTCGGTCAATTTTGAGTTACCAAACATGTTTTTTAATGTCAAAAATAAAAACTGATTTTGGAAACAAAAAAATAAGGGGAAAAAATAATTATCAAACATACCATAATAGTTTCCACTTCATATTCTTTATGCTAAGTAATTAGAACTATTAGATTTGGACATTACATCTCTACAATGCAACTTCAAGTGTTGAATTTTGTTTCTCTTTTTCCTTTTTGAATTAAAAATAAAATAAAATAAAAAAATAAAAACAGAAAGAAATATTTTTTTTTCATAAGATCAAATTTCCCCTAAAAAAAATATATCCAATCCAATGATCATTTCTGAATAGTAACAATAATGCTTAACATGGATATGTTACGGACCTGTGGCATCATATTCAGGTGCTATATATCTATAAAATATATTCTTTGAGCTAAGTAATCGAAACTGTAAGATTTGGAGTCTTGGACATTGCATTTTTAATAAAAGAGTTTGACTTATCTTTAGTATTTTTTATTAAAGAATTTTTTTTTTTTTTTTGTTTCAATGAGAAATTGTCATATTATCTACTAACTAAATAAAATATGAAAATTAAAATTCATTACCACTTGTCATTGTATATGTAAAACAAAATGACATATCCAACTAAAAATATACTGGAGATAAGTCACATCCTTTCTAAAAAGCAACTTCAATTGTTGGATTTTGTTTCTCTTTTCCCTTCTAAATAAAATTTGGGAAAAAAAATTAGAGATATATAAGATCAATTTTCTCTTAAAACAAAAAAAAAAATATATATATATATATATATATAATCCAATGATCATTTTTTTAAATACCAATAGTGCTTAAAATGGATATTTTACTGACCTGTAGTAATATATTCAAGTGCAGCAGCAGCCTTTGAGGGCCCATGATCAGAAATCTTAGCATTGAACTCCTGCATCCACAATGCCCAATTAATTTAAATATACAATGTTGACACAAATTACTTCCAAACAAAGCAAGATCGGTTCGGTGCTCTTGTGCACTGAATCCATTGAGATGCGTGTAAAAAAAATTTGATACATGTGAGCATTTCAACTAATTTAGTGCATAGAAACACTTGATCCAGGCCAATTCTCAAATATATGCCATTGTCTTGCTCTTAATTTAGCATACCACATCTAATAGGATATTAGAAGCCTTGAAGTCAAGATATATGACGTGTGATTTGGCCTCATGGAGAAAACAGAGCCCTCTAGCAGCACCAATGGCCACTTTGATCCTTATATCCCAGGAAAGTGATTGTGGACCTTGTGGCCCTCCTGTGGTACACAACATAGCGTCAAGGATCACAAACGATTCTCATAGCCATGCCAAGAACTTCCATAATAACCTAACATTACATTTGAGAGCCAAGCTGAGAGTTATATTATATTGCCAGAGTGGTGGTTTGAGTGTGTCAAGACATTAAGGAAAGAAATATTTATATATATATATATATATATATATATTCTTTTTTTGACCAAATGGGTATCCAGACCTTTCCAAGTATCTTACTATTCATTTAGGTTGCAGTCCCCTTGTCCCGCACACACTATATTATTACAGAGAGAAATCTCATAGAGGTTACCAAGAATATTGAGCTTATCGAAAAATATTTAAAACCGCAAGAAATTTGAATTTATAATTTCACAACAAACAAAATAAAATAACAGTTTTGATCTTTCAAGTTTGCCTCGTAGTGATCAAGAATATAGAGCTTAGCGAACAATGACTCAACAAGGTAATCTATTCCAAAATAGAAGATGACAGAATTGTCTATGTTGGTCGACTGGACAGACATTGATATATGCTAACCAAGAAAGCACTGACACAGCATTTTGCTTGTCAAGCCCATGTCATATGTGTATGGGACACCGCATGTTCTAATTTTTAAATATCATTTAATAGTTATGTATTTACTTTATTATTCACTATTACTCTTAAATCAATATATATATATATATATATTTAACATTATATGAAAAAAAAATACTTAACAATATATGAAAAATATAAAAAAAATATATTTAATAATTAATTAATATACATATCTCCACCGTATCTGTGTTTTACTTTTTCAAAAATTATCATGTCGCCATATTTTATCTATGCCTGTACCCGTGCAAGTGCTTCCTAGATGCTAACCCTCTGTTTGGATGTCATGAAAACTCAAAAGAAATTTATGATTTTACATCTCTGCTACTTTGTTTGGAGGAACAAGCATCTGAATTAGGCACCATAAACATTTAAGCAGACTTTATTTTTTCTCTTTTTTCTCTAAGGAACCAAACAGATAAAAGACCCCATGTCTCATTATTATGAATGAGCATAAGAATTAAAAATCCAGTAAGTATAAACATAAGTAGGACATACTTTTAAATAGATGATTCTCTAAACTCCCTTTAGGCATGAACTCATAGACCAAAAGCTGGTTCTCACCCTCGAGACAGCACCCAATTAGCTTAACCAGATTTGGATGATGAAGTTGGCCAATCTAATTAACTTCAGTCTGGAATTTGAGATAATATCAGTAATTACGCCATGAATAATAATACTGCATAGAGGAGTCTAACTCCCCCAAGGGAGTTAATCTCGTATGGAGGCTGTACCGGTTTGACCAGTGGAACGATATATTTCGGTACTGGTTGATACCAGTGTACCGTTTTGGGTTTACCGTTATTTTTTATATTTATAAAAAAAAAATATATATATATATATATAAATATAAAAGTTTACCATAAAACATTATCTCAATTCAAAACAAATTATTCATGATTTTAGACTTTAGCATCAATTAAAAGAAGAAAAAAAACACAATATAAAAAATAGAAAGCCTAATTATTCATTACATACTAAGAAAAACAAATAATACTAATAAGTTAATGCAAATAAGTTACCATTCCGTCTTTGCAAAAATTCAAAACTTACAAAAGTTAAAAAAAAAAAAAAAAAAGCTTTTTTTTTTACCGGCCGGTACACTCGGTATCAGCCAGTATTGTCCGAAATTGGCCGGTATGGCCAGTACATGGCCAATACAGCCGATATTTAAACCGGTACAAAACGTTAGCGTTTCAATACCAATATATGTACCGATACGGTACATACCAACCGGTATGACCGGTACCAGTACGATATCGACCACCTTAAACTCCCCCTCCCAAAAAAATTCCCAAAAAATATGTGTTAAAAATACTGAATAAGTGTATTGTATTTCTCAAGTAATAGAATATACATGAGTGTCTTTATATAAGAGGCAAAGTGTGCAATACAAGTAAGTGTGCTATACAAGTAAACAAGGTGTGCCTAAAGCCCACATACCCTAATACACGTTAACAACCCTCCTCAAACTCAAGGTGGATGTGAAACCAACTTGAAGTTGTCAACCAAAGTATGAAGGCATCCCTTAGGATGTAACTTGGTGAAGATATTTGCAAGTTGATCTTTAAAGGAGACTGACATTAGCTTAAAAGCGTCATGGACAAGATGATAACGGATAAAATGACATTCGATCTCGATGTGTTTAATCCGTTCATGGAAGACATCATTGTGAGTAATATGAATGGCACTCTGGTTGTCACAATAAAGAGGAGTAGCAGAGGATGTGGACACACCTAAGTCTTTGAGAAGTAATCGTAGCCAAATGAGCTCAGATGTGGTATCAACAAGGGCAAGATATTCTACTCCAGTACTGGAGCGGGCCACATGAGTTTGTTTCTTGCTTCGCCAAGAAATCAGAGAAGAACCAAGAAGAAAGCAATAACCAGTGGTGGACTTGCGATTAATGGGATCTCCTGCGTAACCAGCATCACAAAATGCACGGAGAACAAGAGAAGATTGAGTAGAGTAGAAAAGATCGTGGAAGAAAGTGCCCTTTAGGTATCGAAGAATGCGTAGAACAACAACACAGTGAGTCGATCGTGGAGCAGACAGATACTGGTGTTGGAAAAATACATGTTTGTATCACATACAAAATATACGCAGCGGAAAATTAACGGATCTACTTCATTCGTAATTGATAACATGTACTATGTAAATTTCAGAATTCAAGAATAAGAAAGTGTACCTTGGTATGATGAATTTTAAAACAAAGATTAGAAGTTATTGGGAATACTTTTAATCTTCACTCCAATTCCACTAACGCCTAAGAAGTGTGGTCTCTCAATCAGTTATATGTGTTCGTTCAAAAGAGGATTAAAGAGTGTCCAACACTCACATACAAACCATTTTATGTTCTTACCAAAATTCTGTATGTTTCTCTCCTTATAACTAATTATCTAATTGGGCTAGCCTCTTAATTGGGCTAGCCTCTTAATGGCTATATAGCCTCTTATAACCAACACTCAATCAGTTAATGACTTTATGTTTCTCAATCAGTATGCGGCTTCGAGTGGGACCAAAAGGGAACAAATAAGACACTAGCTTCAATGGGCCTTGGGCTTTTCTGTCAACTCTTGACAAGTCCAAAGTTACCATTAATTATATTTAATACCACTATATAAATATAATTGCACTCTAAGCCTTATTAATAAATTATACCCCAAGACTTTATTATACATGCAACCCCTTCATAAAATATTCGTAGTAACACAAAGTCATTAATGTAGACTGCCACTTTGTAAATTACTACATCTTAATCCTTGAGTATCTGGTTTAATCCTTTTAAGTTATTCATCATATATTTATGAAATCCAATCTCATAAATATATACTTTAGTAATTTCTTATTAAAGTGGTTAGGCCTAACTCTCTGAATAACCGAACCCATTAAACTTATCTCAATGGAATATTTTATATCTCCGTTAAGAGATTGTGAATTCCATCTTGAGAATATATGTTCCATCAACACTAAATGTGACTGCCCAACATATTGAGATTTTGACCGTGATTTTAGATCTCACTCCTGATATATCAAAGCAACCTACATTTTATGATTAGGTCCATTATCCTATCAAGATTAAGAGTTCATGTAAATAGAAGTCATGAGATTTATTATTCAATTGACAGTTGTTAGAAGAATAATAAATCTCACAGCAGTCTAGTTCAATATATCTTAACCCTTAAAACATATCAACATATCAACTAGAAGTCTCCACTTCCATGATCAAGACAAATCATCTTAGTTGATATGTTATAGTCTTCGCAGATAAAACACCCAATTTCATCACCAACTACGAACTAAAATTATGAGTTTACAAAAAACTTGTGACTTATATCTTCTGTGACTAAATCACATACTATGCATCTCATTGGCTATATGATAATGTCCAAATATATTTATATTACTATTATTTTAGATAATGATAAAACAACTATATTAATCACAATTTTCAGTCATATATAATGTCATACTTAATATCATACATAGCATCATACAATAGGACTTAAGGGCACTAATCCTAACAATCTCCCACTTGCCCTAAAGACTATTGTGCTCTAATCTAACTCTCATTCTCTCCAAATGTGACTCGAAAATCCTTTAAGGCAAGGCTTTGGTAAAGGGATCCGCTAGATTGTTTGCACTTTCAATCTATGCTACCACTACATCTCCACGAGCAACAATGTCGCGAATGATGTGATACTTTCTCTCAATGTGCTTTCCTTTCTTATGATTCCTTGGATCTTTGGATTATGCAATCGCTCCACTATTGTCGCAAAACAATATGATAGGAGCTTACTCCATTCTCACAACACCAAGTTCAGAAAGGAATTTCTTGAGCCAAACAGCTTCCTTTGCTGCCTCACAAATAGCAACATATTCAGCTTCCATGGTGGAGTCAGCAATACAAGATTGCTTAACACTCCTCTAACTTAAGGCTCCATCTCCCAAGGTGAACACACAACCTGAAGTAGACTTTCTGAAATCTAGATCTGATTGAAAATCTGAATCTATATAGCCAATAGCTATCAAATCCTCACAACGATAAACAAGCATATAATCTCTCGTTCTTTGTAGATACTTGAGAATATACTTTATAACTTGCCAATGTTTTGGTCCTGGATTTAATTGATATCAGCTGACCATGCCAACTGAATAACAGATATCTGGTCTAGTATAAAACATGGCATACATGAAACTTTTCACTGCAGAAGCATAAGGAACTTGTCTCATTATATTTTCTTCCTCTTAAGTCTTAGGCCTTTGGTCTTCAGACAGAGGAACTCTATGTCTAAAAAGAAGTAATACCTTCTTGAGTTTTGCATGCTAAACCATTCTAGAATCTTTTCTATTTACCTTGCTTGTGATAAGCCTAATATCTTATTCTTACGATCTAACCAAAGCTTGATCCCTAGAATAAAGTTAGCTTTACCCAAGTCCTTCATATCAAATTGGCTTGACAACCAAACCTTTACCGATAACATTATCCCTACATCATTTCCAATGAGTATAATATCATCAACAAAACGCACTAGGAACATTACTACTTTATCTTAGTGTCTTTTGTACACACATGGTTCATCAAGATTTTGTTCAAAGCCAAATGACTTAATTGCTTGATTAAACCTAATGGTCCATGACCTATATGCTTGCTTAAGTCCATAAATGGACCTTTTTAACTTGCATACCATATGCTCTTGGTTCTTTGCTATGAAACTTTCTAGTTGCATCTTATAGATTTCCTTTTCAAGATTGCCATTGAGAAATGCAGTCTTGACATCCATTTGTCAAATCTCATAATCATAATGAGTAGCAATGGATAAGAGAATTCTGATAGATTTAAGCATTGTTACTAGTGAAAATGTTTTTTCATAATCAATTCATTCTTTTTGTATATACCCTTTCGCCACTAGCCTTACTTTAAAAGTTTCAACCTTTCCATTACCCCTCTCTTCCTCTTGTAAACCCATTTGCAACTAACAGGTTTAATGCCGTTAGGCACCTTTACAAGATCTCAAACTTGATTGGAATACATAGAATCTAATTTAGATTTCATAGTTTTGACCCAATGATGTGCATCTATATCATTCATTGCCTCTTCATAAGTGTAAGGATCCGATTCAGCCTCTTCTGAGATAGCTTCATAAGTTTCTCCCAAACCTATAAATCTTATAGGAGGCCAAATAATTCTCCCACTACGACGAGGCATCCGATTCAGCCTCTTCTGAGATAGCTTCATAAGTTTCTCCTAAACCTATAAATCTTATAGGAGGCCAAATAATTCTCCCACTACGACGAGGCATCTGTGTACTAGACATATCATGAGTACTATCTTGTGGTGTATCTAATACAGCCACATCATCCCTAGTTCCATCCTTTGGTTGTTCAATTACAAGTTCATCTAATTCAGCTAATACAACTTTACTTCTAGGATTAAAATTATTCACATAATCATCTTCCAAAAATTTGGCGTGGGTGCTAACAAACACTTTGTTGTCCTTATGATTATAGAATAAATAACCTTTAGTTTCCTTTGAATACCCTAAAAACATGCATATTTCCGTTTTAGCTTCCAACTTATCAGACTTCCTTTTCAACACGTGTTGGACATCCCCAAATATGGAGATATTTCATACTAGGCTTGTGCCCACTCCACAATTCCTTAGGTGTGTTGGGAACAGATTTAGATAGAACTAAATTCAAAATATACATAGCAGTTTTAAGTGCATATCCCCAAAAGCAAATTGGTAAAGTTGAATAACTCATCATGGACCTAACCATTTCCAAAAGAGTCATATTCCTTCTCTCTGCTACACCATTTTGTTGGGAAGTTTTAGGTGCAGTCAATTGGGATACAATCCAATTTTGAGTTAAGTAATCCTTGAAATCCCCAAGAAGGTATTCGCCACCACGATCAGATCGAAAGGCCTTTATGTGTTTACCCAATTTATTCTCAACTTTAGCCCTAAACTCTTTGAATTTTTTAAAGGCTTCGGACTTCCGTCTCATTAGGCACACATAACCATATCTTGAGTAATCACCAGTGAAAGTGATGAAATACTCATAACCTCCTTTGCTTAGGTTGACATAGGACCACATACATCCGTATGAACTAATTCAAGCAACTCTTGGGCTCTTCTACCTTTTGCATTAAAAGGTCGTTTAGTCATTTTACCCTCCAAACAAGATTCACAAACTAGAAATTCATCAAAGTCCAATGGCTCTAAGAGACCATCTTTGATCAGTCTTTGAAAACTGTTGGGATTAATATGACCCAAACGCAAATGCCAAAGATATACTTCATTAGTAGAAGGAAACTTTCCCTTTAATGATTTTACATGAGAGTCATTATCTAATTCAAAACTATATCATTCATGCTTATCAGAAGTTAAAATATAGGCGAAAATCACCTTTTAGTCCTTACATTTTCACGCGATTCTCATTTTGGTCCCTACATTTTATTTTTACCGCTTTTAGTCCCTGTTTAGAAAAATGCCTTCCACTTTAGTCCTTTTCGTCAGTGCCCTAACGGCACTGACCTACGTGGCAAACAAAATTATTAAAATAATAATAAAAAATTTTATTTTATTATTAAAAATGACACGTGAGCTTATAAATTAAAAAAAATAATTTATTAATTTTAACTAAATCAAAAAAATCAAAAATAGAAATAAAAATAGAAGATCACAATAATTAAGATCAAAATGTGTTTTGGACAAGAACAACAAAAACACAATCTCAGATTTAAGAACACAAAATTAAAATCCAAAAATTACAAACTCAAAAAATAAGAACAAAAAATTAACCTGTAGATCCACATCAAATTAAACATGAACAAAGAATTATACATGAAAACAAACACAAAACACAAACCCAAAAAATTAAAATAAAACCAACCCAACACTCCCACTCTCATTTTCTACTTCTTATTCTTCGTTCTTTCTAGATCCGTTTCTTCCAGATCCATTTCTTCATTCTTTCTAGATCCGTTTCTTCGTTCTTTCCAGATCCGTTTCTTCGTTCTTTCCAGATCCATTACTTGCTCTGTGTTTGTATCTTTGTTTTTCTTCTTTCTTTTTAGATCCATGACTCTCTCTTTCTCTCTCAAATACCAACCCATGGCCGTCGACGCAGCCCACGCGCGAGGCGGAGCAGATAAAGTGGTGGTGGCGGCCAAGCTTCATGAAGCCAAACCTTGGCCGCCGTCAACAACCACCGTGAGCCACAGAAGGGTGGCTCTCTCTCTCTAATCTCGCAGGTTTCTCTCTCCTAAGCTCGATTCTCTCTCAAGCTCAGCCATGCCGGAACCTCACGAGTACGGCCACCATACACGGCAGCATAAGTCAACGGGGTCTCCACCACTGATGGCCGCTAAGCCCGATTCTCTCTCAAGCTCAGCCATGACGGAACCTCACGAGTACGGCCACCATACACGGCAGCACAGGTCAACGGGGTCTCCACCACTGATGGCCGCCGATGTCTCTCTCTTTTTGTTTTATCCTTTGGTTGATTTGGTGATTAGGTTATGAAAGCTGAGAAGAATTTCATTTGGGTTTGGGAAATGAGGGCTTGTAGATCCGTGGGCTTTGATATGTGCCCTATTGAAATTGTTTGTGTTTTAGAATGGGCTTTTAATTTGATTTGTAATTTTTTTAGTGTTTGTTTGTTCTTGTTCAAAACATATTTTGATCTTGATTAATGTAATTTTTTATTTTTATTTCTGTTTTTGATTTTTCTGATTTAGTTACCATTAATAAATTATTTTTTTAATTTATATGCTGATGTGTGATTTTTTAATAATAAAATAAAAATTTTTATTATTATTTTAATAATTCCGTTTGCCACGTAGGTCAATGCCGTTAGGGCACTGACGAAAAGGACTAAAGTGGAAGGCATTTTTCTAAACAGGGACTAAAAGCGATAAAAATAAAATATAGGGACCAAAATGAGAATCGCGTGAAAATGTAGGGACTAAAAGGTGATTTTTGCCTAAAATATAAAGACTATCCACAATATTACTAGAACAAATAAACACTTTACCATTCTTTATTACAACATTGTCTTTCAGGATAACACAATATCCATGTTTACCTAAATAAGTTGCAGAAATTAAATTCCTACGAACATTAGGTACATACAAACAATCTTTCAATATTAGAACTCTAGACTCAAAATATAAATTAAAAACTCCAACAGCTACAACCGAAATTCTACTCCCATCAGCCAAAGTAAGAAGCAATTCCCCTTCATTAAGCTTTCTGGTCTCCTAGAACTCCTGCAAAGAATTGCAGATATGATTAGTACAACCTAAATCCACACACCAGGAATCCATGGGATTTTGTACTAAACATATTTCAAGGAGGAATGAACTTTTCATACCCTTATTATTGACAGCCCTGAATTTTGGACAATTCCTCTTCCAATGTCCTTTCTTTGGACGCTTTCCTTTGATCTTCTTTCCTTTGTCGGCAATCCCTAAGGCAATTTGTTTACCATCTTGCTTGGTGAAGTCCTTCTTCTTCTTCTTCTTCTTTTTACCCTTGCCTTTCGACTTTGGTTAAGAGGTAAAAACTTCTCCTACATTGGCTTCAACACTAGAAGTACTAAGGATGCCTTCCGCCGCTATCAACTTATTCATTAATTCAGACAATGAATAAATCTTTTTGTTCATATTATAATTGAGTCTAAATTCCTTGAATGATTCCAGTAGTGACTGGAGTATCATATCCACTTGAGATTCTCCATCAATATCGGCACCTAAAACTTCCAATGTATTCAGATTAGAGATCATTGTAAGACAATGCTCCCTCACTAAACTACCTTCAGCCATTTTGGTATTATAAATTTGCCTCACGGTTTCTTGCCTTGCAGAATGGCCTTTCTCACCAAAAATCTCTTTCAGACTTAGCATGATGTTCGAAGCTAGTTCTACATCCTGCATTTGATGCTATAAAACATTTGAGATAGATGCTAGGATGTAGCACTTGGCCATTTCATTAGATTTCTGCCAACAATCATATTACTGTTTTTCTTCAAGAGGAGCATCTAATGAAGGAAAGCTAGGACATGGTTGAGTAGGCACATATTTGTGCTCTTCAGCTGTAAGAACAATGTCCAAATTTCTTTTCCAGTTAACATAGTTGGATCCAGTCAATTTGTTTTGATTAAGAATAGTAACAAGTGTACTAAATGAGGCCATGTTCAAATCTGAAAATAATAAACATGAATATAATAAGTAAACTGGACATTATCAATTTGGCATATAAGCATATAATATGGAACCTTAATAAAACCATAAAATAATATATGCAACGACAACCCAATCCATGTCTATAATTCCTTGGTAGCAATTTTATTATAAACACATTAATTGGTTGAGAACTATTTACATTATTAATGCTATCATGATAACTCTTATTATATATTAATAATATGCCGTATTACCTTCAGCCTCTATGTAATAATGACATAGTTCCTTTGGGAGGTTAACATTACACTTAGTCTAGTGTACACTATTATCTAAAATAATGTGTAACCACATTTCAACTCCCTTATAATGTTTAAACTTGTAGTACCATAAAACAAAACACCCTCCTTTGGGATCGCGAGGCATATATGCCAAGACGAAGTGTTTGTCCACACTACTTTAAACAAGTAAGTTCAAACTTGTAGTACTATGAAGTAAACACCCTCCTTTAGGATCGCAAGACATATACGCCAAGACGAGGTGCTTACCTACACTACTATGAATCAATAATAGAGGCCGTGAGATCCAACCCTTGTATCTCTCTTCCACTAGATATTTTAAATTAAAGGTTTTTAATTATAAAACATGCGTAAACTAATTACACACAATCTTGCACTTTATACATTTGAAAACAGTTAGAAAAAGTTTAAAATTCCCTTCAAATGCATTTTTGCGAAAAGCTCACAACTAAGCTCTTCCTGCGAAAATGGTTTAAGGCAAAAAAAGTAAAAACACAAAAATTCAGACAGAAACTTTTATGACTGTCTCACGACTATTTCGCAAGTACAGCTTACTCGCAAAAATTTTGTGCTTCAGAGGCATTTTTGTGAGTAACTTCGTGGGAAGTTAACCCACCAAAAACCTAAGTTTTTAGTTTTTAAAGGGAAGATCTAGACAGTTTTCAACGGTTTTCCATGAACAACCAACCATTACATGAACATAATAGATATAATTTAATATCAAAACTGAATTCCATTGATGTTATAGCCTTAAAGTTCAATTTAACATACTTAAATTCAAATTTAAACAACATCATAACATCAATATCAGTTTTCATCATATCATAGTTTCAATAACCATGCAGAAAATTAAATACATATATAATTTTCTAACATCATGAAACTATTATCTCTAATTCCAAAACTCACAAAACATGTTATACAGATTCGAAATTGATGACCGCTCTGATACCAATTGTTGGAAAAATACATGTTTGTATCGCATATAAAACATACGCAGCAAAAAATTACTGAATCTACTTCATTCGCAATTGATAACATGTACTATGTAAATTTCAAAATTCAAGAATAAGAGAGTGTACCTTGGTGTGGTAAATTTCAAAACAAAAATCAGAAGTTATTGGGAATACTTTTAATCTTAACTCCAATTCTATTAACGCCCAAGAAGTGTGGCCTCTCAATCAGTTATATGCGTTTGTTCAAAAGAGAATTGGAGAGTGTCCAACACTCATATACAAACCATTTTATATTCTTACCAAAATTCTATATGTTTCTCTCCTTATAACTGATTACCTAATTGGGCTAGCCTTTTGAGCTTTTCCAATTGGGTTTTAGTATGTAGCTTGGAGTAGGACCAAAATGGAACAAATAAGACACTAACTCCAATAGGCCTTGGGTCTTTTCTATCAACTCTTGACAAGTCCAAAGTTACAATTAATTATATTTAATATTACTATATAAATATAATTGCAATCTAGGCTTTATTAATAAATTATATCCCAAGACTTTATTATACATGCAATCCTTTCATAAAATATTCGTAGTAATACAAAGTCATTAATGTAGACTGCCACTTTGTAAATTACTACATCTTAATCTTTGAGTATCTGGTTTAATCCTTCTAAGTTATTTATCATATATTTATGAAATCTAATTTCATAAATATATACTTTAGTAATTTCTTACTAAATTAGTTAGGCTTAACTCTCTAAATAACCGAACCCATTAAGCTTATCTCAATGAAATATTTTATATCTCTGTTAAGAGATTATAAATTCCATCTTGAGAATATATGTTTCATCAACACTAAATGTAGCTACCCAATATACTGAGGTTTTGACCGTGACTTTAGATCTCACTCCTGATATATCAAAGCAACCTACATTTCATGATCAGATCTATTATCCTCTCAGGATTAAGAGTTTATGTAAATAGAAGTCGTGAGATTTATTATTCAATTAACAGTCATTAGGGGAATAATAAATCTCACAGCAGTCTAGTTCAATATGTCTTCACTCTTAAAACATATCAACTAGAAGTCTCTACTTCAATGATCAAGTCAAATCATCTTAGTTGATATTATAGTTTTCATAGATAAAACGCCCAATTTCATCACCGATTATGAACTAAAATTATGAGTTTACAAAGAACTTGTGACTTATATCTTCTATGACTAAATCACATAAATCACATACTATACATCTCATGGACTATATGATAATGTCCAAATATATTCATGTTACCATTATTTTAGATAATAATAAAACAACTTTATTATCACAATATTAAGTCATACATAATGTCATACTAAATGTCATACATAGCATCATACAATAGGATTTAAGGGCACTAATCTTAACAACTGGCTCACCTAGTGAACAACATAGGAAATGTCTAGACGAGTGATAATGAGATAAACTAGACTGTCAACCAAGCATCTGTAAAGAGAGGGATTAGACAATGGTTTCCCCCCTGCGGGAGTCAAATGCGCATTAAGCTCAACTAGAGTGTCAACAATCTTACTATCAGTGAGTCCAGCTCGAGACAAGAGTTTGAAGGCATACTTGGCTTGAGTAATATAAAGTCCATCTGTAGAATGAGTGATTTCAAGACACAAGAAGTAGCTGAGATGTCCAAGATCTTTCATCTTAAACTGATGACTGAGAAAATCCTTGAGTTCTTAAATCCCACTGAGGTCATCACCAATTACTATCATATCATCCATATACAAGAGAAGTAAAATAGTGCCTTCGTCAGTGCGACGAAGAAATAAAGCAAAATCATAATGACTGGCCATATAACCCAAGCGGGAGATGGTAGAGCTGAATTTGGCAAACTAAGCTCGTGGAGCTTGTTTAAGGCCATAAATTGCATGTCGAAGGTGACAAATATTGTTTGATTCAACAAAGAGACCAGGAGGAGGTTGCCTATAAACTTCTTCACTTAAATCCCCATTAAGGAATGCATTTTTGACATCCATCTAAAAAAGGTCTCATTTAGTAGCAGCAGCAACAGCTAAGAAGGCACGAACAGATGAGATACGAGCAACCAGAGCAAAGGTCTATTCATAATCAATTCCATACTCCTGTGTAAAACCTTTTGCAACAAGACGAGCTTTGTAGCGCTCAACTTAAATCCCCATTAAGGAATACATTTTTAACATCCATCTAAAAAAGGTCCCATTTAGTAGCAGCAGCAACAGCTAAGAAAGCACGAACAGATGAGATATGAGAAACTAGAGCAAATGTCTATTCATAATCAATCCCATACTCCTGTATAAAACCTTTTGCAACAAGACGAGCTTTGTAGCGCTTAATGGACCCATCAGGGTGAGTCTCAATCTTGTAGATCCACTTACAACCAACTACAGATTTCCCAGGGGGGGGGGGGGGGAGAGTCACCAAATCCCAAGTATGTTTTTTAGTAATGCATTAAGTTCCTCTTTCATTGCAATCTTCCATAAAAATTCAGTGGAAGCCTCATGATAGGTGTGAGGCTCGTGCAGTGTAGCAAGGGCAGTGTAACAATGATAGTCAAGTAAATGTGTAAGAGTGGATCTTACCCGAGTTGAGTGACGAGGTGGAATGTCTTGTGCAAGATCTTCAGGCAAAGCAAGAGCAGGGGACCTAAGCTCAGGGTTGGGTAGCTCGTCTTCGACCTATTCATCTTCCACCTGTTCATTAAAGAGTGAACTAGAGGGGTCAAAGTTATCTGGTGGTTGGATAAAGAAGTCTATAGGAGCATCAAGAGTAATCACAAGAGGATCAGGAGCAACTAGAAAAGGAATATATGCCCCATTTGGAACAAGATCTAAGACAACGGAGGAAGATAGGGAGGCACGAAAGTGAGAGAGTTCAACAAAGGAGTAATGTTCCCAAAAGACAACATTGCGGGAGATAAAAAGACGATGAGAGACAGGATCATAACACCGATACCCCTTTTGAGTTTTACCATAGCCAAGAAAACAACAAAGCCTTGACTGAGGCTTAAGTTTGTTTTGCTCATGTGGTTGAAGAAGAACAAAACAAGCAGAACCGAATGAATGAAGGTGGTGATAGTTTGGAGGTGACCCAAAAAGGCACTCATATGGAGTTTGATCTTGGATAAAAGGACTAGGAATGCGATTAATAGTATGAACAGCATGAAGAGCAGCTTCGCCCAAAAAGGAGCAGAAACTTTGGCAAAGAGAAGGAGAGCACGAATAATGTCAAGAATATGATGAAGTTTTTGTTCGGCTCTACCATTTTGTTAAGAGGTACCTAGACAAGTTAGTTGATGAATAGTGCCATAGGAATGCAAAACAGTTTGGAAAGCACATTGAGTGTACTTAAGAGCATTATCAGATCAAAAAATTTTGATATATTTGGAAAATTGAGTTTCAACCATTTTTGCAAAATTAAAATATACTTGCAATATTTCAAAACGATGTTTCATATGAAAAATCCAACTATAGCGGGAATAATCACCAACAAAGACAACAAAATATCGAGATCCACCAATACTACAGACAGAGGAAGGCCCCTAGACATCAAAATGAATTAGGTCAAAGATATCAATGGACATTGATTCACTAGTATTGAAAGGCAAAGCTGGTTGTTTTCTTAACTGACATGAAACACAATCAAAATTTTCTGTGGACACTGAACCTAACAAACCTTTAAAAGCCAAGTGTTGTATCCGAGAGGAAGATGCATGACCAAGTTGGGTATGTCAAAGTGCAAGGGAAGGAATAGAAAAAACTGCAGTAGCTGCAGCAACAAAAACAGGAGCAACAAGTGGAAGACGAAGGTTGTCCATGAGAAACATATGTCCAACTCTAGGACCAGTCCCAAGCTCCTGTCCCGTCCTCGGATCTTGCACAATACACCCAGAATAATCAAAGATGATGCGATAACCCAACTCAGCTAATTGTCCCACAGAAAATAAATTATAAGAAATGTCAGAAACATTAAAGACCCTACGAACCGAGAGGTCAACGGTCAACTGTGGTAGAAGTCAATGATGACAAAGGCCGAATGACTTCAGCAAACAGCTAGGGCTGACGTCAGCAGATGAGTCAGCTAGGGCAGACGTGTCAGGTGATGACGTCACAGATGACGTCAGCGAGATTCCCAGTGGCGCATGTAGTGCGTGAATGGATCTCTTCGATTTTCAACCTGCGCATGGGAGCACATGGAGTGTCCTATGTGGACGATTCTGGCAGGGATGAGTAGATCGAGCGACGATCTACACGATGATATATCTTGTGTTATGATTGGAGGTGCAAAGTGAAGATCCGATGAGGGAAGTGATCTTTATGGCGGAGAGCGAGCTTCTAGCGGCGAAGATTCAACCTTGAGGACCTTTGACGATGGCAGAGCAGTCAAGAGAGGGCACCAAAAAGAAAGGTTTACTGACCGAAGAAGTTAAGGTAGCGGAAAATACCAATAAAGACAAGACTACAAAACACAAGAAAATTAGAGCAATGGCTCTAATACCATGTTAGAAATACTGAATAAGTGTATTGTATTTCTTAAGTAACAGAATATACATGAGTGTCTTTATATAGGAGGCAAAGTGTTCAGTACAAGTAAATGTGCAGTACAAATAAACAAGGTCGGCCTAAAGCCCACATACCCTAATACACGTTAACAATATGAATACAATATGAAGAGACCTACCAACCACTTCTTCTGGCCTTGGAAACGCTCAGATTTAAGCTTTTTGACAGCAATAGCCATTCCTAATCCCGGCTTTGCAGCTAAACAAATGTATTCATCAATCCATCCTTTGAAAACATAACCAAATCGTCCCTTACTAAGAAAATTGTCCGAGCGGAAATTTCTAGTGCTATTCTTTAGCTCATTGAAAGTTAAGGCTTTCAAATTTAGAGATGATAATATTTCACTTGAAGCATTGCTCTTGTCACTGAAAGATTGAATGTTTAGACTAGAAGGAGCTAATGAACGGTCGGTTCTGATGGAAAATTTTGGGACTCCTGATCCTGGTAAGGGAAGAAAGAGTTCCTTATAGCACAAACAACATGCACAGGCAATTTCTACTACAACTCGAGAGCCAATCAATCCAGTGGCGGCTCCAGGATTATTTTTAAGGAGGGTCGATTAGAAATATAAATTATAGAAAATATAAAACAAAAGAGAACTTGAATATATCGATATCACAAAAAAAACAAAACAAAATTGAAATACATAACATTTTACAATTGCTTTCTATGATTTTTCATATTTTGAAATTGTTACATGATTTCTTCATTATCAATCCTACGAGCTATATCTATTTCAATGTACACAACCAAACAATCATTCATCCATTAATTTCTCATTTGATTGATTTATTTCAAATTTGTTAAGATCTAAATGGGTTTATTCTAAAGTTTAAGATTAATAAATTTCTACTCTTGTTGGTGGACTTAATAAATTTTTTTCTTCCATGTTTTAGATTAAATTGGTTTGTTATTGGGCTTTTTGTTTTGTGTTTAGAAATGCTAGAATATTGTTAAGAGGATCATATTCAAACTTATTTTAACCGAGCTTAAAAAAAAATATAGGATCAGGGTGTTCAGATTTTTATTTTAGGGGGGTCAAAACAAACAAAAAAAAAATTAGAAAAATACTAATATATATAGTTTTTTTTTTTTTTTTTGGGTCCAGTTCAGGGGGTTCATTTGTACCCCCTGGGCTCCAAGTGGAGCCGCCCATGAATCAATCTCAACCAGCTTATTTAGTTCAAACTTCACCATGCTAGAAACATATTTTGATCTTAATACAAAATCCATTATGCTCTTATCTCATAAAATTCCTTAGTTCATTTCCAGGAGTAAGTACTGGTAAATGTAAACTATCAATTATCTTATGTAAACCTTTCATCCACCACTTTTTCCAATGCTTAGGGAATCATAAAGTGTGACTATGTTTTTATGGATCCTATGTATCTTTTAAATAATAAAGTTCCATCCTGGTTTCTGTACATAAAATCACCATATTTTGATCTCAAATTCACATGCTGATCAGTGGCGTTAGAGATATATGAGATGTATATGAGTATATCTAGGGATTGCGCCTTTAGGCCTACGGTATTAGACTTATATATATATATATATATATATATATATATATATAACAAGTGGCAACCAATTGTGAAATAAATATGAAATTCTTTTTTAAAATACATAATTTGAAATCAGAAACCACAGCAAAAACCAACTTTAGAAAGTCTTGAAGTATACAGCTAAATTAGATTCTTCAAACAGCTAATTTATGAAAATCACTCTCAAGGTAAACCAATAATAAAATATAATATTAGATAGATCGCTGGTCGACCAGTTCCTACCCCCAAAAATAAGACCTACATAAATATTCGAACCCCAAAAGAAAGAGTGGGATACTATATACATTTAAGCGTAAACTATAATCGTTGAACAAGAACAGCAATGCAGAAACACCCAAAAATTCACCACCATTAGAATGAAAAATTATCTAAGTAAAGCAGATAGATATTATAACAACCAAATAAACTAAAAGCCCACTAAAAATTCTATCTTGGCCATGATTCAGAAAAAACATCTACCATTTTCTGAACATTGATTAGCAGAACATAAAACCAAGGCCAAAACCCAGAGAGAGAATATTCACATAACGCCTACCAAAAAAAATTTTCTTCGTAAACACAAGCAAAAAGAGCTCAAATTTACTTATCAAAAAAGCTCAAATATCCAACCGCGGCCAACCCAAATAAAAAACAAACAAAAAAGACCACCAAGCCCAGTAAAACAAACCCAAAAAATCACAAATTTTAAGCCATAAAGATTCTGTCAATTATCCTCCAAACTTCGAAACCCACGTCACCAAAAAACTTGCACATAAGAAAAAATAAAAACCGATCTTTAATAGAAAATTCAAGCCAAAGAATTAACTACTACCAAAATAGAATTGATTTTAAGTTACCAGAAGTGGCATGAAAGATTTGAGCTGTATCTACTTGACCTAAAGAATCTAGGCAGTTGCCCATAGGATATTTTTGTAAGATTTGGAGCTTGAAGGTGGTTAACAATGGCGGAAGCTTGAACGAAAAGAGGAAAACAGAGAAACAGAGAGACAGAGAAAAACTGTATCTTTATATCGAAAGAAAATGAATTTTATGAAAAATACAAGCTCTAGCTCTAATACATTACAACTATATATATATATATATATATATATACACTGGAATAGCTTAGTCTAGAACCTTCTAGAAGGTTCTCTTCTAACAGATCCATAACTGCTCTATAACTAATTATCCGTAATATCTGGACAGTCAGTTGAGAGCTTTAGGAAGCAACTCTGAGGCCATAACAGAACCGAGCACTCACAGAGAAGAGATTGAATGGAGAAGAAACCCAGAGTCCAAAACGACACAGTTCTGAGTAATGTGAAAACGTCACCGTTTTCACTCTTCCATAAATGCTTTGAGTTAAACGTCATCGTTTCACTGTTTTATTAAACGCACTTCACTTAAGTGGAACGGCATCGTTTTAGCCTTGGACAACTAGCCGTTACTCTTCTTCTTTATCAGATTTGGACACTGTGCATTTTGAATTATTACTTCCTTTAACAATTTTCTCTCTTACAAGACGCAATCTTTGCTTGCTATTCTTAGCAACACATCATGGATTAACATGAATCCTCAGAAGAAAAGGAAAAA
The DNA here is from genome assembly GCA_033629205.1 of Lithocarpus polystachyus. Taxonomy (NCBI): domain Eukaryota; kingdom Viridiplantae; phylum Streptophyta; class Magnoliopsida; order Fagales; family Fagaceae; genus Lithocarpus; species Lithocarpus polystachyus. The sequence continues at coordinate 79,883,665 of CM066164.1, forward strand.
TGAAGCAAAAGAAAGAAAGAAAAAGTGAATGACCCAGAAGTCAATTGTTTTTAAGGCAATTGTTAATAAATTATTTTATGAAAATTTTTATTTCATTTTTATAGAAAATATAAAAATAAAAATAAAAAAATAAAACGGTCAAAAAATTAATATTTTTTTCCTATAAAAACGTTTCTAAAATATATATTATAAATCAATGACATTAGGGAATCATTTAAGTTTTCCATAAAACAAAGGCGAAATGGACGATAAGAAACACAGAATAATGGGTCTATGCATTGGGTGTGTTTTAAGGATTTGTCTACGTACCGTAAAATTATAGAAATCCATTTTTATTTATACAAACATCAAGAATCTGTTTGCAATCTTGGCAGTGCTGTGCCGATGCTAGTGTATGGCCATGGTGGTGGTAGATCTACTATGGGAAACTGTTGGCGGTCTGATGCGTTTGAAAGGGAGGTTGGTTGTTGAGAGAACAATAAATTGGGTTTTTTTTAGGTGGTTGGTTTTCTGCCTTTGGATATTTTATTTGACATGTCTTACATTCGGATAAAAAAATGAAGACAATGAGAGAAATTTGAATGGGAGGAAAGCTGAACCCTTTTTTATAAATTGAGTTCTACATCTCCAAATTTCCTTATCCATTTTTTTCCTTTCCTCTCATTCTCACTTTTCTTTCTTCATTTTGTCCTCTCATTCTCACTTGTAAATAGATTCACCATTGTAAATCTGTATTGTAGTTCAGTTTTATGTTTTCCTTTTTCTTGAGCTTTTTTGTTTTCCATCAACAAACACTAGCATCCATGTGTGCCATGGATTAATGAATGTCTTGGTGGAAACTTAATGCCTTATTTAATTAGCATCACGCTATATTTTTTTTTTTTAATTACCATGTACAAGGACGTTAAAAGAAATCAATATACATTGTTATTTCTTAAAATTTACATGTTAGGCACTTTTAGTCCCTAATATCTCAAATGAGTGTTTTTAGTCCCAAAATATTTTAAAATATAATCCCTTCATTTAGTTCTGTTAATTTTCTTATATATGTTGCTAATGACGCAAAGAGGTAGCATATAATGAGTGGCAACTCATTTTTTATTTTTCTTTAAAAAAAATTACACACCGGCAATCCCAATCCATACCCATACAATATTGGTACTTTTCTCAATTGAAACCCAAACTCGAGAGGTTAAGAGTAAGAGGAATAGCTCTAATCAATTGAAATATGGCATACGTTCAAGATTTCTCTTTCTCTTTGCCATCCTCACAAGCAAGGATTTTAGACCCGGACCGTTCATTGAACTGTAAAAGGGAGAGGTTCAAGGTTTTTGAGGTTGAACCGAGGTCGAACCGGGGTCGAACCGTGATGACGTCATAATTAATTTAATAATTAATTAAAGCCAAATATAGATATTAAATTTATAAAACTAGCAAAATTGACTAATATATCTATATATGTGAGGGAAATTTAATGATTTTCAAATATATATTTAATAAAATTGTGTTAAGTTGTTTTTATAAAAAAAAAAATTTGCTAAGGGGTTGGACCGCACGGTTCTTGCGACCAGTTCTTGCGGTCCAACCCTGGTTTTATAGGTTCACAGAATTAACTAAAAATCCGGTTTTTTAAGCTTAAAAAACCAGTTTTCATCCCAGTTTTCGGTTTTTACGGTCCGACCTCTCAGTCCGGTTCGGTTCTGAAAACTATGCTCACAAGTACAAGAAGAATAGCCTTTTCAACTATCAAATAATCAAACAATAGATAATTGTATGAGAGAGATAGAGTTAGAAACACACAATCTAAAAAATGTAATATTAAATATATGGGTTTAAAAAAAAAGGTGAAAGACTTTAAAATTTCAGTGAATAACTTATAAATATAATCATTAAATCTTTTTAAATATTGAATTCTATATTTCAAATTCAAATTTATGTATAAAAAATGACATTAATTTATACAGATTAAACATTTCAAAATGAGTCAACTTGACTTGACGCAAATAACAAAGTGAGTAATTTTGAGTTAATTGAGGATTAAGATTTAACAAATAATTGACCCACTTAATAATTATGCCAAGAAGAATTGACCCATTTAAACACAAATCCATTTACCCTAAAAACTATCTCACCAAAAAAAAAAAAAAAAAAAAAAAGAAGCTAAAATACGAAGTGCACCCTATAATTTTACTGAAATTCATTTTAATTCTCTAACTTTATTTTCGTTTAAGTAAGTCCTTTAAGTTTCAAATTTATTTAATTTAGGCTTTTTGACCTATTCCGTTAAAAATTTGCTTTAAGTTATGTAATTAACTAATGAAAATATTTTTTGAAAAAAGCATTCTTACATAAATTAATCTATAAAATATTTTTATTGATTTTAGAGAAAATTAATTTTTTAATCACAATTTTTTTTTACAAAATTGGATAGAAGACCTGAATTAAATAAATTTAAAATTTAGAGAATTTAATCGAATGAAAGTAAAGTTAAATAATTTAAATGAATTTCACTTCAATTTATAAAATACAATTTGTATTTTAGCTCCCAAAAAAAAAAAAATCAAATTGTATCTAAATTGTGTGCACACGTCATGTCATACCCCAGTAAATGGTTAGTCATTAATTATACATTTTACCATTTATGATCCAATTCAAAAATCATCCAGCCCATTAACTACCCAAACGTTGGTCAACCATGCATGATTTAACCCCATAACTGTTGGATCTGCCTTAGAGAGCTGGTTCTTTTTCTTGTGAATATATAATAAACGCCATACACTGCTGGCAGCTAAATGGGCCTCATTGGATCGATTTTTTTTTTTTTTTTTTTTAAGTTTTGATTATTGAAGGTGGTAATTAAATTGTAGTCTAATTATGATTTTTTTTTTTTGGAAAAATTTTATATATGTTTGGGTCTCTAAGATTTGGGTCCTGGAATTTGAAATTTTCCTTAAAAAGTTGTACTAACGAGTCTTGTTATCTCTCTTTTTTCTTTTCTTTCTTTTTTTTGCTTGCCTTTCATTTCCTAGCCACTTCTATTAATTCTAATTTAACATAGTAACATTGTTGGTTATTAAGTATTGTCCATGGTTATTTGAACTGTTGAAGGAGTGTTAATTAAATCGAAGCTTATTTTGATTAGCTTCGAAATATATGTGGAGTAATGTATATCAACTAGATCAGATCTTCCTCTCATTTCTCCATATTTCTTCATGTTATGATTTTTGCTATCATTTTCATTCAGATTTCTCATGTTTCTTGGTTTCTCTCAGTTCATCTGCAAGCTATTCTTTTTTATTTTGCAGGCATGTCTAGAAGTGGACGATGTTGCATATGGAAGTACTCCTTGCCATTACATGGGAATAAAGAAATATTAAATGAGATATAATTTGCTGAAGAACCTCTTTTTTTGTTTTTTTAAGTTGAGGATTCTTTTAATGCTGGTTGCTTTGCTTGATTGTTTGGCTGAAGTGAAAAGTTGGTGCATGGAAAATAAAAGAGAGAAAAGTGGAGAGAAAATTGTTGGAGCAGTTGTTTGATTAGGAGAGGAAGTGTGAGAAAAAACTAGAGGAATTTGTGTATTTTCTCTTCAAGCCCACCAAAATTCAGTCTCTCCAACTTAGAGAGATTATAGAGAGAAACAAGGAGCTTTCCTTATTGCTTTTGGACAAATATACTCCCAACAAAACTGGACGTTTGGACCTTTTGGCTTTTTTTTATTATTTTATTTTGGTGCGTGTGTGTGGGTCTTTTTCTCGACATTTCCAGTTTCGTTCTTATTCTTCTTTTTTTATTCTTTTTTGTGAGTGCTCATATATGTTTCTTTTCTCATCAGTTGTGGTAGGGGTTTTTTTTTAATTATATATATATATATATATATATATATATATAGATAGAAAGCAATTTTCGATTAATTTCTTATGCTTTTTTATTTTATATTTTTTTTCATTTCTTATTTTTTTTTTTATCCTTCCACTTTTCCATCCTCTACTCATTTTCTATCCTCTCAATCAAACGGACCCATAAAGTGAAGAAGGAAAGGTTCTTACTTTGTAATTAGTTGGTGATGTATATTGGATAAAATACAAAAACAAAACTTATTAGTTATTACCTCAATATTATACCCTGTATTTCTCCATAACATTACACCTATATAATCATAAACTTTAAGATGAACTTCAATTAACATCATAAATTCAAGTTTTTAACTTTGTATTTCCGCATCCCAATTTTGAATCTCCAATTAACCCTAAAAGAAGAAGCTAACTTTTTGTATATAGAGTAGATAAATATGTACAGATGTTGCCAATAAGCTCTAACTCAAATAACACTTCCTTCTTTTTTTGTAAGAATAAAGATTAATAGATGGAAGGTGAGGCTGTGAGTTTAAAATCTCTTAGTACATATGTAATTTATTTGTCAAAGTTAGAAGATATATATTTATATATATTTAAGATGAACACATAGATAAATTACATATGACAAATAAATTACATACGTTAAGAGTTCCTTAAATATTTTCAGATGGGTTAGGATAACTCCAAATATATATATATATATATATATATATATATATATATATATATCTGTACTAAATGTTTTCCAAATATTTTTGGGGGGCGGGGCCCCTTTCGGTCCAATGTGGCTCTGCCATGAGAATCAGGTGAGTTTAATGATTGGTTTTAGGCTGATGAAATAAAAAATTTATTGGTTTAGGATTTTGAATTAACACTGATTTTGCCCATTTTGTTATATGGATGTTTATTATTTACTTATGAATTATTTTATATATATATATATATATATATATTTGTTGGTTTCTTCTTTTGGCATATGGTTTGTATTGGGATCTTACTTGTTTTTTGAGTTTTGATTGGTGGGTATGGTGTATTAAGTTTAAGAACAACTGCATCAGTTGATGCAAAGTTGTGCAAAATAGAAAAAAGGTGCTCATTTTACACATTTTGAGCAAAAAAAATTCACATCAGTGGGTGTAAAATTATGCATTTATACATAATTGCTACAGTAACTGGGCATATATACACAGATACTGTATCACTCACATTTATTATTTTATTAGTTTTTTTTCTCTTGTCTCTAATTGCTCTCACTCTCACCTCACTCTCCCTTTTCTCTCATTTCATCAAATCATCAAACCAAGAAGGACCAGCAAATCGTCACCTGATCAAATCATCACCGCCCTAATCTCTCGCTGATCAAATCGCCATTGCCCGAATCTCTCGCTGATCGCTTGATCAAATCATCACCTGCAAATTATCACCAATTTGATCTCTTGCCGATCAAATCGCTACCGCCCTAACTAAAGTTTCTTTGTTTCTTTTTTGCCTTTTACTATAATCTCTGTCTCTCTCACTCTTTTTAAGATCGTTTTCTACAGTGTACATTTGGCTCTGAGAAAGCTTTTTGAAAAAGGTGAGCAAAAGCAAATTAAGGGAAATGGTGAATCTGAATCTTATTCTTTTGAGCTGTGTGATGCTTTTCTTATTTTATGAGACTTTGGATGCAAATTAACAGGGTCTTCTTTTATTTTAGTGTGGGGTAGCAAGTGAAAGAAGAAAGAAGATGGTGCTTGATGATGGTCCGTTGATGAAGGTGGGTTGATGATGGTGGCTGGGTGGGTTGATGGTGGGTGTGTATGAATATTTTATTTGAATAAATGTGTACAATAGACAAACTGATGTGAATTTTGTAAAAATGAGACTATAAAATAGAAAAAATAGAATTTAGTTGGGCAAATTTACAAAAATTTTGCATCCACAAATGCGGATGCTTCAAGAGTGCTGTTTGGGTGAGACCCACTTGGTGTAAGACTCCATTAATTGCACTTGTAAGATTGGTTGGTTAAATTGAATACTTAATTTTGTAAGGGGGAAAAATTAATGAGTTTGGATTTTGGATTTTCACTAATTTTTCCTATCTTGTTACGTTGGTGCTTGATAATTAGTTTTTTTTTTTTTTTTTTTTTTTTTTTTTTTTTTTTTTTTTTTTGCATTGATTGGAATTAAACAATGATACAAATAAAATCTAGATCTTATTCACTACTTTATTTTTTTCCATGGCAAGCACATGCGGTACTTCTCTAACATGGCCTTCTTTTTTTTATAATTTTTTTTACCCTTCCCTTACCTTTAATGAGTTATCCTGTAAAAATCTCCCTTTTTTTGTTTTTTTTTTTATTTATTGGAAGTCTGCAATATCATTAAGCTTGGGTAGAACCTAGAGAAATTACATCAGAATGAACTTCAGATACAATAAAAGGGGGAGTGTGAGACTATAAAATAGAAAAAATAGAATTTAGTTGGGCAAATTTACAAAAATTTTGCATCCACAAATGCGGATGCTTCAAGAGTGCTGTTTGGGTGAGACCCACTTGGTGTAAGACTCCATTAATTGCACTTGTAAGATTGGTTGGTTAAATTGAATACTTAATTTTGTAAGGGGGAAAAATTAATGAGTTTGGATTTTGGATTTTCACTAATTTTTCCTATCTTGTTACGTTGGTGCTTGATAATTAGTTTTTTTTTTTTTTTTTTTTTTTTTTGCATTGATTGGAATTAAACAATGATACAAATAAAATCTAGATCTTATTCACTACTTTATTTTTTTCCATGGCAAGCACATGCGGTACTTCTCTAACATGGCCTTCTTTTTTTTATAATTTTTTTTTACCCTTCCCTTACCTTTAATGAGTTATCCTGTAAAAATCTCCCTTTTTTTGTTTTTTTTTTTTTTATTGGAAGTCTGCAATATCATTAAGCTTGGGTAGAACCCAGAGAAATTACATCAGAATGAACTTCAGATACAATAAAAGGGGGAGTGTCCTCCACCCAAATAATACAATCTTCAATTTCCTTAGCATGTCTAGCCATTAAATGAGCTGCTTTGTTACAATCTCTTCGTGCAAAACGTGCCTTCCAGGCCCTGAAATTTGGTAGCCATGTCTTAGTCCCCGAGATGAGTTGCTGGATTGATAAAGGGGCAGGTTGCTCAGTAGACAAAGCATGAATGACTACCTGCGAGTCCCCTTCAATAATGACTTCTCTAAGTCCTAGCTCCCATGCAAAAATTAAACCACATTCCACTGCTTCAGGGACGAACCCAGGATTTTAAGTTGGGGGGGGGGGGGGGGGGCGGAGATAAGCAAAAAAAAAAATTTCAAATACGCATCCATATAGTTTTTATAAACTATCAACCAAGACAAATACCCAAAAAATCATTGTTTCTTAATATATTAAGATACAATCATCTACTAACAAAAACAAAAGACATGAAACACTATTGTTTCTTTATACAATCATCTATGAAAAGGGAACTCGACGCTCTTTCAAATTTTCAAAATCATCCACGATTGAATCCAAACTAAATGTCGAAGCTATATCCTTTTCAATGTATAACATCAAAGAGTCCGTCAAAAAATCATTTTCCATTTTGTTTCGAAGGTCAGTTTTGACAACTTTCATAGCTGAAAATGCTCGCTCTGTAGTAGCAGTAGAAACTGGAAGAGTAAGCACAAGTCTCACCATTCTATAAACAAGTTTGTAGTGTTCTGAATTTCCAGTTCTCACTAACCATTGAGACAACTCAGATAAACTTTTCAATTTTTTGAACTCTGGATCCTGGACTACATTATGCTCAAAATGATAAAGCTCCTTCTCCAACACTTGTTTGTCATAATCTGTGAAATCTTGTGGATAGAAATTCTTTACCAACAAACAAAGATCACTACTTCTGAAAGATTTTAATGCCTCTCGAGGTTCTAAAGCTGACCTAAGCCTAAGTAACTCCATTGCATCTTCATTAAACCGATAATTCAATTCCTGTAGTTGAGAATCTATTGTAGCATAAAAAATATTTACTCGATAATGATGCTCAATTGTAACGTTATCTTGCTGATTACGAGCTCGACCTCGCCTCGGAACATAACGAGCATTCATATCCAGGACATCAATGCAATGCTTCTCACAATATGATATCACAGTGGTGAGTAAGCCATCCCATCCATCATCTCTAAATTTTTTAATAAGTGCTTTAGTAGATGAAACTAAATGCATGGCATTTAAAATGTCTTGAGATTGGCTTTGCAAGGCTTGACAAAGTTTATCAGTGATCTCCATAGTTTCCTTCTCAAGATGCAAGATGAAGACAAATTCAAATGAAGTTAAACCCTCATAAGCTGACTCTGCTTCTGCCCGATGTTCTCCATCAATTGCATCATCAATTATATTATGTAAAACTTCAACAGTAGAAGTAAACATCTTTAATAATCTAGAAACGGATCTGAAATGTGAACTCCAACGTGTTTCTACAGGTCGTTGTAAAGTGCCAATTTGATTAAGTCCACTTCCAGTCTCAAGCTCTTCAAGATCAATCAAACGTGCTATTTCATTAGCATTGGCAACTTTCAATTGCTCATTACGCTTACATGAAGCACTAACAATTTTGATCAGAAAAAGCAATGTAAGAAAAAAATGACTAATGGGGACAACTTGTTTTGATGCTTTTACTAATGCCAATTGTAAGCGATGTGCAAAACAATGGATATAGTAAGCATATGGGCAATCATTTAAAATCAAAGCTTGCAATCCATTCCACATACCTCGCATGTTGCTTGCTCCATCATATCCTTGCCCTCGAATATTTTGTATATCTAAGCAATGCTGAGATAACAAAGAATATATCCCCTTCTTTAGAGTCAAAGCCGCAGTGTCAACAACATGAATAAGCCCAAAAAAGCGTTCTTTCACAAAGCCTTCTACATCAACATATCTAAAAACCACAACCATTTGCTCTTTCATGGACTCATCACGAGCTTCATCAACCATTATGCAAAACTTTGCATCACCAATTTCTTCCTGAATGGCCTTCTTCACTTTGGCGGAGAAAACATGTAGAATTTCCTTTTGAATCCTAGGTGATGTGTAGGTTGCATTTTTGGGAGCTTTCTCTATTATTTCAGCAACCTTCTCATTCCAAAAAGTCACAATACCCAATGATTCAAAAAAGTTCCCACTATTTAATGAACTATAACTTTCATCTCGACCTCTAAAAGCAATAACTTGAAAGGCAAGATATCGGACAATATAAATTGAGGCCTTCAGTTGCAACCGATTATTTGCAATTTGTTCAGTAGTGAAATGATCAACTACCCTTTGTAAATGCTGCCCTTGGTTCATCAAATCCTTACGCACTTGCTCGGCAACTCTATGAGCTAAGTTAGGATCTTTTCCAATATGACCTTGTGTAAGTTCGTTTAAACCCCTTAAACCCAAACAGATTAACCTAGAGAATTAGCCAAGTGATTAACTTAGGTAATTTAAACAGATCTAGGTTAACACAAATATATCAAATCATGTAAAAGTGCGGAATAATAAAGAACACATGATATGATGACCCAGGAAAACCAAACCGGTAAAAAACCTGGGGAGGATTTAACCTAGCTATCCTCAAGGTAAAATGAATTCACTATGAAAGAATCGAAGTTTACACAATAGAGACTTAGACCACTAACATCCTATTGCTACCTGCCTGTAGGAAACTTACTACCACGACCACGTGACAGCTTCGAGACCACGGACTCCTTCTTTCCTTGAATTCTTCAGCAAAGCACAAGCAACACCTACTTGTATATCTTGAAGCTCTTTTGATTCTGCAACTGTATGATTTACCAATCTCTTGACATGAATCTTGAGTTTGGAAACCCTAAGTGTATGTGAAGGTAAACACCTCTAGATCTAACAATTAGATTCACAAACACAGTATTCAGAACTCTAAAAAGGTGACTAGGGTTTTCCCTTATATACTTAGGGAAAAACATAAAACCCTATACATTAAATGAGCTAGGGCTGAGTTGGAAATTTTCTGCAGAAAAATGTTCTGCACGATTTTCAATCGGTCGAGTCTAACTCTTGATCGATCGAGTCAGGCAGAAGTGCACAGTAAATTCTGCAGTTAACTCGAATCCAACTTTACATAAAAAGTCATACTTTGAGCAAGTCTAACACACAACTTAAAAAATGTTTTGATCATGGTTTGCCAACATTACAAATTGAAGTTCTAATACATTAGTTCCTAATTCCTTAGAATCTAATAAACTCCCCCTTTGGCGATCCATGACAAAACACAGACTTAACAAAAAGCTCAAAGTTTACAAATTGAAACAATCCATTACAAAATAAAAAGCCACAAAATAAATTCAACCTAACTACTATCTAACAGTTGCAAAGTAGATAGCAGCACGACTGAATCAACCTGTATATTCCTGTAACACTTAATAAACACAGAAACGCATGCGTGGAAAATACAAGGAATGTAGAAAAAAAAACTTCTTGATTTCACATGACACAAAATAAAGACATATATCATGAATAACATCATAAATATAAATCAATAAGCAAAGTAGTATAGTGAAACAAGAAACAAATACATACAAATGTATCTCAAAAAAATATCTCCTAACAAGAGCCAAAAATGTAAATACAAAGTGAAGCACCTAGATACAATCTAATAACTCCACAAGCTCCTCAGTATCACAGCAAGGTACAAAACTCCCCCTAAGACAAAAATCTCCTTTACAAGATATGAACTCCTCAATAGAATGCACTCCCCCTTTTTGAAAAACCAACCAATTTTAGTGCTGAAAATCCTTAAAGCATTAGATTTTATGAGAAAAATGCATGAGTATGAGTTGAAAAGTTTTCCAAAAACACATGTATTTACCCCAGATCTCCCAAAACAAGATTTTCTCTTAATATCCCTCAAAACTTTAAACAAACAAACATGTTTTGCAACAATTTTCAGAAATTTTCAAACTTGGTTGGTCAGGCCAAACACACACAATATCATGTACACAGTTTAGCAAAGAATAACTTATGTAGTGTGTGCAACTAGCATAAGCTTGAGTAACATGTGAGATGATATGCACATAGAGATCAATCACAGTTTCTACAAAATTCATCACATGAATTTGAAAGAGACTATTACTTAAAGGGTTACATCATATAACTCTCACATCTCCTAGAATAAAAGCTTGCAATCATCTAAGTTTCTTGATTTGCCTCAGAATTAATATTCAATTTAATTGATTAGAAACTTAATAATATAGCTGGGATAATGTACACACCAATTTTATTTGAATTGTGATGTTATTATAGCCCAATAATGTACACACCAATTTTAGTATTTTAAAAGAGGCTACACCTTATGTTCTTTTTGTGCATGTGCTACACTTTCTCGAACACAAAATCTTACGATATGCACTAAGATGTTCATGATTGGCTAGTAAACAGTGGTGAGATGGTTATTTATGCCTTTCTCATTAAGTTCAAGTCCGACAATTAAAGACATAAGACTTCAAGATCAAGATCATGTGATCAACAAATATAGCATCTTCCCACACAACATGCACAACACAACTTCAGCTAGTAAAGTGCAATAGAAATAAGTGCATCAAAGCTAAACAAAGTACAAAAACATATTATGCAAAATTAGATTGACTAACCTTGTTTTCAAATTCAAGAAAAATAGCAAAAACACAATTTGCACAACTTTTTTATTATTAATTTTTTTTATAAAGGAAATAAACACCCTAAAATGAAATGCATGAATATTATGCAATGCAAATCCTAAAAACAAAGGTCACAAAAGATAGGACAATGAAGCACAAGGACCATGAAGTCAGGAATGACTAAGGACAAAGGATCACACCAATAACTTGACGAAGAGTCTCAAACTTTCCTCTATCAAGTGGTTTGGTGAAAATATCAGCATTCTGACGTTCAGTTGGAATATACTCAAGAGCAACAATTTTCCTTTCAACAAGATCCCTAATGAAATGATATCTAATCTCAATGTGTTTGGTCTTAGAGTGTTGAACAGGATTCTTAGAGATATCTATAGCACTAGAATTATCACAATGAACAACCATGGTGTCTTGTGATATTCCATAATCACTCAAGAGTTTTTTCATCCGAAGAAGCTGAGAACAACAACTTCCAGCAGCAATATATTCTGCCTCAGCAGTAAATAAAGAAACATAATTTTGCTTCTTACTCATCCAAACAACAAAATTAGCACCAACATAAAAACAACCACCAGTTGTACTTTTTCTATCATCAGCATTACCAGCCCAATCAGAATCAGAAAAACCAGCAAGAGAAAGATTTGACTCTTTGCTATAAAACAGACCATAATCACAAGTTCCAACAACATACTTTATAATCCTTTTAACAGCATTTAAGTGAGAAACCTTAGGATTAGATTGAAATCTAGAACAAACACCCATACTAAACGCAATATCAGGTCGGCTAGTAGTTAAGTACAAAAGACAACCAATCATGCTTCTATATAGGGTAACATCAACAGACTCACCTGATAGATCGTTTGTTAGTTTTGCATTAGTAGCCATTGGTGTCCTAGCATGTGCAGCCTTGTCAAGACCAAATCTCTTGACCAAATTTCGTGCATACTTAGCTTGGTTGATGTATATTCCAGCATCCATTTGCTTTACCTACAATCCCAAGAAATAAGTTAGTTCACCAACCATACTCATCTCAAACATGGCCTTCATTTCATCTGCAAAAGATTGAGCAAGAGAATCATTAGTAGCACCAAAAACAATATCATCAACATAAATTTGAGCAACTACAAAATGATTCTTATCCTTTCGTATGAACAGAGTGGTGTCAGCAAAACCTCTTTTAAAGCCATGGTCCGTGAGATATGCAGTTAGTCTATCATACCAAGCCCGTGGAGCTTGTTTCAATCCATAGAGAGCTCTCTTCAACTTGTAGACATCATTCGGCCTGTGAGGATCAACAAAACCTTTCGGTTGTTCAACATATACCTCTTCTTATAATATGCCATTTAAGAAAGCACTCTTGACATCCATTTGATACAACTTGAAGTTCATATGACTTGCTATAGCCAAAAGAATTCGAATGGATTCCAATCTTGCTACAGGTGCAAAAGTCTCATCAAAATCAATCCCTTCTACTTGTATGTATCCTTGAGCAACAAGCCTAGATTTATTTCTGATAACCGTTCCATGTTCATCTGACTTGTTCTTGAAAATCCACTTAGTTCCAATAATATTGACTTCCTTTGGTCTAGGAACTAATTCCCACACATCATTTCGAACAAACTGATGAAGTTCTTCATGCATAGAATTTACCCAATCAGCATATTATAGACCTTCATCCACCTTTTTCGATTCAAATTGGGATAAATAGCATGAGTGAGTAATCACATTTAATGCTTTGGATCTCAATCTCATGTTATCATTCAAACTCCCCAATATATTAGTAGCAGGATGATTCAACTTAACTCTTGAGGATGGACCTTTGACCAATGAAGTAGAGGTACCTTTCTGATCTAATGGACTTTGAAACTCTCTCTGTTCTTGTTGAGCTCCATGAACTGGTGTTGAAGGTTCTGAACTTGAAGACACAGATGCTGTATCATTCAATACCATCAACTCTTCCTCTGTATGCTTTCCCACATAGTTTTCAGGTAGAGAATCATCAACTTTCATAATCTTTTCTTGAACCTGAGGTGCATTTTCTGAATGACCTTCTGAGTTTAATTCATCATTGATCACTACATTTGAAGATTCCATGACTGTTTTAGTTCTCAGATTGTACACTCTGTATGCTCTACTGGTAGTAGAGTATCCCAAAAAATAACCCTTGTCACTCTTAACATCAAACTTTTTCAGGTTCTCTCTATCACGTAGAATGTAACAGTCACTACCAAAAATTCTGAAGTATTTAACAACAGGCTTCTTTCCTCTCCAGAGTTCATAAGGAGTTTGTTTTGAGTTAGGTTTGAAGTATACCCGATTGAGTGTATGACATGCAGTATTAACAGCTTCTCCCCAGAAAGATTTAGGCATCCTCTTATTATGGAGCATGACACGGGCCATTTCTTATACAACTCTATTCTTCCTTTCCACTATTCCATTTTGCTGTGGTGTTTTGGGTGAGTAGAATTCTTGATGTGTGCCTTGATTATTGCAAAACGTAGTCAGTTTTGTGTTCTCAAACTCTTTTCTATGGTCACTTCTTATTCTGGCTATCACAGTTCCTTTTTCTACTTGCAATTTTTTGCACAGATGAATCATTTTTTCAGGAGCATCAGCTTTATCTTTCAAAAGTACAACCCATGTGAATCTGGTAAAGTCATCCACAACAACTAGAATATACTTCTTTCCACCTAAACTCTGAATTCTGGCAGGACCCAAGAGATCAATGTGCAGCAACTCCAAAGGTCTTGTAGTTTGAACATCAGCTACAGACGGATGTTTGGACTTCACTTGTTTACCCATCTGACATGGTCCACAGATACATTTTTCAATCTTCTTAAACTTGGGCAACCCAATTACTGCATCACATTTTGAAATCTTCTCTAATTGCTTGAGACTAGCATGTCCCAACCTTTAATGCCATAAGTCAACTTGATTGATCTTAGCACTGAAGCATTTGTTGCTTATACTTGGGATGATACCATGACAATTATCAGCTGTCCTCACACCAACACACATACAGTCACCTCATTCATCAAGTATTTCACATTCTTGTTTAGTGAAGAACACATTCAGTCCATTGTCACAAATTTGACTTATGCTGAGTAAGTTAGCCTTCAACCCATCAACATACTAAACATCTTCAAAGACTAGTAGTCCTAGAATATCCACAGTACCAATGCCTCTGATCACAGATTTGCTTCCATCTCCAAAAGTAACTGTTCCAATCTTTCCTTCGAAGAGTGTCTTGAACAAAACTTTATTTCCTGTCATGTGCCTGGAACAACCACTATCCAAATACCAAAGACGAGAATCACGTGCCTTTAAGGCAGTTAAAGCAGTATAGCACATGTAATTATTATCATATGTGATTATACCAAGACACTCAAGAAAAATTTTAACACAAATGGTAAAGGACAAGCACACCAAGTAGACAATGTGACAAACTAAAGAGAAGATTTTAGAGAAATCCATAACAACAGGGGTCAAGGATCAGCTTAAAGATCAAAGGATCAAAAACAAAAGCTATCCGCTCTGATACCACTTGCAAGTTCGTTTAGACCCCTTAAACCCAAACAGATTAACCTAGAAAATTAGTCAAGCAATTAACTTAGGTAATTTAAACAGATCTAGGTTAACACAAATATATCAAATCATGTAAAAGTGCAGAATAATAAAGAACACATGATATGATGACCCAGGAAAACCAAACCGGTAAAAAACCTGGAGAGGATTTAACCTAGCTATCCTCAAGGTAAAATGAATTCACTATGAAAGAATCGAAGTTTACATAATAGAGACTTAGACCACTAACATCCTATTGCTACCTGTCTGTAGGAAACTTACTACCACGACCACGTGACAGCTCCGAGACCACGGACTCCTTCTTTCCTTAAATTCTTCAGTAAAGCACAAGCAACACCTGCTTGTATATGTTGAAGCTCTTTTGATTCTACAACTGTATGATTTACCAATCTCTTGACATGAATCTTGAGTTTGGAAACCCTAAGTGTATGTGAAGGTAAACACCTCTAGATCTAACAATTAGATTCACAAACACAGCATTCAGAACTCTAAAAACGTGGCTAGGGTTTTCCCTTATATACTTAGGGTAAAACATAAAACCCTATACATTAAATGAGCTAGGGCTGAGTTGGAAATTTTCTACAGAAAAACGTTCTGCACGATTTTCGATCGGTCGAGTCTAATTCTCGATCGATCGAGTCAGGCAGAAGTGCACAGTAAATTCTGTAGTTAACTCAAATATAACTTTACATAAAAAGCCATACTTTGAGCAAGTCTAACACACAACTTAAAGAATGTTTTGATCATGGTTTGCCAACATTACAAATTGAAGTTCTAATACATTAATTCCTAATTCCTTAGAACCTAACACCTTGAAAATAACAATCTTTGCCCCCAACCTTTTTCCAATTCCTAAATCCACCAACATGAATGTATTTTGTCCCACAACCCCTTTTGAATTATGAAAGACAAAGCAAGGTAGACAATAAGCTACATCTGTCGTAGGAGAATATTCAAGCCATGTTGAATTATATTCAAACCAAGAAGCTTGAAAGCTACGATTGTGCTTTCCACTTTTTTTGAATGTCTTTAGAGGAGGTTGGTGCGGACCCTTTATAATGTAAGCCCGTCGAATTTCATCACGTTGATTAACATGATATTCGCATATTTTTTTGCGAGTTCCGGGATCATAATCCAAAGAATCAAGGTCAATTCTTTGAAATTGTGTTTGAGAGATTGGAACATCAACATTTTTTGGAATTGGGAGAATTGGAACATCCTCCACATTTTCTGGAATTGGAATTGCAACATTAGTTGTTGGCAATTCCACATTGACATCGGAAGAATTTGAAGTTGAACCTTTTCTTTTGAAAAAATCAAGCATTGTAGTTGATTTTTTCATGATCTACAAATAAAATAATAATCATATAAGAATTACCATTATTTTCTTAAATTTGTGTGACAATTGTCTATATTATATGATTTGTTTTTTTTCTTTTTGTCTTTGATCTGCTTTTATTTTATTTCTTTATGTTTGTTCTGCCTTTATTGATGTTATGTCTTTGTGTTGTGTTGTCTCTATCTTTATGTCTTTATGTTGTGTTGTCTCCATCTTTCTGTCACTAACCCACTAAGCCAACGAATCCCACTAGTACCGAAAAATCTATTTGCTTTGACAACTAACAAAAACTTTTCTAAACTTTACTTCTTCTTTTTTTTTCTGTCACTTGTTGTCCCGTTGCCCAACTCCACCTCCACTTGTCCTTGTCCCTATTATGCCCAACTACCAGTCAACAAAGAAAAAAGTTTTTTCTTTGTTGACTCAAAAAACTAATCTCTACTGTCTCTGTATCTCTCTGATCTATATAACAAAGAGAGTTACAAACACACAGAAAAACACAGAGTGACAGAGTCATAAAGTCAAACAAACAAACAAAAAAAAAAAAATCACCGACAGCAGCGGGTTCAATTCACAATAAAAACACAAACATGAAACACCCCACAAGTCCACAATCACAAGGCACAAGCACAGTTTTTATGAATCTCAGATTCTCAGATGAGTCAGATCATAAACACAAACACAAACATTTTATTAGGTTTTGAAATTTGAAGCAAGAGATAGAGTAAATTAGTAAAATACTAAAGTGTAAATACATTACCTGTGGCTGTGAAGGCTGGTCCTAGCTGGAGCAGATCGAGCAACGGAGCAAGTGGGTGGAGCGGTCTTGCCGGCATGGCTCGCGTGGGTCTTCTCGCGTGCTTCACGGTGTCACCGTCACGGCGTGGGACCGTGGGTTTTCTCGCGTGGGTCTCGCCGGCACAGGTGTGGGTCTCTCACTCTCTCTGTCTGTGAGTACTCTCTTCTCAGTTCTCTCTGTGACTCTCTCGGTCTCTCCCTATGTGTGTGCCGCACTATCGCGCCTCTCAGTGCTCTCACTGAAGTCTCACTTTCCTTTCTTTTGGTTTTTTTTTTTTTTTTTGCTTCGTGTCTTTGGTTTCTTCATTTGGGCTGAGGGCTTCTTCTTTTCTTTTCTTTTTTTTTTTAACACTTAAACGGGTCATGGGCTGGTCGGCTGGCCGGTGATGGGCTGGGTTCTAGGAGGGGGTCGGAGCAAGATTCCAGCAGGGGCCGGAGCAAAATTCTGGGGGAGAGAGAAAAATTCCAAGGGGGGGGGGGCCCAAGCCCTTTTTCAAAAAAAAAAATAGCTGCTAAAAAAAATTATTTTGGGCCTAGGGGGGGGCCCGGGCCCCCTTAGGCCCCCACCTGGGTCCGTCCCTGCACTGCTTTGGCTTCAACTTCTAATGCTTCTAGAGGGAAACGAATCCTCTTTGACAAAGCTCCCATGATCTCTCTTTTATCATTCCGAACTATTATTCCCAAACCACAATGCCCTACATCCTTAAAAGTTGCTCCATCTATGTTTATCTTGTACCACCCGTGGGGTGGAGGCTTCCATCGCTCCTGCACATATTCACGCCTTGGGACTGTGATGGTTGTTGCTTGTCTGAACTCTTTCATGTACCTGTACGCATTAGCGACTATAACTGTTGCTGTTTTAGAGGAGCCACCATGCCTGACATCGTTTCTATTGTTCCAAATGCCCCATTCTGCTATTATAAGGACTTCCAAGTCAGCATTTTGGAGTCTCTCTTTAAACAGCCAGAGTAAGTCACAGAAGTCTTTTGGCTCCCAAGAGGTATCCAGGCCGCACCCCCAGAAAACGTGTCCCGGTGTCTCTGTTGCTTCGCACATGTCACATTCTATGTCAACTTGGATGTGGCGATCTCTGAGGCGAGTCTTGGTGGGAAGAATATTTTTGCTTACCCGCCATGCAAAGTTTCTTAGTTTGTATGGGCATTTAAGGTTCCAAATGGTCTTCCAAAGGCCTGCCATTACTGAACTGTCCGAGCAATTGCCAATATCTTTGCTTTCTTGGAGTCGTTGAGCAACTCGGTACGCACTACGAACGGAGAACACACCATTTGCAGTGGCTGACCTCTTCAATGGGGAAAGAGCTGAGGGGGATGCCAAGGATAATCTCTGCCTCATGTGGGAGGAAAGTATTTCGCACAACATCTTCTCTCCAGGCGCGCAAAGTCTGATTGATCAAGCTTGATACTTGGTTTCCTTCCTGGAGATTCTTCCTCGGGCTAACAGGGTTAAAGTGGGTAGGCGTTGGCAACCATTTGTCTTCCCATAATCTGATCTTGTTGCCTTTGCCGACGCTCCATCTAGTACCCTCTGCCATAACATTCTTGGCTGCCATAATGCTTCTCCATGCAAAGGAAGGGTGCTTCCCCAATTCGGCTTCAAGGAATGTGGAGTTCTCAAAATACTTGGCTTTGAAGACCTGGTGAAAGAGTGTGTTTTGGTTGTGCATTAATCTCCACCCCTGTTTTGCGAGGAGAGCTAAGTTAAAGGCTTTTAAATCTTTGAATCCCATTCCTCCATCTACCTTAGGCTTGCATAATTTATCCCATGCAATCCACAGGATTTTCCTCACCTCCTTTTTTTGTCCCCACCAAAACCGGCAAATCATGGCTCCAAGCTCCTTACATAATGAGTCCGGAAGCTTAAAACAGCTCATGGAGTACGTCGGAATGGCTTGGGCCACTGCCTTTATAAGTGTTTCTCTACCAGCACTGGACAGTAACTTTCCCTTCCAACCGGCAATGCTCTTTCCCACTTGGTCCTTAATTTTGTTAAAGGCCTTCTTTTTCCCTCTGCCAACTAATGAAGGTAGTCCCAGATATTGCTCATGTTGTTTAATGACTTGTGCTCCAAATAATTCTTTGATGGAATCCTGGGTTTCTGTATGAGTGTTTTTGCTGAAAAATAGGGATGTTTTGTCCCCGTTCATCTTCTGTCCCGACACCATTTCATAATCCTGAAGAATTTTTCAAATGTTGGAGCATTCAGTCATGTTGGCTTTGCAAAAAACAAGGCTATCGTCAGCAAATAGTAAGTGGGAGATCCGTGGGGCTCTCCGACATACCAAGACACCATTGATGATTCCTCTGTTTTCTGATTGCTTTAACATGGCGCAGAGACCTTCCCCACATAATAAGAAAAGGTACGGCAATATGGGATCACCTTGCCGGATACCACGTGTTGGCCGGATTAAGCCCTTAGGCTCTCCATTCAAAAGCACAGAGTATGAGACACTTTTTATGCTTATCATCATCAGTGATATCCAGCGGTCATGGAAGCCCAATCTCGTCATGATCCTTTCTAAGCAAGGCCACTTAACGCGGTTGAAAGCCTTACTCATGTCTAGTTTGATTGCCATGAGGCCCTCCTTACCTTTCCTTCGTTGGTTAATGCATTGCATTGTTTCAAATGCGACAAGAACGTTGTCGATGATTAACCTGTCTAGTAGAAATGCACTTTGGGACATGCTAATGATGTGGGGCAGGATCTTCTTATGCCGGTTAGCCAATACCTTAGAAACAATCCTAGAAAGCACATTAGTGAGACTTATAGGGCGGTAATCCGTGACTTTTTGAGGATTGTTTCGTTTTGGAATAAGGCATATATGGGTGGCATTGAAGTCAGGAGGCATACTTCCAGAATTTAAAATATTAAGAACACATTCAATGACATTAGGACCAACGATATTCCAAAACTTTTGATAAAATATGGGTGGCATACCGTCGGGGCCTGGAGACTTGAGTGGGTGCATTTGTTGGAGTGCAGTCCAAACTTCGTCAGGGTGGAATTCCTTAGTCAGACTAGCATTCATCTCTGGTGTCACTTTGGGTTCTATAGCTTGCATTACAGCATCAAAGCCAGAAGGCATGTCTGATTGGTAGATGCTTTGGTAGTACTCCAAGATGATTCTTTCAACATCCTCCTCACTCTCCATCCAGTTCCCCTGTTCATCTTGAATGTCTTGTAAAAGTCACTTTGCTTCTTTTACTACCTCATCAATGCATGTACCACACGTTTCTTTCTCCAGGAATAGAATTTTTCAACCATAACTTTTACTCATGCTTTTCACATTCTCATAGTCACACACACTCCAGTTCTGTAAAAGTAAGCTCTACATGGCTTTAAGAGGTGACAAGACATTGAAAAAGCTAAGTCGCACTGACACGGACATGAGTCTGGATACGAAACAGGTATGAATACAGGAGTACGATAATTTTTGAAAAATAAGAGTACGATGCTGAGTACGGCAATTATAAAATTAATTAAATTTTATATTTAGGCATATTTTTAAATATTTTTAGACATAAAATACGTTTATATCTAGAATTTAGTTTTTTTTACCTTTATTTGTAATTTTGTAAATAAATTACAAAATATAAATAAAATTCTCAACTTAGTTTATTTTACCTTTATTTGTAATTTTGAATTATAATAATAAAATAATTATCTTTATTAGGTTATATTTTAATTTTGAGTTGATTTAAATAGACCAAAAGCTACGCTTAAACCCAAACCCAACTAAAAGTTAAGCTTAAGCCCAAATCCAAAACAAAATTTTTCCCTCTTTTTATTTCATCATGTATTCCCTCCCCCGTACCTGCCAATTGTCACATCAGCTTCTCATGAAAGCCAAACAATCTTATTATTTACATTTTCTTCTCTCTCTCCAAACTCTCACCGCACATTCATTCACTCTTTATTTTTACTTCTTCCTTTTGTTTGTTTCCTTCTTCCTTCTGCAACACTGTAACTCCCACCAGTTGTTATCACCTTCGTTTTGTTCTCCTCAGTTCTCAAGCTTGCCTTTCCTATTGCAGATCCAGGTTCATAGTTTCCTTTTTATCAATTTTTTCTTTCATTTTTTTCTCCCATCTCCCTTCTTCCCCAAGATTTCACTCTCATTGTATGAAAAAATTTCAATATTCACATTTCGGCCCGGCCGGAACGGAACTATATTCAATACATTGGTCCACGCAGTGTCGGCGCCATGTCGGTGAAGCAAAAAAAAAGATACCGCTCGGACACTGGAGTATCGATACTTTGTCAAAATTGGCGGGTCTGTTTGGATAGAACTTATTTTACTGAAACTGAAAACTGAAAACATTGTAGTAAAATAATTTTTAAATGTGTAAATAGTATCGTAAAACCCATTTTTAATTAAAAAGTTTAAGAAAAGTGAAGTTGTGAGATCCATAAACTTTACGGAAAATAGTCAAAAGTTGCGGCTTAAAAAAAAAAAAAAAAAAAAAAAAAGGAATGGAGCAAACGCGCGGAAGCAAAACACAGCCACCATCCAAAGAAAAAAAAAAAAAAAAAAAAAAAAAAAAAAAAACACACTCTCATTAATTTTCCACCCCACTTTTTTCCTACTCTCATTTCTCCTTCCATATCTCCTTTTGTTTTAAACGGTGGTTCTTGAAGTCTCACAAACTCTCAGAGTCTCTCATTTCTTAAGTCTGCTGCAAATTTCAAAACAAAAACTTTCAATATGTTGAAGCTGCTAAGCTAGGTAATCCACGATCCGGCTAAAAAAAATCAATTATCGCACTTTAATTTTTAGTTCTCTACCTCATTCTCTCTCTCTCTCTCTCTCTCTCTCTCTCTCTCTCTCTCCCTTCTTGAAGTTTCTGCATTTCCACGGTCTGGGATCATCATTTTTATAGTTTTTTATGGCGTATTTGAAAAAAAAAATGCATTTTTTTTTTTGTCTTTTTGCTACAGATTTTTAATCCTCATTTCTTTTCACATTTTTTTTTTAATTTTTTCAATTATAAGTATACAATTTTTTAACCAAAAAAATATTTACCTGTTTTTAACAATTTAATTTAAGTAGAAGGTGTTTCTCAAAAAAAAAAAAAAAAAAAAGTAGTTGGGCCAGGAAGATACCTGGAAAGAGGAGGGCAATTTGCATACCAACTCTAATAATACATGAATTGTTGACTTGTAAATGCCGGGCCCTCTGTTGTTTCCGGAGGCTTGTTGACTTGTAAAATTCTTTTATTGTTGTTCCTACGTATATTCCTCCACCGCGTCTATATTGTGAATTTGCTGTTACAAATAATCCAGCCAAAGTAGAAGTCTGTAAATTTCCAGTTGCTTCCATGGCCACTCAAACAGCCCCCTCCTCTTCTTCCTCTTCTTGGAAATACGATGTCTTCCTTAGTTTTTGCAGTGTCGACACCCGCAAGAATTTTACAGGCCATCTCTACACTGCTTTGGAACAAAAAGGTATTCTCACCTTTAAGGATGATGAGAGACTTGAACGAGGAAAGTATATTTCTTCAGAACTCTTAAAAGCAATAGAAGAGTCCAAGTATGCAATCATTGTTCTCTCAAAAAACTATGCTTTTTCACGGTGGTGCTTGATTGAACTAGCGAAGATTATTGAATGCATAAAAGAGACAAAGTTGACAGTTTTGCCAATCTTTTACCATGTTAATCCCTCTGATGTGCGGAATGAGATGGGTACTCTTGCTCAAGCCTTTGAGAAACATGAAAAAGATCCCAAGGTTGACAAAGATGATATGCAAGCGTGGAAAGCTGCTTT
Organism: Lithocarpus polystachyus; assembly: GCA_033629205.1. Taxonomy (NCBI): domain Eukaryota; kingdom Viridiplantae; phylum Streptophyta; class Magnoliopsida; order Fagales; family Fagaceae; genus Lithocarpus; species Lithocarpus polystachyus. The sequence continues at coordinate 79,906,708 of CM066164.1, forward strand.
AAAAGAAGTGGGCAATATCTCTGGATGGCATTTACATGATAGGTAACATTTTTCTTTTGTTCTTTCAAATTATTATCAAGATTGTAATTTCTAAACTAAACTCTGTCAATTTCCCTGAGGATTAACATGACCAGTTTTACAATAATTTTTCTAGTCCCAGAAATTTCAGTTTGTTCCCTATATATAGTTATATTACGAACTTAGGAAATTACTAGCTCAAATTGGACTTAGGTTGAAGAACCATTGCAAGGTTTGACGCATGCTAGCCTATTACTGAATTACGAAGGGTAGAGTGTTAGAACTGATCCTTTATAATAAATCAAGAATCATGTAAAAATTAAGCTGTGGTCAAATTTCATCAGATATATAACCAATTGGAAACGATTTTTGAAAGCCGTAACTTTCAGAATTAAAAGGATGTTGCTACGATTTTTAACCTTCCAGGACCATGACATCACTACGACTGATGATGACTACTCTTTTTAGCCTCAATCATTGTTGCACTAATTTACATTTCCTGCAGATTTGCTTAGATGAGCAGGTTAAAATGTCCTGAACGCATGGTTAGGCTAGAATCAAAATTATACAGTAAATAGTTCAATTGATTTTGTTTTGCTATATCTTTTTTCTTAATTTGAATATGAAGATAAAAAAAGTGAGTATGAAAATAAAAATCCAAGAAACGTTCAAGGAAGGAATTAATAAATTAGGCGCACTCTCAATTAATTGAACTGCTATAGTCATTACAGTGCTGTAGTATTCACTTTTCGAATCCTCCCTTTGCTCTTGAATTAAGTTAAGATTGTGCTTATGCTAAATGTTGTCGTCTTTTGCATGTTGCTATCTTCGTCTCATCAAATTTATTGTTCTGCTATCTTCTTTGCAGGGAAGAATCAAAAATTATCCAACAAATTTTTGAAAGAATATTTAATGATTTGAATAGTAAATTCTCAAGTACTGTTTCCAAGGACCTTGTTGGAATAGATTCCTGTGTGAATGAAATGTTGGATTTATATTTGGATGAAGGGTTGGGTGGTGTTCGATTTGTAGGAATTTATGGGATGGGTGGAATGGGTAAAACAACTCTTGCGCAAGAAATTTACCAACGAATTTCTAGTAGCTTTCAAGCTAGTAGCTTTATTGCTAATGTAAGGGAAGAAACCAGAAATCAACATCTAATTTGTTTACAAAAACAACTTCTTTCTAAGATCCTTATGGAAAGCAAAATAAATATATGGGATTTTCATGAGGGGATCAATGTTCTAGGGAATAGATTACGTAATAAAAAGGTTCTTATTGTTCTTGATAATGTGGACGAAGAAGAACAACTAGAAGCATTAGCAGGAAACCATGATTGGTTTGGCTTAGGGAGTAGAATCATAATAACAAGTAGAGATAGCCATTTGTTGAGAAGACGTGGTGTGAATGATATATATACAGTCAAGGGGTTGAATAATGACGATGCCTTACAACTTTTTAGCTGGAGAGCTTTCAGGAAACCCTATCCTGAAGAAAATTATGTGGATTTGTCTAAGGACTTAGTGAATTATGCCAAAGGCCTTCCTTTAGCTCTTAAAGTTTTAGGTTCTTTGTTGTTTGGAAAAAGAACAGATGAATGGAAAAGTGCCATATATAAACTAAAAGCAGAACCCAATAAAAAAATTTTTGATATACTTCAAATAAGTTTTGATGGACTGATGGATACCCAAAAAGAATTGTTTTTGGATATTGCATGTTTTTTCAAAGGAGAGAACAAATATTGCATAAGAGATGTACTAATAAGTTTTGGTTACTATCCAGACTACAATCTTGGTGTTCTTATGGACAAATCTCTCATAACTATTAATGAAAATGGAACTTTGTGGATGCATGATTTGCTACAAGAAATGGGTCAAGAAATTGTTCGTCGCGAATCCCCTAAAGTGCCTAGTGGACGTAGTAGGTTGTGGCTTTATGAGGATGTCCTTCATATATTGAAGAATAATACTGTAAGTTGACTATTCTAGACCTAAACCTAGAGAATTATATATATTCTTAGAAATTATTCCAAGTATTTTCCAATTATTCTGATTTCATTTTACTTGGTTATCAGGGAACGGAGGAAGTTGAAGGAATAGTGCTTAACACACCTAATCTAAAAGAGGAACACTTGAATTCTAAAGCCTTCTCAAAAATGAAAAAATTGAGATTGCTTAAAATTAATAATGCGGAACCTCCTAAAGGCCTCCTTAGAGGTAATGTGCAACTTCCACAAGGCCTCAATCATCTTTCTGATGAGTTACGTGTTATAGAATGGCATGGTTATCCTTTAAATTCCCTGCCAACCAGTTTTCAATCAAATAAACTTGTTGAACTCAGAATGCATTGTAGCCTCATTAGACAACTATGGAAAGGAATTATGGTAAGATTTTTCACTCTTGCAAATGTGTATTTTCTTCATTTTTATTAAAGCTTGAGTTTATCTAATTATTTATTGGTTTATAACAGAATTTGGATGAGTTAAAGCTCATTGACCTAAGTGACTCTCAAACCTTGATTGAAATCCCGAACCTTGGTGGAGCTCCAAATCTTAAGAAATTGATTCTTCGACGTTGTACAAGACTATATAAGATTCATGCATCTCTTGGAAATCTCAAACGGCTTATTCAATTGGATCTGAATGGTTGCAAATGTCTTGAAAGCCTTCCTCACAAGATCAACTTAGAAGCTCTTGAAATTCTGGATCTTGGTGGTTGTTCAAGACTGAATAAGTTTCCAAAGATTGTGGGAAATATGCCACATTTGTCGAAACTTAATTTGAGTGAGACTGCCATAAAAGATCTATCATTTTTAGTGGAAAATTCAATTGGCCATATAAAATTGGATCTAGGACATGGCACGAATCTTTCTAGTCTTCCAGATACTACTTGTAGTTTGTTGTCTCTAAAAACTTTCACATTATCTGGCTGCTCAAAACTTCATGAATTGCCAGAGAACTTGGGAAATATTAAAGGCCTAAAGACGCTAGATGTGAGTAGAACTGCAATAAGAAGGCTACCTTCATCCATTGTTCTCTTAAAAAATCTCAGAAAACTCTCTCTATCAGGTTGTGAAGGGCTATCATCTAAATCATCAAATAAACTCCTCAGTTTTCCTTTAATGCAACCAAGAAGAATTCCAGATTTGATGGGCATGCTAGTGCGTACTTTATCAGGCATACGATCTTTGACTAAACTTGATCTAAGTTATTGTAAGATTAGGGCAATCCCTTATGATATTAGATGTTTGTCTGCTTTAAGAAGATTAAATCTAAGTGGAAATAATTTTGATTGCCTTCCTGAAAGTATCGTTCAACTATCTAATTTGAACTATCTTTATATGGGTGGTTGCACGAATCTTAGATTGTTGCCAGAGCTTCCATCAAATATTGAGTATATTGATGCTGAAGGTTGTATCTCTTTGGAAACATTACCAGCAAGACCAAAAGATAATTTTCTATGTCTTCGTCTTCTCAATTGCGTCAAACTGATTGACAATGAAGGCTACGATAATCTTTTCATAACAATGCTAAGACATGATTTATTTAAGGTCTCTCTCTCTCTCTCTCTCTCTCTCTCTCTCTCTCTCTCTCTCTCTCTCTCTCTCTCTCTCTCTCTCTCTCTCTCTCTGTGTGTGTGTGTGTGTGTGTGTGTGTGTGTGTGTGTGTGTGTGTGTGTGTGTGTGTGTGTGTGTGTGTGTGTGTGTGTGTGTGTGTGTGTGTGTGTGTGTGTGTGTGTGTTTATGTGTGTTCTAATCATCTTGATTTTTTATGTTCTAGAGACCAGATTATGATAGGATTTGTGTCCTTATTCGTAGAAATAATATTCCAAAATGGTTTAGCCATCAAAGTGAGGGGGCTTCACTGAATCTGCAAGGGCCTTCAGATTTTCTCGGAATCGCTGTGTGCATTGTTTATGTTCTTCACCAACATCCTTCAGATTTTTTAAAACTTCATAGATGGATTACTTGCCACTTCTATTTCAAAGAATATGAGCATTCTCCTGTCAGCTTCATTGGTGTTACTGAAGAATTTGGTAAGATTGATTCATATCACCTTTGGCTGGGATATTTTCCCATAAAGGACTTTGGATTGAAACGGGAAAAGAAATTGATTCAAAGTGATGCTGAAGTCGGTCGGATTGAGGTTAGATTTGAATGCGAAGGTCCAGGCTTGGAGGTCGTGAAATGCGGGGCTCATTTGGCATACACTGAAGATCTAAACCAAACTATGGCTATGAGTGTGTGCAGCAACTGCAACATCACTCCATATGAGGCTGATTTTGAAGATTCAGTAAAAGTTACTAAAATGAAGCGAAGCAGTGATAGCTATGATGGGGACGAGGCTGGACCTAGTGGAGAAGGTATCCCTAGGTGACTCTGATTGCAAGGAAGAGGAATCTAGTGATATTGGTAGCTCTCATGAATGAATTTTTTGTAAGTCACCATCTTTCAAAACTCGTTTTGTAGCTGAAAATCTATATGTATACAATTCCATGTCATATGCTTGCATTTCTTTAGTATTCATCATCATAAGTTTCTTAGGTTAACTAGGTATTTTTAACAGGCATTGAGAATTAGTAATATGATGATGACCAAATCAGTACTGAATGTAAGTAAATATGATGATGACCCAATCAGTACTAAATGTACCAAGGTTGAAATGAATATGTGTGTTTTGCCAGCCCAAGGGGTAAATACCTTATTGTTTTGCCATGCATGTGGCCTTCTTCATATCTAATTTTTCAATATTTTTATAACAAGAAAAGGTGCTTGTTACTAATTTCATTGCAATTCTGAGCTTGTTTTTTTGGATACCACAACAGAAGGTTTAAGCAGAAAATAGGGGAACCAAACTAAGGTTCCGTTCATTTGGAGTGAAAATAGGGAAGATGGAAAATAGAAGGAGGAAAATAGGGTGGAAAATTCTGTTTTCTATTGTTCGTTTGGGGAAGAAAAATAGAGAGGATGAAAAACCCGAGAGAAAATTCTCTCTCAGGTTAACATTTTTTTTCCTCCCAAATTGGGAGGAAAAGTTGAGAGGAAAAGTGCTACACTAGCACTTTTACTAATATACCCTCATCCCAACTACCCAATTCATTACTCAACTACCCACCTGATTGCCCACAACTATCACTTTCCTCTGTCTCCTCTCTTTCTCACCAACGAGTCCAGATTCTCCTCTCTTCCCTCCTCTCTCTCTCTCTCTCTCTCTCTCTCTCTCTCTCTCTCTCTCTCTCTTTTCCATCTCCTTCTCACCAACGGGTCCAGGTTCTCTTCTCTCTTTTTTTTTTTTTTTTTTCTTCTCTTTCTCATCTCCTTCTCACCAATAGGTCTAGGCTCTCTTCTCTCTCTTTTTTTTTTTTTTTCTTCTCTTTCTCATCTCCTTCTCACCAATTGGGTCCAAGTTCTCTTCTCTCTCTCTCTCTCTCTCTCTCTCTCTCTCTCTCTCTCTTTTCTTCCATCTCCCTCACCGACGGGTCCAGGTTCTCTTCACTCTTTTTTTTTTTTTTCAACGTGACCTGAGCTATTGTTTCTTGTCCTCATTATACTCCTCATTAATCTATTGTTTCTTGTTAATTTTTTGGTTTCATATGACATTAATTTTTTTTTTCATTCGTATATCTAGCATGTCCTCATTAGTTTTTGTATGTTTTTTTCTCTAGCCAAGGGGTCTTTTGATTTCCCCTCCAGCCGAGACAGGTATGACCTTCTCCACTTTTTTTGCTATTTTTTAATTTTTTTTTATTCGGTTCTTCCCAGAATCTTTCTCCTATATATATTTTTATTATCTATTTCTTATTTTTTGCAAACCCATTTAGGATTATTGAATCGATTCATGTAAAGAATTCGTGTATTATGTGTGAAAGAGAGAGGTTCATATGCTTTGATGAGGTTGGATTTTATTACTACCATTATCCGGGGCCAAAAATTGCTAAGGAGGGACTTGCTATTATGGTGCAAGGACATGAGATTGCTAAGGAGGGACTTGCTATCATGGAGAGAGGATGTCCACGTTGTTACTCTGAGGATGAAGTATTTTCTTAATTGGTGAAAATAGGAATACCGACAGACGCGCAACTTGATACTATGCTCTTCCTAATTAAGGATCCAGCCAAAATGAGAGCATTTTTTGGTGTTCCAACTAGTGAGTTACGCCGCCAAATATTATTGAAGATGATGTATGCTAAGTGTAACACCCCAACCCAATTGCATAATTAATTTTATGAGTATATATGCTTGTTATCATCTTAAGTGTTTTTAAGTGCATAAAGTTTGATATTGTGATATTATAAAATATCTATGCTTTTTTCTAATGTTGTAGAAAGGTAATTTATAAAGATAAGGACATATATATATATATAAAGTTATATAATGCTTTGGGCTTTTCTAAGAATATATGTTCATAAGGGGTGAAAAGTGTAATTGCCCAAAAGTTGAAAAAGTGGGTTGTTTCTACTCTTCCTAGTCTTACATGTGTCACACCCCAAAAGTGCATGTCCCCTTAGCCTTCCACGTATCCCACCCCAGAAGTCCACTCTCCTCATCTTTGTTTTGCTGCACCTGAAGTTTGGTTCATTTGTTTGTTTCTTGTTTCTCTTCTTCTTCTTTTGCTCCCTCACGGCTGTACATCTCTCCCTCACTCTTCCACCAAAACCTCAAACCTCTCTCAAAAAAAGAAATTAAAGGATTAAAACTAAGGTTTCAGCTGCAAAGTCTGTGGGTAAGTAACTTAAATCTCTTTTGATTTTGGTTATTTTGATAGTTAAGGGTTTTGTTCATTTTCCCTCTTCTTTGCTCTCTATTTTGATTGTAGGAACAAAATTTGTGAATCTGTTTTTAGTAATTTTAAAGATTGATGATATGGGTCTTTTGGATGCTTTTTAAGGTCTTTTATTATGTCTGGTATTGGTATAAAAATACCCAAATTGATGGAAGGCCGATTGCTATTTGTTGATGATTTTAGTAAAATTATGTGCTGAAGCTGTCACTGTGACAGAATTGATGTTTACAACTAGAAAAATATGTATAAAATCATTTGCTGTGAATTAGGATTCTAGGAATGGTTTTTATGAATCCTAAGACACATATGGTTGTTATGGAAGTGGTCTCACAGCTTTTGGATGAGTATAAAAATAATGGTTTAATTTCTAAGTTGCATAAATTTCTGTCAGGACAGATTTGAGCACGCTGCCTTGTATGATTTTTAATAAATCATGATTATATGCTTTGACTCCGAAATTTTTATGGTATATACTAGACATACAGAGGAGTAACTCTGTAAAATTTCATGACAATTGGAAGTGTACGGACAGTCCATTTGTATTTTACAAATGGGGCTTACGCTGCTGTAATGAGCAGTGGACAACTTTTGACACACTTGATTTTGTGGATTTAATTTTGAAGTTAGGGTGAATGTTTTAAGCTACAATTAAATATGCTTATTCTTTGGTATGTTTGGATCATATATAAATTTTATGCATTGGTTTCTCTATGGTTTGGATACATAATGTGTTTGATGGTTGTATCATGTGCTTTGGGGAAACTTTATGTGATGGGAGTTAGGATTTTTCTTAAGTTTAAGAGTTAGGTTTTGATAGATGTATAAGTTTATATCCTTAGGAAGAGTTTGTAGTAATGAGTTTTGGTCTTTCGTTTAGGTGACGAGAACAAGAATACGGACACTTGAGCTCCTCGTGTAAAATCTCTCGCGTCTTCTGTTTTCAGGTAAGGGATTTGTGACATGTGCGTTTGATAAGTATAAATTGTTTAGAAAACTATTATGCATTAAAACCTTTTAATTGAAAATATTATCTATAAGCATGATTTGAGTAAAATATATGTTCGTGAGTTGTTCAATCTTATATACACAATAATTTTAGCATATCGACGCTATTATTCATATCACGAACATAACTTTTAAGAATGAAGTGGATATGCTACTGTTGTGAAACAATTATGTAAAAGCAAGTTATCAGAAAGAAAATATAGTTTTCAGTTATTCCGTTGTTATGATCTGAACTCAGCCAGTAGGGGTTATAGTACTGGCATTTCCATGGAAATTCTGATTGGCCATTAAAAGTGGGACTGGCTCTGCTGTACCCGCCCTTGTTGGTAACAACCAACTTGTGGAGGATGTCAACCTACCCCCATGGTTGAAGTTATGTATTATGATATGATCCCAGGTTTACCTAGCATTGTGGGGAATGCTGGATGCCTAGCACTTTGTGCTGGAAGCCTCCCAACGTTATGACAGACTTACAATTGGACTAACTAATATGTATTATAAATGAGCAATTGAACTATTTGAAAAGTATAAGATAAGTCTGATGATAAGTTTATGATAAAATATTTCATAGTCTATTCAAAGATAAGACTTCTGAATTATGTTACGTTCCTTATCATGTCCTTTTATTATTATATGAAAGGAAAATAAAGTATTTTATGTGAAAGTTCATAAATTATTTTAAGATCAACGTAAATAGTATGAAGGCTATTTTGTCAAGCTGGCGTATCCATAAAATATTTGTTTTACATGCATGCTTATTAAGGGCCCATGGAGCTTAAAACCTTACTGGGCTTTGCAGCTCACCCTATTATATTTCAGTACACAGGTTCTTCCTGGAAGCAGCGAGAGTATTAGAGGTGGCAAGAATTCTGTAATTCTCGTTTGATAGATTGTATAGTTTTTGTTGTTGTATAGTAGTTTAGTTTTCCTTTGTTGTATAGGAAGAATCAAGGTGTATTTGATCCTTTGAGCACAGATGTAATTCGAAACCCTAGTTTGTTTTGAACCCCAGTTGTATGCCTTTGGGGTTAGGTTTGTAATAAGAGTTTTGCTAAACGTTTAGCTATGTAATATTTACAGGAATACCTAAGGTTTTAGCCAGGTGGCAATCTTGCAAAGTTTATATGAGATGAAATTCAAGGTTTCATCATTTTTGTATATTATGGTTTTTATGCAAGATAATAAGCAGAAATTCAAGAAACAAATCCTTGATAAGCACTTTCAGTTTAGGTTGGTTCGTGTTAGTATTGAGATAAACTCAATATTAACATGCCGGTCATGCTCTAAATTCTGGAATACAGGTTTGGGTCGTGACACTAAGGACCTTTAGTGGTTGGATAATTGTTAACTGACTTTTGGTAGTAGCTAAGTTGCATAATACTAAACAATGCAACTTAACATTTTGCTGACTTTTGACTTGCTAACTTTTGTGGGCTGAATGTAGTATATTACATAATTGGCAATATTTGATGAATTTGTATTTCAATTAAGACACTAGAAGATAATGTAATATTTTAACTTGTACTGTGCTATGGATGAATGAAATTAATATCATTTCGCTCCAAAGTTTTGTACTTTTTCTTGGTTCAAATCTGCATTTTGTCTAGCCTAGGTGTGTCTTTGCTGAGATGGTTTGTCATTCATTCTTGGTTCTGATGATACCTGAGTTTGGTGTTTATGTGTTGAATGGGTTTATGTGGTGTAGTAGCTTTGAGTCTTTGACACGAAGATCAGTGTGTGAGAGTGACAGAATGATTTGAATGGGTTTATGTGGTGTAGTAACTTTGAATGAGTAACAGAATGATTTGAATGGGTTTATGGGTTTTTCATTATTTCATTCTGTTATAAAACTTAGTGCTATAAAATGCTGTTGAGTGTTGACCATCATAATATTACTACCATTGGCCGGGGCCAAAAATTGAAGTCCATGAGTTACCACTAGTCACCAAACATTCTCAATCAATATTAAAATATACATTTGTCAATAATTTTAGTACTTTGCATAGACAAATTTATTATGGTTGTATTTGAATGCGTTTTTTTTTTTTTTTTTTTTTTTTGCATATTTATGCACAAAATCAATTAATTTTAAAAATAGTATTTAACATAATATATTTTTTTTCATATTCATTTAATTTAATATTAAAGGCATCCTACTGTATGCCCTTATGATACTCAGTTGAAAAAAGTTTTGATATTATAATAAAAATAATAATATAAATTTATATATTATATAAATTTATATAATTTATATGTACACTATTATAATTTTTATATTATAATAATATAAATAATAATATAAATTTATATATATGATGTTGTAAATTTCATATTATTTAATGAGTATAAATAAATCTATTTTTTACATATTATGTAACAAAGATATAATAGTCAATTTATATAAATTACATTTTCCATCCTTCCATTTTTCTCTCCAACCGAACACAAGAGTTTTCCATCCTCTCACTTTTTCACTCCTCCAACCAAACACACAAGAGGAAAAACTAAATATTTTCCATCCTCTCATTTTTCGACTCTCCCACTTTTCCACTCCTCTAACCGAACGAACCCTAAGGCTCCATCAAGTGCATACAAAATAACGAAGCTTGCTTAGCCCAATTTTTGACAGTACCCAAGATAATCCTTCAGGCCACCATGCCTTGTCTTCAATTATCCCTGAGAAGATGATGTCCCATGTAATGTGCGAACTATTTTACAATTTTATTTGAAATCAATTTCATATATGTTAACATCTACATGTAATATTTATTTTCTCATATAACATTTATGTTTGTCTACAATATTGTTTTTATTTTTTATTTTGAGAGATTTTCAATCTATGGCATCCGCTCATAATGATAGCTCTTTATCATCAGACCAAGACACCAATTAGTTTTTAGTGTAGGCAGGAATTGAACCACAAATCTCTTATACAACCATTAGAGACTTTACCAGTTGAGCTAACTGGAACTCACTTGTCTACAATATTGTTGAATACATTGAAACTTGATTTTCTTAATATATACTTTATTAAAAAAATTGTATAATACTATAAGACTATAACATATTATGAATATTACTGTTAAAAGTTGATTTTATTTTTTTAACTAATTAAATGATTTTAAAATCTGCAAATAAAAATTTAAAGCATAAAATATTTTTATATCCTAAAATTACATAAATATAAGCAATTTTCCAAAACTCTTTCTCAATTACTCTATTCTCACAACTAAATATAGATAACTCAATCACAAACACACAATTCATTATCTCAATGAAATTAAGGAAATCATTTGTAAGTATCAACATATAGAGAACATGAATATATAAAGAGAAATTGGCTAAAAACACAACAATTTATCAATATTTAATTTTCTTTAGTTGGGCTTTCGTATCTTTTTTCTTTTTTATCAAAAAATATTTTGAAATCATCATTGATTTTTATTTTTATCACTATGACTCATACAATAGTAGTAAAAAAAACCTACAAAGAAACCTACAAATTCTAACACAAAATAATTTTAAAAAAAATAGCTAACTTCAAAATAATCAATTCAGATCTCTCATGTTTCTTGGTTTCTCTCAATTCATCTGCAAGCTTTTTTTTTATTATTTTTTTTTTATTTTACAGGCATATCTAGAAGTGGATAATGTTGCATATGGAGGCACTCCTTGCCATTATTTGGGAATAAAGAAAAATTAAATGGGATATAATTTGCTGAAGAACCTCTTTTACAGTTTTTTTTTAAGTTGAGGATTCTTTTCATGTTTGCTGCTTTGTTTGATAACATTAATGGTATGTTTGGTTGGAGTGAACAGTTAGTGGATGGAAAATAAAAGAGAAAAAGTGGGGAAAAAATGGTTAAGTAGCTGTTTAATTGGGAAGGAAAGGGAGAAAGAAAACTAGTGAGACCCGAGGGTTTTCTCCCCGGGCCCACCAAAACTTAGTCTCCCCAATTTGGGGAGATTATAGAGAGAAAACAAGGAGCTCTCCTTGTTGCTTTTGGACAAATATACCCTCCTACAAAAGTGGACGTTTGGACCTTTTGGCTTTTTTCTTTTTGGTGTGTGGGGGTCTTTTTCTAGATGTTTCTCATTTCCTTCTTCTTCTTCTTCTTCTTCTTCTTCTTCTTCTTCTTCTTTCTTTTTTTTTTTTCTTTTTTTTTTTATTCTTTTTTGTGGGTGCTCATATATGTTTCTTTTGTCATTAGTTGTGGTAGGAATTAAAAAAAAAAAAAAAAATTGTATAGAAAACAGTTTTGGATTAATTTCTTAAGCTTTTTTTTTATTTTATATATATTTTTTCATTTCTTATGTTTTTCTATCTTTTCACTTTTCCATCCTCTTCCCATTTTTTTATCTTCCCACATTTTCATCCTCCAAATCAAACGGACCCTTAAAGTGAAGAAGGAAAGGTTCTTACTTTGTAATTAGTTGTTGATGTATATTGGATAAAATACAAAAACAAAACTTATTACCTCAATATTATACCCTATATTTCTCCATAACATTACACCTATATAATCATAAACTTTAAGATAAACTTCAATTAACATCTTAAATTCAAGTTTTTCTCTTTGTATTTCCACATCCCAATTTTGAATCTCCAATTTACCCAAAAAAAAAGAAGTTAACTATTTTGTATATAGAGCAGATTAATATGTTTGAATGCTTGCCAATAAGCTCTAACTCAAATGACACTTCTTTTTTGTAAGAATAAGATAAATAGATAGAAGGTGAAGTCGCGAGTTTAAAATCCCTTTGTGCAGATGTAATTTATTTGTCAAACAGATTATACATTTGGTTGCCCATGCATTATGAAATCAAATTGTTTGACAACTGCTAATGCAAAAGAAATACAAAAGACTAAAGTAAAAGTGTTACGAAATATCTTATATTTGGTTTATGAGATAACCAATAGCTATTCACTTCAGTTGGCGGAACGGGAATCAGGTGAGTGTGATGGAACAACTAGTCACTTTACATTAGGTTGTGATTGGTTTTAAGTTGATGAAATAAAAATTTCACTGGTTTTGGATTTTGAATTAACACTGATTTTGCCCATTTTGTTATATAGATGTTTATAATTTATGAATTGTTATTATTATTATTATTATTGTTATTATTATTATTATTATTATTTTGGTTTCTTCTTTTGGCATGGTCTGTATTGGGATATTACTTGTTTTTTGAGTTTTGACCGGTGGGTAGGTTTATTAAGTGTAAGAGTGCTGTTTGGGTGAGACCCACTTGTTGAAAGACTCCATTAATTGCACTTTTAAGATTGGATGGTTAAATTGAAGACTTAATTTTGTAAGGAGAAAAATTAATGAGTTTGGATTTTGGAATTTCACTGATTTTTCCTATCCTGTTATGTTGGTGCTTGATTTTTAGTTTTTTGGTTTTTTTTTTTTTTTTTTTTTTTTTTTGGCCTTGCATTGAGTGGGATTTTGCTTGTGCACTCTTGTTTTGAGCTTGATTGATGAGTAATTAGTGTATTAAGTGTAAGGGGCCTGTTTTGGTGAGACTTTTTGGTGTTGGAGTCCATTGCACTTCTTAGATGATACTCAAATAGGCTTCAATTTGAGGAAGAAGAAAATAGTTCCCACCCCAACTTTTAACTTTTTCTTAACTTCTTCCAATATTGTCATATAAGTTTTTTAATACTCGCACTTTGTATGTCATCGATATATATATATATATATATTGTGAGGATTCTAGTAAAATAGTGCCAAACTACTTTACTTTTTTTTTTTGGGATAAAGTAAGTCTATATTAAACAGTTTTTTGATCAAATAAAGTTTGGTCAATTTTAAAAAGAGAATAACTTAGGTCCGAACGTGGCGTAAAAGACCCCTTTTACGCCATCAAATTCGGAAATGTCACGTTAGCCATCAAACTTAAATTTAATACACCTATTACACACAATAAAAACCCACATAAAATCTCTCTCTTTCCTGGTCTTTCTCTTTAACTTCACCTTCACCAAATTTCAAATCTCTCTTCCACCGTACCTTTCTGTGAGACACCCATGGCTGAATCTCCGTGCCACCGAGTCCCACACCACTAGCACCGGCGGTGCTTGCCGTTGTGGGCTTCTCCTATCTTAAGGTTCTCTCTGATTTCTCGTTCTTTCTAGCCCAAATCCAACTATGGTAGAGCTTACACTTGCGCCCACTCCACCATCGTTGGCATGCTTCTCACCTGCTTCACCACCACTAGTGACAATATTACAACAATTCATTGCTTGGGTTTGGCTTTCATTTTAATTTTAATGTTAATTTTTGGAGTGCACAGAGATGTTTATGAAAATGTCTATTAGAAACTTTGAAGTTTTCATAAAAATGGGCGTGGGGTGGTTTGCTAATTTATTGTTGTTTTGGTATGTGAGGTTTCCCCTTTGTATGGGTTCCTTTTGTTTGCTTTTGAAATTTTAAAAGTTAGTGATTTATCACAAGCTCATTGATTTTTGTTTGTGTTTTTTTCGTGTCATTCTAAATTTGATGGGAAATTAATATATAGGTATTTTCTTATGGGAAAATTATTTTAGATACTATCTTAAATTCCTTAATGTCAAATACATGTGATTGGTCTTTTTTTACTATGTTGTTGCAGGTTTCAATATCTTTGCTTAAAGGTTTCAATATCCTTTGAAGAGAAAGAACAAGAAAGATAGAAGTTTTATGTGGGTTTTAATTGCGTGTAATATGTGTATTCAATTTAAGTTTGATGGCTGACGTGGCGTTTCCGGATTGACTGGCGTGAAAGGGGTCTTTTACGCCACATCCAGACCTAAGTTATTCTCTTTTAAAAAATTATTCTAACCAGACAAGTTTTTTCTACCAAATCTCTACTTTGACCTTTTATGATAGAGTTATGTCAGTAACAGTACAAGTTTTACTATACAAACTTATATATCAAATTTTAAACACTGAAAAAAAAAAAAGATATATTGAAAATTCATAATTTTAATACAAAAGACTTAGAAACTATTAAGCGTTGTTTAATTAAAATCCAACAGTTTTTTCACAATCCATGCGACCCGGATGGGTTGTTGTGACCCATTTGGTTTGTAATTTTGAATAAAATTACCTTTATAGATTCGTTGTAGTACTATTTTTCTGGATTTGGAGCATAATGAAAACAATTTTTTTTCTTTTCTTTTGAGAAAGAAGACAATGAGTATTATTAGAAAACAAGCAAATCAGCCTGATAAGCATCTACAGTATGCAGCTTGAAGTTTTGGCTCATATGGTAATGTAATAGAATAAAGCAATGGGTGAGATATATAATATGCATTATGCATAGAATTAACTTTGGAGTTTGAGATATAATTTTAATCCTAGGATCTTAGGAAATATAATGTAATAAAAAAAATTAACTAACTTGTTTTTATAATTTAATTATAATTAGTAATGTAAGTTAGGCATCTTTTGTTTTAATTTTTATAATTATTTTATGACTTTTCAAACTTTTTTTTATATTTATTTAATATTTTTAATTTTTATTTAATCATACAATTTGACTAGTGACCTAATAACCCAACTCATCCTGGTTTAATAATTATGACCTAAATATAGCATAATGTTGTTGATTGATTATCACTTTCATATGAATTCATAACTTTTTCTTTATTACTCAAAATCTGTCACGTGAAGAATTGTGGTATTTTATGTGGTCTTAAATTTTGTGAAATATATAATAATAATAATAATAATAATAATAATAATAATAATAATAATAATAATAATAATAATAATAAATTAGTTAAAGGTTCGTGTGTTGCACGGTTTACTTAAAAAGATATATGTAAATAAATCAGGTTCTGGATTAGGTCTAGTGCTTCCAGTGTACTGGACCTGGTTGGATGGTGACACGTGTCTAAAAATGAATACGTGTCACAATCCCAACGGGTCCAGTGCCACTGGACACTAGACTCAAACCTCCCCCAATAAATCAAAAGATTCAACACTATATTAATAATTAGTTATTCATATTATAAAATGCATTAATGATATGACATATAATACATGCATACATATATTGAGTCACTTTTTATGAGCAAAAAACAAAATCAAAGTAAATATTAAATTTATTTTAAATTACTTGAAACTTTTGCTAATAGAATTTTAGATGAAGTAGAATTTTAAATTTCTTATAGTTTAGAAAATTGATTGCTATTCATAGTAGATTATTGGTAAAAGAGTTTGATCTACATTAACTATCTTGATAATTAATGAGAGTGTAAACTATTTTTATGCATTTAGTAGTATGGCCTATTACCAAAACACTTTAATTTTGAAAGGAGAAAATTGAAAAGAAATTGGCATTTTGAGGAGATAAAAGATAAAACGTGGCATTTGAGGCTTATGAGCATTATTTTGACTTTCTTGATGCATAATGTAAATAAAAAATAACAATAAGTGTTAACCTTATGAATAGAGTAAAATTGCTTGAGATGATTATATATGAGATCTTCGCATGCGCTCTCAGTTTTTTTAACCAACTCCACCCACATTCCACAACAAACTCTATAAAATTATCAACATTTTCCACGCAGAATAGTTCCAATAATATTTTTGACTACATAACTTGTAATGATCAAATAAGTAAAACCCACCAAAAATTGCTAAAAAAAAATGCAATATGACATACAAAATATATTTAAAAAAATACATAGAAATCAAAACTCAAAAGCCTGCCTAGCCTTTATGCTCCACATGTTTGGTTTCATAGAACCCCTTATAAATAATTTTACAAATTTAAATATTTATGAATCTCAATAAAACAAAAGATGAACTATATGAATGAAAATAACAAAAAATTGGACATGGAATTAACAAACCTCAGTACAGGCTCGGAAGTCTCACAGCTTTTACTATAAACGTACTCATGGTTTTAGATGAAAACTTGAAATAGAATTTTTTTTTTTTTTTTTTTTAAAGCCTTAGCTAATCTATATATATATATATATATATATATATATATATAACCGAAACCTCTGAAACTCCCACAATTTTTCACATCATTATTTTAATTTTTAATTTTTTTTAATTTTTAAAACTAAATAGTGAGAGAGTTCTAATAGGAGTCTCTCCCTCTCTTTTTTCCTCATCATTATAATTTATAAAAAATTTTAATTTTTTAAACTAAATAATGAGAGAGTCCTAATAGGAGTCTCTCTCTCTCTCTTCTTTAATCCTAATAGGAGTCTCTTTTTTTTTTTTTTTTTACGTGAGTCTTTTTTTTTTTAACCTAAAGTGAGCCCTTTTAAAAAAATTTAACGTGAAGTCTAATTAAAAAAATATTTTTTTTTAATCCTAATTTTAACGTTAGTCTTTCAAAAAGTTAAAATTTTCGGTTTTAAATTATATATAGATAATAACAATGATGTGGCAAGCTCTAAGAATATGAGAATGCAATTTGTAGATCTTCTATCAAGATAACATAGATTAGATTGGTAGTGGATAGTAGATTTAATTGTAGTTGAGTATTATGTGAAGTTATCACTATAGAATAACCCACGTCGGAATGTATTATGTGAAACCAATGATATGAAAGAAAAAGAATTTTTCTAAATCATTATATTGAAGAAATTAGCTATTTTCATTCATTTTCAAATTATACATTTTTAAAATTTAAGTCATATACCTTTAAATAAAATAAGTACTTTTAATTTTTATTTAATTATCCCGTGCATTGCACGGATTAGCGACTAGTAGAGTTTAACATCAAGCAAACTATCTTTATAAGAGTGTTATTAAAAAGTAAAATAAATACTAAACTCCAACTCTTTTTATTCACGGAAAAAAAAAATCTAAAATTCTTAAAACTTGAACTTTTTCAAGTGCGTGGATCAAAAATTTTAAAAGTAGATAAATTAACTCTTAAATTAAAATTGATGACAAAAAACGTGTATTGACAAAAAAAAATAGTAGATAATTTTTTTTGTGAAAGAGTTTCTGTAAGTTCGTTTAGACCCCTTAAACCCAACAGATTAACCTAGAGAATTAGCCAAGTGATTAACTTAGGTAATTTAAACAAATCTAGGTTAACACAAATATATCAAATCATGTATGAGTGCTGAAAAATAAAGAACACATGATATGATGACCCAGGAAAACCAAACCAGTAAAAAACCTGGGGAGGATTTAACCTAGCTATCCTCAAGGTAAACCAAATTCACTATGAAAGAATCAAAGTTTACACAATAAGACTTAGACCACTAACATCCTATTGCTACCTGCCTATAGGAAACTTACTACCACGACCACGTGACAGCTCCGAGATCCACAGACTCCTTTCCTTGAATTCTTCAGCAAAGCACAAGCAACACCTGCTTGTATATCTTGAAACTCTTTTGATTCTGCAACTGCATGATTTACCAACCTCTTGACATGAATCTTGAGTTTGGAAACTCCAAGTGTATGTGAAGGTAAACACCTCTAGATCTAACAAATAGATTTACAAACACAGCATTCAGAACTCTAAAAACATGGCTAGGGTTTTCCCTTATATACTTAGGGCAAAACATAAAACCCTATACATTAAATGGGCTAGGGCTGAGTTGGGAATTTTCTACAGAAAAACGTTCTGCACGATTTTTGATCGATCGAGTCTAATTTTCGATCGATCGAGTCAGGCAGAAAGTGCACAGTAAATTCTGCAGTCAACTCGATTCCAACTTTACGTAAAAAGCCATACTTTGAGCAAGTCTAACACAAGACTTAAAGAATGTTTTGATCATGATTTGCCAACATTACAAATTGAAGTTCTAATATATTAGTTCCTAATTCTTAGAACCTAACAAACTCCCCCTTTGGCAATCCGTGACAAAACACAGACTTAACAAAAAGCTCAAAGTTTACAAATTGAAACAGCTCATTACAAAAATAAAAAGCCACTAAACAATTCAACCTAACTACTATCTAACAGTTGCAAAGTACACAGCAGCACGACTGAATCAACCTGTATATTCCTGTAACACTTAACAAACACATAAACGCATGTGTGGAAAAGAAAAACAGTAAAACAACAAATATGCAAACTAACTCTCCCCCTAAGTTAGATACATCAAAATAATTTCAACTCCCCCTAAACAGAACATTCATTCTTGTATTTTCCACACATATTCCCACATATCATCTAACACTCCCCCTTTTTGTCACGTATTGACAAAGATAACTCAAACAAAGAGTAACAACTCAACAGAGAACAAGAGGAAATAGAGAATTAAGGGAACACAAACAATTTAGCTCTATAGAAAATAGAGAGAACTCCCCCTATGAAGAGCAACAACTCCCCCTATGAACAACAAAGGTTCAAAAAAAACTTTTCTTCCCCTATAAAAATAGGAAAAACAAAACTAATTTTGAAAAAAAAAAAACAGTTTTGGGGAAAATTTAGGAGGTGGGGATAAATAAAAACATACAAACCTTAAAAAAAATTGAATTGAGGATACATATGAAGAAAAATATTCTCTCTTTCGATAAATGCAAACTTGGCACTATGTGACCCATAAACAGTTGCATGAGTAGAGAAAATATTTACACATTGATTATCCATCATATCTCTTAAGAAAAATATTTTCTGCAGTTCACACATCAAGAAAAATAACATATACTAAAATGTACAAAGGACTCAAAAATTAATCAATCAATTTTTAAATCAAGTTGAGTACCCAATTTAGCAAAGTGTATGCATGGTATGTGTGAAAACAATGAGAGATATGACTGCAAAACTGCAAGATGAATACAGAAAACAATGCAACTCATGTGAATCCTAAACATAAATGATGAAAAAAAAATTTGGTCAAAACTCTAAAAACTGAAAATTTTCCAGTTTCGATCGATCGAGTATCGATCGAATACCAATCGAGTCAGACAGAATCAAACCAAAAATTTTTATCGCAATTTCAATCGGTCAAGAAACAGCTTCGATCGGTCAAAATTCTGGAAAACTCAAATTTTTAAAAAACAGAACAATTTAATGCAGTAACTCCTCAAAGCATAGTGATTCATGAAGGAAATGCATGAGTATGAGACTGAAAGTTTTTCAAAAACATATGAATACAACCCAGATCTCTCAAGAACAAGTTTATCAACCAATTTGTCCTCAAAATTCAAATTTTGCATCAAAATCAAGGAATTTTTAATCTTGGATGGCCACAACAAAATCACACACAATAACATGTACAAAGTTTAGCAAAGAGTAACATGTGTAGTGTGTGCAACTAGCAAAATCTTAAGAAACATGTGAGGTGATATGTGAATAGAAATCAAATACAAAGTCTACAAAATTCATCATATAGAATTTGAAAGAGACTATCACCTAAAGAGTTACATCATATAACTCTCACATCTCCTAGATTAAAAGCTTGCAATCATGTAAGTTTCTTGATTTGCCTCATAATATACACACCAATTTTATTTGATTGAATTAATTATAGTCCAATAATGTACACACCAATTTTAGCATTTAAACTGAGGCTACACCTTATTTTCTTTTTGTGCATGTGCTACACTTTCTCGAGCACAAAATCTTACAATATGCATTAAGGTATTCATGATTGACTAGTAAACAGTGGTAAAATGGTTATTTATGCCTTTCTCAATAAGTTCAAGTCCAACAATCAAAGGCATGTGACTTCAAGATCAAGACAAAGTGATCAAAAACTATAAACATCTTCCCACACAACATGCACTACAAAGACTTCAGCTAGTAAAGTGCAATAAAGAAGCTCATCCAAGCTAAATAAAGTACATAAACATGTTATGTAAAAATAATATGGCCAACCTTGATTATAAAACCCAGATATATAATACAAAACACATAAAAAATCTTTTTGGTTTAAAAAAATTTTATGACCAAAACTAAAAGCACACATTATGCTAAATGATTAAAAATGCAAATGCAATGCATGACAGTGCTTAACTAAGCTATAGAGGGTACACAAACAAGAAATATCAATTTCTTAATTAACCCATGAGTACATGTACAAACTAGTACATACTCAAACAAAATCAAAAAATAGCTTAGCACTTATAGAACGCATGCTATTTAAGTTTCTCTACAATGTCAAGCATGTTCTAAATCAAGAAAGAGATGTCATAATTCATGTAATCCTCAAGAAAAATAAAAACTAGACACAAAATAAAATATTTTTGTCTTTTTGAAATTTTTCAATGTTTTTGGATTTTTTTTTTAATAAAAAAAACAACCTAAAGAGAAAAACAACCAAAAACAAAAACAAAACATGTCCACAAATAATTGAAAGAATTAAATCAGGGACAAGTCAGCAACACTTACCTTAGAGAATCTTTTCTCACCCATATAACACGAGTCTTCGGCTTTGTAGGTGAAAATTCATTTGAAGCAAAGTGTATTTGAGGAATTACACCAATCTTCCGAGAAAGACTGAAATCCTGCAATTTCCTTTCACAAGCCAACAAGCTCAAATTTTTCAAAAGAATATGAAACAATTTATATGGACTTATGGTAGGAGAAATATCATCACATATCCTAGATTGAAACACAAAATGCTTAAATTTCAATTTATGACAATTAGGATGAATGTGACTAGAGACACCACAAAAGTGACAAACAGAAACAAATTTAGGAACATCAGTATTCCTAACAGCAAATCTAGTCTCAGATTTTGGTTTTTGCCTCAACAAAGAACAATTTGGTCTAATATGACCAACAACACCACAAAGATAACAAGTAAGCACAAAAACAGATTTCTTATGCTCTCTAGTAGGTTTAGACTTAGGTTTAGAAACTTCAGCGTCTAGATCAGAACTTTTACCTTTGTCTATCCTAGCAAAATAAGCATTTTCTTTATTATTCCTCTTGAAAGGAGGGATATAAAATTTTTCAGCTTTAGGCTTAAGATAAACAAAAACACTTCTGTTATCAACAGCAAGCTTGGTACTAGTCAAATTTTCAATCTTAGCTTTAGATTCAACTAACTCTTGTTCCAAGCTTTTCATCTTCCCATCTTGAGAGGAAATTTGATTTCTCAAAAATTCATTCTTTGTATTAGATTCATCTAATCTAACAACCAATTCCTTTTTTCCAAGATTAGCCAATTTTAACTCTTCCTTGAATTTCTTAGCAATTCTCATAGTTTTCAATAATTCCTTACGAAGAGTTTCACAGGCATAAAAAAGATCAACAGAAACAACAGTGTCCTTTTTATTCAAATCATCACAAACATGAGCAGAAAGACACTTCAAATTATCCATGATAACAGGGATCAAGGATCAACTCTTAGATCAAAAGATCTAAAACAAAAGAGTTACCCGCTTTAATAGCACTTGTAAGTTCGTTTAGACCCCTTAAACCCAACAGATTAACCTAGAGAATTAGCCAAGTGATTAACTTATGTAATTTAAACAAATCTAGGTTGACACAAATATATCAAATCATGTATAAGTGCGGAAAAATAAAGAACACATGATATGATGACCCAGGAAAACCAAACCGGTAAAAAACCTGGGGAGGATTTAACCTAGCTATCCTTAAGGTAAACTGAATTCACTATGAAAGAATCGAAGTTTACACAATAAGACTTAGACCACTAACATCCTATTGCTACCTGCCTGTAGGAAACTTACTACCTCGACCACGTGACAGCTCCGAGATCCACGGACTCCTTCTTTCCTTGAATTCTTCAGCAAAGCACAAGCAACACCTGTTTGTATATCTTGAAGCTCTTTTGATTCTGCAACTGCATGATTTACCAACCTCTTGACATGAATCTTGAGTTTGGAAACCCCAAGTGTATGTGAAGGTAAACACCTCTAGATCTAATAAATAGATTCACAAACACAGCATTCAGAACTCTAAAAATGCGGCTAGGGTTTCCCTTTATATACTTAGGGCAAAACATAAAACCCTATACATTAAATGGGCTACGGCTGAGTTGGGAATTTTCTACAGAAAAACGTTCTGCACGATTTTCGATCGATTGAGTCTAATTTTCGATCGATCGAGTCAGGCAGAAAATGCACAGTAAATTCTACAGTTAACTTGATTCCAACTTTACATAAAAAGCCATACTTTGAGCAAGTCTAACACAAGACTTAAAGAATGTTTTGATCATGGTTTGCCAACATTACAAATTGAAGTTCTAATATATTAGTTCCTAATTCTTAGAACCTAACAGTTTCAACCTATGGCGTTCACTCCTGGTGATAGCTCTTTATCATCAGACTAAGACACCAATCAATTTTTGGTATAAGCGAATATTTAACCCAAAATCTCTTATTTAACCATCAGAGACTTTACTAGTTGAGTTATAATTTATATAGTGATGAAGAAAAAAAAAAGAGTTTGTTATCAATAATTAAGCTTTTGTGTCTATCCAATTTTTTTTTTTTTTTTTGAGAGAAAGTTTTAATTTGTGGCGTCTGCTTCTAATGATAGCTCTTTATCATCAAACCAAGACACCAATCAATTTTTTAGTGTAGGTGGGGATTAAACCTCAGATTTCTTATACAATCATCAGAGACTTTACTAGTTTAGTTAATTGGAATCCACAGTGTCTATCCAAAATTTAATACAAATAGTTTAAAAGTTGTAAACTTACTCCTGGATTTAGTGGACCGTGTAAAGGGGTTTATTAGAAATTAGACTTTAGCTGATATAAAATAAACAAATAAACAAAAATATGGGATATGGGATGAGATTTAAATTTATAAATTTTTTATAATAGGCTTTTAATTGTTGTAGAATTTAAATTTCTAAAACTTAGAAAATAAAGTCTTATTTAAAGTAAATTATTATTTTTTAAATATTATTCCTTAATTTTAGAAAATATATCTGGGGATTCTAGCATTTTTCCCTTATTTTTTAATAAATTTAGCAATATGTCCCTATTTTGAAACTATTTAAGTTCATGCCCCTGTTTTGAAACTCAATTGGTTTAAAATCGAATTATGCCAAATGAAACTTAAAAAAAAAAAAAAATTGCATGGAACTCGAGTTCCATACCTATAGCTGCGTTCAGAGAGTTCTATAGTGGCATTTTAAATGGAACTCGAGCTTCCTGAACTTGAGTTTCATACAATTTTTTTTTTTTTTTTAAGTTTGATTGCCCCATACCTATAACTGCGTTCAAGGAGTTCTATAGTGGCATTTTAAATGGAACTAGAGCTCTATGAACTTAAGTTCCATGCAAGTTTTTTTTTTTTTTTTTTTAAGTTTGATCACCCTATACTTGATTTTCTACAAATCGAATTTTACATTGAAACCCGATTTTGAGAAAATCGAGTTTCAAAATAGGGATATGGACCTAAATAGTTTCAAAACATAAACATATTACTAAAAAATTTTAAAAAAATAAAGGCAAAATGCAAGAATCCCCAAATATATCCCAACAAATAATAAAAAATTAATTTACTAAGCCTAACTTTTTTATTTATTTATCTATACTACTATTTAAGGGGCTGCACCTGTTTGGACCGGATTTTTTTTTTTTTGCGCCAAAATACCCCTCCACTCCTAGATTTAAGTAGAGACAAAATTAAAGGATAGTTTGGTAAAAATACATATCTAACTTGCACTAAAACATTGCCTACAAAATAGAAACACTCTTCCTAAAACCCACTTCTTCAAAATAACTATACATTTATTGTTTTTTTTTAATAGAAAAATAGATTATGAATTATCACATCAATTAAATAGGTTTAACTATAAAAGAAATTTAGAAAAATCCCTATACGTCCACTTCTTCTTCTTCTTCTTCTTTTTTTAAATTCTTAAAAAAAAAAAAACACTCCTAAGTAAAATTCGAATCCCATGTCAAAATTCAAATACACTCCCAAGCAATTACCTAAACTCAAATCTTATCCACTAATTAACCAGCAGTTTCACTCCATATTCCAGACTTAAAACCACAATGGTTTTGCCTTTTACAACTCTTAAATCTGTTTTTGTGGTTCTACGGAATTTCACTACTAGGTAAGAGGGATACTCTACTTATTTCTCCAATTTCATGTTTTCTTTTTTTTTTCTTTTGGGTATTTATGTTTCTAACGACAATTGTTTTTTTGGATAAATAATCCCAATTAATTACTGATGTATTGCGTCTTGATAGATGTGATTCTCAATCATTTTTTTATTTAATTATTTTTCTTAATCTCGGGCAATCGGGTTAGATGAATATTTATGCCCATGAACTAATACAATTGTTTTCAGGTCTCAGTACTTGGGGTGTTAGGTAGTGGTTGCACTTGAAGATGTTATGGTTCTTGGAGAGCCTGTGGCTGGACCTATTAGAATTTGGTGAAAATTGTGGAAGAGTCAAACAAGAAACAGTTACAAATCTCAAGGAAAAATGAGGAAAACCACATAAAGGAATCAGATAACTATTTATTGGAGAATGACGATTGAGAGTGAGTTTGATTTCCTTACCCATTATCTTGCACTTCAGATAAACATCATCAAAAATAATTTAAATGTTTTTGTTTTATTAACATTTTTTTTTTTTGTGTATGTATATGTGTATGATTGTATCTCAAGTTGAGGAACACGAAAAGAAGGCCATCTTAGCCCTTTATTAGTTGTATAAAATGTTGTAATTTAAATTTTCATCCAACCAATCAAAAAAAAAAAAAAAAAAGAAGAGGAAGAATAGAAAGAGGATTATTATTATTTTTCTTTCTTTCTTATATCTAAAAAATAAAAGAAGAAGAAGAAGAATAGAAAGAGGATTATTATTATTATTTTTCTTTCTTTCTTGTATCAATAATTCTAAGGATTTGGATGGTAATAAAGTAAAACTAGACTCTGAGCACGCGCGTGAGCGCATGCTGAGGGGCTTTTCTATTTTTTGGGTAAGGGTTAATTTAAAGTATTTATTATAATTTAGGATTACTACATTTTCTAATCACAAAAAAAAAAAAAAACCTAGGAGTGTGATGAAAAAATTATTTCATCACATATAATACTCATCACATTTCTAGGTTTTTTGTGATTGAAATATGTAGTAATTTTAAATTATAATAAATGCTCTAAATTAACTCTTACCTAAAAAATAGAAAAACCTCTCAGCGCATGCGCGTGCTGGCTAGTTTATATTTATTTATCAAAAACTCACATGTCATGTCGTACATTAAATATATTCCTCTATTTTATGGTCAAATAAAAATAAAAATACAGCGACCGTGTAAAGGGGTTTATTAGACTTTAGCGAGTCTTCGCTCCAGAACCAGAACCAGAACCCAAAGAGAAAGCTCCGCGTTTGTTTAGCCAATCAGAAGCGCCGAGTGAAGTCACTAAACCAATAAGAAACCTCCACGTGTAAATTCTACGTAGCTTCGCGCTCCCACATCTCTCTCTCTCTCCCTCTTATATATCAACTGCTTCTTCTTCACTCTCCCTATTCTCTCTCAACATATATTTCGCATCAAATTCTCTCTCTCACTCTTTTACTTCGCTTCCAATCCTCGCTTTTCTCAAATCTTCTCAATTCTCATTCTTGAAAATTATTTGTAAATTCAAAAAAAAAAAAAAATCGGCCGGATCTAATTGGTCTCCGGCGACATTAATGGAAGTTCACGGCGACGGACTCCGCCGTGTCTTGGTTTTGGCCTTCTGCGTCGCCGGAATTTGGTCCGCTTATATCTACCAAGGTTTTCTTCAAGAAACTCTGTAAGTTTTCTAAATTTTTTGTAGAAATTTGCTTATTGAATTGTCGAACAAAGATTTAATAGCATTGTTATTGATTCGATCTGTTATGGAAAACCGGTGAGAGAAGCTACTGACAGTGTGTGTGCGTGTTTCAGAATTTTCTAGATCATGAGCTGTTTTTGTGATTTTTGGGAGTTGAATTTGGTTTCTTTTTTTGAATCTTGTAAAAAATTAATCGGAAAGTTAATAAGATGAGCAATGCTCGGATTTTTAGGTTATTTCATTGTCTATAGGCGGTAGGAGTGAAAATGTTGTGTTTTTGTAATGGCAGTAATAGCTCAATTCGCACTAAATTAGGAGTTTCTATTTGCATCGATTTCTAATTTTGGTTGTTAAAACTTCTAATTTAGATTCATAATCTTGTTGAAGCTAAGGCCACTAGTTCGAATAAAGCATAAGTAGTGTTATCTTTTTCAAGGACAATTAAATTCAATGCAGCTATGTATTTGAATTTTTGGTTTGAAAAAGCTCAGATTTTCGTTTACTGCAATAGCAGTGAAAAGCTTAGGCTTATCCATTGTAATGGCAGTAATTCCTCAATTTGTACTAAATGAGGAGTTACTATAGATAGCATTTGTGTGATTCGCAAAAAGTTTTGAGTTTTTGGACCATATGATTATGAACTTGTCTAAGTCTCCTTAAACGAAAATTTCTGTATTACTTTTAATGGCAGTATTTGCATGATTCAAAATTTTCTAATTTTGTGTGTGCGCGCGCTCTTATTGCTTGCTACCAATGAAATATGCACCACCTGATCGACTTGTTTTTTCTCATTATATAGGTCGACCAAGAGATTTGGTCCAGATAAGAAGAGGTTCGAACACCTTTCGTTCCTTAACTTGGCACAGAATGTAGTGTGTTTAATCTGGTCATTCATAAGTGAGTTCAACTTCACCCTCTTTCTTGCCTTTTCATCCTCCCCTTTGCGAAGATGATGATGGAGATGTGATTCTGATGTTATTGTGTGTAATAAACAGTGATAAAGCTTTGGTCCAGTGGTAGTAATGGCGGCGCTTCTTGGTGGATGTACTGGAGTGCTGGCATTACGAACACGATTGGTCCAGCTATGGGAATTGAAGCACTAAAGTATATCAGCTACCCAGCCCAGGCATGTTTCTACTTTCTTGTTGTTTGTCAGTTTCTCATATTTGGTGGAAGGTGCAGGGGTGCCAATGAGTTCTAGCTTAAGTGACACCTTTCCGTTGTAAAAATAAAATAAACGGGTTGTATGTTCAAAATGCATTGAGTGCGGATTTAATTTACTAATTGAGAGAGAGAGAGAGAGAGAGAGAGTATGGTGATTGGTAATCTATTCTTTAGATAACTTTCTCTCTCTTTGAGTTCAATGAATCTACCAGGTTTTTTTCTTTTTTTTTGAATTCCTCAATAATTGATTGGTAAAGATACACGACACATGCACACATGGGTCTTGCACCCAAGACAACAGTCTCCATCTCATGATTGTGGTGAAAGGAAGTGCCATTTTGAGCTACAGATCATTGGCTTTGTATTACTTAACCGTGGCAATATTTCTTGATAAGTGTACTTATTAAAAAAATATATATATATTTCTTGATAAGTGTGATCTTGAAGTACATATGAAAATAACTTGATTGCCGCAAATATTGATGTTGTTTTTGCTGATTGCAGGTACTGGCAAAATCCTCAAAAATGATTCCAGGTGAGATATTTACGAGTTTATACGAATAAACCTGAACATGCATGCCACGTGTTAATTCTAACTGTATAATGCATGCTTTTTATTGCTGAAACTGCATCCATATGGCCCTCAAGCAAGTGTCTGGCTGACTCAGTTGTAGTCTATAGCCTAGGTGTTTGTTTGAACACTCCAACCTAACGCTTTTAAAGGCCTTGAATTGTCAAAAGTAGTTCATATAAACCATTCTGTATATTATGGTGCTGAATTCTATGGAATTTCATTACTTATTTAGAAAGATGCAGTCCCCTTCATCAAAACCACTGGCCTTAGTTTGTGTGTTTGTTTAGTTTGCTCTTCCTTTTCCATTTCATATAAATTAGCAAGAAAAGCAGTTTGTAACGAATTTTGTGCATCTGTTTTTTCATAGTTTTTCAAAACTGAATGACTGTATGATACTGTTCTAAGTCTTGCCTAATTTTTTTCCTGACCCTCCCTTCACCTTGGGGATGATATCAATCACACTAGTTCAATGAAAAACTGTCATAGTCAGTATCCAGGCAAGTTGGATAATTGTATGTATAAGGTGGTTCTTGTTTATTTTGAAATGTAGAATTTATTCTAGCTCTGTGTATTTGTTCCAGTGAGGATGGATTTATATGTAGAAATAGGTCAACATTTCCATGGCAAGTTTTATGAATAACTTACTAATGAGTAATCTTACTTTCATGCAGTAATGCTGATGGGTGCTTTAGTTTATGGTATAAGATACACTGTTCCAGAGTATCTTTGCACTTTCCTTGTTGCTGGAGGGGTATCTACATTTGCCCTCTTAAAGGTGATGATTATATCTATATTAACAACTTTTTTTGTTCTCATTTTGATCCCCGTTTTATATTTTTAAGACAAATTTTTATTATTATTTTTTTATAAGTAAATGATTTCTTCTGGCAATTTCCGTTTCTGATTTTATGTTTGTTTTGATTTCAGACTAGCTCAAAGACTATTGGCAAGCTGGCACAGCCAAATGCACCTCTTGGATATTTGCTATGTTTTCTGAACCTTACATTTGATGGATTTACAAATGCTACTCAGGATTCAATAACCAAAAGGTATATTAACAAGAAACATTTTCCTTTTACATTCTGTGTTTTTTTTTTTTCTAGGTTAAAATGAATACTGATTTTTTTTTTTTGTTTTCGCATTTTTTGGTGTTTGGTATGGTGAAAAATAAAAAGTTAATGGAAAACGTTTTCTATAGTCATTGGAATAAAGCCCAATAGAGTGGAAAACATTTGATCGATGTTGACCAACTTTTGACTCCTTTTTTTTTTTTTCAAATGCCATTTTTTTTTTGCTCAAACCAATTGTTTTCCTGCTTAATTTTTCTTGTAGATTCCCAATTTGGAGTCTGTTTTCCCATTTTAGGCTCCCAAATGCCCCCCAGCCCCCCAAAAAAAAAAGAAGGAAAATATCTTCCTATTTGAGGGTTTTTTTTTTTTTTTTTTTCTTCACTAATGAAAGTTTTTTTTCATAGATTTATTTGAAATTACAAGAAATATTAATGATATTTTGCGCAAGGCAAGCAACAGAAAATGTTGCTTGGGAAAAAAAAAAATTTCATCAAAAAAAACAGTATTTAACTGAAGAAGCAATTTGTTGTTAATTCACCTTACTGCCAAGGAAGATGTGTTGATTATGTTGAAAAGACCATCATTTTTCTCTAGAATAGTTAGCAGAATGCTTAAAGAGCTACTTACATGTCCATTATTTTTCCTTTTACCTGTAAAAAACAAAATTTATGTGGGAGCAAGTCAAGCAAAAGCACAAAAACACAAACCAATTTTAAAAGAAATTACATACATAAAATAGTTCCAGAATATTCATTCTAAGTTCACCAGTTGGCCAAGGAGTTATCTTTCATCCCTCCTGTAAACGATTGTTCTTCTCATGTTCACCTTTAACAGTCACTTGGTGAGTGGGACACTGATATTTTGGCATATGAAACAAATCAAGATTGAGTACATTTGAAGCTCATTAACTTGAAGAGCTTGTGTGTAATTTAATATGCTTAAATTAGTTGTCTTTAAGAATGATTGATGACTTGAATCACACAGGCTCTCTCATTTTCGTACCAAACCATCTTGAATTGCATATGTAGTACTCAAACATAATGGTTTCTCTGGCATAGGTACCCGAAAACAAGTGCCTGGGATATTATGCTAGGAATGAACTTATGGGGTACCATTTACAACATGATCTACATGTTCGGCTGGCCGCACGCTAGCGGATTTGAGGCAGTCCAATTTTGCAAACAGCATCCAGAGGCAGCATGGGACATATTTCTCTACTGCCTTTGTGGGGCAGTGGGCCAGAATTTCATCTTTCTAACCATAAGTAGATTTGGCTCCCTCGCTAATACCACCATCACCACGACCCGTAAGTTTGTCAGCATTGTGGTTTCTTCACTGCTGAGTGGCAATCCCCTGTCAACAAAGCAATGGGGGTGTGTTGCCATGGTCTTCTCTGGGCTGTCATACCAAATCTACCTCAAGTGGAGGAAGTTGCAGAGAGCCCCAAAGAAGAGAAAGCCCATGTGAAGAGGGAGTGTAACAATTTTGAACTTTTAACATTCATCCTTTCCCGTTTTCACCATTTTATCCCATTTATATCATTTATAGTAACTTTAGGACTCAGTGGATCTAGGTTATACCTATGAAAATCGAGAATGTAATTGTAGATTCTTTATTGAGAAACACTATTTTAATTTCTCATGCCGTTCTATCCTATGCTTAGCATAAATGTTCCATATGTTGTAGAGAATAGTGGAAATAACAAAAAACCAAATGCATTAGCAAAAGAGATAATTTTTCTTTAACAGAAATTTGGATAATCTCTTCCGATCCATCTATGTGACATCTTATAAAACTATCAGGCTTATTCGTTGAGATATACAATTGGTATGCATCTCTTTAAACGTACAACAAAGATGCATGAATACAAAAGAATAAGAATCTCCTAGAAACTAAAAAAAACCCATGCCTATCCTATATTACAAAATGAGTATCTACCTTATTACCACTTATAGACAAATATCTAATAAAATTACAAAAAGTTTTATCTAACTCTTTAACTATGTATACTTTCCTAGCAATAGCTTTGAACAAAGCTACAAAAAATATTTACATGTTGGCACTTGTTGATTACAATCATATAACTCATTAAATAGGTCATTGAGTAAAAGTATAAGACATTACTATAGTAGCATCTTACCTATTAGCTCTAGACTTGCTTTTAGCCCCACATGGGTACTAATGTGCATTGATTTGAGATGGGGGCAGCGTGATTTTTCAAGCACTTTCTCATTGCCAAATTCAAATTTTCAAACTTGAGATCTTCACCCCCCAAACCACTTGGAAATAAGCCCAATGTCCACTAAACAACCACACTCAGTGGCCCAAATCAAAGAATTTTAAAGTATGTTCAAATTTCTGTATATTCAAAGGTACAAAATTTGGTATATTTAACGTACACAATTTTTAAGAAATGTATGCAATTATTTATATATATATATATATATATATATATATTCAAAGTACACAATTTCCAATAATTTACACAATTTTGTATAGTAGAGGTACATAAATTTTCAAATAACATACAAAATTTTGTATATTCAATGTACACAATTTTTTAAAGAATTTACAAAATTCTGTATATTCAAGGTACATAATTTTCAAAGAATTTATACAATTATGTATATTAAATGAAAAAATTTCAAAGAATGAATATAATCCTGTATATTCAATGTAAACAATTTTTCAAAGAATGTACATAATTTTACATATTCAATATACTCTATTTTTCTAAGAATGCACAAAATTCTATATATTCCAGTTACACAATTTCTCAAAGAATATACAAAATTTTGTATATTGAATGAACACAATTGTAAAAAATGTACACAATTCTATATTTTTCAATATATATATACACACACATATATAACACAACCTTGTTATATATAATCTCTTTGTACTACACTATTTTGTGAATACTATACTTTCTTGTTTCAGTACATACTAGCCAAGTTTACCGATGAGGGGGATGCTTGCTGCCCTGTGTGTGAGATGGAGCAGGAATCAGTGCATCACCTTTTCCAGTTCTTTGAGATAGCTAAAGCCGTGTGGTCTGGTAGCAGATGCATTATAAGAATTCAGTTCCTGAGGGCAAACAATGCGGAGCAGCTGATAAAATTCATTTTCAACCCTCCAAGCAACTTCTTGTTTGACCAAGAAGAGAGGAAAAGCTTTATTCTATACAGCGCTTCAATCATGGAGTTTATCTTGAAATGGAGAAACCATGATGTGTTTGAAAGGAAAAGCATTTCCCATGAAGGCCTTCAAGGAGGCTTAAGTAGGATCTTCTCGGAGCATTGGTCTGTGTTGAAGAGCTCTCATCAAAGGAATAGAAGCAGGGCTAATAGTCAATGGTGCATGACTGCTTCGGGTCAGTTTAAATTGAATTGTGATGCAGCTGTACATTCCAAACATTCAGTCATAGTTGTGATTGCTAGAGACTGGAGAGGGAACTTGGTGCTTGCCCACACAAAGAAGGTATCCACCAATATACCAGTCCAAGCTGAAGCAGAAGCATTAAGATGGTCCGTGTGTTTGGCATCTTACCAGAATCTGCAGAATGTTGTGATTAGAAGGTGATTCCCAAGCGTGCCTAAAGGCTATTAATAATGCAGACCACAAACCCCCATGGAGAATCCAAGGCCTCTTGCATGATGTGAAGACCTATGCAAGCGACCTCCCTCATATTGCCTTCAACCGGGTATTCAAAGAAGCAAATGCAGCAGCTCACTCACTTGCAACCTGGTCATTTAAGAATGCCTTTGTGGGTTTTTTGATTCCTCATTTGGTCCTCCCATTTTTGCTGATGTAAATTGGAAGGAAGCTGTCTCTTCTTCCCTTCTGTATCGCTTTTTTGCAATCAAATTTTTCTATTCGTAGAAAATTTCATATCAGCATTGAAGGCACAATATTAGGAACTCCAAATGATTCAAGAAATCACCAATTAAGGACTTCTTCAATTGAGTTAGTATAACTAGAGCATTAGTTAAACATAACTCATAGAGCAACTATACTCGCACTCAATTGCACACTTAAATATACTCACTCTCAATTGCACACTACTTTGTGCAAAATCACAAAGTTATTATATTTTATTTTATTTCAAAATTTAAATTGTAGGCAACAAAATCTGTATGCTAAATTTTATTTTCTATTGATTCTTTTCTTTGGGTTCAACGATTGAAATCTGTATCAATTAGGCTTGATTTTTTACGGCCACAACGGCTTAAGTTCAAACCAAGACTATTAATGGGGTAAGACTATGAGGTGAGGTTTTTGGACCACATGGATAATCCTGAGGAGAATCAACCTGTAAGTTTAGCCAGGAAAAGCATGTGTAAACACAGGAGGTTTTCGTTTGTTTATCATTTCACCATTCTAATCACATCTCATTAGGTTTTAAAATAACAGTTGCAAGTGGGCAATAATAAATTTATCAAGGTACTCCACTTCTTTTACATTAAGAAGAAAACCATGTGAAACACAACAATGCAATCAAAAATCAAACAAGCCACCTCCATGGCTCTTGCTTCTTGCAGTGCTTTCCCTGCCATTCCTCTTTGTGCCAATGTCATCTGTAGGTTATCATTCTAAACTTATATCTTTCTTTAAACCTCACAAGTAAATCCTATCCACGTTTAAGAAAAGCTTACTAGTAACAACTTACAACTAAAACTAATTTTCCTTCACTTACCAACTCGAGTATGCAGACTTTTAATCTCCTCCAACCAATAGGATTGCAAACATCACCACTCAATTCTTCTTCCAGAACAAATCCAATACCGTCCCGGTTAAAAGCTCTCTCAAATTGATATGATACTTGACTCAGTAGGATTTTATATGGGAACTTGATATGATATTTAAAAAAGAGTTTGATGTGGGCAGCCATGGTTGTTGATAACATAAGAGCAGATTGACTGTTTATTTAAAAGTAAGCTAGCAACAGAATAAGAGCAAAAAATTTAGAAGAAAAACACAATTAGCTAACAATCAATACTGTAATAATAATAAGACAGATTGTTGCTTATCAAAAAAAAAAGACACAGATAAATCACTAATCTGCAGGATGGAAAACCCAGCAACGAAACCAATAAACTAAAGCAGCTTCTTAAAGTATGATACTCAGAACTAGCATTCAGATCATACCTAAGAAACTTCTAGCCTAATAGGAATTGATTTAATCCTTAAAAACTTTGCCCAAATGGAGCTCACATGCGAAAACTCTGTGTACTACTAGTGTCACCAAGACTTGTCTGGAGCTTAAATTGACTATCTGAAGCATGAAAACACCAAACTAGAACTTCCCAAAACAGACTCTTAGAAAACAGAAAATGTTATTTGATCCCTTAACTAACACTTAATACTGAATTTTGCCATTTCAATTGTAGGAAACTTGCCAGTGAACACTGGATATGAGGCAGGACTGGAATTTCTTAAAATCTCTTGCGAGTGCATCTCAATGAAAAGCCAAATCAAACTCAACCTCAAATCTAGCAATTGTCTGTCCTTAAATACATCAACTCCAAACACTATTTGTACTCGGTTCCTGAAGGTACACTCTCCAGAATCCTAATCACTGCAACCTCCACAAAGGGTTTCTATCTATGACTTGTATTTAGGAAACTTCACTGTGTGGACTCAAGCAAGGACAATTCAGAATTTTCAATAGCAAAATGGCTTAGCCCATAATCACTCTATGACCTTCATGGTGGACTCAAGTGTAACTCAAATCAGTTTTATTAACTTCAATGAGAGCCAAAAAAGTGATCATGTGTTTTATGTACCGGTGATCCATATTGCCCATCATTTGCTCTTATTTCTGGACTGAGGCCAAACTGCAAATTGGGGTTTTGCTCTTAAACTTTTCAAAGTTAAATCCATTTTAACTTAACCTTAAAACAACAAAAAAGGATATTACAGCGTTGAAATGATTGGAATTCACCTGAGGAAGTTCTATATTTCAGTCAAAGAACAATTCACAGGTTCCACATGATGAAGGTCCTACTCCTAGTGTACTTTAATATCGTACTAATACCCAAAGCCAGTTCAAAAACTAAATGTGGGAATGCCTCCTAAGCTCAACAGTTTTTTAAGGAAACGGAAAAAAAAATAAATAAATAAATAAATCAAGCTTTAGTTTCAAAGTAAAACAAAAGAACAATACAATTTGCAGATTACAAGAAAAAAAAATTATACTAATTGTTAACAAAGATATCATCTTTGACTAAATAAGAAGCTGAACCCAGTTGCAAAATGTAAAAGATTCAATCGAATTTCAAAAGGGTTTGAGGAATTCTTACCTGTTGAGCAAGAGGGGGGCGATAAAAAAAAGAAAAAAAATTTGGACCATTTCTCGATTTATGCGTGTCATCCTTGCGCAGGGGCCATGCTAATCTTCTCTGTATCGTTCCAATTTTATCGGATGTCCCCGAAGGGACACGCTTGTCTGTTTCCTTCCTTGTAATAAAGACTTAAAGATCTGTGTAAATAGACGATGTGGGATTCGTTGGTTCTCAACTAGAAAGGCCCTATTTAGTTAGCTTTTGGGCTTTGGCCTTCCACGCGTCAGTTTCGTAACTATTTCACTCTTTTATCTTTTTCTTTTTCTTTTTTTTTTTTGGGTTAAATTTCACTCTCTTATCCTTCTCGCGGTGAACTTCTTCTTTTATTTTTATGTTTTTTGAAAGCATTGGATCATGTTATATACTTCTTATATTCTATTACGATCATTTTCATTTCTTTTATTTTAAAAAGCTTGCATCGTGAGCTATGCAAACAAAGTTATCACATTAGAGAACCTATAGCCAATTAGCCACCAAAACTTTGGCTAAATTTTCCACTCTGACGAAGTTTAACGTCAAGCCGATTTAGAGTGTTTTTTTTTTTTTTTTTTTGGTCCTAATTCACCGTATGATAATTTATATATCTATTTTTGTGTATTATTTAAACAAGTTACATAATTTATTAAAAAAATTATTTTACTAAAACCGCATAAGGAGGGTATATTTAATTACCATATAGTGGGTTAGTATCTTCATTCTTCAAACCAGTTTAGAGCTAAACTTTATCTTTTTGACTCTTTCTCGTTTATTCACCTCAGTTGAGCACATCACCGCACAAATGAAATAATAACTCTTGAGGCACATTCAATTTCATATATTAAAGTGATCGATCGTAAGTGGTAGATACTTTCGGCCTAGTTTTGTTTACAGAAACCTATTACTTTATGGAAAAATATATGCACACATGGAATGATCCAAAAAAATTATTTGATTTATTAAATAAAGTTATTTTTACCAACATTTTTATGTTTAGGTATAAGAAATGTTTATGGAGAGTAAGGCCTTGTTTGGTTTAAAAAAATGGTCACTCATCACTCAATTTTCATCACTCATCATCCATCACTCATCATTCATTACTCATCACTCTAAAATATCACACCCAAACAACATCATCACTCAGTTACCATCACTCAATATTTTCACACTATTTGTGGGTTCCATATCTGTCATTGGTACAGTTTAGTTTTTTTTATTTTTTTATTTTACCCAATACCCAGATCACCCGAACCAGTGAAAAAAAAAAAAAGAAAGAAGACGAACTAGATCAGAAGAAAAGGAAAAAAAAAAAAAAAAAGAAGGAAGAACGAAGAAGACCAGATCAGAAGAAAGGAAAAAAAGAAAAAGAAAAAAAAGGAAGAAGACGAACTGGATCAGAAGAAGAGAAAAAGAAAAAAAAGAAACCAGATCACACGAAGAAGAAGAAAAGAAAAAAAAAGAAAAAAAAAAGATACCAGATCATCGAACAAAGAAGGAGAAAAAAAAAAAAAAAAGTCCCAAAAGTCAAAAATGACGGCTGTACAGTGTAAAGTTTTATGTTTAATTACAAAAATGTCATTGAGTTATGAGTTATGAAAACTGAAAACAGATAAAATGTGTTTTCAGTTTTCATAACTCATCACTAAAAAATCAGAGAACTGAATGATGAAAACCATAACTCAAAACTCATCCAAACAAAACATCTTGCAATTAAGTGATGAAAACTGAGTATTGAGTAATGAAAACTGAGTATTGAATGATGAAAACACCCAAACCAAACATCACCTAAGTCACTCTAACTGTACAATTTTTTTTTAGAAACCACTCTAAATGTACACTTAGTTAAGACTGGCCCCAACCACTAAACTTATATAACATAAGTGTTATGCCTCTAGACACTATACACTTGGAAAAACGTGCCATGCAAAAATTCATAAAAATTTTGCAAATAAATAATTGTGAACATATATTTTTTTAAGTTTTTGAATAATATAGTTTTATGGTTTCATGTTACTTGTAAAAATTTAATTAATTTTTTGATCACAAAAATTCAAACAAACCTAAATTATCCAAATGATCATTTTCATGAGAGTAAATTTGATAAAACTTTTATTTACATCTTTCAATAGAACATTGTCATGTTAGAATTTTCAAATAAGATACTCACTCTATCTTAAGCATTCACTACTCTTTTTTCCTCTATTGCTTATCTGCTGATTGCTGACACATTAAAATAGTGGTAGGATCCTCCTATTTGGCCAAAGACAGCATACAACCATAGATAACACTAACAAGATTAACCAACTATATGAAAACAATAATCCCCCTTTAAACATATATTTTTTAAATATATATTATATCATATTTTTAAGAAAAGTAAATTGTTACCTAAGTAACAATTTTTACTTTATCAACCAACAATTGAATTTTCAGTCGAACTTGCTTGAGTAAAAATGATAATACTTCCATTTTGATTTTATCCTTTCAATCATCCATATTATGTTTTGCTTGGGCGATTATATGCTTCAAAGAAATTCTTCAAGAAAGATCCTACAAGAAGTTGACCGTGGCAGATGATACACAAGATATGAGTCGTAAACTTGCAATACACACGATATTATTCCATTTAAACCCAAAACAGAATGAATATTCATTTTAAAAAAATAACACTTAATTGCACATAAACCAATTGGTATTTTCTTTGCACAAATAAGGTATGAATTTGAAACACAAACATAATAACCATGTTGCTTTGATTTTTTTTATTTTACATACATGTTGGAATCATAAAAATATGTATCCTCTTATATCTTTTTATTTTGTTTTTTCTTTTCCCATAAATTTTTTCTTTACATTTTAGATTTCAAAAAATATATATATTTTTTGTAGCTCAAACTTTTTATGGTTATAAAAATCTCTATATTTTCTCTTTTATGCGTATCACTTAGTAAAATAAAAATGCACACATAAAATAAATGTAAAAAATATTTGACTTCTTAATAAAGTTTGTCTAACAATATGTTTACGTTTAGATTTAGAAAAATAAATGTGGACGGCACATTGCTCTAAATGTACACCTAGTTAAGAGTCTTCCCCTACAACAGATAATACAGGAGCTATGACTCTAGATACTCTTGGCTTGAAAATGACATGCCTTGTACAAATTCAATGAAAATTTGTAAATGATTAATTACAGGTTGATATATTTATAGTTTTTGAATAATATAATTTTATAGTTTAGTGTTACATGTAAAAGTTTAATTACTTTAGTCCACATAAAAATCAAGAAAACCTAAGAGGAATTAGTGCATCTCCTTGTGGCTTTACCTCTCTAGGAAAAACTAGACTTTACCTCTCTCACAAAACAATGTTTTGCTTCTAACTCTCTCACACACTGCAAGGCTACACCACCACTCCAAATACTTTTCATACTGTTGAACCACTGGTACCCCAAGAGCCTCTTTTATCACTTCTTACATATCTGGGGTGATTGATTTGCTGAAAACAAGTGTTTTTTTCCCTATTAAGTTGCTGCCCTGAGGCTCTCTCATAGGTCGCCAAAACATCCAACACTTTAAACACTCATCTTCCTTAGCCCTGCAAAAAAATTAATTTATCGTCTGCAAAAAGTAGATGTGTTAATTTGGGCCCGTTATGGCATACAGAAACACGCCTAATATCACCATTACTTGATGCCTTTTTTATGAGACCATGAAGTCCCTCAATACACATGAGAAACAATTATGGGGAGAGTGGGTCTCCTTGTCTCAGGTCTCTGCTTGCCTGGTGTAAGGACACAGTTTTGGAAGGCTGCGCTCACAAGTGGGATGGACTCAGGTCCAAAAAGTCCCTGCAATGAATTTGTAGAAAGTGAGCTAGAAAGACTGGGCTTTAAGTGAGATCAAATGTTGTCCAGATATATTTTACGACCAAATCGACAGAAATAGAGTGCTGATGTTATATAAAACCGTCCTCGGCTTGGTCCGAGGAGGATGGTATTACAGTTACTTGAAAGTTTACAACTTTTCTCTCCTTTTCTCTCTCTACTGCTCCTCTTTTTCTCTCTCTAGATTGTTCAATCCCTTTCTTTCTTGCCTCTAGCTTTCTTTATACCCCATTTTTCTCTCACGTGCTAGTTAGATGATTTTTTTTTTATACTTGTCCCATCAACCTTCCCTTAAAGTCTTTACACAGCAGTTGTAAAGGTTTAGAGTCACTGTTCAGACATCCTTTCCTCATTAATGCGGCCAGAGGGCTAGCAGCAGGGTTATTAATGCGGTGGTAGCAACTTTCTATATAATATCTTACTGCTTCCACCTGTCCTAGATGCTTATTAGATGCTCATGTACTAGAAGAATCCCCTAAAATATCATAATAAATGTCAAAGTGTGCATCCTGGCTTTCTCTTTGATTATCCGAAGAGGTAATCCTCCTCGGACAACTCTTCTTTGTTTACATACCGGCCAAATCCTTGTGAGGTTTGTAGCCATGCATTTTTCTCGTAGTTTACTGTCCTCGGACAAATTTGCCTCCTCGGACAAGCCCATGGCCCAATATCTAAAATTGGGCCTTTGGCCCCTACACCTTGATATCTCAATAAGGCTCTCCATTAATCAGAATGGAATAGGGGCAGTGGTAATACACTCCATCATAAGATTCACCCACCTATCATCAAAACTCATCTTCCTTGTAACTTTCTCCATAAATTGTCATTCAACCCTATCATAGGCCTTACTCATGTTCAGCTTTATAACCATGTACCCTGTCTTACCAACACTATGGTTCCTCATGTAATGTAGAGCTTCAAACGCTACCATGAAATTTTCCGAGATCAAGTGATTAGATAGGAACGCACTTTGGTGTTCCAAGATGAGCTGAGGCATTATTTTCTTCAGTCTATTAGACAAGGATCTTGAAATGGAGAAACCATGATGATTTGTGAAAGGAAAAGCGTTTCCCATGAAGGCCTTCATAGAGGCTTAAGTAGGATCTTCTTGGAGCATTGGTCTATGTTGAAGAGTTATCATCAAAGTGATAAAAGCAGGGCTAATAGTCAATGGTTCATGCCTGCTTCAGGTTTGTTTAAACTGAATTGTGATGCAGCTGTACATTCCAAACATTCAGTCATAGTTGTGGTTGCTAGAGATTGGAGAGGGAACTTGATACTTGCCCACATAGAGAAGGTATCCACCAATATCCCAGTCCAAGCTTAAGCAGAAGCATTAAGATGGTCTAGGTGTTTGGCATCTAATAAGAATCTGCAAAAAGTTTTTATTAGAAGGTGATTCCCAAGCATGCATAAAGGCTATTAATAATGCAGACCCCAAACCCCACATCGAGAATTCAAGGCCTCTTGCATGATGTGAAGACCTATGCAAGCGACCTCCCTCATTGATAATGCACAAAAATCGTTAGTGAGTTAATCGTCCACACACGTGTCAATGGATGCACCTGAAGAATAAAAGAGAAGAAGCAATCAAAGGGCATCAGTGGGGTGCCGGCCAAAGACCCTCCGAAGGTTAAGTCAGAAGAGAATCCCAACAAGCTGTATGCCAAATTTTATTTTCTATTGATTCTTTTCTTTGGGTTCAACGATTGAAATCTGTATCAATTAGGCTTGATTTTTTAGGGCCACAATAGCTTAAGTTCAACCAAGACTATTAATGGGGTGAGACTATGAGGTGAGGTTTTTGGACCACATGGATAATCCTGAGGAGAATCAACCTGTAAGTTTAGCCAGGAAAAGCATGTGTAAACACAGGAGGTTTTCATTTGTTTATCATTTCACCATTCTAATCACATCTCATTAGATTTTAAAATAACAGTTGCAAGTGGGCAATAATAAATTTTATCAAGGTACTCCACTTCTTTAAATTAAGAAGAAAACCATGTGAAACACAACAATGCAATCAAAAATCAAACAAGCCA
Source organism: Lithocarpus polystachyus (assembly GCA_033629205.1). Taxonomy (NCBI): domain Eukaryota; kingdom Viridiplantae; phylum Streptophyta; class Magnoliopsida; order Fagales; family Fagaceae; genus Lithocarpus; species Lithocarpus polystachyus. Next base: position 79,948,249 of record CM066164.1, read on the forward strand.
CCTCCATGGCTCTTGATTCTTGCAGTGCTTTCCCTGCCATTCCTCTTTGTGCCAATGTCATCTGTAGGCTATCATTCTAAACTTATATCTTTCTTTAAACCTCACAAGTAAATCCTATCCATGTTTAAGAAAAGCTTACTAGTAACAACTTACAACTAAAACTAATTTTCCTTCACTTACCAACTCGTGAATGCAGACTTTAAATCTCCTCCAACCAATAGGATTGCAAACATCACCACTCAATTCTTCTTCCGGAACAAATCCAATACCATCGCGGTTAAAAGCTCTCTCAAATTGATATGATACTTGACTCAGTAGGATTTCATATGGGAACTTGATATGATATTTAAAAAAGAGTTTGATGTGGGCAGCCTTGGTTGTTGATAACATAAGAGCAGATTGACTGTTTATTTAGAAGTAAACTAGCAACAGAATAAGTGCAAAAAATTTAGAAGAAAAACACAATTAGCTAACAATCGATACAGTAATCATAATAATAATAATAATAATAATAAGACAGATTATTACTTATCTAAAAAATAAGACAGATAATACACTAATCTGCAGGATGGAAAACCCAGCAACAAAACCAATAAACTAAAGCAGCTTCTTAAAGTATGATAATCAGAACTAGCATTCAGATCATACCTAAGAAACTTCTAGCCTAATAGGAATTGATTTAATCCTTAAAAACTTTGCCCAAATGGAGCTCACACGCGAAAACTCTGTGTACTACTAGTGTCACCAAGACTTGTCTGGAGCTTAAATTGACTATCTGAAGCATGAAAACACCAAACTAGGACTTCCCAAAACAGACTTTTAGAAAACAGAAAATGTTATTTGATCCCTTAACTAACACTTAATACTAAATTTTGCCATTTCAATTGCAGGAAACTTGCCAGTGAACACTGGATATGAGGCAGGACTGGAATTTCTCAAAATCTCTCGCGAGTGCATCTCAATGAAGAGCCAAATCAAACTCAACCTCAAATCTAGCAATTGTCTGTCATTTAATACATCAACTCCAAACACTATTTGTACTTGGTTCCTGAAGGTACCCTCTCCATAATCCTAATCACTGCAACCTCCACAATGGGTTTCTATCTATGACTTGTATTTTGGAAACTTCACTGTGTGGACTCAATCAAGGACAATTCAGAATTTTCACTAGCAAAATGGCTTAGCCCATAATCACTCTATGACCTTCGTGGTGGACTCAAGTGTAACTCAAATCAGTTTTATTAGCTTCAATGAGAGCCAAAGAAGTGATCACGTGTTTTATGTACCGGTGATCCATATTGCCATCATTTCTCTTATTTCTGGACTGAGGCCAAACTGCAAATTGGGGTTTTGCTCTTAAACTTTTCAAAGTTAAATGCATTTTAACTTTACCTTAAACCAGCAAAAATAGGATATTGCAGCTTTGAAATGATTGGAATTCACCTGAGGATGTTCTATATTTCAGTCTAAGAGCAATTCACAGGTTCCACAAGATGAAGGTCCTACTCCTAGTGTACTTTAATATTGTACTAATACCCAAAGCCAATTCAAAAACTAAATGTGGGAATGCGTCCTAAGCTCAACAGTTTTCTAAGGAAAAGAAAAAAAAAATCAAGCTTTAGTTTCAAAGTAAAACAAAAGAGCAATACAATTTGCAGTTTACAAGAAAAGAAAAAAAATTAAAATTAAAAATTATACGAATTGTTAACAAAGATTTCATCTTTGACGAAATAAGAAGGTGAACCCAGTTGCATAATGTAAAACATTCAATCAAATTTAAAGAAGGGGGGGGGGGGGGGGGGGGAGGATAAAAGTAAAATTAGTTGGACCATTTCTCCATTTATGCGTGCCGTCCTTCCCTCCTTCGTTGTAATAAAGACTTAAAGGTTTGTGTAACTAGACGATGTGGGATTCGTTTGTTCTCAACTAGAAAGGCTCTATTTAGTTAGCTTTTGGGCTTTGGTTTTCCACGCGTCAGTGTAGTAACTATTTCATTGTTTTATCCTACTCGCGGATGTTCTGTACTTCTATTAGGATAATTTTATTTTCTTCTATTTTAAAAAGCTAGTATCATGAGCAAGCAATACAAGTAACCAGGTTAAAGAACCTATAGCCACCAAAACTTTGGCCGAATTTTGCATTGGGTTAAAGGTTAATGTCAAACCAGTTTAGAGCTATTTCATCTAAGACTATTTATATGTTTATTTATGTGTATAATTTAAATAAATTACATGGCTCATTAGAAAAATCTAAAACCTCGTGTGAATGCATGGTATTTTCAATTGCCACATTGTAGGTTGGTATCTTCATTCTTTAAACTAATTTAGAGCTAAACTTTTTCCTATCAACTCTCTTTTGTGTATTCACCTCATTTTAATTCGTCACTGCCCAAATAAAACAATAACTCTAAGGGTATACTCAATTTCACATGTTAAAGTGGTCGATTGTGAGTTGTAGACACTTTCTGCCTACTTTTATTTATATGGACCTATCACTTTTTATGGATCACTTCTAGTCCCCCATATCAACATCAAAATCTATATAATATCTAAAAACTGAAATATAACATTTATTATTGCTACGCTTTTGTTAAGTCACATTAGCATAACATTTGGTCTATTTTAGTCCACTTTGGTCTATTTGGTCCATTTCAGTCCAGCCTGATCCTTTTGGTCCAATTCAATCCATTTGGTCCACTTCAATATCGTTCGGTTCACTTTAGTCCATTTAGTGATGCTTTGGGAGAAAAATTTGTGTAGAAAGAGGAGTTTTTCATTGAAAGTTATGTCACACTCTCAATGTAATTTTAGTAAATTTTTTTATAAAATTACATTTTTCTTATGTAATTAAAGTCTTGTAATTTTTTTTTAATATAAGTGATGAATTTACTTATATTTGCTCTCTTTAAGTTATTCAAGACGTATAGAGGATGAACATTTGTAAAGAGTAGTAGAAACAAATTCTAATCACACATTAATTTATTTACAAAATATCTCACCTTATATAATAATTGAATGTAAAATACATTATGTTTCCTTGGGAAAAAAAAACTTACAAATTTTAAAACACTTCCAGATAACAAATAGGATAAAGTTTAGCTACAAAATTAGTTGTAGCCTAAGGTTATAACATTACTTAATATCTTTATATTGGAGGTGAATTTAGACAAATTCACCATTGATTTACATCTTCTTTTTATATCCTTCATGCATGTAAAATTTTTAGAAAATTAAAGGTCAATAGCTATGTTATCAATAAATTATTTAAATTGCAAGTTTTTGTAATTTAAAATTATGCATAAAATATAAGTTTATGGATCATATAGTTAATTATATCTGATTGACACAAAATTTTACATGTGTATTAAAAGTGTAAAGAACATGCAATTCAACAGTTAGATTTTACAGGTGTATTAAATGTTTATTTTATGTTAGGCTACAACTAATTTTATAGCTAAACTTTGTTCTATCAAATATTGATAGCTTAATTTAGAAAATCTAATATATTGTATCAACTATATTTTGTTAGGAAAGAATCAATTCATTTTAAGAAGGGTTTGAGGCTAACACTTGTAAGTTTCATCTACTATTTTCATTTTTCACTTAACAAAAATAGATCATCAAATTTCTTCGCGCATCACATGAGTTTGTAACTTGTGATATTGTAAAATTGGATCAAAAATTAAGTTTTTTCGTAATATTGTTGCAAATGAAAAGATAATTACGTGAAAATTAGGTGAAATTTTATGTTTATATTCTTTACTGGATAGGTTAGTTTTAACTTTTATAGGTCAAGTTGTTGCCCCATGTGTTAACTTGAAGTTATTGACACAGGGCTGCATGTGTAGTAGTTTGAAAACTTAGTAGTGAGCATTTCTAACACTATTTTTGTATTGTTTAGAGAGTAAATAGTGACTTTTACTTTTTATTTACTTACTTTTCCAAATACATTTTCTAATAGACTCTTTACCCTTTCTCTATCTCATTTAAAATAATTATTTTTTTTATGTACTAGTTTTAACTTTTTTTATCGTGTGAGAGAGAGCGAGAAGTATTATGGGGTTGATTTTTTTTATTCCATTAAATTATTTTGCTAATAAACAATAACATTCTAGAGCAAGAGAATGACTTTTCATTACTAAAACACTTTTTTGAGCTTTGGAGAGACTGTTGGAACTGTATTTTTAGGTTTTACTCTCTAAACCAGAGAGGATTTTGGTTTTAGCTCATTTATTAGAGATGCTAGCTCCTAACTAATAATTATCTCATACGGACTATATAAACAATATGTCTCCGTTATGTGGGCTCCTAAATTCACAATTATATGAAATCCATATATTGTGTAAGACATGTTGCATATGTCACAACAGATCCCTTCTCCCTCTTAACAGCTCATCAACCATAACTTTCATCATATCCTAGATTATATTTTCCCCAACATGGGGTCTCCTAGTCTTTCCCATTCACCCACTATGACTCACATTTGTTGGGTTGCTCTTTTTTTTTTTTTTTTTTGGTAAAAGGGAATATATAATGGAAGTAGAACTACATAACCCCTAGGGCCAGTATTATTGGGTTGCTCTAGCATATATTAAAGGCTCTTGAGATTATCTGGGATCCTCAGCTAAGGGTGGTCTCATTCACGATTGTTACAGTAATTAATCGCAAACTTACGTGATACGTGAGAAAATGTAATATAATTATTTTATAAGAATGTAATGTAAATAGTGCATGTGTTATTTAATAAGAAGTATTTTATATTTTTATAAGTTTTATGTAATGGAACATATAAAGTATTCTGCATTCAATAACAATACATAGTGATATATATATATATATATATATATGATTAATGTAATTTAATAAAAAGATTTAAATTACATAGTCATAATATTGTTTTATATAAATGGAGAAAATGTTATTTAAATGACTTTTTAAGATATATATATATATATATATATATATATATATATACCATAATCAAATGACTAATTTGAACATATTTTTTAAAAAAACATTTTAATAAAAAAAATGTACACTTCCATTCCACGGAATACATGTAATGGAAGTGTACACTTTTAATTTAAAAAAATTCTTAAATATGTTCAAATTAGTCATTTGGCTATGTGATATATATATATATATATATATATATTAATATTAAAGTCATTTAAATAAAATTTTCTCCATTTATATAAAATAATATTATGACTATGTAATTTAAATCAATCTATTTAAATAAATAAAAAATGTACACTTCCATTCCATTGATTCCATGTAATGGAAGTGTATATTATTATATAAGTTTAAAATTCTAGCATATTTTTTTCTTTTCAAATATAAGTATAATGTCTATATTATTGAAACTTGAATTTTAAAGTAACCTTTTGAATATATATCATTTTTATTGCTTTTTTAGCCCATGTCTCTAATTTCAAATGCCTATTTTGTTTATATTTTTAGCCAAAAACTAAAGAGTTTAGCCTAAATAGAAAAAAATTTTAAACTATTCAACCCAAAAAGTAAAGGGGGGGGGGGGGGGGGATTTGAGCCCAAAACTACAAAGGTGACCTACAAAATGAATCAATTTAAAGCCTAATTAGTCCAAAATCTTTCAAATGAACTGAAGTGGACCAAATGGGCCAAAGCGAACCGAATTGACCGAAGTAAACCAAATTGGATTAAAGTGGATTGAAATACTATGTTGATGTGGTTCTAAAGGAATATAGCAACATTAAATATTATGATTTAGCTTTTAGATATTTTATAATCATGGCATCGATCTATTTATTGACAGAACCTCCCCTACAGTATTGTCATCACAATAAAGTTGATTTATTTATTCATGTAATTTTATTTGATGAAATACTATATGGTCCAATGTCATTCCTAAACTTGATTCCTAATTGCTAAGAGTAGTATTCAATTAACATGTTGGTTGCAAAAAGGAGAAAACATTCTCAATGTATATGTAAACCTTTATTTTGAACAAAATGAGTTATCTTCATTCATTTGCAAGTCATAGTACCCTCAATAAAATAAAAATTTTTAATTTTACATTTATTTTGCTTAGATAAAATTTTGATAATAATTTTAATGTCATAAATATTGAGTCAATTTTAAAGGTGGGATTTTTTTTTTTTTTTTTGGTATTACCATTACTAGGTTATAAAGTAATGGTGTTAAGTAATTTTGACTTTAAGGTCGAATTTTTAAATTTTCAAAATTCTAGTGTTTAATTTGTTTCTTTTGAAACCATAGGGTTTAATTTGGACTACCACTAAGCTATAGGTTTAAAGTGAAATTTTCCTATTTATTTTTTCGAATAAATTAATTGATTTAGTAAGTGTTAGGGATTAAGTGCTCTAATGCATGCATAGAGCATTGGGTGTGTGTGTGTATAATTAAAAAATGTGATCTTAAAATAAAATTAGTTTTATTCTACCAAATTTCTTAATAACACCAATGCTAAGGATAGCACCAAAAATGTCTGCAACATTTATGGTATTGCAATAGTGTTCTTCACCCATTCTCTTTGAGTTACCAGCTCAATGTTTTAGTCAAGATACACCTAAACACTAGAAAAGATAATTGAACCAAATTAAGAATTATTTACATAAAAATAAAACACTAATTCTATATTTCATATATAATATAATGAAAAACACATTAAGCATTTAGGTTCAACAAAATAATCATGACACTTAATTGCACATGCACCAATTTGTGTTTCATTGGCATAAATAAAGTATAAATTTTGATACACTAACATCATAATCCTGCTTCTTTGATCTTTGAATTTTTTTTTTTTTTTTAACTTACACGTTGGAATCTAGAAAAATATGTACTCTTATTCCATTTGATTTTGTTTTTTGGTTTCTTAGTAGTTTTTTATTTGCAAACTAGATTTCAAAAATATTTTGTTGCTCAATTTTTGGTTATGGCTATAAAAATCTCAATATTTTCTTTTTTATAAAAAAAAAATGCACACATGGAATGAGAGACAAAAATTATTTACTTTACCAAATAAAGTTATGTTTAACAACATGCTTATGTTTAGGTATAGGAAAATCTTTATAGATGATAAGTCGCTCTAAAAGTACACTAAGTATGCGTTTAGATACCGCTTATTTTGTTGAAAACTGAAAACAATAAAAATAATAATAATAAATTACTATTCATACTTGAAAGTACTGTACATATGCCTGATTGCACTATTTATGTCCCATGAACAGTGCAATAGGTGCTGGTTTTTTTTTTTTTTAAAGCTGAAAACACCATACATGTAAAACGTGGATGCGGACGCGCAAGGCAAACGCACCCTAAGTTAATACCCTCCCCAACCACTATACTATTCACATGAAAATACATGCCAAATACAAATTCATTAAAGTTTTGCAAATAAATAATTGTAAACTGATATTTTTATAGTTTTTGAATAATCTAATTTTATAATTCCGTGTTACTTATAAAAATTTAATTGATTTTGTTCACAAAAATTCAAACAAACCTAAATTATCCAAAAGATCATTTTCATGAGAATTAAATTGATAAAAGCTTTTATTTACACCTTTGAATAGAACATTGCCATGTTAAGTTTTTGCAGATTGGATACTTGCACTATTTTATGCTTTTCACTATTCTTTTTTTTACTTTTTTACTTTTTTCTGTAGCTGCTCTGCAGATTGCTTTTCCAAATATAATGTAACCGTATATAGTATTAGAATCAATATATCCCAATTTTATCAAGGAATCCAGCAATAGTTTGCCGCTACGGTTTAAAGGATAGATTTAATAATTTGTCTTTTGTTTTATTTTCTATTGTAAAAAAAAGTAATCCCAATTTTAAGATATATTTTAAAAATATATATTATATCATATATTTATGAAAAACGGGTGTTACCTAATGAAACTATTTTTTATCAACCAATAATTGAATTCCGAGTCAAACTGCCTTGGAAAAAAATGTTTTAATACTGTATTTTATTTTATTTTATTCATTCTATCATTCCTGTTATGTTTTATTTGGGTGATATCATGCTTCAAAGTAAGTCGTCAAAAAAGATCCTATAAGAAGTTCACACGACAAATGATACCTAAGATATGAGTTGTAAACTTGTAATACACATGGTAATTATTCCATTTAAACACAAAACAATATAAATATTTATATAAAAAGCATAACAGTTAATTGCACATAAACCAATTGGTATTTGCACAAATAAAATATGAATTTTGAAACACTAACATCATAATCATGTTGCTTTGATTTTTTTTTTTTTTTACTTAAATGTTGGAATCATAAAAAATATGTATCCTCTTATCCTCTTTTATTTTGTTTTTTTCTCTTCTAGAACTTTTACATTGAATGAATGTAAAAAAAATATTTTCATAATAGAGTTTATGTTTAACAACATGTTTAGGTTTAGGTTTAGGCTTAAGAAAATATATGTTAAGGGTAAGTCACTATAAAGGTACACTTATTTAAGTGCCCCCCCCTTACAAGTTATAATATAAGGGTTATAACTCTAGATACTCTTTACTTGAAATGACGTGCCTTCTACAAATTCAATAAAAATTTGAAAATAATTAATTACAAGTTGATATATTTATAGTTTTTTAATAATATAATTTTATATTTTAGTGTTACATGTAAAAGTTTAATTAATTTTGTTCACATAAAAATCAAGCAAACCTAAATTTATCTAAATTTCTATATAAAATTTATGAGTTAAGGAGAATAACACCACTTAATAACAAAAACAAAAATGTTGTCACATTAGGTATAATTTCCCCCCCTTTTTTTAAAAAAAAATACCATTAATGTAGAACGTTTCATATGTTAACTTATTTACAGTACAATTAGTCTACATTAGCATTCAAACTTGGTATATATACAATATCAAAAAAATAATTATATCACCATATTTTTATGAATAATAATTATAATTATATTTTGAACTACACGTAAAACAATAAAATAGTAAACACCCTAACAAAAAAAATTAACGTGGTTAGGCTAAATCCAAGCCTACTCCAATGGGCAAATACCAATCAAAATTTACTATTAATAATAGGAATTACAACCACACATAAACTCTGAGGGAAAAAACTATAATCTAATCCAAAATCCCATTACACCCAACGGTTCCCTCACACTAACTCACTAGGAAAAACTAGTATTTACCTCTCTTACAAAACAAAACTTTGGTCCTACCTCTCTCACTAGGCTACACCACCACTCCTTACGGCACACCTCCTTACTTATTTTCTTTTCAACCACTTTTAGGGTCCGTTCGGTTGGAGGAGTGGAAAAGTGGGAGGATGAAAAATTATGGAAAGATGGAAAAGTGGGAGGATGAAAAATATTTAGTTTTCCCTCTTGTGTGTTCGGTTGGAGGAGTGGAAAAGTGGGAGAATGAAAAACTCTTGTGTTCGGTTGGAGAGAAAAAGGAAAGGATGGAAAATGTAATTTATATAAATTAACTATTATACCCTTGTTATATAATATATAAGAAATAGATTTATTTTTAATCATTAAATAATATAAAATTTATCACATCATATATATAAATTTATATTATTATAATGTAAAAATTAGATTAGGTCACGTTGAAAACAACATTCAGTAACGTTGAAAAGAAAAAAAAAAGTTACTATTCAGTAACATTGAAAAGAATAAAAAAAAAAACACGTTACTCTTCAATAACGTTGAAAAGAATTTAAAAAATAAAAGCAACGTTACTCTTCAATAACGTTGAAAATAATTAAAAAAAAAAAAAAAAAAAACAACAACAACAACAACAACGTTACTGAAAACATTGAACATAAAAAAAAATGTTCAAGCAATGTTGTGAAAAAGAAAAAAAAAAAAGGAGAAAAAAAATATGTGGGAGTTCTCTCCAGATTTTCCTTCCGATTTGGAAGGAAAAAAAAAAAAAAAAAAAAAAAAAGTGGGCCTGGAGAGAAAACTTTCTCTCGAGTTTTCCATCCTTTCTATTTCCCTTTCCCAAACGAATAGTAGAAAACAGTATTTTCTATCTTATTTTCCTCCCTTTGTTTTCCATCCTCCTTGTTTTCACTCCAAACGAACGGAGCCTTAATGTAATTAGTACACCTCACAAAATTTCTAGGCGATGTGGAATTTCAAAACCAATAAGGAAATTTGAAACTTCTCTATTATGAGTTGAGCCCGTGTGCATGCGCTGCATGCTTTTAAAAAAAATTGTAAATTATTATATTATTACTGAAATGCATGGACACTCATAAGTGTTATTATTTCAAATATTAGATAAAAGTAACAATTTAACAAAAATTTGATCATAATCATGGAAAACATTTGTTTTGTTTGCTTCCAATCGTTGCTAATCAATAGAGATTATCAATGAAATAATGAATAAAATTGTATTTCTATTATTTGAGTGAGTAGTATTACATAAAAGGTTATTTGAGTGAGTAATATTACATAAAAGGTCCACAAAAGATTATTATAAAAAATTTGAGACTAAAAAGTATTTATATCATTCTTTTTTTTTTTTAAGAACTATTCTTAATGTGAAGGAAAGAAAAAGACATGATAGTCAATTTATTCGATAATGAGATACAAATTATGGCAAAAATGAAATATCTAAAAAAAAAAATTTCCTTTAAATGTAGAGTGTTAATTTTTAGGCAAAAATGCAAAACTGACCCTCTAACTTTCACCGTTTTTCATTTCAGTCTTCTAACTTTTAGTTTTGTCAATTCAATCCTCTAACTTTCAAATTTTGTCAATTCAAGGATCCATTAGTACTCTATCTGCTCTGCCATTACCTTCTTTAAAACGACGCCGTTTTGGTTTTTTTTTTTTTTTTTTTCTCAGAATAAAAAGAAAATAAGAAAATTCTAAAAAAAAAAAAAAACATTATGGGGAACGACGTTTTTTTTTTTTTTTGTGAAAATCACTTTTTCGTCCCTACATTTTTAAGCGATTCCTATTTTAGTCCCTAGATTTTATTTTTACCGCTTTTAGTTCCTATCTTGAAAAATGCTTCCCGTTTTAGTCTTGCAGTTGCATCAGAGACGGAAAATGCACACATGACAAACGGCAAAATTAAAAAAATATTATTTTATTTTAAAATAAAATTTAAAAAATATATTAAATAATTAAATGATAATGGTTCTTCATGTTCTTCCCTTCCAAGAACATGGTTGCCCAGAAAATAAGAATTCAAGATTTTTTTTCTCTTTTATTTCATTTTCTTAGCATCCAAACAAACAAAAACATATACAAAATCATGTTCTAACTCAGATACCCTAACACAATCAACTAACAAAACCCAAAACACTTAATCAAAAAAACAAAAAACAAAAAACAAACAAAACAAAAAACAAACAAAACCCAAAACACGGTCAGATCAAAAACAAAATACCAAAACTCAAAGCCAATCTTTTGACGGGCCAGCCCTTTTTTATGCGCCGCTTTCCCCTGAAAGGAAAATTAACTTTGCTCCTCTGGGCGCTAGGCGCTCCCATGGTTCGTGAGAAGGAAAAAGGACTCATCCTTTGCATCTGGCACGAGATGATAAAGTGAGAGCTTCGTCTATTGATGAACAGCGGATCAACCAACAAAACCCAGATGGTCATCCTTTTCAGTCTTTCATCCTTTGAGATCTGATCTTCCTTTTCAGTCTTTCATCCTCTGATTTAATCTGATCTGCTAGCTCATTATTGTGTTTTGGAGTATTTTATTGATGAAGATCAGATTAAATCTCCACGGTGACCATCTAGGTTTAGAGAGAGAAGATTAGATCAGATCTCCACGGTGACCATCTGGGTTCACGCACCCTTACACACTCGGCGAAGCCACCGCCCGCGTCAAGCGCAACCTCAATCACTTCCGCGTGGACTACACGTTCATCGCGCTTCTCATCCTCTTCCTCAGCCTCCTCTAGCACCCGATCTCCATGATTGTCTTCCTCGCCATCTTCGCTGCCTGGTCTTTCCTCTACTTCCTCCGCGACCGTCCACTCCTCCTTTTCCACATCACTGTCGACAACCGCATCGTCTTGGCCTTGCTCTCCATCATCACCATCGTTGCTCTAGTCCTCACCGATGTCTGGCTTAATGTCCTCGTTTCGCTAACTCTGGGTTGATAATAATATGTGGGACTACTTAGGTGTTTTGGGTTTTGTTGGTTGATTGTGTTAGTATCTGAGTTTGGTCATGGTTTGTATATGTTTTTTCTTGTTTGGATGCTAAGAAAATAAAATAAAAGAGAAGAAAATCTTGAATTTCTTATTTTCTGGGCAACCAGGTTCATGAGGGGAAGAACAATTATCATTTAATTATTTAATATATTTTTTTTAATTTTAAAATAAAATAAAATATTTTTAATATTTTTTTAATTCTGCCGTTTGCTATGTGTGCATTTTTCATCTCTGATGCAACGGCAGGGACCAAAATGAGAAGTGTTTTTCAAGATAGGAACTAAAAGCGGTAAAAATAAAATCAAATTAAGAATCGCCTGAAAATGTAGAGACGAAAAATGTGCTTTTCACCTTTTTTTTTTTTTTTTTTTTTTTTTTTTTTTTCAGCCTCTCCCTCCAGCTCAAGCTGGTTTGTCCTTCTCGATTCGTCGTTCCCCTTCCTCTTCAAATACTATGGATCCGACTTCACCTCTAGTTCCCTGACGTTTCAGGACAAAACGTCGACGTTTTCTTTCAAATCAAGTTTCTTCCGCTCCAATCTTTCGACGAAATCGCCGTCCAAGGCGTCGACGGAGTCGTCATCGCCGCGCGCGAAATGCAAGTAACTCTGGAGCACATAGGACTTCAGATTGTTATCGGCTAAAGCGGGAGGAGAAGAAGCGGAGGAGGAGAGATTGTCGTTGAAAAGAGCGATCTGGACGAGCCAGTGAATGATGGCGAGAATGGAAGGCCAGTGGTGAGGAGTACTGGGGGCCTTGAGAATGGATTTGTTGAATTTGAAAGGGTAATTTAGGGATTTGAGCAAGAAGGGGCGATCTTCGTCGAGCTTGGAGGAGGAAAGGAACTGGAGACGAGAGAGGAGGAAGTGGAGAGAGTCGGTGATTTCTTCAGGGGAAGGCAAGGAGGCTTTGAAGGGACGGTGAGAGAGAGAGAGGAGAGGTAGGAGTTGGTGGAGAGGGCCGATTGTTGGGGTTTTGTGGTTCTTCAGGGGAAGGCCCCTTATTTATTTATTTATTTTTTTTTTTTTTTTTTTTTTTTTTTCGTAAATGCACTTTTAGTCTTTATATTTTGACTTTTTTTCTATTTTAGTCTCTACATTTTATTTTTACTACTTTTAGTCCATAAATCAATTAACGCCTAACGTTTAAGTCCTTAAAGCACTATTCCGTCACTCAACCAACAGAAAATGCTGACGTGGCTGACGGCACAGTAAAATAATAATTAAAAATTTTATTTTTGCATTAAAAAATTGTCACGTCAGAATTTAAATTAAAAAAAATTAATTTATTAAATTAATTTTAACTAAATAAAAAATTAAAATTAAAATTAAAAACAAAAAATAAAACCCAAAAACACATCCTCTCCCGTCGGTGCTTGTTTCTTCTTTCTTTTTCTTTTTTGTTTTCTTCATTCTTTTTCTTTTTCTTCTCTGCCTTCATTCTTTCCTTTTCTTCTTGCTTTCTTCTTCTTTTTCTTCTTTCTCCACTCTTTATCTCTTGATTTTGCTCAAACCCAAACCCAAACCCATATGCCTCAAGCTTCTCTCTCAAATCAATGGGTCTCTTTGGCATTTTTTGTGTGGGTTTCCGTGCATATGGTGTTGCCGACTTGCCGTGGTGAGGTGGAGGGCGTGGGTTTATGGGGATCGGCGTGGTGGAGGTCTGAGTTTATGGATCGGCGTGGTGGAGAATGGGTTTATGGTGATCGGCGTTGAGGTTGGGTGGAGAGTGTGGGTGGTTATGAGCCGCCTGGGTTGGCTAGAGATCGGGGTGGCTGGTGGGTAGAGATCGGGCTGGGGTTGAGGTTGGGTCGGGGTTGTGGGTTGGGGTTTGCTGAGTTGGGATCGGGATCGGGTTGGGGTTTGCTGGATCGAGATCGGGTTGGGGTTTGCTAGGGTTTGCTGGGTTGGGATCGGGATTGGGTTGGGGTTTGCTGGGTTGGGATCGGGTTGGGGTTTGCTAGGTTGGGATCGGGTTTGCTGGGTTGAGAAGAAGGAGATCGAGTTTGCTGGGTTGATCGGGCTTGATGGACGGCGTGGGTGGGATCTTCATGTTCTTTTGCTTGGGTTTGATCTTCATGTTCTTTTATTTGGTGGTGATGATTTGGGTTTTTTTTTTTCCCCAGTGGGTTTTTTTTTTGTGTTTGTTTGCCAAGAAAATTTATGGGTTTGAAGGCTAAGGCTTGCTTTACTGGTGATATGGGTTTGGGGATTGGTTAGGATCTAGGTTTAGGGTTTGTTTTTTGCTAGAGATTGAGTATAGGGAAGAACACAAAGAACATGAACATGTTCTTCTAAAAAAAATAATGAAAAGAAAAAAAAAATATAAGAAAGACATTTAATTAATTGATTTTGTTTTAACGTGTTTGGTTATGAAGAAAGTACAAGAAAGGAAAAGAAAATGATAAGAAAATAAGGTTTAATTTGATTAGAATGTGAATCATATAGTGGGAAGAACATAAAAAACATTAATATGTTTTTCTGAAATTAAAAAAAAATTGGAATAAAAAAAATTCATTTTAATTAAAAGAAAGTAAAACTTTTTTGTTTGAAAGAAAATAAATTTTTTTGTTTGTTTTGTTATTTTTTTAATTAAAATTAAGTAATAATTATTATTTTTTTAATTTTGGTATTTAAAAAATATCAAAAAAAAATTTTTAATAATATTTTAATACCAACGTTAACTGTTCTGTTAGTTGGGTGACGGAATAGTGCTTCAAGGACTTAAACGTTAGGCGTTAATTGGTTTAGGGACTAAAAGTGGTAAAAATAAAATGTAGAGACTAACATGGAAAAAAGTCAAAATGTAGGGACTAAAAGTGCATTTACGCCTTTTTTTCATAATTTTCTTATTTTCTTTTTATTCCGAAAAAAAAAAGAGCCAAAACAGCGTCGTTTTAAAGATGGTAATGGCAGAGCAGACAGAGCACTAACGGAGCCTTAAATTGACAAAATTTAAAAGTTAGAGGACTGAATTGACAAAACTAAAAGTTAGAGAACTGAAATGAAAAAAAAGGTAAAAGTTAAAAGGTCAATTTTACATTTTTACCTAATTTTTATCATGTATGTTAGCAGCGAGTTTCAATAAGAATATATCAAATAATATGTAATAATTTTTTTAGAAGGTTGTACTTGAATAAAATGGAGAAAAAAAAACTTTTTATTCAAAAAATGAAAGGAAAGGTTTGCATAATTTAAGAATGAACTTAAAAAATTCTAACCCAAATATTAGATAAAAATATTAGGCTTATCCATTGTAATGGCAGTAATTCCTCAATCTGTACTAAATGAGGAGTTTCTATAGATAGCACTTGTGTGATTTTCAAAAAGTTTTTGAGTTTTTGGACCACATGATTATGAACTTGTCTAAGTCTCCTTAAACGAAAATTTATGTATTACTTTTAATGGCAGTATTTGCGTGATTCAAAATTTACTAATTTTGTGTGTGTGCGCGTGCTCTTATTGCCGGCCACCAATGAAATATGCACCAACTGATCGACTTGTTTTACTCATTATCTAGGTCGACCAAGAGATTTGGTCCAGATGAGAAGAGGTTCGAACACCTTTCGTTCCTTAACTTGGCACAGAATGTAGTGTGTTTAATCTGGTCATTCATAAGTGAGTTCAACTTCACCCTCTTTCTTGCCTTTCCATCCTCTCCTCTGCAAAGATGATGAAGGAGATGTGATTCTGATGTTATTGTGTGTAATAAACAGTGATAAAGCTTTGGTCCAGTGGTAGTAATGGCGGCGCTCCTTGGTGGATGTACTGGAGTGCTGGCATTACGAACACGATTGGTCCAGCTATGGGAATTGAAGCACTAAAGTATATCAGCTACCCAGCCCAGGCATGTTTCTACTTTCTCGTTGTTTGTCAGTTTCTCATATTTGGTGGAAGGTGCAGGGGTGCCAATGAGTTCTAGCTCAAGTGACACCTTTCCGTGTAAAAATAAAAAAAAACGGGTTGTATGTTTAAAATGCATTGAGTGCGGATTTATTTACTAATTGAGAGAGAGAGAGAGAGAGAGAGAGAGTATGGCGATTGGTAGTCTATTCTTTAGATAAGTTTCTCTCTTTGGGTTCTATGAATATACAGGTTTTTTTTTTTTTTTTTTAATTCCTCAATAATAGTGTAAAGTGGTAGACTTTTTCCGCTTACATATGTTTTTTGATTGGTAAGATACACGAGACATGCACACATGGGTCTTGCACCCAAGACAACAGTCTCCATCTCATGATTGTGGCAAAGGAAAGTGCCATTTGAGCCACAAATCATTGGCTTTGTATTACATAGCAGTGGCAATATTTCCTGATTAGTGTGATCTTGAAGTACATATGAAAATAACTTGATTGCCGTAAATATTGATGTTGTTTTTGCTGATTTCAGGTACTGGCAAAATCCTCGAAAATGATTCCAGGTGAGATATTTACGAGTTTATACGAATAAGCCTGAACAAGCATGCTGCGTGTTAATTCTGACTGTAAAATGCATGCTTTTTATTGCTGAAACTGCATTCATATGGCCCTCAAGCATGTGTCTGGCTGACTCAGTTGTAGTATATAGCCTAGGTGTTTGTTTGAACACTCCAACCAAACGCTTTTAAAGGCCTTGAATTGTCAAAAGTAGTTCATATAAACCATTCTGTATATTATGGTGCTGAATTCTATGGAATTTCATTACTTATTTAGAAAGATGCAGTCCCCTTCATCAAAACCACTGGCCTTAGTTTGTATGTTTGTTTAGTTTGCTCCTCCTTTTCCATTTCATATAAGTTAGCAAGAAAAGCAGTTTGTAATGAACTTTGTGCATCTGTTTTTTAATAGTTTTTCAAAACTAAATGACTGAATGATACTGTTCTAAGTCTTGCCTAATTTTTTTTCCTGACCCTCCCTTCACCTTGGGGATGATATCAATCACACTAGTTCAATGAAAAACTGTCATAGTCAGTATCCAGGAAAGTTGGATAATTGTATATATAAGGTGGTTTCTGTTTATTTTGAAATATAGAATTTATTCTAGCTCTGTGTATTTGTTCCAGTGAGGATGGATTTATATGTAGAAATAGGTCAACATTTCCATGGCAAGTTTTATGAATAACTTACTAATGAGTAATCTTACTTTCATGCAGTAATGCTGATGCGTGCTTTAGTTTATGGTATAAGATACACTGTTCCAGAGTATCTTTGCACTTTCCTTGTTGCTGGAGGGGTATCTACATTTGCCCTCTTAAAGGTGATGATTATATCTACATAAACAACTTTTTTTGTTTTCATTTTGATCCCCGTTTTATATTTTTAATACAAATTTTTATTATTTTTTTTATAAGTAAATGATTTCTTCTGGCAATTTCTGTTTCTGATTTTATGTTTGTCTCATCCATAATCTGGTTGATTTTAGACTAGCTCAAAGACTATTGGCAAGCTGGCACAGCCAAATGCACCTCTTGGATATTTGCTATGTTTTCTGAACCTTACATTTGATGGATTTACAAATTCTACTCAGGATTCAATAACCAAAAGGTATGTTAACAAGAAACATTTTCCTTTTACATTCTGCGTTTTTTCTTTTTTCGGCATTTTCTGGTGTTTGGTATGGTGAAAAATACAAGTTAACGGAAAACGTTTTCTATAGCCATTGGAAAACAAGCCCAATAGAGTGGAAAACATTTGATCGATGTTGACCAACTATTGACTCCTCTTTTTTTTTTTTGCTCAAACCAATTGTTTTCCTGCTTAATTTTTCTTGTAGATTCCCAATTTGGAGTCTGTTTTCCCATTTTAGGCTCCCAAATAGCCCCCCCACCCCCCCCCCCCCCCAAAAAAAAAAAAGAAGGAAAATATTTTCCTATTTGAGGTTTTTTTTCTTTTTATTTTTCACTGATGAAAGTTTTTGTTCATAGATATATTTGAAATTACAAGAAATATTAATGATATTTTGTGCAAGGCAAGCAACAGTATTTAACTGAAGAAGCAATTTGTTGTTAATTTACCTTACTGCCAAGGAAGATGTGTTGATTTTGTTGAAAAAAGACCATCATTTTTCTCTAGAAAAGTTAGCAGAATGCTTAAAGAGCTACTTTCATGTCCATTATTTTTCCTTTTACCTGTAAGAAACAAAATTTATGTGGGAGCAAGTCAAGCAAAAGCACAATAGCACAAACCAATTTCAAAAGAAATTACATACATAAAATTGTTCCAGAATATTAATTCTAAGTTCACCAGTTGGCCAAGGAGTTATCTTTCATCCCTCTTGTAAACGATTGCTCTTCTCATTTTAACCTTTAACAGTCACTTGGTGAGTGGGAGACTGATATTTTGGCATATGAAACAAATCAAGATTGAGTACATTTGAGGCTCATTAACTTGAAGAGCTTGTGTGTACTTTAATATGTTTAAAAATGTCTGCGGCAGCCTTGCTATTCAAGCTTAAATTTGTTGTCTTTAAGAATGATTGATGACTTGAATCACACAGGCTCTCTCATTTTCGTACCAAACCATCTTGAATTGCATATGTAGTACTCAAACATAATGGTTTTTCTGGCATAGGTACCCGAAAACAAGTTCCTGGGATATTATGCTAGGAATGAACTTATGGGGTACCATTTACAACATGATCTACATGTTCGGCTGGCCGCACACTAGCGGATTTGAGGCGGTCCAATTTTGCAAACAGCATCCAGAGGCAGCATGGGACATATTTCTCTACTGCCTCTGTGGGGCAGTGGGCCAGAATTTCAACTTTCTAACCATAAGTAGATTTGGCTCCCTCGCTAATACCACCATCACCACGACCCGTAAGTTTGTCAGCATTGTGGTTTCTTCACTGCTGAGTGGCAATCCCCTGTCAACAAAGCAATGGGGGTGTGTTGCCATGGTCTTCTCTGGGTTGTCATACCAAATCTACCTCAAGTGGAGGAAGTTGCAGAGAGCCCCAAAGAAGAGAAAGCCCATGTGAAGAGGGAGTGTGTAACAATTTTGAACTTTTGACATTCATCCTTTTTCGTTTTCACCATTTTATCCCTTTTATATCATTTATGGTAACTTTAGGGCTCAGTGGATCTAGGTTATACCCATGAAAATCGTGAATGTAATTGTAGATTCCTTATTGAGAAACACTATTTTAAATAGTTCTCATGCCGTTCTATCCTATGCTTAGCATAAATGTTCCATATATTGTAGTGAATAGTGGAAATAACAAAAACCAAATGAGTTAGCAAAAGAGAGAATCTTTCTTTAAAAGAAATTTGGAAAATCTCCTCCGATCCATTTATGTGACATCGTTTAGAACTATCAGACTTATTTGTTGAGATATACAATTGGTATGCATCTCTTTAAACATAAAACAAAGATGCACGAATACAAAATAATAAGAATCTCCTAGAAACTAAAAAAAAAAAAAAAAACTTTGCTACAAAATGAGTGTTTTACCTTATTACCACTTATAGACAAACGTCTAGCTACAAAAAATATTTACATGCAGGCACTTGTTGATTACAATCATTGTAGGAGGCAAAAATTTGTCAAGCCAATCATAAAATGCCACATCAAAATTTAGTGACAAAATTTAAATTAATTTGTCATTAAATTAACTAAATCAAATGATGACATGTGTCATCCAAATGGATATTACGTTGGCATATTAAAATTCGCCACGTGTCACTTGGCCCACAAAATAAAGATAAATTTCCTATTCAAAATTTATGGATAACTATCTTTATTAAAATAAATAAATAAAATAGAGATAAATTTTATATTCAAAATTGATAGATAATTATCTTTATTAAAATAAATTAAATAAAGATAATTATTTATCTTTGTTGATTATTATCTTTATCAAAACATGATCTTTATCAAAATAGATAAATAGAGATAATTATCTCTAAAAAAGAATTTGGGCCAATCAAAAGCCAACTACATATTTTCAAGCATATCAATTCAAAGGAAAGCTTATCCTCTGAAATCACTATAAATAGAGGACATCCCCTCTCATTTGAAGAGGATTTTTCCAAGACGTCGAAGCTCTGGAGAAATTCTGCCTCAAGAACATACGAAGAACATTCAAATAAGTTCTTTGAAGTTTTATTGGAATCAAGCTACAAAAAGCCTCCATAAACTTCAACAAACCCCAAATCTTTAAAGTTCGACGGATCAAGCCTTGAAGTTCTATTGGAATCAAGCTACAAAAAGCCTCCATAAACTTCAACAAACCCCAAATCTTTGAAGCTCAACGGATCAAGCCTCTAAAGCCCTGAAGAACTTCAACCTAAAAACCTTCACATTCAAAGACTCGAAGAACAATAAATCTCTAATAAGCTCGAAGCTAGAGATTTGTTGTGGAGACCATTCGATCCATCTTCTAACCAAAGTCAAGAAGATTTTTTGTTTGAGTCAAGTTCAACGAAGATAGAATCAGAGGGTATTCTTTTGTAAAAGAATTGAAATAGAGATTGTAATCATTATTCATCAATACAAATTTATATTTGCAAACCATATTTATTTTCAGTTGTTTGATTTGATTTTCTACAATTGAGAAAAAATTTGTGTTTACAAATTTTTGGCACGCCCGGTGGGACAATCTCTACCTCTCATCTCTTCTTCATCAACTTGTCACATCCTTTGAATTCATATGGCTTCAAAAAAGACTCAAATTGACAACCCTCTTTTTTGGAACAAGTGAAGTTGATCCTACACTTGATTCAAACTCTGATATTCTCTATACTGGACCCATGACAAGGGGAAGGACAAAAGCCCTTGCAGAAGTCTATGCTCAAACAACACCCATACCCCAATCCTCATCTGTTTTCAACACTTTTAAAACCAAGGAGTCACAAACAGCCTCATCTACTCAAGGGGCAAACAAAGATGTAGCTAGTTTCGTCAAAGAAGTGTTGTCTCAACCAGCTTTGTCACCAGACCCTGCACAAGAAGCTCCAATTGTTGAAGAAGAGGATGAATCACTTGATGGCTCTGAATTTTCTTTTTCAGAAAATATCCCTACTTCCAAACTTAGGGAATCCCCTCACTCTGTTAGCTCATCTGTCATGCCAGTCATGATGACTAACACAACATCTTTGGAGGAGCAAGTCTCAACTATAGCCCAAACTTTAGAAGAGCTAATGAAATCCATAAAAGAGAGGGAAGCATTGAGAGATGCACAAATAACTCTCCTAATGGATAAGATGGGGAATAAATCTAGACTAAATCATGAAGACGAAAGCTCTAGGCCGAAACAAACCCATAATGACAAACCTGAAAATTCAACAAAAGATTTCAATTTCTCTACAGAGGGATCTATCTCTCCTGACCAGCTCAAGGAATTAATCAAGGAGGCTATCAAAGACCAAGTTGGGGGTGGAAGTCAAGCATCCATTGCCTACGCTAAACCATACACTCAAAGGATAGATCTCTTGAGGATGCCTCAAAACTATCAGCCACCAAAGTTCCAACAATTTGAGGGTAAAGGCAATCCAAGGCAACATGTTGCTCATTTTGTGGAAACTTGTAACAATGCTGGAACTTATGGGGATCTCATGGTCAAGCAATTTGTTCGCTCTTTGAAGGGAAATGCGTTTGATTGGTATACTGATCTAACGCCTGGCTCTATTGATAGTTGGAATCAAATGGAAAGAGAATTCCTAAACCGTTTCTACAGTACTAGACGTACTGTTAGCATGATAGAACTTACCAATTCAAAGCAGTGGAAAGAAGAACCTGTCATTGATTACATTCAACGGTGGAGAAACCTTAGTCTTAATTGCAAGGATCAATTATCTGAGGCGTCCGCAATTGAGATGTGCATTCAAGGAATGAATTGGGCTATAAGCTATATTCTTCAAGGGATAAAGCCTAAAACATTTGAAGAATTAGCAACACGTGCTCATGACATGGAGCTTAGCATTGCTTCCAATGGTCGCCAAGGTCCCCCTGTTCAAGAACCCTATAAGGGGAGAGAAGAGCAAGATACTCGCAAAGGGGGCAAATTCCCTCCTAAACCGGAAAACAAACAGTCCTTGATTGTAACTACTGCTCCTCTCAAAGTTCCAGTTAAGCCCAAGATAAGAGAACAAACATCTGCTCTCATTCAAGAAAGAAGAAGAAGACCGACGTTACAAGAGATGCAAGAAAAGCAATATCCATTCCCTGATTCTGATGTCTCTGAGATGTTGGATCATTTACTTAAATTAAAGTTGATTGAGTTACCAGAGATGAAACGGCCTGAGGAAGCTGACCAAACAAATAACTCTAAGTACTGCAAGTATCATCGCCTCATAGGCCACCCTATAGAGCGATGCTTTGTGATGAAAGACAAAATTATGGAGCTAGCCCATCAAGGAAAGATCACATTTGATGATGAAGTTGTGACTTCTAATCTTGCCATGGTGGCCTCAACAACCACTTCTACTTTTCCCACCATTCAATTTGGTTCATTTGAGCCTATTGAGGTGAAAGTACCTTTCTTCACAGTGCCAATTCCCAAGGATTATATCTTTTCATCTTTTACATGTTATCAAGTAAGTGATGAAGAAGAATCTTCAGATAGTGAAAAAGAGACAGAACGAGCTATCATGTATAGGGCATACTGGTCTTCAATTATTTTTACTGATGATGATCGTTTGTTGGGCTCCAAGATTCACAATCGCCCCTTGTTTGTAATTGGGCACATTCGAGAACAACAAGTCAATCGCATCCTTATTGATGGTGGATCTGCAGTCAATATCCTTCCACTCAAAGTATTGAAAGAACTTGGAATCTCCTTGGATGAACTATTTCCTAGTAAGTTGATGATTCAAGGCTTTAATCAAGGTGGACAAAGAGCCATTGGGAAGATTAGACTCCAGATGCTCATAGGTGAAATGGAATCAAGTGCACTCTTCCATGTCATTGATGCCAAGACCACCTACAAATTGCTAATTGGAAGACCATGGTTGCATGAGTATGGTGTTGTGCCGTCTACATATCACCAATGCCTTAAATATTTCCAAGATGGACAAGTAAAGAAGATTGTAGCTGATGATAAGCCCTTTACTATAGCTGAGTCACACTTTGCGGATGCAAAATTTTATTTGGAAGATGATACGATAGAAGAAACCCAAGTTGTGGCTTCACCATCTAGCAAAGAAGAAAAGCCCCACTCCAAGGCTCCAAAAATTGATTCTCCAATTGAGGAGAAGGAAACCAAGCAAACCAAGACTTCAATGGAAGAGAAGAAGCATCATACTTCAGAAGTAACTAAAGTAGCCGCTGTGTTACACTATGTTCCAGTCGCCAAAAGAAAAGAAGGCCAATCCCCGTTTTCAGGAGATGAGGGGTCAATATTGAAGAATTTGCAAGGATTAAACTTGCCAGTTACTAAAATCACAAAACCAAGACCCTTAAGTCAGCCGTTGAAAGGGTTTACAAGACCATCCCAAGGACCAATTGTGGAGCATGGGACTTTGCCCACCAAAAGAACCAAAGAAGGCTTTGACCCCAACGCGTATAGACTCATGGAAAAAGCTGGTTATAACCATAAAGAGCCAAGTGGTTTGGGTAAGCTCATCCCTGAAGCCTCTGGAAAAGAAGGACAAAAGACAACGAAAGCCAAGGGTGTTAGGGGAATAAGTTCTAAGGCTGGAGTTGGATACACTCCACCAACTCCCATTCACATCCCCATTCGGAAAGCTAGCATTTTGATGATTTCAATAGCTGATAAAGAAGAAGAACAATCTTTGAACTTATCAAAGAAATTATCTGTTTTTGACCGCATTGGTCGACCCACTTCACATATTTCAGTCTTTGATAGGTTGGGGACACAAGATGATAGCTCTGTTGATGGAACTCAAGGCTCTATTTTCACAAGACTCAGTCACTCAACTCCTTCTCAAGTTGGCACTCGAGGTTCAGTGCTCACAAGGCTCAGTCAGTCAATCCCTTCTCGACTCTCAAAAGATTTAAAGGCAAAGCGAGAGCAGAATGAGAGGACAAATTTCCTTCCTAGAGGTGCTAATGACACACTTATTGTTAATCAAGATTCAAATGAGATTCGAAGCTCCATTCCATCTCGTATGAAACGTAAAACTATTTGGGAAGTGAATATTGGAGAAGCCTTGACTATAAAAAGGCGTACAATGGTGATCACAAACCAAGAAGTTGTAGAATTTGAAGAAGGCATACAAGCTACAGTTGATGAATTGAAGGAAATCAATACTGATACAATTGAAGATGGTTTGAGAATTGGCCCCATCAATGGCAAATTCTTGAAACGTTACTATGCTTGAAATTTGAAATGCTCCTTGGTAAGAGCTTAAA
This sequence comes from Lithocarpus polystachyus, assembly GCA_033629205.1. Classification (NCBI taxonomy): domain Eukaryota; kingdom Viridiplantae; phylum Streptophyta; class Magnoliopsida; order Fagales; family Fagaceae; genus Lithocarpus; species Lithocarpus polystachyus. The sequence continues at coordinate 79,972,721 of CM066164.1, forward strand.
ACTGCCTACTTCAACACTTAAAAAGTACATGATGTTCTCCCATTACTTTTGAAAGTGTTAAAAAAAAAAAAAAGAGCCTGCTAGGTTGAAAACCTTTTTATAAGGCAGCCTAGGCAAAAGTTAGGGCACCAAAAAAAAAAAAAAAAAAAAAAAAAAAACTCTACCCTCTTGAACTACGTATTGACTTGATCCCATTTCGGGTACGTAGGCAGCTTGGTATCATTTACTGAGTTCAGTCACATCCTCAAAAAAAACCAAAATCCCCTTTTGAACTACGTGGTAACTTGATCCCTCTCAAGGGGTACGTAGGCAACTTAGTATTTTATACTAAGTTCAGTCATGTCTCAAACTAAAATCTTTTGAACTACGTGGTGACTTGATCCCTCTCAAGGGGTACGTAGGCAACTTAGTATTTTATACTAAGTTCAGTCATGTCTCAAACTAAAATCTTTTGAACTACGTGGTGACTTGATCCCTCTCAAGGGGTGTAGGCAGCTTAGTTTTTTATACTAAGTTCAGTCATGTCTCAAACCAAAACCTTTTGAATCATGTGATGGCTTTGAACTCTTTCAAGGGGTACGTAAAGAGCTTGGTATTCTACACTAAGTTTAGTTTCCTGTTGAAAAATAATTCTGAGCAATTAGTTTTTAACTAAGAAGTTCAATTACATACTACAAATTGGGCAATTAGTTTTTAACTAAGAAGTTCAATTACATGTTTCAAATTGTTCAATTAGTTTTTAACTAAGAAGTTCAATTACATGCTACAAATTGGGCAATTAGTTTTTAACTAAGAAGTTCAATTACATGCTACAAATTGAACAAAATTAGTTCAATCACATGTCAAAAAAAAGAAGAAGAGGGAAAGTAGTGACTAAGAAGTTCAATCACATTGAAGGAAAATTCCAAACTACATCATGACTAAATCCTATGCATTGCAGGATTCTTCTAAAAAAAAAAGTACGGTTTAGGCATCCACTTCAAGTTCTTCAAATTGGAACGCTTGCTCTGTAAGGTGCTTTGTATCTTCTTCAAGGCCTCCATGTTTTGGTCTTCAAGCACAGTAGTTGACTTAATGCTTTCAAGTTGATCTTGCAAAGTTTCTATGATGTCATCCTCTTCAACCTGTTTGGACTTTATTTGTGGCACTAATTGTTCTATAGAGTCAAAGGCTTTGCGTCTTTGTCATCTTTCTCTAAATAAATGAATAGGGCCGGTTCGTTGCCAATATACAAATCTTCAAAGGAAAAGGCTTGGATACACTAAAAAAAAAAAAAAGTCAGTTTTCACAATTATTTCTAGAAAGAAACAAAAAAATTTACACACTTGAGAGAGATGGATAACCCAAATCCCGCATCTCAAGTGAGTACTTTCAAATCTTAATACTTGAGAGAGATGGATAACCCAAGTCCCGCATCTCAAGTATTTTCTTTCAAAAAAATTAAAATACACACTTGAGAGAGATGGATAACCCGAATCCCGCATCTCAAGTGAGTACTTTCAAATCTTAATACTTGAGAGAGATGGATAACCCAAGTCCCGCATCTCAAGTATTTTCTTTCAAAAAAAAAAATTAAATTACACACTTGAGAGAGATGGATAACCCAAATCCCGCATCTCAAGTGAGTACTTTCAAATCTTAATACTTGAGAGAGATGGATAACCCAAGTCCCGCATCTCAAGTATTTTCTTTCAAAAAAAATTAAAATACACACTTGAGAGAGATGGATAACCCGAATCCCGCATCTCAAGTGAGTACTTTCAAATCTTAATACTTGAGAGAGATGGATAACCCAAGTCCCGCATCTCAAGTATTTTCTTTCAAAAAAAAAATTTACACACTTGAGAGAGATGGATAACCCAAGTCCCGCATCTCAAGTATGTATGTCAAGAAAAAAAAAATCACAGCATGCAGAAGAAAATATTGCATATAAAAAGAGGAAGAAAAAAAACAAACCAAGTACAAAAATGTACCTCTCGAAGAGAAAGTTCCATAATCAAGCTTGTGTAAAATTTAACACAGTTGCGGTAGTCTTTAGAAACAATGAAAATTGGGAGGCCGGATGCTACAAGAAGAAAAAAAAAAGTCATGAGCATGGTTCAAAAAAAAAAAAAAAAAGAGAGAAAGAAGAACGAAAAGAATCTTATGTCTTCTTCAAGGAATAATTTTTCAGCTCACATAGGGAAATTATATAGTACATGACCAAAATTCAGTGAATAACTCGTGCTTGATCCACCCCCCCTTTTTTATTCCCAGAAAAGAATTTTAGGCAAACTTTTTCGGTTTGTAAATGCTACAAAAGGGAACCTGCTCAGTGATACAATCATCACAAGCGAATTGGAACAGCTGAATTGCGTTCACATGCCTCCTTTAAAAAAAAAAAAAAAAAAAAAGGGGGAAGAGGAAAGGATCATACCGTGCTACCTGACTGAGAAAGAAGAACGGAAAAAAAATCTCTTATGCCTTCTTCAAGAATTGTTTTTGAGATCTCTGACTTACGCACTATTAAAAAAAAATTGTGAATTATGTACAGCTGAGGCTACCCTTTTTATAGTGCTGGTTAAAGAGAGTTTAATTGCAACTGAAACTCATCTAAGTGAAGACTAGATTGGCCAGGAAAAGAAGTCAAAATAAGGGAGGATTCTTTAAGGGATAAAACGTTGTGTATTATGGCTGTTGTTATCAAGTAGGAAAACCGGTTCTCCTCATAGAAGTTATCTTCACAAGACTACTTCAACTAGGAAACAAATTTCCTTCTTGAAAGTGGAAGGGAATCTTCTTCAGCTTGGACTAGAAAAAAAAAATAAATAAAAGAAACGTGGCCTCTCTTGCATGGTGGACATTGTGAAGTCTTGCATGAATTCTTTTTCAGCTTGGACTAGGAAAATAAAAATAAAAATAAAAGAAACATGGCCTCTCTTGCATGAGTTCTGCTTTTCCATTTGCCAAATGAAAAAAAAAAAAAACAAAGAAACGTAGCTTCTTGCATGAAGTCTTGCATAGGGGAATCTTGCATCCATTAGAGTTTCAAGTCTTGATATGCTTTGAATTTGAACTTTAGAAGAATGCCCATTACCCGTGCTCCTATTACCATTATCTACTGAAGTTCAAGTTCAAGTGGAATTCTTATTCAACTTGGATTTGTCTCAAGCAGTGGAGGTTGTCTCCTTTATTCCTATTAAAAGCCCTCTCACTATAATTTGACTAAGAAAAGATGTCTACCTCGGGTAGAAGACAAATCCAATAAACATGGAGCTGTTGGGAATTAATGCTCACGTGGAACTATTGGAAAGAAAATTTTGATGATCAGAAGTCTTTATGTAAGTCAAAGCATTATGTATGTGAAAACAAGTTTCCTATACTTTGAAAAACGGCTTGTTATGTCGGTGAGTCTTTCCAGAAGAGTCCAAGACTATCAGTTGGGCCATTAAAAAAAATTATGATGGTCTGGATCTGATAGAAAGGTGTGGATCCGTAGCCAAGGCATCTGAATGTGGCCACTTCCACATTTGAATTCTTTTCAAACAATTCCTATTTGAATAAGAATTCTATTTGATTGCATCACATTAAAACTCCTTGAAGTGTGGGTTATCAAGTCACTCTCCTGTTTGGATTTACCCAACCTACGGACTCCACCTTGCTAAATGTTGGTCACATGATTCCAAGGGAGAAACATGATGTCAGACACTCTAGAATAATGTACACGGGGAACTTCCTATCAGATTGGAAATTATGGGTTCTAAATTAAGTTTGCTTGCAAATTTTCAAGATTGGAAAAATATATATGAAAGGTTTTGAAAATAATAGCATCAAAGCATGAAGTTGTCGAGACTTGACCATTTTTCACACCCAAAATTGTGTACATGTCCAAGTCTCGAGGGGGCATTTGTAGGAGGCAAAAATTTGTCAAGCCAATCATAAAATGCCACATCAAAATTTAGTGACAAAATTTAAATTAATTTGTCATTAAATTAACTAAATCAAATGATGACATGTGTCATCCAAATGGATATTACGTTGGCATATTAAAATTCGCCACGTGTCACTTGGCCCACAAAATAAAGATAAATTTCCTATTCAAAATTTATGGATAACTATCTTTATTAAAATAAATAAATAAAATAGAGATAAATTTTATATTCAAAATTGATAGATAATTATCTTTATTAAAATAAATTAAATAAAGATAATTATTTATCTTTGTTGATTATTATCTTTATCAAAACATGATCTTTATCAAAATAGATAAATAGAGATAATTATCTCTAAAAAAGAATTTGGGCCAATCAAAAGCCAACTACATATTTTCAAGCATATCAATTCAAAGGAAAGTTTATCCTCTGAAATCACTATAAATAGAGGACATCCCCTCTCATTTGAAGAGGATTTTTCCAAGACGTCGAAGCTCTGGAGAAATTCTGCCTCAAGAACATACGAAGAACATTCAAATAAGTTCTTTGAAGTTTTATTAGAATCAAGCTACAAAAAGCCTCCATAAACTTCAACAAACCCCAAATCTTTAAAGTTCGACGGATCAAGCCTTGAAGTTCTATTGGAATCAAGCTACAAAAAGCCTCCATAAACTTCAACAAACCCCAAATCTTTGAAGCTCAACGGATCAAGCCTCTAAAGCCCTGAAGAACTTCAACCTAAAAACCTTCACATTCAAAGACTCGAAGAACAATAAATCTCTAATAAGCTCGAAACTAGAGATTTGTTGTGGAGACCATTCGATCCATCTTCTAACCAAAGTCAAGAAGATTTTTTGTTTGAGTCAAGTTCAACGAAAATAGAATCAGAGGGTATTCTTTTGTAAAAGAATTGAAATAGAGATTATACTCATTATTCATCAATACAAATTTATATTTGCAAACCATATTTATTTTCAGTTGTTTGATTTGATTTTCTACAATTGAGAAAAAATTTGTGTTTACAATCATATAACTCATTAAATAGGTCATATGACTAAAAGTGCAAGACTTTACTATAGTAGCATCTTACCAATTAGGTCCCGACTTGCTTTTGGCCCCACGAGGGTGTACTAATCGAAATTGGGTCGAGGTGAGGGCGGCGTGATTTCTCAAGCACTAACCGTTGCCAGATTCAAATTTTTGAACTTGGGATCTCTACCCCCAAACCACTTGGAAGTAAGCCCAATTCAAAAGTTCAAACTTGGGATCTCTACCCCCCAAGCCACTTGGAAGTAACCCCAATGTCAACTAAACAACCACCCTTAGTGGCCTAAGTCAAAGAATGTTTAAGTTTCAGTACAAAATTTGGTATATTTAACATACACAATTTTTCCAAGAATGTACGCAATTATATATATTCAAAGCACACAATTTCAAATAATTTACACAATTTTGTATATTTAAGGTACATAATTTTTCAAATAACCTACAAAATTTTGTGTATTCAATGTACATAATTTTTTAAAGAATTTACAGAATTCTTTATATTCGAGGTATACAATTTCTAAGAAAGTAAACAATTATATATATTCAAGGTACATAATTTTCAAAGAATTTACACAATTATGTATATTAAATGTATAAAATTTCAAAGAATGAATATCATGCTATATATTCAATGTACATAACTTTTCAAAGAATATACATAATTTTGTATATTCAATGTACTCTATTTTTCTAAGAATGTACAAAATTCTATATATTCCAATTACACAATTTCTCAAAGAATATACACAATTTTGTATATTGAATGAACACAATTGTAAAAAATGTACACAATTCTATATTTTCAATATATATATATATATATATATATGACACAACCTTGTTATATATACTATACTATTTTGTGAATACTATACTCTTTGTACTACACTATTTTGTGAATACTATACTTTCTTGTTTCTGTACATACTAGCCTAGTTTACCAATGAGGGGAATGCTTGCTGCACAGTGTATGAGATGGAGCAGGAATCAGTGCATCACCTTTTCCAGTTCTTTGAGATAGCTAAAGCCGTGTGGTTTGGTAGCAGATGCATTATAAGAATTCAGTTCCTGAGGGCAAACAATGCGGAGCGGCTGATGAAATTCATTATCAACCCCCCAAGCAACTTCTTGTTTGACCAAGAAGACAGGAAAAGCTTAATTCTATATATACAGCGCTTCAATCATGGAGTTTATCTTGAAATGGAGAAACCATGATGTGTTTGAAAGGAAAAGAATTTCCCATGAAGGCCTTCAAGGAGGCTTAAGTAGGATCTTCTCGGAGCATTGGTCTGTGTTGAAGAGCTATCATCAAAGTAATAGAAGCAGGGCTAATAGTCAATGGTGCATGCCTGCTTCAGGTCAGTTTAAACTGAATTGTGATGCAGCTGTTCATTCCAAACATTCAGTCATAGTTGTGGTTGCTAGAGATTGGAGAGGGAACTTGGTGCTTGCCCACACAAAGAAGGTATCACCAATATCCCAGTCCAAGCTGAAGCAAAAGCATTAAGATGGTCTGTGTGTCTGGCATCTAACCAGAATCTGCAGAATGTTGTGATTAGAAGGTGATTCCCAAGCGTGCATAAAGGCTATTAATAATGCAGACCCCAAACCCACATGGAGAATCCAAGGCCTCTTACATGGTGTGAAGACCCTATGCAAGCGACCTCCCTCATATTGCCTTCAACCAGGTATTCAAGGAAGCCAATGCAGCAGCTCACTCACTTGCAACCTGGTCATTTAAGAATGCCTTTGTGGGTTTTTTGATTCCTCACTTTGCCCTCCCATTTTTGCTGACGAAAATTGGAAGGAAGCTGTCTCTTCTTCCCTACTGTAATCGCTTTTCTGCAATCAAATTTTTCTACTCGTAGAAAATTTCATATCAGCATTGAAGGCACAATATTAGGAACTCCAAACGATTTAAGAAATCACAAATTAAGGACTTCTTCAATTGAGTTAGTATAACTTGAGCATTGGTTAAACATAACTGATAGAGCAAGTATACTCGCACTCTGTTGCACACTAAAATATACTCAAACTCAGTTGCACACTACTTTGTGCAAAATTACAAAGTTATTATATTTTATTTTATTTCAAAATTTAAATTGTAGGCAACACAAGCTGTATGCTAAATTTTATTTTCTATTGATTCTTGTCTTTGGGTTCAACCATTGAAATCTGTATCAATTAGGCTTATTTTTTTAGGGCCACAACGGCTCAAGTTCAAACCAAGACTATTAATGGGGTAAGATTATGAGGTGCGGCTTTTGGACCACATGGATAATCCTGAGGAGAATCAACCTGTAAGTTTAGCCAGGCAAAGCATGTGTAAACACAAGAAATTTTCTTGTGTTTATTATTTTGCCATTCTAATCACATCTCATTAGGTTTTAAAATAACAGTGGCAAGTGGGCAATAATAAATTTTATCAAGGTACTCCACTTCTTTACATTAAGAAGAAAACCATGTGAAACACAACAATGCAATCAAAAATCAAACAAGCCACCTCCTTGGCTCTTTCCTCTTGCAATGCTTTCCCTGCCATTCCTCTTTGTGCCAATGTCATCTGTAGGTTATCATTTAAACTTGTATCTTACTTTAAACCTCACAAGTAAATCCTATCTACGTTTAAGAAAACCTTACTAGTTACAACTTACAACTAAAACTAATTTTCCTTCACATACCAACTCAAGAATGCAGACTTTAAATCTCCTCCAACCAATAGGATTGCAAACATCACCACTCAATTCTTCTTCCGGAACAAATCCAATACCATCCCGGTTAAAAGCACTCTTAAATTGATATGATACTTGACTCGGTAGGATTTTATATTTATGTGGGCAGCCACGGTTGTTGATAACATAAGAGCAGATTGACTGTTTATTTAAAAGTAAACTAGCAACAGAATAAGAACAAAAAATTTAGAAGAAAAACACAATTAGCAAACAATCGATACTGTAATAATAATAAGACAGATAAATTAATTATCAAAAAAATAAGACAGAGATAAATCACTTATCTGCAGGATGGAAAACCCAGCAACAAAACCAATAAACTAAAGCAGCTTCTTAAAGTATGATAATCAGAACTAGCATTCAGATCATACCTAAGAAACTTCTAGCCTAATAGGAATTGATTTAATCCTTAAAAACTTTGCCAAAATGGAGCTCACACGCTAAAACTCTGTGTATTACTAGTGTCGCCAAGACTTGTCTGGAGCTTAAATTGACTATCTGAAGCATAAAAACACCAAACTAGAACTTCCAAAACAGAAAATGTTATTTGATCCCTTAACTGTCACTTAATACTAAATTTTTCCATTTCAATTGCAGGCAACTTGCCAGTGAACACTGGATGTGAGGCGGGACTGGAATTTCTCAAAATCTCTGGCAAGTGCATCTCAATGAAGAACCAAATCAAACTCAACCTCAACTCTAGCAATTGTCTGTCATACAATACATCAACTCCAAACACTACTCATACTCGGTTCCTGAAGGTACCCTCTCCAGAATCCTAATCACTGCGACCTCCACAAAGGGTTTCTATCTGTGACTTGTGTATTTAGGAAGCTTCACTGTGTGGACTCAAGCAAGGACAATTCAGAGTTTTCAATAGCAAAATGGCTTAGTCCATAATCACTCTATGACCTTCATGGTGGACTCAAAAGTGTAACTCCAAGCAGTTTTATTAGCTTCAATGAGAGACAAAGAAGTGATCGTGTGTTTTATGTCCAGTGATTGATATTTGCCATTATTTGCTCTTATTTCTGGACTGAGGCCAAACTGCAAATTGGGGTTTTGCTCTTAAACTTTTCAAAGTTAAATGCATTTTAACTGAGGAAGTTCTGTATTTCAGTCAAAGAGCAATTCACAGGTTCCACATGATGGCGGCCCTAGTGTACTTTAATATTGTACTAATACCCAAAGCCAATTCAAAAACTAAATGTGGGTATGCCTCCTAAGCTCAACAGTATTTTAAGGAAAAGAAAAAAAAATCAAGCTTTAGTTTCGAAGTAAGACAAAAGAACAATACAATTTGCAGATTACAAGGAAAATAAATTAAAATTAAAAATTATACGAAATGTTAACAAAGATATCATCTTTAACGAAATAAGGAGGTGAACCCAGTTTCATAATGTAAAAGATTCAATCAAATTTCAAGAGGGTTTAAGTAATTCTTACCTGCGGAGCAAGAGAGGGGCGATTGGATTTTGAAAAAAAATTTGGACCATTTCTCGATTTATGCGTGTCATCCTTGCGCAGGGGCCATGCTAATCTTCTCTGTATCGTTCCAATTTTATCGGATGTCCCCGAAGGGACACGCTTTTGTGCCTCCTTCCTTCTAATAAAGACTTAAAGGTTTGTGTAACTAGACGATGTGGGATCCGTTAGTTATCAACTAGAAAGGCTCTATTTAGTTAGCTTTTGGGCTTTGGCTTTCCACGCGTCAGTTTCGTAACTATTTCACTCTTTTATCCCTCTCGCGGATGTTCTGTACTACATCGGATTATTTTATTTTCTTCTATTTTAAAAAGATCATGAGCAATGAAAAACAAGTTATCAGGTTAAAGAACATATAGCCACCAAAACTTTAGCCGAATTTTCCATTGGGTCAAATGTTATTGTCAAACCGGTTTAGAGCTATTTCATCTCACTCATTACGTGATTATTTATATCTCTATTTATGTGTATCATTTAAATAAATTACATGACTTATTAAAAAATCATTTTATTAGCAACTAAATAATATCTTCTATCACCACATAATAAGTTGGTATTTTTATCCTTCAAACCAGTTTAGAGCTAAAATTTTTCCTTTAAACTCTCTTTCATGTATTCACCTCATTTTAACCCGTCATTGCACAAATGAAACAATAACTCTAGGGGCACACTCAATTTCACATGTTAAAGTGGTCAATTGTGAGTTGTAGACACTTTTTGTCTACTTCTATTTATATGTACTTATCACTTTTTGTGGATCACTTCAAGTCCACCATATCAACATCAACATCTATATAATATCTAAAAACTGAAATATAACATTTATTATTACTATGCTCTTGTTGAGTCAGATTAGCATAGCATTTTGATCTACTTTGGTCCATTTTCGGTCTATTTCAATCCATTTTGGTCCATTCGATCCATTTCAATCTATTTGTTCCGCTTCAATCCATTCTGTTTGGTCCAATTTGGTCCACTTCAATCCATTTGGTCCACTTCAATCCATTCGGTGATGCTTTGGGATAGAGATTTGTGTGGAAAGAGAAGTTGTTTAATTGAAAGTTATGTCACACTCTCAATGTAATTTTAGTAAATTCTTGATAAAATTACATTTTTCTTATATTATTAAAGCCTTGTAATTATGTTTTAATATAAGTGATGAATTTACTTATATTTGTTCTCTTTAAGCCATTCAAGATGTATAGATTATGAATCGTTTGTAAGGAGTACTAGAAATTAACAAACTCCATTCACACATTACATTATTTAAAAAGTGTTTCACCTTATATAATGATTGAATGTAAAATATATTATGTTTCCTTAGAAAAAAAATTACAAAATTTGAAACATTTTCAAATAACAAATATTGATAGCTTAATTTAGAAAATCTAATATATTGTATCAATTATACATTGTTAGAAAGAATTAATTCATTTTAAGAAGGGTTTGAGACTAAGTGTGCATTTGGAACGCACATTTTTCGTGCGTTCCAGCGCTTTGTTGAAAAATGGTGGGTCCCATGAACTGTTCACGAGACCCGCAAGTACTTTTTTCAACAAAAAACAATTTTAAAACTAGGTCTTACGGCACTATTTACACATTTAAAAATTATTTTGCTACAGTATTTTCAATTTTCAGCAATAAGCAGTATCCAAACAGACCCTCACTTATAAGTTTCTTCTACTATTTTCATTTTTCACTTAACAAAAAGAGATCATCAAATTTCTTCACGCATCACATGGGTCTGCAACTTGTGATATTGTAAAATTGGATGTGAAATTAAGTGTTTTCGTTATAATGTTGCAAATAAAAATATAATTACATGAAAATTGGGTGAAATTTTATTTGTTTATATGCTTTACTTGATAGGTTAGTTTTAACTTTTATGGGTCAAGTAGTTGCACCATGTGTTAACTTGAAGTTATTGACATAGGGTTTGCATGTGTAGTAGTTTGAAAACTTAGTGATGAGCATCTCTAATAGACTCTCTACATTTTTATATTATTTGGAGAGGAAACAGTAACTTTTACCTTTTACTTACATGCTTTTTTCAAATACATTTTTTAACAAATTCTCTACCATTTTTCTATCTCATTTAAGATTATCATTTTCATTCATTTTTTGTGTATTTGTTTTAACTTGTTTACCGGGCAAGAGAGAGAGAGAGAGAGAGAGAGAGAGAGAAGTATTATGGGGTTGATTTTTGTATTCCATTAAATTATTTTGTTAATAAACAATAACACTCTAGACCAAGAGAATGACTTTTCATTAGTAAAATACTTTTTGAGCTTTGGAGAGACTGTTGGGACTATGTTTTAGGTTTTACCGTCTAGAATAGAGAAGATTTTAGTTTTAGCTTATATACTGGAGATGCTCCCTCTTAACTAATAATAATCTTATACAGACTATGTATCCATTTGGATACTGATGAAAGTTGGACGTTTGCGTTTTAGCTTCTTCTTCTTCTTCTTCTTCTTTTATTTTATTTTATTTTTTTTGAGAAGCACGTTTTTGCTTTCCATGGGTCTTGTGCACACTTCATGGAACTCACAAACCTCTTTTTTCAACAAAATTTTCATTAAAAATGGGATCCACGGCACTATTCACACATTTAAAAATTATTTTATTATAATGTTTTCAGTTTTCAGTTTTTAATTTTTAGTAAAATAAGCGATATTCAAACGAAATTTATATAAACAATATGTCTCCATTACGTGGGTTGGTAAATTCACAATTGTATGACATCCATATAGTGCGAAAGACACGTTGCATATGTCACAATAGATCCATTATCCCTCTTAACAGCTCATCAATTATGACTTTCATCATATTCAAGATTTTTTTTACCCAACATGGGGGAGTCTTTTGGCTGAATATTGTTATTTTTAAAGTATATTTACGTTTTAGGCACTGTTTAAAGTTAATTGGGATTTTGAGGAAAGAGAGTGAATTTCGACAACACTGTTGCCGAAATTCACTCAAAAAGTTGGAGAGAGAAAACCCATTGGTGTGCTCGGGAGAGGGTGCTCCAAAAAAAATTTTTTGCCCCCCTATTTCGGTAATGCCATTACCGAAATAGGAGGGAAAAAATTAAAAATTTTTACCCCCCTATTTCGGTAATGCCATTACCGAAAATAGGGGGCAACTTTCTTCTTTTTTTTTTTTTTTTTTTTTTTTTTTTTTTTTTTTTTTTTTTTCATCCTATCCTATTTCGGTAATGCTTACCGAAATAGGAGGAAAAAACTTTTCCCTCCTATTTCGGTAAGGGCATTACCGAAATAGGTGGGCCAATTTTTTTTTTTTTTTTTTTTCATCCTATCCTATTTCGGTAATGCTTACCGAAATAGGAGGAAAAAACTTTTCCCTCCTATTTCGGTAAGGGTATTACCGAAATAGGTGGGCCAATTTTTTTTTTTTTTTTCATCCTATCCTATTTCGGTAAGGGCATTACCGAAATAGGGGGGCAAATTTTTTTTTTTTTTTTTTTTTTTTCACATCCTATTTCGGTAAGGGGAAAAAACAATTTTACCATTTGAAAAAAATTGTGACATTTGTGGCGATGGTGGTATTGCCGAAATAGAGGAAAAAATAAATAAATTTTGCAATTAGTTTGTGGCAATGTCATTGCCGAAATAGAGGGGAAAAAAATTTTACAATTCATTTGTGGCAATGCCATTGCCGAAATAGAGGGGAAAAATAAATTTTACAATTAGTTTGTGGCAATGCCATTGCCGAAATAAGTTTATTTTTTTCCCCTTTATTTTGGCAATGGCATTGCCACAAATCAATTGCAATTTTATCAATACGTGAAAACTATGAAAGAGAAAAAGAATCTCTGGCAACGAGTTGACGGAGGAAGCTATAAAAGAATGGAAGCTATGAAAGAGAAAAAGGAAAAAAGAAGCTATGTACTTTTTCCCTCTATTTCGGCAATGTCGTTGCCACAAATGCCACAAATCAATTGTAATTTTTTTTCCTCTATTTCGGCAATGGCATTGCCACAAACTAATTGCAAAATTTATTTTTCCCCCCTATTTCTACAAATGAATTGTAAAAATTTTTTCCCCTCTATTTCGGCAATGACATTGCCACAAACCAATTGCAAATTTTGTTTTTTTGTTTTTTTCCCTATATTTCGGTAATGCCGTTGCCACAAATGCCACAATTTTTTTTTCCCTCCATTTCGACAATGGCATTGCCACAAACTAATTGTAAAATTTATTTTCCCCCCTCTATTTCGGCAATGGCATTACCACAAATCAATTGCAATTTTTTTCCCTCTATTTCGACAATGGCATTGCCACAAACTAATTGCAAAATTTATTTTTTCCCCTTTATTTCGGCAATGGTATTGCTACAAATCAATTGCAATTTTGTCAATACATGGAAGCTATGAAAGAGAAAAAAAATCTCTGACAACGAGTTGACGGAGGAAGCTATAAAAGAATGGAAGCTATGAAAGAGAAAAAGGAAAAAAAAATCTGTGTACTTTTTCCCTCTATTTCGGCAATGACATTGCCATAAACTAATTGCAAAATTTTTTTTTTCCCTCTATTTCAGCAATGGCATTGTCACAAATAAATTACAATTTTTTTTCCCTCTATTTCGACAATGGCATTGCCACAAACTAATTACAAAATTTATTTTTTTTTCCTCTATTTCGGCAATACCACCATCGCCACAAATGTCACAATTTTTTTCAAATGGTAAAATTTTTTTTTCCCCTTACCGAAATAGGATGTGAAAAAAAAAAAAAAAATTTGCCCCCCTATTTCGGTAATGCCCTTACCGAAATAGGATAGGATGAAAAAAAAAAAAAAATTGGCCCACCTATTTCGGTAATACCCTTACCGAAATAGGATAGGATGAAAAAAAAAAAAAAAAAAAAATTGGCCCACCTATTTCGGTAATGCCCTTACCGAAATAGGAGGGAAAAGTTTTTTCCTCCTATTTCGGTAAGCATTACCGAAATAGGATAGGATGAAAAAAAAAAAAAAAAAAGTTGCCCCCTATTTTCGGTAATGGCATTACCGAAATAGGGGGGTAAAATTTTTTAATTTTTTCCCTCCTATTTCGGTAATGGCATTACCGAAATAGGGGGGCAAAAAAATTTTTTTGGAGCACCCTCACCCGAGCACACCAACGGGTTTTCTCTCTCCAACTTTTTGAGTGAATTTCGGCAACAGTGTTGCCGAAATTCACTCTCTTTCCTCAAAACCCCAATTAACTTCAAACAGTGCCTAAAACGCAAATATACTTTAAAAATAACAATATTCAGCCAAAAGACTCCAACATGGGGTCTCCTGGTCTTTCCTTTTCACCCACTATGACTCACATTTCTTGGGTTGCTCTTTACTAGCATATATTAAAGGTTAATACTAACTGTGGCTCTTGAGATTATCCGGGATCTGATCGGCTAGGGGTGGTCTCATTCATGATTGTTACAGTAATTAGTTGCAAACTTACTCAATGTATGAGAAAATATAATATAATTTATTTATTAGAATATAATTTAAAATTTGTAGGTTAAATAGTGCATGTATTATTTAGAAGTATTTTATATTTTTATAAATTTTATGTAATGGAACATATAATGTATTCTACATTCAACAACAATACCTGGTGATATATATATATATAAATGAAAAACATAATTTAGTAAAAAGATTTAAATTATATAGTCATAATATTGTTTTATATAAATGGAAAAATCGTTGTTTAAATAACTTTTTTGAAAAAAAAAAAACCATAATCAAATGACTAATTTGAACATATCCAAGAAATTTTTTTTTTAAATGTACACTTCCATTCTATGGAATACATGTTACATTATGTTTAAAATTATTATGTAAGTTTAGAATTCTTGATTTTTTTTTTCTTTTCAAATATAAGTATAATGCCTATATTATTGAAACCTGAATTTTAAGGCAAATTTTTGAATATTTATCATTTTTATTACTTTTTTAGCCCATATCTCTAATTTCAAATGCCTATTTTGTTTATATTTTTAGCCCAAAACTAAAGAGTTTATCCCAAATAGAATACAATTTTATTATATTCAACCCAAAAATTAAGGGAAGGGGGGGGGGGGGGGGGGGGGAGTTTTGACCCCAAAGTTAAAAAGGCGACTTACAAAAAGAATCAATTGAAAACCTAATTAGTCCAAAATGGTCCGAATGAACTGTGTGAAATTTTAAAGTACTCGAAAATGCTCGAATTGTATCGAAGTATAGTTTGACAAGAATGAGGTCGAACCCACAAGAACTTGTATGAATGTAGGACAATTAATTAAACCTTAACCAAATTAATCTTAATCTAGTTCAATAAAAATGGGTTGTTTTGAAATTAAATAAACTAATAAGAAATTGATATAAGCAAAGATATAAAATAAAGCAGTAAAGCGTTTAAACAATCTAAAGAATTGAATTAAGGTTTTGGAATTTTCCTTATTAATTCATATCAACATATATTTATGATCATTAATTTTTCCCAACCATTACATGATAATCTAAAAATCAATCTTGCTATCATGAAAAATATTATTATTAAAACTTATGTTTAAAAATCTAAAGCATGCTCTTCTTTGCTTTATTGGTATAAAATCAAATCATTGATTGTATTCATTGACAAACAAATCATAAGAGATATCCAATTTTAAAATCAAAAAATAATAAACCAAGCATTCAATTAATTAAGATAAATCCTAAATCATGAGAAAAACATGATTGAACTCATATTTAGAATCCTATCTTAGTTAATTGATATGAAACAAAAAAATTAATATAAATCATTAAAAAACAAGTATTGTGGGAAAAATTAAATCACATAAAGAATAATAATAATCCTTAACAAGGTTTCATCCCAAACTTAATTATAAATTTAGCTACTCATAGTAATTGAAATAAAACACAAAAATAAAATACTAAACATTCAACTAGACAAATAAAATAGAGAAAGAAATGGTCAAAATGCTAGGGGAAATTGGGCTTTTGCCCTTAGTTTGCTAAAAATCCAACAATATGTCCATGTTTTGAAATTATTTAGGTGTGTGTCCCTGTTTTGGAACTCGATTTTTTAAAAATTGAGTTCCAAGAATAACTCGATTTCATGGATGTCGAGTTAAGCAAAATTTTTGCCACGGTGGACAATCTGACATGGCTTTTCCTATATAAAAATTCAAGCTCTTAAAATAGAGTTCCATTCAAACTTGCCGCTGACTTTTATGTTATAAAAAAAAAATAGTGTTATAAAAAAAAATAGATTTGAAAGTCTAACTGGATATTGCAACCCCAAGGTCCATTCTCTACTTCAGCCGCTTATCTCCCTCTCTATCTCCTTCAGTTGCGTCAGAACTCTGTTATCTCTAATCTCATCCCTCTACTATCTCCCTGAAATACCCAGACTGAAACCAAAATCCCCAGCCCTCTGTTCACTCTCCCTTGCTCAATGTATTTGGCGATATTGTTTTTGTGTGTTCTACGATGCTGTTTTTGTCTAAATGTGACTTCTTTTCCCAATTTTTACTCTGAGTTTTCCAGATTGGTTTTGGGTATTTCGCTTTGAATGTTAGGGTTTCGCGGGATTCGTGTATTTGATTATGGGTTTCGTGGTGCATGGATGCTGGTTCCAATGTATTTGGTATGGGTTTTCTGTATTTGATTATGGTTCTGACGTATTGGACGATGAATCTGATTAAGATGGTTCTGAATAATTTGATAGTTATGTTGATTTTGGTGTTTTGGTTCTAAGATCAGATCATAGCATTAGAAAGTCAAAACTGTTTTCTATAAATTGTTTTTATTTTGTTTTTGTGTGTTCTAGACATGAGATAAAAATCCAGTATAACTCGATACTTATAATATCAAGTTACACATCAAAAATAAAAAATAGCACGTAACTTGACAACAGTAAAATCAAGTTCCATGGGAAACTCGTTTTCAAAAAATCAAGTTCCAAAAGAGGAACACAATGCTTAATAGTTTGAAAATAGAAATATTGTGCTGGGTATTTTAATAAAAATGAAGGGCAAAAGCCCAATTTCTCCCGCAATGCTAAAGAAAAACAATAGAGAAAGCCACATGCAGCCGCCAGCCCTAGCAGTCCTCTTTTATTTTTCTATTTTGCTCTTATTTATATCTACCCTTAAACGCCAGCCTAAAGCCTAAAAGTTTAAACCCATGGCCCAATTGTCCTGTAACAATTCGTAAATGGATTTTCGTGAAACACTAGAGAACCCAAGTTGACAAGTAAGCAATTAGGACTCAAGCCCATACGCAGTTCTTTATCTCCACGTCAGATTGGCTCTTAGCTCTTACTCTCCTTTAATTTTCTTTCTTTTCTTTTTTACTCTCTTTGCACTTCATGTCTTTCAGGTCTCTTCTTCTTGATCTTTATTTTTTATTCTTTTCTTTTTCCCTATTACTTCATACCTTCCAAGTTTCTTCAAGTTGGCTTAGCAATTGACATAGCCCCCACTTTGAATGTAAATACCCTATTACCTATAAGACAAAAATAATATATAATCAATTACAAAATAGCATAAAAGTAAGGAAAAATATACAGATATGAGAGTACTTTATTGTCTATATTTCATGCACATCAAACTGAAGTAGACCAAAGTGGACCAAATGGGCCAAAGTGAACTGAATTGACCTAAATAAACCGAATTGGACTAAAGTGAATTAAAAAGCTATGTTGATGTGGTTCAAAAGGAGTATAATAACAATAAATGTTATGCTTTAATTTTTAGATATTTTATAATCATGGCATCAATATATTTATCTGCAAAACCTCCCCTATAGTGTCGTCATCACAATAGAGTTAATTTAGTTATTCATGTAATTTTATTTGATAAAATACTATATGGTACAATGTCATCCCTAAACTTGATTATTCCTAATTGTCAAGAGTAGTATTCAATTAATTTGTCAAAGCATATGTAAACCTTTGTTTTGAACAAAATGAGTTATCTTCATTCAGTTGCAAGTCATAGTACCCTCAATAAAATAAAATAAAAATTTTAATTTTTAATTTTAGAATTTGTTTATCTAAGATAAAATATTGATAATAATTTTAATGTCATAACTTAAGAAATATTTACATTAAAATAAAATACTAATTATATATTTCATATATAATATAATAAAAAACACATTAAGTATTCAACAAAAAAAAGCATGACACTTAATTGCACATGCACCAATTTTTATTTCATTGGCATAAATAAATTATAAATTTTGAAACTCTAACATCAAAATCATGCTTCTTTGATGTTTGATTTTTGATTTTTTTTTTCACTTACGGGTTGGAATCTAAAAAAATATGTACACTCTTATTCCATTATATTTTGGTTTTTGGTTTTTAGTAGTTTTTTATTACACACTAGATTTCAAAAAATATTTTGTTGCTCAATTTTTTGTTATGACTATAAAAATATCTATTTTTTTATGAAAAAAATGCACCTGTGGAATGTCGGACAAAAATTATTTAATTCATTAAATAAAGTTATGTTTAACAATATGTTTATGTTTAAATATAGAAATATCTATATAGAGGATAAGTCGCTCTAAAGGTACACTTAGTTAAGACTCTCCCCAACCACTCAAATGATAACACAGGTGTTATGCCTTTGGATACTATTCCCTTGAAAATAAATGCCATGCATAAATTAATTAAAGTTTTACAAATAAATCATTGCAAACTGATATTTTTATAGTTTTTTAATAATCTAATTTTACAATTTTGTGTTAATTTTGTTCATAAAAATTCAAACAAACCTAAATTATCCAAATGATCATTTTCATGAGAGTAAATTTGATAAAAACTTCTATTTGCACCTTTGAATAGAACATTGTCATGTTAGGTTTTTCAAATTGGATACCCGCGCTATCTTATGCATTCCACTATTCTTTTTTCTTTTTCTTTTTCTTTTTTCCTTTAACTTTGCTACTGATTACTTTCCCTTATATATTGTAATTGCATTCATTCAACAATATAATATATCCTAAAATATTAACACGAAGTTCTACAACAGTTAGCCTCTTTGGTATAAAGGATTAATTTTTAAAAAACTCTTCTTCTTTTGGAACCTCGATTCATCAACCAACGATTGAATTACGAGTCAAACTGCCTTGGAAAAAAATATTTTTAATATTTTATTTTATTTTATTTTATTCATTCTGCCATTCATGTTATGTTTATTTGGATGATAACATGCTTCAAAGAAATTCATCAAAAAATATCCTACAGGAAGTTCATGCTGTTGATGATGCCTAAGATATGAGTTGTGAATTTATAATACACATGGTAATTATTCCATTTAAACCCAAAAAAATATGAATATTTATTTAAAAAAACATAACAATTAATTGCACATAAACCAATTGGTACTTGAGCAAATAAAATATAAATTTTGAAACACTAACATCATAATCATGCTGCTTTAACTTTTTTAATTTATTTTTACTTAAATGTTGGAATCATAAAAAATATTTATCCTCTTTTATTTTGTTTTTTCTTTCTAAGAACTTTTACATTGAATGAATGTAAAAAATTATTTTCACAATAAAGTTTATGTGTAACAACATGTTTAGGTTTAGGTTTAAGAAAATATATGTTAAGGGTAAGTCACTATAAAGGTACACTTATTAAAGAGTCTTCCCTTACAAGTTACAATATAAGGACTATGACTCTAGATACTTTTTACTTGAAGTGACGTGCCTTCTACAAATTCAATAAAAATTTGTAAATAATTAATTATAAGTTGATATATTTGTAGTGTTTTAGTAATATAATTTTATAGTTTAGTGTTACATGTAAAAGTTTAATTAATTTTGTTCACATAAAAATCAAGCAAACTTAAATTTATCTAAATTTCTATATAAAATTTATGAGTTGAGGAAAGCTACACCACTTAATAAAAAAAACTACTATTTTGTCACATTAGGTATAGTTTTTCCCCCTTTTTTTTCTAAATATTGTTGATGTTGAACAATGCGCATGGGGTGTGTTGTAAACCTTGAGTGCTATAGTGCGTTTAGGGCTTCCTACACAGAGAGGTTGTAGGAACCGTAGGTTTATTTTTTAAACTTGAGAGAGGGGTAGGGTTGCTAGGATCTTCAAGTGGGAAGAGAGGAGTTATAAATTATAACATGAGTCTTTTTTTCCTAATTAATTGAATCCAAACACGAGTTTATTTTAAAAAAAAATACTAATATAAATTAATGAGGTGTAAATTTGTGAGACTTGCAAAACTAATGTGCCAAATTTTTTAAAAGGTCAATAAAAAGTCAAAAGTTTTAATTTTATATTATATTATATTTTAGACACACACACACACACACACACACACATATATATATAAATAATACAATATTTATTAAAAATAGATAGATAGATTAGTTAGGTGCAATACTAGGAACATAACCTCTTTCTTTTTCGCAATTTGCTAATGTAACAAGTTATAATTAGGATAACATCAATTTCACACTGGATCACTGCTTACATCACTTTTATAAAACACCTATCACAATACATCATCTAGCTAAGATTTGGGAATGTTGTTCTTAGACATACAATGGGTGGCATAGTTTCTTACATTAGCAGAGCAACAATGCAATCAAACATCAAACAAACACTCTTTCTTTCAATGTGACTCTTGCAATGCTTTTTCTGCCGGACCTCTTCATATCAATGTATCCGTCAGTAATCATTTTAAACTTACGTACTTCTTTAAACTTCACAAGTAACTTCCATCCAAGTTTAAGTAAAGCTTTCTACTCACAAATTTTCTTTTGCATATCAACGGGACCCCCATCCCCCCTAAAAAAAAAAAACTAATTACGTATATTTATACAAAATTTTAGAATTTGACCCAACAAATTTTAAATTTTATATATAGTCAGTTTAATTGTTTTGCAATCCAAAAAATTAATGTAATCCGAGAAATTTTAGTCTCGGCTTGAATGAAGCTTTTACTATTAACTTATTTTACTTAAACAATAAGTTGTACTTTAAAATTTTGAGTCTCAGAAAGCTAACATGAGTCAAATAAACTAGAAAATAAGCCCATCTACGTCTTTTCTCCTCCCCCAATGGTTTAGACTATGGAATGCAAATGAATGTGTTTGCATTGTTTCGAGCTTTTTTCATGTGAAACAAAGCAAGATTTTAATGAACTCCAATGTTCCATTACTAGTTTATCCTCAGTGACAAACCAGTTTAGAAGGCACAAAACGAGGGTCAAAGGAGTCATTAAGGTACATTCCCTCTATAAAGTTTTGACAGCAAATGAGTGCACTTTATTTTGTAGAGAGAGTTCCCTCCTCTTTGTTTAGATGAATTGTTTGCGTTGATATGCCATCTGGGTCTTTATAAGAAATGAGAGAAAGGAGATGATAAATGATAATGCTATAAAATGGTTAACTTTAACCACGAGTTCCTATCTCAAAGATGTGTTACATTTTAAAATTGTAATTGATGCTTATCTGAGTAAGCATGTTTCTTGTGCTAGTAAGCATGTTTCTTGTGCTTTCTGCTGCAGAAAATTCTCACTTCATAGTTGACAATTTCATGTAGATATATGATCATGCATTAATTCAAGAGAAGCAAAATAGACAAGAAAAGGTATGTGCACACCAAAACCAGAATACATTTCCAATCCATTAATACTAAGTTTCATTACATCAGAAATCAGGGGGGGAAAAAACAAAAAATAAGGACATATTCTATACCCTTTGCACACCAAAAAACAAACAAATAGGAATCCATTTCTACTGGTTAATCCTCCTTTACTCTTTTTTTTTTTTTTTCTTCTCTTTCCTCTAAATCTTTCATCATCAATCCTAGGTCGGATATAGGCGAGTTGCCAATGTATAATTACACTCTGAATGACTAGGGATTATATAACAGGTTCTGTACAAATGATAAATCAAGACCAAAAACTAGAACACCCAAAACCTTAAAGCTCAAGGAAAAAAAACAAAAGGGATGACACACCAAACACACTAGTTTTCATGTAAGTATCTAGGTAGGAACCCTGGTGGGGAACAGAAAATGCAGAACACGTTAGATGTGTAGGAGAATGCCAGAATGCACCATAACATTCTAGATCTGGGGGTCTTGGAATGCAGATCTCGACATGCCTATGTAAAATTTCAGGCCGGAATTGCTGCAATCCGAAGAAACTGAATTCAAACGAGAAGACAGGAACTCAATAATGGATCTGGACCACATAGAATTTCTATTGTGAGGTAAATCAGAAAGGTTGGTTATAGACTCTGGAGGAGGGCTCTTTTGCAGGTTGGTGGTTGAAAAAGATTGGCACTTGGGTTGGGGCGAGGGGACTCCGTTCCAAGTGTTTTTAGTAGGAAGCTCCGTTCCTTAAAAAATGCCACAAAGTAAGTGGTAAGTCTTTGATCAAATTCTGACACACACAATACCTAGAAGTAAATTATAAGGGCAACTCTAATTGATCTTTTCTTTTAGCTTCTCCTGTTCTCCAGCCCCTCATTGTGAAAACAAAGGAAATTATCTATGCATGGAAGGGGCATCGCTTGCACTAGAAAATTCATATGACCCATTTATTGAGTTTGATATCTTATCCTTGACTAACATACTAATGTGCAAAGAGTGTTATCCAGGAATAGGGTGAATTAAGCTTTCAGCCAAATGTAAACAACTGATCATCCTTGCAATTTTAAGTTGTTGCGAAGTAGACTAATTAATTCAAGGCAACATCTACAATCCCACTTGGCCTAACTGAGCCTCTTCAAATATATGCATAACCTAGACAAGATATCACACTAAGATGAAGGCTTCTATAGAAGCAATGATGACTCTTACTTGGAGCATTTTGGCAGTTGCTCAGATATAAAAACTTAAGTTTCTGCCATGATATTTTTCCTTTTAAACTTTTATTTTTTTGCTAGGTAAATAAGGGCTGGTGGGTATCAAACCCCAGTGCCCACCACCACAAGAGGGGCCGGAACCACAGGGGTGTCCCTTGAACCCCATTTTTCCTTTTAAACATAATGCTATGCATTTATGTCATCTGTAGTATTTGCTTGATTTGTTGCTAGACAACAGTAAAGTTGAACGTATGAAAAATAGGTAGAGAGTTATGGCCACAATAGGATACAGAAATATAGAAGAAGAGGCACAAAAAGCCCACAAGCTGGCTCTAAGATTTTCTGAAAGGATTATAATAGGAGTAACAGAGTTTGTTTTATTTCAGTGGACAGTGGAACACCTTACACTCTCTTGCTTTATAATATTGTCATATAACTTCAATTTTCCATCAAATTTTGATGCATCAAATAATTCAAAGTATAATGCAGCACTTAAAATTTTGGTCAAGGTTAAAAATCTAGAGTTCTTATTTATGATGTGTCAACAGGATTTATAGTCCTGTATAATTAACAAGCAATCTCAAAGTTTTTTCTCTTTTTATTTCTATTTTCTGTTAGGCTCATCCGTGCATTGTCATTGGCTAGATTTTACCAAAATCTTGTATTACACATTTTGGACTTAATAATGTGATATACATCCTGATTCTGCAGCAGCTCAATGATCATTTAATTATTTTTTTGACAGGTAAAATAGGGGGAGGGGGCTGGTGGGGTTCAAACCCCATTGCCAAGGCACTACAAGAGGAGCTGGAACTACAGGAGTATCCCTTGAACCCTAGCTATCTGATTAACTTCTTTAAAGAATTTGCAATTATCAATCATCAAAGATGCTTACTAAGTAAAGAAAAGCAAGTTGCAACTATTTTAGTTGATTTCATCCAAGTCACTATGATTTCATAGTTGAGTTCTGTTTTGCATAGATAGTCCTTCCCAATTTTCATGTGTCCAACCCAACCCCTTTTTCCTCTTTTTATGGCCCCAGAAGCAAGGTATTCCATATGCTAAAATGGTAATAACTGCTACTGCTAGACTAGTGTTATTGGTTTCATTCTTAATAAATACTGCAACTTCTAATACTATATTTACAGTCCAATATATGGCTTTATCATTAGTAGAGTCAAAAGTTCTACTCGTGCTTGATATTTGTGTTTAGAAACTTTAACCATCATTGCCATCTCTAATTGCTCAAAATAACACAACCACCATTCACTTGAAAAAACAACAGCAACAAAGCCCGAGTCCCAAAACTATGAGGTCAGTAGTAGATCCTTAACAAACTAATTGGCATCATTCACATGTATTCTTTTTCACTATTCTCTCCCATATAAAATCATACTCTTTGTCACCTCCTTAATTAAGATGTCCTTTATTGATGAACTACATATGCACCCAATAGGTCTTGAACCCATGACCTCACCCAGTCAACCCTCCAGCCCATTATTATGATAGCTCATTGGCTACTAGTGTTATTTTAGGTCTTCCTGACTGTCTTAGTTCCCTTTCCTTGACAAAAGATAAACTTAAATTGTTTGGCTTATAATTAGTCTTAAATCCTTATTAATTCTTTATAATGGCTATATAGTGACTATAAACTGCAGGTGATGAGAATCAATAGACTCTTATCTTTCTCCAGCCTTCACTTCTACCCCTACACTACTCAATAAGCTGCAGACCATTACTGCTACTGTCAAATTTTCTGCAGTCAGCTTGAAAGTTGACAACCTTGCAAGTTTTACTACTATTGCTAAATAAATTTTTGAGACTTCTTTCTACTGCTGCTACGAAATGCCATACCACCAACGGCATTGTATTGTTAGAATCATAGTTTTAGGATAACTTACACTTTCTGAAAATTTGGGGCTAGGAATTCCTGCTGCTAATGATCTGAACAGTGGGGTTACTTGAAGAGGGGAACTAAAGTCTGTACTTGATGAGACACAAACAACTCCATCATTGTTTGATTGTTCATCACAACACATGAAAATCCCTGCAAAAAGATTAGATCTTTTATCATTGATTCTAACTTAGTCAGGTGATGTCATATGTAAAAGGAAAAGAAAGCTTGTCCGTCCTTATATTCCATATAAGATTTCATTACCTTGCTTTGGAGTTGCACCAGAAATAACCCCATTCTCACATTCTCCAACATCCTTTTGTTCTTCAATATAAATTGATTCTGACCCAGTTCCGGTATCCTGATGCAGTGAACATATCTCAGCGTGTGCTTGTTCCAGTTTGTTAGCAGCTGAATGCAACAGGAGAGTTGATCCTGTACTGTAGTCAGAGCTACCAGGAGACTCATCGTACAGATCAGGTTGCCTAAATAATGTTTATAAACAATTAGATGCTGATACCAAAAAGGGGGAAAATATTAAATTTGAATATTAGTTAAAACAATAAGTACTACCTCCAGGATTGTTGGCTTCCCTCATTACAACTTCTTAAGTCATCTACCAAATCTTTGAAATCTTCAAGTTGAAGATCAATATCTGGGAATCTATAATTTAGAATATCACATTCTTTGCTTCGGTTCAGGAAATCTTGAAGAGCCTGAAAATTATATTTGATAAATATTAGAGAAGATGTGCATCATATTTGAAGCTTTGCTCTGTAGGGTACTCAAGTACAAAGCACATACGTGTGGCTTTAAAGTTTAAACAGAAGCAATCAATATTTTTTATACAGCAAATACTGAGATTTCAACCAACACTCAACAAATATGATGTTCATGATGATGATATTATTCTCATTTAGACTGCTTTGGCCAATATGAATGAAAAAATTGCATTCATTTAATTGATGCTTGGAATTGAACTGAGTGAATCCTACGTATGCAAACCATATGTACTTTAATGTTGGTCCTATCCAACTCAGTGGACCCTTCCTAGAGAAAGACATTGGATGCGATGAAATCGAAGCAAATACAAAATTATCTCTCTTGATTTTTCTTATTCTTTCTTGCAACACTACTTTATATTGATGAATCATTGTGATTTTTAAAATTATATTTTGAGTTCATTCGCTTTGGACTTGTATTTTTTAGTTCCCCATTACAAGTAGTATCTCTCTCCCTCTCTCTCTTAGTTTCGGCTTGATTTTTGTTTGAGTTAATACTTAATTATTTTGGAAGTAAGAATTTGAGTTTTATCATAACACAATCTTAGCTATGCTTACAAATGGACATTCAGTCCATTTCGGTCCACTTCATCTATTTGTTCCGGTTCAATTTATTTCAGTTTACTTCAATCCAATTCGGTCTACTTTGATCCACTTCAGTTCATTTAGGTCCCTTCGGTCTACTTTGATCCCCTATTTTAAATAGTTCGCATGCCGATCTATCTTATGCTTAGTATAAACGTTCCATATGTTTTAGTGAATATTGGAATAACAAAAAACCAAATGAGATTTAGCAAAAGAGAAGTTTTTTCTTTAAAAGAAATCTAGAGAATCTCTTCCAATCCATTTTGTGACGTCTTATAAAACTATCATGCTTATTCGTTGAGATATACAAATAGTATGTTTCTCTTTAAACAGAAAACAAAGATGCATGAATACAAAAGAATAAGATCTCCTAGAAACTAAAAGGACTAGTGGCGTGTCCTATATTACAAAATGGGTATCTACCATATTTACCATTTACAAATGCCTAACAATATTACAAAAAGGTTTATTTTAACTTTTTTACTATGTATAGTTTTCTGGTAGTAGTTTTGAACAAAGCTACAAAGAATATTTTATATACCGGCACTTTTTGATTATAAGAGTAAAAAAAGTTGTATAAAAATGGATTATGTGACTATAAATACACGATGTTATTATAGTAGCATCTTATTCATTAAGTCTAAGCGTATGCTCTTAGCCTCATGAAGGCACTAGTGGGCATTGAGCCGGCCCAATTAAGGGGGAGAGAGGGGAGGGGGGGGGGGGGGAATAAGAGGGTTTTCCAAACGCTTCCCATTGTCGGATTCGGACTTGGGATATCTACCCTTCAAACTACTTGGGAATAAGTCCAATGACCACTAGACCACCACCCTCAGTGGCCAGAATCTTCATCTTAATTATCATTAATTTATAGAATTAATGATAAATTTTAATTGTAAATATCAAAAAAATAACAGAGGAAAAAATAAATCCGACTCTTCATTACAAAAGGAAAAAAAAAGCAAATTAAACCCCATTTGACATTATCATATACATATACATTTCTAATGGTTAAAACTTAAAACCCTCCAAATGAATCCTAAATCCTTTGTACCCGACTGTTGTTACCAAACTTCACAAAAGAGCAAGCTATGTTCCTTTTAAAGACTGTTTAGTCTGGAAATATTGTAAGAGTGGTTATTAGTCATCATTGTTGTTGGGCGGATATGGAAGCATCTCAAAATTTGTTTCATGTTATGTTTCTAAGTTTACAGAAGATTTGAATGGAATAAAATTAATAAATCATGAAAGAATAGAATAAAATGAATTAAGATATGGGTTTTTTTTTTTTTTTGAGAGTTTACAAAATGAGAAAGGAAATTAAATAAATATAAAATTTTATCGTTATATCATTCACTGTTTTTTCGTGGTTTCCTAGATAAGGATAAAATTAATACTCCATTGTCATTTCACAAAAATAAAGGAATGTGCGCTCTTTCCACTCTTAAGAGGAATGTTTAAGATAAAATAGTTAGGAATGGATATCTCCTCTTAATCATTCTATTACTCACTAAATTCTCAAATAGGAAATTGAATAGAACATTCTTTAAAAATCCCATTCTTCATTTCCATTTCTTTTCTCCCCTCCCAAACAAGCCATTAGAGGAACTATAAAAGCCATTTCTTTTCTGAAGAATAAGCCGCATAAGCAATTTCTAATTTCAAATGACTAAAGTAAACATAGATACCCACACCCCCCCCCCCCCCCAAAAAAAAAAAAAAAAAGCTGCAAATAGTTTAATCACGAACTATGGAGTTTCTCAAAAATAAGTGTTTATTTTTTTAATTATTATTATTTTTATTTTTATAATGGTTCAAAATTACTACTCATGGGGAGGTACCACTTGGAGCAATGTTTATATCTTCAAAACCTTGTGCAAAGCAACAAACAATGCAATCAAAGGTCAGACAGACCACCATCTCTTTATATTGGCTCTTGCAGTGCTTCTCCTGCCATTCAAGTTCATATCAATATCTGTAGGTAAGCACTTTAAATTCCACATTTCTCCAACTTCACAAGTAAATTCCATCTGGATTTAAGAAAAGATAACTGCTATGAGCAAATTTTCCTCCGCTCGAGAATCCAGACTTATTCTTTGAATCTCCTCCGACAAGTAATTCCTCTCCCCTCCCCCTCCCCCTCCCCCTCCCCAGTGATTATAACCACAAAAATCACCAGTCCATTCTCGCTCAACAACAAATCCAATACCATTCCTGGTTGGTCATTTAGCGGACATAGCTTCAGGTCCCAACACCTCATAGTGAGAGAGGCTAATTCCACTATAATGTGTGCACCTATGTTGGATACATTCATTGCCAGAAAAGTTGGCCAATGACTCTACAGTTTGATGTGGGCTGCAACAGTTGTTGATTACGAAGAGGTGTCCAACTGTTTATGCAAAAGAAAAATGGCAACAAAACAATGGAAAGAATTACAAAAGAATAACACAATGAGCCAGCAATCAATACTGTAATAATAATAATAATAATAATAATAATAATAATAATAATAAGACAGATAATCACTAGTCTGCAGGATGGAAAACCAAGGAATCTCCTGTCAGCTTTCTGCCTTCCTATATGGGGGAAACTATCATAATTTTTTCTTCTTCTTTAAAATGAAAATCAAAACATCAAGTGCTCTGAAAAAATTAGGCACATCACACCTTCATTAGCATGGTCGACAGACATCACAAAATTTGACAAGCATATCTACCTCCAAGTTAACCAAACTAAACACAGTACCGTATAGCTAAATTTTTTGTTTTATTTATCTATTCACTTGTTACTTAAAAATATATACACACACACACACACACGTTTTACTTAATCGATCTCCTCAGCTTTGTCAATATTATTCTTCAGAAGCTTCTTAAAATGTTTGCACTACCCCAGCTACAAAACCAATTGGCTAAAGGAAATGCTTAAAGCATGATAGTCAGAACTAGCATTCATACCTAGGAAACTTCTAGCCTAATAAAGAGTTGATTTAAACCTCAAATCTTTGCCCAAATGGAACCCTCAGCCTCACACACTAAAGATTTTTGTACCACCAGAGTCACCAAGTTATTTCTAGAGCCTAGATTGCCTATCTAAAGCAAGATAACACCAAACTAGAACTTCCCAACCAGATGTTTAGAAAACAGAAAAAAGGTCATTTAATCACTTGACTGTCACTTAGTGTGTGTTTGTCTTGAGCCTATAAGCTCAGCTTTTAGCTTTTATGTACAGTTTTTTAGCTTTTATGCAAAAATCACCAATCAATTGTTCCTCTAGAACAAATCCAATACCATCCCAGTAGAAAGCACTCTCAAAGTTGATACGATATTTCATTCCGTAGGGTTTGATGTGGGAACTTGATATGAAATTTAAAAAAGAATTTGATGTGGGCAACCATGGTTATTGATAACATAGAGCAGTTTGACTGTTTATGCAAAAGTAAAATCACAACAGAAGAAGAACAAAAAATATAGAAGAAAAACACAATTAGCTAATAATCAATACTATTAGAATAATAAGACAGATAAATTACTTATCAAAAAAATAAGACATATATAAATCACTAATCTGCAGGATGGAAAACCCAGCTACAAAACCAATAAACTAAAGTAACTTCTTAAAGCATGATAATCAGAACTAGCATTCAGATCATACCTAAGAAACTTTTAATAGGAATTGATTTAATCCTCAAATCTAATGGAGATCACACACAATAACTTTGTGTACTACTAGCGTCACCATGACTTGTCTGGAGCGTAAATTGACCATCTGAAGCATGAAAACACCAAACTAAAACTTCCCAAAACAAACATTTAGAAAACAGAAAATGTTATTTGATCCCTTAACTGCCACTTAATACTAAATTTCGCCATTTCAATTGCAGGAAACTTGTCAGTGAACACTGGATGTGAGGCAGGACTGGAATTTCTCAAAATCTCTGGTGATCGAGTACATCTCAATGAAGAGCCAAATCAAACTCAACCTCAACTCTAGCAATTGTCTGTCATAAAATACATCAACTCCAAACACTACTCAGTTCCTGAAGGTACCCTCTCCAGAATCCTAATCCCTGCGACCTCCACAAAGGGTTTCTATCTATGACTGTGTGGACTCAAGCAAGGACAATACAGAATTTTCAATAGCAAAATGGCTTAGCCCATAATCACTCTATGACCTTCTTGGTGGACTCAAGTTTAACTCCAATCAGTTTGATTAGCTTCAATGAGAGCCAACGAAGAAGCGATCGTGTTTTTTGTACCGGTGAGGCTAAACTGCAAATTGGGGTTTTGCTCTTAAACTTTTCAAAGTTGAATGCATTTTAACTGAGGAAGTTCTGTATTTCAGTCTAAGAGCAATTCACAGGTTCCACCTGATGAAGGTCCTACTCCTAGTGTACTTTAATATTGTACTAATACCCAAACCCAATTCAAAAACTAAATGTGGGAATGCCTCCTTAGCTCAAAAGTATTTTAAGGAAAAAAAAATCAAGTTTTAGTTTCAAAGTAAAACAAAAGAACAATACAATTTGCAGATTACAAGAAAAAAAAAAAAATTATACTAATTGTTAACAAAGATATCATCTTTGACTAAATAAGAAGGTGAACCCAGTTGCAAAATGTAAAAGATTCAATCAAATTTCAAAAGGGTTTGAGGAATTCTTACCTGTTGAGCAAGAGGGGGGCGATAAAAGAAAAAAAATTTGGACCATTTCTCGATTTATGCGTGTCATCCTTGCGCAGGGGCCATGCTAATCTTCTCTGTATCGTTCCAATTTTATCGGATGTCCCCGAAGGGACAATCCAATCTGCCTCCTTCCATGTAATAAAGACTTAAAGGTTTGTGTAACTAGACGATGTGGGATTCGTTGGTTCTCAACTAGAAAGGCTCTATTTAGTTAGCTTTTGGGCTTAGGCTTTCCACGCGTCAGTGTCGTTACTATTTCACTCTGTTATCCTTCTCGCGGATGTTCTGTATTACATCGAATTATTTTATTTTCTTCTATTTTAAAAAGATCGTGACCAATGAAAAACAAGTTATCAGGTTAAATAACCTATAGCCACCAAAACTTTGGCCGAATTTTCTATTAGGTCAAATGTCATTGTCAAACCAGTTTAGAGCTACTTCATCTAGCTCGTTATGTGACTATTTATATCTCTATTTATGTGTATCATTTAAATAAATTACTTGATTTATTAGAAAAACCATTTTACTAAAACCACATATAAATGGTATCATCAATCACCACATAGTAGGTTGGTATTTTTATCCTTCAAACCAGTCTAGAGCTAAATTTTTTCCTTTCAGCTCTCTTTCATGTATTCACCTCATTTTAACCCATCATTGCACAAATGAAACAATAGCTCTAGGGACACACTCAATTTCACATGTTAAGGTGGTCGATTGTAAGTTGTGGACACTTTCTGCCTACTTCTATTTATATGAACCTATCACTTTTTGTGGATCACTTCAAGTCCACCATATCAACATCAACATCTATATAATATCTAAAAACTGAAATATAACATTTATTATTGCAATGCTCTTGTTTTGTCAGATCAGCATAGCATTTCGATTTACTTCAATCTACTTTGGTCCATTTTCGGTCTATTTCGATCCATTTTGTTCTATTCGATCCATTTCAGTCTATTTGTTCCACTTCAATCCATTCTGTTTGGTCCAATTTGGTCCAGTTCAGTCCATTTGGTCCACTTCAGTGTCATTTGGTCCACTTCAATCCATTCGGTGATGCTTTGGGATAGAGACTTGTGTGGAAAGAGGAGTTGTTTCATTGAAAGTTATGTCACACTCTCAATGTAATTTTATTAAATTCTTGATAAAATTGCATTTTTCTTATATTATTAAAGCCTTGTAATTATTTTTTAATAAAAGTGATGAATTTACTTATATCTATTCTCTTTAAGCCATTCAAGATGTATATATGATGAATCGTTTGTAAGGAGTACTAGAAACAAACTCTAATCACACATTACATTATTTAAAAAGTGTTTCACCTTATATAATGATTGAATGTAAAATACATTATGTTTCCTTGGAAAAAAAAATTACAAAATTTAAAACATTTTCAAATAACAAATATTGATAGCTTAATTTAGAAAATCTAATATATTGTATCAATTATACTTTGTTAGAAAAGAATTAATTCATTTTAAGAAGGGTTTGAGACTAAGTGTGCGTTTGGAACGCACGTTTTTCCTCTGTTCCAGTGCTTTGCTGAAAAATGGTGGGTCCTATGAACTGTTCACGAGACCTGCAAGTGCTTTTTTCAGCAAAAACAACTTTAAAACTAGGTTCCACAGCACTATTTACACATTTAAAAATTATTATGCTACAATGTTTTCAGTTTTTAGCAATAAGCGGTATCCAAACAGATCCTAACACTTATAAGTTTCTTCTACTATTTTCATTTTTCACTTAACAAAAAGAGATCATCAAATTTCTTCACGCATCACATGAGTCTGCAACTTGTGATATTGTAAAATTGGATGTGAAATTAAGTGTTTTTGTATTATTGTTGCAAATAAAAATATAATTACATGAAAACTGGGTGAAATTTTATGTGTTTATATGCTTCACTGGATAGGTTAGTTTTAACTTTTATGGGTCAAGTAGTTGCACCATGTGTTAACTTGAAGTTATTGACATAGGGGTTGCATGTGTAGTAGTTTGAAAACTTAGTGATGAGCATCTCTAATAGACTCTCTACATTTTTATATTATTTGGAGAGAAAACAGTAACTTTTACTTACATGCTTTTTTAAAATATATTTTTCAACAAATTCTCTACTATTTTTCTATCTCATTTAAGATTATCATTTTCATTTGTTTTTTGTGTATTTGTTTTAACTTTTTTACCAGGAGAGAGAGAGAGAGAGAAGTATTATGGGGTTGATTTTTGTATTCCATTAAATTATTTTGCTAATAGACAATAACACTCTAGACCAAGAGAATGACTTTTCATTAGTAAAATACTTTTTGAGCTTTGGAGAGACTGTTGGGACTATGTTTTAGGTTTTACCCTCTAGAGCAGAGAAGATTTTAGTTTTAGCTCATATACTAGAGATGCTCCCTCTTAACTAATGAAAGTTGGATACTGATGAAAGTTGGGCATTTGCGTTTTAGCTTTTTTTTTTTTTTTTTTTTTTTTGAGAAGCACGTTTTTGCTTTCCAGTAAGTCCCGTGCACTGTTTATGGAACCCACAAATCTCTTTTTTCAACAAAAATTTCATTAAAAATGAATCCCACGGCACTATTCACACATTTAATAATTATTTTACTATAGTGTTTTCAGTTTTTAATTTTTAGCAAAATAAACGGTATTCAAATGAACCTTATATAAACAATGTCTCCATTACATGGGCTGGTAAATTCACAATTGTATGACATCCGTATATTGTGAAAGACACATTGCATATGTCACAATAGATCCCTTATCCCTCTTAACAGCTCATCAATTATGACTTTCATCATATTCGAGATTTTTTTTACCCAACATGGGGTCTCCTGGTCTTTCCTTTTCACCCACTATGACTCACATTTCTTGGGTTGCTCTTTACTAGCATATATTGAAGGTTAATACTAACTGTGGCTCTTGAGATTATCTGGGATCTGATCAGCTAGGGGTGGTCTCATTCATGATTGTTACAGTAATTAGTTGCAAACTTACTCAATGTATGAGAAAATATAATATAATTTATTTATTAGAATATAATTTAAAATTTGTAGGTTAAATAGTACATGTATTATTTAGAAGTATTTTATATTTTTATAAGTTTTATGTAATGGAACATATAATGTATTCTACATTCAACAACAATACATGGTGATATATATATATATATATATATAAATGAAAAACATAATTTAATGAAAATATTTAAATTATATAGTCATAATATTGTTTTATATAAATGAAAAAAATCGTTATTTAAATAACTTTTTGAAGAAAAAAAATACCATAATCAAATGACTAATTTGAACATATCCAAGAATTTTTTTTTTAAATGTACACTTCCATTCTATGGAATACATGTAACATGTTACATTATGTTTAAAATTATTATGTAAGTTTAGAATTCTAGATTTTTTTTTCTTTTCAAATATAAGTATTGTAAGGACACAGGTTCAGTTCTCCAGCCCAATAGTGGATGGATCAACTCAAAAGGCCCAACAACAATGAATTTGTAGAGTGTGGATAACGAAAACTGGGTTAGCGTAGATTAAACTATCAAGTAGATGGGCTGAGATTACAAGGAGAAAGAAAACAATAAGATTAACCCCAGAAAATTGTCTTTGTTCTATAGCCGAGAAGCTTTATGTAATATAAATATTGTTCAAGGGTGGATACAAGTTTGGTTCCCAGTGTCTCCAGACGTTCTTCCCTTTTCTTCTCTTTTTCTTCGATCCCTCTTTCTTTAGGTCTCTCCTTCCTTTTATATTCTTTTTTCCCCCTTCTCTCAGCCTTCCACGTGCATGTTTTGTGATTTTTGTGGATACTTGTCCCATCTGCCTTTTCCAAAAATCTTTGTATTGTAGCTGTAAGGCTGGAAGTTACTGTTCAGATGTCTTCTCCACATAAATGCGGCCAAAGGGTTAGTTATAGAGCATTAATGCGGGGTTGGCAGCCTTCTTCTTTGATATTTTGGGATCTTTTCTTGGTACATGTCTCTACAGCATTTGCTCAGTCCGGCAAAATCCTCTTGGGTGTTTTCCTGAATGGCAGAACACTAGGACTTATCTTGGCGTTGGTTAGCCAAGGTGGTAATCATCCTCGGCGAAACTTCCGGGTTCGATAAGTTCACATCCGACCTCTCCAATCTTTAGTGCAAACCTTCTAGATTGAGATGACCGTCCTCGGACTAGCCCTAGTCCTTGGCCTGGGCTTTGGGTCCAAAGGGCAAACAAATAAAAAGTTCCAAGCCCATCGCCCCTACTAGCCCGTTGCCCCTGCTGGTCCATTGGCCTTACAAGTATAATGCCTATATTATTGAAACCTGAATTTTAGGGCAACTTTTTGAATATTTATCATTTTTATTACTTTTTTAGCCCATATCTTTGATTTCAAATGCCTATTTTGTTTATATTTTTAGCCCAAAACCAAAGAGTTTATCCCAAATAGAATACAATCTTATTATATTCAACCCAAAAATTAAGGGAAGGGGGGGGGGGGGGGATTTTGACCCCAAAGTTAAAAAGGCGACCTACAAAAAGAATTAATTGAAAACCTAATCAGTCCAAAATGGTCCGAATGAACTGTGTGAAATTTTAAAGTACTCAAAAATGCTCGAATTGTATTGAAGTATAGTTTGACAAGAATTAGGTCGAACCCACAAGAACTTGTATGAATGTAAGAAAATTAATTAAACCTTAACCAAATTAATCTTAATCTAGTTCAATAGAAATTGGTTGTTTTGAAATTAAATAAACTAAATAAGAAATTGATCTAAGCAAAGATATAAAATAAAGTAGTAAAGCGATTAAACAATCTAAAAAAATGAATTAAGGTTTTGGAATTTGCCTTATTAATTCATATCAACTTATATTTATGATCATTAATTTTTCCCAACCATTACATGATAATTTAAAAATCAATCTTGCTATCATGGAAAATATTATCATTAAAACTTATGTTTTAAAATCTAAAGCATGCTCTTCTTTGCTTTATTGGTATAAAATCAAATCATCAATTGTATTCATTGAAAAACAAATCATAAGAGATATCCAATTTTAAAATAAAAAATAATAATAAACCAAGCATTCAATTAATTAAGATAAATCCTAAATCATAAGAAAAACATGATTGAACTCATATTTAGAATCCTATCTTAGTTAATTGATATGAAGCAAAAAAATTAAAATAAATCATTAAAAAACAAGTATTGTGGGAAAAATTAAATCACATGAATAATAATAATAATCCTGAACAGGGTTTCATCC
Organism: Lithocarpus polystachyus; assembly: GCA_033629205.1. Taxonomy (NCBI): domain Eukaryota; kingdom Viridiplantae; phylum Streptophyta; class Magnoliopsida; order Fagales; family Fagaceae; genus Lithocarpus; species Lithocarpus polystachyus. The sequence goes on from CM066164.1 coordinate 80,008,957, forward strand.
CAACCTTAATTATAAATTTAGCTACTCATAGTAATTGAAATAAAAAACAAAAATAAAATACTAAACATTCAACTAGACAAATATAATAGAGAAAGAAATGGTCACAATGCTAGGGGAAATTGGGCTTTTGCCCTTAGTTTGCTAAAAATCTAGCAATATGTCTCTGTTTTGAAATTATCTAGGTGTGTGTCCTTGTTTTGGAATTTGATTTTTTAAAAATTGAGTTCCAAGAATAACTCGATTTCATGGATGTCGAGTTATGCAAAATTTTTGCCATGGTGGACAATCTGACATGGCTTTTCCCATATAAAAATTCAAGCTCTTAAAATCGAGTTCCATTCAAACTTGCCGCCGACTTTTATGTTATAAAAAAATAGTGTTATAAAAAAAATAGATTTGAAAGTCTAACTAGATATTGCAACCCCAAGGTCCACTCTCTGCTTCAGCCGCATATCTTCCTCTCTGTCTTATTCAGTCGCGTCAGAACTCTGTTATCTCTAATCTCATCCCTCTGCTATCTCCCCGAAATCCCCAGACTGAAACTGAAATCCCTAGTCCTATATTCACTCTCCCTTGCTCAATGTATTTGGCGATATTGTTTTTGTGTGTTTTGCGATGCTGTTTTTGTCTAGATGTGACTCCTTTTCCCAATTTTTACTCTGAGTTTTTCGGATTGGTTTTGGGTATTTCGCTTTGAATGTTAGGGTTTCGTGGGATTCGTGTATTTGATTATGGGTTTCGTGGTGCATGGATGATGGTTCCAATGTATTTGATATGTGTTTTCTGTATTTGATTATGGTTCTGACGTATTGGACGATGGATCTGATTAAGATGGTTCTGAATAATTTGACAGTGCTGTTGATTTTGGTGTTTTGGTTCTAAGATCAGATCATAGCATTAGAAAGCCAAAACTATTTTCTGTAAATTGTTTTTATTTTGTTTTAGTGTGTTCTAGACATGAGATAAAAATCCAGTATAACTCGTTACTTATAATATCAAGTTACACATCAAAAATTGCGAACAACTCGGCCTTTTTAATATCGAGTTTTGATTTGAAAATTTTATGAGGAACTCGATTTTTCGAAAATTGAGTCCCAGCTGGTTTTTTTTTTGGTCCAGCGTGGCAAAAATAGCATGTAACTCGACAACAGTAAAATCAAGTTCCATGGGAAACTCGTTTTCAAAAAAATCTGTTAGGTTCTAAGAAATTAGGAACTAATGTATTAGAACTTCAATTTGTAATGTTGGCAAACCATGATCAAAACAATCTTTAGTCTTGTGTTAGACTTGCTCAAAGTATGGCTTTTTATGTAAAGTTGGAATCGAGTTAACTGTAGAATTTACTGTGCACTTCTGCCTGACTCGATCGATCGAGAATTAGACTCGACTGATCGAAAGTCGTGCAGAATGTTTTTCTGCAGAATTTTCCAACTCAGCCCTAGCCCATTTAATGTATAGGGTTTTATGTTTTGCCCTAAGTATATAAGGGAAAACCCTAGCCACGTTTTTAGAGTTCTGAATGCTGTGTTTGTGAATCTAATTGTTAGATCTAAAGATGTTTACCTTCACATACACTAAGGGTTTCCAAACTCAAGATTCATGTCAAGAGATTGGTTAATCATACAGTTGCTTGTGCTTTGCTGAGAATTCAAAGAAAGAAGGAGTCCGTGGTCTCGGAGCTGTCACGTGGTCGTGGTAGTAAGTTTCCTACAGGCAGGTAGCAATAGGATGTTAGTGGTCTAAGTCTCTATTGTGTAAACTTCGATTCTTTCATAGTGAATTTACTGTTAGGTTCTAAGAAATTAGGAACTAATGTATTAGAACTTCAATTTGTAATGTTGGCAAACCATGATCAAAACAATCTTTAGTCTTGTGTTAGACTTGCTCAAAGTATGGCTTTTTATGTAAAGTTGGAATCGAGTTAACTGTAGAATTTACTGTGCACTTCTGCCTGACTCAATCGATCGAGAATTAGACTCGACTGATCGAAAGTCGTGCAGAATGTTTTTCTGCAGAATTTTCCAACTCAGCCCTAGCCCATTTAATGTATAGGGTTTTATGTTTTTCCCTTAGTATATAAGGGAAAACCCTAGCCACGTTTTTAGAGTTCTGAATGCTGTGTTTGTGAATCTAATTGTTAGATCTAAAGATGTTTACCTTCACATACACTTAGGGTTTCCAAACTCAAGATTCATGTCAAGAGATTGGTTAATCATACAGTTGCAGAACAAAAGAGTTTCAAGATATACAAGCAGGTGTTGCTTGTGCTTTGCTGAGAATTCAAAGAAAGAAGGAGTTCGTGGTCTCGGAGCTGTCACGTGGTCGTGGTAGTAAGTTTCCTACAGGCAGGTAGCAATAGGATGTTAGTGGTCTAAGTCTCTATTGTGTAAACTTCGATTCTTTCGTAGTGAATTTGTATTACCTTGAGGATAACTAGGTTAAATCCTCCACAGGTTTTTACCTATTTGGTTTCCTGGGTCATCATATCATGTGTTCTTTATTATTCCGCACTTTTACATGATTTGATATATTTGTGTTAACCTAGATCTGAATAATTTATCTAAGTTAATCACTTGGCTAAATAACTAGGTAATTTGTTTGGGTTTAAGGGGTCTAAACAAACTTTCAATTGGTATCAGAGCAGGTAGCTTTTGTTTTTGATCCTTTGATCTTAAAGCTGATCCTTGACCCCTGTTGTCATGAAACACGGACACTCTCTTGTTGTTCCACCTCATTTTGATGGAAACAATTATGCTTATTGGAAAGTAAGGATGAAAGCATTCCTGAAATTCGTTGATGAGAGAGTCTGGAACTCTGTTGAATATGGATGGGAGAAGCCCACTACTCCTGTGAGTGAGTGGCAAACTTCGCAAAAGGAGGCAGCTACTTTCAATAGCAAAGTTATGAATGCTATTTTCAATGCTGTCTCTATGGAGGAATTTAAGAGAATCTCTAATATTGAGGTTGCTTATACTGCTTAGAATATCCTCCAGACTATGCATGAAGGCACAAAGGTAGTTAAGATTAATAAGTTGCAGCAATTGACTACTAGATTTGAAAACATTAGAATGAATGATGATGAATCTTTTGATGAGTTTTATGCTAAACTGAATGATATTGTTAATGCTGCATATAATTTGGGTGAAATCTATGATCAACCTAAAATTGTTAGGAAGATTCTTAGATCTTTGACTGAGGATTTTAGACCCATAGTGACTGCTATCACTGAAAGTAAGGATGTGGACTCCATCCCTGTTGATGAGCTTGTAGGATCTTTTCAGTCCTATGAGTTGGACCTACCCAAGACAAACAAATCCAAATCAATAGCTCTTAAGTCTGTTGATGATGTGGAGGATGGTGGATTTGATGATGAACTCTCTGCGACAGAGATTGCCTATCTTGCCAAGAATTTTAGAAACTTTCTTAGGAACAATAACAGAAGGACAAGAGGCAAGAACACTGCTGAACCTAGAAATTTTAGGAGGAATGATCCCACTAAGGTTAATAATACTGAAAAACCTAAAGAGAAAGTAGGTCAACCTTCTAATAATTCTTTGGGACAACAATGTTATGGATGTCAAGGGTATGGTCATATGAAATCTGAATGTCCTATATACTTGAAGTCTAAGGGTAAGGCTATGGCTGTGACCCTTAGTGATGATGAAGTTTCTGACAATGAATCCGCTAGTGATGAGGATGGAAACTTCATTGCTTTCACTACTACTACTGTAGTTAATGAAAGCGTGTCTGTTGAAGAGAACCCTTCTGATGGGGAACTCTTTGAAGATGCAAATCTATAGGAAGCCTATAATAAGCTTCGCAAAGTTGCTGCAAAAGATGCTATGAATGTGGATTTAGGCTTAAAGAAAATTGCATCTCTTGAACTTGATAAGAAGAATTTGTTTGTGAAATTGTTTGATGCTAATGAGCTTTTGAATAATGTGAAAACTGAGAACATGTTTTTACTTGATAAAGTTAAAAATTTGGAACTTGAATTATCTGTTACTAGAGAACAATCTAATAGGTCTGCAAGCTCCAAACTTGATCACATGTTGAGTGTTCAAAAGTCTCCTTTTGACAAAACTAGCTTAGGTTTTGTGGAAAGCATCTCTGTGTTTGAATCTCATTCCACAAATTTTGTTCCTTCTTCTAAACCTCCTAAGAGTGTGATTGTCAAACCTTTGGTGAGTGAACCTGTTAAATCTGTAGATGTTACTCCACCTAGGAAGATTAGGGTTGATCTTCAAGAGTCTCATTCTAGAGCTTCTAATTCTTCTAAGGGCAAATTGCTTGATAAGCCTGCATGGGTGTGTCATTTTTGTGGAAAGTCTGGACACATTCGTCCAAATTGCTTCAAGTTGCAAGCTGCTAAGCGAGCAAATAAATCTAAAGTACCTGTGCCTCAAGCACAAGATCCTATGGTACTTATTGGTGAATTGGTAAAGGCATTAAACCTTTATTCCCATCCTGAAGTTGCTCAGAATTCTAATGTGAATCATAACTCCAATGCAAGAGTTGCATCTAAAAGGTTTTGGATGCAAAAGGCTAGACCTAATTAAGTTTATCTGACATGGTCCTTGTACTTCATTGTTCTATCTTTTGTGACCATTTTTTTTAGGATTTGCATTGCATAACATTCTTGCATTTCATTCTAGGTTGTTTATTTCCTTTATATTAAAAAAAAATTTTGCTAAATGTGTTTTTGCTATACTTTTCTTGAATTTGAAGACAAGATTGGTCAATCTATTTTGCATAACATGTTTATGTACTTTGTTTAGCTTGGATGCACTTATTTTTACTGCACTTTACTAGCTGAAATTTTTGTAGTGCATGTTGTGTGGGAAGATGCTATAATTGTTGATCACTTGATCTTGATCTTGAAATCATATACCTTTGATTGTCGGACTTAAACTTTTTGAGAAAGGCATAAATAACCATCTCACCACTGTTTACTAGCCAATCATGAACACCTTAGTGCATATCGTAAGATTTTGTGCTCGAGAAAGTGTAGCACATGCACAAAAAGAACATAAAGTGTGACCTCTATTAAAATGCTAAAATTGGTGTGTACATTATTGGGCTATAATAAATTCAAAATTCAAATAAAATTGGTGTGTACATTATCCCAACTTTGTTAATAAGTTTCTAATCAATTACAATCAATATTGATTATGAGCCAAGTCAAGAAACTTACATGATTGCAAGCTTTTATTCTAGGAGATGTGAGAGTTATGTGATGTAACTCTTTAAGTTATAGTCTCTTTCAATTTCATGTGATGAATTGTGTAGAAATTGTGATTGATTACTATGTGCATATCACCTCACATGTTTCTTAAGTTTCTGCTAGTTGCACACACTACACAAGTTATTCTCTGCTAAATTGTGTACATGTTATTGTGTGTTTTTGGTTTGACCAACCAAGTTTGAAAATTTCTTGAAATTAATGTAGAACATGTTTGCTGTTTGAATTCTTGGGGGTTTCTATTAGAAAATCTTGTTTTGGGAGATCTAGGATAAATTCATGTGTTTTTGAAAAACATTTCATCTCATACTCATGCATTTTATTCATAAAATCTATTGCTTTGAGGAGTTTCAGTACTAAAATTGGTTTGTTTTTCAAAAATTTGTTTTTTTCCAGAATTTCGATCGATCGAACATGTTTTTTGACCGATCGAAAATGTTTTTAAAATCTCTGGAAAGTCTCGGGTTGTTTCGATCGGTATTCGATTGGTACTGGATCAATCGAGGTATTTTCGACCGATCGAATCTGTTTTTCGATCGATCGAAAATCGGGCGGAGTGTTTTTAAAAAGGAATTTCTCTTACGTGTTTTTTACTTTTCAAAAACTATTCAAATCCTTTTTTCTTTTCTCACCAACCGGTCAAGCCAAGTGTTGCTATTTTTGTCGTTTTCCTCCATTTTTTTTGCAAAGAATCTCTCTCCCAAGGCCGGTAAGACTCTTTTGCCCCTCCTTTTGATTTTATTTTCATTTTTCATGCATTTTTTCATGCATTTTTGGGTATTTTCGGCATTTGTAGTTTTGGTATTTTTGGTATTGATTTTGGGTGTTTTTCTTTCAAATTAATAATGGGTTTTTGTGGGGACACAATATACAAGTACAACAAGTGATTTAATTTGATTAATTTGGTGTTTTGTGGACAATTTGAAAATCTAGGACTTGAAATTGATGAATTTTGGGGATTTTGTTCAAATTGATTTAAATTGATAAAATTGGCTTGTTAGATTGATTAATTTGATCATTATATTGAGTTTTACAACTGTTGTGTTGATCAATTTCTCAATGTGTTGTGTTTTGTAAAATTGGGTTTTTAAAAATTGGGAATTTTTGATAAAAAATTTCATACTCAAGCCAATTTTGTGAATTTGGATTATATTTGAACTGTGTCACTGTATTAGTTCATGCATCAATTGCATATCTTGTTCATGCATCATATAGAATTGTTATTTCAATGATTTTTGATGTGCTAACTTGCAGTCTACCCTTAGTTTTTTGTTTTTGTTCTTTTCTTTTTGTGTCACTCTTTTCTGTCCTTAGCACCATGCCTAGGAAAACTAGAGCCCATAGGACTTCTGACCCTTCACCTTCCTTTGATAGTGATCGGTTTCCTAGTGAGAAGAATCAAGAGACATATGAGACCCTTAATCTTAGGCATCATATTTGGGGTGAGTGTAGGGTCATTCTAGATGAGGTTGATCCTGAGGTGAGACATAATTTTGAGTGTCGGAGTTGGTTACCTTTGTTAGATATTGATCAACCGCCTCCGGCTACCTTGATTAGAGAGTTCTACTCGAACCTCTCTATCCACGTCTATGATACCAACACTCTTGTTAAGAGTTGGTTACGAAGTATGGAGTATCGCATTACCCCTTTGGTAGTGTCTGATGCTCTTGGTGTGCCTATTGTTGATCATCCCGTCTTTCCCTATGATGAGTCTCCACCTCTTGATGACGTGATGTCATACATCACTGGATCTTCTATCCAGTGGGGTTCTGATCCTTGGATCACGTCTGCTGAGCTCTTTGAGATTCACTATCTTTTCTTTAGGATTGCCTGTCATTCCTTGTGGCCCATTTCTCATCTTCATACTATCCCGATTGAGCGGTGTGTCTTTTTGTATGCTCTTGTTACTGATGCTCCTATCAGTTTTCCACACCTATTTCTTCGTTCTTTGAACGAGGTGCATCGGAGTAGTTCTACGACTCATGCTTTATTCTTTCCTGTTTTTATTCATAGGATTCTCCTTCATCTAGGTTTAGGTGATTTTCCTGCTTCTGAGCCCGTTCACATTATTGCTCCTATAGGTGCTACCTTTCTGAGGCAAAGGACTGCTCAACTTCGAGCTAGCTCTAAGCGTCCTAGGGTAGAGCCTTCCGGTGTCACTCCACCTCCTTCTTCTTCTACAGATGCTCCTGCGGCTGAGACGTCTGCTGAGGCTGCTGCTGCTGCTGCTGATGTTCCTCCACCTTCTCCTTCGAATGTTTCTGATATTCGTCGGACTTTGGACACTGTCATGACCGTTCAGGCGGCTCATGGTCAGCTTTTGGTGGATGTACTTGATGAGCTTCGTGCTTTGAGAGCAGATTTGGCGGGTTTTCGTCGTTCTCTTCCTCCGCCGCCTCCTTTTGATGATGAGTGAGTGCCCTTTGGCAATTTGTCATAAAAAGGGGGAGTACATTCTATTGAGGAGTTTATATCTTGTAGGGGAGATTTTTGTCTTAGGGGGAGTTTTTGGATCTTTTTGTGATACTGAGGAGCTTGTGGAGTTTTTTAGATTGTATTTAGGTGCTTCTCTGTGTATTTACATTTTTTGGCTCATGATAGTGGAGATATATTTTTAGGATACATTTTTTTGTATATGTTTCTTGTTTCACTGTGCTACATTGCTTATTGATTTATATTTATGATGTTATTTATGATATATGTCTTTATTTTGAGTTATGTGAAATCAAGAAGTTTTTTTATTTTATATTACTTGTATTTTCCACACATGTGTTTATGTGTTTGTTAAGTGTTACAGGAATATATAGGTTGATTCAGTCGTGCTGCTGTCTACTTTTGCAACTGTTAGATAGTAGTTAGGTTGAATTTGTTAGTGTGGCTATTGTTTTATAATGGGCTGTTTATTTTGTAAACTTTGAGCTTTTTGTTAAGTTTGTGTTTTGTCACGGATTGCCAAAGGGGGAGTTTGTTAGGTTCTAAGAAATTAGGAACTAATGTATTAGAACTTCAATTTGTAGTTTTGGCAAACCATGATCAAAACAATCTTTAGTCTTGTGTTAGACTTGCTCAAAGTATGGCTTTTTATGTAAAGTTGGAATTGAGTTAACTGCAGAATTTACTGTGCACTTCTGCCTGACTCGATCGATCGAGAATTAGACTCGACCGATCGAAAGTTGTGCAGAATGTTTTTCTGCAAAATTTTCCAACTCAGCCATAGCCCATTTAATGTATAGGGTTTTATGTTTTGCCCTAAGTATATAAGGGAAAACCCTAGTCACGTTTTTAGAGTTCTGAATGCTGTGTTTGTGAATCTAATTGTTAGATCTAGAGGTGTTTACCTTCACATACACTTAGGGATTCCAAACTCAAGATTCATGTCAAGAGATTGGTTAATCATACAGTTGCAGAACAAAAGGGCTTCAAGATATACAAGCAGGTGTTGCTTGTGCTTTGCTGAGAATTCAAAGAAAGAAGGAGTCCGTGGTCTCGGAGCTGTCACGTGGTTGTGGTAGTAAGTTTCCTAAAGGTAGATAGCAATAGGATGTTAGTGGTCTAAGTTTCTATCGTGTAAACTTCGATTCTTTCATAGTGAATTCGTTTTACCTTGAAGATAGTTAGGTTAAATCCTCCCCAGGTTTTTACCGGTTTAGTTTCCTGGGTCATCATATCATGTGTTCTTCATTATTCCGCACTTTTACATGATTTGATATATTTGTGTTAACCTAGATCTGAATAATTTACCTTAAGTTAATCACTTGGCTAAATAACTAGGTTAATTTGTTTGGGTTTAAGGGGTCTAAACAAACTTTCAAAATCAAGTTCCAAAAGAGGAACACAATGCTTAATAGTTTGAAAATAGAAATATTGTGCTGGGTATTTTAAAAATGAAGGGCAAAAGCCCAATTTCTCCTGCAATGCTAAAGAAAAACCATAGAGAAAGCCACATGCAGCCGCCAGCCCTAGCAGTCCTCTTTTATTTTTCTATTTTGCTCTTTTTCCCTTTTACTTCATACCTTCCAAGTTTCTTTAAGCTGGCTTAGCAATTGACATAGCCCCCACTTTGAATGTAAAGCCCCTCTTACCTATAAGACAAAAATAATATATAATCAATTACAAAATAGCATAAAAGTAAAGCTAAATATACAGATATGAGAGTACTTTATTGTCTATATTTCATGCACATCAAATTGAAGTAGACCAAAGTGGACCAAATGGGCCAAAGTGAACTGAATTGACCGAAATAAACCGAATTGGACTAAAGTGAATTAAAAAGCTATGTTGATGTGGTTCAAAAGGAGTATAATAATAATAAATGATGTGCTTTAGTTTTTAGATATTTTATAATCATGGCATCAATATATTTATCTGCAAAACCTCCCCTATAATGTCGTCATCACAATAGAGTTAATTTAGTTGTTCATGTAATTTTATTTGATAAAATACTACATGGTACAATGTCATCCCTAAACTTGATTATTCCTAATTGTTAAGAGTAGTATTCAATTAATCTGTCAAAGCATATGTAAACCTTTGTTTTGAAAAAAATGAGTTATCTTCATTTAGTTGCAAGTCATAGTACCCTCAATAAAATAAAATAAAACTTTTAATTTTTAATTTTAGAATTTTTTATCTAAGACAAAATATTGATAATAATCTTAATGTCATAAATTAAGAATTATTTACATTAAAATAAAATACTAATTATATATTTCATATATAATATAATGAAAAACACATTAAGTATTCAACAAAAAAAAATCATGACACTTAATTGCACATGCACCAATTTTTATTTCATTGGCATAAATAAATTATAAATTTTGAAACTCTAACATCAAAATCATGCTTCTTTGATTTTGGATTTTTGATTTTTTTTTTTTCACTTACGGGTTGGAATCTAAAAAACTATGTACACTCTTATTCCATTTTATTTTGGTTTTTGGTTTCTTAGTAGTTTTTTATTACACACTAGATTTCAAAAAAAAATTTGTTGCTCAATTTTTTGTTATGACTATAAAAATCTCTATATTTTTTTTATGAAAAAAATGCACACATTGAATGTCGGACAAAAATTATTTAATTTAGTAAATAAAGTTATGTTTAACAATATGTTTATGTTTAAATATAGAAAAATCTATATAAAGGATAAGTCGCTCTAAAGGTACACTTAGTTAAGACTCTCCCCAACCACTCAAATGATAATAGAAGTGTTATGCCTTTGGATACTATTCCCTTGAAAATACATGCCATGCACAAATTAATTAAAGTTTTGCAAATAAATAATTGTAAACTGATATTTTTATAGTTTTTTAATAATCTAATTTTATAATTTTGTGTTAATTTTGTTCATAAAAATTCAAACAAACCTAAAATATCCAAATGATCATTTTCATGAGAATAAATTTGATAAAAACTTCTATTTGCACCTTTGAATATAACACTGTCATGTTAGGTTCTTCAAATTGGATACCGGCACTATCTTATGCATTCCACTATTCTTTATTCTTCTTCTTCTTCTTCTTCTTCTTCTTCTTTTCTATAGCTTTGCTGCTGATTGCTTTGACTTATATATTGTAATTGCATTTATTCAACAATATAATATATTCTAAAATATTAACACGGAGTTCTACAATAGTTGGCATCTATGGTATAAAGGATTGATTTGTGAAAAAAAATTGCTGCTTTCCGAACCTCGATTCATCAACCAACAATTGAATTATGAGTCAAACTGCCTTGGAAAAAAATGTTTTACTATTGTTTTTTATTTTATTTTATTCATTTTGCCATTCATATTATGTTTTATTTGGATGATAGCATGCTTCAAAGAAATTCATCAAAAAAGATCCTACAGGAAGTTCATGCGGTTGATGATGCCTAAGATATGAGTTGTAAACTTATAATACACATGGTAATTATTCCATTTAAACCCAAAACAATATGAATATTTATATAAAAAACATAAGAGTTAATTGCACATAAACCAATTGGTACTTGAGCAAATAAAATATAAATTTTGAAACACTATCATCATAATCATGTTGCTTTGACTTTTTTTGTTTGTTTTTACTTAAATGTTGGAATCATAAAAAATATTTATCCTCTTATCCTCTTTTATTTTGTTTTTTCTTTCTAAGAAATCTTACATTGCCTGAATGTAAAAAATTATTTTTACAATAAAAGTTTATGTTTAACAACATGTTTAGTTTAGGTTTAAGAAAATATATGTTAAGGGTAAGTCGCTATATAGGTACACTTATTTAAGAGTCTCCCCTTACAAGTTACAATATAAGGACTATGACTCTAGATACTTTTTACTTGAAGTGATGTGCCTTCTACAAATTCAATAAAAATTTGTAAATAATTAATTATAAGTTGATATATTTATAGTTTTTTAATAATAAAATTTTATAGTTTAGTGTTACATGTAAAAGTTTAATTAATTTTTTTCAGCTAAAAATCAAGCAAACTTAAATTTATCTAAATTTCTATATAAAATTTATGAGTTGAGGAAAGCTACACCACTTAATAACAAAAACTACTATGTTGTCACATTAGGTATAATTTTTCCCACTTTTTTTTTTCTAAAATATTGTTGATATTGAACAATGCGCATGGGGTGTGTTGTAAACCTTGAGTGCTATAGTGCGTTTAGGGCTTCCTAGAGAGAGAGAGAGAGAGAGAGAGAGAGAGAGAGAGAGAGAGAGAGAGAGAGAGAGAGAGAGAGAGAGAGAGAGAGAGAGAGAGAGAGAGAGAGAGAGAGAGAGAGTTTGTAGGAACCGTAGGTTTATTTTTTAAACTTGAGAGAGGGGTAGGGTTGCTAGGATTTTCAAGTGGGAAGAGAGGAGTTATAACTTATAACGTGAGTCCTTTTTTTTCCTAATTAATTGAATCCAAACATGAGTTTATTTTTTTATAAAAAAATACTAATATAAATTAATGAGGTGTAAATTTATGAGACTTGCAAAACTAATGTGCCAAATTTTTAAAAGGTCAACAAAGAGTCAAAAATTTTAGTTTTATTTTATTATATTTTAGACACACACACACACACACACACACACACACACACATATATATATATATATATAAATAATACAGTATATATTAAAAATAGATAGATAGATTAGTTAGATGCAATAATAGGAAAATAACCTCTTTCTTTTTCGCAATTTGCTAATGTAACAAATTATAATTAGGATAACATCAATTTCACATTGGAGCACTGCTTACATCACTTTTATAAAACACCTATCACAATACATCATCTAACTAAGATTTGGGAATGTTGTTCTTAGAAATACAATGGGTGGCATAGTTTCTTACATTAGCAGAGCAACAATGCAATCAAACATCAAACAAACACTCTTTCCTTCATGGTGACTCTTGCAATGCTTTTTTTGCCAGACCTCTTCATATCAATGTATCCACCGGTAATCATTTTAAACTTACGTACTTCTTTAAACTTCACAAGTAACTTCCATCCAAGTTTAAGTAAAGCCTTCTACTCACAAATTTTCCTTTGCATATCAACGGGACCCCCATCCCCCTAAAAAAAGCGAAAAAGAAAAAAAATACTAATTATGTATATTTATATGAACTTTTGGAATCGGGCCCAACAAATTTTAAATTTTATATATAGTCAGTTTAATTGTTTTGCAATCCAAAAAATTAATGTAATCCGAGAAATTTTAGTCTCGGCTTGAATGAAACTATTACTATTAACTTATTTTGCTTAAAGAATAAGGTGTGCTTTAAAAATTTGAGTCTCAGAAAGCTAACATGAGTCATATAAACTAGAAAATAAGCAATCTATGTCTTTTCTCCTCCCCCTATGGTTTAGACTATGGAATGCAAATATTAATGTGTTTGCATTGTTTCGAGCTTTTTTCATGTGAAACAAAGCAAGATTTTAATGAACTCCAATGTTCCATTACTAGTTTAACCTCAGTGACAAACCAGTTTAGAAGGCACAAAACGAGGGTCAAAGGAGTCATTAAGGTACATTCCCCTATAAAGTCTTGACAGCAAATGAGTGCACTTTATTTTGTAGAGAGAGTTCCTTCCAACTTTTACCAATTTGCTTTTGCTTTCGTCATAATTATACTTTGTCCTTCACCACCATCACCACCATGGTCAATCTTCCATTCTTCTTCCTCAACCTCAAAACCAACGTTTTTTGAACCCCACTTTGTCACAGACTTCCCACAATAGAAAACACAGAGAGTAGAGTCCAATGCCACAGCCAGACAAGAATTTAAGCTACACAATACTCCATGTAAGTAAGCATTCCACTTCTCTCTTCAGTTTTGTAGATTTCTTTGATAGGGAAAGAAACAAAACTCTTTGTTCTTTGTTTAGATGAATTGTTTGCCTTGATATACCATATGGGTCTTTATAAGAAACTAGTCGCGGACTCGCGCGTTGCGCGTGATTATATTTTTATGATGATCTCATTAAATTTATTTTTTGCAGTTTAGACTAATTTAATAAATAGTAATGTATTTCATAATCATATTTTCATTTATTATAGGAACAATCACAAATATAATATATATAATTTTTTCGTACCAAAATGAAAATAATACAATTTTTCTCAAGAATTCAAAAGGTAGCAAAAATATTAATTTTTTAATAAAAATTATTTATAGCATTTTGTGTATCATTAAAAAGTATATAAAATTTGAAAATTATTTTTTTTAGTTTTACAAAAACTTTTTCAAATCCAATTGTATCTATGGTACAATTAAAAACACCAAAAAACTTATAAAAAAAATAACAAAAATTACAATTCAAAAAAAGAAAGGGAAAAATAAAAATCACATCAAAGTCAAACTTCTTCTTCCGAATATGTAAAACATTTCAAACGTGATGTAATCAAGCCAAATATCCAATGCATAATCAAATTCAAAATTTTTAATATAATTTTGAGGTGACGCAATAGAAATATGTCATTATTCCAAAGAAAAAAAGTGTTGGTTATAATTTTATATATAATGATTGTAACCAAGAGTACAAAGGGGAAATTTAGAGAATTTTTTTTTTTTGTAAAAATAAGAAGTATTTTGTTAATACTATCATAATCTAATCTAACACCTAATCCAACATATGAAAAATGAGTAGATAAATAAATAATTTTAAACACAAAATTGAATTTTTTTTCTTAAAAATCTCAAAGAATACACAAATGAGATAAAGAATATGAGCAATACAAAATATTCGTTGTAAGGACACAAATCTACGAGTGGGCCTACGAACGGAATAAGTTGAAGGCCAGACTGTATACGGTGTCCTTGGAATGAATCTGTAAAGAAAGTGGGCCGAAGAATACTTGATTGAGAATGTATGGACTGATGGCCCAAGTATGGTAATGATCAGACTAACATTAATGGAATATTAAGACGATACAAGGTTCTTCTCGGCACAGTCCGAGGAGTGTATTTAGGCTACTGTTCTGAGTACTCCTCTCTTTCTTTTCTTCTTTCTCCTTCCCTCTTTCTTTACCTTCAGTTCTATTTATATGCCAGTTCTTCCCACTTGCTAGTTAGGTGGTTCCTTCTTGATACTTGTCCCATCAGCCTCCCCCTAAAGCCTTTACATGGTAGCTGTAAAGGGCCAAGACCACTGTTCAGACGTCTTTTCCCCATTAATACGGCCATGATGTTAGCTGCAAGATTATAAATGCGGTGGCAACAGCATTTTACTTAATATCTGATCATTGTCACCTGTCCTTTTTGCCCATATAAGTTAGGGGATTCTCCGGAAAAGCTAAGATCGATATTGGAGCATTCATCTAGATCATTCCTTTGATAATCCGAACAAGCAAGTCTCCTCGGACCAATCTTTTTTTCACGTGACTTACACTTCAGAAACGAGTTAGGCCGGGCACATTCCTCAAGATTTGTTGTCTTCGAATGTACAGGTCTCCTCGGACAGGCCCACGGCTCATAATCTGGCATTGGGCCTTTTACCCCTACAATAACCCCTCAAAATTCCGGTTTTCTTTCTTATCCAAGGAGAAGGGCGGGATTTTGACTTCCCCAAGGGTCAATTCCATCAAGCCTCTCAATTCATCCACGTGGGGGTGCCGTTTTGCGAGTCTCTCAATTTCTGATGACGCTTCGGGAATTGTAACGCGTCATTTATTGTTCTAGGTGGCGCACTGTCTCCTTTATCAACGGTGAGACGCAGATCGTGTGGCTGGGGTTTCCTCATGAAATTTGAGCGAGATAACTCCCACTTATTTTTCACCTACTATATAAAAGGCTCTTAGGAGGTAGTTTTACTCGTTTTGTATACATTCAAGTATTCCAGCGTTCTTAAGCACATTAGACAACATATGTTTCCTTACTCTAAACATTCTGAGGGCATTTTTACAAAGAATCCTAGGTGTTTAAGGAATTTCTGAACCAGAAATTTCAACCGCTTCTGTGAGTACTTGGTTTCCAAGTTCTTTTCTCCTCGGCCGAGCACCTTGGCTTTTTTGTCTTTACATTTTCTCATCTTAGGAGATTTCCTTAGCATTCTTTCCCATATCTACATGGGTAGGTTTAAAAATCTAGTCGATACACCTGTAGCCGTAGAGCTCTTTAAGGCAAAATACCATATACCTGAGGGGGTTAGTCTTCATTACTGCCCACCGGAAGATATTATGACCCATACGAAAACAGGAGAAGTAGTCATTCCTATAATAGCCTTCTTGGAGGGAGGAATGACCATTCCAATGGGTACAGTGACCCGGGAATACCTTAGGAACCATAGGTTGTGTCCGCACCAATGTGCTTCCAACCTGTTTAGGGTCTTAGGCTGCGTTGATGCCCTCAATCAGTTGATGGGTCTGCAGCTCACCTGGCACGACGTCGTACATATGTACGAATGTCACTCTCAGGCCGACGGGGTTATTATTTGAAATCCTGATCTCCCATCGTTAAGATGGTGTCGTGCCTTCCGAAGTCCAACAAGGGCATGAAGGACGACTACGTCATCATCTCTGTGGCATGGCATGACGGTCATCATTGTCCGACTAAGGAGGGGAAGCCAGGTGGGATGCTTTAGGATTAGATTGAGTTAACCTAGAATCTAGGTTCTAGGGCTCACTTTATTTTGTTGTTTTATCATCTGATTTTACAATGGGATGACTAATTTTTTGTTCCTCCGTCGTGGTTGCAGATAGAAAGTTCGTTGCTCCCAAGCTCAGCCTAGTGAACGTGCCGGGCTTAAACAAGCTTCTGAGGTCCGAGGTGTTCGTGCACTCAGACGGCCAGTTGCGTGCTGTCCATCTAATATTGGACTTCATTCCTCTGTCAGATAGCTTCCTAGACGTTGGGAACTCAATCCGAGCAGGAGACAAGAGAATTCGCAGGATCGACATCTTTGTACTGGGCTTCTTGGCCAAGAAGGATCTCCCTCCCGTTGAGTGGCCGATCCAACAAGCTATCCCTCAACCAGCTGCTCCAAGGGAAGAGTCTGCCTCCCCTCTGTTATCTTTAGAGGCCGAGATAGACGAATTCTGCTTCGAGGGCGAAGATGAGGTGCGAGATCAGCCTCAGAATATCCCAGAGTCCGAAAGCTCTGAGGAAGAAGAGGACGATATGCCTTTGAAACCAAGGGCGGGGTTAAAGGACCTTATTCCCGGAAGGAATAAGGGTGCACCCCCCAAAGAGGCGCCTAAAGAGAAAGAAACCGCTCAACTCCCCCCACCTCCTCCTCCTCCTGCGACTGGGCTCGACCTTCTTCCCATACTCGATCTCAAGAGGAAGAGGAAGGTCGTGGACCTGGATGCTGAGGAGGGTGAACTGCCCCCTCCACAGCAAAAAGGGGCAAAGCACCAGAAAGGGGGGAGAGATGACAGGAGGTCCTCTTCATCTGAGCATAGGGGTGACACCCATGCCGCGGACACTCAGCAACCACCAGCCTGGGCCCCGAGGCTAGATTTGGACGGCGTCCCAATTCCCTTTACAGCCTCCATAAGGGACTTCCAAAGGGGGCACTCTGGTTACGTTGCTGAGGCCTTGGAGCGCCTTTTGCTCCTGCCCCGTGATATGGAGGTAGTGCGGTCCTAGAGGCAATCAGACCTGTTTATGTCCATGAAAAGAGATTTGGCTATGGTAGGTTTCTGATCATTTTTTTTTTTTGTAACTAGGCTAACCTATTTTGAAATACGTACTTTATTTCTGTCTATTGTGATATCATCTTATCCTCTTCACTGTGCAGCTTACCCAACAAGTTTACGCCGCTGAAGACTAGGTCAAGGACGCCCGCAACCAGGCTATGGTCGAGATCGAATTGCGTAAGGACGTAGAGAAAAGCTTGGGGGCAGCGAAGCACGAAAAACAGGAGCTAGCCAAAAAACTAACTACTGAAGAGAGGGAGAGGAGGAGCGCCGAGGCCGGCTTAAAAAATTCCCAAGACCAAACCGAGGACCAGCGAAAGAAATTGTACATGACAAAGATAGAGCTGGCCACTCAGAGGCAATTGGTTTTGGAGCTTAAGTCTAGCCTCGAGAAGGCTGAGAAGGCCGAAAGGGAAGCTCAGGAGGCATTGGAAACAGCTGAGACCGAGAAGAATGCCGAATACATCCGCGGCATAGAAGAAACAGAGAAGAGGCTCGCGGAAGAAGTGTCCGAGGTGTGCAGGGACTACTGCTAGTTCACCTGGGACTAGGCCTTGAACTTGGCAAGAGTCCCAGTTGACTCGGACCTGAGGCAGCCGGGGAGGGTATACTTTCATCCAGACATCAGTTTGACCCCGGTTGACCCTGCGCCCTCGTCGTCTCAAGCTTCGGAGCCGGGAAGTCAGGCGCTTGTTCCTTTTGAAGCCGATCAGGTGATTCAGGAGGGACAAGTGGCTCTGCAGGAAGGCACGGGTGTGGATGTTCCTTCTAAGGTCAAGGATGCTTCCAAGGCTAAAGAGATTGCCCCCTTGGAGACTGCAGCTGGATCTTCCCAGGCCGAGCCGAGTGGGCCGGACAGCCTTCCTCTCCTTGCTCCCTAGACTTAAGATTAGGGTTTTGCTTTTCGTAGTTGTTATTGTTTGTTGCCTTTCTTTTTTTCTTTTTTCTTTTTTTATTAATGTAACTACCACTTTGTATGCCGGGATAGTGTACTTCAATTTTTGATTTAATGAAAATATTTCATTTGCTTTCAACTGTTTCCAATTCTATTTATTTGCTTGTTTTGCCTTAAAGTTCTTAAGCCTGTGAAAAGTCTAAGTCCACAGACTAAAATAGCAACAAAAAGCCTTAATGTTTGCATCAAAAACATTCAATTAACTCAATTTTGTCTCAGCAAATGAGGACGAATTCAAGCAAGTACAATCGAATGTTTTATTGCCGAAAACGTTAAAATTGAATGAGAATAGTAAATCAAAGTACGCAGTCTGAATGAATATGAAAGATCAAACTTTTGCATAATACTTAGTGGTACGTGTGTTATGGGGACATGACTCTGAGTGTACAATCCGAGGGGTTAGGCATGCCTGAGGTTCTATATAGCACTTAGTAAAATGAAGAAAAGTGTTGATTTACCCAAGGCATGTGGTCCAAGGGACCAGGCATGGCCAAGGTTCTGTTCAGTACTTAGGGGTATTAATTTACCCAAGGTATGTGATCCGAGGGACCAGGCATGACCAAGGTTCTGTTTAATACTTAGGAGTATTAATTTACCCAAGGTATGTGGTCCGAGGGACCAGGCATGACCAAGGTTCTGTTTAACATTTAGGAGTATTAATTTACCCAAGGTATGTGGTCCGGGGGACCAGGTATGACCAAGGTTCTGTTTAATACTTAAGGGAACAAGCAATATAATAGACTACAATGAGAGAATGAAAACTTTTATTAATAATAATACCTTTTTAGGTTATTTACATTCCAGGGGTGTGGTACCACTCTTTCGTCCAAATCTTCCAAGTAAAAGGCTCCTATTCTGGCCACTGATAGGATGCGATACAGCCCTTCCCAATTAGGTCCTAGTTTTCCCCAAGCTGGGTTCTTTGCAGTGCCCACGACTTTCCATAAAATCAAATTCCCTGGTGCAAGTGGTCTTAGCTTAACATTGGCATCATAATTCTGTTTGAGTTTATGCTGATAGTAAGCTAGCTGAACTGCAGCATTTTCCCTTCGTTCGTCGACTAGATCCAAATTACTCGTTAGTAGTCTGTCATTGTCAGCCGGCGTAAAAGAACTCGTTCTGAGTGTAGGGAACCCAGTTTCAATGGGAATAACAGCTTCGGCACCGTACGTCATTGCAAATGGGGTCTCTCCTGTAGATCTCCGAGGAGTTGTCCTGTAGGTCCAAAGAATATGCGACAGTTCTTCCACCCATTTTCCCTTGGCATTATCCAACCTCTTCTTAAGACCGCTGACTATGACTTTGTTAACTGCTTCAGCCTGGCCGTTTCCTTGAGGATATGCAAGGGTGGAATATCTGTTCGTAATGCCTAATCCGTAGCAAAATCTTCTGAATGCTTTACTGTCAAATTGTAGGCCATTGTCCGAGATGAGAATATGTGGTACCCCAAACCTGATTATGATATTCTTCCATACAAACTTCTGGACATCTATATCCCTGATGTTAGCCAACGGCTCGGCTTTAACCCACTTGGTGAAATAGTTTGTTCCAACAATCAAGTATTTCTTACTCTCGGCTGCCTTAGGAAAAGGACCTACGATGTCCAGGCCTCATTGTGCGAAAGGTCACGGACTGGACAAAGGGTTCAGAACTCCCCTTGGTTGATGTATGTTTGGTGCAAACCTTTGGCATTGGTCTCATTTCTTTACATATTCCTGTGATTCTCTTTGCATGTTTAGCCACCAGTATCCCTGAGTTAAGGCTCTATGCGCTAGAGATCTACCTCCTGTGTGGCTGCCACAGATCCCTTCATGCAGCTC
This sequence comes from Lithocarpus polystachyus, assembly GCA_033629205.1. Lineage (NCBI taxonomy): Eukaryota > Viridiplantae > Streptophyta > Magnoliopsida > Fagales > Fagaceae > Lithocarpus > Lithocarpus polystachyus. Next base: position 80,029,083 of record CM066164.1, read on the forward strand.
TTCGAGGAGTAGCGCAGCTCTTCGAGGAGTAGCTCCGCAACCTCAGGATGCACGCACAATAAGTAAGGTCCAGAGAAAGAGCGTTTGTATAGCTTACTGTCTCCTGATAGCCAGAACCGAGGAGCTTTTCTCCGCACTTTGTCAGCTTTGACCTTGTCTGTTGGTAAGACATCATCCCTGAGGTAGGTCACCATAGGGTCCATCCAGCTTGGTCCTACTCTAACTTGATAGATGCTGAGCCCTTCTTTCTCCTCAGCATGCCTTTGTACATCTTCCACCAGGATAAGTCGAGGTAATCCCTAAGTTAAGGAGGTTGTAAGAGTGGCCAAGGAGTCCGTGTGCGTGTTCCCACTCTGAGGAATAAGTTGCAGATTAAATGACTTGAACCGTGATTGCAGTTGCTTGACCTGCTTTAGATACTTCTACATTCTTTCATCACGTACTTCCAATTCTCCCCCGACCTGGCCGACGACCAGTGCTGAGTCCGAGAATACCTCCACGGTGCTTCCACCCATTCTTTTGACCATGGACATTCCAATCAACAATGCTTCGTATTCAGCCTCATTATTAGTAGCCGAGAAGTTTAGTCTGAGGAATTTTTCGATGACCACATTCTCCGGAGTTATCAAAACTAGCCCCACTCTTGAGCCTCTCTGATTGGCTGCACCGTCTGTATACAACTTCCAGGGTGGGGACCCTTGCACGGATACAAGGCCAACTGAATTTCCATCCATGTGCACCGTCTCAGCAATATCTTCTAACACAGGTTCAGTGAACTCGGCTACCAGATCGGCCAGTATTTGCCCCTTGACCGAGGTGCGAGGCATGTACTTTATATCGAAAGCCCTCAGGACCGTGCCCCACTTTGCAATCTTTCCCGTATAATCAGCACTCCGAAACAATGACTTAAGCGGGAGTTGGGTAAGGACCACAACTGTATGTGATTGGAAGTAGTGAGGAAGCTTGCGAGTAGCATGGACAACAGCGAAGATGGCTTTCTCCAATGGCAAGTAACGGATTTCGGCCTCATGCAGAGATTTATTCACATAGTAAACAGGTTTCTGAACACCGTTGTCGACCCGAATCAGTACTAGACTTACTGCATGGGTGGCTATAGCGATATAGGCGAACAGGACCTCATCCGTCATGGGGCTGGACATGATAGGGCGTCGAGATAAGTACTCTTTTAGCTGTTGTAAAGAGAGCACACTCTTCATTCCATTCAAACCCTTTCCATTTGTTCAACAGCTGGAAGAAAAGCCGACACCTCTCTACCGACTTGGAGATGAATTGATTGAGAGCAGCTATCATCCCTGTCAACCTCTGAACCTCTTTAGGATTCCGAGAGGCTGCAGGCTGTTGATGGCCCTTATCTGGTCGGGATTGACCTCAATTCCACGATGAGTGACCATATAACCCAGAAACTTCCCTGACCCAACGCCAAAGGAGCACTTTGAAGCATTGAGCTTCAACCTATATTTCCTTAAGATCTCAAAGATGCTTCCAAGGTCACTGACGTGCTTGGATTCCAACTTGCTCTTGACTACCATGTCATCGATGAGATCTCGATGCATTTCCCCAGCTCTGGTCTCGAACATTTTTGTCATCATTCTTTGATAAATGGAGCCTGCGTTCTTCAAACCAAATGGCATTACCTTGTAATGGTAGTTTCCAAGAGGAGTGACGAAGGCTGTCTTTTCTTGGTCGTCTAAAGCCAGGGGAATCTGATGGTATCCTTGAAAGGCGTCCAAGAAGCTCATTCGCAAATGCCCCACAGTGGCATCTACTAGCTGATCAATCCGAGGCATGGGGAAAGGATCCTTTGGACAGGCTTTGTTTAAGTCTGTGAAATCCACGCATACACGCCATTTCCCATTCTTCTTCTTTACCACCACCGTGGTTGGCCAACCATTCAAGATAAAACACCTCCTTAATAGCCCTGCTTGCTTGAGCTTGTTCACCTCTTCCCTTACTGCAGCTGAATACTCTTTGGATGAGCGCCGAGGTGGTTGTTTCTTGGGTAGGGCAGCTGGGCTTACATTCAGGTGATGGCAGATAAACTCCAGATCTACCCCTGGGGCCTCGTAAGAGTTCTAAGCGAACACATCAATGTTTCTTCCAAGGAATGCCACCAGCTCTTTCTTATCCAGTGGTGGCAGCTAAGCCCCAAACTGGAACCTCTCTGGGTCTCTGTCGATGACAATTTTTTCCAACATTTCACACTTCTCCTCTTCTAATTCCATGACGTTAAGCGAAATCGGATCTTTGATTGCTACGAGCCCCCGCCCAAGGTGGTCGCTGGTTCGACAGTTGACTGACGTGTAACGGCCGCTATGAGGCATTGTCTTGCCACAGGTTGACTTCCTACAATCTCCTCCACTCGTCCCCCAAACGGGAACTTAACCTTAGGTGCAAGGTTGAAGAAACAGCTCCTAGGGCGTGGAGCAACGGTCTGGCTACAATGGCCGTGTAGGGAAAGTATGCGTCCACTACAATGAAGTCCACTTCAACCACCTCAGACCCTGCTTGTACAGGTAGCCTGATCTAGCCCTTGGGGATGACAGTCTTCCCATCAAAGCTGACCAAAGGCAAGTCATATGCTGTTAAATCTTCAGGTCGTAAACCCAATCCTTTGTACAGGTCTGGGTACATGATTTCAGCCCCACTTCCCTGGTCGACCATCACTCTCTTCACGTCGTACCCCCCTATTCTAAGAGTGATGACCAAAGCGTCATCATGGGGTTATATAGTACCCTGCTTATCTTCGTCCGAGAAGCTCAAGGCTGGTCGGATCTCTACTCTGACTCGTTTTAATCTCTTGACAAGTGTCTTCGGCAGATGTATTGGAAACTGACATCACTCTAGAGGGGCAGGATCCCGTTCTCTGAGGTGCTGCAAAGATGACGTTGATCGTGCCCAACGGGGGCCTTGATGAGGCGGTCTCAGAAGCCCCTAACCTGCCGGGGTCTCCTTGACCACTAGGGCGATATATAAACTACTGTAGTTTTCCTTCTCTTGCAAGTTGCTCTAAATGACTTCTCAAATTCCTGCAATCCTCTGTGGTATGACCTCGTTCTTGATGGTATTGGCAGTGGAGACTCTGATTGCGCTTCATGGGGTCTCCCCCCATCTTGTTCGACCATCTGAAGTATGGCTCGCTCTGAACTTTCTCCAGAATCTGGTGGATTGGTTCTCGAAACACAGCATGGACGGCCTGTGATGCAATAGACCCAGATTGCACGCTGTAGTCCCTACGTGGCTTGCTGCTGCTGTATCGGTCCGACCTAAAATCCCTCCTCTCCTGAGGGATAACCTTGGCTTTACCCCTTCCGAGCAATTGATCCTCCTCCACCCGCTTATACTCATCGATGCGGTCCATTAACCGGCGCACGTTTCTGACGGGCTTTTTGGTTAGCGATTTCCTCAAGTCATGCTCGGCTGGCAAGCCAACATTGAAGGTTCTCACCGCCACGTCGTCGAAACTCCCCTTGATCTCATTAAACATTTCCCAATATCTGTCCGAGTATGTTTTCAATGTCTCCCCTTCTCGCATGGACATGAATAGCAAGGAATCTAATAGCCGAGGGACCCTGGTGTTCGTAACGAACCGAGAGCAGAAGGCTTTAGTGAGCGCTCGGAAGGATCCAATAGAATTAGCAGCAAGGCCGTTGAACCATCTCATGGCTACAGGTCCCAAGCTAGAGGAGAACACCTTGCACATAAGAGTCTCGTTCCGAGAGTGAACAGCCATCTTCTAGCTGAAATGGCTCACATGCTCCACAGGGTCGGTCCGTCCATTATACGCAGTGAAAATGGGCTGAGTAAAACGCCAAGGGAGGCTTCCTCCCTCGATTCTGTGTGTGAAGGGCGACTTAAAATCTGGTTGAGCGCCATGTTCATTGCATCACTCCCTACACCTCTTGAGGACATGTTTCTACTCCTGTGGCCTCGGTAATGCTCTTCCTCATGAGAGTAGGATTCACTAGAGGGAGTAAGTGACCGAGGTCCGTAATCATCATCTTCATCATCTCTGGAAGAATTATCGGTGACAGACGGGCTACTGGATGGACTACGCCTCCTTTTCGCATGGCGCAACTTTTCTTTCAAATGATCAATTTTACGTTGCATCTTCCTAGCGGCATCTTGGTGAGACCCACCATCTTCATTTCGATGTCTACTTCTTCTCGTGTGCATAATATGCATGCTCCCTTCACGATCCCTTTCACGCTCAAGGTGCACAAAGTGATTAAGATGATGAGAGCCATCTGACTCCGCCCTATTAGGACCTGATCTAACCATGGTTCAAGCCTCAACTCACAGATACAACAGTAATCTCCCCACAAACGGCGCCAATTGTAAGGACACAAATCTACGAGTGGGCCTACGAACGGAATAAGTTGAATCCCAGACTGTATACGGTGTCCTTAGAATGAATTTGTAAAGAGAGTGGGCTGAAAAATACTTGATTGAGAGTGTATGGACTGATGGCCCAAGTATGGTAATGATCAGACTAACATTAATGGAATATTAAGACGATACAAGGTTCTTCTCGGCACAGTCCAAGGAGTGTATTTAGGCTACTGTTCTGAGTACTTCTCTCTTTCTTTTCTTCTTTCTCCTTCCCTCTTTCTTTACCTTCAGTTCTATTTATATGCCAGTTCTTCCCACGTGCTAGTTAGGTGGTTCCTTCTTGATACTTGTCCCATCAGCCTCTCTCTAAAGCCTTTACATGGTAGCTGTAAAGGACTAAGACTACTGTTCAGACGTCTTTTCCCCATTAATGCGGTCATGATGTTAGCTGCAGGATTATTAATGCGGAGGCAGCAGCCTTTTACTTAATATCTGATCGTTGCCACCTATCTTTGTTGCCCATATAAGTCAGGAGATTCTCCGAAAAAGCTAGGATCGATATTGGAGCATTCATCTAGATCATTCATTTGATAATCCGAATAGGCAAGTCTCCTCGGACCAATCTTTTTTCCACGTGACTTAAACTTCAGAAACGAGATAGGCCGGGCACATTCCTCAAGATTTGTTGTCCTCGGATGTACAGATCTCCTTGGACAGGCCCACGGCCCATAATCTGGCATTGGACCTTTTACCCCTACATTCGTAAATGCTTAAAACAATTACTCAAGCATCTAAAAATATCATATAATAAAGACATAGCAATTTGCAGCTAACTTGTTAAACAAAATACCTACAAATAATGAAAGGAAACTGCACAAATACCATCTTCTTCAACTGCATTAATTGTTATTCATTGTATTGTCCAAACTATCTTGCTATTTTCCAAATAAACTAAAACCTGACAACAACGCAAAATATGGATATATTATAATATGATTTTTCCCTAAATCTGGTCAACAACAGTAAAACTATTTTGTGTTGTAAATAAAATGATAAAAAAATAATACTTGCATCAAGTAACACATATAAATTAGTCAATAATAAGACAATGGGAGCACAAACCTCATAAAACATCCAACAAAAAATGAAAAGAGAGAGAGAGAGAGAGAGAGAGAGAGAGAGAGAGAGAGAGAGAGAGCGAGAGCGAGAAATAACCTTTTTGCATATGTAGGAAAGTATGCATAAAATGGAAGAGAGTGAAAAATTTATAGTAAGAAGATAAGAATAAGAAAAGTCAAAATAAAGGAAGATAAATAGACAAAATTATATGTAAAGTTAAAACCATCCAAGAGGAATATGTATAGACAATACTTAGTTATAACATCAAAATTAAAGTTGGTGAATATGTAAAGTTAAAACCGCCTAAGATGAATTTGTAAAGCCAATGTATTATATATTTAATATTGTCAAAAAAAATTAAAGGTAAAAAATAAATATGAAAAATAATAATGATGTGGCAATGACGTGGAGGATGAAGTGGCTTAACAGGAGCGTAGCAACAATAAATGTTACGCTTTAGTTTTTTTTTTTTTTTTTTTTTTTTTTTGAAACAGAAGTATATCATTCATTTAATCAATAAAATTAGCATCTTGGTACAAAGCTTCTCTAGCTATTGGAGGAACATCTTCCATCCAAAACATATCCTCAGAAATATTCCTAGCAAATTGAGTTAAAACATGGGCAACCCTATTCCCTCCTCTTCTAATACAATCAATCCTTGCCCAATGCAAATTTCGAATCAAATGTTGAACATCCCCAACCACATTCCCCAACAATGACCGATCAATCTTCAGTGTTGAAACAGCTGTCATGACTGAACTGTTGTCTCCCTCAATAACTAAATCTAAGAAACCTGCATCCACCGCAAATTCAATTGCTTTCCTACAAGCAAGTAGTTCAGCTTCCTCATTGCAAAGCACATCCGGACCCTTGGCTGCCATGGCTGCCATAACTTCCCCCTTTTCATTGCGCACAATAGCACCAAAACCTGATCTATTGAGGCTTGAAAACACCGCTGCATCAAAATTACTACGCTTCAGCTTTTAAATATATATAGATGAGAGAAGAGAAAGGAGATGATAAATGATAATGCTATAAAATGGTTAACTTTAACCACGAGTTCCTATCTCAAAGATGTGTTACATTTTAAAATTGTAATTGATGCTTATGTGAGTAAGCATGTTTCTTGTGCTTTCTGCTGCAGAAAATTCTCACTTCATAGTTAACAATTTCATGTAGATATATGATCATGCATTAATTCAAGAGAAGCAAAATAGACAAGAAGAGGTATGTGCACACCAAAACCAGAATACATTTCCAATCCATTCATACTAAGTTTCATTATATCAGAAATCGCCGGGGGGGGGGGGGGGGTGGGGTTGTTGGTGGTGTGGGTGTAAATAAAAAATAAGGACTTATTCTATACCCTTTGCACACCCAAAAACAAACAAATAAGAATCCATTGCAACTGGCTAATCCTCCTTTACTCTTTTTTTCTTTGTTTTTTTTTTTTTCTTCTCTTTCCTCTTTATCTTTCATCATCAATTCTAGGTCGGATATAGGCGAGTTGCCGATGTATAATTACATTCTGAATGACTAGGGATTATATAACAGTTTCTGTACAAATGATAAATCAAGACCAAAAACTGGAACACCCAAAACCTTAAAGCTCAAGGAAAAAAACAAAAGGGATGACACACCAAACACACTAGTTTTCATGTAAGTATCTAGGTAGGAACCCTGGTGGGGAACAGAAAATGCAGAACACGTTAGATGTGTAGGAGAATGCCAGAATGCACCATAACATTCTAGATCTGGGGGTCTTGGAATGCAGATCTCGACATGCCTATGTAAAATTTCAGGCCGGAATTGCTGCAATCCGAAGAAACTGAATTCAAACGAGAAGACAAGAACTCAATAATGGATCTGGACCACATAGAATTTCTATTGTGAGGTAAATCAGAAAGGTTGGTTATAGACTCTGGAGGAGGGCTCTTTTGCAGGTTGGTGGTTGAAAAAGATTGGCACTTGGGTTGGGGCGAGGGGACTCCGTTCCAAGTGTTTTTAGTAGGAAGCTCCGTTCCTTAAAAAATGCCACAAAGTAAGTGGTAAGTCTTTGATCAAATTCTGACACACACAATACCTAGAAGTAAATTATAAGGGCAACTCTAATTGATCTTTTCTTTTAGCTTCTCCTGTTCTCCAGCCCCTCATTGTGAAAACAAAGGAAATTATCTATGCATGGAAGGGGCATCGCTTGCACTAGAAAATTCATATGACCCATTTATTGAGTTTGATATCTTATCCTTGACTAACATACTAATGTGCAAAGAGTGTTATCCAGGAATAGGGTGAATTAAGCTTTCAGCCAAATGTAAACAACTGATCATCCTTGCAATTTTAAGTTGTTGCGAAGTAGACTAATTAATTCAAGGCAACATCTACAATCCCACTTGGCCTAACTGAGCCTCTTCAAATATATGCATAACCTAGACAAGATATCACACTAAGATGAAGGCTTCTATAGAAGCAATGATGACTCTTACTTGGAGCATTTTGGCAGTTGCTCAGATATAAAAACTTAAGTTTCTGCCATGATATTTTTCCTTTTAAACTTTTATTTTTTTGCTAGGTAAATAAGGGCTGGTGGGTATCAAACCCCAGTGCCCACCACCACAAGAGGGGCCGGAACCACAGGGGTGTCCCTTGAACCCCATTTTTCCTTTTAAACATAATGCTATGCATTTATGTCATCTGTAGTATTTGCTTGATTTGTTGCTAGACAACAGTAAAGTTGAACGTATGAAAAATAGGTAGAGAGTTATGGCCACAATAGGATACAGAAATATAGAAGAAGAGGCACAAAAAGCCCACAAGCTGGCTCTAAGATTTTCTGAAAGGATTATAATAGGAGTAACAGAGTTTGTTTTATTTCAGTGGACAGTGGAACACCTTACACTCTCTTGCTTTATAATATTGTCATATAACTTCAATTTTCCATCAAATTTTGATGCATCAAATAATTCAAAGTATAATGCAGCACTTAAAATTTTGGTCAAGGTTAAAAATCTAGAGTTCTTATTTATGATGTGTCAACAGGATTTATAGTCCTGTATAATTAACAAGCAATCTCAAAGTTTTTTCTCTTTTTATTTCTATTTTCTGTTAGGCTCATCCGTGCATTGTCATTGGCTAGATTTTACCAAAATCTTGTATTACACATTTTGGACTTAATAATGTGATATACATCCTGATTCTGCAGCAGCTCAATGATCATTTAATTATTTTTTTGACAGGTAAAATAGGGGGAGGGGGCTGGTGGGTTCAAACCCATTGCCAAGGCACTACAAGAGGAGCTGGAACTACAGGAGTATCCCTGAACCCTAGCTATCTGATTTAACTTCTTTAAAGAATTTGCAATTATCAATCATCAAAGATGCTTACTAAGTAAAGAAAAGCAAGTTGCAACTATTTTAGTTGATTTCATCCAAGTCACTATGATTTCATAGTTGAGTTCTGTTTGCATAGATAGTCCTTCCCAATTTTCATGTGTCCAACCCAACCCGCTTTTTCCTCTTTTTATGGCCCCAGAAGCAAGGTATTCCATATGCTAAAATGGTAATAACTGCTACTGCTAGACTAGTGTTATTGGTTTCATTCTTAATAAATACTGCAACTTCTAATACTATATTTACAGTCCAATATATGGCTTTATCATTAGTAGAGTCAAAAGTTCTACTCGTGCTTGATATTTGTGTTTAGAACTTTAACCATCATTGCCATCTCTAATTGCTCAAAATAACACAACCACCATTCACTTGAAAAAACAACAGCCAACAAAGCCCGAGTCCCAAAACTATGAGGTCAGTAGTAGATCCTTAACAAACTAATTGGCATCATTCACAATGTATTCTTTTTCAACTATTCTCTCCCATATAAAATCATGACTCTTTGTCACCTCCTTAATTAAGATGTCCTTTATTGATGAACTACATATGCACCCAATAGGTCTTGAACCCATGACCTCACCCGAGTCAACCCTCCAGCCCATTATTATGATAGCTCATTGGCTACTAGTGTTATTTTAGGTCTTCCTGACTGTCTTAGTTCCCTTTCCTTGACAAAAGATAAACTTAAATTGTTTGGCTTATAATTAGTCTTAAATCCTTATTAATTCTTTATAATGGCTATATAGTGACTATAAACTGCAGGTGATGAGAATCAATAGACTCTTATCTTTCTCCAGCCTTCACTTCTACCCCTACACTACTCAATAAGCTGCAGACCATTAATGCTACTGTCAAATTTTCTGCAGTCAGCTTGAAAGTTGACAACCTTGCAAGTTTTACTACTATTGCTAATAAATTTTTGAGACTTCTTTCTACTGCTGCTACGAAATGCCATACCACCAACGGCATTGTATTGTTAGAATCATAGTTTTAGGATAACTTACACTTTCTGAAAATTTGGGGCTAGGAATTCCTGCTGCTAATGATCTGAACAGTGGGGTTACTTGAAGAGGGGAACCAAAGTCTGTACTTGATGAGACACAAACAACTCCATCATTGTTTGATTGTTCATCACAACACATGAAAATCCCTGCAAAAAGATTAGATCTTTTATCATTGATTCTAACTTAGTCAGGTGATGTCATATGTAAAAGGAAAAGAAAGCTTGTCCGTCCTTATATTCCATATAAGATTTCATTACCTTGCTTTGGAGTTGCACCAGAAATAACCCCATTCTCACATTCTCCAACATCCTTTTGCTCTTCAATATAAATTGATTCTGACCCAGTTCCGGTATCCTGATGCAGTGAACATATCTCAGCGTGTGCTTGTTCCAGTTTGTTAGCAGCTGAATGCAACAGGAGAGTTGATCCTGTACTGTAGTCAGAGCTACCAGGAGACTCATCGTACAGATCAGGTTGCCTAAATAATGTTTATAAACAATTAGATGCTGATACCAAAAAGGGGGAAAATATTAAATTTGAATATTAGTTAAAACAATAAGTACTACCTCCAGGATTGTTGGCTTCCCTCATTACAACTTCTTAAGTCATCTACCAAATCTTTGAAATCTTCAAGTTGAAGATCAATATCTGGGAATCTATAATTTAGAATATCACATTCTTTGCTTCGGTTCAGGAAATCTTGAAGAGCCTGAAAATTATATTTGATAAATATTAGAGAAGATGTGCATCATATTTGAAGCTTTGCTCTGTAGGGTACTCAAGTACAAAGCACATACGTGTGGCTTTAAAGTTTAAACAGAAGCAATCAATATTTTTTATACAGCAAATACTGAGATTTCAACCAACACTCAACAAATATGATGTTCATGATGATGATATTATTCTCATTTAGACTGCTTTGGCCAATATGAATGAAAAAATTGCATTCATTTAATTGATGCTTGGAATTGAACTGAGTGAATCCTACGTATGCAAACCATATGTACTTTAATGTTGGTCCTATCCAACTCAGTGGACCCTTCCTAGAGAAAGACATTGGATGCGATGAAATCGAAGCAAATACAAAATTATCTCTCTTGATTTTTCTTATTCTTTCTTGCAACACTACTTTATATTGATGAATCATTGTGATTTTTTAAAATTATATTTTGAGTTCATTCGCTTTGGACTTGTATTTTTTAGTTCCCCATTACAAGTAGTATCTCTCTCTCTCTCTCTCTTAGTTTCGGCTTGATTTTTGTTTGAGTTAATACTTAATTATTTTGGAAGTAAGAATTTGAGTTTTATCATAACACAATCTTAGCTATGCTTACAAATGGACATTCAGTCCATTTCGGTCCACTTCATCTATTTGTTCCGGTTCAATTTATTTCAGTTTACTTCAATCCAATTCGGTCTACTTTGATCCACTTCAGTTCATTTAGGTCCCTTCGGTCTACTTTGATCCCCTATTTTAAATAGTTCGCATGCGATCTATCTTATGCTTAGTATAAACGTTCCATATGTTTAGTGAATATTGGAATAACAAAAAATCAAATGAGATTTAGCAAAAGAGAAGTTTTTTCTTTAAAAGAAATCTAGAGAATCTCTTCCAATCCATTTTGTGACGTCTTATAAAACTATCATGCTTATTCGTTGAGATATACAAATAGTATGTTTCTCTTTTAAACAGAAAACAAAGATGCATGAATACAAAAGAATAAGATCTCCTAGAAACTAAAAGGACTAGTGGCGTGTCCTATATTACAAAATGGGTATCTACCATATTTACCATTTACAAATGCCTAACAATATTACAAAAAAGGTTTATTTTAACTTTTTTACTATGTATAGTTTTTCTGGTAGTAGTTTTGAACAAAGCTACAAAGAATATTTTATATACCGGCACTCTTTTGATTATAAGAGTAAAAAAAGTTGTATAAAAATGGATTATGTGACTATAAATACACGTTGTTATTATAGTAGCATCTTATTCATTAAGTCTAAGCGTATGCTCTTAGCCTCATGAAGGCACTAGTGGGCATTGAGCCGGCCCAATTAAGGGGGAGAGAGGGGAGGGGGGGGGGGGGGAATAAGAGGGTTTTCCAAACGCTTCCCATTGTTGGATTCGGACTTGGGATATCTACCCTTCAAACTACTTGGGAATAAGTCCAATGACCACTAGACCACCACCCTCAGTGGCCAGAATCTTCATCTTAATTATCATTAATTTATAGAATTAATGATAAATTTTAATTGTAAATATCAAAAAAATAACAGAGGAAAAAATAAATCCGACTCTTCATTACAAAAGGAAAAAAAAAGCAAATTAAACCCCATTTGACATTATCATATACATATACATTTCTAATGGTTTAAACTTAAAACCCTCCAAATGAATCCTAAATCCTTTGTACCCGACTGTTGTTACCAAACTTCACAAAAGAGCAAGCTATGTTCCTTTTAAAGACTGTTTAGTCTGGAAATATTGTAAGAGTGGTTATTAGTCATCATTGTTGTTGGGCGGATATGGAAGCATCTCAAAATTTGTTTCATGTTATGTTTCTAAGTTTACAGAAGATTTGAATGGAATAAAATTAATAAATCATGAAAGAATAGAATAAAATGAATTAAGGATATGGGTTTTTTTTTTTTGTTTTGAGAGTTTACAAAATGAGAAAGGAAATTAAATAATATAAAATTTTATCGTTATATCATTCACTGTTTTTTCGATTGGTTTCCTAGATAAGGATAAAATTAATACTCCATTGTTATTTCACAAAAATAAAGGAATGTGCGCTCTTTCCACTCTTAAGAGGAATGTTTAAGATAAAATAGTTAGGAATGGATATCTCCTCTTAATCATTCTATTACTCACTAAATTCTCAAATAGGAAATTGAATAGAACATTCTTTAAAAATCCCATTCTTCATTTCCATTTCTTTTCTCCCCTCCCAAACAAGCCATTAGAGGAACTATAAAAGCCATTTCTTTCTGAAGAATAAGCCGCATAAGCAATTTCTAATTTCAAATGACTAAAGTAAACATAGATACCCACACCCCCCCCCCCCCCCCCCCCAAAAAAAAAAAAAAAAGAAGCTGCAAATAGTTTAATCACGAACTATGGAGTTTCTCAAAAATAAGTGTTTATTTTTTTAATTATTATTATTATTATTTTTATAATGGTTCAAAATTACTACTCATGGGAGGTACCACTTGGAGCAATGTTTATATCTTCAAACCTTGTGCAAAGCAACAAACAATGCAATCAAAGGTCAGACAGACCACCATCTCTTATATTGGCTCTTGCAGTGCTTCTCCTGCCATTCAAGTTCATATCAATATCTGTAGGTAAGCACTTTAAATTCCACATTTCTCCAACTTCACAAGTAAATTCCATCTGGATTTAAGAAAAGATAACTGCTATGAGCAAATTTTCCTCCGCTCGAGAATCCAGACTTATTCTTTGAATCTCCTCCGACAAGTAATTCCTCTCCCCTCCCCCTCCCCCTCCCCCCTCCCCCTCCCCAGTGATTATAACCACAAAAATCACCAGTCCATTCTCGCTCAACAACAAATCCAATACCATTCCTGGTTGGTCATTTAGCGGACATAGCTTCAGGTCCCAACACCTCATAGTGAGAGAGGCTAATTCCACTATAATGTGTGCACCTATGTTGGATACATTCATTGCCAGAAAAGTTGGCCAATGACTCTACAGTTTGATGTGGGCTGCAACAGTTGTTGATTACGAAGAGGTGTCCAACTGTTTATGCAAAAGAAAAATGGCAACAAAACAATGGAAAGAATTACAAAAGAATAACACAATGAGCCAGCAATCAATACTGTAATAATAATAATAATAATAATAATAATAATAATAAGACAGATAATCACTAGTCTGCAGGATGGAAAACCAAGGAATCTCCTGTCAGCTTTCTGCCTTCCTATATGGGGAAACTATCATAATTTTTTCTTCTTCTTTAAAATGAAAATCAAAACATCAAGTGCTCTGAGAAAATTAGGCACATCACACCTTCATTAGCATGGTCGACAGACATCACAAAATTTGACAAGCATATCTACCTCCAAGTTAACCAAACTAAACACAGTACCGTATAGCTAAATTTTTTGTTTTATTTATCTATTCACTTGTTACTTAAAAATAATACACACACACACACACGTTTTACTTAATCGATCTCCTCAGCTTTGTCAATATTATTCTTCAGAAGCTTCTTAAAATGTTTGCACTACCCCAGCTACAAAACCAATTGGCTAAAGGAAATGCTTAAAGCATGATAGTCAGAACTAGCATTCATACCTAGGAAACTTCTAGCCTAATAAAGAGTTGATTTAAACCTCAAATCTTTGCCCAAATGGAACCCTCAGCCTCACACACTAAAGATTTTTGTACCACCAGAGTCACCAAGTTATTTCTAGAGCCTAGATTGCCTATCTAAAGCAAGATAACACCAAACTAGAACTTCCCAACCAGATGTTTAGAAAACAGAAAAAAAGTCATTTAATCACTTGACTGTCACTTAGTGTGTGTTTGTCTTGAGCCTATAAGCTCAGCTTTTAGCTTTTATGTACAGTTTTTTAGCTTTTATGCAAAAATCACCAATCAATTGTTCCTCTAGAACAAATCCAATACCATCCAGTAGAAAGCACTCTCAAGTTGATATGATATTTCATTCCGTAGGGTTTGATGTGGGAACTTGATATGAAATTTAAAAAAGAGTTTGATGTGGGCAACCATGGTTATTGATAACATAGAGCAGTTTGACTGTTTATGCAAAAGTAAAATCGCAACAGAAGAAGAACAAAAAATATAGAAGAAAAACACAATTAGCTAATAATCAATACTATTAGAATAATAAGACAGATAAATTACTTATCAAAAAATAAGACATATATAAATCACTAATCTGCAGGATGGAAACCCAGCTACAAAACCAATAAACTAAAGTAACTTCTTAAAGCATGAAAATCAGAACTAGCATTCAGATTATACCTAAGAAACTTAATAGGAATTGATTTAATCCTCAAATCTTTGCCCAAATGGTGATCACACACGAAAACTTTGTGTACTACTAGCGTCACCATGACTTGTCTGGAGAGTAAATTGACTATCTGAAGCATGAAAACACCAAACTAAAACTTCCCAAAACAAACTTTTAGAAACAGAAAATGTTATTTGATCCCTTAACTGCCACTTAATACTAAATTTCGCCATTTCAATTGCAGGAAACTTGCCAGTGAACACTGGATGCGAGGCAGGACTGGAATTTCTCAAAATCTCTGGTGATCGAGTGCATCTCAATGAAGAGCCAAATCAAACTCAACCTCAACTCTAGCAATTGTCTGTCAAAAAATACATCAGCTCCAAACACTACTCAGTTCCTGAAGGTTACCCTCTCCAGAATCCTAATCCCTGCGACCTCCACAAAGGGATTCTATCTATGACTGTGTGGACTCGAGCAAGGACAATTCAGAATTTTCAATAGCAAAATGGCTTAGCCCATAATCACTCTTTGACCTTCTTGGTGGACTCAAGTTTAACTCCAATCAGTTTGATTAGCTTCAATGAGAGCCAACGAAGAACCGATCGTGTGTTTTTTGTACCGGTGAGGCTAAACTGCAAATTGGGGTTTTGCTCTTAAACTTTTCAAAGTTGAATGCATTTTAACTGAGGAAGTTCTGTATTTCAGTCTAAGAGCAATCACAGGTTCCACCTGATGAAGGTCCTACTCCTAGTGTACTTTAATATTGTACTAATACCCAAACCCAATTCAAAAACTAAATGTGGGAATGCCTCCTAAGCTCAACAGTATTTTAAGGAAAAGAAAAAAAAAATCAAGCTTAGGTTTCAAAGTAAAACAAAAGAGCAATACAATTTGCAGATTACAAGAAAAAAAAAATTAAAAATTAAAAATTATACGAATTGTTAACAAAGATATCATCTTTGACGAAAAAAGAAGGTGAACCCAGTTTCATAATGTAAAAGATTCAATCAAATTTCAAGAGGGTTTAAGTAATTCTTACCTGCGGAGCAAGAGAGGGGCGATTGGAAAAAAAAAAATTTGGACCATTTCTCGATTTATGCGTGTCATCCTTGCGCAGGGGCCATGCTAATCTTCTCTGTATCGTTCCAATTTTATCGGATGTCCCCGAAGGGACAAGCCAATCTGCCTCCTTCCATGTAATAAAGACTTAAAGGTTTGTGTAACTAGACGATGTGGGATTCGTTGGTTCTCAACTAGAAAGGCTCTATTAGTTAGCTTTTGGGCTTAGGCTTTCCACGCGTCAGTGTCGTAACTATTTCACTCTTTTATCCTTCTCGCGGATATTCTGTACTACATCGGATTATTTTATTTTCTTCTATTTTAAAAGATCGTGACCAATGAAAAACAAGTTATCGGGTTAAATAACCCATAGCCACCAAATCTTTGGCCGAATTTTCTATTGGGTCAAATGTCAATGTCAAACCAGTTTAGAGCTATTTCATCTAGCTCGTTATGTGACTATTTATATGTATCATTTAAGAGAATTACTTCTATCCGGAGTTGGCGTAAACCAGCTCTTTTACACCACCAATAATAAAGCGCCACATCAGTTTTTTATAAAAGATAATACATTCAAACCCCAGATCAGATTCCTCCTCTCCTCTTAGCACCGGAGCTCCACCCCGCTGCTGCACACATCGCCTCTGGAGCTGGCGCCGCCGTACCCTCAAGGTTTGTTCTTTTATGATTTGCTATTTTTCCAATTTTTGGATTTTGTGATTTTGATGGGTTTGGGATATTTTTTTTTGGATATCAATATGTTCATTTTAGTATAGGTTGGTTGATTTGGCATGGATTTTGCTGTTTTTTGGTATTTTCATGAGTTTTGATTGGATTCTTAAGTGGTAGGTTCAAACCCTAAAAAAAATCTGATTGTGATATATATATATATATATATATATATATTTCCAGCTAGTCTAGATTCTTTATGTTAATACTTACTTACATTCATCCATGTTGGGCTGGCTGTGTTTGGTTTCTGAAATACTGGACTAATGTAATGTAATGTAAAGGGAACAAGTTAGTTACTAGTGGTAGATTCATTCACTCTGAAACTTCCTTTTTTTTTTTTTAATTTAATTTTACTGCATTTTCTCAGAATTTTAACGGGCCACGGTTTGCATTAGTAGATCTTGGATCCAAATATCATTTCTATTCCTTTGTTTTGTAATTATTTATTAATTAATTTTGTTAAAAATAACAGATCTTTTGATAAGCAGCTATATAGATTCATTTTGCTTAAACTATCTATTGTGTTTTCGTTGTTTTCATTTCTCTGGTGGTAGTGGCAGTGGCTGTAGATCTTTGAATTTTAATTCTTTATGATTACTCACATTTCTTTGGTTCATGTCTGGTGCAGATCTCTGAGACAAGTGGTAACATTTCTTTGTTTACTTTCTACTACATACCAAATCTTTTTGAGGCTTTCTATATGATTATACACATTTTTTTTTTAATTCTTATATGTTTTAAAAATGTGAGATGATGAGATTTCTTATACGGTGAAGGAGCTATTTGTCAACTCAAAGTTATAAACTTCTTATGCTTTCTTCTCTTATTTGCAATCTTTATGTTTTGATATATGAATGTGTTGTGAAGGTTTAGATATAGTGTGACTCTATTATGTTATAAACGAAACTTTCTTGGTTTCATTTATCACATTTTCTTTCATTCTCTTTCCCTCTTAGCGATACTTAGATGCTATTGGTTAATTATTTTTTTTTCAATGATTGATTTTAGGGTTTGTTTTGTATATTTCTGAACTCATGTGCATTGAAAAGAAGAAACTTGATTTCTTCTATTTTGATGATATGTTTGTTCATCGTAGTGTTACAAAACAGGCCTAATTTCCCAGTTTGTCCTGTATATATCTGAACTCAAGTGTATTGAAAAGAAAAAACTTTTTTTTTTCTTTTGTATTTTGATTATAATGTTTGTTCTTAGCAATGTTTTTGTCCTAATTCTAGGCTTGTTATGTATATTTCTAGGTTTGTTATGCATATTCCTGAAGTCGATTGTATATTTCTAGGCTTGTTTTGTATATTTTTGAATTTGTTAGTCATAGTCTTTTTCTTTGTATAAAACTTAAGCTCACCTGTTTGTTTTGATGTTATTTTAATAGGATGACAAAAATTCCTCTCAGGGCATGGATACTGTGGTTGATTGGGTACCTTTCAGTTGGCATGGAGTTTGAGACTAAGTAGCCTGGATACTTCCACAATGTGGTTGATTTTGAAACTTAGTTGCATAAATAGTGAGGAATTTGGCTTTGTGACTTATAAATTTTTTGTATTCTACATTGGCTCTAATATGACACAAGCTTGTCTGAAGTTGCATGGAGTGCATGTTGCTAATGCTGATAGAGTGCGTAATGGTAATGTTGATAATAGCGCAGAGATAAGTGATGGCTGATAAGGATAGAATGCTTGCTGGTTGCCCAGTTTTGGTCAAATTTTGGTCAGATTATCAAACTTGGATAATTGTCTGCATATTTTAAAATTGCAGACAAGTGTAAATTGCAACTTTGTACAATGGATTGATGGAGAAATTTGTACCAGAGCTAAGCAAATTATCACTGGATTAGTACGAAAGGCTAACAAGTTGGAAGCTAAAATTCTAAAGTTAGAGAAGGCTTAATTAGTTTGGCAATGTGAACGCAAATGGCCAAGGACTTGTATTTAGAATAGGTGAATTGTAGTTTAGTTATTGTAAAAGATTGTAGTGACAATTTTTTTGAAAAAGTAGTCAGTTTCTTATCTTATTTGATGTAATGACAATTGTAAATTTGTAATGGCCACTCGATATATTATATTGTAATGGAAATTGAAATGCATTTCTTGCAATGGAAATTGGCATTTAGTTGATTTGCCTGAATATTGTTCAACAGCTTGTTCAACATAAACACCACATAAGCTTGTTCAGTATCACCATCATATTGCTCAATAGCTTGTTCAACAAAAACACCACATAAGATAAATAAATTTAGTCGAATTGCTTTAATATTTAGTTGTTAACATAAAGGACTTGAAAACTATTATCCAACAAAAAATAGGATACTTATGTCCAGTATCACCATCATATAAGCTTATAAAAGGCTTTACAAGACAGTGACTAGTAATGTTTGTCAAACCAAAGGTCCTACCTAAGATCAACATAAAATAGGTTACTTTTGTCAATTAACACCATCAAATAAGCATATGGACAGCTGTACAAAACAGTAACCATAAAAGGTTCAAACAATCAAAGGTCCTAATATATAAAAGTTCCTACAAAACTAGCACTGCTACTGCCCTTCAATCTTTTCTAGCTCTTCCTTTTCCAGCACCAGTTCCAATTACTTTTCCAGCTCCAACTCCTTTTCCATATCTACCAACTCCACTACTTCTTCCAGCAACACTTGTTTGGGTTGAGACCTATAATAATAGATACATTGGACCATATGGTAAGCATGTATGCCCAACAAGATCAATGACCAAAATACTGGCAATATGCAAATAGCAAGCACAATGTGTAGTATATATATAATTTGAAGTTAGAGAGTAGAGAAACCACAAGACATAAAAAGCAAACTTCTAAATTAATTATATCCAAAGCCATATCCACTGAAGATACATTGCCCTTCAAATCATAACTCTCTCTCAAATGCCATTATCAATTTATTTTACAAATAACAACACAAATATTATTTTTTTTCTTGGTGAGTTAAGCACGAACCCGATGAGTTGTGAGCCTACAACCTCTCACATACTAAAAAAAAATTAAAATGAACAGCACAACAAAGGGATAATCGATGTTTGTTCAAATAACTGTAGTCACATCAGAATATTAATTAAAATAAAGTTGATGCATGATGATTGTCCTGTACAAGGAAAGTTAATATTTGAATAGAGAGTAGAGAGGGTTATGTGTCAATTACCTGAGGTTTTATAACTTCCTGAACATTCTGTAGTGCAAAACTTTGAGGTGGTCCAGGCTGTTGAATGGCTCTCTTGAGTCTTGAACACTTCCTGAGAATAAGACACAGAACATGTCAGTTATGAATACTTCCTGGATTGGATGTTAGTTGTGGCTTGTTATTCTTTATGTTCAATTTGTGACTTGATTGATTATTGTACTTGGGGCGATTGATTGTAATGTCCCCAATTGTACACATCCTATATGCTTGGGTAACTATTTTTTGCGTATCAATAAAGTTCCATTACTTATCCAAAAAATGGCATAATACTAATAGTAATACCATAAAAAGGGGGGGGGGGGGGGGGGGGGGGGGGGGGGGGGGATACATAAACCCCATGTGGTTTCTACGTAAAACACAGAACCCCATTTCCATTCCTTTTCTTCTTTTTTCCTTTCCATTACTTAATCAACCTATATGGCTACCTAATGTACAACAGACACTCACAACTTGGCCATTTCAAATTAGTTTTTCATTTTGTTATGAATAAAAAGCCTATTAGGGAAGAACAAAAGAACGAACTTGAAGTGCCCCAAAATGTGAGTCTTTCTTTCTATTTTTTCTAAGCCAAATTTGGTATACAGTAGAGAGTAAACAAAAAGAAATATTACCACTTGTATCAGAGATCTACACAAGACATGACCCAAAGAAATGTGAGTAATCATATAGAACTAAAATTCGCAGATCTACAGCCACTACCACCAGAGAAATGAAAACAACGAAAACACAATAGATAGTTTAAGCAAAATGAGTCCATATGGCTAATTATCAAAACATCTGTTATTTTTAACAAAATTAATTAATTAATAATTAACAAAACAAAGGAAAAGAAATGAAATTTGGATCCAAGATCTACTAATGCAAACTATGGTCCGTTAAAATTCTAAGAAAATACAGTAAAATTAAATTTTTTAAAAAAAAAAAGGAAGTTTCAAAGTGAATGAATCTACCACTAGTAACTAACTTGTTCCCTTTACATTACATCACTCCAGTATTTCAGAAACCAAACACAGTCAGCCCAATATGAATGATATGTAAGTATTAACATAAAGAATCTAGACTAGCTGGAAAAAAAAAATATATATATATATATATATCACAATCATATTTTTTTTAGGGTTTGAACCTACCACTTAAGAATCTAATCAAAACTCATGAAAATACCAAAAAACAGCAAAATCCATGCCAAATCAACCAAACCTATACTAATATGAACAGATTGATATCCAAAAAGAATTATCCCAAACCCATCAAAATCACAAAATCCAAAAATAGGAGAAATAGCGAATCATAAAAGAACAAACCTTGAGTTCGGTGCGGCAGCGCCAGCTCCAGAGACGACGTGTGCAGCAGCGGGGTGGAGCTCCGGTGCTAAGAGGAGAGGAGGAATCTGATCTGGGGTTTGTTTGAGACTATCGTGTAGTTTGATTCAGGATTGAATGTTTATGTGAGCCGTGATTGTGTGTATTTGAATGTATTGTCTTTTTATTAAAAAGCTGATGTGGCGCTTTATTATTGGTAGCATAAAAGAGCTGGTTTACGCCAGCTTCGGATGGAAGTTATTCTCATCATTTAAATATATCTCACATCACTCATTAGAAAAATTCTTTTACTAAAACCGCATGTGAATGGTATCTTCAATCACCACATAGTCGGTTGGTATCTTTATTCTTCAAACAAATGAAACAATAACTCTAGGGGCACACTCAATTTCACATGCTAAAGTGGTCAATTGTGAGTTATAGACACTTTCTGTCTACTTCTACTTATATGGATCTATCACTTTTTGTGTATCACTTCGAGTCCACCATATCAACATCAATATCTATATAATATCTAAAAACTGAAATATAGCATTTATTATTGCTACGATCTTATTGAGTCACATCTGCATAGTATTTCAATCTACTTCGTTCCACTTTGGTCCATTTCAGTCTATTTCGGTCCATTCGGTCCATTTTAGTCTATTTGGTCCACTTTAGTGTCATTCAGTCCACTTTAGTCCATTCGGTGATGCTTTGGGATAGAGATTTGTGTGGAAAGAGGAGTTGTTTTAATGAAAGTTATGTCACACTCTCAATGTAATTTTAGTAAATTCTTGATAAAATTACATTTTTCTTATATTATTAAAGCCTTGTAATTATTTTTTAATATAAGTGATGAATTTGCTTATATTTGTTCTCTTTAAGCCATTCAAGATGTATAGAGGATGAATCATTTGTAAGGACTATTAGAAACAAACTCTAATCACACATTACATTATTTACAAAATATATCATCTTATATAATAATTGAATGTAAAATACGTTATGTTTCCTTGTAATAAAAAATTACAAAATTTAAAACACTTTCAAATAACAAATACTGATAGCTTAATTTAGAAAATCCAATATATTGTATCAACTATACTTTGTTAGAAAAGTATCAATTCATTTTAAGAAGGGTTTGAGACTAACACTTATAAGTTTCATTTACTATTTTCATTTTTTACTAAACAAAAATAGATTATCAAATTTCTTTGTGCGTCACATGAGTCTACGACTTGTGATATTGTAAAATTGGATGTGAAATTAAGTGTTTTCGTAATATTGTTGCAAATGAAAAGATAATTACATGAGAATTGGGTGAAATTTTATGTGTTTATATGCTTTATTAGATAGGTTAGTTTTAACTTTTATGGGCCAAGTAGTTGCACCATGTGTTAACTTAAAGTTATTGACATAGGGGTTGCATGTGTAGTAGTTTGAAAACTTAGTATTGAGCATCTCTAATAGACTTTCTATATTTTTGTATTGTTTGGAGAGTAAACAGTAACTTTTACCTTTGTTGAGGACAAATTTTTCACGTCACATGGCTTTATTTTATTGGCAACCCACACCATATCAATATTATCATGGATTTTGGGAAAATCTCTTTTAAAGCCCAAAAGAGCTCATATTTACATAAAAATGTGTCAAAGCTCATGGTTCAAGCTCATGGCAAATCATCTCATTTTCAGCTCATGCTCCAAGCTCATAAGTCTCATAGGGGGAATTTTGGGAGTCGTGGTTTGGAGGGCCAGGAAGTATTTTCAGTAAAGCTCCAGTGGTTCAAAGTTGATAAAGAAAAGCATGTTGTTTGGCATGTCTTCCCCAATTCCCTAAACTCTGTTGGGTCAGTGTACAATAGGTAACATTTGGTAAGCCTCTCATATCACATAACACTTGAAATGATAAAACTCTCCATACTCTTTACATAAAAATTAATGTTCATCATATAATATAACTTTAAAAATGTAATTATATTATTTCATATAAATTATATTATTATTATTTTCATTTAAATCTGTTAGGTTCTAAGGATTAGGATCTAATGTATTAGAACTTCAATTTGTATATTGGCAAACCATGATTAAAACAATGTTTAGTCTTGTGTTAGACTTGCTCAAAGTATGGGTCTTAATGTAAAGTTGGAATCGAGTTTTTGTGCAGAATTACTGTTAACTTTTGGTCAGACTCGATCGATCAAAAATTAGACTCGATCGATCGAAAATCGGGCAGATCGTTTTTCTGCAGAATTTTCCAACTCAGCCCTAGTCCATTTAATGTATAGGGTTTTATGTTTTGCCCTAAGTATATAAAGGAAAACCCTAACCACGTTTTTAGTGTTGTGAATGCTGTGTTTGTGAATCTCATTGTGAGATCTAGAGGTGTTTGCCTTCACATACACTTAGGGTTTACAAACTTGAGATTCATGTCAAGAATTGTGTAAATCAATACAATTGCAGAATCAAAAGAGCACAAAGATATACAAGCAGGTGCGCTTGTGGATTTGCTGAAGAATTCAAGAAAGAAGGAGTCTGTGGATCTCGGAGCTATCATGGGGTCGTGGTAGTAAGTTTCCTACACTTGGGTAGCAATAAGATGTTAGTGGTCTAAGTCTTATTGTGTAAACTTCGATTCTTTCATAGTGGATTCAGTTTACCTTGAGGATAGCTAGGTCAAATCCTCCCCAGGTTTTTACCGGTGTGGTTTCCTGGGTCATCATATCTTTGTGTTATTTATTTTCCGCTGCTTTGTTGTTTTTGCTTATTTGTGTTAACCTAGATTTAATTAAATTACCTAAGTTATTCACTTGGCTAATTCTCTAGGTTAATCTGTTGGGTTTAAGGGGTCTAAACGAACTGACAAAATCAATTCCAAGCATATGGCTAAATATATATTAATATCTCATATCTAGTATTAAATACTCTCCTTACTCTCCAAGATTTGGTTAAAATATAAAGAGACCACAATTACATCTCTAAAACTTCATCAAATATCAACCAATTAGTCTATTACTTACCAAAATTATATATGGATTAAACATATAATTTTCCAAAAAAGAAAACTTAGCCAAAAATACTAACAACAGCTCCTGCAAAAGCTGTAACAGCTCCTGCAGAAGCTGCAATAACTCTAACAGAAGTTGCAATAACTCCAGCAGCAATTGTAAAAGCTCCAGCAGCAACTTAGGTAGTTGACACATATCCTAAAATGACATCACTTACTCATTAATGCCCAATCCTAGTAGCTTCCTACCATATCCAAAGAAGTAAGGATCCCATAAAAGAAATCTTATCATTTTAAGCTAAGATCCATAGCTTCTAGCTGTAGTACCAGAAATAGGAAGGTCTCATAAATGTTATATTACCATTTTTAGCCAAACCATGAATTTAATGCTCCAGTAGAAGATGTCATTCAGATGACATCATCTAGCAGCTACTGCTGTAGAGCTGACAGCTGTGATTGACAGCTATAATAGCATCCCCAGCAGCATTAAAGGCTCAAAATTTCTTCTTTTGGCTAAAAAACAAAAACCCACTAATAAAACCACTTACTTTGTCAAAGACTTTTCCTTATTTGTAAATTTCCCTTCAACTAGTTCTAATTTAGTTACATGCTTGTCTCTATATAAAGAGGATCAAGCCACACACCATGATCATCCATCCATGCCTTTCTCATCCTCAATATTTTGAAACTTCATTCACCAAACATCTCTAAACATTTCCATACTTTTCCATCTCTTTTACACAAATATCTCTTCTTAGATAACACCATTACATCACACCTATTACATCACACCTATTACACCACACCTTTACACATTATCTATCTCTTCCACACTTTAATATTTTGAAACTTCATCATTCTGCTGCCCAAAAACACATCTCCATCTCATTCTTTATTTCTCATACAAAATCTCCCTTCTTAGAAAGCAACATAACCCATGACATAACACAAAAAACCACTCCAGTAGTAGCCATAATCTCATGTATGTACTATATTTAACCTTCATATTATCTATCTCACACTTCCATATATTTTACAAACACATTCTTCACAAAATACCCATACATACTTCTCATATATCTTTAAACTACATGTCTCACAAAGTATACATATACAAGATCCATGTCCAACAAAGTATCTACATATAATTCCTATACATATTACAAACACCATATCTCACAATATATATAAATATATATATATATATATATTTCTTACCATCTCCACACATCTTAAAACATATCAAACACTCTTCCAAGAACTTATTACTAAAAGCCCTTTCTCATGGAAGACATATATTTATAATGCTAAAAGCCCTTCTTATGAAAGGAAAAAACTTATAATACTAAAAGTCATTCTCATGGAAGGCAACATCACCCATATTTGACTAAAAACTAAAAGAGCATTACATGAAGAAAGTTATTTAAGTGCATGATGAAAGGGAAAAAATTTAACCAACCTATGCACACGGCTGGACATATTCTCTCTCCCTCCGGTTGCACCCATTTTTCCCCTTCAATCATAAAGTCACCATGAAAGGACTCATAATATCATATTAAACCACTAGACTCATTTTATCATATTGCTGAAATGTCATAAATCCATTGCTGTTTTACGGCTGAAGCTATAAACTATGAAGATAAGTCATTATATTTTTATCTCCAAAATTATACTACTGAGTATGTTTTAATTTAGGTGAAAAACTCATTTTCGTTCCTACATTTTCACACGATTTTCACTTTGGTCCCTAACTTTTTTTTTCCACCGCTTTTAGTCCCTATTTTAGAAAACGCGTCTCGTTTTAGTCCTTTCCGTCAATGCCCTAACAGCCCCGTCCTACGTGGCAGACGAAAATATTAAAATAATAATAAATTTTTTTATTTTGGCATTAAAAAATGGCATGTCAGCATATAAATTAAAAAAAAATTAATTTAAACTAAATAAAAAAAGTTAAAAACAGATTTAAAAACTAAAAATTACATGAATTAAGATCTAAATGTTTCTTGAACAAGAACAACAAGAACACAAACTCAAATCTAAGAATACAAACCCAGAAATTAAAATCCAAAAACTAAAAATCTCAAAATCACAATTTTCTCAAACCCAACAAAATCATCAAATGCTAAAGCCCCAAAATACCAAAAATACAACACAACCAATCCAAAAAAAAAAATCTCAAACTCAGAAAAGCCATCTCAAGCAAGCAAACCCAGCAAGCCCACCTCAAACATGAGTTCTGGTCGGAAAATATTAACGTTGTTGGATTTCAAACTGAGAAAAAAAAATTATATAAGGAAAAGCTAGAAATCATGGAGGCAGAAAACGGAGAGGCTAGGTTGGCGAGCAAAGGACGTTCTGGGCTGATGAGGATCGAAACGCAGAAGAAGTCGGCGGCGGTGTGCCACGATGACAGTACGTCGCCGGTGAAAGCTCAGACGATCAACGAGCTTCATTGTCTTCAGAAGAAGAAATCGGCGCCTAACACTCCAAGGACAGCTAGAACTTCGGGTCAGGGTCAAGGAGCTGCTACTTTTGCCATCATTTCCGAAGAGGATCTCCAGAAACAGCAACTCCAATCCATCAGGTAAAGCAAAACCACATCGATTGTTTTGTATATTTTCCGACCAAGACTCATGTTTTCCGACCAATCCATCAGATGGGTTAATATTTTCCAACCAAGACTCATGTTTGAAGTGGGTTTGCTGGGTTTGCTTGCTTGAGATGGTTTTTCTGAGTTTGAGATTTTTTTTTTTTTTTTTTTGGATTGGTTGTGTTGTATTTTTGGATTGATTTGGTATTTTGGGGCTTTAACATTTGATGATTTTGTTGGGTTTGAGAAAATTGTGATTTTGAGATTTTTAGTTTTTGGATTTTAATTTCTGGGTTTGTATTCTTAGATTTGAGTTTGTGTTCTTGTTGTTCTTGTTCAAGACACATTTTGATCTTAATTCATGTAATTTTTAGTTTTTAAATCTGTTTTTAACTTTTTTTTATTTAGTTTAAATTAAAAAATTGTTTTTTTTAATTTATATGCTGACGTGGCATTTTTTAATGCCAAAATAAAAAAATTTATTATTATTTTAATATTTCCGTCTGCCATGTAGGATGGGGCTGTTAGGGCACTGACGGAAAGGACTAAAACGAGACGCGTTTTCTAAAATAGGGACTAAAAGCGGTGGAAAAAAAAGTTAAGGACCAAAGTGAAAATCGCGTGAAAATGTAGGGACAAAAATGGGTTTTTTGCCTTTAATTTATTATCATTGTACTGTTGTACTCATATTATTCTGCTGCTGGAATGTTATCAACTCATTAACGCTATGTGGCTGGAGACACAAATCATATAAAGAACAAAGTGATGCTATATGACTGAAGTTAGAGACATAAAAGATAAGTCAATGTTTTTTCCATCTTCAAGATTACATTATTAAGTACATGTTAATTCATTGTTATTATACCGCTGGATGCAAGTTACTTTAATATCATCTCACTACTTAATAAAACATAATCTCACTAATACTTCATTAATGAACATATATATTAATAAATCGATCTACCATTGCTGGACATATTATTCAGACATAAACCACCGATGGACACATATTATTTAGACATAAATCACCGCTGGACATATATTATTTGCACACAAACCACGACTGGATATAAATTATTTGACGTACATAGACCATTGCTAGACATACCTTATTATATTGAACATGAACCATGAATCATAGCTTGATATGGACTATTTTGGACTCATCCCATTACTGGACATATGCCACCTAATTAATTAGTCTATAATATTGGAAATCACTTAATATATATAATAATGATATTCAACTCATCATTTAATCAAATCTATCCAATTAAATATACTATTTATTTATTTAAACCATTATCATGATTTTAAGACTTTGTGCTTTATCTATTTTGTAGACTTAAAATGCACTGGAAGCCATTGGTTTATGAGGCCCAATGTCGAGTTTCAAATTGGACTCCCCAAAACAAATCTAGGTCTAGCAAAGTCACACTTCCAGTGGAAGACACGTGGCTACGTGCAAAAACCGCCCCCGACAACCTTTTACTTGCTTTTTTCAAATACATTTTCCTACAAACTCTCTACCATTTTTCTATCTCATTTAAAATTATCAATTTCATTCATTTTTTATGTATTAGTTTTAACTTTTTTACCAGGAGAGAGAGAGAGAGAGAGAGAGAGAGAGAGAGAGAGAGAGAGAGAGAGAGAAGTATTATGGGGTTGATTTTTGTATTCCATTAAATTATTTTGCTAATAAACAATAACACTCTAGACCAAGAGAATGACTTTTCATTAGTAAAACACTTTTTGAGCTTTAGAGAGACAGTTGGGACTGTGTTTTTAGGTTTTACCCTCTAGAATAGAAAAGATTTTGGTTTTAGCTCATCTATTGGAGATGCTCCCTCTTAACTAATATTGATAGATGCTCGCTCTTAACTAATAATGATCTCATACAGACTATATAAACAATATGTCTCCATTATGTGGGCTCGTAAATTCTCAATTGTATGAAATCCATATATTGTGAAAGACATGTTGCATATGTCATAATAGATCCCTTCTCCCTCTTAACAGCTCATCAATCATGACTTTCATCATATTCTAGATATTTTTTTACCCAACATGGGGTCTCCTGGTCTTTCCTTTTCACCCACTATGACTCACATTTCTTGGGCTGCTCTTTACTAGCATATGTTAAAGGTTAATACTGACTGTGGCTCTTGAGAATATTTGGGATCCTTAGCTAGGGGTGTTCTCATTCATGATTGTTATAGTAATTAGCCGCAAACTTATGCAACGCGTGAGAAAATGTAATATAATTATTTTATAAGAATGTAATGTAAAATTTATAGGTTAAATAATGCATGTGTTATTTAGAAATATTTTCTATTTTCATAAATTTCATTTAATGGAACGTATAATGTATTCTGCATTCAACAACAATACATGTACGTGCGCGCACGCGCACGCGCACACACACACACAAATATATAAATGAAAAACGTAATTAATAAAAATATATAAATTACATAATCATAATATTTTTTTTATATAAATGGAGAAAATTTTATTTAAATGACTTTTTTTTATTTATATATAATATAATCAAATGACTAATTTGAACATATCTAAGATTTTTTTTTTTTAATGTACAATTCCATTCCATGGAATACATGTAACATGTTACATTAAGTTCAAAATTATTATATAAGTTTAGAATTCTAGCATTTTTTTTTCTTTTCAAATATAAGTATAATGCCTATATTATTGAAACCTGAATTTTAAGGTAACCTTTTGAATTTATTTATCGTTTTTATTGCTTTTTTAGTCCATATCTCTAATTTCAAATGCCTTTTTTGTTTATATTTTTAGCCCAGAACTAAAGAGTTTAACCCAAATAGAATACAATTTTATACTTTCAACCCAAAAAATAAGGGGAGGGGGGAATTTTGAGCCCAAAACTAAAAAGGCGACATACAAAAAGAATTAATTTAAAACCCAATTAGTCCAAAATGGTTTGAATGAACTAAAGTAGACCAAAGTGGACCAAATGGGCCAAAGTGAACCAAATTGA
Organism: Lithocarpus polystachyus; assembly: GCA_033629205.1. Classification (NCBI taxonomy): domain Eukaryota; kingdom Viridiplantae; phylum Streptophyta; class Magnoliopsida; order Fagales; family Fagaceae; genus Lithocarpus; species Lithocarpus polystachyus. The sequence continues at coordinate 80,058,887 of CM066164.1, forward strand.
CCGAAGTAAACTGAATTGGACTAAAATGGATTGAAATACTATGCTGATGTGGCTCAAAAGGAGTATAGCAACAATAAATATTATGCTTTAGCTTTTAGATATTTCATAATCATGGCATCGATCTATTTATCTGCAGAACCTCCCCTATAGTATCATCATTGCAATAGAGTTAATTTAGTTATTCATGTAATTTTATTTGATAAACTGCTACATGGTCCAATGTCATTCCTAAACTTGATTCCTAACTGCTAAGAGTAGTATTCAATTAACATGTTGGTGGCAAAAAGGAGAAAACATTTTCAATGTATATGTAAACCTTTATTTTGAACAAAATGAGTTATCTTCATTCAGTTGCAAGTCATAGTACCCTCAATAAAATAAAATTTTTAAATTTAATTTTTTTTTAGCTAAGATAAAATATTGATAATAATTTTAATGTCATAAATATTGAGTCAATTTTAAAGGTGGGATTTTTTTTTTAATATTACCATTCCTAGCTTGTAAAGTAATGGTATTAAGTAATTTTGACTTTAGGGTTGAATTTTTTTATTTTTCAAAATTCTAGTGTTAAATTTGTTATTTTTGAAACCATAGGGTTTAATTTGGACTACTGTTAAGCTATAGGTTTACAATGAAATTTTCCCATTTATTTTTTTGAATAAATTAATTGATTTAGTAAATGTTAGGGATTAAGTGTTCTAACTCATGCTTAGAGCATTGAATATATATAATTAAAAAAAGAGATCTTAAAATAATTAGTTTTATTCTACGAAATTTATTAATAAGACCGACGCTAAGCATAGCACCATAAATGGCTGCCACATTTATGGTTATCGCAATAGTGTTTGTAAGGGCAATGGGTCGGTAGGAGTAATGGGCCGGTATGAACGACACGCCAGTGGGGATAATGGGCCTCGAACGCCTCATCCATTTACGTAGCCCGTCCCCAAGCCTAGGCCGAGGACTGAGGCTAGTTCGAGGAAGATTCAACTTGGCCTAGGCGATCCGCTTCGGCAGTCTGGAAAGTTGAATATGAGCTTAGCGATCCCAAAACTTTGCCGAGGACTCACACCACGTCGGGTAAGTAAAGCCGAGGTAAGATTTGGAGCTCTGCCGGTCAAGAAGGTCCCCCAGAAGATTCCACTGGACAGGGTGAATGTTATGGGAGCATGTACCAAGAAAAAATTCCAAAATATCAAGGGAGAAGGCTGCCAACCCCGCATTGAATGCTTCACAACTAACCCCCTGGCCGCATTTATGTGGAGAAGACATCTGCACAGTGATTTCCAATCTCGACGTTCCTATGTAGAGGGTTCTGGAAAAATTGAAAGAGACATGTGTCAACAAAGAAATCATGACATCTATACGTGGAGGGTTCAGAGAAAGCAAGGGAGGAATACAAAAGGAAGGAGGAACCTAAGAAGAGGTGGAGGAAGAAAAAGAAGAAGGAAGAAGATTGGCGTCCATTACGAAACAATACCTACACCAAACAACTATCCTCGGACGTAGGTAAGGAACAATCCTTTAAACTAGAAACTTATGTTTCGTCCCAGTCGGTGATCCTAGCCCATCCAGTTGGTAATCTAATCTTCATTAGCCCAGTCCTTCCTAACCTACTCTCTACAAATTCATTGTTGTTGGGTCTTTTAAGCAGATCCACTCACCTGTGGGCCGGATTTCGAAACCTGTGTCCCTATAATTGGCGCTGTCTGTGGGAAGGCTGATTGGTTAGAGTTTTAGGTTCTCAATTATGGCAGGTTCAGGTTCACACCACTTGGAATCTACGGGATCTCAACGAGAAGAACACCCTTGAGAGGGCCAGGAAGGAAGCGTGCATACCATCCACTCTAGTGAAAGTCAATCTAGAGGCGATAGCCATGTTTTTCAGGATGAATGTGCCAAAACCATGCAAAAGGAAATTGACTACTTAAAGAAGAAGTTGCGCCAAGAATGGAGGAAGCGGAGTCCCTCAGTCTCTGATCTTTCGTCAAATAGTGAGAAGGATGACGAATATAGGCACAGATTGAGAACGCCCCCAAGCGAAACCTTCTCGTATGAGGCGGACAATCGCCGGGAATGCAAGGGCGGAGGTTCATCTTCCAGGGGCTTGGGAAATGACGCCATGAGTAGGACGCTCAACCGAATATCTAAATCTCCCTTCACACGCAAGATTGATGGGGGACCACTCCCCAGGCGGTTCACCCAACCTACGTTCACTATTTATAATAGCCGTACAGACCCAGTTGAGCACGTTAGCTATTTCAACCAGAGAATGGCGGTGTATTCAAATAATGAGACCTTGATGTGCAAGGTGTTTCCCTCTAGCTTGGGACCGGTGGCGATGAGATGGTTCGATGATTTGAGAGCGGGTTCTATTAACTCTTTCAAAGAGCTTACTCAGGCATTTGGATCCCGTTTTATCACGTGCAGCAGAGTTCCTCGGCCTTTGGATTCCTTGCTGTCCTTATCCATGAAGGAGGGGAAAACTTTGAAAACGTACTCGGACCGATATTGGGAGATGTTCAACGAGATAAAGTGCGATTTTGATGATGTGGCTGTTAGAACCTTTAAGGTTGCCCTACCCGCCGAGCACGGGTTGAGGAGGTCCCTCACGGGGAAGCCCGTCACCAGTGTACGCCAGCTCATGGATCGGATTGACAAGTACAAGAGAGTTGATGAAGACCAACAGCAGGAGAAAGCAAAGGGTAAGGTTATCCCTCAAGAGAGGAGGGATTTCAGGTCGGATCGTTATGGCAATAACCGACCATGGAGAGAATTTGGAGGAGAAGCTGGACCCAGGGCCGCCTAAGCTGTTAATACCGTGTTTTGAGAACCAGTACATCAAATCTTAGATAAGATCAAGAACGAGCCATACTTTAGGTGGCCGAGCAAGATGAATGGAGACCCGCAAAGTGTAACCAAGGTCTGCATTATTAGTATCATAGAGAGCACGGGCATACGATCGAGGATTGCAGGACACTAGGGAGCCATTTGCACTAGTTGATCCGAGAAGGCAGATTGAAGCAATTCTTGAATCAGCTCAACGGGCAAGGAGGCCAAACAGGTTCGGGAATTCAAAGCAGTAATTCCTCGAGATCTCCTTTAGGAACAATTCTTGTCATCCTCGTCGCGCCAGGCAGAACAGGATCATCCCCCTCCAGGGTAATGACTATAGCTGGGTCGTATATCGGAGACTCTGGTCATGAGTCGAAGAGGGCTAGGGTAGGGGCTCATCCAGCACTGAGCTTCTCAGACGAGGACAAGGCCAGGACCATACAGCCCCACGATGATGCCTTAGTTATAACTCTTAGGATTGATGGCTATGATGTGAAGAGGGTATTGGTAAACCAGGGTAGTGGGACTGAAATTATGTATCCAGACCTGTACAAGGGGCTTAACCTCAAACAGGAGGATCTGACCAGTTATGATTCACCTCTGGTTGGCTTTGATGGGAAAGTAGTTGTTCCAAGGGGACAAATCAGATTGCCGGTCCAGGCCGGCTCGGAGGTGGTGGAGGTGGACTTTATAGTGGTGGACGCCTTTTCCCCATACACTGCCATCATGGCACGGCCTTAACTCCATGCCCTTGGGGCTGTTTCATCCACTCTCCATCTCAAGGTGAAGTACTCGTCTGGAGACTGGGTTGAGGAGTTAATAGGAAGCCAGACGATGGCCAAACAGTATTTGGTGGCTGCTATCACGCACCAATCGGAATCAGAATCCTCGGCCACAACCGATAAAGAATCTTAATAATTAGAGTCCACGGCTTCAGCTTCCGGTGGCGAGGCTGAGGAGACAAGATGTGAGGAGTTGGAGAAGGTTCTTGTTGATGATGATCCGGAGAAATATTTTCAAGTCGGCACTCAGCTGCCGCTTTGGGAGAAAGAGGAGTTGTTGCGATATCTAAGACAAAATATTGACGTGTTTGCATGGAATGCTTACGAAGCACCAAGGGTAGATCTGAGTTTCATTTGTCATCATCTGAATGTCAATCCATCTGCCACCCCCAAAAAACAACCTCATCGGCATTCTTCAAGGGAACACTCTGACGCCATCAGGGAAGAAGTGGCAAAACTTAAGCAGGCTAGGGCTATTAAGGAGGTGTTCTACCCTGACTGGCTGGCTAACACTGTGGTGGTAAGGAAAAAGAATGGCAAGTGGCGGGTATGCGTGGACTACACAGACCTGAACAAGGCCTGCCCGAAGGACCTTTTCCCATGCCTTAGATTGACCAGTTGGTGGATGCAACCGTAGGGCATCCCCGGATGAGCTTTCTGGATGCTTTCCAGAGATATCACCAAATACCTCTGGCTTTGGAAGATCAAGAGAAGACGGCTTTCGTCACCCCTATTGGAAACTATCATTACAAAGTGATGCCGTTTGGGCTTAAAAACGCGGGGTACTTACCAAAGGATGATGACGCGGATGTTCGAATCGCAGCTGGGGAAGAACATCGAAATCTACATTAACGATATGGTGGTCAAGAGCAAGAAGGAGGCCGAGCACATTGGTGATCTCGGAAACATCTTCGAAGTCTTGAGAGGGCATAAGTTACGACGCAGTGCCTCCAAATGTTCTTTTGGAGTGGGGTCAGGAAAGTTTCTGGGCTACATGGTCACTCACCGTGGAACCAAGGTCAACCCAAACCAAGTCGATGCCATTAATAAACTACAGCCACCCTAGAATCCCAAGGAGGTGCAAAGGTTGACGGGAATGACTGCGGCCTTGAACCGCTTCATATCCCGATCCGCGGATAGGTGCAGACCCTTCTACTGGCTGTTAAATAAATGGAAGGACTTTGAATGGACAGAGAAATGTGCCTTAGCATTCCAACAGTTGAAAGACTATCTTTCTCGGCCACCCATCATGTCCAGACCTGAAGCGGATGAAGTCTTATTTGCTTATATCGCAGTGGCTGCCCATGCGGTAAGCCTGGTGTTATTAAGGGTTGACAATGGGGTGTAGAGGCCCGTCTACTATGTAAGCAAGTCCCTACATGAAGCCAAGATCAGATACTTGCCGTTGGAGAAAGCCATCCTAGCCGTGGTGCACGCCACACGCAAACTGCCCCATTATTTTCAGGCGCATACAATTGTTGTCTTGACCCAATTGCCACTTAAAGCCTTGTTTCGAAGTGCCGATTATACGGGGAGAATCGCGAAGTGGGGAACGAAATTGGGGGCCTATGACATCAAGTACATGCCTCGTACCTCTATAAAGGGTCAAGTCCTCACCGACCTTCTAGCTGAATTTGCCGAGACCCCAATAGAAGAAAATGGGAATAAACACCACATGGATGAAAATTCAGTTGGGTTAATCTCCGTAGAGCGATCCCCATCGTGGAAAGTCTATGTTGACGGCGCCTCAAATCTTAAAGGATCTGGAGTGGGGCTAGTCCTGATCTCCCTCGAGGGCATCACCATCGAAAAATCGCTAAGGCTAGAATTCTCCACCACGAATAATGAAACGGAATACGAAGCACCACTGGTAGGGATGACCATGACCCGAAAGATGGGAGCAAAAACTGTGGACATATTCATGGATTCCAAGTTAGTGGTCGGCCAGGTCCGAGGAGAGTTAGAGACTCGAGACCCTAGAATGCAAGAGTATCTAAGCCGGGTTAGACATTTGCAGTCCAAATTCGAGTCCTGCAACTTGACACAAATCCCTAGAAGCAGGAATGCACACGCAGACTCACTTGCAACGTTGGCAACCTCCTCGGCGCAGAGTCTACCAAGGGTGATTCTCGTTGAGGATCTCCTAGAACCTTTAAGGTCTAGAAAAGAAGTGTTAACCATTCATCAAACAAGGGTAGCCCTAAGCTGGATGGATCCTATCACTCAATTTCTTAAAAATGATTGTTTACCAGAGAATAAGCTGGAAGCAGACAAGATATGAAGGAAGGCTCCTCGGTTTTGGCTGTCCAAGGACCAGAAATTGTACAAGAGGTCTTTTTCTGAACCATATCTACTATGCATCCATCCCGAGGCAGTTGAAATCCTCCTCAAAGAGCTACATGAGAGAATTTGTGGTAGCCACACCGGAGGAAGATCTTTGTCTCATCGAGCCCTCACTCAAGAATATTGGTGGCCCAATATGCACAGAGAAGCCTAGGAGTACGTAAGAAAGTGTGAAAAATGCCAAAGGTTTGCCCCGAATATCCACCAACCAGGAGGAGAACTTAATCCTTTTTCTAGTTCTTGGCATTTTTTCCAGTGGGGCTTGGATATTATGGGTCATTTCCCCAAGGCAGCAGGAAATAAGAGGTATTTGGTGGTCGACACAGATTATTTCACGAAATGGGTTGAAGCAGAGCCATTGGCCAACATTCGAGATGCAGATATAAAGAAGTTCATTTGGAAGAACATTATCACCTGGTTCGGGGTCCCCCATACCCTTATCTCAGATAACAGACTTCAGTTTGATAGCAAGTCTTTTCGAAGATACTGCTGTGGTTTAGGAATCACGAATCGGTACTCCACCCCAGCCTACCCTCAAGGGAATGGACAGGCCGAGGCTATAAACAAGGTTATAGTAAGCGGGCTCAAGAAGAGGTTAGACGATTCCAAAGGCAAATGGGTTGAGGAACTACCACATGTACTGTGAACTTACCGGACTACTCCTCAGAAGTCCACTAGTGAAACCCATTTTTCGTTGACCTACGGAGTTGGGCCGTTATTCCTTTAGAAACAGGATTCCCTACCCTAAGAACAAGGTCTTTCACTCCGAGCAGCAATAACACCTTGTTGGAGAGAAATCTGAACTTAATTGAAGAACAAAGGGAAAGTGTCATGGTCCAACTAGCCTACTATCAGCATAAACTCAAACGTGGATATGACGCCAACATGAAGTTAAGACCTTTAACGCTTGGAGATCTAGTATTGAAAAAGGTGGTCGGCTCTGCAAAGAACCATTCTTGGGGAAAATTGGGACCTAATTGGGAAGGCCCATACCGAATTACCTCTATGGCTGGAATGGGTGCGTACTACTTAGAAGATTTGGAGAATAAGACTGTATTGCATGCCTGGAATGTAAACAACCTGAAAATGTATTATTATTAATAAAAGTGCACTTTATCTTATCCTTGGTTAATACATTACACATGATTTTCAATCACTCTAAATTCTAAAAGTTAAAAAGAACCTTGGTCATGCCTGGCTCCCTGAACCACATACCTTGGGGAAATTGACATTTACATATGATTGTTCTAAGTATTAAACAGATCCAAAGTTATGCCTAGTTCCTTGGACCATCTGCTTTGGAAAAATTAATACTACATATGATTATTCTAAGTGTTAAACAGATCCAAAGCTATGCCTGATTCCTCGGACCATCTGCTTTAGAAAAATTAATACTACATATGATTATTCTAAGTATTAAACAGATCCAAAGCTATGCCTGATTCCTCGGACCACCTGCTTTGGAAAAATTAATACTACACAAACCTGTTCTAAGTATTAAACTGATCCAAAACTATGCCTGGTTCTTCGGACCATCTGATTTGGAAAAATTAATACTACATACGATTGTTCTAAGTATTAAACAGATCCAAAGCTATGCCTGGTTCCTCAGATCGTTTACTTTGGAAAAATTAATACTACATACGATTGTTCTAAGTTTTAAACAGGCCCCAAGCTATGCCTGGTTCCTCGGACCATTTGTTTTGGAAAAATTAATACTACATACGATTGTTCTAAGTATTAAACATATCCAAAGCAATGCCTGGTTCCTTGGACCATCTGCTTTGGAAAAATTAATACTACATACGATTGTTCTAAGTATTAAATAGATCCAAAGCTATGCTTGGTTCCTCGGACCATCTGCTTTGGAAAAATTAATACTACATACGATTGTTCTAAGTATTAAACAGATCCAAAGCTATGCCTGGTTCCTCGGACCATCTGCTTTGGAAAAATTAATACTACATATGATTGTTCTAAGTTTTAAACAGGCCCCAAGCTATGTCTGGTTCCTCGGACCATCTGCTTTGGAAAAATTAATACTACATACGATTGTTCTTAGTATTAAACAGATCCAAAGCTATGCCTGGTTCTTCGGATTATTTGCTTTAGAAAAATTAATACTACATACGAATGTTCTAAGTATTAAACAGATCCAAAGCTATGCCTGGTTCCTCGGACCATCTGCTTTGGAAAAATCGATTGTTCTAAGTATTAAACAGATCCAAAGCTATGCCTGGTTCCTCGGACCACCTGCTTTGGAAAAATTAATACTACATAAACCTGTTCTAAATGTTAAACAGATCCAAAGCTATGCCTGGTTCTTCAAACCATCTGCTTTGGAAAAATTAATACTACATACGATTGTTCTAAGTATTAAACAAATCTAAAGCTATGCCTGGTTCCTCAGACCATCTGCTTTGGAAAAATTAATACTACATATGATTGTTCTAAGTTTTAAACAGGCCCCAAGCTATGCCTGGTTCTTCGGACCATTTGCTTTGGAAAAATTAATACTACATACGATTGTTCTAAGTATTAAACATATCCAAAGCAATGCCTGGTTCCTTGGACCATCTGCTTTGGAAAAATTAATACTACATACGATTGTTCTAAGTATTAAATAGATCCAAAGCTATGCCTGGTTCCTCGGACCATCTGCTTTGGAAAAATTAATACTACATACGATTGTTCTAAGTATTAAACAGATCCAAAGCTATGCCTGGTTCCTCGGACCATCTGCTTTGAAAAAATTAATACTACATACGATTGTTCTAAGTTTTAAACAGGCCCCAAGCTATGCCTGGTTCCTCGGACCATCTGCTTTGGAAAAATTAATACTACATACGATTGTTCTTAGTATTAAACAGATCCAAAGCTATGCCTGGTTCCTCGGATTATTTGCTTTAGAAAAATTAATACTACATACGATTGTTCTAAGTATTAAACAGATCCAAAGCTATGCCTGGTTCCTCGGACCATTTGCTTTGGAAAAATCGATTGTTCTAAGTATTAAACAGATCCAAAGCTATGCCTGGTTCCTCAGACCACCTGCTTTGGAAAAATTAATACTACATAAACCTATTCTAAGTATTAAACAGATCCAAAGCTATGCCTGGTTCTTCAAACCATCTGCTTTGGAAAAATTAATACTACATACGATTGTTCTAACTATTAAACAAATCCAAAGCTATGCCTGGTTCCTCGGACCATCTGCTTTGGAAAAATTAATACTACATATGATTGTTCTAAGTTTTAAACAGGCCCCAAGCTATGCCTGGTTCCTCGGACCATTTGCTTTGGAAAAATTAATACTACATACGATTGTTCTAAGTATTAAACATATCCAAAGCAATGCCTGGTTCCTTGGACCATCTGCTTTGGAAAAATTAATACTACATACGATTATTCTAAGTATTAAATAGATCCAAAGCTATGCCTGGTTCCTCGGACCATCTGCTTTGGAAAAATTAATACTACATACGATTGTTCTAAGTATTAAACAGATCCAAAGCTATGCCTGGTTCCTCGGACCATCTGCTTTGAAAAAATCGATTGTTCTAAGTATTAAACAGATCCAAAGCTATGCCTGGTTCCTCAGACCACCTGCTTTGGAAAAATTAATACTACATAAACCTGTTCTAAGTATTAAACAGATCCAAAGCTATGCCTGGTTCTTCAAACCATCTGCTTTGGAAAAATTAATACTACATACGATTGTTCTAAGTATTAAACAAATCCAAAGCTATGCCTGGTTCCTCGGACCATCTGCTTTGGAAAAATTAATACTACATATGATTGTTCTAAGTTTTAAACAGGCCCCAAGCTATGCCTGGTTCCTTGGACCATTTGCTTTGGAAAAATTAATACTACATACGATTGTTCTAAGTATTAAACAGATCCAAAACTATGCCTGGTTCCTCGGACCACCTGCTTTGGAAAAATTAATACTACATAAACCTGTTCTAAGTATTAAACAGATCCAAAGCTATGCCTGGTTCTTCGAACCATCTGCTTTGGAAAAATTAATACTACATACGATTGTTCTAAGTATTAAACAAATCCAAAGCTATGCCTGGTTCCTCGGACCATCTGCTTTGGAAAAATTAATACTACATATGATTGTTCTAAGTTTTAAACAGGCCCCAAGCTATGCCTGGTTCCTCGGACCATTTGCTTTGGAAAAATTAATACTACATACGATTGTTCTAAATATTAAACAGATCCAAAGCTATGCCTGGTTCCTCGGACCATCTGCTTTGGAAAAATTAATACTACATACGATTATTCTAAGTATTAAACAGATCCAAAGCTATGCCTGGTTCCTCGGACCATCTGCTTTGGAAAAATTAATACTACATACGATTGTTCTATGTTTTAAACAGGCCTCAAGCTATGCCTAGTTCCTCGAACCATCTGCTCGGGGAAAATTAATACTCTCTGGCGTTATCCTAAGTCTTACATAGATCCTAAGTTACGCTTGGCCCCTCGCACCACTGGCTAAAGGAGAAATTCACCCTCACTAACGTTACCCCATAGCAGTTGAGTACCCCTCACTGCCTGCCTGAATAATAAGGGTGATTCATCGCTCTGAACGGCAAAGAAATTTCTGTCTTAATGAATCAATTAAAATAGATGCTCATGAGCATCACTTAAAGCGTTTGATACTCCATATGTATCTATATATGCTTAGACACACAGCTCCTAAAGTTCAAGTTATGTTTCACTTGGATGGAGTGTCAAACAGGTTTGAGTTGGCTTTCCATAAATCATCCCAAGTGAGTAAATTCTTGTTTTATAGGAATTGACCGTAGAAGTTTGGCTCAAGTACAAGTGAAAATAAACATCACATTTGCATGGATATGAACATTGTAGTAAAAAGAAAATTCTGCGAATTCTTCATTAATGAGAAGCCTCTTAATAAGGCAAGTTAAGTACAAGAAGAACAGAGTAAAAAAAAATTAATAAATAAATAAAAATATAAAATAAAATACAAGGCAAACTGAACAAAAGCCTATTTCTTCTTGAGTATGATTTTGTCCTTAGGAGGAGGAGGGTTGGTCTGGGCAGCTGTAACTTCGGAGGGCTCTTGTCCTTTGCTTGCTTGCCCCTTGCCTATTGGATCAACTGGAGCAGGCAAAGGAAGGCTGGCCAAAACGATCTCCATTCCCTTACTCACTTCCTCTTCAACGGGATTGTCTTGGATCACGATAGGAAGACTCAGGGCATCTGGAGCCACTTCTTGTGTAGCTTACTCCACTACCTCGAACCCCTTCTCGACTGGTGCAGATGTTTTGGCCGCCTTCCCATCGCCTGCCTCTGCCTTCTCAGGGACGGGATTAAGCCGAGGAAGGGAAGGGAAAGATGGTCGAATGGCAGCAAGGTAATACACACTTTCTACCTTCCGAAGTACAGACGAGGCCTCAACCCCAGACTGGTTGAGAGCCTCAATCCACACTTGTCGGCAGTAAGTTCTGCATACCCCGGAAACTTCAACCCTGAGGGCTTCTTCAGTTTCCGCTACCCCGACATCGTAGCCCTCCTGCTCAGCTTGATCGTGGGCTTTCTCGGCTTCCACCCTGGCCGCCTCAGTTTCTTCCAACTTCTTCTTGAGTGCCACCACTTGCGCTTTGGAGGCGGCCAGTTGATCCTCGGCACTATGCAAGAGCACCCTCTGACCTTCCGCCTGCCTTTCGGCGCTGTCAAGTGCGGCAGCTGCACTCTTCCTCCCCCTCTCCTCCTCCAAGAGCTTCTTCTTCAACTCCTGCACGCTCTTCTCAGCCACCTTCAAGGAGTCCATAGCATCGTTACGCTTCGCCTCCTTCTCCTTCAGTAGTCGGTGGCAATAGTTAAGCATCTCCTCTGCTCGGAAGGAAGCTTGAACGGCCTAACAGAGAAGGAAACATGGTTAAAAATAACAACAAAATAACCAATGGCAAGATAACAAAGAAAAAAGAAAAAGTCAAAAAGGATTTACCATGCCCAGATACCTCTTCAAGCTAAGGAAGACTTCGTGCCTCCTTAGGGATCGGAGCTCAGTCATGTCTCTGGGGAGTAGCAGAGCTTGTTCCACTGCGTCGGCCATGTAGCCCCCTTTGCCCCCTTGGTAATCTCTGAGGGAGGCAGTGGCCGGAAGAGGGGCACCATCCAGCATTGGGGCTGGTAGCCATGCCTCGGGGGAAGTAGAAGGACTGCTCCTCCTCTCCATGTCTCTTTGCCCCATTCTGGGCTGCTTGCCCGCCCTTTGTAGCTCATCCTCCTAGGCTGAGTGGGCTCGTCCTACTTCCATAGGTTCCTTGCCTTTTGCCTCCCTCTTCCTTTTCGGGTTGGTGGGCTGCAGCCCAAAGGACTGCGTATGAGGAGGAGCGGTAGGAGGTACGGAGGGGGGCTTCGTCTATGACGTCTTGGCTGGACCGTCCCGCCCAGGTTGGGACTTTATCAAATCCAGCAAGCTTGACCTCAGCTTGCCCTGGATGCCCATCTCGTCGGATGCTTGCGTGGATGAAGAGATCGGATCAAAAGTTGGACTCTCTGAGGGAAGATTTTGGTTGAAAACTTCGAACTCGTCTTCAGAGCCAGAGATGTCCACTACGTCTTCCTTTTCTCTCTGGGTTGATGGGGGCTCTGGCGTAACTTCCTCGGCGACCGGGGGATGGGGCGCTATCGTTGTAGGGATGGCTTCAAAAATGGGAACGGTAAAGAGAACCTCTCCCGGAACTAGGCCGGGAAGCAAAAATCCCAGAGCAGCTACGCTTATCTGCCTCAAGCGCGAATCTCGAGCCTTGATTACGCACTTCGACGCCTGAAATGCGGTTGAAATTGGGATGTAGTTCAAGATAATATGAGCCGCTCTTAGTTGACCGTTCGAGTGAACAAACACCTCTGACCTCAGGATCTTGTCGAGACTCTTTTGGTTTACAAGGCCTAGGTGGGGAACGGCCGAGTTCTTGTCTGTTCAATTAACACAGAAAAACCATTCAGCAGCCGGGAACAAATTGTATAAAAAAAAGGGTACCAAAGTACTGACAAAGCAAAAAACAAAGTTAAACAAATAGATGCGATTTATGAGCCTAGACTTATTAACCCCACCAGGTGTCTCCTCTCTCGTTGGGCAGTGGAGGCCATCGTGCCAATCACCTGACACAATTAGAAAATCCTTGTTCAACCCTTTGTTCGACTCGGGAAGACACTGGATAAGCCTAACCTCAGGGTATCTAGATTTAAGATAATACCCTTGACCCTTGAGGTGGTGAAGGTTATAGACCCAATTTACATCGTGGTGGGTCAATCCTAGACCTAATTTCTCATTCAGGGCGTCCACACAACCAAGAATCCTGAACATGTTAGGCACACCTTGGGTAGGCGCCAACCTATGAGCTATGAGGTAGTCCCTTGTGACTGGACTCATAGGAATCCTCATCCCTCCCTCTATGAAGGCAATCATTGGGATCACAACTTCCCCCTCATGCCTCTTCTCATGCCACTCGCTCTCTTCGCAATACCTAACCTCTACCCCCGAAGGAATCCTATACTGAGCTTTAAAATTCTCTATGGCTTCCCTCGACTCTACCAGATATTTAAACCTACCCATCCCTAGAGAGATTTCGAAAGAATCTAAAGGAATTGAAGAGAGAGGATAGAGTCGAGGAGAGGAAATTTGTAAAGAACAGACAATTATATGAGAAAAAGAAAAGTTAAAGGACTTAGGATGACTTACACGAGTAAAAGAGGTCTCCTCGGACAAGTTGTTAAAATTTGTAAAGGTACGAGTGAGAGAGATAGCTGACAGGTTCAATGCATGTGTGCTAGAACTTAATGATGGTTAAAGTGAGGTAGGAGATTGAGTGAGGGAAATATTTATATCAAAGGGACAACTAGAAGCGGGAAAACCCCCACTTATACCCTCAAAAATCGTCTGGCCGTACGATTCATATCTCATCGTAAAACGTGAAGGGCAGGAAGCCGTCAGAATTAAATGAACGCGCGTCTCGAGGGCAGCATCATCAGGAGCGTGTCCAGGGAAGTCAAAAGGGTTTCCTTATGGACAATATGGGGTCGGGATCAGCTCATATCAGGTACTGTGACATCGAAATCCTCCTTTTTATCCGAGGACCTAGAAAGAAGTATCTCGAGGGGCTATTGTAGGGGCTATGGGCCGGTAGGAGTAATGGGTAGGTATGAACGACACGCCAGTGGGGATAATGGGCCTCGAACGCCTCATCCATTTACGTAGCCCGTCCCCAAGCCCAGGCCGAGGACTGAGGCTAGTCCGAGGAAGATTCAACTTGGCCTAGGCAATCCGCGTCGGCAGTCGGGAAAGTTGAATATGAGCTTAGCGATCCCAAAACTCTACCGAGGACTCACACCACCTCGGGTAAGTAAAGCCGAGGTAAGATTTGGAGCTCTGCCAGTTAGGAAGGTCCCCCAGAAGATTCCACTGGACAGGGTGAATGTTATGGGAGCATGTACCAAGAAAAGATCCCAAAATATCAAGGGAGAAGGCTGCCAACCCCGCATTGAATGATCCACAACTAACCCCCTGGCCGCATTTATGTGGAGAAGACATCTGAACAGTGATTTCCAATCTTGCCGTTCCTATGTAGAAGGTTCTGAAAAAATTGAAAGAGACAAGTGTCAACAAAGAAATTATGACATCTATACGTGGAGGGTTCAGAGAAAGCGAGGGAGGAATATAAAAGGAAGGAGGAACCTAAGAAGTGGTGGAGGAAGAAAAAAAAAGAAGGAAGAAGATTGGCATCCATTACAAAACAATACCTACACCAAACAACTATCCTCGGACATAGGCAGGGAACAATCCTTTAAACTAGAAACTTATGTTTCGTCCTAGTCGGTGATCCTAGCCCATCCAGTTGGTAATCTAATCTTCATTAGCCCAGTCCTTCCTAACCTACTCTCTACAAATTCATTGTTGTTGGGTCTTTTAAGCAGATCCACCCACCTGTGGGCCAGATTTCGAAACCTGTGTCCCTACAGTGTTCTTCACCCATTTTCTTTGATTTACCAACTCAATATTTTGGTCAAAATACACATAAACACTAGATAAGATAATTGAACCAACTAAAAATCATTTACATTAAAATAAAATTATAATTATATATTTTATATATAATATAATGAAAAACACATACTAAGCATTCAAAGAAAAAATTGTGACACTTTGGGTCCATTTGGAAACTGCTTATTTTGCTGAAACTGAAAGAATTTTATTGAAAGTATGTAGAAAAAAAGGAAGCAAAAAGCTGACTTTTGGAGCAATGAAACCCACTATAGGAGCAAAAATAAGTTACAAAGTAAAATAAGCTAATTAGTTCTCAAATCCAAAACGCAACCTTAATTACACATACACCAATTTGTATTTCATTAGCATAAATAAAGTATAAATTTTGAAACGCTAACATCATAATCCTGATTCTTTGATTTTTTATTTAATTTTTTTTTTACTTACACATGGGAATCTAGAAAAATATGTACAGTCTTATCCCATTTTATTTTATTTTTTATTTTTTGGTTTCTTAGTAGTTTTTTATTTACACACTAGATTTCAAAAAATATTTTGTTGCTCAATTTTTGGCTATAGCTATAAAAATCTCAATATTTTCTTTTTTATGAAAAAAAATATGCACACATGAAATGACCAACAAAAATTGTTTAATTTATCAAATAAAGTTATGTTTAACAACATGTTTATGTTTAGGTATAGGAAAATGTTTATAGAGGATAAGTTGATCTAAAGATACATTCAGTTAAGATTCTCCCCAACTGCTCAACTGATAACATAGGTGTTATGCCTCTAGATACTTTTCGATTGAAAATACATGCCATGCACAAATTCATTAAAGTTTTACTAATAAATAATTGTAAACTAATATTTTTTAAAGTTTTTGAATAATCTAATTTTATAGTTTCATGTTACTTGTAAAAATTTAATTAATTTTGTTCAAAAAAATTCAAACAAACCTTAATTATCCAAATGATCATTTTCATGAGAGTAAATTTGATAAAATCTTCTATTTACACCTTTGAACAGAACATTGTCATATTAGGTTTTCAAATTGGATACCCGCACTATCTTATACATTCCACGATTCTATTTTTCTATAGCTTCACTGCTGATCGTTTTTCCTTGTACATATCTGTTCTGAATAGTACAATTATCCATTCTACTATGTAACACGGAGTCCAACAACAGTTGACCTCCATGTTTTAAATGATAAATTTAATTAACTATCTATTATAAAAACAGTAATCCCAATTATATCATATATATTTCAAAAATATATATCATATCATACATTTATGAAAAATAGATGTTAATGGAACTATTTTTATCAACTAACAATTGAATTTTGAGTCAAAACTACCTTGGAAAAAATGTTTTAATATTGTTTTTATTTTATTTTATCCATTCTATTATTCATATTATGTTTTATTTGGATGATAACATGCTTCAAAGAAAGTTGTCAAAAAAGATCCTAGTTCAGGCCATAGATAATACCTAAGATATGAGTTGTAAACTTGTAATAAACATGGTAATTATTCCATTTAAACCCAAAAAAATATTAATATTTATTATATAAAAAAACACTTAATTGCACATAAACCAATTGGCATTTGCGCAAATAAAGTATGAATTTTGAAACACTAACATCATAATCATGTCACTTCGATTTTTTTAATTATTTATTTTTACTTAAATGTTGAAATTATTAAAAATATGTATCCTCTTATCCTCTTTTTTTTTTTTTTTTTTTTTCCTTTTCTAAGAACTTGTACATTGAATGAATGTAAAATTATTTTCTTAAAGTTTATGTTTAACAACATGTTTAGGTTTAGGTTTAAGAAAATATATGTTAAGGGTACTTCGCTCTAACGGTACATTTATTTAAGATTCTCCCCTTACAAGTTACAATATAAGGGCTATGATTTTAGATACTCTTTACTTGAAATAACATGCCTTCTACAAATTCAATAAAAATTTGTAAAAAAATAAAAATCATGTAAACCTAAATTTATATAAGTTTCTATATAAAATTTATGAGTTGAGGAGAATTACACCACTTAATAACAAAAATGACGATGGTGTCACATTAGGTATAACTTTTCCCCCTTTTTTTCCTAAAATATTGTTAATGTTGAACGTTTCATATGTTAACTTATTTACATTACAATTAGTCTATATTAACATTCAAACTTGCTATATTTAAAATATCAAAAAAAAAAAATTATATCACCATATTTTTTATGAATAATATTTATAATTATATTGTGAACTACACACAAAAGAATGAAATAGCAAACACCATAAAAAATAAAAAATAAAAAATTAGCGTGGTTTAGTTAAATCTAAGCCTACACCGATGGGCAAATGCCAACCAAAATTCATTATTAATAATAGGAATTGCAACCACACATAAACTCTGAGGGAAAAAAACCTAATCTAATCCAAAACCCTAATACACCCAAAGGTTCCTTCACAATATCTCACTAGGAAAAACTAGTCTTTACCTCTCTTATAGAACAAAACTTTGCTACTACCTCTCTCACACACAACTAGGCTACACCACCACTCCTTATGGCGCACCTCCTTACTTATTTTCTTTTCAACCACTTTTAATGCAATTAGTGCACCTCACAATTTTTCCAGCTGATGTGGAACTTCAAAACCAATAAGGAAATTTGAAACTTCTCTATCATGAGTTGGCCCCATGCGTTACATGCTTTTTAAAAAAATTGTAAACTTTTATATTATTATTGTAATGCATTGACACTTATAACTATTGTTATTTAAAATATTAGATAAAAGTAACAATTTAACAACAACAATATCATAATCATGGAAAACTTTTGTTATTTTAGCTTCCAATCATTGCTAATCAATAGGATTATCAACGAAATAATGACTAAAATTGTATTTCTATTATTTGAGTGAGTAATATTGCATAAAAGGTACACAAAAGATTATAATATAAAATTTGAGACTAAAAAAATATTTATATCATTTGTTTTTTTTTTTTTTCAGAAATATTCTTAATGTGAAGGAAAGAAAAAGACACGATAGTAAATTTATTTGATAATGAGATACAAATTATGGTGAAAATGAAATATCTAAAAATATATTTTTTTTTTCATCTAAATGTAGAATGTTAATTTTTGTCATGTATGTTAGTAGTGAGTTTCAATAAGGATATATATAATAATAAATAATATTTTTTAGAAGGTTGTACTTGCATAAAATGAAAAAAAAAATATTCAAAAAATGAAAGAAAAGGATTGTATAATTTAAGGATGAACATAAAAAATTCAAACCCAAATATTAGATAAAATGGGAAATTACAACTTACCCTATGGTTTGACCGAAATTTAAGTTGCCTATTTATGATTTGAAATTTGACACTTTACCCATCTAAGGTTATATCAGTTAGAGTTTTGTAACCCAACTCTATTAAAAACAAGGCTAAACATGTAATTTTACTTTACTTTCATATCTCTCTCCTCCAAAAACACAAAAAACATAAAAATACAATATCAAATAAGATAAGAAATAATAATCCAGTAGAACACTTGCATTATGGGATTTCAAATCATAGGTAGGTGTACATTACACCACTAAAGCATGGGAGAACACATATGTGGTTGGATCTGGACCCTACACGTGAAGTAGCTGTGAGCAAAGGAAGAGGAAGCGTTGGCTAAAAGATCCTATTCTTGATCCGTGCCAAAGGCGTGACTGCCTTGGGAAGGAAATAAGATATGCACCTAACATGGTACTCAAATACTCACAAAAAAGGAGATTGTGACTTTCTAAGGTCAGAAACTATGAGGATACCCCTTATTGGTTGAATGCATGTCAGACCACTTTAGAGACACGTGTATCATTCACAATACTCCTAATGTCCCTCTCATTGTCCAGAGCCTATTTCCCAAGTAGTGGCAAAGTCACCTACCCATGGGCCACTTGATCCGTGCCAAAGGCGTGACTGCCTTGGGAAGGAAATAAGATATGCACCTAACATGGTACTCAAATACTCACAAAAAAGGAGATTGTGACTTTCTAAGGTCAGAAACTATGAGGATACCCCTTATTGGTTGAATGCATGTCGGACCACTTCAGAGACACGTGTATCATTCACAATACTCCTAATGTCCCTCTCATTGTCCAGAGCCTATTTCCCAAGCAATGGCAAAGTCACCTACCCATGGGCCACAGTGCCATATTGGCACGTTCTCTCTCCTTCAGTCACCAAATAATATCACAGCTATGAAAAAGTCCAAAATAAAAAAATAATGACTTGACACCTGTCTTTGTACTCAGCCATATTCCTCAGATTATAAGAGGAATATGCAGTTCTATTTTTCGGATAAGAAACCAAGTAGATCTTTAGAGAAGAGAGTAGAAAGTTGATAAGATAGGAAAGTAGAAAACAAGGTCTCTCTTTAAGGAATGACACCCTTATTGTAGAAGAGTTACCTCTTTTCCTTGCATAATACAAAGCTTATTAGAGCAAGAACATTCCATTCTTGCTCAAACCGTGGTTTTTCATCCATTTTCTAGGGTTTTCCATGTACATCTTGTCTTTTTACATTCTTACTATCACTTTCTTCTTCTCTAGCTTTTGTCATGTCAAAGCTTGTATCCTTGTCCCTTAGAAGCTTTTTCATGTAGATGTACTATTAGATAACTTATTTTATTCCTCTATATAAGCTCAAGTCTAACTTGCACGTGCAGTAGACAACTTAAATTTTGGTCAAATGTTAGGTGGGAAAAGTGTCAAATTTCAAATTATAGGTAGGTAACTTAAATTTTAGTCAAATCATAGGTAGATAAAGTGTCAAATCCCCTCTCCCCGTGTGTGTGTGTGTGTGTGTGTGTGTGTGTGTGTGTGTGTAAAAAATACTTAGTATTTTCAACCCAAAAAAAAAAAATTTGACCTAACCACGGGTGAATAAATTGTAATTTGTCCTAAATAAAAATATATTGATAAAAATATTAGAAAATATTATATACACAATGAATTCGATAATTATGCAAATACGAATAATCATTTGGATCACAATTAGAAAAAAAAAAAACGAAATAACAAAGCTAAATATCACACACGAATTGAATCTCTAAACAAAAAAAAAAAAAAACACTAAAAGAAAAATATTCGCATTAACACCAAAATAATAACAATTTTTAATTAATAAAAATATATAAATCAATCTTTCGCTTCAAATGTAGTTCAATCTTGAATTGCATATACAAAAAGCAACCTCTAAAACAGAAGTATTAAAGTAAATCATAGAATAAGGTTAGAGATTAATAGAAAAATGTGTGTGCGCTAAAATAACGATGAAAAATTGAGGAAGAGGATGAAACATTATACATGTAAATAATTGAAGTTAATGTAATTGTACTTGCTAAAGTAGTGATGTGATATAAAAGCAAAAACACTTCCTATCAATACCCAAACTAATATAAAAATAAAAATAAAAAACCCTGTGCCAAAAAAAGAAATATCAAAAGCTAGAAATCAGGAGAATGTTGTCTATCTTGTCAAAAAGAAGAACATTTTATACATTTTATTGTTACATGTGTATAATTTTAATTTCATGCGTTGAAAAAAGGGGGAAAAAAAAAACTAAAATGGTTAATA
Source organism: Lithocarpus polystachyus (assembly GCA_033629205.1). Classification (NCBI taxonomy): domain Eukaryota; kingdom Viridiplantae; phylum Streptophyta; class Magnoliopsida; order Fagales; family Fagaceae; genus Lithocarpus; species Lithocarpus polystachyus. The sequence goes on from CM066164.1 coordinate 80,079,504, forward strand.
AGCTTTTTTTTTTCTGATTGTGATTTCTCATTTTTCAATGATGGTGGCTGGAGAATGAATTGATTTGGTACATAAGAGTGGCATGAGTAATTGCTGATGGCAAGTGCCAAAGACAGTGGGTAAATCAAATCAAAGAAGGAGAGAGTATGAACTATTTCACGAAATCAAAGATCTCTTTACATCTCATAAAATCTATATAATACTTAAAGCTGAAACGTAATATTTATTGTTGCTACGCGCATGTTGAGTCAAATCAGCAATCATGTCATTATTTTCTTTTTAGTAATAAGCTAAATTATTTTATTTCCATTTTTTTCTATTAGTCTTTTAACGATTCTACAATTTTCACTTCAGCTTCCATAACACGAAGAAAGTGGGGTTTTGCCCCTTTCAGCAAAACTTTCCAGCGTTTTGCCCACTTTATCAAACTATACAGGGATATGCCCCTATATAGTTTGCTGAAAAGTTTTGCTAAAAGGAGCAAAACCCCATTTTGGCCTCCATAACACCCCTAACACCCCCACTCTCCATTCCTTTCAACTTCCCATGTAAGCTCTTTAGTGTCTTAGACTCTCCCTCTCCTCCTATCTTGGCTCTTCATCTCCTCATTGAATCTAACCAATTCATATCTGTTCAGTTGCCACCACCATCCCTATAAAATCAAAGAGATGATATATAAACCATTAGACGCCCTCTATCTCTCTTAACCAGAAGATGAATGGTTTTAAATTTAGCTCCTGCCAAAAAAGAGCTCATTTCAAAGCAGTAATCCTATATTCTTGAGTGGGTATATCGCTTTTTTCCTTAAAATCATAAGGTATGTCAAGTCTGATTTATATATTAGAGTACTATGTGTTTTTATTTTCTTATTTTTATGTCTCTTTTACTATGATTTGCTCTCTATTTCAATGCTAAATGTAATCCCAAGATTTGCAATTCTATGTTTCCACGTGTTTGATAAAATGACTATAAAAATGATTTAAAAAAAAAAAAACAAAGATGGCCATGTAGAAGAACAAATAGGAAGAACAAATGTTGAAGAATACTATCATGTTAGTAAACTTCATTCATAAATGGGTTTTCAATGCTATGAAAAATTCCTAAGGTGTGTTTCATTGAATTTATTGTAGCAATGAATATAGTAAAAAGAATATTAGGCAACAATAATTTTGATTCATCTCCGGTAACATGCTCTAGCAGTTGTTTTATTTTTTCCCCCTTTACCACCTAGATTTCAGAATTTGAAATAAAAAATAAAGATTTGCATAACGTATACTTCATATTGGTGTGCGTCGCACCAAAAAAATTGCAAGGCATATTATATACTTATATTACAAATAATCTTTATTTTCGAGTATCCACATCATCCTTGTCAAAACAGAATAAACTATCTAAAAATTTTGTGACTCTAATAATAATAATAATAATAATAATAATAATAATAATAATAATAATCAAATTCCTATCTAAAACGGTTCACCAAATATAGAAGTCATCAAACACTATTAGAATGACTCTTTGTTTGCCTAGGTAATACAAACGTATAGATATATGAGTATGCTTTCTATTTTTTTAATTAGTTTAAATTACAATAAATTGTCTTCTCCTCCATTATACTAGATAAAAGAATTTAGGTTTTAATTTTTTTTTATTACTTAGTATCAATAAATCACAATAATTATTCAAATAATAGTTACATTCTTACTCGTCTAGATATATATGAACAAATCAACATACCATGACATGGAGTCCACAATTATAGGAGTAATATTCAAGTTTGATTTATATATTAGAGTATTATGTGTTTTATTTTTTATTTTTATGTCTCTTTTACTATGATTTGTTGTCAAGCAAAATGGTTTGCTCTCAAGCAAAATGGTTTGCTCTCTATTTCTATGCTAAATGTAATCCCAAGATTTGAAATTTTATATTTCCATGCGTTTGATAAAATGACTATAAAAAGGATTTTTTTTTTATAAAAAAAACAAAGATGGTCATATAGAAGAACAAATAGGAAAAACAAATGTTGAAGAATACTATTATATTAGTAAACTTCATTCATAAATGGGTTTTTAACACTATGAAAAATTCTTAAGGTGTGTTTCATTGGATTTATTGTAACAATGAATATAGTAAAAAGAATCTTAGGCAACAATAATTTTGATTCATTATCCTCTTCTCCATTAACATGTTCTAGTAGTTGTTAGTTTTTTCCCCCCATTACCAACTGGAATTCAGAATTTGAAATAAAAAATAAAGATTTGCATAACGTATACTTCATATTTGGGTGCGTCGCACCAAAAAAATGACAAAGTATATAATATACTTATATTACAAATAATCTTTATTTTCATTATCCACATCATCTTTGTCAAAACAGAATAACCTATCTAAAAATTTTGTGACTCTAATGCATAACATCAAATTCCTATCTAAAATGGTTCACCAAATATAGAAGTCATCAAACACTATAAGAATGACTCTTTGTTTGCCTAGGTAATACAAACGCATGAATATATAACTATGTTCTCTATTTTTTTTTAATTACTTTAAATTACAATCAATTGTCTTCTCCCCCATTATATTTGGAAAAAGAATTTAGGTTTTAATTTTTTTTTTATTACTTAGTATCGATAAATCACAATAATCATTCAAATAATTGTTACATTCTTACTCATCTAGATATATATGAACAAATCAACATACCATAACATGGAGTCCATATGTATAGGAGTAATATTCAACTGCACAAAAATTTACACTAAGATTTTTCTTCTTTTCATTCTACTTTTTTTATGTCAATTTAAATTCATTGTTTTTTTAAAACCATGTTTGCTCTACACTATTTAATTATGAAGTTTCTAGGGTATGTCATATATTTGATGGCTGATTTAAATGATTTCATGACAAATTGTTTTGAATAATTTAATAAGTTACGTAATATATCTTTGGTTATTTTTTTAGTAATGGCACTTTATTAACTTATTTGGTAAGAATTTTCTCTTGGCAATTCACAAAATGATCCTTAACGGATTTTTGCTTCAAAATAAGTTTAACCATAAAATGATCATTTCCATGCATCGCGTGAGTTTGCGACTAGTAAAAAAAAAATCTTTTTAAAGCTTAAGAAACACAATATACTAAAATTAAAGAGAAAATTTTTTGAGGACAAAATATTATAGATAATTTAAAAGAATTTTGGTCTAAATCTTGAATACCGCAACTCCATAAAATTCACACTAATAATAGTACTTTATGATTGCACAGTTAGAATCTATATATTACTAAAAGCTGAAGCGTAGCATTTAATTTTGCTATGCTCATATTGAGCCACATCAGCAGCCACATCATTATTTTTTATTTTTTATTTTTCTTATATATTTTTTAAATAATTTTCTCATTTAAGGTGACTTAAATTAAAATATCTTTTAACCATTATTTTTATTATTAATTTTTCAAAACTCTCCCTCTCTTTTACCCATTCACCTCCCCACTACTTTCTACTTTAATATCATTTTCTTTCTACCTTTTCATCTTCCTTTATTTTGACTCTTCTTATTCTCAACATCTTACTATAAATTTGACATTTTCTTTTTCATTCTATGCATATTTTTTCACACAAAAGGTTACTTCTCTCTCTCTCTCTCTCTCTCTCTCTCTCTCTCTCTCTCTCTCTCTCTCTCTCAATTTGTTTTTCATTTTTTGTTTGATTTTTTTTTATTGCATCAAATCTTTAAGTTGATGAATTTTTTGTGTTAATTAGAATTCTACTTTGGGTTGATGCAATTTAGTTTTGTGTTTTAAGTTGTTATCTTTTATATTCTTTTTTATTAAATATTATCTTACTGCATTATACTTATAGTATATAACAATATATTGTTATTATATAAATATTATCCTACTACATTATACATATAGTATATAACAATATAGTATTATTATATCACGTTGAGCCACATCAGCAGTCACGTCATCATTTTTTGTTTCCAATTTTTCTTATATATTTTTTTAAACATTTTCTCATTTAAGGTGACTTAAATTAAAATATCTTTTAACCATTATTTTTTATTATTAATTTTTCAAAACTCTCCCTCTCTTTTACCTCTTCACCTCCCCACTACTTTCTACTTTAATATCATTTTCTCTCTACCTTTTTCATCTTCCTTTATTTTGACTCTTCTTATTCTCAACATCTTACTATAAATTTGACATTTTCTTTTTCATTCTATGCATAGTTTCTTCACACAAAAAGGTTCTCTCTCTCTCTCTCTCTCTCTCTCTCTCTCTCTCTCTCTCTCTCTCAATTTGTTTTTCATTTTTTGTTTGATTTTTTATTTTTATTGCATCAAATCTTTAGGTTGATGAATTTTTTTGTTAATTAGAATTCTACTTTGGGTTGATGCAATTTAGTTTTGTGTTTTGTGTTTTAAGTTGTTATCTTTTATATTCTCTTTGATTAAATATTATCCTATTGCATTATACACATAGTATATAACAATATATTGTTATTATACAAATATTATCCTACTACACTATATATATAGTATATAACAATACAAGTATTATTATATCACGTTGAGCCACATCAGCAGTCACGTCATTATTTTTTGTTTCCAATTTTTTTTATATATTTTTTTAAACATTTTCTCATTTAAGGTGACTTAAATTAAAATATCTTTTAACCATTATTTTTTATTATTAATTTTTCAAAACTCTCCCTCTCTTTTACCTCTTCACTTCCCCACTACTTTCTACATTAATATCATTTTCTCTCTACCTTTTTCATCTTCCTTTATTTTGACTCTTCTTATTCTCAACATCTTACTATAAATTTGACATTTTCTTTTTCATTCTATGCATAGTTTCTTCACACAAAAAGGTTCTCTCTCTCTCTCTCTCTCTCTCTCTCTCTCTCTCTCTCTCTCAATTTGTTTTTCATTTTTTGTTTGATTTTTTATTTTTATTGCATCAAATCTTTAGGTTGATGAATTTTTTTGTTAATTAAAATTCTACTTTGGGTTGATGCAATTTAGTTTTGTGTTTTGTGCTTTAAGTTGTTATCTTTTATATTCTCTTTGATTAAATATTATTCTATTGCATTATACACATAGTATATAACAATATATTGTTATTATACAAATATTATCCTACTGCACTATATATATAGTATTTAACAATATAATATTATTATATCACGTTGAGCCACATCAGCAACCACGTCATCATTTTTTGTTTCCAATTTTTCTTATATTTTTTTAAAACATTTTCTCATTTAAAGTGACTTAAAAACTCCATTATTTAAAAATTAAAATATATTTTTTAACTTTTCCTATAATTTTACCTTTACATATTCATCTATATTAATTTAGAATTTTTTTTTCTAAAAAAAAAAACTTTATTTTAGATATTTATAAGTAAATAATGAAATAATGATTCATGAATAATCAAAAAAAAAATTATCTATACATATTTATTTTTTGTGGTTGTAACTTTACATATAATTTTGCATTTATATATTCATCTACTTTAATTTAGATATTTATAACTTAATAATGAAATCTATAAACAAGGGAATTATAACAATCATATTTCTACAATTCAAAAGGTCACAATTTCTTTTTTTCAAAAAAATGCCTTTTACATTTCCTTGGAATTATTTTTAAATTTTTTTTTATAAAACCTTTGACATACCACTAACCTAACCACTTCATACATTAAAAAAAAAATTTAAGGCTCATTATTACTTCCTTAATATATTATGGATATCTTAATTAATTGAAACCAAACTAGAGAAATGCCTTTCATATTTCCTTGAAAATTCCGAAGGCAAAAAAAAAAAAAAAACCCTTTGACATACCACTAATGTAACTAAATCTATAACTATTTAAGCCATCCATAATATCTATTTCTTATTGATATCCATAAAATTTACAACTAGCAAGGGAACATACAAAGTAATAAATAATAAATGAAGGAAAAGAAAAAAGAAATGAAATCAAACGTCAATTAATAACAGTTATTTGGAAATATAAAATGGTGGTCAAGAGGAGTAAGAAATAAAATAGAGATAGCTATACAAAGGACATTGAAAACTTTATAGTGCAATAAAATCAACAATTAAATATAATAATACAAAATTTAAACTTAAATCTAATCAAACTCTAATTAGGGAAATTATATATATATATATATATATATAATCGTAATCTTCATATACCATGATTTTAAAAAATTTAACGAATAGACAAGATTATGAAAAATATGATAAAACTATTTTTTATTAAAAAAAAAAAACTCTTTATAAAGTCTAGGGACTAAAACAATTTTTATCTAAAAAATTATCACGCGCAACGCGCGGGTTTGCGACTAGTTTTGGTTTAATTCTTGAACACTCACTTGGAAATTGATTATATGAGTATTTAGTTCCATACAATGTGCTATGTATTGAACTATAAACAAAACCAACTTTACAAAAGCTAAACTCTATTTCCTTTTTTTTTTTTCTTTTTTTTTTTTTTCCATTTCAAGGATCTGATAAGCAAAAGAAGAATTGCAAAATACCTACAATGCGCATGAGGTGTGTTGTAAATCTTGAATGCCATATTGCGTTTAGGGATTCCTACGTAGAGAGAGAGAGAGAGAGAGAGAGAGAGAGAGAGAGAGATTGTAAACCAGAGAGAGGGGTAGGGTTGCTAGGATTTTGAGGTGGGAAGAGAGGAGTTATAACTTATAACTTATAACATGTCCTTTTTTTTTCTTCTAATTAATTGAATCCAAATATTAGTTTTCTTTTTAAAATGCTAAAATAAATTATAATGAGGTGTAAATTTGTGAGACTTGCAAAGCCAATGTGTCAAATTTTTAAAAGGTTAACAAAAATTCAAAAGTTTCAATTTTATATTATATATAAATAATAAAGTATATATTAAATATAGATGGGTATTAAAAATAGATAGATAGATAGATTAGTTAGGTGCAAAATTAGAAACATAACCTCTTTCTTTTTCACAATTTGTTAATGTAACAAATTGTAATTAGGATAACATCAATTTTACATCGGTTCACTACTAACATCACTTTTATAAAACACCTATCACAATACATCACCTGAATGTTGTCATTAGACATACTATGGGTGGCATAGTTTCTTACATTAGTAATGTGCAAAGCGAAAATGCAATCAAACAGACACTCTTTTTCTTTCCTGGTTTCTCTTGCAATGCTTTTTCTGCCAGACCTCTTCATATCAATGTATCTGTAAGTAATCATTTTAAACTTCTATCCAAGTTTAAGTAAAGCTTTCTACTCACAAATTTTCCTTTACATATCAACGGGACCCCAAACACCCCCCCCCCCTCTAAAAAAAAGGAAAAAGAAAAAAAAATACTAATTATATATATTTATATGAAATTTAAGAATTTGGCCCAACAAATTTTAAATTTGATATATATTCAGTTTAATTGATTTGCAATCCAAGAAATTAATGTGATCCGAGAGATTTTAGTCTTGGCTTGAATGAAGCTATTTTTGCTTAAAAAATAAGTTGTACTTTAAAATATTGAGTCTCAAAAAGCTTAACATGAGTCAAACAACTAGTTTCAAATAAGCAATCTAAACAGGCCTACAAATAGTTGTAGTGATCTTTTTGGGTCTTGCTTGATTGACCCTCGGGTTGGGGGGGGCGGCGGGGGTGGGGTGTTTGGTTCTACAAGGAAGCTTGTCTTTTCTCTTTTTCTTTTTCTTTTTTTTTTCCCCTCCTCCCCTATGGTTTAGACTTTAGAATGCAATGAATATGTTTGCATTGTTTCGAGCTTTTTTCATGTGAAACAAAGCAAGATTTTAATGAACTCCAATGTTCCATTACTAGTTTACCCTCAGTGACAAACCAGTTTAGGTGGCACATGAAGGGTCAAAGGAGTCATTAAGGTACATTCCCTCTATAAAGTTTTAACAGCAAATGAGTGCACTTTATTTTGTAGACAGTTCCCTCCTACTTTTACCAATTTGCTTTTGCTTTCGTCATAATTATACTTATTCCTCCACCACCATGGTCAATCTTCCATTCTTCTTCCTCAACCTCAACACCAACACCAACGTTTTGAACCCCACTTTGCCACAGACTTCCCACAATAGAAAACTCAGACACTGAACTCCAATGCCCCAGCCAGACAAGAAATTCAGGTACACTATACTCCATGTAAGTAAGCATTCCATTTCTCTTTAGTTTTGTAGATTTCTTTGATAAGGAAAGAAACAATCCTCTTTGTTCTTTGTTTAGATGAATTGATTGCCTTGATATGCCATCTGGGTCTTTAAAAGAAATGAGAGAAAGGAGATGATAAATGACAATGCAATAAAATGGTTAACTTTAACCATGAGTTCCTATCTCAATGTTGTGTTACATTTTAGAATTATAATTGATGCTTATGTGAGTGTGCATGTTTCTTGTGCTTTCTGCTGCAGAATTCTCACTTTATAGTTAACAATTTCATGTAGATATATGATCATGCATTAATTCAACAGAAGCAAATTAGACAAGAAGAGGTATGTGCACACCAAAACCAGAATACATTTCCAATCCATTCATACTAAGTTTCATTACATCAGAAATCAGGGGGGAAAAAAATAAAAAATAAGGACTTATTCTATACCCTTTGCACACCCAAAAACAAACAAATAGGAATCCATTTCAACTGGTTAATCCTCCTTTACTCTCTTTTTTTTTCTTCTCTTTCCTCTGTATCTTTCATCATCAATCCTAGGTCGGATATAGGCGAGTTGCCGATGTATAATTACACTCTGAATGACTAGGGATTATATAACAGGTTCTGTACAAATGATAAATCAAGACCAAAAACTGGAACACCCAAAACCTTAAAGCTCAAGGAAAAAAACAAAAGGGATGACACACCAAACACACTAGTTTTCATGTAAGTATCTAGGTAGGAACCCTGGTGGGGAAAAAAAAAATGCAGAATACGTTAGATGTGTAGGAGAATGCCAGAATGCACCATAACATTCTAGATCTGGGGGTCTTGGAATGCAGATCTCGACATGCCTATGTAAAATTTCAGGCCGGAATTGCTGCAATCCGAAGAAACTGAATTCAAACGAGAAGACAAGAACTCAATAATGGATCTGGACCACATAGAATTTCTATTGTGAGGTAAATCAGAAAGGTTGGTTATAGACTCTGGAGGAGGGCTCTTTTGCAGGTTGGTGGTTGTGAAAGATTAGCACTTGGGTTGGGGCAAGGGGACTCCATTCCAAGTGTTTTTAGTAGGAAGCTCCTTTCCTGAAAAAATGCAACAAAGTAAGTGGTAAGTCTTTGATCAAATTCTGACACAAACACAATATATAGAAGTAAATTATAAGGGTAACTCTAATTGATCTTTTCTTTTAGCTTCTCCTGTTCTCCAGCCCCTCATTGTGAAAACAAAGGAAATTATCTATACATGGAAGGGGCATTGCTTGCACTAGAAAATTCATATGACCCATTTATTGAGTTTGATATCTTGTCCTTAACTAACATACGTGCAAAGAGTGTTCTCCAGGAATAGGGGTGAATTAAGCTTTCAGCTAACTGTAAACAACTGATCACCCTTGCAATTTTAAGTTGTTGCTAAGTAGACTAATTAATTCAAGGCAACATCTACGATCCCACTTGGCCTAACTGAGCCTCTTCAAATATATGCATGACCTAGACAAGATATCACACTAAGATGAAGGCTTTTATAGAAGCAATGATGACTCTTAAGTACTTGGGGCATTTTGGCAGTTGCTCAGATATAAAAACTTAAGTTACTGCCATGATATTTTTCCTTTTAAAATTTATTTTTGCTAGGTAAATAAGGGCTGGTGGGTTTCAAACCCCAGGGCCCGCCACCACAAGAGGGGCTGGAACCACAGGGGTATCCCTTCAATCCCATTTTTCCTTTTAAACAAAATGCTATGCATTTTTGCCATCTGTAGTATTTGCTTGATTTGTTGTGAGGCAACAGTAAAGTTGAACATATGGAAAAAAGGTAGAGAGTTATGGCCACAATAGGATACAGAAATATAGAAGAAGAGGCATAAAAAGCACATAAGCTGGCTCTAAGATTCTCTGAAAGGATTATAATAGGAGTAACAGATGTTTTTTAGGCATAAAAAGCACTCTAGAGTTTGTTTGTTTCAGTGGAGAGTAGAACATCTTACACTCTCTTGCTTTATAATATTGTCATATAACTTCAATTTTCCATCAAATCTAGATGCATAAAATAATTCGAAGCATAATGAAGCACTTAGAATTTGGTCAAAATTAAAAATCTAGAGTTCTTATTTGTCATGTGTCAACAGGATTTATAGTTGTGCAGGATTTGTAGTCCTGTATAATTAACAAGCAATCTCAATGTTTTTTTCTCTTTTTATTTCTATTTTCTGTCAGGCTCAGGCCGCTCATCTGTGCATTGCCATTGGCTAGGATTTACCTAAATCTTGTATTACACATTTTGGACTTGATAATGTGATATACATCCTGATTCTGCAGCAGCTCTCTGATCAACTTTTTTTATTATTTTTTGGATAGGTGAAATAGGGGGAGGGGGCTGGTGGGGGTTCAAACCCTATTGCCAAGGTACTACAAGAGGAGTTGGAACTACAGGAGTATCCCTTGAACCCTAGCTATCTGATTAACTTCATTTTGAAGAATTTGCAATTATTAATTATCAAAGATGCTTACTAAGTAAAGAAAAGCAAGTTGCAACTATTTTAGTTGATTTCTTAGTTGAGTTCTGTTTTGCATCACCTCCCCCCCCCCCCCCCCCCACCCCTTTTTCCTCTTTTTATGGCCCCAGAAGATAGGTATTCCATATACTAAAATGGTAATAACTGCTACTGCTAGACCAGTATTATTGGTTTCATTCTTAATAATTACTGCAACTTCTAATACTATATTTACTGTCCAATATATGGCTTTATCATTAGTAGACTCAAAAGTTCTACTTGTGCTTGATAGTTTGTGTTCAGAAACTTTAACCATCATCACCATCTCTAATTGCACAAAATACCACAACCACCATTCACCCGACAAAACAACAACAATAACAAAGCCCTAGTCCCAAAACTATGAGGTCGGTAGTAAATCCTCAACAAACTAACTGGAATCATTCACATGTATTCTTTTTCACTATTCTCTCCTATATAAAATCATACTCTTTGTCACCTCCTTAATTAAGATATCCTTTATTTATGAACTACATACACACCCAATAGGTCTTGAACCCACTAACTCACCCAGTCAACCCTCTAGCCCATTATTATGATAGCTCATTGGCTACTAGTGTTATTTTAGGTCTTCCTAACTCTTTTTGTTCCCTTTCCTTGACAAAAGATACACTCAAATTGTTTGCCATATAATTAGTCTTAAATCCTTACTAATTCTTTATAATGGCTATATAGTGACTATAAACTGCAGCTGATGAGAATCAATAGAATCTTATCTTTCTCCAGCCTTCTCTTCTACCCCTACACTATTCAATAAGTCCCAGACCATTACTACTACTGTCAATTTTTCTGCAGTCAGCTTGAAAGTTGACAACCTTGCAAGTTTTACTACTATTACTAAATGAATTATTGATTCTTCTTTCCACTGCTGCTATGGAATGCCATACCACCAACGGCATTGTATTGTTAGAATCATAATTTTAGTATAACTTACACTTTCTGAAAATTTGGGGCTAGGAATTCCTGCTGCTAATGATCTGAACAGTGGGGTTACTTGAAGAGGGGAACCAAAGTCTGTACTTGATGAGACACAAACAACTCCATCATTGTTTGGTTGTTCATTACAACACATGAAAATCCCTGCAAGAAGATTAGATATTTTATCATCGATTTTAACTTAGTCAGGTGATGTCATATATAAAAATAAAAGAAAGCTTGTAGGTCCTTGTATTCCATATAAGATTTTATTACCTTGCTTTGGGCTTGCACCAGAAATAACCCCATTCTCACATTCGCCAACATCCTTTTGCTCTTCAATATGAATTGATTCTGACCCAGTTCCAATATCCTGATGCAGTGAACAAATCTCAGCGTGTCCTTGTTCCAGTTTGTTACCGGCTGAATGCAACAGGAGAGTTGATCCTGTACTGTAGTCAGAGCTACCAGGAGACTCATCGTACAGATCAGGTTGCCTAAACAATATTTATAAACACTTAGATGCTGAAACCAAAAAGGGGAAAAATATTAAATTTGAATATTAGTTAAAACCATATGTACTACCTCCAGGATTGTTGACTTCCCTCATTACAACTTCTCAAGTCATCTACCAAATCTTTGAAATCTTCAAGTTGAAGATCAATATCAGGGAATCTATAATTTAGAATATCACATTCTTTGCTTCGGTTCAGGAAATCTTGAAGAGCCTGAAATAATATTTGATAAATATTAGAGAAAATGAAAACTCTGTTGTGCATCATATTTAAAGCTTAACTCTAAGAAGGAAATGTTGGGTACTCAAGTACAAAGCACATATGTGTGGCTTTAAAGTTTAAACAGAAGCAATCTATATTTTTTTTATATAGCAAATACTGAGATCTCAACTAATATGATGTTGATGATGATGATGATGATATTACTCTCATTTAGACTGGTTTGGGCAATATGGATGAAAAAACTGCATTCATTTAATTGATGCTTGGAATTGAACTAAGTGAATCCTACGTATGCAAACCATAAGTACTTTAATATTGGTCCTATCCAACTCGGTGGACCCTTCCTAGAGGAAAACATTGGATGCGATGAAATCAAAGAAAATGCAAAATTATTTCTAACCTTCCAAGCATTTTCAAGACTTTGGTCTGTGTTCTCTGTATTAACTTTAAGTGCGAGTGAGCTGAGCAATTCCGCTTGTTGCATCAAAGCAGTTATCTTTGGGTCATCTTTTTTGAGAAATGTACCCTGAATCTTATCATTCTGAGCTGCTTCTGGATAAAATGAAGAGTAATATTAATTTCTACAAAAGCTTGACAGAGGAAAACAAATAACCAGCAGAAAACAAAACCTTCAGAGTAAAAACTAGACTGCATTGTATTGGTTACATTGAAAAATGATGTCCTATTCTCAAACTTTTTCTCCTAATGTGCTCCTCAGGTTTTGCCAGAGCAATCTGAAGCACAGGCACTAAACAAAAAATCTGTTTTTTCTATAGGTACTAGACAAAAAATCTGTTTTTTCTATAGGTGAATTACCATCATTGAGGACTTCCTTGGCACTGTTGACTTGATGTTGGGCTGGCAAGTTATTAATATTGTGGAAGTTCTGAACCAAAACAGCAAAAGGAGCTCTTAGCTGCTGATTTATTGTTCCACATGGCTTATGTGATCTGTCTCTTAAGTTGTAATTCTCTGTGAAATCAGAGATGTGGGTCCTCCTGGGATTGCAAAAAGAATGAGTTCTTCTATTTTGTTAAGCACAAATGCTATATTATATCTACATTCAACTTTTACTGTACCTCATCTTCTTTAAGGGTTCTGTAGTCCCTGAAGTTCTATCTGTATTATATCCATTTTGGGGTACAACCCTTTTGTTATTTGAATTGATGTATGAACTAGCATTCTCTTTTGCTAAGGCTTCATATTTAGCTCTCTTCTTGCACAGGGTAGAGAAACGGTTCTTCACAGCATTATCCGTTCTGCATAGCCACCATAATGAATTAAACTCAACTGCATATTCATGTAAAAACTTTTTCAAAGAACAGAAGAAGAACTATTATCTACCTGCCTGAAACCACCTTTGCAATTTCTGTCCATCTGTTACCAAACATCTTTTGAGCCTGCAGATCATCGCGAATTATTAGATCACAAGCACATCCAATAATTGGTTAATACTTAGCTAAATTAAAACTGTACTGGGTATTTCTTTTTTCTTTTTGTTTTTTTTCCTGCTTAGCTTTTGAAAAGCAGAAAAAGATTACAAAACTTTTAACTGTACCTAAAGAACAGGTTTTGCTACATCATTAACTCAAATAATGCGCCGCTAGTACTAGCAAAACATGTAATAGCCAAAAAAATACTAAAACAAAACAACATTTTCCCTTAAACATTGTAATCCTTTAAAAAAAATTAAAAAGTAAAAGGAAAAAAAAAATCCATTTGAACTGCATCAATTACCTCACATAAGAGAAGGTCCTCCTCCGGCGACCATCCGCCTTTCTTGAAATCAGAATTCAAGTATGTAAACCATCTGCACCGTTGCCAACCATATAAGATTAAGCTAATAAGCATCAAAACAAAAAAACAGGACAAAACAGAGGACCATATCATTGCTTTTTTCTTTTATAAGGAGAGAAGGTGCCAATTGAGCTAGAACTCATTAGCAAGATCACCATATATATATCATTGTCAATCTAACTAACCTTCTTCTACACTGCCGTGTCGTTTTGTCCTTGAACTTTGATGCAATAATCGCCCAACTACATTCATGGATTACAAAAAAATTCATTATATTTCATTAATTAACAGTGCTTTACTTCATAAACAAAAACGAAAGAGACCCTTTTCTTTTGTACACACACACACAAACAAAGAAAGAAATCCATACTTCTCTGTTCCATGAAGACCAATTTGCTCACGGAGTATATCATCCTCCTGCAAATTCAAATACCCTTTTAGTTATATATCACAAAATGAAACAGATAGAATCAAATATTAAAATATATAATAAAATAACAAAAGTGGGTGACACACAGTCACAGACAAACCTCTTGACTCCACGTAACAATGTGACGCTCCTTCTTCTTAGAATCTTCGTTGCTGTTGTTGTTATTAATCTTCTTCTTCTTCATACTCTCTTGCATTGTTTTTACTAGTCACTGTGACTCTCTCTTTCTCACTCTCTCTCTCTCTCTCTCTCTCTCTCTCTATGACTCACTTTCTCTCTTGGACGCTCTCACTCTTTTTAAGCCAACCCTTTATGGTGTGAGAGTTATATAACATTAAAAAAAAAAAAAAAAAAAAACACCCAAACCCAAAAAAATAAAAAGCAAAGAAATTTTTTTCAAAAACCCAAAAAGGAACCACACCGTTCCGTTTCTCTTTCTCTCTCTCTTTAATCTTTATAAAGACTATTTTCTTCAAACGGTGTCGTAAGCATAAATACAATCACAAAGCTCAGAGCCTCTTTCTCTCTCTCTCTCTCTGAAAAGCTCCATAAGACTAAAACCAAAAAAATTGCCTTGGATTCTAACTTTTGAGTCCACGCTATATCCTGGATTCAATCAAAAAAAAACCACGACCACCGAAATCAAAAGACATAAATGGAGAGAGAGGGAGAGAGAGAGTTGAAGCCAAAAATGGCATACTACTTGTTAGTAGTACTAGTACTTGCGAAAAAGAAAACTCTGTATGTGATTGGATTGGGTTGGATCCACTTAGGAATACACTTTCTTTCTTTTTTTTCTCGAAAACCAAGAAACCGTTTTCCAAACAAGTGTACATATAATGTTAGTAGTAAAAAGAAAAAATGGGGATCTGAAGACAACTTACGATGAGTTGTGTTGTGTTCTGTTTCAGTTGTTGTTGCTGCTGTTGATGATGTTGTTGTCTCTGAGAAAATAAACACTGTTTGGATTGGGAGATTTTAGAGAGAGAAAAGTAGAGAAACTAAGAGAGAGATGGGTATGTGTTTGTGTATGTATGATGTGAATGCAGAATGATGATCTGTAACCTTTTTGAAAACACACACAACACTTGCAGGGTTTTTTGTTTTGTTTTAATGAGAGAAAAATAAATAAATAATAATTTAAATCAACGGACTCTTTTGCTTAGTGCGCGGGTATGAGGGGAAGTTTGAAAAAAAATAACGCTGAATTCCATGAGATAACATTAATGAATGGGGGAGTGGACTATGCCCACCTTTCTTCACCAAAATTATCACACGTCTACTCTCTTTTTTTTTTCTTTTTTTTTTCGCATTCAATTATCATATATCAATATTATATTACTAAGGGGATACATATTTTTTTTAATTATATATACATGTACAAAAATTTTAACTTTTTTTTAATATTTTAGGTGGCAAGATGTGATAGGTGTTAAAAAAATGGATGTTAGCAGTGGGACCATATAAAAGCAACGATACTCTAATAAGCAGTAAAAATCTTTTTATAGTTGAGTGATATAACTTCTCTCCCTTATTAGAATGACATTTTTTTTATAAAATTTCAATATATGACGTTCGCTTCTAGTTATTGTATTTTTTATCAGCAAACTAAGACATTTATTAGTTTTTGGTGTAAGCAGGAGATTAGATCTCAAATCTCTTATTCAAAACTTATAAAAACTTTTTCAATTGAGTTAACTGGAACCCACTTATTAGAATGACATTTTCATCAATTATCTTCATCTATTATTGTACCTATTGAATAATAACAATAACATCAACTTGTCACATTAGCCGTTAATAATTTTTTATGTTCCTAATAATATTCATATGTTTATATATTTCATGTATGGATTGGTTTGGTTTGGCTTTGTGTGCTTTGTCATAGTTTGAATTTTGGTGATTTTTAAAGGGTACGTGATGATCTACGTGACCTAACCTTCACAATCACAGCTCAATATATCTATTTCAATTCAATGCTTGTTTTGGTTACTATTCACTTCACTTGCTTTTCATCTATGTCATCGAGTCAATCATGTATTTCAGCAAGTTACACTTTTAATATGCTTGCGGGGGTGTGCTGGCCACCACGCGTCTTGGAGAGAGTGTCGGGGACGCTCTGTTGTGATTGGGAGTGGTGTGTGGGTCAGATTTGGGAATAGCAATATTTTTGGGTCTGATTGGAGCGTGTTCCTCAATTGATTTCATGTAGAGGTGGGGTAAATCTCTCGTCATGTGAATTTTGTTCACGCTCTAGGCGCTTCATGCCATACCCCATTGACAAGTTCATAATGTGTGGAGTGGAATTGTGAATGTGAATACGTAGATTTTGAAAGTTCAAAATTTTTTTTCTGTTGGCGCAGAGGAGATGTTATTGAAATATATTTCAGTTTTGCAGTTGAGCTTATAGTACCATGAAACCGATCTATTTTCTGTCTTTCAATTATGATTATCACTAAAGGTTTCCATTTGATTAAAACTTAAATAGTGAGAAGATAGAAAAGTAGACGGATAGAAAATATTCCAATTTCTCCTCGTATATGTTTGGTAAAAAGGAGAGAAAAATTTATTTAAATAAATTCATTATTATTCTCTTATCACATTAAAAGAGGATAAAAAAATATTGTAATTAAATAAGAAATGCTATGTACATAACAGTTTCACAAGATTTTCTCAACAAATTCTATGTGGTAAGTTGTTATTGATTGAATAGAAAAGTAATTTCAATTGTAAGTTCAAATCTCTAATTAAAATAGCCAAAATAGTAAATTCCATGTAAACAACATTTTTTCCTCCCAATTTGGAATTTGGATTTTAATGGGCTCAAGTGGAAAACTAAACCTGCATTCTTTTCCATCCTCCCTTATTTCTGCAAGGACAAAGATTGGCTTCAAATATGTTTGGAACTTTGGGCTCCAACCACCAATAAGAATATGACATTTGTCTTTGTCATGTGCATTGTACATGAATTACTTTAACCCAACCAATCAAGTGAGTCATGTGTATTGCACATGTCGAGACACATGTCATCTTCTTATTTATGGTTAGAGCCTAAGGCTCCAAACATGTCTAGAGTCAAACATTTTCCTTTTCGCAATTCATTTTCCATTTCCACCCATCCATATGGACTATTAAAATTTCAAAACAAATAGATGATACTGGTATAAATTGTCTAAGTAAAACTTAATTATATTTTCAAATAAAACTAGATGTTGAAATCTTTTCAATTTCATTGACCAAGAATTGAAAGAAAAAAAAAGGGGGGGGGGTGTGGGGGTATAAATTTTCAAACTACAATTAGTAAGTTTGGATGAACTTTGATGATTTTCTTATTTACTTAGAGTACGGAAAAAAAAGAGCTTTTCTTGATGTAGGACTTGCCAAAATAAGCCAAAATGCTAACTAGTTTAGGTTTGTTAATTGCATTATAATTACATATATACAAATGAAAACTAGCTTGTAATTCTCTTGATATACAAGGGTGCATTTACGAACAAGCATAATTAGATACATATTAAATGTTCATAATAATAATAATAATAATAATAATAATAATAATTGTAGGGGTGAAAGGCCCAATATCAAGTAATGGGCCGCGGGCCTGTCCGAGGAGACCTTACGTCCGAGGACACCTTACGTCCGAGGACAGTAAACCTTGGGGATGGACCTAGTCTGACCCATTTCAAAAGTATAAACTACGTGGAGAGAAAAAAAAGGGGTGGTCCGAGGATACTTGCCTGTTCGGATTATCAAAGAGATGGCTTAGATGAGTGTTCCAACGTTGATCCTAGCATTTCTGGAGAATCCCCTAACTTATGTAGGCCAAAAAGGACAGGTGGCGACGATCAGATATTAGGTAAAAGGCTGCTAGCACCGCATTTATAATCCTGCAGCTAATATCATGGCCGCATTAATGGGGAAAAGACATCTGAACAGTGGCCCTGGTCCTTTACAGCTACCATGCAACGGCTTTAGGGGAAGGTTGATGGGACAAATATCAAGAAGGAACCACTTAACTGGCACGTGAGAAGAACTAGCATATAAATAGAGCTGAAGGCAAGGAAGAGAGGGAGATTTTTTTGGACAATCCAGAGAAAAGGAGGAAAGGCAAACAAAAAAAGCATCAAGGAAAGATAAAGAGAAACACCTGGGGAATTGTTAAGAAAGGCTCCTCGAACTATGCCGAGAAGAACCCTATATCAGCTTAATATTCGATTAATGTTAATCTGATCATAAACACACTTAGGCCATCAACCCATACGTTCTCAGTCAAGTATTCTTCGGCCCACTCTCTTTACAAATTCATTCCAAGGACACTGCACACAGCCTGGGCTTCAATTTATTCTGTTCGTAGGCCCATTCGAAGAGTTTGTGTCCTTACAATAATAATAATAATAATAATAATAATAATAATAATAATAATAATATATATATATATATAATAATAGGTAAAGCAGAGAGAAAATCCAATTAAATTTCAAATTGGAATTCAATTAGTGTCTAATTTTACGCCATGTGTCTCCTCTAATCTAAATTTTAGAATTTTGTGCCAAGTGGGTTAATTTAGATAAAAATTAAATTTCAATTTGAGTTTAATTTTGCCACATGTGTCCCATTTAATTTAAATTTTTAAATTTTTGTGGCAAATTAATTAATTTAATATAGAAAACGAGGAGACCAATATAATAAATCATAAAAAAACATAATCATATAACTAAAAGAATTCAAATTTATAAGTCATATATATATATATATATATATTAATAGCTAAAGCAGTGAGAAAATTTAATTAAAATCTAATTTTGTGTCTTTTGTTATTTAATTTTTAAATTTTGGTGTCAAGTGAATTATTAGGTGCAAAAATCAAAAGGTCTAAATTCAATTAGTTTTAGATTGAATTTTAATTGAAGTTCAATTTTGCGTCATGTGTCCCATCTAATTTGTTAATATTTGTGGCAAGTAAATTATTGGGAGCAAAAACCGAAAAGTTTAAATCCAATTATATTTCAAATCATATATATATATATATTATATGTAATTGTGATAGTTTTTAAATGTACCCGTGCATATGCACGGGGTTACACACTAGTAATAATAATAGGTAAAACAGAGAGAAAATCTAATTAAATTTCAAATTGGAATTCAATTAGTATCTAATTTTACGCCACGTGTTTCATTTAATTTAAATTTTAGAATTTTGTGCCAAGTAAGTTAATTTAGGTAAAAATTAAATTTCAATTAGAGTTTAATTTTGCATAACGTTTCCCATCTAATCTAAATTTTTAAATTTTTGTACCAAATTGTTAATTTAATGTAAAAAATGAGAAGTTCAACATAATAAACCATAAAAAACATAATCATATAACTAATATAATTCAAATTTATAAGTCATATATATATATATATATATTAATAGCTAAAGCGGAGAGAAAATTTAATTAAATTCTAAATTGGAGTCTAATTTTGTGTCATGTGTCATTTAATTTTTAAATTTTTGTATCAAGTGAATTATTAGGTGCAAAAATCAAAAGATCTAAATTCAATTAGATTTTAGATTGAATTTTAATTGGAGTTCAATCTTACGTTACGTATCTCATCTAATTTGTTAATTTTTGTGGCAAGTGAATTATTAGAGGCAAAAACCGAAGAGTCTAGATCCAATTAAATTTCAAATCATATATATATATATATATATTATATGTAATTGTGATTATTTTTAAATGGACCCGTGCATATGCACGGGATTACACACTAGTCTATATATATAATAATAGGTAAAGCAGAGAGAAAATCCAATTAAATTTTTAATTGGAATTCAATTAGTGTCTAATTTTACGCCACGTGTCTCATCTAATCTAAATTTTAGAATTTTGTGCTAAGTGAGTTAATTTAGGTAAAAATTGAATTTCAATTAGAATTTAATTTTGCGCCACATGTCCCATCTAATCTAAATTTTTAAATTTTTATGCCAAATTAGTTAATTTTATGTAAAAAACGAGGAGTCCAATATAATAAACCATAAAAAAACATAATCATATATATATATATATATAATGTGTAATTGTAATTGTTTTTAAATGTACCCATGCATATGCACGGAGTTATATACTAGTCTATATATCTAATAATAAGTAAAGCAGAGAGAAAATCCAATTAAATTTTCAATTGGAATTCAATTAGTGTCTAATTTTATGCCACGTGTCTCATCTAATCTAAATTTTAGAATTTTGTGCTAAGTGAGTTAATTTAGGTAAAAATTGAATTTCAATTAGAATTTAATTTTGCGCCACATGTCCCATCTAATCTAAATTTTTAAATTTTTATGCCAAATTAGTTAATTTTATGTAAAAAACGAGGAGATAGGTGAAGTTAAGAAAAACTCAAATTAAAATTCCAAATTAGAGTTCCAATTTTGCACCATGTGTCATAAATTATTTATTCTTAAAGAGTTTTATTTCTTAATTTAGAATCAAATATGGGACCACATCATAAATATTCATCCAAGTGAGTTATTAAGTACAAAAACCAAAGAATCTAGAATAAATGAATCTAAAAAAAAAAAGTGCTTCACAATAATTTAAAAAAAAAAAACATGGACAATTTACATTTTATATTTAATAATATCCTTAAAAAAAATTTTAAAGAGTTAACAAAATATAAAAATGACCATCAATAGTATTTAAAATTTATATATAGGAATTATATTATGCATCTTATTGTATATCTTTAAATGTATCGATGCATATGTATGGGGTTACAAGTTAGTTTAAGTTTAATGCTATTGATGTTACTTAAAACAATAAACAAAACAAAACTAATTTGTTAACTCTTGAAAAAGTTTGTAGAGACCGTTTGGTAGAATATTGAAATTGTTTATTTTTTTTCTTTATTTTATTTTAGTTAAAATGAAATTGGAGATAGGTTGTTGACCAAACTTTTTCACCAATAAACTTTAAGAAAGCTCTCATACACACATTATGGCATGCATAGTTAGTACCATTAAAATGTGAAATAACAATTAACAACTAAGGGGTGTGGAATGCAGGTAAAGACTTGAAAAATCTAGCAAGTGGAAACTCAAAACTTCTTATAGTTGCAGCAATTGGCTATGAGATAATTTGGATGGCTCGTAACAAGATAATTCAAGAGCCTCTATTGTGCAACATTTGGGCAAACACCCAAGTAACCCATCCCCCTTAGCTGACCTAAGGGGATAGTGTCTCATCGAAGTTCCCATGAAATTGGGAGCTATATATATTCACAGAGAAAACATTTCATACAATCATATTTCCACTTCAAAAGCTTTAAAACTAATTTGATCTTCAGAACATCTCCAATCAACCCCTTAGTTAATTAGAATCATAGGAAGTAGATTTAGAGAACTCGATCCCCCAAAAAAATTGTTCCGTAAAAATACTTGGTTTGGTTCCTCCTTCCAAGATTTTTACCCACTCCAAGTGCTATTTTTGGTAGGATATATTTTTCATAGAAGTATTCAATTATAGAATATCAACCTTTTCTAAGATTATTTTTAAGGAACCATTACCCTCACCATCTTGGGGAAAATGTCTAGTTAGTCGGGCATATACGCCATTTGCGAGACTGACATGTAGGCCTCACATGTTAGTTTCCCAAAGAACGTATATACTGGGTTCATACAAAATTTTCTCCCCCATCTTGTAGTTGTTATAGCAATAATCTTTTTGTCTAGTTGATATATATATAGTTTCTCGAGATAGGTGTGGCATAGTAATTAGTAAGTACTTACCTAATTTTAAAAGTAGCTGACCTAAAGGTTAAAAGTGTAGTGTCTAATCTAATCTGATGAAATTCCAAGAGGTTCAATCAGGGCTTAGAATTTCAAAAATTCACTATTTCCAAAAGTCAGCCTTATAGGCTAGCTAACCTAATTTTGTTGGTGACAAGAATATGTTGCTCCTGCTTTTTAATATGCATAATGGCATGGTGAAGAAAACATGAGAACATTGATGTAAAACGAACTCAATATTTAGGGGACTCAGAGTTGTAAAGAAAATAAAAGTTGGGGGTGGCAGAAAAGTCCATGTCCAGCTTTCATCACAGACGAGAATTGCCCTTTTTCATATGCTCCACATTGGTTAATTTGGTCTAACATTTGACAAGTAATTCTTATACAAATATGAGAAAATTAAATAGGGTAAGCCCCACAGAACTCTCTCAATGAAGTTGACGCAAACCTAACAGTACTAGAACAAATTTAAAAACTTGAATTGTGTTTTTAATGAATTAAATTTAAAACATTGTGTGGACCTAAAGCTAGCCGTCCAGAGATAATATTAAAATCTGAAACCAAAAAAAAAAAAAAAAAATATATATATATATATATATATATTAAGAAACAGAACTTTCACAATTTTGTCTTTGTATTATACTACTCTTCCTTTTGATCAGGCCAGACATTATACTAATTAATTTGTCACTATAACACTATTTTTTAAGTTAAGTAAAAAGAGAATTACAAAAAACTAGAAGATTAGCCAACTAAACCTAAACCACTTCATAGTTTTTATAGGGTTCTAAGCCTATCTTAACCTAGCTAGAACTAGAAGTAGTTCAATAATATAATAGTTCTATACTATATATAGTATATACTATTTTCTCCGACTTTCACTGTTTCACTCACATTCCTTGACCAAACGGTTTTACCTACCAGCTTGCTAGTTTTGCCACGTGGAAAAGCACCCATCAGCCACGTGGAATTAAAAGAAAAGGAAATGAGAGCAATCTTGTCAGCCCTTTGAATAACGGTGGAGCCCCTTCTAGTGGCAATAAACTACAAGTGGCTGGCTCTCTCATGGGCCTATTTCTCTTGATAGCGAAATCTCCCGCCAAAAAAAAGCCATGGATTCAAGTAACCATACCTATTTAGCAGTCTTTGTGTGCTATTTCAAAAGAAGAGTAATGACAGAGACGTTTGTTTTTCATAGTTTGTTGTTGTAATTGGAGTACATCTAATATTTATCAGGAACGAATATTTTATTATATATCAATCATAATAAACAAATTAATAATGGTGGTTCTAGAAATTTTTCTCAAGGTATTTTTTAATAAACATAAATTATACAATTTAATAAAAAAAGAAATTCATATATTGACAACAACAACAATAAAAAAAACAAGCAAATACATAAAATTTACAATTGTCTTCTATGAGTTTTCATTTTTTGAAATCGATGCATGATAGTCTCATTATTAATGTTACAAGTTATATCTCTTTCAATGTACATAACCAAGCAATCATTCATTCGTTGAATGTAGAAAAAATTATGGAGCAAAATTTAATTTTATTGGCATAAAAAAAACTGAGGGTGTTCCCAAATTTTTTTTAAAGGGTAGACAAATAAAATTTTTTAAATTATTATTATTATTATTATTATTATTATAAAAATTTCAAGTCAAGGTGGTCCCAGAACCACCCTAGCCTTAAGGTGGCGCCACCCCCCTTGCAAACAAGTCATGTCAACAATTATAAAATTGGGTTTCTAGAGAGTAAAAATATCACGCCATAGACACTAAAATGATCTCGTTAATTTTGTTAGGGACTAAAACAATCACTTGATCACTTAAAATTTTAAGAATTAAAATTACTCATGAATTAAAGTTTAAGGACCAACAATATACTTTGACCATGATTGTTCGAACAAAGATGCATTAGGATGTTTGTTTGGAGACACGTAGGTGGTGGGCTTGATAGAGTTCAAGGACGTATAGCAACCCTGAAAACTCTAAATTCCATCCACCACATTATCAATTGATGGATTTTGAGGATATATTATCAGTAAAAAGTGAAATACCCTAGCCAACTGGTTGATTTAATGGTAAGGGCTTGGGCCAACAGGTCTCAAGGCATGGGTTTGAGTTCTCCCACTAACAGCGTATTGCAGCTTTTTATATCCTACCTGCAAGTTATTCACCTAGCTCATCAATGACTGTAATATGGGTTTTTGGCTCAGGTTATGGTACTATTATGGTCAGAGAAGCCACATTAATCGCCCCTTCTAACCTTTTGTTTATTTACTACAAAAAAAAAAAAAATAGTCTAACCAAAAGGAATATGAATGATACACAAAGGAATGCTTTTTGGAGAGAGCGATCTGACAAAAAAAGTTCATGTAATAGGGATATATATAGTTTTTAGAGACTAGGGGTAGCTATAGCTACTGAGATGGGGGAATATATGGCTTGTGGAACGGGTCAGTGAGATTTGTCCCACAAGCAGCCATCAACGAGCAAGGCGACCCAGAAAAAGACCGACCTCGTGGAACCCTATGCAAAAGCTAATTTTACCATACCAAAACTTTTAAAAGTTCAAAACCCATTAACCCCTTATTTTCAAAAAGAGAAAGAAAAGAAAAGAAAAGAAAAGAAAAGAAATAAAAACTCCATAGCTCCCTCCTCTTTTTCCTCCTATTATGCCTTAATTTTTTCATTTTCGGCTGCTGATTGAAGATCAACCTTAATCTTTGGTTATCTTTTTTTTTTGTCGCTAGCGATTTGTATTATATAGAAGGTTATTTGTAGTACATTCTAAACGCGTTTTCTTAGTCTTTTGACACATTGCACGTGGTAAAATTTTGGCTCTATATATTGTTTTCTTTCGGGTCCCATCTAAGGTATCAAAAATGGTTCTATGTATTTAATAGCTTTCAATCCGATAGAGCCATTGTTTTTTTTCCCCAAAAATGAACTTGAGGTTTATCCTAGCCTCCTAAATTTTGTACTATATGTTATCGTTTTTGTTTATGACACACCAGAGAGATAGAGATAGAGATACAGAGGGGTAATAATGATTAGGGTAAGTTATATTGGATTTGCATATTGGATTGAATCATTGAAACAATCTTAAGCAACTTGGTAATGAGAAACTTTTCAAAGTTTCTATATAGCCATCCATATTGCCTGATATTATTATGTTACACTGTGTTTTGATTTGAAACTGTCATAATAAAACTTGGCCAAGTGGTGTTTAATATTGTTTCAAAGTTTCAAAGCGTTGCTCATTAAAAAGCAACAAGGGTCCCTTTGCAAAGTAGGCTGATTGATAAATCTTTCAATGCTATGGCCATAGTTATGGACTTTGGGAGAATAATTCGAGTGGCCTAGCTAGTTCTAATAGTATTTCCCCACGCCCCACAAGGAAATTAAGAAAAAAAAAATTAAAAAGAAGTGTGAAGAGGGTGCTCTTTCTATAATGTTCTTCTATGGCGACTACTTTCTTCTTTTTTAAAAACAATTTTTATAACCCATTATTTATTTTTTTATACCTAGTATTTGGTACTAACCTATCTACTAGTTCTTCACTCAAACACAATGTTCAATTGATAATTAATGATGTGATCTAAGTCATTATGAAATAGATCATCTTATCAAGTCAAGACTTAGTGCATTTGAATTAGCTTTTTTCCATTAATTTATTAATTTAATTATTTATAGGAAAAAGTTTTCCTGCATACTTGTATGTAGCAATTACTGTATACAGGGTTATGAGGCATAAAAAAGAAAGTAACATGTGTCTAACGGTTATGTGCAACAAGATTAGATATTTGTCCCTTTCTTTTTGCTGTCACATAATCATATATAGAACAATTGCTGCATACAAGTATGAAACAAAATCTTCCCTTTTTTTTATATACAATTTTTTAAACTCTTTTTTTTTTTTTTTTTAAGTTTAGTTGTATTTGTGTCAACCATCGATAAATAAGCAAAGAAAATTATTTTTTTAAAAGCTATGCCTACACTAGCTCCATGCAATGCAAAATCCTATTAGATTACACCAGCACTAATGCAAAATTAACTAAAATACTAAGGTATTTATGATGTTACTATAGTGGAGCTTGGTGGAGAGGCCCAAGTTCCCAAAGAGATTATATTTTGATGAGATGGTGTGGGGCTTATGCATTACTTTTCATAAACCCCTCATCATGGCCAAGCCGAGCGGCCACCCAATCAATTACGGTGCGCCATTTGTCTCCGCCCTCTCTGGCTTTCTTCTTTTCCTTCATGAGAGTGTTAAAAAAAAAATCAAAAAACAAAAACAAAAACAAAAACGTGGGCCTTTTTAGAGCTCCTATCTAATAAAAAGTGAAGTTATAATGATTCGATACTAAATATTCAATGAGCTTATCATAACCTCTCTTTGATATTGGTCTAATCAAAAGCTTAGACGTTTTGTCCCTAGGACATTCTATCCCAACTTATTATGTTTCTTAATCATATATACTATTAATTTCATCATAAATATTACTATGCCACTCTTTGAGGAAAAAAAATTACCAACTCTCTTTTCATTGGCTTTGAACATCATTGAAACATTTTAGTTAGCCTTAAGTGTGAGTTTGGATTAGGGTTTTCCTTTTATTTTTTTTTTAACTTATTAATTTATTTATATATAAATTGTTGTTCTTCGAGGAAAATCCGAGGAAGTACTGTATTATATAATCTAGTTTAACCTAAAAAAATTACTTAATTTGGGACTTAACATATTTGCATTTGCACAACATACACTACATATCCAAGATCCAATTCACATAATCTAAGATATAAGTATTTTTACCAACTTTTAACAAAATAAGTTTTTGGTAAAAGAAATAATAATAATTATCCAAATGTACAATGGTGCAGGTAAGTTTCGTTGAATATATGGTCGTATCTATCCTAAATATGTTCAAATAAAATACAAGAAAAAGTTCTAATTATAGTATAAGAGAAAGGGTCCACCAACGTAGTTTCTATTCTTGAAGATAAAGGAGAATAAAACGAAATAACAAGAGAAGCAAAAGAAATAATAAAGTAAAGGAAAGAAATTGAAAATAAAGAAAAAGTTAGTCTATAAAATAGTAACTTTAATCACCGGAATATATCTTCTAAATTCTTTAGTTTTTTCAATATGGAATTAATATGCGATGCTAATTTTCAAATAATCACTCTTTCTCAAAAAAAAAAAAAAATCAACTAATCACATGTCTTAAACCAGTCATTTAGAACTAATTATATCTCTTAAACCAGTCATTCGAAATGATTTCATGTTCAAACTCTATGTTTCCTCTTGCTACATTAATGTCATTATTTTCCGGAAAGAAAAGCGATTTGTCTGGGACAACTTTTCTGGTGAACTGCCTTTTCAATAGAATACAATGCAATCCTATTCAATTTTTTTGCTAAGTACATACTAATTGGTCTTGTTGTTTGTGCACTATCTTATTAAATTCCATTCGCTAAGGTTGATTCAATGAGTAATCCTTTCTTTGCTTTCTAAAGGGCCCAGTTTGGGATTTTATTTAGCGCTCCTAGTTACATTGTTTTAAATTAAACTAAAAAATAAATCCAGTTGGACTTTTCAAAAAAGAAGACAAGAAGGTCGAAAAAGAAGCCGAAAAAGATAGAGCGTTTTATTTACCCTACAAATAAAGCCTGTTGTAGATCAAAAAATTAACAAAACAAAACACAGAGTACAAAACCACTTTCTATAAATTTTTCTTACTTTCTTATTTTATAATTTTCAAATTTTATGATTTACCTCATTCTTGAGTTGCCGCCATACATTGGATTGTGCCACTTTCTTTTATAGAAAATGTTTGCTCAATAGATTCTCAAAAAAAAAAAGCACTTTTCTTCTTTCACTTGGCAAAAATATGAGCAAACATAAAAAAGAAAATTTAAAAACTAGAGCTCAAAATAAGTGTATTTTGAGAACATCAAGTATGGTGTTTCTTGAAACTATTATCATTTTTTAGTTTATAAAAACATTATTATTGACTTTTTTTCTATTATCTAAAAAATGTAGTTTTTTAAAACTTTATATATGTATGTATATATGTATATATATTTTGTGATTACAGAACCAAACATTCCTATAATTTTGTGGCCTTTTTATACCTGAATGGGTCAATTTTAAATGTTGACCAAAATATTCTAGACTTGGGAGAAAATAAGTTAAATATAACTTACCCTAACATACAAATCTTAGCCTTATTTCTTTTAATTTTTCTTTTCGATTCTTTTTCTTTTCCTCTTCCTTTTTCTTTTGTGTGAAATGACAAAGCTTGTTTTTATTCAAGTATAATTTTATGAGTGGCAAAATATTCCTTGACTGATCCCATGTAAAAGAGAAATATAAAGGCCCCACGTGTGGAAAAATACTTGGAGCTTATGTAATAACAATAAAAATTAAATTTCTTATTCCTGTATTTAGCTTTTTGTGAATGTTGGGGCTCTCTTGCTTGGGATTCCTACATCCGTGTGGGCACCTCATTTTGGATATGAGAGCCACCTTTTTAAGGGGGCTTGTGGATTTTTACTTCACTCACTTTCTCTTCCCTATCTTTTCTACAAAGCACGCTCTTGTTAAATAAAGGGTTTCAGGAATCCTATGCCCTCTCCTTATATTCCCATAGTTTGGTTCTTATTGCTGTGTCCCTTTTTAGTTTACAAGATTCCTATGCTATTATCATCACTGTTACTAAAAGTTATAACTTTATTTTCATTATTACTCTAAGATATTGAAACCCTCTCTCTACCAAAACTATATAGCAATCGATCACTGAATGTGGCTTTCTTACTTTCACTTAGAACAGTCAAAGATTACACTTGTTATTTTTCTTTTTAATATAATAAGATAATAATTAAAACTTATGGCATGGCATCTGTTTTACGATGACATTTTTACTTGTTAAGAGAAAACAGTCATTTTCTTACATTTGATATGGGATATAGTATGTTATCCAGTGTATTGATTGTGATATTCTTAATGATGTTTTCTGGAATTCTTTTGAATTAACATTGTTCAATATGGTGACTGATGATGGTGATGGCTGTGTGAACCACCTTCTAACATTTTTTCAATGCTAAATAAGTACTGGGGCTAATAAATTAAAATTGCAGGCCCCGTAAGGATATTTGTTATCAAGAATAACCAAGAAAGAATGTCTAATCATGTCCTAAAATGGGACACTGATCCACTATTTGAATTTCCCGCGTGTACAGAGAATAGGGTTTTCTGGCCTACTGCAGAATAGTCTAGAGAATGGACAGATAGACCAAAGTGAGTGCATTTAATTAATAAATTTTATTTAAGGTCGAGCCCGAGTACGATAACAAGTTTCTTTTCATCTAAACGTTATGTTTTAGGTTTAAGTCCAAAAATCAACCTCTTTTGAAAAAAAAGATAAGATTATTTACCAAAAATCTTTATTTTTAGAGGATTTAGACCCCACAAAAATAAGAGTTTTGTATTCTGGATATGAAGTTAAAGGATACTTACCAAACATCTTTGCTAAACCCCACAAAAATAACAGCTCTACTAGGTACGCTGAGTGTGAGCTTTTTTACTTAAGGGTTGAAGTATTCGTATCATATCTATACAAAAACCAACATATACTGAAGACTTTGTAGGCCAGCCACCAGGAACTAATTATGCTTTGGTAGAGAGCAAGAATATTATGCAGTGTCAAAATAGTAGAGATCGATTGCATCATTAAACTGTTGCTACTACACTCACATGAGCACATATATATACTGTTACATTCATAGACAAGTTCATACTGATATATATGGTCCTTAATTAGAAAAGAGCATACTTCCCATAAGAGGGGTATGGAGGGGGGCCTTATAGCTAGCAGAAACTGCAAAGTGGCAAAGGGAAACTCAGAATGAATCACATTCTGTCATAACTAAATGGGTCTATCTCTTTAGCATCTTTCAATAAAGATGCGTTTATAGAAGAGCTCACCCAACCAGGCAGACCTCTCTCTCTCTCTCTCTCTCTCAAATGCCTCGTGACTTGACACCACCTACGTACTACTCTTCTTTCTGATATATCCTTCCCCCAAAGCCATACTGACTCTTATTTTGCTTTTGCTGAGGAAACCAAATAAGCAAATGACAGAAAAAAAAGAGGGAATTACAGCGAGATGGTCAAAAGTCTCAATGAACTAGTAACCCCAGTTTCAATTCCTTTTTATGACTTGTGGTTGGTCCATTTTTTTTTTTTCTACTTTTCTTTTACTCTGCCCGAGTGTTGTGTAGGGATGATCACTACAATTGATGAGCAAAGCATGAGAGTAACAAGTATGGGACTTGCACATTGTGTCAGTCAAGCAGCTAAGCAGTTGTCCTAACCGTTTGATATACACTTAAAAATCTTTGCTTTTAAACATCATTATCGTTGAGATGATCGATCATAAGGGTCCAAGGTTCCCCCACCATGGAAAGAAAGAAAAGAGGCAAGAATTGTTGTATTTTGTTTCAGTTAATTATTTAAGGGCAAAATGCACCAAGGTCTTGAATTAATATTGTCACAGCACGATCCTCTCAAGTTCAATTGGCTCTATTTAATGTTTTAATTACAAATTTAAAATTGTATTTGAGTCATGATACTTAAAACTTTAAAATTTATGACATTATATACATTGACTATTCCGCTCGAGGATATCTTTTTCCTAGTCATAAATATTTTACCTAACTGGTTTATTTAGAACTTGAATGTCAAACTGATAATGCATACGCCTAACTATCTCGAAATTAGTTTATATTAATCTTAAACATACGTAGAATAACTCCATCACATATGCTATTCAAATTAGGGAATCAGTTGGGTTCTAATTTGACGAGGTCTCCCTACAAGTATATTTTTATAATTTATTTTGGAATGATTTTGCATCATTTCTACTTTGTATACAGGCTCATTATATAGTCCCTACATGCTTGTTAGGCTTATTCATTGTTGCTCATACTAATGTCGTAGTCAAGAGTTGGTATAGAGCCATTTAGCAAAAAAAAAAAAAAAAAAAAAAAAAAAAGACTTGGTATAGATTGAGTCCTGTGCATTCTTGGCTTTAAGCTCCTTTTTTTAGCAATTAACTAATCCTACGGTACTCGGTACCTATCAAACATTCTAAGCTCTCAAACAAATTCAGAAACTTCGACGTAGGTCTCCATGAGCTCGAGATATTCATAACTGAAGGCCCACTGTTGATTTGAACATAACTTTACGAGCCAGTTTTTTATTTTTATTCGGATAGTGATAATCGATTGGGAGACAATGGAAATTACAATATACAAGATGTGCTAGGTGGGAAACTCATTGATGAGAAAAGTGGTACATAAATAGACAAAGTTGGCCTAAGGTCCATTGGTCCTTAGCACTTTTTAGTAACAAAACTAATAATGCTATGAATGGTACCAAGTAGCTACCAAACATGGTGAGCTCTCAGTCTCACACATTAGAAACTTCAGCGAAGGTTTCCCTGATCATCATATACACCTTCCTCCAAACCCTCTTGATCAGAAGAGAGAGAATAAAACAATATATAAGTGTAGTAACACAAAAATTTTCATAATTTTTTTCATGACTACTACGTGTCTATTGTGATAGATACATAATAGAAGTGACGTTATTCTAATCACAAATAATTTAGCAGTATAGTTTGGTGTGAAAAATGTGGTTCTAAAATTGCTGCAAATGCATGCTAGGGTAGGGGTCAAAAGATGAGAATATTAGCTGTGTATTTGATGATTACTCACTTTTGCAGTGAAATCTCATAATCTTGTCAGATTGAATGATATAAAATCCAATGCGCCCCATACGTATTGATGTATATCATTGAATTAACTAGCTAGATATATGGTTTTGATTTACCTTTTGAACGGCTTCTAACTGAGCACTTCATGCCTGTCAAGTAAATGATTTCCTTACAAAGCCCGTGGTCCCCAAGGAGCACTCAGTGACACAACCAAGGTTGAAGTTGAAAGCTCGTGTAAGTGAATGTACTTTCTCTTCACTGCAAATGGACTTCAATTTTTTTTTCTAACCAGATTATAATCCCCAAGATGGTTGGAGCACACAGCTGTAGTTTCAAAGACATAAGATTTCCAATTGCTAAGGAACTAATTCATAAGAGTGCTAATAAAAAGACTGTATTCGCACAATGTCGCCCATTTGTCATTACTCTTAATATTAAAAGAATACTTCCTACTTCCCTCGATGTTGGCAAAATTAAAAATATTCTTGACCCAAAAAAATTCAGGACATTAATATTAATATATATATATATGTATGTATGGATGTATGTATACTTCGAAAAATGTCTAAATTAAAAGTAAGTTGAAAAGTGTTTTCAATGTGTTTTTAAAACTAATGAATAGGAAATTCCCTCCTTCTTCTTCTTCTTCTTCTTTTTGTTTGTTTTTAATGTCTTCAAATAGAAATATTTTTCTTTTGAAACTTTCTTCAAAATATTATTAAAAACAAAAAAGAAGAAGAAGCAAATTTATGGAAAGATGTTGTAGAACATTGAAGTTTCAAAAAGTAACAAATTAAACTTTGAAGATTCAAAGAGTGCAAAATATATAAATTAAACCATATAGTTTCTCTATTAAAAAAAAACTTATAGTTTCAAAAGTAATAAATTAAACCCTTAGCATTCTTTTTCTCAAAAAAAAAAAAAAAAACTTATATTGCATTTCAAACACAATGTCATACCTCTTAATACATTGGGGTTTAAATTGTACCTTTTTAAATCTCAAGTTTAAATTGTTACTTTTTAAAATTAATCTTAGAGTTTACTTTCTTACTTTTGAAAATATATAAGATTCAATATTTTTTACACTCCATAAACTATAGGATTTAAATTATAATATATATATAAATATATACATATATATATATATATATATATTCTTTGCGGATATTTACTAAACCACAACCTTTTGGGACATTTTGGTGGTAAGTTCAATGAACTTCAAGTAAGTGCTGAAAACTTAAAATCTCAAATTTTATTCACCACACTATTGATCCATTGGACTTCTGAAATATCTCATGGATAATGAATGAAATAGCCAGACAAAAGGCTAGAGCACCACCTTTTGACAAATTTTAAATTTTGAATTTGTTTAGCTCAATATGCTTTTTTTTTTTTTTTTGGTGAGAAACTTGTTTAGCTCAATATACAATTTTTATACTCTAAAATGAAATAAAAAAATTGCCATAAAGAGCTTATGAAAATGTTATTATCTCTTAAGTGGATATTTCAACTTAGTATTATTCAAAATTGACAAATGCCTCTAAAAAATATTACAAAATAGTCATGAGGTAAAATGGGCCAGCAGATTGTCATCCCGTCCAATCCTAGCCTATCAACATCCAATTTGGGTACCATGTATTTGTTCATGCATGGGCCAATCTTAGGTAAAGTTAAATTGCTACCTTGAAAAGACCATCACTTTTATACACTTATGTGACAGTACCAAAAAAAGAAGAGATCTAATAAGAAGTAAATGTGGGGAAATCTGTAAAATAAAACAAAGTATTAGGTGAAAATTTAACAATTCCTGGGTCACTTTTTATTTATTTATTTATTTTTGGGGTCATTTTTTTGGCTAAAAAATCTTTGATAAATTTCTCTATCTTTTTCTCCAACAAGATGACGAATAAATAGTTGCTGGATCAGGAGGTACAGACTGATCCATCTCCCAGTGTGTGGGCCATTGTAAGAGCCCAAAATGTCAAGGGTGAGCCACACACAGGAGAGTGGGATGTATATGTGATTAAGATTGACAATTGATTAGATATTCATTGACCCTACAAAATACGAAAGCTTGCAATAAAGACATGCATGGACACCTAAAGGCAAAACTAAACAAATGAGAGAGACAGAAAAGAACCTTTATTTGAGAGGGAAAAATATAAAGACAAAAAAATAAAGCTAGAAAAAAAAAAGGGACATTTCTTTATTTATAGGGGAAAAATTAAAAATATGGGGATCACATTAAAGTGATGGAGCTTGATTTTAATCGTGACCCATCCAAATTTTGATAGGATATGTCATATGGGTCAGCAGCTTTTTTATGCTTAAACTGTAAGTAGTAGATATATACTTGGAATTGACATTCATGGATTTTGAAAATTTTGTTTTTTAATATGGAGGATAGATCTCTTTAAATTCAAACCAAATAGATATTAGGACAAAACTTAGGTATAGTACTTAGGTGATGTTTCTTAGATTCCTCTCTTAAAATTTTGTCATATGATTACTTAATTAAAATATAATTTCATTTCATGAGAAAAAAAAAAGCCATATAATTGAATTTTAAAAGAATTCTGCCACGTGGCACTTAAAAATTAAGATACTATACCTAAGTTTTGTTCTAGATATTAATATATTATGCTTTCAACTGGTAAGTATTATCGAAAGCCAAAAAGAAAATGCACATAAGGGAGGTCCTGCAATTAATTCTTAGGTTAAAATTTTCTTGAAATTAATTGCCAAAATTGTATATAGATAGGATAGAATTTCAATATGTTAGAATATATATATATATATATATATACACACACATATTTATAAAAAAAGGACTATGATGATTTGCACCTTCTCTCTTCTTCTTTTTTTATTATCCTTATTTGATAATAAAAAAATTTGCACCTTATTCTTTTTTTGTTATCATTATTTGATAATTACAACCATGGAGAAGGGGGATTTGAACATTGGTTTTTCTAATAAAAGAGAGCAGATAATACTACTGAGTTACAAGGCTCTCAGCAGTTAGCACATCATTTGTTTTCTACTTTCTCCTATTAAATAAAATAGTACGACGCTTTGTTCACAAATCTCTTCCCCCCCACCCCCCATAAGTAACTTTCTAAATTCCAAGCACTATGGAAGTACGGAGCAAATGCTTTGTTTTCAAATTCAAACATTTGGCATCTTTGAGAAAATATAGTCGGTAACAAAGTGACAAAGTCCTTGGAAGTTTCCTGGTACTCAGGCTTGCTGCCCTTTGAGGTTAAGCAAGCTCATGGGAGTCCATTTATTTAAACATTAAGAAGTTAGACTTTTTCTCAAAAAAAAAAAAAAAAAAAAAGTTATACCTTATCTCTACTCACAAATATATAAATTTAGATCCATCATCACATTAAAAAAAAAAAGAAAAAAAAAAGAAAAAAAAAAAAGAACAACAATGAGATAAACTGATACTAGGAAGATTATATACATGCATCAATTGTCAATCTAACAGACACACTGAGCATGTTGCATTTTTGTCTCAAACTCTAAGCCATATCACCAAGGTCCCTAGCCCATTAAATTTGGAAGGGGCTTGGTGTATTTTTCAAACCCAAATATAAGATTATATATATATATATATATATATATATATATAAAAAGTGAAACGTTTGACTTTTTGTTTGACTATTCCTTATCATGTCATGTGGCTATATAAATTTATGTCACATATACATTTAAAAACATCGAACATTTGTACATTTTTATTTTGCCCATTAAGTTTTAGTATCTACTCACCGTTTCACATAATGTATATATTCAAACAAAAAATTGTC
Source organism: Lithocarpus polystachyus (assembly GCA_033629205.1). NCBI lineage: Eukaryota > Viridiplantae > Streptophyta > Magnoliopsida > Fagales > Fagaceae > Lithocarpus > Lithocarpus polystachyus. The sequence continues at coordinate 80,115,520 of CM066164.1, forward strand.
ATTGAGAAGAAAAGCACTGGTAATTACCTTTTTGAAATTGTTTAATTTTTAGGAAGAATAAATTATCTATAATAAAATTTAGAGAATAAATTATAAATATTTGGTATGATAACCAAAACTTAATGTAGGGGCCTGAGCCCAGCTCTAGTATTGGGCCTTGGGCCTATCCGAGGAGAGGTGCCTCCTCGGATAACTTGGTCATTGGCCGTACCCGGATCTCATTGGTCAGAATGGGCCTTTAAGAGGCTCCAACAATGGATGGACGCTCCGGAGGCACAAGAAGAAACAGAAACTAGGAAGACACCTAAAGAAGAGCTACTACCTCCACATTTAATGCACAACAGCTACTTTCCTGGCCGCATTTATGTAGAGAAGACCCCTGAACAGTGTTGCCTTGGCTATTACGACTCACAGAAGCTAGAAGGGGTGTCTGATGTGACAGATAATCAAGTAGTGACTTGGATGACCAACAAGTGAAGGCTCTAGATCATCCAAAGGGGAGTATATAATGTAGGGGACCCCTGAGTAAAAGGGGGGAGAGAAAATCCAGAAGAAGTCTTGAAGATAAAATAGAGATAGGACCAATCTCCTCGGATTGTGCCGAGGACACTTCTTACAAGAAATTCCTGTAACTTTCCTTTTTATATTGACATAACAGTATTGGATTATCGTCCAACTCATTGCAGCTCAACTTTTCAACCCATTTCTCTACAAATTTATTGTTCGGGCTATTTGGGCTTGAGCTCACACATTGCATTGGGCCTAAAACTCAAACCCAGTCCCCACAATTGGCGCCGTCTATGGGGAAGGCTTCGCAAAACAGTGAGTGTAACGGACAAACATGGTGAGGTCAAATTTGCGTCAAGCGGAGTCAGAAGAGTCTCAACAACAGGATGGCTTCTTGAACCTTGAACGCGAAAGAGATCGTGAGGCTAGCGCACATACCCTGCATGGTAACAGAAGTCGTCCTAGAGCGAAAAGCCATGCCTCCCGGAGATCCAATGACAACAGGGCTCTGCAACTGCAACCCAACGAGCTAAAAAGAAAGTTACGTAATGCCCGACGAAGGCAAGACTCATCCAGCTCCAACAGCTCCTCCGAAGATGAGGGGGACGATGACTACAGACAAAGGTCAAGAACTCCCCTGAGTGAGTCTTTCTCTCATGAAAAGGAGTACCATCACCGGCGTAAGAACGAAGGCTCGTCTCATGGAGACCCGGGAAGTGACACCATAAGTAAAGCATTGCACCAGATCTCCAGGTCGCCTTTCACGCGTAAGATTGAGGCAGCAAGGCTCCCACGGCGTTTCCACCAGCTCACGTTCACCATGTATAAAGGTCGAACAGACCCCGCAGAGCACATTAGTTACTTCAACCAGAGGATGGCAGTCCACTCCAAGAACGAGGCCCTAATGTGCAAAGTTTTTCTGACTAGCCTGGGACCTATGGCAATGAGGTGGTTCGATGGCCTGAAGGCCGAGTCCAGAGACTCCTTCTAAGAGTTGACTAGGGCATTCGACTCTCGCTTCGTCACATGCAGCAGATTCCCCCGGCCCTTAGGCTCGTTGCTGTCCCTGTCCGTGCGAGAAGGGGAAACCCTAAAAGCCTATTTAGACAGATACTGGGAAATGTTTAACGAAATAGACGGGGAATTCGATGACGTCGCTGTCGGCACCTTCAAGCTCGGCCTACCAGCGAAGCACGGGTTGAGGAAATCCCTCACAAGCTAGCCAGTTACTAGTGTACGCCAACTTATGGACCGCATCGATAAATACAAGAGAGTTGAGGAAGACCAGCTGCAGGGGAAAGGAAAGGCTAAGGTTATCCCCCAAAAGCGAAGGGATTTCAGGTCGGACAGATACAATGAAAGCCGGCCGAGGAGAGAGCTCGCCGGATAAGCAGTTAACACCATGTTCCGAGAACCGGTGCACTAAGTCCAGGAAAAAATCAAGCACGAACCATTCTTCAAGTGGCCGCCCAAGATGGCGGGGGACCTTATGAAGCGTAAAAGGAACCTGTATTGCCGATACCATCAAGAGCCAGGGCATACCACTGAGGATTGTAGGAACTTGGGGAGCCATCTGGACCAGCTTGTCCGAGAAGGACGGCTAGGACACCTCCTGCATCATACCAGTGGTGCGCAGAACCAACCCTGTGTCGACATGATCATAAGGCCTCTGGTGGGCACGATTAACGTCATTCTCGCAGCCCTGGGAAGGACCGACTCATGCCCGTCAAGGGTGATATCTGTGGCCCGGCCCACGGCCGAGGACAATACCTCGAGTCAAAAGAGGGCCAAAGTAGACGGAATGCCGATCCTGAGCTTTTTTGAGGAAGACAAAGTTGGAACCATGCAGCCTCATGATGACGCGTTAGTGGTGACGCTTAGGATTGGTGGGTATGACATGAAAAGAGTAATGGTGGATAACGGAAGTGGCCGAGATTATGTACCCCGACCTCTACAAAGGACTTGGCCTTAAACCCGAGGACCGGGCGCCCTATGCCTCTCCTCTCGTGAGCTTTGATGGAAAAATGGTCGTCTCGAAAGGCCAAATTAGATTACCCATCCAGGTGGGCCCGGAGGTAGTGGAAGTAGACTTCATTGTGGTGGACGCGTATTCACCCTACACAGCCATCGTCGCTAGACCCTGACTCCATACGTTAGGGGCCGTCGCCTCCACTCTGCACCAAAAGGTGAAATTTCCCTCCGGGGGGTAGGTCATGGAAATCATTGGGTGTCAAGCCACAGCAAGGCAGTGCTTGGTGGCAGCCATCGCGTACCGGCCTGAGGCAGAGCCTTCAGCCTCCGCCCAGAAGGACTTATAGCAATCAAAGGACCCGAGACCACCAACTAGTGAACCCGCCAGGGGGGCAAGGTGCGAGGAGTTAGAGAAGGTGGTGATCAGTGATGACCCTGAAAGATTCTTCCAAATCGGCTCTTAGCTGCCTCCTCAGGAGAAGAAGGAACTGGCTGAGTTCCTCAGAGAAAACCTGGACGTATTCGTGTCAAATGCTTACGAGGCCCCGAGGTTGACCCGAATTTTGCATGCCACTACCCAAATGTCAACCCCCCCTCACCCCAAAAAAGCAACCCCCTCGGCACCCGTCTAAGGAGCACGCTGACGCTGTGAGGGCCGAAATGATAAAGCTTAAGAAAGCAAGGGCTATCAAGGAAGTTTTCTATCCCGAGTGGTTGGCGAACACAGTTGTTGTTAAGAAGAAAAGTAGAAAATGGCGGGTTTACGTGGACTTTACAGACCTGAATAAAGCTTGTCCAAAAGATCCCTTTCCCATGCCTCGGATAGACCAATTGGTGGATGCAACCGCGGGTCATCCTCGGATGAGCTTCTTAGACGCCTTCCAGGGGTATCACCAAATCCTATTAGCTCTAGAAGATCAGGAGAAGACCGCTTACCAAAGGATGATGACCAAGATGTTCGAGCCACAATTGAGTAAGAACATAGAAGTGTACATAGACGATATAGTGGTAAAAAGCAAGAAGGTGCCCAACCACGTAGAAGACCTCAGAGGCATCTTTGAAATTCTGAGGAGGCATAAACTGCGCCTCAACGCCTCATAGTGTTCATTTGGAGTAGGATCAGGAAAATTCTTGGGCTACATGGTCACCCACAGAGGGATCGAAGTCAACCCTAACCAAATCAGAGCTATTAACAGCCTACAGCCCTCTCGGAATCCTAAGGAGGTTCAGAAACTCACTGGAATGATTGCCGCACTGAACTGGTTTTTTTCACGGTCGGCGGATAGGTGCAGACCATTCTTCCTCCTGATGAACAAGTGGAGAGGGTTCAAGTGGACCAAGGAGTGTGACTCGGCCCTCCAACAACTCAAGGAGTACCTCGCTCGACCACCAATCATGTCCTGCCCCGAGGCCGACGAGGTCTTGTTCACCTACGTCGCTGTGGCACCACATGCGGTAAGCCTAGTGCTGATACGTGTGGATGATGGGATACAACGACTGGTTTACTACGTAAGCAAATCTTTGCACGAGGCCGAGATTCGTTACTTGCCATTGGAGAAGGCCATCCTGGCGGTGGTCCACGTCACGCGAAAGCTCCCCCACTATTTCCAGGCTCACACCATTATCGTTCTGACACAACTCCCGCTCAGGTCCGTGCTTCGGAGCGCTGACTATACTGGGAGAATTGCTAAGTGGAGAACGATTTTAGGGGCTTTTGACATCAAGTGCATGCTCCGCACCTCGATCAAGGGCCAAGTCCTTGTAGATTTGGTGGCCGAGTTCGCCGAACCCTCATTAGAAGGAATAGCCGAGGCATCTAACACTGATTTCAAGTCAGTCGCCATGGTCTCCCTCTAAGGGCTCGCTTGTTGGAAGGTGTGCATTAACGGGGCGTCGAACCAAAGGGGTTCCGGAGTGGGGCTAGTTTTGACTTCTCTCGAAGGGCTCGTTATCGAAAAAGCACTAAGACTGGGCTTCTCGGCCACGAATAACGAGGTCGAGTATGAGGCCTTACTAAAAGGGATGTCCATGGTCAAAAAACTTGGCAGAAAGGAGGTGAGCATATACTCAGACTCAGGGCTAGTCGTAGGCCAAGTAAACGGAGAGCTAGAAGCAAGAGACGGAAGAATGCAGGAATATCTCGGCCGAGCCAAACTTCTACAGTCCCATTTCGACTCCTTCACCTTGCAACACATCCCTAAAAGCAGGAACACGCACGCCAACTCTCTAGCCACGCTAGCCACCTCTTCGGCTCAAGGCCTTCCTCGGATCATACTGGTGGAGGACTTGCATGCACCCGCGGAGATAAAAAAAAGATGAAGCCTGCGTCCATCAAGTCAGGGTAGGGCCCAGCTGGATGGACCCTATAACGCTATTTCTGAAAGATGACATCCTCCCCAAGGACAAGGGGGAGGCCGACAAGATTCGAAGGAAGGCCTTGTGGTTTTGGCTGTCGGAAGACCATGGGCTATATAGGCGGTCTTTCTCCAGGCCGTACCTGGCAACAGAGTTGCTCTTGGAAGAGATACATGAAGGGATCTGTGGGAGTCACACCGGAGCAAGATCTTTGTCGCATAGAGCCATTACCCAAGGCTACTGGTGGCCCAATATGAAAACGGAAGCACAAGAATACGTGAGGAAATGCGATCAATGCCAGAGGTTCGCACTAAACATACATCAGCCGGGCAGAATCCTTAATCCCCTATCTAGCCCATGGCCCTTCGCTCAGTGGGGCTTGGACATTGTAGGCCTTTCCCCAAAGCCGTCGGAAACAAGAAATTCCTTCTTATCGGCACGGAGTACTTCACCAAGTGGGTAGAGGCCAAACCACTAGCAAACATCAAAGATGTAGACGTCAAGAAGTTCTTCTAGAGGAACATCATCACACGATTTAGGGTCCCTCATACCTTTATCTCGGATAATGGCCTTCAGTTCTACAGCAAAGCCTTCAGACGATACTGCTACAGCCTTGGGATCAAAAATCGCTACTCCACTCCTGCTTACCCCTAGGGGAACGGGCAAGCCGAGGCCGTAAACAAGGTCATAGTGAATGGACTCAAGAAGAGGCTGGACGACGCGAAGGGAAAGTGGGTGGAAGAGCTACCTCACGTCCTCTGGACGTACCGGACTACACCACGGAGGTCAACGGAGGAAACTCCCTTCTCGTTGACTTATGGGGCCGAGGCCGTGATCCCGCTGGAGACCGGCTTCCCAACATTAAGAACCACCTGTTTCAATCCGAGCACTAACAACGAGTTGCTGGAGAAGGGTTTGGATCTGATAGATGAGCGAAGGAAAAGTACAAGGGTCCAACTGGCGTACTACCAGAACAAACTCAAACAAGGTTACGATGCCCACGTAAAGTTAAGGCCCCTAGCAATGGGAGACCTAGTGCTGAGGAAGGTCGTGGGCAACACCAGAAACCCTGCCTGGGGAAAGCTAGGACCAAATTGGGAGGGTCCTAATTGCATCACTTCGGTGGCAGGCATAGGTGCGAACTACCTCGAAGACTTGGATGAAAAAACTGTACCACACCCGTGGAATGTAAATAACCTGAAAAGGTACTACTATTAATGAAAGTTCCTTTTGTTCCTTACCTGTCTATCATTCAGCTGATCCACAACACTACGACACATTTTATAAGTGTTCAAACGGAACCTAAGTCAAGGCTGGGTCCTCGGACCACGTTCTTAGGGGAAATTAACTCTACGTTACATTTTATAAGTGTTCAAACAGAACCTAAGTTAAGGCTGAGTGCTCAGACCACATTCTTAGGGAAACTTAACATTACGTTACATTTTATAAGTGTTCAAACAGAACCTAAGTCAATGCTGGGTCCTTAGACCACGTTCTTAGGGGAAATTAACACTACATTACATTTTATAAGTGTTCAAACAAAACCTAAATCAAGGCTGGGTCCTCGGACCACGTTCTTAGGGGAAATTAACACTACGTTACATTTTATAAGTGTTCAAACAGAACCTAAGTCAAGGCTGGGTCCTCGGACCACGTTCTTAGGGGAAATTAACACTACGTTACATTTTATAAGTGTTCGAACAGAACCTAAGTCAAAGTTGGGTCCTCGGACCACTTTCTTAGGGAAAATTAACACTACGTTACATTTTATAAGTGTTCGAACAGAACCTAAGTCAATGCTGGGTCCTCGAACCACGTTCTTTAGGGAAATTAACACTACGTTACATTTTATAAGTGTTCGAAGAGAACCTAAGTCAAGGCTGTGTCCTCAGACCACGTTCTTAGGAGAAATTAACACTACATTACATTTTATAAGGGGAAATTAACACTACGTTACATTTTATAAGGGGAAAGTAACACTACATTACATTTTATAAGTGTTCAAACAGCACCTAAATTAATTATGGATCCCTGGACCACGTGCTTACATGAAATTAACGCTAAGTTACTACGTACGCTGGCACTCTGTGAGATTACTTATATTCATTAACAATACTGCATCAGTGCTAAACAACAGTAAACCTCAAGGAAGAGTAAGAAAGAATAATAGTGAACTAAAGGATAGAATATTTCCATTAAACACAAAAAAGAGTACACTGTTTTTCTAGGGGTGAACCACCCTTAGAAAAGATGTAAAACAAAACTCCTATAGCTAAGTCTTCAGCTGAGGCTCCTCGGAAACAGCAGCCCTAGGAGGCACATCGTCTGTTTTAGGTTCAGCCTCGGCATCCTTGGCCTTGGAGATTACCTCGCTGATGGTGAGCTCATCTTCAGAGAGCTGAGCCTTCGGAGGAGGTTGGCCCTCCTCACCCACCTCTACCCCCTCGGGAACCATAGCACCAGTAGCAGGGGCTTCGATGGCAAGGAGGGGCTCAAGGTCAGCAACTTCTCAGATATCCTCCGAGAAGAAAACGCTTTCGGCCCTCCTGAGCTTCGAGTCTGCAGGAACCCCCGCATGGTCCATGGCTACTCCCCAGAACTCGGTGCAGTAGTCCCTGCACACCACGGTCACCTCCTCAGCAAGCCGCTTCTCCGTATCATGCATGCCCCGCTTATAGGACGCCTCCACTGCGGCCTCGGTAGCTTCCCTGGCAATCCTAGCAGCCTCTTTGGCCTTCTACAGCTCAGCCATCAGATCAATAACCCTCTGTTTTTCTGTGGCCAGATTGATCTCTGTGATGTGCAGCTACTGGCGCTGATCCTCAGCTTGCCTCTCCGCCATTTTCAGGTCAATCTGGGCGCTCAGACGAGCCTTCTCAGCCTCCTTCAGCTTTCCAGACAGGTCGGCCTTCTCCTGCTTTAAGGTCCCAGCCTGCCTCTCAGTTGCCTGGTGAGAGCGGACCTCGGCTTTAACGTCCTCAATGGCCCTCTTGATCCACTCCTCGGCCACGAAGACTTGCTGAGTGACCTGCACATTGACAACAAGAAAATGATAAGGATCAACATAAGCACGTGACTTAGTTTGCAGCCAAGGAGTGTTGGTGGGCTTACCATTGCAAGGTCCCTCTTTAAGGACAAGAAGAGGTCCGACTGCTTGATGCGCCAAAGGCCTTCCATGTCCCTGGGAAGGAAGAGGGGCTGCTCTAAGGCCTCGGCCAGAGCGCCGGCATGTTCCCTCTGGGACTCCCAGATTGTGGCATCCCAGGGGATAGTAGCGCCCCCCACCTCTAGATGAGGGGCCCAGGTGCGCTGCACACGGTGCGAATCGGCCTCCTCGGAGACCTCCATCGACCGGTCCCTCTTGTTATGGGGGTCTGTGGATCACTTCTGCTACTTTCCCCCCTTGGGGGCGGCACCTCTCCCTCCTCAAGGACCTCCACGGGCCTCTTCTTCTTCAAATTTTCTTTAGCCTTCTGCCTTGGATCTGTAGGGAGCTTAGGTGGGTGGTGAGGCAAAGTAGGGGCAGCCTGGGTCTTGACAACCTCCTTGGAGGACGACCCGCCCCTTTGTTCCTTTTGGCCATTAGGCCCCTCAAGCCGGTCCTCTGCTTCAGATCCATCCCTTCCTCCTCCTCCTCGGAGCTAGGGTCTAGCTGAGCAAGCAGCAACCTTGGGCGATGATCAGCCGGTGACTCCTCAATTTCAGTCTCGAAGTCCAAGATCTCGACGGCCTTCTTAGCGGGCTCCTCTTCAAACCTAAATTGGTCGATCTCGGTGTCTAGGGACTAAGGAGACGGTGCGAGTCCCTCATTTGGAGCAGAAAGCTGCCTACGGACGGGTGGGGTAGGCAAAGTAACGGGAGGAAGGTCCCTGTCGGCCAAAAATTTGGGCCTGGACACTTCTATTCGGGCAAGCCTGGTGCTGCCCACTCTGATGGCTTAGCCGATGTCCTGGAAATCCCGCGATAAGGGCTTGTAATCCAAGATTAGATGAGCAGCGTGCAATTGCCCGTCTTCGCTTACGAACACCTCTGATCTCAGCAGATAGTTGAGGGCTCTGACGTTGACAAGGCTAAGCTTCGGTGAGACGTGGTCCTTGTCTGCAAAAACATACGGGAAGAAAGGCTAAGTCAGACCAGTAGCAACCACTGCCGAGGAGCGGAGTGTAAAAAAAATATACAATAGAAAAAAAAAAAAGGAAACAGACAACAATGCAACATCTCGGAGAGCTGAGGCCCCGGCTGAGGGGCATTATCCTGACGTACCCCACCTGGCTTTCCCGTCCTAACTGGGTAGTGAAGACCGTCGTGCCAATCTCCAGAGACAACTAGGTAGTCATCCTTCAAGCCTTTGCTGGACTTAGGAAGGCAGGATATCAGCCTCACCTCCTCAGACCGGGACTTGAGATAGTACCCCCCTGAAAGGGCATGGCACTCATACATGTGTGCAACGTCATGCCATGTGAGCCCAAGGTTCATTTGTTCAATAAGGGCATCTATACTCCCTAAAATCCTAAACATGTTGGGAGTGCACTGATGGGGACATAACCTTTGGTTGAGCAAATAATCTCTAGTTATCCTACTCATGGGAAGAGTCATCCCTCCCTCCAGAAAGGCAATCATTGGGATGGCAACCTCACCCATCCCTCTATTGGTCATAACCTAGTCCGAGGAGTAGTACTCTAAACCCACTCTCCATGGAATGCGGTACTTGGCCCTAAAGCCTTCCATCCCAGACGAGGAGTCCACTAAGTGTTTGAATCTACCCATGGAAGTGAAAGGGAGTCACTAAAGAGTGGCGTCCTACGGGCAAAGAAATCCGAGAGGCGCGACTTAGAAAAGAAACTAAAGTCTGAAGAAGATGACACTTACTGAATCGAGCTAACGAGTCGGGTCCGAAACGTTTGGGAAAACCGTCGTAGTAATCTCTTGAGGGAAGGTGTGAAAGAAGCCTAAATCTGTGTAATGGAAGCCTAAGTTCGGGAAAGTTAGAGTGCCTGGAATCACTGGGAGACTTGAGAACGCGTAAAATGAAAAGTGACCACTCTTACTCAAGCCTTTATATAGAGGGGGAGCGTGCACATGGAAGTTACCCCGCACGTCCTCCAAAGGCAAATGTCAGCCGTCATAACGCCACCCGAAGTAATTACTAGCCCCCCGCGAGTTATGAAACGTCAACCGTAATAAAGGGGCGAGCTAGTCGAGGGTCTTGCGCACGTGAGCAAGGGAACAAGTGATGGCGCTCCAAAAAGTAAGTAATAATGAATAATAAATAATAAACATTAAAATAAAAATTAAAAAAAATACAGATATATACATTTATATCAAAACCCCAATCTTCTCCTCAGACGAGAGGGAAAATTGGGTTTTTGAGGGGCTATTGTAGGGGCCTGAGCCCAGCTCTAGTATTGGGCCTTAGGCCTATCCGAGGAGAGGTGCCTCCTCGGATAGCTTGGTCATTGGCCGTACCCAGATCTCATTGGTCAGAGTGGGCCTTTAAGAGGCTCCAACAATGGATGGACGCTCTGGAGGCACAAGAAGAAGCAGAAACTAGGAAGACCCCTAAAGAAGAGCTACTACCTCCACATTTAATGCACAATAGCTACTTTCCTGGCCGCATTTATGTGGAGAAGACCCATGAACAGTGTTGCCTTGGTTACTACGACTCACAAAAGCCAGAAGGGGTGTCTGATGTGACAGATAATTAAGTAGTGACTTGGATGGCCAACAAGTAGAGACTCCGGATCATCCAAAGGGGAGTATATAATGTAGGGGCCCCCTGAGTAAAGGGGGGGGAGAGAAAATCTGGAAGAAGTCTTGAAGATAAAATAGAGATAGGACCAATCTCCTCGGATTATGCCGAGGACACTTCTTACAAGAAATTCCTGTAACTTTCCTTTTTATATTGACATAACAGTATTGGTTTATCATCCAACTCACTGCAGCCCAGCTTTTCAACCAATTTCTCTACAAATTTATTATTCAGGCCATCTGGGCTTGAGCTCACACATTGCGTTGGGCCTTAAACTCAAACCCAATCCCCACACTTAACATATAATTAGAGAATAAAATTTTGATTATTATAATAATATCTTTTAAGAAAATGAAGAATTTGAATAATTTATTTAAATAAAAATTATACATACATATATATATATATATATATATTTTTTTTTTTTTCTTGAAGGTATAATAAACCTCAAGCAATTCATTTAAAATTAATGACTTTAAAATAAATGAGTAACTGTCTTAAATGTTAGATTTGTATATTTATAACCTTCATGTTTAGAAAAACTTTTCCTTAAATTTAACTAGACCAAAGTGGACTGAAATGTTACGTTAATATGATTCAACAAAAGTGTAGCAATAATAAATACAATGCTTAGGATTTTAGATATTACAAGTTTGATATTTATAGATATTTTTAATAAAATTGTTTTTAGAATAGGTGCTCTCAACCCAAACATGTTTTTCCCCTAAATGTAAGTGCACAAAAATTGACCGAAGTAGAGCAAAATGGACCAAAGTGGTCCGAATGGATTGTAGTGGACACAAATAGACCAAATGGAACGAAGTGAACCAAATGGATAGAATATAATCGAATGGGAATAAGGTGGACCGAATAGGATTGAAGTGGACCGTATAGTACCGAAGTGGACCGAATAGAATAGAGTGGACCAATGTGGACCAAAAATGATCGAAGGGGACTGAATAAGAACAAATGAATAGATTAGGATCTGTAAAGTTGTGATTTCTAACTATATTGTGTTGGATTTAATTTCGTGTCAAATTTAATTGTAATTTCCTCAATCATTTTCCCTGTATCTATGTGGGTTTATTTGTAAGGGATGAGTGTGAGAGATCGGTGAAGAATCAAGCTTCAAAAGTTGAAGAAGTGGATTTCGTGACTGGCTTATGAGTAGCTCGCGAGAAGCAACCTGCAAAAAAGGTCACATGTAGAGCACATGACTAGAAGATGAAGAGTCATGCCAGGCTGTCAATTTCACGACTGTTTCACAAGAAAGGCCAACCCGCGAAGGAACCGTGAAAGTCTCTGTTTGGCAAAGAGTTGTATTTTGCTTTACCAAATCTTTACCCACACTATATATACCCTCATTACCCACAAAGTGTAAGAAGTGCTTTTCAGATAGAAAACCCTAGAAAATACACTTGAGAGTTAGAGATTGTTATACCCACAATCATCTACACATTTCCTTGTGGTTTTCCTTAACTCTTATCTCTCCATGTCTAGATCTTTGTGAGGTTGCTAACCCAAACACTTACCACACCCATTCTGAGTGTAAAGTAAGATTTTGGTGCTACTAGGAAACATTGGAAGGAGTCATTCATTGGCGGATGCAATCGGGCGAAATTGCGGGATTTGGAAAGTTAGAGAAAACAAGACTCTGAGAAGTCCGTTGGTAGCAAGAGCTTAGAGGGCTCAAGTACATGGGGTAGACTAGGTTTAGAAAGTCTTTTGTTATTCGTGTATTTCAACTTTATTCTCTAGTGGATCGATTTTGACTTGAAGGGTCGCGTAGAGGTTTTTTGTCGAGTTTTTTAGTTTTCTCTTCGATAACACGTCTTGGTGATATCTTGTGTTTGCATCTCTCTTCCCTACTCTTTAAGCATTCATTTTATTGTTGATGATGGATGAATATGGCTTAGGGTAGAGTTATCGGTTCATTGCGTTTATTTACTCTTATTTCGCATTTAATCTAAATTAGAGTAAAAGTAATCTAGCCGTATTTTTTATTTGAGGTCGTGGTGGGTCAATCCTAGACCTAGCTTTTCATTTAGAGCATCTACACAGTCCAAGATCCTAAATACATTAGGCGCACACTGAGTAGGGGTCAACCTATGGGCTATAAGGTAATCCCTTGTGACCGCACCCATAGGGATTTTCATCCCTCTTTTTATAAAGGCGATCATAGGGATTACAACTTCTCCCTCTCGCCTCTTCTCATGCCACTCACCGTCCTTACAATACCTAATGTTTACTCCGGGAGGAATCTTGTACTGAATCTTAAAATTTGCTATCCCCTCCTCAGAATCTACCAAACACTTAAACCTACCCATTCCCAGAGAGTGCTGGGGAAAACTAAAAGGATTAAAAGAGATATATAGGGCCGAGATGAAGAAGATCACAAAGAGTAAGCGCAAATATAATGTAATATGGAAAAAGAAAGGATAAAGACTTGTAAAAACTTAAAAGAATAAAAAAGGTCTCCTTGGACAGAACTCGGGTATTTAAAGGGGATACGGGAAGCAAAGACTGTTGTTGAAGTTCAATGTATGTGCACTAGAACTTAATAGATGCGAAAGTGAAACAAAGAGTCAATCGGGAAAGTATTTATATCAAAAAAGCAACTAGACGCGGGAAGATTCCCGCCCATGCCCTCACAAAACTCCTAGCCACACGATTTGCATCAAACCGTAGAACGTGGGAGACACGAAGCCGTCACAATTAAATGAAGACGCGTCTCGAGGGCCACAACGTCAGGAGCGTGTCCTAGGAAGTTAAAATGGTGTTTTTATAGGCAAAAATAGGTCGAGATCAGCTCATATCAGGTACAATGACATCGAAATCCTACTTTCTGTCCGAGGACCCAAAAAGAAGTATCTCGAGGGGCTATTGTAGGGGCAATGAGCCGAAAGGAGCAGTGGGCCAGTAGGAGCAACATGCCAATGGGAATAACGGGCCTTGAACTCCTTATCCATTTACATAGTGCATCCCAAGCCCAAGCTAAGGACTAGGACTAGTCCGAGGACGATTCGACTCGGCCTAGATAATCCGTGCTAAAGGCCGGAAGGGTTGAACATGAGCCCAATGATCCCGGGGTTTCGCGAGGATGGATACCACCTATAATAATCAAAGCTGGGATAAGATTTGGAGCTCTGCCAGTCAAGAAGGTACCCTAGAGGACTCCGCTGGACTGGGTGAATGTTGTGGAAGCACGTATCAAGAAAAGATCCCAAAATATCAAGAAAGAAGGCTGCCCACACCACATTGAATGCTCCACAACTAACCCTCTGGTTGCATTTATGTGGAGGAGACATCTGAACAGTGATTTCCAGCCTTACAGCTCCTACATAGAGGATTTTGGAAAAGCTAGAAGGGGCAGGTGTCAAGGAGCAACTCATTATATCTGTACGTGGAGGGCTCAGAGAAAAGAGAGAAGCAATATAAAAGGAAGAAGGAACCTAAAAGTAAGGGGGGGAGGAAACAAGAAACAAGACTGGCATCTATTACTGAACGATACCTACACCAAACAACCATCCTCGGACGCAGGCCGAAGTGAATCCTTTAGGACAAATCCCTGTATTTCCTCCCAATTTGTGAAATTAGCCCATCCAGTTGATAATCTAATCTACACAACCCGGTTTTTCCTAACCTACTCTCTACAAATTCATTGTTGTTGGGTCTTTTAGGCATATCCACCCACTTTTGGGCCGAATTTCTAAACTTGTGTCCTTACAAATATATTATGAAAATGTTTTGACATAGGTGTCAATTCCTTAAAAATTAAAAATAAAATAAAATAATAAAATATCAGACCAGGATCCATTACAATTGAAAATAAATATATTTTTATTGAGAAAAGTTTGTAAAGTTTTGTTTTTATCACAATATTTTCACAACTATTAAGATGTAAGTTCCTTATAATTAAAGGTCTAAATAAAATAAAATAATAAAATATCCGGCGAGATCCACCATAATAAAAAACAAAGGTATTGTGAAAATGTTGTGACTGACTTTTTGTTTATTTGTTTTATTTCCTAAAAGGTTTGAAGTAAAAAACACATAATTTTACACCCAAAAGAAAACAAAAACAAAAATGGGCCCCTTTATTTCATTCTCTCCATAAACTTTAAAACCGAGTAAATAATCCCTTTTAGTGATTGTGTATTCCCTTCAACAAATAGGTTCTAAAAAACTATCATACCAAAAAGATATTCATATTTTAAATAGTTACTCTTAGTTTAAGTACATGATTTTATACTTTTTTAGATAGAAGTTTTCTCTTAATTTTTTACTCAAGTGGCGGCTCGTGCCATGCCACCCCAAGTCCCCAACTAGTATTTTGTAAATAAGACAAACATGAGGACATCAACTATGCGCTATTTGCCAAAATAGTGCAACTAGTTTTTAGCAAATAGTGCATGGTTGATCTCTTTTTAGATATGGGAGAACAGTCAAACACTATAGTGTACAGAAGAAACTGAAATTTCAAAACATCAAAGCACCTTTAAGAGCACAATATGCCATGCAATTTCAACAGTCTTTCATGTCACTAATCACCATTTTAGTCTATATTTACCGAGACCTAGCAAAAGTAACAACTGATACCACTATATAATTCTAGGTTTATGTCAAGTTCAAACTATGTAGTAAACAAATTTGTACATTTCTTTCTATTCCACACTAATTTTACAGTTCCCATCAAATTGAGCTCAATTAATTATAAGTTACTTCAAGTGAATGCTGCAAAATTTATTTGTTCTCACACATTTTGACATGTGAAGTTCATATATTGTTTCTCAATCTATCTGACTCCAGAAAGTACTTTATCTGGTGGCGTGTCTATTGTTTAGTAGTAAAGTAAAACCTGTTTTGTAACAAATTATGCTTTTGCTTTGAATCTCAAAATTTGAGGTGTTCTTTCCCTTAAATGTTTAGCAAGGTCTGAGAGTAAATATCACACCTTTAACTTTGGCCGTTCTTGAAATAATCTATTTTACCACATGCAAATGGCCTTGTTACCCAGTTATACTTCTCCTCATTGTAAAGTTAGAAGTCATGGGTTTCAATTAGTAGCAAGATGTATGGGAGAATGTGGGAACAAAGGTTCTTTTATCGGTTAAAAAAAAAAAAAAAAAGTGTCTTTCCAGGGGTTTCTTATACCTCACTGAAAACCTCAAACCTTTTTAGAAAAATTTTATCTCTCTTCGGTCCAGTGCTCTAATGCACTAGATGGGACACAAAAGCGACAAGTGGCCTTTTTTGGACACATGTCGTGTCTATGTAGCATCCAATGCATTGGAGCACTGGACACTAACCAAATCCCTCCCCTTAAAGCCTCCACTAAATATATATATATATATATATATATATTGGCAATACCTAAAAACTAAATAATTCAATAATTTTAGCAACAAAAAAAAACAACTTTTAAATATAAGGCATCTCCCTTACACAACAATCAAAACCATGAAACTGAAATGATTATAAGAGACACACACCTTAATAAATATGCATTCTTCTCAGCGATATACCATTACGAAATTATAGACTCAATTGTACAAGAGGCCCTTCCCTTAAATCAAATTTCCATTCCTACAAGTTCTACTTCTATGTTTTGCAGAGTTTTTGTTAGAATATTCATGTGTGAATGAAATGATTGTTTAAATAATCAAGTTGTAAATTAGATATCAATCATAAAAGCGAATGATTGGAATAATAAGTTGGGACTAAATCAACTAGCTTTATGTCAAATCATCACATAGAGATTTCTCAAAGTGTTAACTCTCAACTCTCACAAACCCAAAATCCCAACATTTTGCAATAAATGTTTTGCTTTCAACAAATTTGTTAAACCACAAGTAGGATCTATGCCCTTTTTTCCCCTGACACAATGGTTGGGCTACACAAAGGTTAGCCTACCTCTCCCTTAAACCCCTAATCCCTACTGTGATAGGATTCAATCCTAGGTATCCAGTGCAATGGCAAAAGACTTCACCAACCAAAGAAAACTGGAAGCCGTGAGCCGGATCTATACAGAATTATCGTAACTCTAGTGTATGTCTCCCTCTAAGTCAGAGTACATATCTTTTCAAAACGTTTCAGATTTTAAAAGGTAATTGATCAAAGACTGCTAATGCAATGTAAGTTAACATCCTATGTTGACTAACCTTACTCCAGCTGCTAGGGAATATGATAATGGTTACTCTTCTAGGCATGGAGAAATTTAATAAACTGAGCCATTGATAAAAGGAGGCAAAGCAACTCCTATTCTTATATAATCTCTAACATTGTCCACTGTAGGTGCAGTGTCAAACTCTGTAAATCTTTCTATTCCACAATCCACATGCTATTCACTTTGATTGTCAAATGTTAACTGACTTACTTAGAAATTCAAGGCATACTACCAAAAAGTGAAATACTTGGAATTCAATTTCCCTTATCACATCCACTTCTTAAATTGGTGGATGTCCCAGACCTTTCTTCAGTTCTGTTCACTGCTATCGCATTGACCAAATCTACAAAAACTCATTAAATCCTTCAACTAATAAATTTACATGTTGATCTCACACCCTAATACCCTATTATCCCAAAATATCTACAAATTCAAGATGCACAATGCAGAATATAAAAAGCAACCTATTAACAATTGGGAATTCAAAGGTTACAATACATGATGGGCAGGTAGTTCTAGCTTTTGAGTTAACAAGGGAGAAATTTTTCGTAATAGCACTTACAGTTTCCATCACAATTCACAAGAACTCGAACAAGCTCAAAGAAACATATATGAATCTATATAACCCTGATATGTTATCATAGTGTACCTATTGTCAGATTTCCTTTCCATTAGGGTGAACATGTGTCACCAAAATGCTTCTCGGCCTGCTCATTCTTATCCAAAATGAATGTTAAGCAAATGATGCAAAACGTAGGCCATAATTTTCATTCACCAGTTAGAGAGGCACATGCATCAATTTAATTCACTTTACTAAAAACCTGTCAAAATCTAACTTATTAGCCAGAAAATGATTTCCAGTAAAAGAAATGGAAAAAGTTCATTCATAATCATAAAGATATTCCATCTTAGCAATGACACAAGGAATATGTTAAGGCTGCAATCAAATTAACTATAAAATACTTATAAACAGTGTGACAACAAACGTGATTCATGTCACTTCAACATTATAATTACATTTTTTATGATTGATAACACATCAATTTGTTAAGGCATATGGTAAAATTTGCAATATATCCATCATCACTCATAACACAAAAAGCCAAGGCAAACGAAAAACAAAAAGCCATGTAATCATTATGAAACAAAATTATCCCCCAATTATCATAATAACAAGCAGATTGCTATGTTAGCCACAAAATTTACATAACTCTAAAGACAATGGAATCAAACTCTTGCCCACCAACCAATAGACCCATATGCACTAAACCAAACCAAAAACTGTCTAAAACCCTTTAGGCCCATCTTCCTTCAAAACCTCAGGGTTTTCAGCCATAGAAAGACAATACTTAGCAATCTCTCTAAACTTAGGCACACTCCTTAGGTCAACCTTAGTACCATCCTTGAGTGTAATGATAATGTCACCCCACTCACCAATGAAACGTGGCACAACCTGAACATCCTTGATCACATTGTAGGAGAAATCACTCCTCTCCTGACCCGTCAGTCCTGAAATAACCGTGACCCGCAGGTTGGTGAACCTGTACCTCAAATTGAAGGCCCTTGAAACCGCAGCCAAAGTTAATGGTAGCCAAAACAGAGTGAAACCCAGAAGAAGGTTAGCTAAAAGGTCCCCATAGTGAGCTCCACCATCAAAGAAAATGGTTTCCTTCGTGGGTTTTTTAGAAGTGGTGGTGGTGGTGGTGGTGATGGTAGAGGGCTTGTTGGTTGGGGAAGACACGTGGAGCTTGGTGATTGGTCTGTCATTTTTGAAAGGGAAATTAGGATGGTTTAGTTTGGAGAAGAAGTGGAGGGATTGGTGGTGACTTAGAGTGGTGGTGGTGGTGGTGGTGGGTGAGAGAATTGGAGTGGAAGCCATGGAGGTTTATCTGTTAGAAACTGGAGTTTTGGGTGGTTGGTACTCGGTAGTTGAACTTGAAAGTGTTTTTTTTTTTTTTTTTCTTTTTTTTTTAGTTAATGTTTATTTTGTGAGTTTTCTGAGTTTCTATTGGCTGGAGAGGAAAGGTGGGGCCTAATGAGGAGGCTATTTGTTTATTGGGCAGAATTTTGCCACGTGGCACTCAAAAGATCAGCCCAGAGTCCAGTTCAGTCTTCAGACCCAGCCCAAGAGCATAGAAAGAGGCCCAAAGTGTTTTGGGCTAAAAAGTGTCTTTGATAGGAACTGTTTTGTAATCATATTTATTCAGTTTTATGGCCCAAATATAAACTATAGAAAAGATACCCAGTTTTAATTTTTGGACCCAAATTTTTGTGGTTAACTCAAACCTAGCTGCCCAATAGATTTTGTGGCTCAATGGCACCGTTCAGTTTTTTCATGAGAAAATCTTAGGTTGGAATCTATTTTTCTCATTTGTTGTCAACAAAAAGACTTGAATCTAGCTGTTTAACTCGAAAATGCAAAAAATAAAATAAAAAAAATAATAGTGGCACTATGGATTTGTGATGCATTTCCTTTCATTTGAGAAGTCTCAACAATATTGCATGTCTGTCTCCTAAATTCCTCTATCTTATGTTACTAAGCCTTGATCCCAAACTTATAGACTTATAGTGCGAGGCTTTACGTTTGAATTTATTTGGATGAACTAGTTTTATTAAATCTTTAAAAAAATCAATATATATATATATATGCTTTAAAAAGATATTTCATGCCAGAGAGTATGAAGTTCTATTATATGACACATTCCTTGAGTTTTTATTTATTTTGACTTCTATCTCAATAAAGCTTACATTTATATCAAACTATTAGTTCCCTGAATTAGCCAGTGAAGTAAATGCATTATATTAATTATTTATAATTGTGCATTTATTATTTTTATTAGAAAATTTTATATAATTACTTTTATAAATTTTATATAAGAAGCTTTTTTTATTTATAATAATAATAATAATAATTGTTTATTTGAAATATGACATTCCTCTTCCTGTTATATATTAAAAATATTATTCTATGTAATTAAAAAAATTACTAATAGGATAATTACATTTATTTTTATATTAATTATTTAAATAGTGCATTAATGATTTAACTATAATGAAATTTTGTTGTTAGTTTTCTAAGATTTATATGAGAAAAAATTTATTTAAAATATGATATTTTTTGTCAAATTACTTTGCAATAGTTGAAACAAAGTCTAACAAAAAAAAATTATTGACGGATATTTGCATTATATATATATGTGTGTGTGTGTGTGTGTGTAAAAGATAGAAATTCTACTCTATCCTAATTTAACTTATCTAAGTGTGAAGCTCAACCCTTACCCAACACTTCACAATAACTTATACTTATAGAGTGACTATCGTACTAAGGATGCATGATGGTGATATTTGCATTCTTGAGTAGGCATGAAACATGCCTATTTATATTTGTCACTATATCATGCAATTTTCAAATTTGTAAATACATATAATATGATCAAATTACCATATTACTCTTCTTGTTTTTCTATTTTGTTTATAAAAATTAAACACTAAATATTACAATTTTTTACAAGAAAAATTATTGAAATATTGGAGGAAACTAATAATAAAAAATAAATAACTACTACCAAATTTAGCCCTCTTCCTAGGATTTAGGGTTTATGATTTTAGAGTTTTATTGTTCAAAATTTTCTCCTATTTCTTCCAATGCATTGGAATGTATTCAAGAATTATTGAAATTCTTTGACAAAAATTCTTAGTTCAAGAATTCATTCTATATATATATAGTTTATAATTAGAGCCCCAATTGGCCTGATTCCCCATAACTTGTAACTTACCCCCTTTTTGGTATCAGAGCCAAGTTGGCCGATCAGTGTTTGTAAGTTACATTTTATCAATCATAAGTTGGCAGGTTATACCACCATAGTTATCCAAATTATTGCATTATTTTTAGTATCAACATATCATTAATTTCAGTCAATTAATTATGTTGAATTCCCCTGATCCCTATATTTTGTTTTACATCTATTTTATGATAACTCTCCCATTTTTATTCATCTATTTCTGTTATCTTTTCTCTATCATTTTTTGGTTTAGTGATTTCACTAACATTTTTAGGAGTAAGAGTTTCTCTATTCATCTTGTTTATCATTCTATGTTATTTGTTTAAGTTAACCAATTATCTCCCAATTATCTGCTTCTTCTTGTTTCTGTGTTTAGCCCCACAATTTGTTGCATATGTGTACTTTTGAGACACGTAAGCCTCGATCAGTGCTGTTGTACAATCCAATTAGACCCGGTGTCCTAAGCCAAGTGGCCGTTTAGCCGGAGTGAGGCGTTTAGGCTTAAAAGTTAGGGCTGTGGCAATCAGAGGTTGTAGTTTGCACGAGAAGGCAATCGTCTTGTTTGAACATCCTGTTACAGATCTAAGGTTAGATCTAGTTATTTGGAGATAAAGGTAATTAGGTTTTGATTTTTTAAATTAAACTTTTAATTCAGAACAATGAATAGGTTGTTTAGAAGTAACCCTTCTTCCAGTATTGTTAGTAGAACATCCTCCCTCCCATAGATTCCACAAGAAGCTGGAATTCTCAACTCTGAAGACTATAAGTTATCAGATGTAGATCTAAAGATAGGAGATTGGAATATCCCTAAGGTCCCCATAGAATCCAGTCTTAGCAGTGGACCAGTCCATTTCGAATGTTTCCCTGATTTCACAGTCCACCTCCATGACCAGCATTTCATGAAAGCCCTCACCCTCAATATCAAGACCCATGGAACCCTCATGGTGCAGGGAACCAGCCAGATAGCCTTGATATATAGAGTTTATTATAAATGTATAAGGACAAACATGAATGTCCAAGCACTAGACAAAAGAAAGATGGGAGAAACCGTTCTCATTGAGACAAGAGACTTTAGATCCAAGATTTAGGTACTAAGAACCTTGAAATGGTCTGAAGTCTCATTCCCCCAGAATTGGACTCTAGAGAATGAAAATTATCCTCTCCAGATCCAAAATACAGCCCAAAATCCAGACTTAGACTTTGTCCACCAACTAGCAGATGGAACTATTAGGCTCAGTTTTGACCAGTATAGGTTTAGAACACCTTTAGACTATGATGAGTCTAAGTTTAGATCCCCAATAGATCTTCACCAACCTTGTGGGCAGTCCCCTATCCTCATTAGAGATAGACCTGCATCCTAGTGTAGCTCCTCTAAACCCCTTGCGCCATTTCCAAAGTCTAGAGAAGATTTAGGTGTAGAACTCCAAGGAGTCAAGACCAGATCTCAGGTTAGTACCCCTTGTTACACAGCCAAACAGGACTCAGTTGTCGATCAGGATGACGACAATAGTAAAAAGACCCATCCCCATCCTATACTGATATGGAAGAACCATTTCAGCGGGAACCTCAAGAAGCACTAGCTAATCGCAAGCTTATGGTCATGAAAAAGGACTTCACCCCTGACCTAGTAGCCTTAGAAAAGGAGTTTGATTCTAAAGAAAATAGTATCAAAAGAGAAGCATACAGAGCCAACCACACCCTAGAACAAACAAGAGAAGTTCTAGAAAAATGGCAAAAATTCATGAAAAAGATATCCAGCAATGTCTCTTTCTTTGAATATTTTGAGAACCATTTCGAATGACACAAAAAGTCTTGTGTTATCACCAAAACCAACTAGACCAAAGAAGAGACTAAGGAAGTCATTAGGTTTAGTCATCCACCCCTAGCAACCATCACCTTTAAGTACAAAGGACAAGATGTCCTTGCCACACCCTTTAGGTTTCCTTCTAGAGAAGAGAAACTTGTCAAAAAGGTGATTGAGCAAAACAACTACACCAACCAATATTTAGATGTTATAGGAAAACAGCTCAATAGGGTAGAAGACAGGATAGAAAACAAGGTTATCCTCCAATCAAGAAGCCCTAGCAAGCCTATCCAAACCCTAAAAAAGCCTTTAGTCAAACTACCCAAATCTAGACATACTAGCCTTAAGACTAAGGATAGAACAGCCTTAGAAATTGTCACCCAGAAGTTTAAGGAACTTGTGTAGGAATGGCAACAAGTCGGGTTCGGGCCGGGTTTTTTCATACCCGGACCCGACCCGCGGCCTGAACCTGGCCCATTTATTAACCGGGTTTTTTTTTGGGACCCAGACCCACCCCGCCGGGCCCCACGGGCCCCGTTAAGCCCTGCTAGATTTGGGCCTAATCTGGGGCCCAAATCGTGGCCCAACAAAAAAAAAAATTTTGGACTGAAGCCCAATTTTGTTTTTTTTTTTTTTTATGAGAATTGAAGCCCAAATTTATTTTTGCCTACATTCAAGCATGCATATTCAAGCCTAGATAACGTGGCCCAAATGCCAAATTAATTCAAATCATAGGCTACTAATCATAAATAAATAAATAACATGTTAATTATAAATCCATAAATCAATAAACCATAACTAATATCATAAATCAATATATCATAGCTAAGATTATAAATCAATAAATCACCTAGCTAAGATAACCATTTAATCATAAATCAATAAATCATAGCTAAAATCACCTACTAAATATAAAAATAAAATAAACTCAACAAGTCTAGCAAATTAAAGAAGGCGAAAATGCACTTTTGGTCCCTACATTTTGGGCTTATTCTCAATTTGGTCCCTGAATTGATTTAGGTCCTAATTCAGTCCTTAATTTTTAAAAATAGTTTTTAAAATAGTCCCTACCGTCAACCCAGTGACAGAAAATGCTGAGGTGGCAAACGGAGGTCCTAGCTGTCAAACCCATTTATTAAAATAATAATTAAAAAGCCAACGTGTCCCACTTACACCCACGTGACCCCTCACGTGACACTGCCACCTCATCTCCTGCGGACTTAGCCCTCACATGACCCTCACGTGTCCTTGCCACGTCATTTTCCCGCCCACTTAGCCCACACGTGACCCTCTCGTGACTGAACTCATAAACGACCTTCAGTTTTCATTCTTCAATCCTTCACCGAAAATCCCCAAATTTCACCTTCACCAAACCCTAACAATCCCAAATCAACCCGTGTCGTCTTCATCCTCGTGTTCTTCCCCATTTACCCCTTCAGCCATTTCCCTGAAACTTGAAAACCCATTTACCCCTTCAGCCATTTCCCTGAAATCGTAACATTCCCTGAGAAAATCACTCACAGACACACACGAAGAACCCTAAATCACTCATAGACAAAAACTCTGCCTCACCCACTAATCAAAACCACATTGAAGAGATGGAATCAAGCTCATCATCCTCGACAAGCCTGAAGAGGAGAGCATCACGCGTGTGTTATTGCCCCAGCCCTGGTAAACCAGTTCTAGTGGTGTCCTGGACGGAGAACAATCCAGGAAGAAGGTTCTATGGGTGTCCTAATTACTGGGTAAGTCTGAGTTATTTCAAAAATTGTTTTTTAGTTCGTTTTTTTTGGTGGGTTGATTGATTTGGTTTGAAATTTTGGTTTGAATTTTAGGTTGGACGAAAGTGCAAATATTTTCAATGGGTTGATGATGAGATTTGTCCACGTGGTAAAGTCCTTATCCCAGAACAAAGGTGGACCATTCTTAGACTCGAGGCTCAAGTTTCAACTTGCAAGAAGAGGGAGAAGTGTTTGGCAGTGTCTCTGATTTTGGCATTGCTGATGTGTGGGATCTCTCTTTGTGTGATTTTAGTTTTGGTGGTTTAGATGGGTGGGTTAGATGGTGTATGCAGGGTTAAGGTATGTAGGATTAAGGTAGATAAATTAAGCATTTTGTGGAGCATTTTGTGGAGCATTTTGTGGAAAACTATATCCCAATTACCTTTGTAATTTCGATTGAATGAAATGAAATTATCATGGATTGAACATAAAGTGTATATGCTGTTTTAGATCATTGTTCAATGTTATCTGGTTTTTTAATGAATGAATGAACTTAAGTTGGTCACTGTGTGTAACTCACTAAACTGAAATTACCAATTCAGTCATTGTGTGCAAACTGCCCACTGGAAAATACTTGAACTTGCAATTACTCAAAGAAAACATGGCCTCTCTGCAACATGTCCTTCATTATACACAGTTCACAATACACAAGAGCTTAGCACCTTAGCTGCCATACACAATTCACAATACACAAAGCTTAGCTGCATAATATTACAAATCATTTGCAACTTCATTTGCAACTTAGCTGCACTATACACAAAACTTAGCTGCACAATACATAAATCATTTGCAACTTCATTTGCAACTTAGCTGCACTATACACAAAGCTTAGCTGCACACAAAGCTTAGCTGCACAATACATAATACACAAAGCTTAGCACCTTAGCTGCCATACACAAATCACAATACACAAGAGCTTAGCACCTTAGCTGCCATACACAAGAGCTTAGCACCTTAGCTGCCATACACAAATCACAATACTTGGTTCAGGGAGCTTGTCAGGAGGTTTTGTGAATATAAGTGGTGTGAAGGTATGTTTTCAATGAAGAATGCATGTGCAAATGATTTAATTTGTGTATTTTGTGTGGAAGAAAATATGTTCAATATTGATATTTATAATTATATTTAGAGGAAATTTGATTTGATAGCCTCACTGGCTAAGACGATTACAAGTCCACTCTCTCCTCAGCACTCTCCTGCATCTCATGCAAATGGAAATATTGGGGGTTCTAATTCAAAGATGGTAGCTATGCTTGTAAACACAGCGATGACAACTGCAAAGTGGCTCTGTACTGTCATTTCACCACTTCCATCAAAGCCCTAAACAGAGCTGAAGTGTTTCCTGGCATCTTGTGATAGGGATTAACTGAGGAAGTAGATACAAGGGCAGTAATCATATTGTTTGCTATATTTCCAAGTACTGCTCGGGTAGAGCATCGAAGAATTAGTAATTGAGATGACATTTGAATTCATCAGAAGAGTTAGATTAAATGGATAAATTTATCATCTCCAAATAGTTTAAGCCTTTGGAAGAATTAGTAATTTTACATGGTTTCAGAGTAAGAGATTCTAATTTAATCCCTTGTTTACCGCCTCACCTCCCATTTAAATTTTCATGTGTACCCCTACTCAATGGCAGCTTAGATGGCCCACACGTGAAGGGAGAGTTTTAGATGAAGTGAATAAATTTATCATCTCTTAACAAATCACAATACACATATTTTCTTCCTGACAAATCACAATACACATATTTTCTTCCACACAAAATACACAAATTAAGTCATTTGCACATGCATTCTTCATTGAAAACATACCTTCACACCACTTATATTCAAATCACAACACACAAAAAGCTTAGCACCTTATACACAGTTCACAATACACAAGAGCTTAGCACCTTAGCTGCACTATACACAAAGCTTAGCTGCACAATACACAATACACAAAGCTTAGCTGCACAATACATAAATTATTTGCAACTTCATTTGCAACTTAGCTGCACAATACACAAAGCTTAATTACACACAAAGCTTAGCTGCACAATACACAAATCAGCAATACACAAATCACAATATTACAATATTCATTTGCATAATTTAGCCATTGTTTAGGCAAAAAAAACAAAAAGGTGATTGCACCTCAAACTGCAGTACTTAGCTGCCATAGTTCAACACTACGAAAATGTACATAATTCAGCCACAATTCAGCAATAATTACAACAAACAAAAAGGACTTTTGCTGCCACTGACTTCCACAAAAAAGTTCCAAGAAACAAAAAACAACCATCTACTGGAATTTGCTTAGTCTCCACCAGTTTATCTCATTGGCCCATGAACAGATGACTGGCTCTCAGCAAACCTCAATGCTTCTCTGTACCTAGGTGCATTTCTTGATGCATTCAAAGTCTCACTTGTGACACTCCCCTTCTTTCTCTTCTGTGGATTTCCATGTGTGTTCTTGCTTGGATTGAAAGTTGTACTATTGGGGGGTGCATTGCTTGTAGCTTGTTTGGTGGTTGCTGCACTGCTTCCAGCTTGTTTGGTAGGTGGCACCCTTGGTGGATTTGGCTCATTGATGGCCATTCCTCCACTTGTCTATAAACAACACATACACTCAAGTTAATGTTGCAAAAATTGAAACAAGTATTATGATTTCTCAGAGAAGAAGTATTATAACATTAAAAAATTTGCAACCTCACCACCAGGTTGAAGTATTATAGGTTGTGAAGAAGTATAATAACATTAAACAAGTATTATAATATTAAAAAATTGAAACAAGTATTATACCTGTTTTAGACTAGAACTCCTGCTGTTTAGACCACCACCACCAGCTATAGGCAATGAAGAATTCCCTCCAACCTCACCTTTGCAACTTCTTTTATTGTGGCCTATCTTCCCACATGACTTGCACCTCTTGGCAATACCCAACCCATTGCTATGACCCCTTTTTGGTTCATTGGGTTCTCTTGCTCTCTTCTGCTTGGGCCTGCCGGGTGGCCTTCTCTTTATTGGAGGCTGCACAGGTGGGAGTCCAGTTGGGGTCCACATATTCTGACCATTAATGGGATCAATGATGGGCTCATAGCATGCCTTGTATGTGCTGACTTTGTAGCAGTCATTGGTGTATTTCTCAGCTGCCTCTCTGTTGAAGAATATGCATGAAATTGCATGGCAGCATGGAATGCCAGTGATGTCCCATTTCCTACAAGTACATGTTCTCTTCTCCAGGTCCACAATGAAACTTTGTAGCCCATTCTTAACCTCAAATTTTGTGTTAGAAGACCAACAAGCCAACCATTTACTGCTATTCATCTTCTCCCTATGCAATCTTTTACAGACTTTAGGGCACAACTCAGACTCTACCTTTAAAATACTGAGTCTATTTTGTTGGGACCTATTCATCAAATACAACCTAATGTCTTCAAGCTGCATACATAAACAACCCATATTGTTAGTGCATGCTAAAAAATATATAACTCAGACCTACATACATAAAGTATAGGAAATTTGCATACCATGCTAATAATGGGCTTCCCTCTGAATTTTATGATCCTACTGTTGAAGCTTTCACACATATTGTTGAGTACAGTATCACTTAGCCCATCACCCCTAAACATGTGTCTAGCCCATATTGTTGTGGTGTGTCCTTTCAGCCAAAAGTATGCACCCTCATCAATATCTTTCATCTCATTCATTACCCTCTCAAATTCCTGTGCATAAGTTGCTTTTGCTGCTCTCCAAAACAATTCTCTAATTAGGAGACTAGGATGTTGCTTCCTCAAATTGTTGTACAAATGTCTACAACAAATTCTATGTTCATAATGAGGCCAATTATCTGCAAATGACTGCACTAATCCCTGCCAAATGCAAACAACAAGAAGTATATATACATCACATACAATTGTTGTTCATATTCCTCATGTTATAAACAATATATAAAATATAGAAATACCTTCTGTTGGTCTGATATGAATGTCCACCGCTTGCTATCACCAATGTCAGCTAGCAACAGGTTTATAAACCAAGTCCATGAGTCCTTGGTTTCAGCTTCTACTACTGCCACAGCCAAAGGGAAATATTCTTCATTGGGGTCCCTTGCAATTGCAACAATCAGCTGCCCCCCCAGCTTGGTTTTAAGATGGCAAGCATCCAATCCAATTATTGGCCTGCAGCCTGCCAAAAATCCCTTCTTACACCCAGCCCAGCAAATGTACAATCTCTCAAAGTAGGGCACTCTTATCTGCAAATCCATTTCAGCTGCCAAGTCTCCCTCATTATAAGTGTGAGTCTTCATCAAAATGGTACTACCAGGACTAGATCTCCTCAGTTCTGCACAATAATCCCAGAGCTGATTGTACTGCTCTGTGTAAGACCCATCAACAAACTCTTGAGCCTTTTCCCTAGCTCTACTGGCCTTCCCAGCACTGATATTCACCACATACTTCTCATGCACTGCTTCTTGAATATCCTTCAGCTTTATATTAGGTTGTCTCCTCACCTTTTTCATCAACTTCCTTGCAAGGAACTTGGTAGTGCACCTTGGATTTTTGTAGCTCCTAGTACACGTGTGCTCCAAGTTCAAGGTCTTAAGTTGGTAACTCATCTCCCTTGGCAGCTTTGCTAGGTAAGTTGTAAACTTACAAGGAGGTTGACACTTGGCTCTAACCCTTAATTTATCATTCTTCACAAACTTCACCCCCCATCCACCATTTACTGCATACTCAGTGATAGCATCCTTGAACTGTTTAGGGGAAATAAACAACATATTCTTCTCAAACCTAATGTGTTCTGGATTAGAAACTGGTTTAAACACTGGAAACTTCTTCCTCCTAGTGACCTCATCCACATGTCCATGCGCAACATCACCATCACCATCACCCTCACTGTCACTATCATCAATCCCTTCATCACCACTAGATGATGACTCAGTCAGACTTAACAGCTCCTCACTAGTGTAATCTGAGTTCACTACACCAGCCCCCATCTGATCTGGCAATGTTGCCTCAACATCATTGTCCCAGCTATCACTACTATCTTCACCCATATACCTTTGGTTGGGGTTCATTTCTCTAGTCCCTTCCATTTCAGTATCACTAGAACCCTCATTACTATCAGTGGTGACAGCCCCATCCCCTTGTGGTTCCTCAACAACTGGTTCCTTACCAGATCTCCTGCATCCAAGTATTTCAACATCAGAATCAGAATCAGAATCATTCCTACCCCTATCATCCCTATCATCCTCATCACCCTCATAGAAGTACTGATGACCATCAAAATCATCAGCACCGTGATAGAAGTCATCTCCATCCTCAGAAGCAGGTTCCCCATCACTAGAATTATACCCCTCAGGCTCAGGCTCAGGCTCAGGCTCAGGCTCAGGCTCAGGCCCTACAACAAGGTCCAATGTCACACCATTACCATTATTAATCAGTATAGGGTCATGTATTGGATGCTGGACATATACATGAATATGTCCATAACCCCCCACCAAACCAGTCATGAACATTGCATCCTTGTCATCCTTGATCAAGTGGAACATCCTACCCTCCTGATCATCCTCCCCAGGTATTGTGTACCACAACCTACTCACACATGTGTACCCAAATTCTTTACAGATAGACTCAATTTCCACCTTAGACCACTTATCAGGATCACAACCATCTACTACCCCCACTTCACCCCCCACATACTCTTGATAATTTTCAGTAAAATGTCCACCATGATGCACATACAGAGTAAAAGACTCGTCCATCCTGCATGCATGCAAAATTATTTACAGAATATATTATTTCAATAAAGACAAAACTAAACTAAACCAAACAGTCAAACATGCATTGACTCTATATATTCTAAACATAAAACAATGCCAAAACATATATCATTTACTAATAACAGGGAACACACATGGTCCACCATGATCCTTAAAGGCCAAACAGAAAAACACACCAACCAGACAACATTATACAAATAAAAGCGCATAATAAAGCACTCAAATTGTGGTCCATAATCGATGAGAGAGACAGAACGCGTTAAAAGTAAGAGAGACAGAGACAAAGACAGAGACAGAGACAGAGACAGATATACACACATTCACACCTTTTCGAAAAGAGTCAGATATACACACAGATACACACATAAATAGATACACACATAGAGAGAAATAGCATTGCACCTCGCAGGTCTCTGTCGTTCTAACTCACTATGATTTCTCAGATTATGGGTTTTCAAGTTTCAGGGAAATGGTTTTCTCGGGGGAATGTAAATGGGTTTTCAAGTTTCAGGGAAATGGCTGAAGGGGTAAATGGGGAAGAACACGAGGATGAAGACGACACGGGTTGATTTGGGATTGTTAGGGTTTGGTGAAGGTGAAATTTGGGGATTTTCGGTGAAGGATTGAAAAGTGAAGACTGAAGGTCGTTTATGAGTTCAGTCACGAGAGGGTCACGTGTGGGCTAAGTGGGCGGGAAAATGACGTGGCAAGGACACGTGAGGGTCATGTGAGGGCTAAGTCCGCGGGAGATGAGGTGGCAGTGTCACGTGAGGGGTCACGTGGGTGTAAGTGGGACACGTTGGCTTTTTAATTATTATTTTAATAAATGGGTTTGACAGCTAGGACCTCCGTTTGCCACCTCAGCATTTTCTGTCACTGGGTTGACGGTAGGGACTATTTTAAAAACTATTTTTAAAAATTAAGGACTGAATTAGGACCTAAATCAATTCAGGGACCAAAAGTGCATTTTCGCCATTAAAGAACTACAAAATAAGTCCCACAAGTGACAAGTTTAGAATAATTACAAACCAAAAAATTAATTCAAGAAGTCTAAGAAATTAAAAAAGCTACTAAATTAATATAAAAAGTCTAATCCTCTACAGCTGTGACACAAGTCCCATCCTCTTCATTGGACTCCCCATCATCAAAAATTAATTGAAGTGTACAATCTCCAGACATAGTTGAAGAACTTACAACAACAATAAATTAAAAAATAGAATAAACTTCATCAAATTATAACTTGCAAATATTAAAAAAAATATGATTTTATAAATACAAATTAGTCAATTGCTAACCTTTGATTTCACTCCATAACTAATTCTGAGCACACATCATTACCTCTATAGTCTTGGCATGAAGCCTACTACAGTGTGGACTTAACAGTCTCCCACTAGTGCTAAAGGCAGATTCTGAAGCAACAGTTGTGGCAAGAATGACTAAAATATCTCTTGCAATCCTTTGTAAAATAGGATACTTGAAACCATTACTTTTCCACCATGCCAAAATATCAAAGTCTTCACTCCTCTTCAACTCTCCCTCATCAATGAAATGATCAAATTCCATTCTAGCACTCCCATGTTTCTTTGAACTACTTGAACTATTGTTCACAAACAAATCAAAAGATGACATTGTCCCACTCAACCTAAATTTCATTTGTGCCACTTATTTTGAAGTACTTGTAGGCATATGAGAACTTCCTACATTATTTACAGAAGACTCATCAATATCTCCATACTCATCAAGCAAATCATAACAAAGATTCTTAATTTTTTCAATCTACAAATCAGAATTATCACCATAAATGTTAGGATAATAAAACTCCAATAACTTCATCTTATACCTTGGATCCAAGATAGTAGCAACAACTATGACAACATTAACATTAGCCCAATAAGAATTAAATTTAGCAAGCATGCTTTCTGCCATCGTACTTATCATCTCATTTGAAGACAAACTCCATTCATGTAATGCAATTTTCAACTCACGCACCAAAGTAAAATACCTATTAGTTGTGGGATACTTACGACCAAAGAAATACTCAGTCACACTATGAAATAACTCCAACCTCCCACAAATATCTTTGGCTACCTCCCAATCATGGTCATATGGCAAACAAGTATAAGATGTTTCACGTTTAGCCAAACAAGAGAAAACATCTTTATAAACCAATGCAGTAGAAAGTATTAAGTAAGTTAAATTCCAATGTGTCTTACAGTCTAAAACCAACTCTTTGGTGCATTGAACACGCAATTGGCATGCATTTTCATCAAATTTCTGCCTCCTTTTTGGTGATCCAGTCCAATAAATCACACTATCACGAATCCTTTCAAAACCATCACCAATAAGAGACAAACCATCTTGAACAATCAAATTCAAAATATGTGCAGCACACCTCATATGCAACATAGAGCCACCCAACATAAGAGAACTAGTATCAGGCTTATTCAAAAGAAGTCTTATCATGGCATCATTAGTACTACAATTATCAACAGTTATTGTAGACAACTTCCTATCAATGTTCCACTCTAAAAAACAATCAACAAAGACTTTAGTAAGGACATCTTTCGTGTGTGGAGAAGGAACATAAACAAACCTAGAAAAATAATAGGAATAATTATAACATAACTTAATAAACATTCTATTTAACATAAAGTCTAAGTTTGATCAATAAACTCAATTCATAAATAAATAATAGATTTAACATTCATAAATTAAAAAATTACCTTAAAACTCGGCTTTGTACCGTCCAAGTTTGATCAATAAATTGAGCGGTAATGACCATGACCCCTCTCTTTTTGTTACTCGAAGTCCACATATCAGTTGTAATTGACATCCTACTTCCATTCTTGTCTGTCATTTTCAAAGCTTTCCCCCTCTCATTATCATAAATTTTAATAATATCACTCTTCAAAGTGTTTCTTGAGATAAGCTTAAACAAAGGTTGAAGAGACTTCACAAATTCTCTAAACCCAAGGTGGTCAACTATTGAAAGTGGGTATTCATGTAGGATGACCATACAGGCAAGATTATTCCTCACTATGTTTTGATCAAATTGGTAAGCGTTTAAACCCATCATTCCATCCACCTTATTTTGTTGTCTAATTAACACTTGTTGTCACATATACCTTATATCTTTAAACTTTAAGCATGGACATTTTGCTAAATGATTACGCAAATGGGTTGTACCTTGGCTAAAGTCACCTAAGTAAAGCTTGCTACAATGATGGCATTGGGTTTTAAATTTTCCATTAACTTTCTTCCTTGTAAAATGCTCCCAAACATCTAAGGTAGTCTTTCTTTTTCTACTTGTATCCCCATCCTCATCCTCATTTGTACCCTCTTGCTCTCCCTTTTCCCCTATCCCTTGACTCCCTTCTTGTTCCTCTACCTCTAAGTTCTCTCCCACTAAGTCCACCACTGGAGATTTCGGACTCCTAATTGGTTCAAAAGTTTGGGAGTTAGAAATTCTATCAATAAAAACAAATGTTCACAAATTCATTATTACACATACTCATTGATTAATGGGCATAAGTTCATAATTACACAGATTCACAAATTCTATCAACCCAATGATAATTAAACATGATTAATTACGAATTCAAACACTCACTCGTTGTTTAATGGGCATAAAGGTGATGGTGATGGTGATCCTGAGGGTGAGTTGCTAGAAGGCGACAATGGCGAGGGTGATCGTAAAAATGACGAAGGAGACCGCATAGCTAGCAAGGGACAACGTCTAGTTCTCGAAAGAGAGCCGCTTGGCAAGGGAGAACCAAATTTGTTTGTCTCCCATCTCCGTTTTAGCCATTGCATTCACAACAAACACAAAAAACAATATAAGTGAAAGAAGACCCGTCAAACATAGGAATGGAAAATTATCAAACAAGACTATCTAATATATAGTTCAAAATAGATTGAAGATTCAAAATTGATACCAAAATTTATGTTACTTCAGCAATCCAAATAGCCAAAATAAAGAACCTCTTTATTGGTGATGCATCTTAGTGTTGACTAAGTATTTCCTAGATATAATTATCTCTTTGTGATTTGACACTGTCACAATTTAGTTTATAAACTTTCAATTGTTATGTTTCAACCCCAAAAGTTTGGAATAAAATAAAGTACTCATAATGATTTTATTTTAATCCAAAGTTCTAAACCTTAGGAACCAAATGTAGTAATTGTGAAGAATCTGTTGAACTAAATTGTGATTGGATCAAATCACAACAATTATTTTTGTTTAAAATAAAATATAAAAATCAGTTAATAAGGACGTAATCTAGTTTCATTTAAATCTAAACTTTGGTTAATGAAAATAATATATAACATAAAATTAGATAATTTAGATTATGCATAGAAGAGCTCCATTTGAATCTAAACTTTATGGTAATAAATATAAACAATGAAATATTTGTATTTTTTTTTTTTTTTTGATAACTTGTAAATAAAATTGTCATTGAACCAAACACAACCGCAATCACAAGGTTTAATTGAAAAAAAAAAAAAAAAAAACCCAAAAACCAGCACACGCAGCAAATGAAAGTTATCTAGGAAGCATAGAAGCTTGTTCTGCATTTTCATCTGTAAGATAACAGAAAAACAACATAACTAGTTTAACTACATATAAGCAAAAGAAAAGGAAAAAAAAAAAAGAAAAAGAAAAAACGAAAACGAAAACCCATTGAAGCAACACAGGTATGTAAGAAGCTGGGCATAAAAAAATTAAATAAATAAATAAAACAAATTATATACCTACCGGACCGATAAGAGTGAGGCGCTGTGAGCAAGAGAGGTGTGAGACTGAGAGTGACGTAGTGAGAGTGAGCCGCTGTGAACGTGAGGCGCTGTCGCACTGTGAGCGTAAGGGACTGAAAATGAGGCGCTGCCGCGCTGTGAGCGTGAGGGTGAGGCACTGGAGTGTAAGTTGACTGTGTGTGTGCTAGTGTGAGGGACTGAATGTGTGTGTACAGTGTGCTTGTGTGAGGCGCTGTAGCTGCTGAATGTGTGCTTGGGGAGAGGCGTGAGCTCAGAGCTGAAGTTGAAGTGAGGGAGTTACTGAGTTAGGGTTAGGTTTTAGTGTTTATATATAGGGGGTTTTTGGTAATTTTAGAATAACCGGGCCGGGTCTAGGTCCGGGTTCGGGTCGGGTTTTTTTATAAAACTCGGACTTGACCCGGACCCGTTTCGAGTTTTTTTATAAAAACCCATACCAGACCCTATTTCTTATCGGACCAAGTAAAACCCGGCCCATTAGGGTCGGACTAGGCCAGGTACTCGCGGGCAGGGCAGAAATTGCCATCCCTAAACTTGTGAAGAAGGAACCAGTCACCCCTTCACCTAGTAAAGGTCCCCAGCTTGCAGCCTTAGACATCCACACAGCTTCTAGTAGTTCTAGCAGAACCTCTTCAGAAAATGAAAAGGAGATAGAACACCTAGAAAACCGATTTCGAGGTTTAGAGTTGAAACGACTTTATCACCCAACCCCAACTAGTCTAACCAAGAATTAGTATCCCAGACCAACACCCCCTGACCTCTAGTTTGAGGAAAAGGAATGTTAGCAACCAATTCTCAGCATCCATTGGTAAACTCTATGAGTGGAACATAGATGGTTTATCAGAACAAGAAATCCTAAACAAGATCTAGCATATGACCATAGTAGCCAACAACTACCTAGACGAAGGACGTCCCCACACAGAGGTCATAGAGCTTGTAGTCTTAGGATTCACAGGGAAACTTCTGCAATGGTGGAACAACTGCCTAATAGAAGAATCCAAAGAAGATATTAAGCATGCTGTCCAAAAAGATAAGGAAGGTCTCCCTATCTTTGATGAATGCATAGGAAAAGGTATTCCCGATGGAGTCAATACCCTGATCTATACGATCATAAAACACTTTGTAGGAAAACCTAGCAACATCACATCAAGGATTTACAACCAGTTGAGTAACCTTTGATGTAGAACCCTTGGCGACTATAGGTGGTTTGAAGATGTCTTTACCACCCGAGTCATGCATAGAAGCGATTGTAACTCTCCATTTTGGAAAGAGAAATTCATCAATGGCTTACCCAGACTCTTTGGCGAAAAAGTCAAAGAAACCCTTTGTAACCCCTTAGGAGTCATAGCAATAAAGATGTGCAGAGATTTCAAAATCCAAAACCAAGCCAGCAAGAGCAAAGCCAAGTATGAAGTAGGAACCTTCTATACCCAGTATGACTTGCCTTTAGTAGCCCCCTCCAAGAGAAAATCCAAGTTCAGAGGGAAAGAATCCTCTGAAAAATTCCATAGGAAAAGAACAGCCTCCAAATATTATAGAAAGCAGAAGTATGGTCACTTTAAAGAAATTGATTTCTATAAGAAAGGAAAACAATCCAGATCCAAGTCCACTGGTAAGTATGAAAAATCCACACCAAAAGCATCTGAAAAATGCTTCAATTGTGGAAAGAGAGGTCATTTCAGAAAAGAGTGTAAAGCCAAGGCCAAATCCCTTATCAACACCTTAGTCAATAACCAAACTAGTAAGAATAAGATTTTTAAACTCCTGGAACTTGATCACACAAAAAGTGAGTCAGCTAGTAGTTCTAGTGACCATGAGATCCACCAATTAAACTAGTCATCATCCTCAAAACCCTCTAGAGCCTCCTCCAGTTCCTCTAGTGGCCCAGATGTTGGTTTAGCATGTAAAGATAGTTGTTGTAAGAACAAGACTATCAATGTTCTTAGCAAACAAAACAGTGTTCTTAGCAAGCAAAAAGAGCTTCTCCTAAATCTCATAGAACAGATTGAAGACCCAGTAGTTAAAGCCCAGAAGCTTAGCATATTTCATGCAACCTTAGTTAGGGAAACCAGTAAACCCGAACCAAGAATTCATGAACCCAAAGTAGACTTAGAGAAAATCTACAATAGGTTTACTAAGTCCAAGAAGGAAGTTACAGTCAATGACCTTTAACATGAAATCAAGAAAACCAAGTCTGAGGTTAGAACCCTTAAGCAAGAACTAGCCATTCTTAGGGTTGACCACAATCTCCTTGATCAAAGAGTTAAGAATTTGGAAAGTACTTCTCATCAAAGCAATGAAGGTCCCTCATTTTAGAACCCTTCATATGATGAAGATGAAACAGTTAACCCCACAGCTGATATAGTTCAGGAAGAACAACCCAGTCAGAAGTTCTTGGAAACCATCAGTAGGATTAACTTCTAGAAATGACATTCAAAAGTTAGGATTGTCATTAGTAAAGATTTTGAATTTGAGGTCATAATTTTGATTGATTCAGGTGCTGATCTCAACTGCATCCAAGA
The DNA here is from genome assembly GCA_033629205.1 of Lithocarpus polystachyus. Lineage (NCBI taxonomy): Eukaryota > Viridiplantae > Streptophyta > Magnoliopsida > Fagales > Fagaceae > Lithocarpus > Lithocarpus polystachyus. The sequence goes on from CM066164.1 coordinate 80,152,699, forward strand.
AGGAATCATTCCCTCCCAAGTACTTCAGAAAGACTAAGGAAAGATTAACATCTACAAGTGGCGGAAAAATGCAGATTAAATTTAAAATCCCAAAAGCCCATGTGTGCCAAGACAACACATGTTTTAAAACCACATTTGTCCTAGTCAAGAATACGACAGATAGAGTCATCTTAGGAAATCCTTTCATGTGTCTGTTATATCCTTTCATCATGGATAGTAAAGGAATCACTACCCATCCCTTTGGCCAACTAGTCAAGTATAAGTTTCTTAGAGGCCCGGAACCTAGAGACATCAGTAGCCTCCAAGAAGTCTCCGTCTCCAAGACCCTTAATCTTATTAGTGCCAAAACCAAGCATCTTGAATACCTTTAGGATGATTTAAAACACAAGAAAGTTGAGAAACAACTAACTTGTAAAAACATCCAAACAGAGATCAGAAAGTTTGAAGAAAAACTTAAGCAAAAAGTCTGCTTTGATCTACCCACAGCCTTTTGGCATAGAAAGAGACACGAGGTAGCTCTCCCATATGTCAAAGACTTTAATGAAAAGGATATCCCAACCAAAGCTCGACCTATCCAAATGAACCAAGAACTCATGGATTTTTGTAGAGCTGAGATAGAAGATCTCCTTAAGAAAGGAATCATCAAGAAGTCTAGGTCACCATCGTCTTGTCCAGCTTTTTATGTCCAGAAAAATGTTGAGATAGAATGAGGTGTTCCCAGATTAGTCATCAATTACAAGCCCCTTAACAAAGTCTTAGAATAGGTAAGGTACCCAATCCCGAACAAAAAAGACTTAGTCAATAGGCTTTGTAAAGCAGTGGTTTTCAGCAAGTTAGACATGAAGAGTGGTTTTTAGCAGATACAAATCAGAGAGTCTGATAGATACAAGACAGCTTTTACCACACCCTTCGGTCTAAAAAATGCACCCTCTGAATTCCAAAACATCATAAATGAGATTTTCAATTCATTCTCCAGTCATGCTATTGTGTACATCGATGATGTACTAATTTTTTCAGAATCTCTAGACCAACATTGGAAGCACCTGCGAGCATTCGTCCACACCATCAAGCTCAATGGTCTTGTTGTTTCAACCCCTAAGATCAAACTTTTCCAAACTAGTGTGCAATTCTTAAGTTTTGATATAAGACATGGTGTCATCAAACCCATAGACAGAGCCATCTAGTTTGCAGATAAGTTTCCAGATGAAATCCTAGATAAAACCCAGCTTCAGAGATTTCTAGGATCTCTCAGTTACATTTCAGATTTCTATCAAAATCTCAAACAGCAATGCAAACCCCTTTTTGATAGACTTCAAACCAATCCACCTCCTTGGACCCAAGCTCATACTTCAATTGTCCAAAAAATTAAGAAATATGTCAATACACTCCCTGGTCTAGGAATTCCCTCAATCAATTCCTTCAAGATTGTCCAGACTGATGCCTTTGACATAGGTTATGGTGGCATTCTTCTCCAGCGAGTTAGTCCTAATTCTCCAGAACAGATAGTCTCTTTTCATTCAGGAATTTGGACTCCCACTCAGATAAATTATAGTACTATAAAAAAAATTATCTATAGTACTATGCATTTCAAAATTTCAAAGTGATCTTTTGAATCAAAAGTTTTTTAATACGAATAGATTGCAAATCTGCAAAACATGTTTTTGAAAAAGATGTCCAAAACATTGCATCAAAACAAATTTTTGCACGATGACAAGCCATCCTTTCGGTTTTTGACTTTGACATTGAATTCATAAAAGGAACTCAAAACAGTATCCCTGATTTCCTCACCCATGAATATTTGCAGAGTTCAAATCAGGATGACTGGGAAGAAACCCATACAACCCCAACCCCCAAAGTTACCTAAACAGCAAACCCCTAGAAGTACCAGTCAGGCAAAGAACCTTAGTCAGTTGGTACCAATTTCCCCAGTATCCATAGCCAATCGTTTTGTGGTTTCTGCCATCTTGAAACCAAACTACGAAAGGCCAAACCAACCTAGTTATAGTTCAGCCTTAGTCACCCCAACACCTAGGCCAATAACCCCATACACTATTGATGATCCTTTTGGCTCCATCTAGTCCCAAAGATCATCCTAGTATCACTCCAAAAAAAAAACAGGTCTTCTTACGTTAAGAAACCTTTTGTCCAACACATCTCTTATATTGAACCCCATCTAGTTCATATGAAAGATCCTTTAGCTCTGGCCATGGAAGTTTTGCCCTAAGAATGGCACTATCTCCCGAAGCACCCAGAGAAAAACATCAAGTTCTACAGCAGCATCCTTATTAAGGAAAAGTATGCTCGTGTAGAAAACATCATGAACAAAAGGGACCCCTTAGTCGTCCTCTATCACAAGCTATTATTACAAGATTCGTCAGTTGTAAAGAATGGGGAAGGCACCCCTCCTTGCTTAAGACCCTCACAGGACTCAAGTCTCACATAGGTTCAGAACTCCATTATAGTTATTATGACTATATGGACGCCTTTGAAAAAGTCCTCTTTTACCAGAACAAAAACTTTGATCATTCATGGTTCTTAATGTTTGATAAAAAGTTCTCCAATACAATACCTACCTGGTTCCTTAAGTGGTGGGAAATGTTTAGGTCAATTCCCCAGATCTTCCTAGATCCCCTGCAGGATGGCCTCAGGTATTTCAGTTCAAGATAGCATGCCTCACAGCACAGTTCCCAATTTCCAGTCATTCTGCATATAACAGTCATGTATAGGATCCACTAGATTAGCATGTGGAACTATGAAATTAAAGGTAACCTGTTAAACAGGAAATTCTCAGTTAAATGGTAGGATAGCCTTAATATTGATTCAGTCATCAGTCAAATGCACAAGGACTTCCCTCCTCCAATTCAGAGGACCATTGCTCAGAAACCAAGATCTCAGTCTAGCCTAGACTCCATCCAGATTGCCAGAAAATCTAGCAAGGAATTAAAAGATCTTGCCATGCATTTGCTCCTCCAATTAGAACAGTTAGAGTCAGAAGAAAAGGTTTCTCCTGCCACTTCCAAAGCTTCAGTCAATTGCAATCCAATTGACCCCTTCCAGGATTCACAAGATCCTTATGATGGCTACAATTTGAATAGCGATTAAGTTATTCTGGATAGCACCAGTCACTATTCAGAATAGTATCTCCAGACTGTTACTATTAATCTACAGCACCAATAACTGTTGATGAACAATCCCCTCACTCAGCCAACAGAAGAAGACAAAAGACAAGTCACTCTTCATGAACAATATCAGTCACTATTCATGGATAGTAACTAGCACTTCATTCCAGAAGTACTATTTGCTTTCGGTAGAAAAGGTTTTCACCCTAATAAAAGCATTTACCCTTCTGGATTTTCAGCAATCTTTAGAGGATCCAAGGCTCCTTCCAGTCTATATAAGGCAGCTTAAGCTCCATTCTGAAGCAGGTCTAAATTTCAGAAAGAAATTCCCTCCCTTCTTATTACAACCCTTAGTCTTGTAATCAGATGGCAACCCCAGTTTACACTTGTAATTCCCCAGTCAAATTTACATTTGTGATCAAATGGCCTCAGTCGGCCTTTCCTAGTTTATAATCAGAGCCCCAGTCGGCCTGATTCCCTAGTACTTGTAACTTACCCCATATCTCTCTCTAAATACGACTCCGTCTCCATAGCACTCTATGTTAATCATTTATCTCATCCCTCCCTTTCCATTGCAAACAATTCCTATTACAAAGCTTGCAAATGACTTTGGCAGATTTGTTTTCCACAGTGCATCTTCCGAAGGTATTACGGAAATTTTGCCAAGTGGGAAATTGATGATACTAGGAGATTTTGGACTACATTCAATAGTGAGAGATGAGGAACAACTTGCAGTAGTTGGTAACTTATCTGTTGAGTACCTAATGAGGAGTATGAATCTCATTGGAGACAATCATGCTAAGATATTGTATCTAGAGAAAGAGAAACTGAAGCCATACTATAAAAAATGTGGCAAAAAAATATAAGCAATGAACTTAAAGACATGTCTACTCCGTCTATTTGAAGTAGCAAATCTCTACTCCGTCTCTTTGAAGCAGCAACTCCATCTCTTTAACAAAAAACAAAAAAAAATCAATATTGTTTCAAGTAATTTTCTTTCTTTGATTGTAGTGTTAATATACTATGCTACTTTTCTTTAAAAAAAAATTCCAAACCATTATCTTGATTCATAAGATCCAATATTTTTTTCTATTACTTGGACTTTCCTTTGTCATCACGATGACAATGATTCACTAAAACTCATTCTAAAACAAATTGCAATCATTCTAGTACAAATTGCAACTGTAGTAAAAGTTTTGAGGGCTCATATGATAAATAATAAATAAAAGGACTTTTGAGTTTTAACTCTTAGAGCATTTGTAGTGGGATTGTCAAATGCAAAATGTAGGAATGATTTAGCATTTAGGTACAATTTGTCTCAACAACTGGAAAGCTAAACAAGGAAAAGTCTAAATTTTTTTGGCATGGTGCTACAGTACCATCTTAAATATATGATGGTATTGTAGCTGAATGAGATAAAAAAATTTTAATATTCTCTCTCCTCCTTTTTAACCTTGAAATTTCTCTCTCCTCTCTCATTATTTCTCTTCTTTTCTCTCTCTTCCTTCTCTTTTTCTCATTTGTTCTCTGCTCTCTCCAAATCCAAGACCCCGTGCTCTCTCCGATGACCCTTTCTCTCTCAATTGGTGGTTGTGGGTTTCTCTATCTCTTTCTTTGGTGGTGGTGGGTTTGTGACTAACATGGGTATGGGTTTTGACAACGGTGGAAATCGTGGGTTTTGACGACGGTGGGTCATGGGTTTTTTACGACGGTGGGTCGTGAGTTTTGACGACAGTGGAGATCGGTGGGTGGCGAGATCGGTGGATCGGGTTTTGATTTTGCTATGATTGGGTTTTGATTTTGCTATGAATTTTGAGATTTGATTTTGCTATTAATTTTGGCTGGATGGCAAGACTAGGCTTTGATTTTGCTTAGAGAGAGTGACATCGGTGGTGGATTGGTATTTTGTTGGGACTGTGGCGAGTTTGGGGTCACGGTGATGGATGTCTGGAGGTGGTGTGGTTGAGAGGATGGTTGCTGCGTGGTAAGAGTGACAAAGAGACAGAAATTAGAAAGGAGAGAGATATAATTTGTTTATTATTTTAATGTATAATTATATTATTTTAATGTGTGGTATTGTAAAATAAAAGTTGGGATGTTTGGAGTATTGTAAAATGGAATTGTATAATTAATAAAGTAGCTTTTTGAGATGGTAAAATAGGATAAAATGAAATTCTTGGATGGGGATGCTCTTAGAGGGCTTCTTACGGATATTATTGTCAAGCACAAATTCTTGCATCAATGGGTAGCAAAAGCAAAATATAATAGTATTTATGTTTTTTTTTTTTTTTTTTTTTCTGAGAGAGTTCTTACCTATGACGTTTGCTCTTTATCATCAGACCAAGACACCAATCAGTTTTTGGTGTAGGTAGGGATTAAATTCTAGATCTCTTATTCAACCATCAGAGACTTTACCAGTTGAACTAACTAGAACCCACTAGTATTTATGTTGTTAAATAATGCACTTAGTTTATTTAATTAATTAATTAGAGTCACCATAGTGGAAGTCCACAATCAAGAAAAGAGTCCAATTTTTTTTTTTATAAAAAAAGAAAAGAAAAGAAGAGAGAGAGAGAGAGAGAGAGAGAGAGAGAGAGAGAAGAGTTCAATTCCATTTAGTAGTTAGTCTTCCAATTAACCAATTCTATTCACTTGAACACTTGTTTGATAAATCTATTCCCATTTTTATTATTTTCAAAATTATTTTTTAGAAATTTTTTTAAGACATATTTTGGGACTAATAAAACACTTTCAATTACATCAAAAATAGGAATCTCAAGGTCCACTAATTTGGTAAATTAATTCCCTTTTTTTTGCTTACGTTACAAATAAAAGGAATAGTTTAGTAATTATAGTTACACTTAAATAATGAATTAAACTAACTATGTAAAAATGTATGGTTTTTAACAAGTACCGGTACATAAGCTAATAAGACAAGTTCAAGTTTCACATGTCAAAAGGCAAGGTAATCGCCCTGCTCATTTTTTGGCTCGACACACTAGAAGCATAGATAACTAAGTAGCACACTAGAAGCATAGATAACTAAGTAGCTTGAACAGAGGAAAACCCTATCATGATTGAGTCAGTTTTGACTCAAAATGTAATGTTTTTATATTCTTCTTAATAAAATTGCGATTTTTTCATTTAAAAAAAAAATGAAAATAAGCTAGTTTTTCAGTCAAAAAAAACCCCAAGTTAACTGGAACTAATATATTCTTAAAAAAAAAAAAACAAAACAAACCCCAAGTTAACTGGAACTAATAGATTCTGAAAAAAAAAAAAAAATAGTTGTGATTAGTGGGCCATGTAAACCCATGGGCCACATGGCCCTGGTAGGCCATGGTCACTGGCATGGGCCGGTAGTAACACTGACGTTACAACTATGATTCAATTAAAATTGCAACAATTCGCCCCAGCGCTACAGCCGTTTAATGCAACGAAGTTACGTAAATTTATCTATTTATTATTATTATTATTATTATTATTATTATTATTATTATTATTATTATTATCTGAGGGATACCTTAGAATTTGAAATTTTGAATCCCTGAATTGGAGGATACAATTATTATTATTATCTGAGGGATACCATAGAATTTGAAATTTTGAATCCCTGAATTGGAGGATACAGTCTCTTAACTGAAATTGAGATCTAATTAATTTTTTTTCTATATATTTATATATATATATATATATATATATATTGATCAATTCCAAATATATTATTGGATTTGAATCAATGATACATATGATAATTTCTTTTTATCATAAGCCTAAGACAATAATGTATTTCTTTTTTGGTGTAGGTGAAATTTGAACATAAATATCTTGTTCAACAAGTAGAGATAACTTATTAGATAGAACATAAAATCACTTCTATTTACCAACCTACAGCCCTTACTAGGCTTCCCACGTCTAATACAAGAAATGAATATTACTTGGGTAAATTATTTATATGGTCACTATCCTTTACACTATATAATAATTTGGTCCCTAACTTTTCAATTGTATCAATTTGGTTTCTAACTTTTTAAAATTTTATCAATTTAATTTATGTCATTATTTCTTAGATGAAAATTGCTGATGTGGCAACTAAAAAAAAATTATTACCACAACAATGAAAAATAATTTTTTTAGTTTGGCTGTTAACCATATCAGTAATTTTTATCCAAAAGATAACGGTAAAGACTAAATTGACTTGGCACTAAAAAATTAAAGACCAAATTGACACAATTGAAAGGTTAAAGACCAAATTGAAATATATGGTATAAAGGATAGGCACCGAATACGTATTTTACCCATATTACTTTTTATGATCCACTTTATATTCTCTACCGACTACAACTTACATTCTTTTTTTACTTTCTTTATAAAATAACTAAAGTTTAAAATGAAAAAAAGAAAAAAGAAAAATCACCCATGATATACTACAATTGATGGAACATAAATAATGTACCACTGAAGTATACAGTTAAACATAAAAAGTAGTTCATAAAAAGGATTTGTCGACTGAGTAGAAAAGAGTGATGGAAAGCATAAGGTGATACTTTATCTTCAAGATATATAGATCCAGCATCACAATCGCTTTTGTCCCAACCATTGTATATTAATGGTCTTGCGTGTCAAAAACTACACATAAATAGTGAAGTTAGCTATCATTTTATTGAATCTTGATAAGAGGTCTTTCATGAAAACCTAAAAAATACACTATTCTCGATATGTAGTTGGCCTTTAGGTGAAGGATTTTGGTTCAAACTTTATATATATGGACATGTCCCAGCTAAGCAAAGATAATAGAAAGTGAGTTAATTTATAGATCATGTAAGATTTTTTTTTTATCAAATATGCTTGAGTTTCCCTAATAAATAAGTGAGTACTAGGTCTTATAATCAGATAGGACATGGGGTGTAAATAATATAGATTCTTACGTACGTAGAAAAAACAACTGCTACATAGTTTTTTTTAATGAGTGAAATGCAACATGAGGTTGAGAGAGGTAGGTTGGAAATTCTTCAGTCGTACGAGAGGAGACAAAAAGGGAAAAGGACTGGTGGGCCTCTCATAAAGTAAATCAAAGTTCACACTGGCTTTCCAATTCTACACTACACAGTCCTTTTTTTTTTTTTACACAAACCCTCGAAATTAGCACTATAAATTGATTATATTGAATATATTTTTTGTTAATTTCTTATATTAGAATGAGAAAAATGGCTAAACATCCTTTATTTTAAAAGTATGTAGCAAAATTGTAACAAAATATCTATCTTTTCAAAATATTTAACAAAAATGTTCATGTTTTAGAACTTACTCAAGTTCTATATAAAACTCGATATTTTTAAAATCAAGTTTTTATATATATTTTTTAGTAGAACTCAACATTATTAATGTCAAGTTCTACATAAATTTTTAAAAAGTAGCAAAATATGCATAGAATTTTGAGTTTCGCCTAGAACTCAACATCAATAATGTTGAATTCTATAAACATAATCATTTTGTTAAATACTTTAGAAAGAGTGGTATTTTGCTACATATTTTAAAAATAAATAATATTTAGCCATTTTGCCCTAGAATTCTTTGTTTATATCTTTGTTACAAAACATTAGTATGGAAGCCAATGTGTCCTGAAAAAATTCTCTTTAATTAATATATAGAGTAAAAAAAAAAATCAGTTTTTGATACGATGATGTGTGTTTTCCTTCCAATTAATATACTCAAGCGCTTATGTTTGAGAATCAATTTTTAAAAATAAAAATAAAAATGAGAAAAAAATCTGCTTATCAATCATATATATCTCCTATTATTGTAAAATTGAGATTATTGTATATTTTACACAACCTTTGTTATTGTATATTGTAATATATATATATATATATATATATTCTGTAAAATAAGTATTGGACAAGAATTAAGATTTAAGAAACCCAAAAGTGATATAACTCAGATATCATGTCAGAATAATTCACGAGTCCTGCCTAGTATCAAAAGCAAATTATTTATTAAAGACTTCACCAAAGTACCAAATTATTTATTTCACTAGTGTAATAAAGGCTTCTTTCCACATCTAGTAGTTCACATAATTACTAAAAGCTGCGAGTATAAAAATGTTGTGTTAGCCAATAGCCATTCACAAAAACCCACAATTCATGTTATAACTTAATTAATTAATTAGAAATATATTTATTTATTTATTTATCAAGCATTACAACTCCTCAATTATGCATAATTGTGATCATCTTATTAATGCCTGTCACATGTTGTCTTAGTTTTTATGGTCACAATAATCGCAAACATGCTGGGAATTCTCATATGCGGGCAATATTATAATCCAAAACCTAATCCAATAAAATGTTTAATTACTTCAGGTACTAAAAAAACCACAATTTCACGTGGCCACTTGACCTGCTTCATCTTAAACAAGGAATTGTTAATTTGCCACTACACCATTTTAGTTGGAAATCATTAGTTGGCTTTCAAAATTGTCATCAAAATATGCCAAAGTTTCCAGTCATGTTGCCAAAGATTATTTAAACCATCCTCACATGATCCCATAAATATATTAGAATAAAATAAAATACATACTGGGGCAGTTTTACATGCTCGATCTTCTTTAATTTCTTGTGGCGTCAATTTTGATTTATAAATATGTAGAAGGATTTTCATATTTTGTCACATGCTTGTTCATATATAAATAGAGCTATTGGTTGTTAGAATCTAATTATCTGTTATGACAGTTTTTGCCAAGAACTGTAAAATCTGTAACACTATCTAAAACCCTTGCGTCATATTCATCCCATCAAAAAAAAAAAAAAAAACCAAAAAAACCTTGCTTCCAGGTGCTATGATTTTTTTTTTTTTTTTTTTGAGCTTATAACTTTGTACAGGGGGTGTTATGAGTGATTTTTTATTAAAGTTTCTCTGTGATTAAAATAGATGTAGTGTTGTGGAGGTTATTATCAATTAATTTACGTAAATGTAAAAGTGTGTTGATTTACTGTCTGGTTGTACTTTTTGCTTCTTTTGTTAGTGGATCAATTTGTAGCCACAAATGGCAATGTAGTCTTGAAATTTTTTGCTTGAGAAAAAATGGATAAAGCAATAGTGTTTTCTATGGAAGTGCATAATTTATTGCTTACTGAATTTACACATGTAAGTGTTAGAACAACTTGTACTTTTAAAGCTTAACATTACTTTCAAGTTTCAACCTTTTTTAAGCGCATATTCAAAATGAAAGCATGCTTCTACAGTTACACACTTAGACTACAGTAAAAACACATGAGTTGGAACAGAATTTTCAAAAGAAAAACAGTGTATAAAATAGCTTTATTAAAGCTCTTATCACAAGTGTGACATCAACCTTGAATTTTACGTTTTATCCAATTGCAAAAAAGTTGAAATATATGATGCTCATAGTCATTTACAGAATACAAATAGTATTTCAAATGGAATGTGATAGCGATAGTGAACTTTTTTTTATTTGGGTGCTCAATAAAAAATTACTTGTAACATTAATTTGTCAATTCATGTTTAAACATTCGATGTTAATTACCTAGATAAGCTAAACGTTTTTAAGAAGAAGATTATCAATTTATTAAGTAAGAGTTAAATCGACTAAAATTACAGCACATTAATTTACGCATAACTTAAAAAATATTAGAGATTATGGAATAGTACAATGGAATGGAGTGCAAGAAATATATAGGTAAATAGTTACCTATCTAAAAAACAAAATATAGAGGGCAATATTTTGTAAAGGTTAATCAACATGATCCTTGACTGAAATCAGATAATAGTTGCCGACAACTGCAATTGCATAGTCCCACAATCTCCTATTCTTAGCCCTCTATCCTATTTTAAATGTCCAAAAATATCTGTTTCATTAATTTTCTTTAAAATAAATAGTAGTTTTGAAAATTTTTATATCTTAATTTTTTTGAAAGACAATAAAATAAATATTTCTTACCTTGTTATACTTAAATAATGTTCACTAAAACAGCTAGATTTTTAAACAAGAAAAAAAAAATGGAATATATATAGAAGAAGTATAATTTGGTTTTGCCACTGTAAAAGAGAAAAAAAGAAAAAAAAAGAAAAAAAGAAAGAGTCTATGTTATTGAGAATAGAAATCTCATGTGTCACTTTTAGTGTTCTATTTTATGTTTCACCAATCATAATTTGTCATATATTTTTTTTACTCTTTGTAAAGTATCCAAAATTTAAACTGAAAAAGAAATTATTCAAACACATGACATATTAAAATTAGCAGAGAATAAAGTTTTTTATTTTATTTTTTTATTATGCCATTCAAGCTATTATTAACTCCAAAACTTTATTTTTAGATTCATTATAATTGACAAAGTGGTTAGACCATTTCATTATGTGCTAACAAATGGCAATAGATAATATGCAATTTTCAGTTCTAATTGTATTTACAACACATATCTTTAGTGGTTTTGTTTGAGAAATAACATTACATCATATTGATTACTAATATACAATTATTCATGGATATGAGAATTGATTGCTAATACAGTTATTCATGGATATTGAGAAAGGAGAAAGAAACACTATTATATCATCAAAAAGCTAATTCCATTGTTGCACAATACAGTAATGTAAGGGATGCTATATGTATCACGTGTTTTTGGCTCTTGTACTTGTGTCACAGGGCTAAACATGAATAGCAGGAAAATCTTACTATGCATACATTATACGAGTGGTTAGCTTTGCTTCTTTGAATAGTTTTGTTTGGACTTTTGGCCAAAGTCGGTTGAATTGAGACTTGGATTAGGCTTTTGGGTTTGTTAGGCGTTGCGACCAAAATTGGGCATCAATATTAAGGATGAAAGTGAGGGGGATTGTGATTCCAAGTTGATATGAGTGTGTTGCATGAACATACACTGTATCTCATACAAGACGTGTTTTAGATTGATCTAAATTATATGGGAAATTATTGACTATCTCGGAGTACAATATGTACTACTCCAATTTTTTCACGTGTACTATGAGTTCTATCTTAAATTTAATCAGTATGATCTATCAGGGGCGAAGCTATTTTGAAGGATGGGGGCCATGGCCCCCCCAAAATTTTGAAAATTATATATATAATTATTTTAATGTTTTCAAAATTTATTCTATAAAAATAAGAGTTGCTCCCCCTCCAAATATTTGAATTAGTCAAGGGATGCTCTTAAAAAAATAATTGGTCTAATAGTTATAGAGATATAAATTTATTTTTTGCAATTATATTTTTTTTATTGTAGCATGTGCTCTAATATCTGTTAAATTTTTGATAAAGTTTGGTATCAAATATGTTTAAATCTATCTTTTTTAACCCGTTATGTGGCGATTAACAAGTCATTGACTCATTAAAAAAATCTTGTCACTAAAACTACACTTGAAATATATCTTTAGTTACCACATAATAGGTTAGAGCAAGATTGCTTCAAATATGTTTGGAGCCTAACATATTCCTCCAAGTTTTGAATCATTCATGTTTTTGAAAATTTCTTTAGTTCAATTGAAATATTTTTTTACTTACATTAGTATAAAATTTGATAATTTATATTTAAAATGAAACTTTTTAAGAATTTCACTATGAAAATGGAAAAAATAAATTTTATTTTATGAAAGATTGTCATCAAACATAATTTTGATTGAAAATACTAAGCTTTTTTTTTTTTTTTGTTAGGTGTGTGTATATATAACTTATCAAATAAATATGTGTGTATATATATATATAATAAAAAAAACGTGTTTATATATATATATGTATGTATGTATGTGAGGGTTGTCTTGATAAATATATTAGTGCCACAACTTGGTCTCTCAGACAAAAATTCTTAACTCTGCCCCTATGATCTATTATTATGTGAAAAAAAGAGAATATTATAAAATTTTAGGGTTTTACTAACTTATGCACTAAAGAAACATGTTAGTAAATTATTTTTAAAATTTTTTTTATAAAAAAATGAAAAAATAACTAATTTTTTTGACAATTTTTTTAAAATTTCTTATAAAAAAATTTAAAATAAATTATTAATGTATGTTTGGACCATACCCATAATTTTATTCTCGCAGTGATTAATGTTTTTGGATATAGCATAAATATAGCTAATATTTCGGTGATGACTTCACCCAGTCAAGATTCTCATTATTGAGGCAATACAAAAGAATCTAGTCGACTTTTCATTTTGGCTGTGGAGTTTTTTAAGAAGTAATAAACAGTAAGTCAAAAAAAAAAAAAAAAGTAATAAACAGCTATACAAAACGTGAAATGTGAAACAGGAAGGACATAGAAAAGATAAGAGTGAAAGAAGGAAAAAAGGACACAGAGTAGCGAGAGGAAACCATGAAAGTGGGGATGAAAGGGACCGTCTAGGATGCTAGAGTGGGTGACAGTGGGTTCACATGAATTTCTTTCTACAAAGGACTCAAAAGGGTACAGTAAAGTGTGAAGACTATGCTGAGGCCTGAGTGCCTTAAAGTTGGGTTTGGGTACACAATCAATGACATATATAAAGGTTTTTGATTCCCATTCCCTTCGTTCGTCAGCAGCAACAATGGAAAATTACCAACATCCCCTTCACGAGAGAACGACCATTTCCAACTCTCCTTGTTTTTTAGTGCTCTACATCTGCTTGTCATGTTTCCCTCTTGGGATGTGTGTTAGATTCTCTCTCTCTCTCTCTTTCTCTCTCTATTTTTGCATACTTTATTAACTTCGAGTAGATTTTGTTCACCGTTGTACTGACTGATGAAATCAGCAAAACAAAAATTGAGTACAAGGACTTTCTTTCAATGCACTTAGCCAGTTGCCAGCATTTTCCTTTTGACAGTACAAAGACATAATTCCAAAGCAAGAAAAGAAATTAAAAATGTAAGGAGGGAATCCCTCTTTTTATTATTTTTCATGGTCCATGCTAGAACTGCGACTAGTCCTAACAAATATGATTTTCACTTGGACTTGAATTTTTTCGCATAAATCCAACTAAGAAGAAACATTTAAAGTCTAGTAAACTTGTAGCAGTAGTAGTAGCATGTATATAACTCCAAGACACATACCCTTTTATTACTCCATATAGTTTATCAACCCCACTCAACTTGCTATATTCTAGTTTAATTTATACACCAATATTCTTCTAAAGAACCAAAATATGGTTTTAATTAAAAGCACCATGATGAACAAAGGTCAAATTAATCAACCCCTCTTGAAGACTTTCACCACTTTGGGATAATAATATTCAAATTCAATTGAAATGTTGCTGCTCCAACCATGGCCAAAAGGCTGATTGATCATCCATGCCACAAAACATATTGCTTAAGCTTTCTTCTTTGACCATTTGGTCCATCTTTTGGCATTGAAGTTCAGGCCTTGATGTGGTTTGGAAGAGTTGAGCCACACCTGGAGGCCTTATCATAGAAGTTGGAAATAGTGGTCTGCTTGTTGGATGAGCGGATAGAGGGCTATCAATAGCCGGTGTCCTTGAGATATCCAACTTGATCTCAGAGCTATTCTCACTTCTATTGCTGCAGGAACCCTCAGTTTCTTTATTGAGGTTGATAGATTCTGTTGGTTCTCTATTTTTTAGTGCCAGTATCTGTATCAATTAAAATAGACCAGTTCAGATGAAAGCATAAAAACATAAATGCTCAAATGAGAGAATTAGTACATGGAGAATCAATCAAATGAGAGCTAGCCCAGATGGGTCTGACTCTGGGAGATCTCTCTCTCTTTTTAGATATGACTACCCTTTGGCCCCAAACTACGATCAATCAAATATATATACATAAAAAAAAATGATAGGAACAGGAGCTTTTTAAAAAGCCATTATTGGTTTTTAGAAGTTCTTCAACAGAAATAAGGCTCTGAAAATCATGATGTAAGAAAAAGTCAAAAAGCATAAATCTTAGTGGGCAAAAAAAAAATAATCATGATTTCCAAAATCCTGATTTCAACACAATCCACACTCCCATGCAGAACTTGATATATGTTTTACAAAATCAACAAGCAAAAGATCCCGGCAGAACTAATGACTTAAAATTCAACTGAAACTTCTTTTTCTTTTAGATTCAAAAAATTCATTGAATACGTGTGCAACTTTTCGATAAAAATAAGTAATAAAAAAAAATCCAGTGAAATAGAATTAAAATTTTGGAAATAAAGAAAAATCAATTGCATCTATTGCTAGGAACTAACCTCTGCTTGAAGTTTTTGATTCTGAGCTTGGAGTGCATCATTATCTGCTTTGACTGCTTCAAACTGTCTCTTAAGAAGATCATAGTCTTTCTCCAACTGTTTTGTCTTCCACCTTGCTCTCCTGTTTTGGAACCATATAGCAATCTGTCTTGGCTGCAGACCAAGAGCTCTAGCCAACTGCATTTTCCTCTCTGGCTCAAGCTTGTTTCCCAACTCAAAGTTCTTCTCAAGTGTCTTAACCTGTTCCATGTTAAGCCTCCTCTTCTTCTCCCCTACTTGTGACCCATCATCAGACAAATCATCCTCCCCATTACCATCGTCTCCCAATTCCACACCTGAAAATGACATGGATCTCTTCCCTAGGAAACTTGCAACCCCTACATCAACAAGAAAACATCATTTAAAGCCCGTACTAAGATTTTTAAGTATTTATGTGAGAGAGAGAGAGAGTACTTAAATACCATGAAAGTCTTGAGGTGTGCATGAGGGTAGGATTGGATTGAGAGAAGTGGGATGTTGATTGTCATCTTCACGTGGAGGTTGTAGCATGAAATTTGCTGGGAAGAAGGCCATCCCATTACTAGTCATTGTCTTCTAACTACGCTTGTGCCACCAATCTTAAAAGCCTTGGTGATAATCTGGCTGCCATATTGAAAGAGAGAGAGAAGATTTGAAGATACACTGAGTGGACAAAATTTAGTGTAAGAGAAGGAAAAGAGAGTGAGCGAGACTTAATTATATAGCACATAAAAGAATAAATATATGGATTTCTTCAATCGGAAGTAGATGCACAATTGGAATGATCAATGGCTTATATACCTTATCAGCTTCTAGGAGAGTTTACTATTCTTTTATATGTAAGGAATAAAGGAAGGGAGAGAGAGAGAGAGAGAGAGATGTATTTTTCTGTAGTTCTCTTCTTATGAAGAGTGAATTCTCTTTTTATATGTTACTTTGCTATATCAAGATAAATCAACACTATTCTCTACAGAACATACTATTATTTCAAATATATATATATATATGTATATATAACTAATACTATGATGTATACTTACAATGAGATTTTTTGTATAGAAGGGAAACGTGTTAAACCATGTCAATGGTTACTTTGTAGTCTTTTTTTTTTTCTTTTTTATAATGTTTTTTGTTTTTTTGTTTTTGTTTATAGAATTTGCTGTAATTTTCATGTAATGTTAATCTTCTTTTCATTCTCAGGAGACAAGCAGTGGTGTTATTCTTAACAAAGACAGTTGTCTATAAATATAAATTTCAAAATGGGAAGCAAGCACTTTTCAAGTAGCTTGATTGATTCCATGGGTAAAGGAAAGAAAATGTTCATATTTTATTCTTCTTTAATGTGAAGTAGTAGACTTGAGAGGAAAAAGAAAAGCTCTATAAGCTCCAAATGATTATTTATTTCAATAAACGTATATATGAACTAGAGCTTTCAGATGGAGAGATGGGTGTGGTTTCATACAGTGAAAGAAAAAGTGAGAGAGATAGATTTGTGGTTTCTTAGAGAAAGCAACTTTGCATGGTGTGTGATTATGATCAATGATAAGGACACACTTTTTATTATTATTATAATTTTTTTGTTCACAATTGTTGTTATACATTGTGAAAAATCTTTTTTACAACTCCAACATAGTTTATAATTATCAATGTTTTCATTGTGTATCAATTCACAATAAATCATAAATTTCAATCAACTTAATTAGTAGAAGTTTTTTTTTAATTAAATAATTAAAATGTTTAAGGTTTGGACTCGGTTTGTTCTAAAAACCAGTTAATGTTTTAATCTGAAGATAAAAAACAATCAAATGCCGACGCTATAGGAAAAAAAAAAGATTGTGTAGGTATAGTTATGGGTGATATTTTTATGTAGTATTAGATTTTGAGAGGAGAGATAACTTGAGGAAAAAGAGAAATGAGTTGGCTGTATCTTTAGGTCCAAAGGGGGATTGAATTTGAGAGAGAGAGAAGGGGCAGGAATCTAGGGGATGGGTCCAATGAAAGGGGGGCAGGGGTTGCTACCTAACCCACCAACAGGTATCGTGCACAAGGACGAAGGTCTTTCCCATCATCCATTATCCCTTTTTTATTTTATTTTTTTTCCATTCAATCTCATCTCACACACCAAAGCCAAAGCCAAAGCCAAAGCAACCCTGTGTAATGCCTTTGCATGTCTAGACTATATGTGTAAGAAAGAGAAAGTGAAAGTGATCAGTGATCGAGTGAGATTTTAAAAGTCTAAGCAAACAAATATAAGGCTGTGTGTGTTAAGTGTTAACCCTACACAGTAGAAAGAGCTGGTCTTTTTCATCTTTGTTGCTAGTGTTACCCCATCTCTGTGTTCGTCTACATCCCCCCACTGCACCCCACTGTTCCTCTCTTTACAGCCACTTCTTCCCATTTGGCCTTCCCTGCTGTCCTTTCCTTTGTCGTTTCCTCTCTTTTTCCTTCATTACCAATCAAGATATCATCTATTTCAAAAGATTTCAAGTATATTCATTTCATTGTAAAGATTTAATTGTTTATTTAAAAAAAAGTACCCCCATGCTATTAAATTAAATCGTGAAGTTTAAAACCGTTATAAATTAAACCATATAGTTACACTAGTTTCAAATTAAACTGTTGAGCTTAAAATCATATCAATTAATACGATTTTAAACTAACGATATTATGGAGTTTAATTTATAATAGCCTTGAGTTTCAAAAAAATAATTTAAAATTTTTTTAAACTATAGGGTTTAGAGCTTTAATTCCCAATATACTATAAATCTTTATCTTTAATATCACATAATCTTCCTTCTATAAACAAACAGAGAGGATCCAAATACCCATGTCCTCTCACCCCCGCAATCAGAGTTTGTCATTAACAAACAATAACAATGTATATCTTCTAATATTTTAAAAAGTTGTACATTCTCTTACGAAGTTATGAAATGAAACTTCAGTAATAATTTGCAAGTCACCTGACCCCATTGCTTTGCTATCCTATTATAGGCTTTATAGCTGAACATTTTACCTTAGGTTTTGAACTGCAGTCAACCAATGAACACTTTTGGTCATACCATATGCGACCTTGCAGGGATTGTTTTGTATATAAGTCATCATTTGCATTGAGCTACAGAACTAGAGAATGACCATATGCCATTTTCAACTTTTGAAGTCTATTTCCCATGTTATCTGCCTTTGGTTAACTTAGTAGTTTCTACTACAATTATTAGCTTTGATTCACTTGCGGTTGCAGAAGGGCTAAAAAAAGTTATGGGAATACCTTTCACAATTTGTCAATTTTGAAATGTAAAGAGAGTGATCGAGTTCACATCACTTGGTAAAAGGACCAGTACAAAAGTTACAATTGTTGAATGTGGTCGTGCTTTTCAACAAAGGTTATATATCAAAAATAGTGTGAGCGGGGTCACTCTTCACAGCATGGCAGTAACTATCCAAGTTTTGTGGATAATTGGGGTCTTTCTTTCATTTTCCTACTCTAAACTGATTCCATCATAAATAGAAATAAAGCAGCACACAGGGTCAATGATAAAGAACTAGAATTCCAACGCATGGTCCCGAAATAGCTTATTTAGCCACAAGCATACATTGCCACAATTTCAATTCGTGTGTCATACTGTCATTTATTTGCTTGCCGATGTTCCAATCAATCTTTCAAGGGATTGAATGTTTTAAAATTGAATGGTAAAATGCCAATGACATCATTCATCAATCCAATTTTTTATTTGAATATGACAATTGATGTCTATCTTCTTCTGTTTAACAATTTGATAAAAGCAATCTCATTTTCAATCTACAAATTTAGTATGTACATACGTGTAACATATGTGTATATATATTCATCAATTCAATTTTCTATTTGAATATGACAACATTTGATAAAAGTATTCCTATTTTCTTTCTACAAATTTAGTATGTACATGTGTAACATGTGTGTCTACATATATATACTGTCAAGCTTAGAAGAAGAAAAAAAAGAGAAGAAAAATAAGGTTAAAAAAATCCTCTTAACCATAAAATAAGCTAATTTGGACATTAAATTGTTTTTCATCCTTGAAATTTTAGAAAGTATGCCGTTCTCACTCTAATGGGCCTCAAACAATGTACATATGAACTTTTAGGATTAATTTTTGTTTCGCTTGTATGAGAAAGGATTTCACTCAAGTGAAGATTAATTGCAAATCTTCGAGTAGCTTCAATACTTGTCTTTTACATATACCTAAGTGTTACAAACCCAAGATTGGAATGTCATTAGATGTTACCAACTTAACTTCTAAATATATAGAGGATATTTTGAAATTTTTATGTTTAAATGGAGGGAGAAAAAAGAAGAATAGAGGAGAAAAGAATGGAAGATAATTAGAATATACTAAATTTTAGAATATTCTAATCACCTTCTCTCTTACTCTTCTCTCATATCCCCTTCCAAGAAGAAAGAGATAAAACTTTCCAAGTTTCAAAAATAAAAAATAGAACATAAAATAATTTTTAAAGGAAAAAATAATATTTTTACCAAGCAAAAAATAGAAAGGAATCAAAGAAGCTTCTCACAATTTTTTTTTTTTTTTAGTACATCACGCATGGGATGGGACTAGTAGTAGGAGGAAGAGTATAAAAAACATTGTGAGAGAAACTATGTGATGGGTGATCTATGTCAAATATGGCCTTGTGGCTTTTGATGGAGAAATCATTGGTTACCTTATTATTCTACCATGAGGTTGAATCCAACAAGAATCAAAGGACCCCACAATCTGTGAAAATGGTGTTGATGGGACATGAGGTATAGGGTCCCACACACACACAAAAAAAATGGCTCTTTAGTATTGGGCAAAGACAAGCTAATCTCAGCTGCACCACATGACTTCATTAGTTGGAAGCTGAAGGGGTACCCCAGTGGAATGGGGTGGATCCATGTTTCTTAACCCATCTCTCAAATTTTTTTAAAAATAAAAATTTTATTCAAATAATAAAAAACCCATTAAAATTATATAAATAAATAAAAACCCAAAAAAATAAAATAAAAATAAAGAAAGAAGATGAATCTTCTCCTCCACATGCCCTCATGCTTATGGGGGTTTCAGCTTACTCTGATTCCATGTGCAATTCTTTGCTTGACATCTCACTCTCTCTTTGTGGAGGGTTTTGTAGTTTCTTTCATTTTTAATATATATATATATATATATATATATGATTTTTGGATTTCCCTTTGGGCAAAGAGATATGCTTTGATAGTGATTCTTCAACCACTGGTCCAGTTATGTTTTTTCAGTTTTATTACTTAAAATTCTATTCCTCTGTGGCCATGTGTAGCCACATTGATCACAACGGTCCATTCAGCAGGACAATTTTATTTTATATATTTGGTCACAAGTCACAACTCGAAAAAGTGCCTATTGATGTGAGATCACTCGACCCCCTGTGTAAAAATTTGAAATGGGTTCAATGAAGACAACTCTTTTTTTTTAGTGTATATATTTATAAATCCCACATACCATGAGAGTTTAATAGTAGTGGCTAGATGCGATACCTCATCTTCCATATCCACCAAAACAAAATCCATAAAAAGTAGGGTATCATAGTAAAAGAATATTGCAAAACAAGGTCAGCTAGAATTAACAATGATTAAAATCAGTACTAGCATTCTCATCCGTAAATGCAAAAAAAAAAAAAAAAATAATAATAATAATAATAATAATAATAATAATAATAATAATTTTGCATCGTCAAAAAAATTATTTAATCTATTTTACGAGTAAAGATTGATTCAGTTTTTAGTTGCACTTGACTTGTTAGAATGGTGACATATGTCTATTTTTAATCATTTATTATTGTTTCAATGAGTTCAATATACTGGAAACATTAGATCCAAGCCTAGTTCATATTTTACATTACTATTTTAACAATATTTCCTACATCACATGCTCTATTCTCTTAGGAGTTACAACTCTATTTAAATATGTTTTTCCTATTTTACATCACGATTGTAATAATACACCCTACACCTTATACTCTATTCTTTTTGTACATTAAAATAATTGGATGTTGAATAAAATTATGATGTTTAATATATAGATATTGCTACAGTTTACCTTACTTTTAGATGTTACTATATGCAAAATTCTCTTTTTATATTATTTTTTTATGCATTAGGTGCTATTAGTAACGTGCAAAAAAAGATGAAAACACAAAATGGAGCATCGAATGGGAATGCACTTAGTGTTGGTTTGGAATGAGTTGTTATTTTTAATTCGAGAGTTACAATGAGAGAGAGAGGATTCGATTCTTAGATATTTTCATAAAAAATTAAAAAAAAATTAAAATCTAAAGATGTCAATTGAATTACGCAACTCTTAACAATTTGGTATGGATTCATTTTATTTAGAAAATAAGTTTAGTAAAAGTACAGCTATACCATAATGAAGAAATATTACAAAACATTGTGAATGGGAATAAACAAGATGAAAAAAAAAAAAAAAAGCTAAATTATTGTTTTCATGTTGGTTGGTATAACTTATTTTTATTGGTTCATTCTATTTGAAATTAAAAAAAAATTATATAAGCAAGTTTAATTCCAAATTTCTTTTCCGAAATATATACCCCTTTTCTTATTTTATATAAATTTACAGTTTATTTAAAATTTATGAATGTTTTTTTGTTTGTTTATTGTAAAATTAGTTTCGTACACTTCATGTATCATCAACCAGAATGTTGGGTACAGAGCTTGGCTAAAAGAACTTGTTTCCTTTTCTTGTAGTGGTGCCGAGTACAATCTCTAAAAGCTGAGGAAAGAAGAAAGATTCACCTAAAGTATGATCTATTTAGCTGTCAAGCCTTTATAGATGTTACCTGCATTTAGGCAAGTTTGTCCCAGTACTGAAAAACGCTATAGACTATAGTATTCGGAATAAAACTACAGCCTTCAGAAAAGTTAACGGATGCTCTAAGAATATTAGTTTATGATATATTTATAAAATTTTTTTATAAAAGATAAAAAAAGTAATTAATTTTTTTAACCACTTTTTATATTTTATGTAAAAATTGTATTAAAATTTTAAATTAATTTATTAATAAATGTCTTAAAAGCACCCGTTAACCGCGCCCATGTATATTATTTCAGATAGTTTTCCAACAAAAGAAAGAAACGATCTTTAATACAATACCCCAGAGCCAGACAATCGGGCCCTATCATTTTGAGACTCTTCTTGCTTTTCAAGAATAATATTCATATATTTCTTTTACTTTATAATATGAACTGGTAAGTTATAACCAAAAGTTATCTATTAAGTATGTTTATTTGATATTATTTCAAAGAAAGGAATATTTTTGTAAAATTTTATTTTAATGGGTGGTAGTGTCTGGGTCTCCATGGAGGCATGGACTTGTTGCAATCGTATCCCTTACATTTCACAAAACAGCAGTGACAATGAAAGATGAGACTTCATTCCCTGATTAGCACAGTTCAACTAACATCCAATAGAATATTATCACTTACTAAGAAGAAGCTTTTTTATCTTCTTTTCTCTTCTACCATTTATGTTGTCGATCCAGTAATCAAACAGAAACAGCCTTCATTGTCATCCTTAAAAGTCTCAAATACAGGAGGACAAGGAAAGATTACTTGTTGAACTCCTTCCTTTCTTTTTCTTTCTTTCTTTCTTTTCTTTCTTTCTTTCTTATATCTAGTGGTAAAAGACAGCTTGTTACTCAGATTCCCAATTAATTACACACCTAAATGCAGATCAAATCAGAAAATTAAAGATTTGCTAGGAGATATGGCCACAAGAAAAAAAAATCTTAGCACGTGGTTCAACTAGTCTTTTTGTTTTTGGTTGAAATGAAGTATCAGGAGCTTTATGTTCTGGCTATATTCTTGGGTGTGTATAGTTCATCTATCCCATACACTAAGCTATTACAAGAAGAAATCCCTTTAGAGTAGTTCCCAAGACGCTAGTTAGAAAACATCCAAATTTCAATTTCTCTGTTCCCACGAAATAATGAAGAATATCTCAACCTTATCAATCAAATGTAAAAATAATAAGTATGTCATAAACTTGATAAATGCTATGCAAAAAAACAAAGTGTCAACTCACAACAAAAATAAACTAAAAGTACTTTATAAAAGTTAGGTTACTTTATTAAAGATTGTTAACTAGTAAATTTTTCTTGGTTATATTTATCTCTCTTTTTTTTGGGGGGGGGGGGGGGGGGGGGGTGTGTGATAAAAGGGCAACAACCCTTTTGTACAGATCAAGTGTAAGAATATCAAATGCTAAATGGTTGAAGTATCTTTATAGTTTTTTTTAGAAGAAAGTATCTTTATAGCTTGATTGTCTATCCAGAGGGTCAAAACCTCATTCCCATATATCTAGCCATATTCTTCTTATAATAGTCCACAATTAAGTTTGAAAGAACCTGGCTACCATCCTTATTCTGTAAACAAGGTATATATATATTCTATTTTATTAAGTCTTAGCGGCTCTCAAGACGCTAGCTAAAGGACAGTTAAGTCCCTATTTCTCTATCCCCCATGAGATGATGAAGAATATCTCAACCTCATCAATTAAATGTAAAAATAAGATAAGTATGCCATAAACTTGGTGAACACTATGCAAAAAAACAAAATGTCAACTCACAACAAAAATAAACTAAAATTACTTTCTAAAAGTTAGGTTACTTTATTAAAGATGGTCAACTAGTAGATTTTTATTAATTATATTTATCTTCCCCCCCCCCCCTCCCCCCCGGGGGATAAAAGGGCAACAACCCTTTTGTACAAATCAAGTGTAAAAATATCAAATACTAAATGATTCAAGTATCTTTATAGTTTTTTTTAGAAGAAAGTATCTTTATAGTTTGATTGTCTATCCAAAGTATCAAAACCTCCTTCCCATATATCTAGCCATATTCTTCTTGTAATAGTCCACAATTAAGTTTGAAAGAACCTAGCTACCATCCTTAAAAATTTCTATAAACAAGGTTATATCTTTTCTATTTTAATTATTAAGTCTTAAGAATGGCTTCGAAGACGCTAGCTAGAAGACAAACAAGCTCCTATTTCTCTGCCTCCCTCCCCCCTCCCCCCTCCCCCACGAGATGATGAAGAATATCTCAACCTTATCAATCAAATGTAAAAATAAGATAAGCATGTCATAAGTTTGGTGAATGCTATGCCAAAAAGCAAAATGCCAGCTCACAACAAAAATAAACTAAGGTTACTTTATAAAAGTTAGATTACTTTATTAAATATGGTAACTAGTAAATTTTTCTTGATTATATTTTTTTTTTTTTTCCCCGATAAAAGGGCAACAATCCTTTTGAATAGATTAAGTGTAAAAATATCAAATGCTAAACGGTTCAAGTATCTTTATAGTTTGATTGTCTATCCAGAGTGTCCGAACCTCCTTCCCATACATCTAGCCATATTCTTCTTGTAATAGTTCACAATTAAGTTGAAAGAACCTAGCTACCATCCTTAAAAGATTCTATAAACAAGGTGTGTGTGTGTGTGTGTGTATATATATATATATATCTTTTCTATTTTATTAAGTCTAATGTATTCTTAATTTTTTTTGGTATGCTACTTCATTTTTTCGTTGTTGTAATCCACAAACTTGTATTTGCTTCAAATCAAGTTTAAGTCGGAAGCATCTAGGCACAGTGGAGCATATAGGTGGTTTTAGATACCAATGGTAGTCAAGAATAGTATCATATAGTAATGATAAGATAGTGTATCAACTCTTGGTTAAGACATGAGAAACATGATTATAGGCAAATCTTATAATTAGAACGGAAATCTAAAAATGTTAGTATAAGTGATAGTATCACTCATGGTTTAAAAACTAGGAGAAAAAAAACTTATTAATAAGAACTATGTAAAATCTGAACCAGAGTCTATGTCTAGTTGCCTACTACTAAAGGAATAACAGTTGACTAGGATCTCAAAAAAGAGACTAGAGAAACTTCAAATAATTTATTTATGAAATTAAAAATATATATATATTTATATATATATTACACTCGATGAATAAGATAATTGTTATAATAACAAAATCCATTGATTATTCTATGGAACATAATATATAATGGTCCTTCAACAACAATTTAACTCTAAGAATATACTAAATATGAAAGTATTATAGAAATTTTAGACAATTGGAAACATCTTTATAAAGTTCCACAAATTTCTGTTGAAGAGAGAAAAAATAATAATTAACAAGGTAGGAAACACTTACCATGAATATGTAGATATTTCAACACATATTCACTATGAAACAAATTTGTTTGTTTTCGATGATGACGAAGATAATCAGTTTTTAGATTCTCACGTTCAACCCAGTGATAATGTAAGTAATGAAAAAAATAAAAAGGGAAAAAAATTTCATGAAAAAGAATAAGCTCTTGAACCTTAAACTCTTAAGTCCATAAACCATATCCATTTGTACTTATGCAAGCATTATCAATGAGAAATTCTATCAAGCCAGAATTGTCATCCAGAATCGAACCTTAGTGTGGCTATTCAATGTTGTTGGTGACGAAGGCTAAGCCCAAAAAAGTCTGAAGTGAAAAATGACTATTTCGACATCAAAGATAAATCGTTGATCCCAAGAGCGTAAATTTTTATTTTTTTATTTATTTTTTTTTGAAACAATAAGAGTATAAGAAAATTAAGTGAAAGATAACTAATATTTGAGTAAAGATGGGATTGGCTATTCTTGAGTTTTTAACCCCTTCAAAAAAATTATTATTATTCCTCACTTTAGATCAATAGCTATGTTTATGAATAACTCATCCAAACACCTAAACAGTAGTGTACTTGGATGGATGGGAAGTGATTCCATTTATATTGAAAAAAAATTAAATGATCAATTTTACCCTTATAATGTCAATTTATTATTTATTTCTTTGAATTGAACAAAGGACAGGTATAACTGTCAATTTATATTATGTTTTATCATTTCTACTCTTCAAAATTTTAAATCATCGAAAGAGGAATATTTTATTGTCCTCCCCCCTACTTATATTTTATTTTTCCCCCCTCCCCCTCGCATCCTCTATTTTCCTTAGTTTTTTGTTACTGTTGCAATCAAGTGAGATTTAATCTACTACCAACCTCGAGTTCAAAATTCAAATACCACAATATAGCAATTCAACGTAACATAAACTTCAGTAAGGATTGGAGTTTTTGAGTAATCCGTCAGTTTGGTCCAGCCATGTTAAACAGACCCATAGACCTAACCCAGACTAACAGGCCTGGAATAGGCCAAGCTAGTCTTAAAAAAAAAAAGGCCAACAGTTGCTACCTAAACAATAGACCCAACTCGGTTCACACGATAGGAAACAACAGTCCAATAAGCCTAGACCCAAGCCTTTTTTTTTTTAATGAGAGACACTCAAGTCCCCCACAAAAAAATAAAAAATAAAAAATAAAAAGGCCAAAATTATCTGCTTTTTACAATTATTATTCCGCTTTGCAAGCTGTTAAAATCTACATCACTAATATCAAAATTATTATTGAAAAAAACAGAAACAAATTCTGCCTACTAACAAGTCATGTAAAAGTCCAATCCTTTTTGTCCAACCAAAAGGTATTAAGGCCGCTCTGTACTCATACAACTCCAGAAAGAACAAGAAATTAGTAGAGCCATACCGGAAAAATGCATGTAAAACTACCTAAGATTGGACTGGCACACTTCCTTAGAAGAGCAGTCTGTGCTTTTGGAATTCAGAAGAAAGCTTCACCGTCCTTTATGAGTTTGCATATGTCGGCCAGGACCAAACCAGTGACGGGCAACACCCAAACTAACAATGTACCACTACACGGAACCACCATCGGAATGATGGGTTATCAGTTAATTTAAAACATTATAACAACATACACATGAGCAACGACAAAGGAAAAAAAGATTAAACAGTAGGTATGAACTCAGAATGCAGAAATATGATAATTAGAAATGTTAAAAAGAATAAATAAGGTTTTTTTTTTTTTTTTCACCTTTCTATTAATGAGAACATGACTAAACTTTTCACTATATACACGTTATTCTTTAAAAATAGTGATGTATTACACTCTAAATAGGGTACAGATACCCACAATGGGGAAAAAAAATGAATGAAATTGAATATGGAATGTGTAAATTCTTTTGATAAGAATATGATACGTACGCAAAATGGCAGAGTCAATCCTTCTGAAAGTCACCGAGCATGTTCATGGGGCTGCTGATAATAATATTCAGGTTGGTTGTCAACTTGATGAGGCTGCTTCAGTCATTAACCAAAATGAAAACCAGATGACTTGAAGGATCTGCTGGAAAGATCTGGCAGCCTGCGGATTGCAATAACAGCAGCTGCCAAGGCAGCAACGGAAGCCAAAACAAAGGCAGGAATATTTCCTCCACCAAATAAAGCATCCCACGGCCCCGCACCAAGTGATACAATCATCTGAATAAATCAACACGGTTGATATCAGCATCAACTAAATTAACAACTTTCATTTATTAATAACTTTAAAATGAAAGTGTGTATAAGCGTTTATCACAACCAAACCAGAGTAAAAAAGGAAAAGTACTTTTATAGCCCCATCAATATCCCCAAAATTTTAAAGAATATATTACAACTTTACAAGCTAGATTAGCTACCTCTGAACTCTTTCCCCAAATAGTAAAGAAAAAAAAAAAAAAAAAAGAGAGAGAGAGAGAGAGGTGACTATGGTACATTGTTGGCGGATATTTTTTTAGTGTGGCTAAATTGGTACATTGTAAGTAATATAAGGGTAAACTGCAAATTACACCCCTAAAGTTTGTGGGTAGCTGGATTTTACACTCTGAAGTTTCAAAATTTGGATTTTACCCTTTGAAGTTTGGTAATGTTTGGATTTCACACCCTAACATTTCAAAATTTGGATTTTACCCTCTATATTTTAAAAGTTTTTGAATTTTACTCCTTAAAGTTTTTGGGCGTTTGGATTTTACACCCTAAAACTTCAAAATTTGGAGGTGTAAAATCCATATAACCTAAACTTTAGGGGATAAAATCCAAGTTCTGAAATGTTAGGGTGTAAAATCCAAACACCCCAAACTTCAGGAGGTAAAATCCAAATTCTGAAACTTCAAGATATAAAATCCAATCACCCCCAAATTTTAGGGGTGTAAATTGCAATTTAACCTAAATATAAGTATCAAAAGACACATTGAAATGACAATAATAATAATAATAATAAAACAATAATATTAATAATAATATATAATAATAAAAAAGCATCCTCGTGGAGCTATGAAAACAAACGTGTAAATTATGGACATTTTTAAAACGCGCCTTTTTCATCAGCTGCCAAATGGGACTAACATTATGTTTGGGTTTAAAAACACAGTGATGCCAGACAAAACCAAAATGATATAACAATAAAATTGAAGAGCAGAAAATAAAAGGATAGGTAACCTAGGGATCAATACCTAGGTTTACTTGGAGTTAGCACCAAGCGAGAGAGAACCTCTAGGAGTCAGCACTTACACTTGGTTGGAGTCAACACCAAACCATTGGAAAATTTCCAAACAAATTTTATTAATAAAAAAACTGTTATCCATCTCATTAGGAATGCAATATATGCTTATATAAACTTTTTGGACTAAACCCTAATTCCAATTCTACTTGGCTTAGTAAGCCTAATTCTAAATGACTTGGGAAAACTCAATTATTGAATTACACACTCGAAAATAAAAACCCTTACTCTCTAATTAATAAAATACTCATAACCTAATTAGCAACTAAAATCTAAAATAAAAATCTACTTTACCAATAAAAATACAATTGACTCCCAAAATTAATAAAGCCAAATTACACGAAATATTTCTTTGCACTTCCCGCATCACTCACTTTTTAAGACTGAAAACTAGGTAACAAATGGGCACTTAACTAGTAAACTACAAGACAATAATAAGATTTAGATTGTTGTTTTAGGACTCTTTCCATTCCAACTTTGTAAAAAAAGTGAGTAACCTCTTACAAATTTTAACGAGGAAAATGAACAGAAAATAAAGAAGAATGCATGGAAATACCTGTGGAACAACGATTGCAAGATTTAGCACTCCGATAGCGAGCCCTGTATAGCCATACAAACTGTTCAGAATTAAAACTAAATAAAGATCGTAACAATAAGAAATAAAGAAGATATTGTTACAAACCTTGGCCACCACCAGAATCAGCAGTCAACTCTGCTGTGACAGAAAATGGAACACTGTATGTAATCTGCAACACACAAACAATCAATACCAGCAAACACATACTTCTGAGGGCAGAAATGGAGACAAATCAAGTAATACTGCAAGGAAAATATGCTTACAGCAAGAGGAAAACCAAGAAGAGCAAATACAATCAAGGAAGCTATCCTGATTGCTGCACTCCCACCAATTACATGTTGAATCCCTTCAGAATATTCTCGGACGGATACCAAACTAATGATAGCAGTGCCTGCCATGCAGACAAACACAATAAAATTGCTCATTGCCCATACTAGTCTCGCCCCAAGCCACTGACACATTGGCTCAATAAGGAAAGAACTAATGCCAAGAACAACCTATACCACAAGAAATATGAAATTTCTTTTAGATAATTATTTGGCAAGATACCTATGAAAAAAAAGATAACTGTTTAGCAAGATAAGACACTATTTACAAATTTCCATTATCATCAAGTTGTGACAAATATTCTTATTGTAATTTGAATAAAGAATGAGTCATTTCAAATAAAATTTAAAAAATTACAGATGCTCAATTTTTGAGTTCTTACTGAATTCAATAGCAAACCGAATGCACCTTCTCTGACACCTTGATCATACTTTTGTACTTCAGAAAGGTTTCCTTTTGGATCTCCATGATAAACCTCCCTCCCCATCCAATCAGTATCAAAAAGAAAGAACGGGAACCAGGACAGCTGCATTTAAGATTATAATTGCAAACATCATAAGGTTAATATGGAGGGTTGAACCAGCAATCAGCACATAAAAACACTAATCTATAACACACACAGAGTAATGCGGAAGTAATGGCAGATGAGGCCCAGGCCTCCAACACGACATAAGTAGAAGTATTTATTTTTAAAAACTTAACAGAATTCCAAATTAGAAACTTAGTTACTATAAGTCAATAATTTTTTTTTTAATACTCAACAAAAAAGAACATTTTTAATCTTACTTTTTAGTGTCCATTTTAAATATTAGATACCAATTTGTTTTCAAAATAAATCTCAATTGTCTCATTTCTCCCTCTAGATAACCCTTAACTTCCTGTAAAAATCTTCATTATGCTTCTCTTCCAGCCCCCCCCCCCCCCCCCCCAACCCCCCCATCCCCCATGTTTGTTGATTCAATCATACTTCACATAAATAGATTAGGGAACTCTGTCTGCATGTGCTTTCGGTGGGATTTTGAAAAGAAAGATGATCTTGAGATTGGCCTAGTTTGCAACCAAATTAGGTTTGAAAAGTTTAAATCTTGGAGCTAGAGGATTCCAAGTTGTAGAAATTCTAGGCAGCATCAAAATTAGCATCTTATGGCTGGTTTAATGGTTTATTTGGTGGCTAACAAGGAAAAATATAAAGTTCTAGAGTATTGATAGGTAGGGAACATGGTGTGATCTGGGATTGCTAAGAGAGAATATCGTTGCTGTTCAGGAGCTGTATGAAAATTTTGTGAACAGGATTGGCATGCCAAAGAAGAAGAGAACGAAAGAACAAAATACTCTATGCACTCTTGCCCCAAAACAAACAATAATCCATTAATCAAAATCTTTGAATTCTTTGAAAGCATTGAGCACAAATGTAAATGATTCTTAAATTGACTCTAGGAACACGGCCACATTACGAATATGGCAATTCTTGAAAACTATGATACAACACAGTGAGAACACAACAATTAATTTATTAATATATATATATAAAAATATTTCATAACTTCATCTGGGTCTGTTCTTAGTATCATATATTTGTTTATAGCCAGTCCCAATCCCAGGAAAAGGAGATGGGTAGCGGTAGGTTAACAGCCAGCGTAAACTTTAGTCACTCGTTGGGGGTGTCCCTAAGTTACATGTAGCTAACCCAAACTAATCTGTTAAGGATCCATAACTGATCCCAAAATTTTGAGACTAAGACTTTGTAGGGATTTATAGGCCAGCTTTTAGGATTGGAAAGCCTCGAGGGTTTGGTTATAGCTTGGAAATGAGATGAGACTGGTGTTTGATCTGAGATTTTGGTAGATTGAAGATTAGGGTTAGTGATTAACGCCTTGGGAACTTCAAGTATAGTATGGGAATATTAGATTGTGAGTGGTTGACGAGGTTTCTTGAAGGAATATGAAAGTAGAATTTGATGACAATGCAACAAGGGTTTCAGATTGCAAGCATCAGATGATGGATCTAGAGGATGGATTGCATGAATGTGGTGAGTGATGGAATGGATTGTGACTTTTTCAAGAGTCACCTCTGCCAAGATGAGACTACTTCTAGGGAGTCTTTACCTCCAAGAAATTAACAAGAGAGAAAACAAGACTAAGCAATCAAAATGACTATTCTTCATTCAAAGGTCCAAATGAGTGTTACAACACCTATTTATACATCACTTGCCCTATTCTAAGTGGCCACACATGACTCAATAATTGGCTTACTAATTAGTGCTGACAAGAATTAACACGTGATTAATGTGATACATGTGCTTGAACCCTAACTAGCCCAACTTAGTCTAGTAACTAGTAACTAACTTGCAACTAACAAACCCTTATATGTGCCAATCATGCAATCTGATCCAAACGATCAAAATGCTCTTGGTTGACAAATCAAGGTTGATCCACATGCATGGGAGAGAGGGAAATCTGTCACAAAAATATTAGAGCATTTGGACAAGGGATTGCCGTTCAGCACTAAGTAGTGATAGAAGTGCCGATAAGGCCCTTCGGTCTGCCGATCAGCACTTCCTACAATGCTAGGATTTTTTCGTGTTTCTCAACTTCATGTGAGTTGCCAACAAAAGTACATTGATTTACCTTTTTTCCAAAATAATAATAATAAACATTTTTCAGGTTTTAAAAATAAAGAACTGTTTTAATAATAAAATTTTTTGGGGGGGGATAAGCACTACATTCTCTTTTGGGGGTAATCGATGTTCTAATAATAAAGCTGACAAAAAATAAATAAATTAGAGAGGGAAAAAAAAAGATTCTAACAGAACATATTTAACTTTGGCCAATTTGTCAATAAAGACCACAAGCCTAAAACATAACAAAGAAAATAAAAGGAGAACCAGATACGACATAAAAAATAAAAATAAAAACCTAATGATAACTTTCTAAGAGAAGAAATAATTATTTAACTCCTAAATTTCAATTGACTTGACCTTCCAAACCATAAATCTTAGAATCTACAAAGTTGCGAAGAATGGCAAATGAATCTTTGATAGCTGCATCAATACTATCCCTTATCTTAGGCAATTGACAGAAAGCATTGATATAGGCATTTCTTTTTACCCTTAAATGAATGCCACACCATATTATTCTGCAGTGTGATTTAATAAGAAATAGTTGGCATCCTTCATCTTCTTTATTATAATGCAACGTTGTTGAACGTGTTTGACATCCTGCCATGTCTAAAATGTACAAAAGGAATATAAATAGCTATATTTATCTTCTTCAATTTATAAATTGAGAATCTAGTGATATACTTAGTTTTATAATGATAACTTTGATTTGCAATTTTTTTTCCATTTGATTATATATGAAAATAGTTGCACTTATTCCATATATTCTTTGCTATAGTTCACAGATTATACAACTTAGAAGTTCAAACTTCTTTTTAAAGGCTTTACATCATATAATTTTTGTTTTTGTATTGGAACTAAATGTTCCCTTCACCAACTTTCGTAATACTCAATATCTGAAAATTACATCATTCCCAAATCATACTTAAGTCTCGGTGTTTAAAAATACAACCAATAAGTTAAACAATAAAAAATTACAGATTTTGTCAGTACAACTTGATAGATTAAAACTCTCAAAGTTGAAGTTCATCTCAAATACTCAAGCCCCTACAAAATTACTCTATAATAAGATCCTATTAATTCAAAATTAAATTACAAATTTATAGGTATATGCAAGTTTCCATTTCACGTAAACTTATCCATTTGACTTATTTCTTCTTATCAAGCAAAAACAAATATGCTAATAGTTAATATCCATGCAAGACTGAGATATACCATAAGACCAATAAGCTTATTCAAAGATCTTACTAACAAGCTCTTGGCCTAAAAAAAGTAATCTTTCTTAAGGTCAGAGCAAAATATGAACAGCAAAATGACTAACAACTAATTTGAAAGTAATACACAGAAACAAGAGATATTAATATAAGAACTGGAGTGCTTACCCAACTAAGAGCCATAACAATAAGCACTGAATGCATCGAAGGCGGCAAATGCCTTAAACTAGTCAACAAATTGACTAACACAGATCCCGGGCCATCATTAACACTTTCATTTTGATGATCCTCAACTATAGAGGTGACCTGTGTTAGGTTTCTATCCCTTTCACCATTGGCATTATCATTAATTGGCATATCAGGCATTGACTTCGAATGATCAAGGCCATTTTGTTGAGGATCATCCAATAAAGGTGCAGAATCCGACAGATGCTGGGGCTGATTCACGGTAAGTGGAACCTCATTTGCAAAATAAAGTGTCACAAGTGTGCAAAGAGTCAGGAAAACCTGCAGATACACCAAACACCATTCTTCGACTCAGAATCGTACAATTTGATGCCAGCAG
This sequence comes from Lithocarpus polystachyus, assembly GCA_033629205.1. Taxonomy (NCBI): domain Eukaryota; kingdom Viridiplantae; phylum Streptophyta; class Magnoliopsida; order Fagales; family Fagaceae; genus Lithocarpus; species Lithocarpus polystachyus. Next base: position 80,186,830 of record CM066164.1, read on the forward strand.
AACACATACAGTTGCAAAATGCTTTTAAAAAAAATAATATTAATTAATTAATTAAAAAATAAGTGAACGTTTGAACTACTAAAAAGGTAGGTGTACAAAAAGAAGAAAGAAATTTCAAAGCTATGTCAATATGGATTTCCTTTGTCAATCAGAACCTAGAGCAATTACTTACAGGTAACTATTATTTCCATACTGATAACATCTGCTTCCAGGCTCCTCTCTCTTACACATGCGGGGCCCATTTTGGGTGTAAAAATAGCAATTCCGCAACTTAAAATAGGCATGTCCTAATCAAATTTAATATGCTATAATACACAAGTTTCTGAGAAAGCATTTCCCCAACTTAAAGTACGAATGTCCTAATCTAATAATTACTTATAGCATTTCCCCGTGAAAGGGTTTCCTTTTTCATTTGGATGGCGGTTTGGGGGAATATTCTCACTTATAAAATCTTAGGAAGAGAGACTACATTATAGTGGACTGGTGCTGCATGTGCCTATGTAGTGGGGAGACTGTGGATCACCTTTTGATGCATTGCAATGAGGCGAGGCCTATCATTTCTGGAGCTTTGTCTTCCGATCTTTGGGGATCTACAGGGTCCTACTGGAGAGAGCAATTGATCTTATGTTTGGCTGGAGGAACTGGTTGGGTAAACATTCTTCAGGCATTTGGAATTTGGTTCCGTTATTCTTGATGTAGACCATATGGCGGAAACGCAATAGGAGAACATTTGATGATGTGGTGAGTACAGGGATCAGCTACTACCCACCTTCATAGGCTCTCTGTTTGATTAATCTCGTGTAGGGGGTTTTAAGCATAGAGATTTGATTCCATTATTTTTAGAGTCTGTCCTTTTGTACATAATTGTTCTGAATTTTTTGTAATTCTTTAGGCTACCTGTGTTCATTGTACATGAAGTAGTCTTCATTATTAAAACAATTCTTACTTATCAAAATAAAATAAAAATTGTGCTTCATTTACATATGATATATCATGTAAGAAGTCACAATAATAGATACCATAATACACATGATTGACAGGAAAAAATAATATTTTTTTCAAATAAATGTCAGAGAAGTAATTAACTATATAAAATGGGAAAGATTCATGCAAGTATACTAACTCACCACCGCAACAAGGAACGCTGCTTTGAGATTTCCACAAGCATCACAGCAAGCACTACTTGTCAGGAATGGAAACCATCTGCTCATAAATGAATTTCTCAAATAAATTAATCTCCAGAAAAACTTAAGTGCTGAATTTGAACAATGAAAACACAAAATCATATTTCAACTGAGACAAACCAGAGTGGGAAGTGCAAGACACAGAGTTTCTTTAAGTCTATATGGTTGATTTTTTAATAATAAAAATTTTAAAAAATGGGGAATGAATTATGATATCTAACCAGAGATGAAGGAATGCATCAAACGAATCACATAAAGACATGCACAAGCCAAATTACAGAAACAGCTTATTACAACTAAACAACATTCAAGGGGTGTCACCTATGCCAACTTCCACTAGCACCGGCAGAGTATCCTAGAATGTTTCCAACAGCCATCCATGAGCAAAATACAGCATTTGCTGAATTACGTTGATCGGGCCCTAAAAATATAGTCATAACATAAGTTACAATGTTTTGCATTAGCATGTAGTTTTCAAGTAAAACATGTAAATAAAGATTGAGTTCCTAGGTCTTACTAAATTATAAGAACCCAAATGGAAAAGATATAGGAGTAAAAAAATAAGCCACCTGATAGATCGGCCAGAAGAGCACGAGCTGGTCCCTACAAACAATAAAAGTTCCATTGTTTGCTCACATTCATGGTGGTTAATGGCATAAGATTTAAATTGCAGTGATTGGAAACCAGAAATAAATTGTTTCAAGAAGCCTTACCTGTACTGTATTGTTGGCAAGATCCAGCATCCAGAAACCAATAATAAAGACAATAGCTGCCCTAGTCCGGGTACCTTTGTATATACTGCATTTGCATAGATGAGCTTTTTTAAACCTCAAATATTCCATATATGTGAAATAGAAAAAACAAAGAATCAAGAGGAGGCAATAGGAACCTGCAATGCTCCTTCGTGTCACCTAATATATATCCAATGTCTGCAGAAAACCCGATTAATATCACCTATATTGCAAGACTTAGTTTAGCTAATATAAAAAGCTGTAGACAACAACAAATTTAAGAGATCCAAGAGTTCCTAACACTTACTGCTACTGAGATCATGAGAGATCCTACAAAAATGAATGGCCGTCTTCTTCCATATTTAGAAGTGCATTTATCACTCCAAATACCGACACATGGTTGAACCTGAAAAATAAATAGCAAGTAACTCAAGAACGTAACTATCGGAATTCGGAGGCAGACATATATAAAGGTGACAAATATGCAGAAGAAAAATTAAGACTGTATTGCATGAGCACATCTATAGACAATTAATAAATCACCAAAGAGACAAACATCAAAGGGCATTAAGGGCTTCAGTAAAATCAAGAGGCATCATAGATTCACAGTGCACAGGATCTGAAGTACCAGAAGACATTGATGAAGCTTATGAAACATTTTTTATTTTTTTCATTTTCTGTAGAAATGACAAGAAAATTAAGAAGCTGTAGAAACTATCCATTCCTAAGGAAAAATTGTAACCAACTGAAGCAGACACCCAATACAGGCCTCCTATTTTCCTTATTTACTATTTGGGTTGTTCTTGGTACTACATAACGAATCTCACAAACTAAAGGTAGTATTCAACTGCTACTATGCATAGTGTAGTCAAAGTCCATTGTGGCAAATATTATAAATCATCTTCATTAAGCACAAGTACTTTCTATTGAAGGTGGCACTACTCAACATGCAAGTTGCTCCTTTCATTTTCATTTTGTCTATTTGCATGTGATGGCTTTTGGGGGGAAGGCATACTCTTTTCAAACAGAAACAAGCTATAAGATAGAATTCATTAGATAAACAAACACATGACTAGAAACTGTTTGCATTCCATATTGATTCCAACATGATATGATGATGTGTGATATATTGGTAAGAATTAAAAGGGGGAAATATATACCAAATCATACAAAGCAGATATAAAATGTAAAAAAACTGGACCATCAGTCACACAGTGAGAAAACCAAAAAAGAAGGAAATAAAGTGATTGCTATCACCTACCACAAGACCAGTAATAGGGCCACAGAGCCAAATAAATGAAGAAAAGGCATGCTCTATTCCAAGTGTCTGCAACAATTAGTTGAGAGCATTAGTTAATCAGAATGAAGCTCAAGCATAAAATTAAAAAGAACTCAATAAAATTTGACTGATCAAGGCAGAGATACCATAAACCATCAAACCAATAATAAATAAACTGTGAGAAGATAACAAATTGCATCAATTTAAGCTGGAAAAAAATTCAGAAGAACAGAGATGATAATGATATTTCCATTAAACATCCTTTTACATAGTAACAGTTGAAAGAGTTCTGTTTCACACTTAAAAATTTGAGCTTTCAACATTCTCCAGAATCTCGATGCTACAAGCATTCAATGCATTTGTGATACCAAAAATGACCATGTTATTTTATTTTAATTATTATTTAGTTGTCAATTTTGACAGCAGGGGAGGTGGGTGGGAGAGTTAGAGCTGAGGCATCCTATATTTTAGCATACATAACGGTAAGGCTCCATGCAGAGTAGCAATGGGAGAATGGTTATTGATCGACAAGTTTCTTAGAAAGCAGATTTATAAGTTCTCTAAACTCGTCTTCAATTCATAATGTAATTTTGTTTTAAATCTGGAGTTATGTTAGGTGATACCATCCAAACATTGTAAAGACAGGTTTTGTTTAGCAAAAACAGGCAAAAGTCTTCAGACATTATACTTTCCTCAAAAAGTAGATTTTATTCTCCTTTTTCCAAATAAGAAAGTGCATTAAATTAGGCATCAACAATCAAGAGCTATATTTTGTATCGAATTCAAATTGATGCAACTATTTTGTCCTTTTTTGGTATGTACACATGCGGCCAGTAGTTCTTGAACTCACAACCCCGCCCCTCCACCTTTTTTTTTTTTTTTTTTTGATAGGTAAGAAAAAATTTTATTCAAAGAGAAAAGCATGTAAAAAATACAAAATTCACGATAGTGAACAAGAAGAAAAGAGGGATAAGAACAGCAAACAGGCATTAAGATATACTAAGAGACAAAAGAAAATCCGTGATAGTAGAACAATCCGAGAGGCCCCAACACCGAGACCAATCAAAGAGGGTCCGTCTGCATAAATCTAGCAACTAATCCAATGATTTTGCCATATCCTCAAAAGAATGCCGATTCCATTCAGCCTAAATATTCCACATTAAACAACCCGGAACCAGATTCCAAATATCAGAGTTATGTTTCCAAGCCACTGATACCAACAAAAGAATAAGTCTATAACAGAATCAGGCATGACCCAATCAATCCCAAACAGCCGAAGCATATACATCCACAGAGAATGAGCAACCGGACAAGAAATCAGCGCTCAAACTCATTAGTGCAATTAGTTGTCTTTTTTCATTCGGAGTTCTAAAAAGAATGTCAACATTGATGCAATCAACTTTTTTGTGCACAAGTGATGTACACAGCCAATTACACTTTTCTCTCTTGAAAATTGTGGGGAAAAAAAAAAAAAATACTAAACATAGGATTTCATTAACGAGTGCCTAATGACTTAATGCATTCATTGTTATTGTTAGAATCACGTGATTAAATGATTAAATTTACTATACCCTAATAGCTTTTGGGACAATCGGTAATTTAACATGATACCAGACAGGTCGTAATTTAACAGTTATATTAATTTTTTTTTTCCCTCTTTCAGGAAAACAAAGTCGAACTGTACACAAATATCAAGAAAAACAAATAATCTCATCTCGAGTATCAATTTAAATCCTCCAAGGGAAAAGTTAATAGGTGCCTAAGGAAAACTATTTTTAGAAATTTTTTGTAAGAAAATAAAAAAGTAACTAATTTTTTTGACAGCTTTTTATATTTCCCATAAAAGTTGTATTAATCCTTTCTTAAACCTGTTAACATGACCTATCGTTGAAATCTACATTTTTCTCTTTTCAAACAATGCTGCATTATATACGTACTAATTGAACATTTAGTATATGACAAACCAAACATCCCATTGAGAAATTTCAATTTCCCTCTATATGCAATGACATCAAAATCAGCGGCACTCAAAATCACAAACTCCCTGTAATTCTCTCAACCTTAAAGAAGCATCTAAATTCTCAATCAAACAGTTTCAAGCTCCTCAGATCCGAATCGAACACAAACCACACCAATTCAAATCACATAAAATTGGGAGAGAGAGAGGGAGAGAATGGACCTGAATGTAGGGAGTCAAGAGAGAGAGCTGCAAGGCCCAGCCGAATTGGACACCGGCGGCGATGGTGCAACTGAGAACAAGAGTCGCCAAACTACAATTCTGTTTCTCTCCGGGAAGAGGCGGAGACGAAGACGGAGGAGGAGGAGAAGAAGAAGAATTGAGATCGATCCGGTGGTTTGGGGAGGGGGAGTCGACGTCGACGTCGACGACTCCAACCATTTCCACTTCCGCCGCATCCTCCTTCAGGTTCTTGTACGGAAACCGGATCGACACTGACTCGGTCATCCCCGCCATGACTCGGACGCTGACTCGGTTGCGATCGGTTACAACCGCCTCACATTCAAGAAATTTTCGATACTGAGTTTAGGTCTTTTGGCTTTTTTTTTTTTTTTTTGGAAGAGAGATCTGGATTTAGAATTTAGATTTGGGTTTAAAGAAATTAGAGAAATTTTGCAGAGAGAATTTTCGGCGGGTATGGTGGTGTGAATGTGTGAGAGGGAGACAGAGACAGAGATCAGTCTGTTGTTTTGCTATGTTGCAGCACCACGAAGAGTCATATGCTACATACCAAAAATAAATAAAAATTGACAAATTTTTTTTCATCGGGACAATCTGTCACTCAACAAATTTCAAAAAAAAAAAAAAAATTGTGCTTCTAGACTTTATCATTTTTTTCTTTAATTATCTTTTCTTTTTTTATTATTAAATTATTATAAGAAAAAATAGTCAAATTAAATTTTACAAAAATTATAATATCTATTATTCAATTATTTAATTTTTTAAAAGAAAAAAATCATTTTAATTTTATTAACATATCTTGAAGTTTGAGTTAATGCCAATTAAATTCAAGATTTTTCAAAACTAAATAATTTAGTCACTAAAGTTAGGGGTGTTCATGGGCTGAGTCTGTGCCCAACCCGCAATTGACTCGTCCAAATCGGGTGAAGATTTTTCCAGACCTACCATCGACCTGTGAGAGTCAAGTCAAATTGATCAAGTCTTCGTTGGATGGCAATCGGTATCGGTTGAAGTTAGGAAGAAGGAGATGTAGTCGAAACTCGCCAGATCTAGCTGAAATATGGCCGTGTTTAGCAAAATCTAATCAAGGAATTCCTCAGATGATGAAGAATGACTGGCTTTTGGTGATGGAATAGGCCGGGTCAGTTGTAAACAGGTTTTGAAGAAACTACACGTCAATCGACCCGCTAGAATTGAGTTTTGGACATCGGAAACCGCCGCCAACCATCACAAAGTGGGTGGGTCAAGTCCATGAGTGTTCTAGACAGCCCTAACTGAAGTCAACTTAATATTTAAGACAATTGAGAAAAATAATTAACTAACCTAACAATGTTTAGGAATCAAATTGGTTAGTTTAAAAAATTTTTGAAGTTGGTTAGGACAAACCTAGGAATATGTTAATGGAATTTATTATAAATTTTTGGGATAATTACACTTAACCCACCTGTGGTTTTCCTCTAATTCTATTTGCCTACTCGTAGTTTCATTTTTGACACTTTACCAACCTGAGGTTACCTCCGTTTATGCTCCGTAACCCACCTCTGTTAAAAAAGAAGGGTAAATAAGTCTTTTTACTCCCATTTTATATCTCTCTCCTCCCAAAACAAGAAAAACAAAAGAAACAAAAGAAAAACAGGATTAAAATATGGTATTAGTTTCTTACCATTCACAAACATGAAGAACATGCATCCATAAAACTAATACAAATCAAATCAAGCAATACCATCAAACATAAATCTATCAAAATACAACCCCAAAATATAGCACAACATTTGATCCCAGGCATATATACAATCCCAGGAACTTAAGAACAAATGAATTCAAACCCAGACATATATTTGAAACCCCAATTTCAAATCCAGACATATATTTCAGGACTTCTCAAACCCAGAAAAATTAAACTAAAATCAACCACTCCACAGATCTCAATCCCAAGACCCACGGCGAGCTGCTACCCATGGCCTCACGAACCCAGGTCCACCGACAACACCATGACCCCACGCTGATGTCCACCGTGACAACCCAAAATCTCAGATCGACCACCACCAAAACCCAAATCGCAACCTACACATCACGTTCCTCAAAACCCAGACCCAAATCAGTGATGCTCTTCCTCCTCAAAACCCAAACCCACAGATTGGCTTCGCAGGCGACAAATCGGAGATGTTGGAGGTGGGTATGGCTTTGCTGGCGTGAGGGAGATTTTTGGCTTGGTCGATCGGGTAGATGCAGAGCTTGAAGTGGGCGGAGGTCAAAGAGAGAAGAAAAGGGAGAAAACTCATCGGACTGGTGTCAGAGTGTGGGGTGGAGCTGCATCGGGGTGTGGGTGGACGTCGGACCTTCGACGGAGTGTGGGGTGGAGCTGCGTCGGAGTGTGGGTGGATGTCGGACCTTCGACGGAGTGTGGGGTGGAGCTGCATCTCTCTGTTGTCGGTGCGTGGGGGTGGAGCTGAGGTAGCTTAAGGATGAGTTTCGGGGTGTGTGAGGAGTGTGTGAGGAGTGACCAATTCGGAAATCTATTGAACGTAAAATGGAAATGGAAATTCAATTGGGTGTCATTGTAGCATCTAATTTCTGTTTTGATTCAAGTGAGAGTGCGTGGGAGAGGTGTGTTTGATCTGATTTCTTGTTTGATTTTTTGACGAAACTTGTTAGAGTAACGGAAAAATTAGAGGTGGGTTACAGAGCATAAACGGAGGTAACCTCAGGTGGGTAAAGTGTCAAAAATGAAACCATGGGTAGGTAAATAGAATTAGAGGTAAACCACAGGTAGGTAAAGTGTAATTATCCCTAAATTTTTAAAAAGAACAATTTTGTTCTTCCATTTATTTTTCTATAAAATTTTTATTTACATGTTTTGGATCAATTTGATTTATTTATTTCTCTCAAATAGGTTTCATTTCAATTTGGCTGTAGTGAGATAGCTCAACATTTGTTGTTGACTTGTTGACCAACGTAAATAACTTCCGAACAAAAAAAATAGATAAAATTATAAAATGATTACGTATATGTTAAAGATTAAAGACAAAGATAGGATTACATGTCTAAATGGAGTGTGTTCGGATGTAATATTCTTGATTGGTTAAAAATTTTGTAAAATATAATCATATTTAAAAAAAAAAAGTGGGTCTTCAAAAAGATAGTATTAAATAAATAAATAACTTAAAAGAAAAAAATCTGTTGCAAAAGTGATGCTTCCTACGAAATCCAAAATGGATCCACCACTTAAGGAACGGCCAGGCGACTTTGTTGAAACTTTATTCTAATTTCTGACTTTGAATCTTTGATTCAACTTCAACCAAAAAAAAAAAAAAAATCTGCCTTTAATTTTTGTATTAAAAAAAATGGTAATTGTCATTTTCGGGTAAGGCAATGAGTAACATCAAAGGGAAAGTGAGATGCAAGTGTGTTGAATCATGGACGAGACACCCGGTAATTTGGATAATGTAATGGAATCAGGACCGTTGATCGGATAGTAAAAATTCGAAACATTGATTTTTACTTTCCGCAAAGGAAAGGGAAACCCCACCGACAGTAGAATTTTGTCGAGTCAGATTCACGTTTAGCCTGCACTAAAGACTTTCCACAAATCGCAAAAATTAGTCTTGGACACGTGTAATGAAAACGCAAAAGGAGCTGCAAATTAAGTTTTAGCCAATCAACTATGAAGAAAATGTTCTTAACTGTGCAGCAGTCACAGTTGTCCAAAACAAAATTCTTTGAGTTATTAATTATAATTAAAATTTGTCTTACACAGCCGCCTCATAAAAACACAAAAAATTAGAAAAAAAAAAAAAACACAATAATTGAGTCGATGGACTTGGATTTTTACTCGTTCTTATCTGAGTCTAGCACTAACAATTAGTCATATTAGCTGTCGTGATTTTTTTTTTTGTATGGGTAAGCTTTCTCTCTAAAAATTTCATAGTCTCATTCCACAGTCGCAGGAAATGGTTTTTTATTTATTTATTTATTTATTTTTAAGTTGAAATGATTATATTGGAATTGGAAATTTCTGGTTTAAGTTGATGGACGAATTAGAAGAAAAGAACAGTCAACAATTGTGTGACTCGTTCCTCAAAAAAAAAAAAAAAAAATTGTGTCTTGAGATTAGATTAATTTGCCATAATTTCTAACTTTATTCAACTTAACAACTTTTTAAAATTTTTAATATTTTTTATAAATATAATTGTACTTTTATCAGAATTATTTTTTAAGCCCTATAAACTATATTTTTTTAGCACAATAGAATAAAACCAAAAGGAATAGATCAAGAAAACTATGCTCCTTCATCAACACAGATTAAGAAAGCACATTTGCTCAACTAAAAAAAAAAAAAAAAGAAAGCACAAAACTAGAAGATAATATTACCTCTAGAGCTCATGATTTCTTCAGTCTAATGCACCATAATCTAAATGAGGTATTTATCAATATATATGTATATGGGTCGTGTCATGTTGTGCGTGCGGAAAATACACGTTAGAAACAGCAAAAAGGCACAAGCCTTATTATACATTATTCCTAAATCCGCATGGGAAGCAAAACAAAAACCAAGACTAAGATCACACTAGGTACTGATACACAACTTTATGATGTATCTTTCTTTGTCCTCTTTTGGTTAACTAATTATAGCGAGTATTCTATAGTTGCATATTTGCATAAATGTTGTAAGCTATTAATATACACAAGACAAGAAGAAACAAACCATATTTGAGTTAACCAAAAGCATCAGTGCTGAACACCGTGACCGCCCAAGTCAGCTGCGGCTTTAGATGCTCGATTTAAAGCATCCGAGACCCAAAGAGCTCCTTTCGAGAAGTAGCTACTGTTTACCGCAGTGCGCGCAGCTGCTGCAGCCATTCTTCCTGTTGTTGACGCGGCCAACTTGGTCATCTCTGAGACATGGTACCTTTCATCCACAGATTTAGCAACTCCAACCCCTGCACATATCTTATCAGTGAGGCCATATCTCTCACTGAGCTCAGCCATCCTGGCTGTTGCAGTTGCCGAAACTTGATGAGACCTGTCAAAGGCTTTGGCCTTGCTTAATGCATCTTTACCCAGATCATATCCCTTGGCTAACATGGTTATAACTACTTCCTGAGCCATAGTTACTGCCTCTCCAGTGCTGGGAAATTGGATTCTTTGTGAAGTCTGTCAAGGTAGAAAGAAAATATTTAGCTCCAGTGATTAAGAAAAATAGATCATTATGCAACAAGCTACGATCATTAGAACAACTAGAGGACACAAAAGAGTGAACGACATACAGTTGAACTAGTTTCCTCTTCATGGCTATATGAAGGTCTGCTCCAAAAACCAAATTCATCTTCACATTGCCCCCAGCGCGTTATGCATACACGTTGATCCAAAATTGTGGCACCCTAAAAAAAGAAAAAAAAAGAAAAAAAAAAAAAGAAGAAAAAGTATAAACCAAGTATCACATAATTGCCATGCCAAAGGACGAGGAAAACCAAACAAATATTAGAAACCTAACTGTGAAAAAAAAAATCTGAATGAGTAAACCTATCGATAAAGAAAACTCAGATCAAATGAACAAATAGGATAATTAAGGAATATCACTAGAATTCCGGTATAGGGTAGCAGGAAAGTGAATAAATTAAGACATGCTTTAGCTAATACCATTATTACCATTAATGCCATAATTATAGATGTTACTACTGAAGGCATGCATTATATATATATATATATATATTTGATAATGTAGGGAACCTTTCTAAAGAAGAGCCCTTTGGAATTGCGCTCTTGCCAGTAAAATAGAGTCATCCTTCTTCATAAAAATTTACATCTATTACTTCAGTGCTCTTCCTGTTTCCCTTTTTTCTTTTTCTTTTTTGGTGGGGGTAGGGGGGCAAGCTAAAGTCATCATACCATGCTGGCAAACAGCCCAAGATATCTGTCAGGAAGTAAGCTTTGTACATTCTTACTGCAAACTGAAAAGAAACTATCTTCCAAAAGTATATCTTTACCATTGCTATCTTTAGTTCGGGCATAATTTCACCATCAACAGCTTTTTAGCATAAATCCTAGCTTTATAGTATTGGCAATCTATATTTACTTTTGCAAGTTCACTCCAATTTTAATGGGATGCCAAAAGGCAAGCAATAAGCTCTTATGGTTCCTAAAATGTTCCTAGTGATCTATGCACGTTGGGGGAGAGAAGTGCTTACAAAGTCCGCCAAAAACCAGTTAATATACTTATTGAGGACACCACTTTAACTGAAAATCTTAAGCCAATGGATTAGGCCCAACTATGTATATCAACTGCTCTTTTTCTCTTATTTTTTTCCTTGAAGTGACATTCACAATAAATCTCCCACTCATGTATAAATCTCTACTGCATTGACCTAACACCCCCCTCATGTGTTCAGTCATTTTCAAATCCAGGGTGCCATGCATACAAAAGTTGCACCAAATATAGGGCCATCAGAGGCAACTTGCTCCAATAGTCACACTCTCAACAAAGCCATACCAAATGTACCAAGAACAAGACATTCAAGTGGAACCTGAACCATCATATCAGATATCAATTTGTTGAGGGAGAGAAATGCTTATGAAGTCCACCAAGAGCCCATTGATATGCATGTTTGTACATTACTTCAATCCAAAAGGTTCAGTGTGTGGATTTGAGACCAACAATATATAGCAACCATTCATTTCTTTACTTTCCCCAAATGTGAGACTGAATAAATACACGTGCTCTCGAACAATGGAGAATAGCTAAAAGAGCTCCAATGTGAATTTTTCTTTTCTTTTGTTGCTAAGCTATGCACAAACCCAATGTAATAATTCTTAGCTTTATAAAGTTGAAGGTGAATTCATGTAAGCACAATTCTTGGTCAATCGCCATATATAGAGATTCATGAAATATAGCTGCCTAAACACAAGTATATTACTAAAGATTCTAGCTTTGTGCCTAACAGATTATCACTTTTCTAGCAAAAAGTTTCACCAATACTCACACTGAGCAAGCAAGCAGTTTCTTGAGAATAAGCATCTTTGAATGTCACATAGGCAGTACAGGCATCTTCACCAGATCTGTTTTCACCAAAATAAAAAATGTAAGGGCTAATCATATACAAGAATCAGAGGATATGCTAGGGCACTATACAGAAAAATCATAAGGTGCCAAGGAAATTAACAAAATACCTCCGTTACAACTTACTGGTAATTAAAAAGAAAAATGTAATGCCAAGCCATCTGGAGCTGCCTATAATCCACTTACCAACAAGAATTAATAATAACTATTTGGTTTAAAATTATTTGTGTATAACAACACTTGAACATTCAGTTCAAGTACCGTAAAATACAATAGTATGGACTACCAATCACCATGTATTTATGACGATGCTTGGACATCCCATGAAGATTGAAACTCCCCAACATTTGAATGCAACTTAATGGCTTATGCCATAATATGAAGAAAACTCCCTAAGCAACAAAAGAACTAAAAAGGGATTTCTAAGTTAATATCCACAACAACCTTATGTCCAAAAGAACCTATAAAATTCTTTTTTTTCAAAACCCAGCTCTGAAACAAAGTGGACTCAGTCAGCTCCAACAGGATACGAAAACAGACAGTGTAAATTAAAAAATTATAAACTACCTAAGTTATTACTTATTAGTCTCATAATGTAAGGTAAAGTAAATCAATTTCCAACAAACAAACATACCAATCACAAGAGTGAAACTAATCATAGGAATAGGATCTCTGCCTGAGTAGATAATTGAAGGACCAAAACTGAACACACCATAAAAACAAAAGAAAGAGGCAAATTGTGTTCAAATAATGGTTAAATAATTAACTTCACCATTTCCTGATAGCTTAAGGTTTTAGGACAATTGGAAATTAATCGTGTTATCAGAGCAAGTGGCCCTAAGTTTGAACCACGTCTCCACTCTATCTCCCACTTAAAATTTTTTTTTTTTTAAAAATCCCACATCCTAGACACCTCTAAAGAAAGGGAAAGTAGCCCATATGTGAGGGAGAGTATTATGATAATAGTTAAATTATAAAATTCACCATTTCCTAACAACTTAAACTCTGGGGACAACTGGTAACTTATCAAACTGTGGGTATGTTTAACTAATTCCCACCATTAGAACAACCAAACCTAAAAGCTTTAGCTATTTAATGGAGCAATCCAACTCGTACATAAACTAGTTACCAAACTCCACGTCTAACCAACATCAGACTCTCCAACACCCACACCCAAGTCCATGCACCCAACAAGAGGAACCAACAAACAAACAAATAAATTTACTGTATCCCAATAGCTTAAATCGGTATTTTAACAAGGTGAAAGACCCACAACCCAATTTATTGCAAACTCAAATTTTGCACATAAACTTGATTAATTAGATTTGCCCCATGATTTTTCGGAGGGTTTTCCACGTAAATTTGATGCTTTCTTGTGTGGTTTCTTCTATCGGAACTCGCATAACTTCATTATCTTCACTACTGCTCGGAGTTATTCAATTTAAATTCACACATAAACAGTAGTTTAGCCCAACAAAATAGTGCCACAAGCGCACAACATAAAACAAATATCGAAAACAAAAAACCCAACATGAAGAAAAAAAAACCAAGACTAAAATTCAAGTTCATCCCACCAAAAAAAAAAAAAAACACTACCTGACGATTTCGACATGGTCAATAGCACCAGAGAAAGCGAAGAAATCAAACACGTCTTTGTCAGTGGCTTCCGGTGACAGTCCCGTAACTTCTATAGTATATCCACCGCTACTACTCATGTTTTCCAAACTCTCATCAAAATTAACAAAAACAACTTCGTACCCAAGTTGTTTCCACTACTTTCAAACCTGGGATGATAAAAAAAAAAAAAAAAAAACAAGTTCAAAACATATCATCAGAAAGCACATATACACAATTATAGACAACAAGGAATTTTCACAAATAATGAAACTTGATTTTGAAGAAATCATTGAATTTTTTTTTTTTTTGCTTTGCTTACTGGTTTTAAAAAGCAGAGTTTGGTGAAGAAAAGAGGATAGAGCTCTACTTTTTAAACCAAACGCGACCTAACGGATCCGATTTTGTCAGTTTTGTCTTGTTCTGTGGATGTGGATTTTGGGCCCATTTTATTTGGGCTTTTTTACGGGCTTGGGAGGTTTTTTTTTTGGGTTGATGTTTTGATATCATTAATGGGCTTAAATTTGCAAAATATAATTTCTTTGTGCAATGGGATTTCAAATAGTGACCCATTCCATAATCGCTGGGTTTTTTTTTTTTTTTTTTTTTAACACCTTTGGGCCTTTTAAGCACTAACCAGGCTGGGAATCTAGTAGGCTATAAGGACCCACTTGTAATTGAGCCTCAGATCTCTTATACAACAATCGAATTTTAAATACCTTATGTAATAGATATATGCAATATTCTCCCAGTGGATTTACATAGATTTGAAAGCGATGATGTGTGTATCAGCTACTTAAAAGTATTATCTCTAAACCAAAGAATGAAATAAATCGTCTTTTACTTGGTTGCAAACAGGGATGGAGACGGTGGAGGATTTAAGGGACCTGTGCCATGCTGACTTGAAGGGAAAAAATAAAGTAGGTATATTCTCTATGGTTTATATTTGGACCACCTCTTCCAAAAATCTTGCCCCTCCCCTCGTCTACAATTTTACATCGATTTCATTGTAAGGGAATTTATATTAATTGTAATGTGCCATAAGGCCTCAAATTTGTCCAATCAACCCCAAAATACACTCATATCAGCTTATATATCATTGTACAAAAATACATTTATATTATAATAATTGTGTAAATTTACATAATTATTGTAATTATGCAAATGAATATTTTAGTAATTCTTGAGATTGAGGGCAATTTTTTTTTTTAGTTGAGAAAGAGAGATATATGATTTGGGATAATAATAAAAAGATTAATAAGGAAATAGTATTCCAATGAAATAGACAATCTAATGTAAGTTGTTTTGAAAAGTGAATATGTAAAATAGAAAAAGTAGGTTTTCATACTAAAATAGATAGAAAATTTTGCATGAGCTGATATGAATGCTCTAATGTAGTAAGAAATACTGGTGTTTTATGTTTTTGTCTTTATTAGTGAATGATTGCATTATAATTTATTACGAAATAATGATTGTGTATCCTTTGCCTTTGTTAATGAATGCTTATTTGAAATTTCATGGTTTTTTTTTCTTATACTATGGCTCTCCTAACTTGAAATCTTTGCTCCGCCTTTATCAAAAAATAATAATCACAATAAAAAATTATAAAAATTATATAAAATATAGGACTCACTATTGGTTCATATGATGCTTTATAATCAAAGAAATCAAAATGTTGATTTTGTAGGGACCAGCTAAACAAAGAATTCTAGTACAGCCATTTAACTTGGATTCCCTTTCTTTTGGTTTTATTGAAACAAGGACCACGTCAATTACTTCTTTATTAATTGAGTTCGAGGACAACCTGACCATTTGCCTATAAAAAATCTCTCAACATGCACCTTCTGATAACATCACAAGCAACATTTTGATTCACACAATGGCCATTGTGATCAGAATTTGAGCAAAATCACACGCAGATTAACTTTGATAACTTGCTCAAAGCTAACCTGTAGAGTGCACTATATAGACACCATTTAGCACAGGTGATTGATTAATTCAAACTTTAAAGTTAACTCAACTCAACATTTGTCAAACATTATCCGCAAAGTAAGATTTTTGCGAGGATAGCGGTGTGTTTGTAAGTTTTGGAGGCCGAAAGAAGGATTTGAAGTTGACCCTTTGGAAATCATTTGACGGCAGTGAATCAAATCTGTGTAGTAGATAATGTCTTGACTTGAGGAATAAGGTAGAAGGGTATTGTTGATTAATCAAACTAATTATTGAAGTGTAAACATGTACTTGTTGCCTGGTTAGTAAGTTTTTATTTGCCTCCAAGAAGAGTAATGGTAAAAACAAAAACAAAAAAAAAATTACGATTATTGATAATTTGTAATTAGAATAACATCACTAAATTTTATTATATATCAATCAAAATTTACCAACTTAATAATTGTGAAAAAGTGAATTCTAGTTAGCTAGCGCTTAGCTAGTAAAGTCTCTTATCATCAAATATGAAATTTGGGGTTCTAACCCCTTTTACACCAAGAACCAAGTGGTATTTTATGTTTGATGATAAAAAATAATTATTAGAAACAGACGTCATAAGTTGAAATTATTTCTCAAAAAACAATTGCGAAAATAATTTTGAGATTTGTTACATCGCTGCACCAATTTTAACAGGTAATGTCACTGCCTTTGTTGCTTATTGATAGCCGCAATTTATGTGACGTTTAATTCAGTGGTAAAACCATTATTTTATGTTTAGTAAAAAGAGAAGTGACATAAAGAAAGGATTATAAAATATAATAATCAGAAACGGATGCCATAAGTTAAAATTATCTTTAAAAAACAATTGTGAAAATAATTATGAAATCTGTTACATGATCACTGCACTAATTAACAGGTAATGCATGTCACTGCCCTCATTGCTTTTTAATAGCCACAATTTATGTGAGGTTTAGTTATGTGGTAGAAACCCCATATTTACATTTAGTAAAGAGGGGTAAGAAAACAGTGAAGTTACATATAGAGGAAGGAAAATAGAATATATAATAACAACTCTCTGTGTGTTCAACTTCATGACCCTAAACTTACCTAAAAAAAAAAAAAAAAACCTCATGACCCTAGAATGTCATTGTTGGTCTAAGATTTGACACTGAATTGTAATATGGAGTCCCAATAATTAATATAGCCTGGCTAACAAAACAAAAACTCTGAGAGTACGTGACATGAAAGTAACTCAAAGATTGAGTTCTGTACGTTTTTTTCTTCTTCTTAATTTCTTCTCGCACTTTCAAAGCTAAAACTTTCTGCCCCCACACTGCGGCAAACCCATGTTAGGCGATTAAGACTCAAACAGATCAAGCCCCCCCAACCCCAAAAGAAAAACCTCTCCAAATTTAATGAAAGTGGAAAATTATTATTCAGTTTGCTTCATTGCATTGAGCTTGAAATTTTTTGAAGACGATCATCATCATGATGGTCATGTTATGTCATTTAAGTTGATATGGTCGTCATGTGTCATTACAAAATTGGTGTGAAGTAATATCAATGTCACATGCCATGAACATGGTGGACCTTAACGGTCTACGCTTCTAGGTTTTTCACGTAAGAGAGACTAGAAACATTGATATTTTGTATATGGCCTTTTAAACTTTGAAAACGAAATATTTTCCAAAACTAATATTTACTATAGAAGTGTCACAATCACCAGCAAGAGACAATTAAAAGGTTAATCTAGATACAAAAAGCTTTGGAGCACTCAAAATTTGAGAACTCTAGAAGTTCTTTTATTATATATAAGATTAATTACTACTACATTTTTTTTTTAACTAATAACATGGAGCCCATGCTAACCCTTAGTCTTGGCCTAGTGACCAATCCCTAGCTAGATAGAAGAAGATAAAGAAAAAAGAAGAAGAAGAAAGACAATAATATATATATATATATATATATATAATGTAACACTCTCTATTACATCAGTAAACTCCTTATTATTGCAGCTTGAGCGCTGTCAGAGTCTGTGGTGGCCAAAAGATTGGACAAACGGTCGCTTAGGTCATCCACTTCCCTGTGTAAGCTTCTTATATAGTTGCAAGTCTCTTGCAATACTTTGGATGCTGATGCCTGCCAGAATATACATATAAATTCTACACTTAGGTAAACCAATTGCAAATATATATAAAATATAACAACATTGACTAAACTATAGATACGTAATACAGAGTCTTATAACTTAGCAACATTATCCGTCAATTCTTTTTGAGAACTTGGTAAACTATATATAAGTATTCGTTAAGAGTCTTGTAATTAAGTGGTATTATCTTGTTCCTTTTATATATGAAGTTCAAATTGCCTTCCTAGCTAGACAAAAGGGATAAAAGTATTTAAGTAGAAATCCTATTGGCAAACCAAGTGTGTGTTAAGGTCCACACACCTCAAGTTGTGGGCTTTGTGGATTAAAATAAGCGAGGCAGTGAGTGTGACTTATCTTATTAGCTAAAGCAAATGGAGACCACACGTGTTTTGTGTGTGTGTGTGTGTGAGTGAGAGTGTGAGAGAGAGAAAGAGAAAGATAAGAGAGTAATAAACCTTGTCGGAGCGCCTGTTGCGGATCTCAGGGATAAGTTGTTGTAACTTGGAAACAAGATCGGTGATCTGGTCATCAGTGATATTCCTAGAAGCACCTGACTGCATCGAACGAGATCTTCTGCTAGACATTGTTGTTAAGAGGGAGTGTCAGAAAGAAATAGTAGACAAAGGAGAGAGAGAAGTGGAACTCAAGCTCTTGTCAGAGAAAGTTTGTATCAGAAAAACTAATTTAGTTGGGTATGGACAGAGAGATAAGGGAAGCAACTAACCATGAACAAAAACTAGAGAAGAGAGGTGGTGTTGGGAGTGAAGAGGACAAATGCATGGGAGAAAGAGGTGGGCTATGCTTGTTATTAAATAGGGTTGAGTGTGTGTTTGTGTGTATGTGTATGTGCGTGTGATATATGTGTAAGTGTGTGAACGAGAGAGAGAGAGAGAGAGAGAGAGAGAGAGAGAGAGAGGGATCTAGCTATTAAGGGTATAGAGAGATACGCCATACTGTGCTTTCTCTGTATGTCCCCAAACTGGGGTTAGAGCTCAAGTGGGTTAAGGGAAATGTGCTTGTTTATCAGCCAACTTAGCGGGACCTCTATGTGTCAGTCTTAGCACGCAAGCCCATGTTATCTTACTACTTCCTGTCATTTGAATAATTTCCTCATTTTTTGTACAGTATTATCACTACTATATACTCAAATGGGATGTCTTACTTAATTTCATGTAATTTACCAGGTATAAGTTAGGTACATTTTCTTAGCAAAGATTAAAGAAAGAGAAAAAAAAGAAATTAACGCATAGAATTTACATGGTTCGACAATATACTTAAGTTTATGGAGACAACATCATACTTTACTATAAAATCCATGAGACTACTCCAACTCAATAACTTAATAACAAATGAGTCAATTTTAAAAAGATCTTAAGTTTTTAAATTAAATATTATATGACCGCATGGATCATTATAGTATAAAATGTGCCAAGATATTCTCTTAAAAAAATTAAATTTAATAATAAAGTTCATTGGTAAATAAATCAGTTGAATTTAATTAAAAAAATTTAAAATACAAATGCTTAAATAATTGTTCTTATTTTTTTTAATTGAAATTGCTTAAATAACCGTACCAGTTTTGTCCTATAGGGATTCTGCATAAATAACTGTGTTTTGTCCTTAATGGATTTGCCTAAATTACTGTGTTTTTGTCCTAAACAAGTTTGCTACATGCACTAATAATATAGTAATATTTATATGCATAGCTTCATTCTTCTACACTCTATCAAGTGCCTAGCTAATCTAAATACCTATATGGTTAAGGAAGGCTCTTGGCCTAGTTTGAAAGTTGTTGAGCACAAATCGCTGCTAAAGGATGATATTTTTGACCAGTCAGATATGATCCCCAATGCCTTTTTTTTTTCCTTCCAGACTTTGGAAACGACATTTGCATGTGTCATCTTGGAAACTCTGCGTGGTCTAACCCTATTCGAGACCATGTCTTATTCGATATTCATTTCTTAGTTTGTCAATATCAACACTATTTTAAAATTGAAATTCATATATTTATTACTGTCAAATATACCATTTGTCATTGAATCTTCTTCCTGTGTTAATAATCTCCTGGATATTTTTTCTTCTACTTACAAAAAAAAAAAAAAAAATTATCTTCTCGTAGTCAAAAAGTTAGAATCTTACCCCTACTTAAATAGGGTTTTTATTATTAAATTGTAGAAATTGAGTTTAAGTTATACCTAACATTACTTTTAATTTTTTGATAAAAAATATGTAACTCATTAAATTAACATTTTGTTAGTACTTAATATGACTGTTAAACCACATGCTCTCTCTATGCTTATTCAAAGTTCATATCATTAAATGTAATTATTATTTGTCAATACCTTAAGATTTATTGGCTCCAGTGTATGACTATCAAATTTTCGTTAAACTCGTTTTTTTTGCTGGGATTTTGTTTTCGTCATTAGAGGGGTAAATTCTTTTGTCCCATAACTTTGTTTGTTGACCCGCCTCTTGTAGCTAGGGTGGATCTGTTAATATCCTTTCTTTCCTTAATTGGGTTTTTGATTATGAAATTAGAGATAGAAATGAGTCATTTTTTTTTCTCAACAATGATTTTGACAAAAATTCTTGACTAATAAAAAGATACTTAGTAGTATAACATTAATTAATTAAAAAAAGTTGAATTTTACATATTAAAAAAATTTTTAATATAAGAAAATGGTGTCCTAGTTTTCGGTCAAATTAAATATCCCACTCTCTATCCATAGAACATTTCGGAAAGATAATATGATGGATGGAATTTGGAATCTCCGAGCTTAAGACAAGACTTTTTAAGTTCATTGAGCCTACTATCCAAGTGTCTGCAGAAGAAGTTGCGTCTTAACCTAAAAGATCTTATAATATTGTATTATTTTTAGTGAAGAAACCTAGATAAGCTAGGTAATTGTTAAAATTTTGGACGTTACATGTCTGCATGTGACAAGATATGTTTCAATTTTTCCCGGCGAGATTCCTGGTTAGAATTCACTTTGTGGACGTAACCCATGCTCGGGAGTTGGAATTTGAAAGAGCTGCCATGACAGTAGTAATATAGACACTTGGTATATAGTATAAAGATTGGTTAGGAATTTACCACACTATCACTCACTATCGAAATGGTTTATTAGATCATTCACACCAGATCTTACAAAAATTCTTGTCTATTTTAATATATTTACATACTTACTTTTTAAAACACTCCACTTCAAATTATCTATTTTACATTACATTTTATTGAAAAATTAAAATATTAATTTTTCTTAATTTTTTTAAGTTTATTTTTACACACAACAATCATAATCCACTCTATTTTTTCATTATCAGAATATGTGAAGAAAAAAATAAATAATTAAATGTAAAATAAATAGTGTTAGTGTAAATTTACACAGTTATTGTAGCAAATTTGTAAATTTACACACTTATACATAAACTGATGTGAGTCATTTTTAGAAATATATATATATATATATATATAAATTCTACACATTTTTTTATTATACATGGATGACGTGAATACTCTTATTATAGCTCAAGAAGAAGAAAAAAATAGTCGATGTACCAAAACTGGACTAGACAAAACATAGTCATGTGAACAAGCATGTGAACAGTTTTTTAGGTAAAGAGAGGTAGCAAATTGAACAATATTAGTGACCAATATATATGTGCTATGCATGTTACAATAATGTTGATTATTTGAGCAATTAAAAGTGCTTATAGCTAGTTAGGTAGGTGCTATATCTCTGTAGCTTTTGTGGGCTTAGCTACGTAGTCCATCTTCTGTACCAAACTAGCAAGACTAAATGTGTTGCAACACTACTCAGTCGAGCCAAACAATGACTGAGAAAACCAAAATGTAAAATTGACTGTTTCTTGAAGTTAAAAATGACTTCCAAAACAAGGGTATGGTAAAAAATAGACAAGAAAGTAAATGTGAGTCAGAACTATATAAGTAATATTAAAAGGTAGAAATGATCTTGATCTATATACGACTGTACGGTTGTATAATTATAGTCTTATACCCAAAGAAAAGGATATACTGTATTACTCTGACTATACACAACCAAGATTCGTTCAAACTTTAGTTCTGGTCTCTTTTTTTGTTCGCATGCACTAGTTAGTCCAAAACTCTAGATCTGGGCAATATCTCATGCACACAAAAGCCAACCTGCAAGTAGCCAAGTACTGAAAAAGGTAACTGCACAAGTTTTAACTGTTAACTAGAATCGAACTTTTTACACAGTTTATTTTTCAGTTTTAAATATAAAAAATTAGTATTGTTTGAATAAATTATACCTAAGAAAAATAAAGTAAAAAAAAAAAAAAAACACTGTTCTTTAAAACGCACGATTTCAAACCACCATGCCAAATGGCACTAAATTTAATTGAGGGGGTCCAAATGTGCATGATATTTTTGAAGTAAAATACAGAACATGCATGTATTTAGGAAAAACCATAATCTAATTTAGGTTAGGTGCAGTGAAGTTAGTAAAGAAAAGTCCCTAGTACAAGTAGAATTAGAACTTTGACAACATAATTCAATAGTTCTTAGGGCCATGGCCTAGGGCCTAAGGGCTAGGAGCTAGGGGCTAGGCCCCTACTAGAGAAATGCCCCAAATGTAGGAGACAATTAGTTGATTTTTTTTTTTTAAATATGTGAGTTAAATATTTTTTCCTCAGGCTAAAAAATCGAGTGATGCTAGATAAACTATACAAAATTTAATATATAAGTTTTACAAATTAATATTTTACCAATCATAAATGTTGATTTAATTATTTTTTTAAAGAAATAATTTATTATCTCATTAAAATATTACCAATCAAATTCATCGCCATATCAAATTATAAGTTTTTAAAAGTAAAATTAAAAGTAGTATTGGCATTTTTCCAAAAAAAAAAAATTGTGGATTAATCTATAACGCAATCCCCATTAAATCTAGTGAATCAATCCTATCAAAAAGTAGAATAAAAGATTTCAAATTAAAAAAATTATAATATAGAACATTAACTAAATAATATTTAAATATAAAATTATTCAAACTGTATTGCGCCAATCTTGATAGGACCCAATATATTTAGAGATCTACACCAAGGATCTTTGTATTCGGTTTCACATACATGATGAAGAGTGTTGGATTAATTTACGTATGGAACTTTTTATTCAATGACATCTCAATGTCAAGAATCTACAATATAAATAATTATATATGCAATGGAATTTTTTCTCACATTTTATCATACCGTTGATCACAAAATTCCTGAGGAACTAATTAATTAAGAGATCCCCTAAGTTGACACAGTGTCTAAACCCAAAGTTATTCTCAAAGTATCACATCTTATTGGACTTTTGAAGTGGCTAGTTTAAATGAATAAGAGGATCTTATTCCATAAAGTTTTCACCAAAAAAGGTACGTAATTCAAAGTTTCAAACCCCCATGCTTACAAAAAGAGAAAGCAATAATGAATTAAAAAGTCATTCTTACGTACATTTTTTTCATAATTAATCAAGTCCAATGTATCCTACCAAATTACCTCATTTTGGGAGATTATCACAATTTTTTTCTTTTAGTAAGCCGTATAAAATTAAACTTAAAAAAATTAGCATCTTGTAAAATTATGGTATTTTGTTTTGGGGACCAACAGTTTGTGTCCCCTCTAATTAACAAGTCATTTTCATGGCCAAACTGAGCACCCAAAGGGCACCGCTAGCTCATCTGGAAATGATCCAAACTGTACGTAAAAGTTGCATGAATTGCCAATACGAATGTTATAAAACAAACAAGCATACGAGTCAGGGACTGATAATAAGTTACAAGTGAAATGAAAAGCAATCAATGAGTGATGAGTACATATGCTACGTACTACTTAAATCCTTATCAAATGAAAGTGACACAATGTTTTTGATTATTTGATAGTTACAATAAAGAGAGGGATTAGAACCCCATATAGAAGTATGAACTCTTTTAAGACTTATATTGAAAATAATAAATTCAATTAAGATGTGCAAGAGCGGAGCCAAGAATTTTTGTTCAGAGGGGCCAAGTTATGATATGGATATATTAACTAAAACAAACCAAACATGCATACTCAAAAGCGCGCACACATATATATTCTAATAATAGAGTAAGTCATAGTTTATAAATATATTACACTTAAAATTATCAACTTTAACATATATATAATTACAAAATTTCTTCTTAGAATAAAATTCATCTAAAAAAATTAGAAATAAGGTTGCCTATGCCTCTCCCAAACCTAACAAAAGTTGGAGTTTTATACACCAAGTACAATCATGCATCATGAAAAAATGAAATTCTTAAAAATTTTATTTTAAATATAAACTATTAAATTGTCTACCAAAGTGCATAAGCAAATTACAATGGAAACAATGAAGTCAAATCCAAAATTTAGCAAATGTAAGAAAGGAAAAAATTTGTATTTGTAATCACTTAGTCAATCACTCAATTATTTGATTAAGAAGATCTTTGGATATTTTTTAGGGGGGGGGGGGGGGGGCTCCTATTTTTGTAGGCTAACCATTTGTAATTAATGCTTAATAATTTTAAATAACAAGGGCCATCCCCCACCCCACCCCAAGCCATAACGTGGCCATGCCCCTAAAGATATGGTATAGGATCACTCCCCCTTCTCCTATTAAACCTAGCTCTAATATGCATCAAACAATATCATCACTCTTGACCATCTTTGGGTTTTATCACCCCACAATCTTGCTAAAAGCAACGAGTAAATCTAACATTTTTTATACATAGTAAAAAAAAGTAGTCGGTGAACCGTGAAGAAGAAAACACATTGTGCATCTATATTGTATATCTATCACTCGTATGTATTATCTATTTTACAAACATTTTAGCCCACATGGAACATGTTTTTGATTATTTGATAATCACAATAGCAAGAGGGATTTGAACCCTATGTAGCATGAACTCTTTTAAGACTAATATTGAAGATAATATATTCAATCAAGATGTGCAAGAGTGGAGCCAACAATAATTTTTGTTTGGGGGGCCAAGTTATGATATGGATACATTAATCAAAACAAACCAAACATGTGTACACAAGGGCACACATAGTCTCTCTCTCTCTCTCTCTCTCTCTCTCTCTCTCTCTCTCTCTCTCTCTCAAACATATTCTAATAATAGAGTAAGTCACAATTTATAAATATATTACATTTAAAATTATCAATTTTTTTTTTTTGAGAAATAAAATTATCAACTTTAACATATATATAATTACCAAATTTCTTCTTAGAGTAAAATTCATCTAAAAAAATTAGGAGTTAGGATGCCTACATGCACCTCTCCCAAATCTAACAAAAGTTGGAGTTTTATGACAAATAAAACTCGAATCTACCCCTGGGCCTTCGTATGCATTCCAGGCAAAAACATCAATATTGTCTATAAGAAACCTCACCAGCTCTTCCTTGTCCCGAGGAGGCAGTTGAGTTCCGATTTGGAAGAACTTCTCTGAATCATCTACTACAATAATCTTCTCCAGATCCTCACATTTTGCATCCTCAGCCGCATTACTCATTGGTAGGGCCTCAGACTTTAACTACTACAATCCTTTATCTGTTGGGGCCGAGGAATCAGATTTAGTCTAATGTTTGATGGCAGCCACCAGGCACTGTCTGGCCACGAACTGACTTCTAATTAACTCCTCTACCCGACCCTTAGATGGGTACTTTATCTTGAGATGAAGAGTGGACAAGACGACACCCAAGGCATGAAGCCAAGGGCGTGCCACAATGGCTGTGTATGGAGAGAAAGCATCCACCACTATAAAATCCACTTCCACCACCTCTAAGCCAGCCTGAACTGGAAGTCTGATTTGTCCTCTCGGGATAACAACTTTCCCATCAAAGCCCACCAAAGGTGAATCATAGCTGGTCAAATCTTCCAGTGTCAAATTGATCTCTTTGTATAGATCTGGATACATAATCTCTGTCCCACTACCCCAGTCCACCATTACCCTTTTCACGTCATATCCACCAATCCTAAAGGTCAATACCAGAGCGTCATTATGTGGTTGTATAGTCCCGGCCTTGTCATCGTCCGAGAAGCTTAATGCAGGTTGAACCCCCATCTTAACCCTCTTCATCTCATGCCTAGAGTCTCCAGCAGATGATCTAGCTACTGTCATTACCCCGGATGGACAAGATCCTAATCTGCCAGGTGCGGCAAGGATAACGTAGACAGTGCCCAGAGAGGGCCTCGAATAGTTGCCGCCTTGAATCCCAGACCCCGCCTGACCGTCCTGCTCGCCAAGCCGGTTCAAGAACTGCTTCAGCCTGCCATCTCGGATCAGCTGCTGTAGATGATTCCATAAGGTTCTGCAGTCTTCGGTTGTATGCCCTCGTTTCCAGTGATATTGACAGTGAAGGCCTTGATTGCGCTTTAAGGGATCCCCACTCATTTTGCTTGGCCACCTGAAGTATGGTTCATTCTTGATTTTATCCAGGACTTGATGTACTGGTTCCCAGAACACAATGCTAACCACCTGGGCAACTGTGAACTCGGAATGCCCTCCAAACTCCTTCGCAGTTGGTTGTTGTTATAAAGGTCCGACCTGAAATCCCTTCTCTCCTAAGGGATAACCTTATCTTTCCCCTTTCCTTGCTGCTAGTCTTCCTCAACTCTTTTATACTTATTGATTCTATCCATGAGCTGGCGTACGCTGGTAACAAGTTTCCCTATTAAGGACCTCCTTAAACCATGCTCGGCAGGCAGGCCGACCTTGAAAGTCTTGACAGCTACATCGTCGAAGTCACCATCTATCTCGTTGAACATCTCCTAGTATCTATTCGAATACGTTTTTAAGGTTTCTCCTTCCTTCATAGATAGGGATAACAAAGAATTCAAAGGCTGAAGAACTCGACTGCATGTGATAAAAGGAAACCCAAACGCTCGAGTGAGCTCTTTAAAGGAGTCGATGGAACCTGCTCCCAAACCATCAAACCACTTCATCGCCACAGGTCCCAAGCTAGACGAAAATACCTTACACATCAAGGCCTCATTCCTGAAGTGTACTGCCATTCTTTGGTTGCTGCTGGTCTTCCTCAACTCTTTTATACTTATCGATTCTATCCATGAGCTGGCGTACGCTGGTAACAAGTTTCCTTGTTAAGGACCTCCTTAAACCATGCTCGGCAAGCAGGCCGACCTTGAAAGCCTTGACAGCTACATCGTCGAAGTCACCATCTATCTCCTTGAACATCTCCTAGTATCTATCCGAATACGTTTTTAAGGTTTCTCCTTCCTTCATAGATAGGGAGAACAAAGAATTCAAAAGCCGAGGAACTCGACTGCATATGATTAAACGAGACCCAAACGCTCGAGTGAGCTCTTTAAAGGAGTCGATGGAACCTGCTCCAAAACCACCTCATCGCCACAGGTCCCAAGCTAGAAGAAAATACCTTAAACATCAAGGCCTCATTCCTGAAGTGTACTGCCATTCTCTGGTTGAAATGACTAACATGTTCAACAAGGTCCGTCCAGCCGTTATAGATGGTGAACGTGGGTTAGGTAAACCGCCGAGGAAACTTCCTATCTTCAATCCTACACATAAAGGGAGATCTAGAGATTCGGTTAAGTGCCTTGCTCATAGCATCATTCCCCAAGCCCCCTGAGGATGAATCTCTGTTTTTATGCTCACGATAGTACTCTTCCTCATACGAGAAGATTTCACTAGGAGGTGTCCTAGATCTGCTCCTATAATCACTATCCCCCTATCCATCAAAAGAAAAGTTAGAAGTAGAGGGACTTCTTTTTCTCCACTTCTGGCGTAACTTCCTCTTCAGATGATCAATCTCCTTCTGCATGGCCCTTGCGTTCTTTCATGAGAGGCATGGCTACCACCCCGAGAACGATTTTCATCAGTATAGATAGTATGCACACTTTCCTCCTAGTCTTTCCCATGCTCAAGACTACGAAAATGATCCTCATGTTGGGATCCCATTGACTCTAACTGATGTGGACTTGAACCTACCATGATTGAAAGCTAGACTCACTATCACCTCAGTTTTTCCCACAGACGGCGCCAATTGTAAGGACACGGACTTGGTTCCTAGGCCCACAATGGATGGACCAGTCCAAATGGCCCAAAAATAATAAATTTGTAGAGAGTAGGTTGAGAAAACTGGACTAAGATGAATTTGTCAATAAATAGGATGGATTTAGTTGATAAGAAAAGTAACTAGACAAATTTAGCTTCAGAAAATGGTCCTCAGCCAATGTCCGAGGATACTAGTTCTTGTTTATATTGTTCTAAGTTAGATTACACATTTGGTTCTTGGTGGCTACAGTATTTCTTTCTTGATTTCTCCCCCTTCGTTCTTTAGATCTCTCTTTCCTTTTATACTCCTTCTTCTCCTTCTCTTAGCCTTCCACGTGCAGATTGGATGATTTGTATTGATACTTATCCCATCCCACCTTTTCCAGAAGTCCTTGTGTAGTAGCTGTAAGGCTGAAAATTACTGTTCAGATATCATCTTCACATAAATGCGGTCAGAGGGTTAGCTGCAGAGTATTCAATGCGGTGGTGGCAGCCTTCTTTGTTGATATTTTGGGATCTTTTCTTGATATATGTTTTTGTAATACTTACCCAGTTCGCCAGAATTCTCCAGGGTGTTTTCCTGAACGGCAGACCCCCAAGACTCACCCCGGCTTTGGTTATCCGAGGTGATATTCATCCTCAGCACCACTTCTTGGGTCACTAAGTTCACACTTAACCTCTTCATCTTTCAACAAACTTTCTAGATTAAGCTGGACCGTCTTCGGACTGTCCTAAGTCCTTAGCTTGGGCTCTAGGCCCAACATGTATAGGGGTAAAGAATTTCTGGCCTATTGCCTCTACATCTAGCATTTTTTTATACATTGTAAAAAAAAGTAGTAGGTGAACCATGAAGAAGAAAGCACATTGTGCATCTATTTTGTATATCCGTCACTCGTATGTATTATCTCTTTTACAAACATTTTAGCCCACATGGACCATGTTTTTGATTATTTGATAATTACAATAGCAAGAAGGATTTGAACCCCATATCGCATGAGCTCTTTTAAGACTAATATTGAAGATAATATATTCAATCAAGATGTGCAAGAGCAGAGCCAACAATATTTTTTGTTTGGGGGGCCAAGTTGTGATATGGATACATTAATCAAAACAAACTAAACATGTGTACACAAGGGCACACATAGTCTCTCTCTCTCTCTCTCTCTCTCTCTCTCAAAAACATATTCTAATAATAGAGTAAGTCACAATTTATAAATGTATTACATTTAAAATTATCAATTTTTTTTTTTGAGAAATAAAATTATCAACTTTAACATATATATAATTACCAAATTTCTTCTTAGAGTAAAATTCATCTGAAAAAATTAGGAGTTAGGATGCCTACATGCGCCTCTCCCAAATCTAACAAAAGTTGGAGTTTTATGCACCAAGTACAATCATGCATCTCCAAAAAATGAAATTCTTACAAATTTTATTTTAAATATGAACTATTAAATTGTCTACTAAAGTGCATAAACAAATTACAACGGAAACAATGAAGTCAAATCCAAAATTTAGCAAATGTAAGAAAGAAAGAAAAATGGTATATATAGTCACTTAGTCAATCACTCAATTATTTGATTAAGAGGATCATTGGATTCTTTTTTTTGGGGGGCGGGGGGCCTCCTATTTTTGTAGGTTAACCATTTGTAATCAATGCTTAATAACTTTAGATGCCATAGGGTCATGTTCCCCCAAGCCATAACGTGGCCATGCCCCTAAAGATGTGGTGTAGAATCACTCCCCTCCTCCTATTAAACCTAGCTCCAATATACATCAAACAATATCATCACTCTTCACACATGAAAATACTCTCACCCAAATATAATCTGACTAAATGTGATTCTCTTTTACTAACATTTTAGCCCACATGGACCATGGTTTTGGACACGACCATAACAACGCTTTTATAATGAGAAATCATGAGAAATCAATATCATCACGCTTTTACAACATGTGGTATATTCATACATCTATGGGTCCTACTATGAAAGGATGGTTTCATGGGGGCTGCTCCATAAGATACATGCATGCTCCTTAAGAATCTAGAGTCCTCGTAAACAAGAACAAGTATGAGATATATGTATCATTCCTTTAATACCGTGAGAACCTCGATAGCAAGTAGAATCCACCTGGGATAATTATCATTAACTAAGACAGAGGATTGAGTATAAATCTAACATTGTTAAAACTTTAGGAGCTCCACATGGATACATGAACCCCATTCCTCATTGCAAGCTCTATGATTTGAACGGTGATGACAGTTAGAGTTCGAATTTGAATTGGGGTTTAGTTTCACATGCATGAGAAGTCGTACTCAAATGCCAAGTCTGTTGTGGCATATAGTAGTGTTGTGCTGGGCTGGTATATGATGACTTTTAGGGAAATAGGGAAAGGCAAATTAAGCACCGACAAATGAATTTGATAGGGTGTTTGATCAAACAAAAATGGCAAGATTTGCGTCACTTAAAGAAAATAGATCAGTATTACACAGCGTATTTGTAGCGAGTCCCCCTCATTGTAACGAGTGATTTGATAGAAAACATTCAGATACATGCAAGCCCTTCACAAAGAGTGAGAATTACTGTGTACTGCTAACTTTACCAAGTTATATATACCTTCACTTGTGGAAGATCTTCACTGCATGGGATCAACATGAAAAAATGTCTAATCAACTCCTAGATTCATGGTAAGCAATACTTTTATATCAGTACCTTTTTTCTTTTTCTTTTTTTCTTTTGTCCTCCTTTATCTTACTTCAAAGGTCCACACAAGCTTATGTGCAAGAATAAAGAAAGTCCAACTACACAACTTTTGTTATAGCTTATTGAAATATAGTCCATTATGAGCGGCTAAAAGAAAAGAAAAGAAAAGAAAAAAGTAAATTCATGTAAAAGTAATTGTTTATTATTCACAGTCAATTGCTAGAATTTTAGATTCTAGTTATTGAATTGCAAGTGAATTAGCCAAATGGTTCAATTATTTCAATTGTGCAAAAGTCCAATCCACAAGTAAACAACTTAAGTAACATGTGATGGAAAATTAAGTAACATGTCACTAATCACACAAAATCAAACACAATAAAGATAGCGATATGTAACACATGAAAAACTAACGGAGAAACTATTCTTAAAAAAAAAAAAAAAACACTACTAAGGAAACCTTCCAAAATTTTTTTTAAAAAAATTCATTATGATAAGAGAAGTTTTACATCAAGGAAAAGCATTTTCCTAAACTTTACCATCCTGTAGACAATTTAACAAAGTAATCTTAGTCTTATTTGCAGTACAATTACTACAATCTAAGTTTAGTCTAGGGTTAACTTATAATTAGCTCCTATATATACAATATACTGGGTCCATTTTATTGTAACCCATTAAATATATTGAATATGTAGCAACTAAAGACCTCCCACTGTGCCACTGGCCATCAACTTAAACCCTATTAAGCCTTACTTCCACTTTCTCTCCCTTCCATCTCTATCATGCACTCTCAATGTCCCAAGTAACAAAATAAATTGGAAGTAGTTCTTAATGTACTGGAAATAGTTTTAAATAATTTTGAGTTGAAATTAGTTTTAAAGTGGACAGACACTTATAATATAAAAATATATTTTAGGGTACTTGACACAAAATTAAAAATTAATTAAAACTTAATCTTTTGTTGATCAGTATCAATTTTAATTATATTATTATATACCATACAAATGTTAGCATCCTAGGTTAGATTTGGAATAAGAAGATTTAATTGTAGTACCACCATTTTTTTATATAATATTAATAGAATACAACATTTGAACATTAAAAAACTAAACAGTATCATGCAAATTTATTTTCTGTCTTTAATATAAAACAAGTTTGATTCGTTATTGATATTAACAACACAATTTGCCAGTTAATCAGGTGCTTGGATTTGGATACTCTTTAATGAGTCTCAACAAATCAAACTCCAGTGTACGGAAATTCGAACAGCTCGCAATTAGAATTATTCTCTCAAATAACAATAAATAAATAATTCCCTTCATATTAATTTATAATTTTCTATGTACTCTATCTGATTCATTTTTTCGACCATTTGTATGAGTTTTTGTCTGTATATAGTATTTATCCCGACAACATATAATATATGTAGTAGTTAATTGCAGTTAATACAAGTTAATAACTATTGGGAATGAACAAACTAATAGAGAAATAGGGTTTAAAATTTAAATACTTCACAAGAGTCACAATCTTCCTGTCTAACAGTTTATGAAGAATATTAAGATGCGCACATGAGCTTGACCCAATGGACAGCGATGCTTGTGCTACTTGAGATTGTGATGGCTTCCTTTACTTTCTAGCTTGTTTATATAAATATAAATATATTTATTTATTTAATTTTTTTTTCTTGAATTTATGCATTTGTCAATCTGTCATATGGTGGTTAGAACTTCGAAATTTGGTAAAAAAAATAGTTAGCAAAATATCAAATTTATCAATTGAGTTATATTCAATATTCTTGAGTGACTCTATGACCATCTCATATTCCTCTTCTATTTAAGACTGAATTAATATAATTAGATTTTTTAACTATTGAGTAAACTTCAATTAATCTGATCTCTCAACTATTATTTATGTAAATTTAGTTCCCTCTAATTATTAATTGTGATAATTAATTCAACCTGCCAAGAGCTTTATAGCTCAACTGGCACTTTGTGGTGTTTCAAATCCTCCCCGAGTATCGAATTATAAACATAAGAATAAACAAAGTCCTTCAACCTTAAAAACTATGTCAATTTCATTATTGAATCTCGTCATCATTTAATTTTTACTTAAATTAGTTGATGTGGCAAAAGTGCAAATGATGAACACCTTAGAGAGCCTTCCTATGGACACATCCAAACCCACAACATGCTTGGAGGTTAACTTGTTATTGAATTTTAGTACTTACATATGAGACCACCATGAGTATTTGTCATAAAAAAGAAAAAGAAAAAAAAAAAAAAAAGATGCACCAATCACAACGTGACATTTAAGTATATTGTGGATTTGGGTATGTCTCTAAACTTACTCCACTTAAAAGGTTATTGTCAGTTCGTTTAGACCCCTTAACCCAACAGATTAACCTAGAGAATTAGCCAAGTTATTAACTTAGGTAATTTAATTAAACTAGGTTAACACAAATAAATATAAAAACAATAAAGCAGCGGAAAATAAACAACACAAAGATATGATGACCCAGGAAACCACACCGGTAAAAACCTGGGGAGGATTTGACCTAGCTATCCTCAAGGTAAACTGAATCCACTATGAAAGAATTGAAGTTTACACAATAGACTTAGACCACTAACGTCATATTGCTACCTGCCTGTAGGAAACTTACTACCATGACCCCATGATAGCTCCGAGATCCACGGACTCCTTCTTTCCGGAATTCTTCAGCAAATCCACAAGCGCACCTGCTTGTATATCTTTGTGCTCTTTGATTCTGCAACTGTAACGATCTACACAACTCTCGACATAAATCTCAAGTTTGTAAACCCTAAGTGTATGTGAAGGTAAACACCTCTAGATCTCACAATGAGATTCACAAACACAGCAAAACAGAACTCTAAAAACGTGGCTAGGGTTTTCCCTTTTATACTTAGGGCAAACATAAAACCCTATACATTAAAACGGGCTTGGGCTGAGTTGGAAAATTCTGCAGAAAAACGTTCTGTGCGATTTTCGATCGATCGAGTCTAATTTTCGATCGATCGAGTCTCATAGAAAGTTACAAGTAATTCTGCATAAAAACTCGATTCCAACTTTACAATAAACCCCATACTTTGAGCAAGTCTAACACACGACTCAACATTGTTTTGATCATGGTTTGCCAACATACAAAATGAAGTTCTAAATACATTAGATCCTAGTCTTTAGAACCTAACAAACTCCCCCTTTGGCAATCCGTGACAAAACACAGACTAAACAAAATGCTCAAAGTTACAAATTGAAAAAGCCCATTACAAAAAAATAGCCACTTAACAATTCAACCTAAACTACTATCCAACAGTTGCAAGGTAGACAGCAGCTCGACTGAAAACAACCTGTATATTCCTGTAACACTTAACAAACACATAAACGCATGTGTGGCACAAAAACAGTAAATCAACAAATATGCAAACTAACTCTCCCCCTAAGTTAGATATACCAAAAATAATTTCAACTCCTCCTAAAAAGAGCATTCCTGTTATTTTCCACACAAATTCAACATAACTCCCCCTTTTTGTCACGTATTGACAAAGATAACTCAAACAAAGAGTAAACATGAGAGAAAAAAGAGAATCAAGGGAACAAAAAAACAATTTAGCTCTATAGAAAATAGAGAGAACTCCCCCTATAAAGAACAACAACTACCCCTATGAACAACAAAGGTTAAAAAAACTTTTCTCCCCCTATAAAAATAGGAAAAACAACATAAGTGTTGGGAAAAACAGTTTTGGGGAAAATTTAGGAGGTGGGGATAAATAAAAACACACAAACCAAAAAAAATTTGTTGAGGATACACATGAAGAAAAATATTATCTCTTTCAATTAATGCAAACTTGACACTATGTGACCCATAAAAGTTGCATGAGTAGAGAAAATATTTGCATATTGATTATCCATCATATCTCTTAAGAAAAATATTTTCTGCAATTCACACATCAAGAAAAATAGCATATACTAAAATGTACAAATGACTCAAAAATTAATCAATCAAATTTTTAATTCAAGTTGAGTACCCAATTTAGTAAAGTGTATGCATGTTATGTGTGAAAACAATAAGAGATATGACTGCAAAACTGCAAGATGGATACAGAAAAACAATGCAACTCATGTGAATCCTAACCATAAATGATGCATGAGAAAAAATTTGGTCAAAAACTCTAAAAACTGAAAATTTTTCAGTTTCGATCGATCGAGTATCGATCGAATACCAATCGAGTCAGACAGAATCAAACCAAAAATTTTAATCGCAATTTCGATCGGTCGAAAAACACCCTCGATCGGTCGAAATTCTGGAAAAATGAGATTTTTGAAAAACAGAGAAATTTTCTGCAGTAACTCCTCAAAGCATAATATTTCATGAATGAAATGCATGAGTATGAGATTAAAAGTTTTTCAAAAATACATTAATACAACCCAGATCTTCCAAAATTAAGATTTTTAATCAATTTGTCCTTAAAACTCAAATTTTGCATCAAAATCAAGGAACATATAATCTTGGATGGCCACAACAAAATCACACACAATAACATGTACAAAGTTTAGCAAAGAGTAACATGTGTAGTGTGTGCAACTAGCAAAAGCTTGAGATACATGTGAGGTGATATGTGAATAGTAATCAATCACAAAGTCTACAAAATTCATCACATAGAATTTGAAAGAGACTATCACCTAAAGAGTTACATCATATAACTCTCACATCTCCTAAAATAAAAGCTTGCAATCATGTAAGTTTCTTGATTTGCCTCAAAATTAATATTCAATTTAATTTATAGCCGGGATAATGTACACACCAATTTTATGAATTGTGAAATTATTATAGCCCAATAATGTACACACCAATTTTAATAGAGGCTACACCTTATTTTCTTTTTGTGCATGTGCTACACTTTCTCGAGCACAAAATCTTATGATATGCACTAAGGTGTTCATGATTGGCTAGTAAACAGTGGTGAGATGGTTATTTATGCCTTTCTCAATAAGATCAAGTCCGACAGGCAAAGGCATGTGACTTCAAGATCAAGACAAAGTGATCAAAAACTATAAACATCTTCCCACACAACATGCACTACAAAGACTTCAGCCAGTAAAGTGCAATAAATAAGCTCATCCAAGCTAAACAAGGTACATAAACATGTTATGTAAAGATAATATGGCCAACCTTGATTACAAATCCATGATATGTAATACAAAACACAAAAATCTTTTTGGTTAAAAAAAATTTATGACCAAAACTAAAAAGCACACTTTATGCTAAATAATTTTAAAAAAATGCAAATGCAATGCATGACAGTGCTTAACTAAGCTATAGAGGGTACACAAACAAGAAATATCAATTTCTTAATTAACCCATGAGTACATGTACAAACTAGTACATACTCAAACAAAATCATAAATAGCTTAGCACTTATATAACACATACTATTCAAGTTTCTCCACAATGTCAACCATGTTCTAAATAAAGAGAGATATCATAATTCATGTAATCCTCAAAACAAATAAAACAACAAAAAAAAACTAAAAGAAAACATGTCCACAATTAATTGAAAGAATTAAATCAGGGACAAGTCAGCAACACTCACCTTAGAGAATCTTTTCTCACCCATATAGCACGAGTCTTCGGCTTTGTAGGTGAAAATCCATGTGAAGCAGAGTGTATTTGAGGAATTACACCAATCTTCTGAGAAAGACTTAAATCCTGCAAATTCCTTTCACAAGCCAACAAGCTCAAATTTTTCAAAAGAATATGAAACAATTTATTTAAACTTATGGCAGGAAAAATATCATCACATGTCCTAGATTGAAACACAGAATGCTTAAATTTCAATTTATGACAATTAGGACGAATGTGACCGGAAACACCACAAAAGTGACAAACAGGAACAAACTTAGGAATATCAGTATTCCTAACAGCAAATCTAGTCTCAGATTTTGGTTTATGCCTCAACAAAGAACAGTTTGGTCTAATATGACCAACAACACCACAATGATGACAGGTAGGCACAAAAACAGATTTATTATGCTCTCTAACAGTAGGTTTAGACTTAGGTGTAGAAACTTCAGCGTCTACATCAGAACTTTTACCTTTGTCTAACCTAGCAAAATAAGCCTTTTCTTTATTATTCCTCTTGAAAGGAGGGATATAAAGTTTTTCAGCTTTAGGCTTAAAAGAAACAGAAACACTTCTGTTATCAACAGCAGGCTTGGTACTAGTCAAATTTTCAATTTTAGCTTTAGATTCAACTAACTCTTGTTCCAAGCTTTTCATCTTCTCATCTTTAGAGGAAATTTGATTTCTCAAAAATTCATTCTTTTTATTAGATTCATCTAATCTAACAATCAATTCCTCTTTTTCAAGATTAGCCAATTTTAACTCTTCCTTAAATTTCTTAGCAATTTTCAAAGACTTAGATAATTCTTTACGAAGAGTTTCAAAGGCATCAATAAAATCAACAGAAACAACAGTGTCCTTTTTATTCAAATCATCACAAACATGAGCAGAAAGACACTTCAGATTATCCATGATAACAAGGATCAAGGATCAACTCTTAGATCAAAAGATCTAACACAAAAGAGCTACTCGCTCTGATACCACTTGTCAGTTCGTTTAGACCCCTTAACCCAACAGATTAACCTAGAGAATTAGCCAAGTTATTAACTTAGGTAATTTAATTAAACTAGGTTAACACAAATAAATATAAAAACAATAAAGCAGCGGAAAATAAACAACACAAAGATATGATGACCCAGGAAACCACACCGGTAAAAACCTGGGGAGGATTTGACCTAGCTATCCTCAAGGTAAACTGAATCCACTATGAAAGAATTGAAGTTTACACAATAGACTTAGACCACTAACGTCATATTGCTACCTGCCTGTAGGAAACTTACTACCATGACCCCATGATAACTCCGAGATCCACGGACTCCTTCTTTCCGGAATTCTTCAGCAAATCCACAAGCGCACCTGCTTGTATATCTTTGTGCTCTTTGATTCTGCAACTGTAACGATCTACACAACTCTCGATATAAATCTCAAGTTTGTAAACCCTAAGTGTATGTGAAGGTAAACACCTCTAGATCTCACAATGAGATTCACAAACACAGCAAAACAGAACTCTAAAAACGTGGCTAGGGTTTTCCCTTTTATACTTAGGGCAAACATAAAAACCCTATACATTAAAACGGGCTTGGGCTGAGTTGGAAAATTCTGCAGAAAAACGTTCTGTGCGATTTTCGATCGATCGAGTCTAATTTTCGATCGATCGAGTCTCACAGAAAGTTACAAGTAATTCTGCATAAAAACTCGATTCCAACTTTACAATAAACCCCATACTTTGAGCAAGTCTAACACACGACTCAACATTGTTTTGATCATGGTTTGCCAACATACAAAATGAAGTTCTAAATACATTAGATCCTAGTCTTTAGAACCTAACAGTTATCATGAAAAATTTCAAAATCAAATGAACTTCAACTTTTAATTTCATTGAAAAATTGAATTAGTAAATTCAAGAATGACATTGACTAAACATTTAAAGTCGAGGGGACTAAATGACATGATTGATAGTTGAAACTTGAAAGATCAATATAAACTTTACCCAATAATTGAATGACTAATAATAAACTTTACCCAAAAATTGTCTGACTTAATTTGGATGGAGTAAGAATTATTAAGATTTCTATATAGAGTACTTGCATTAGTCAATGCAAAAATTAAAATAACATAAATACAAATTCTTGGCTAATTAACTCAAAAAAATCACCCACATTAATTTTTCCAAAATTATGCATATCTTGTCCACAACCACAATACCTATGTAAATTTACATGATTTTTGTTCATGTGCAACGAAATATATTTTATTCATTTCTTAATACACTTTTTTAGTTGGTGTGTATGTAAGTGATATAATAGATTTTTATACTAAAATAAATAGAAATTTTTTGCACGAACTAATGTCTCAAATGTTGGGTCTAAAACATATAGTATTAGTTTCTGAGTAGCCTTCTGAGAGAAGGCCTTTTTAGTGTTATTGAATCTCATACCACCACCATCATAAAGAAGTACCACAAAACTACAAGATTGTTGATAAATGTCCTCATGAAAAGTGTGGCATAGACATCTGTTGAAATTTCTTCCAATGAACGAAAAATGAAAAGATAATTCTCTTAGTACACAACTTGGTTATAAAAGACAGATCTAGATGAGCATAATTGCTTAACTTTTTTAAAAAAGTTAGGTAAGTACTAAAGTTTTTGAAAATCCAGTCCCATACTTGTATCCACCACAAGGGTTGAAAAAAAAAAAAAAGCAAAACAAAACAAGTACTAAAGTTTTGGAAATCCACTCCCATACTTGTAGCCACCACGAGGGTTGAAAAAACCAAAACAAAACAAACAAAAGTTACAAAGGTCAAGGTTGTTTTGTTGTTACAAAGACCAATAAAAATGTGAAACATGAAAAAATTCACCCAAGTGTTGTGAATCCAGGTTGATTAGATAAGAAAATCAGGTAAAGTTCTATCACAATTAAAATCATTATAAGCCAAAATTCAGATGAAGATAAGAGATGGAAAGTACTAAAAGCATTCAATTATGGAAAATTGTTGTTAAAGAGACCAATTGATGTGCTACACACAACCCCGACAGCCGCCGTTATTTTTGTAGGTCCTTTCAATTCAATAGCCACCACTTGAATTTAGTCACCATAACTAAAATGGTTTTGTCCATATGTAAAATATTTTAATGAAAAATTTTAAGTATAAATTTAATTTCTTTTTAACTTTTTAGACTTTCTTGTAAACATACTTTAGACTTTTTACTTAAATTCAACTATTATGGTCATTAAATCACATAATTGAATTCAATTATTACGGTGAATTGATCAATGAATCACCTATTGAATTCAATTGGTTTAATCAATACAATTATATATTTATATTTAATTAAAAAAAACTTAATGCGTAGCACCTAATCTAAGTTTTGTCCATTTTTTTAAAAATTGAATTTGAATACATTTTAATGTTTTAGAAGAAAATTCTTTCCAGATTTTGTCAAAATTAGTTTGTGCAAAAAAATTTATTATAGGTTTAATTAAGCAATAAATCTACACAAGCACCAACAAATTCACATAAAATTTCACAAATCCAAGTGAGATGAGGTGGCACATTTAACTACACGAAAAGTGTAAAGTTCTCGATAACTTTTGTTGTGTCTGTAGACTTATTGTTAACTAGCATGTAGTCTGTGCTTACGCAAGGAAATATTAACAATTGTGATGATAAGATGTTCATCTTTGTAGATTCAGTTTCCACGTGAAACTTGGAATTGTCTTGAAGGTGCCAATGAAGCGGTAATGTATGAGAGTGTGAAGTAAGGAAAAGTGGGATTAAACATTGTGTTTGAACCTGGCCTTGCTCTTAAAAATTCGAAAGGAGGAGGAGAGGGTTGCGTGTGGATCTAGTTGGTAGAGGTTGAGAGAGAAGGAGGAGATATGGGATGACGATATGGCATTAGAGGAGATGATGTTTTACTTTTATAGTCTTTCTCGTTGGACTCCTTGGTTCTGATAGTGGACAGGTGAGATATTCAGTCATAAAAGTGAGCAGGTGAGATGTTGTTGCTTAGGCCAATGAGCATTATCATTGTGGTTTTCTTGGCTTCCGTATTAAATGTTAATATATCATTTATTTGGGCACAAAAATTAGAAAATTTAGATAAGATACATGACACAAAATTGAAATCCAATTTATAATCTAATTAGTTTTTTTTTTTTTTTTTTTTTTTTTTTTTTTGAGTTTTGGTTAGGACAAGTGGCGCAAAATTGAGAATCCAAATTTAAAAATATGGCATAAAATTGAAACTCTAATTTAGAATTCTATTTGAGGTTCTCTCTGTTTCACCTATTATTATGTATATAGATTTGCTTCACCTATTATTATGTATATAGATTAAGAGTGGTTACATCAAAATATTGTCCCCCACCACAACATAGTTTTCCACTTATGATCAAAATTAATTATTGAGGGTGAAAACTAAAATCAACTAAGCCTCCCGTAGAAAACGTTTTCTATCTATTTCGGGTTGAATAATATAAACATGGACAAGTTTAGATTTTCAAAATGAGGACCTTAATTTCTTTAGATTCGTTTTAGATTTTATAATAAGAACAAAGCATGCAGGAATTCGGATTGGCATGAAACACACCAAACATTGATCGTTTTTCATGGGATCTAAAGGTTTGTTGTCTCGTACTTTTGCCACCAAACATGGGCATCAACCCATGTAAAAGAAACAAGACAACACTGTTAAAAACGGAACCATTGTGCAAATTGATGCCTCCATGTCTAATCCATATTTCTCATGGTATGTTTCTTTCTTCTTCTTCTTCTTCTTTCTTCTTTTGTTAATTTTTTTAAATTACCTTATGGTATGTTTCAAATGAAGAGAGAGGTGAGGAAAGTAAAAGGGAAGGTGTCTGAAATATACTAAAATTTAGGATACGCTTAGTACACTGAATGATAGTTACGTTAAGGATGAAAATTTGTATTACTAGAAATAAAATGTGATATAATAGAATAATTATTCATATCAATAAGTTTGGATGTGAAATAACTATTTGAATAAAACCACAAATTTGTATTTTTGAATATATAATAATTTCTAAAGTTATTAAATGTATTAACTATTAAGAAATAACTATTATATCCCTTTTAGGGTTCATTTGATTGGAAAAATGGAAAAGTAGAAGGATAGAAAATGGAGAAGAGGTGAAAAAGTTGGTGGATAGAAAAGATTTAAGCAGCGTTTGGGTAGAAATTATTTCTACCTGCGTCTGTGTTTCTGGCGTTTCACGCTTTTTTTTTTTTTTTTTTTTAAGCTGCAAATGTTGACTTTTCACCCGTGCACTGTTCATGGGATCCATAAACATCACTTTGCAGTAACTTTTTCATTTAAAATGGGTCTCACAGTACTATTCACACATTTAAAAATTATTTTGCTACTATGTTTTCAGTTTTCAGCTATATCTCCATGTGTTTGATTGGAAGTGGAAATTAAAGTGGAAAGATAGAATACTATTTTGTTTGGTTGGGTAAAAAAGTGAGAAGATTAAAAATGTAGTTTGTAAAAATTTACTCTTGTTACATAAAAAACTATTTTTAATAGTTTATAAAAATTAATTTTTTTTAATTACTACGAACTTACAAACTAACTCAATTAATAAAACATCTAGCAAAAGAAAAACTAATAATAAGAATAAGTTTCCGTTTGATTTGAATTTTTTTTTTTAATTGTTTGAAGAGGGAAGCAAAACATGACAACAAAGCCAAAAATTAAAAAGCAAAAAGCAAAACATGAAAACAAAGTCAAGTTCAATGCCAGCAAGAGAAAGAAGAAGAAAGAGGAAGTTAAAAAAAAACAAAACAAAACAAAACAAAACAAAACAAAACAAACAAACAACATTAAATAAGGGGGAAAGCCAATTGGTAATTTTCCGTCAAACTCACTTCTTCCCCACTTTTCTCTCTAGTTTTCTCCTCAAATTGGGGAGAAAACTTTTTCCTCTTAATGTGGGCCCAAAGATAAAACTCTCTCAACCCATTCTCCCTGACCTCCCCCCCCCCCCCCCCCCCCCAAAAAAAAACCAAAACCCTCCTCTGTTATTTTCTCTCCCCCTCTATCATTTCACCCCAACCAAACATACCAAAAGAGATGAATAACTATTCCTCAATTTAAGAAATAGTAATTCGTAATGAATAACTATAACATGTAATAAAATCTAATCAAACGATCATATAGTTATTCCACATAAATAAGAATTCCATTACAAGATTTATTAAAGTGCACCAAACATGCTACTTTCTGTTATTTCCCATTGTCCTATATATCCTCTACTTTTCCCTCGTTTCTCTCCATTCAAACATAGAGTTAGGTTCTCTCAAAAACAAAACAGAGAGTTAGGTACCTAACTAATCCCCACGAAATATGTAATCCTCTATGCCATACACATTAAGTATGACAGTGAGAAATCCCTTGAAACCCAAAGTATTGACTACAATTTTAGAACCAAGGATCTCAATTCTCATGGATCATATGAGAGGTTTGGAAATTACTAAACCAATTTCAAAATATTGACTACAAAATTAGAACTAAACAATCTCGTGGATGCACATAGGAGATTTGGAAACAACTAAACAAGTTTCAAATTATTGAACAAAATTAGAATTGAGAATCTCATGCAGTAGCGGCTTTGGAAATTTTTCTCAGGGTGTTCCTTAAGAAACATAAATTATACAATCTAATAAAAAAAGAAATTTATATATTGACAACAACAATAAAAAAAACACACACACACACACACATGCAAATACATAAAGTTTACAATTGTCTTCTACGAATTTTCATATTTTGAAATCGTTGCATTATAATCTCATTATCAATGCTACAAGCTACATCTCTTTTTATGTATATAACCAAACAATCATTGATTCACTGAATGTAAAACAAATTATAGAGCAAAGTTTAATTTTATTGGCATAAAAAAAATTGAGGGTGTTTCCAAATTTTTTTTGAGGGGTAGACAAATAAAAATTTTTAAATTATTATATATAAAAATAAAAAATTTCAGGTTAGGGTGGTCCGTTAGGGTGGTCCTGGGACCACCCCGGCCTTAAGGTTGCCCGCCCCTGATCTCATGGATCACATATGAGATTTGGAAACAACCAAAACAATTTCAAAGCATTGACTTCAAATTTAGAGCCGAGGATCTCATGGATCACACATGAGATGAGAGCTGTCTAAGGTTTCATTCATGTGAAAATGTTCCCCCTTGGCTTTGTTGAAGACAAATCATTGTAAAAAGTGGAGCATGCGAAGACTGCAGCATCCAAAATAGTCAGCCAAAGCTGTGCTTGCATCGATTGACAGGACTCAAAATTCAGGGGGAGCCCCTGTACTACTGGAATTGAGGTGCCGCCAAGTGGCAAATGTTCAATACCCTCCATGTTCAACTTCACGTAGCTTTTGCTCGATTGTGGGTGAATTTTTCTTCTTCTTTTCCTCACAAGGTCTGCGATAAATCATGGTTTGGTTTCGTTAAAAGCTGGAAGCACATGCTATGTTCTCGTGAATCGGAACTTGAGACACGTTCAAATCGCTTTCAACTTGTTTGTATAGTAGTGTGAAAAGGTTATGACCGACCTGCTCTCAATACCATGGCTTACATGTGATTTTGATTATGATTTCCAACTTGGCCTGATCATACATGTGATCGTCTTTGTACTTTGTTGTAGGCCATTCATTAAGGTTTATCCTAACTATACACCAAAAAAAAAAAAAAAAATCGTGGCTAAAAATATTTAGCCAATTCAATTCTTGGTTGATTCATGTAAATGTAAATGGAGAAAATTTTTCTTTCAATCCTTTTTGTGACAGTTTAGAAGGCTATCCACGTGTATTTATAATCACATGACTCATTAAGGATCTGTTTGGATTTCGCTTATTTTGCTGAAAATTGAAACACTGTAGTAAAATAATTTTTAAATATGTGAATAGTGTCGTAGGATTCATTTTTAATGAAAGTCTTGCTAAAAAAAGAGGTTTGTGGGTCTGGTAAACAGTGCACGGAA
Organism: Lithocarpus polystachyus; assembly: GCA_033629205.1. Classification (NCBI taxonomy): domain Eukaryota; kingdom Viridiplantae; phylum Streptophyta; class Magnoliopsida; order Fagales; family Fagaceae; genus Lithocarpus; species Lithocarpus polystachyus. Next base: position 80,231,397 of record CM066164.1, read on the forward strand.
CCCACTAAAAGCTGACGCGCGCTTCTCAAAAAAAAAAAAAAAAAAAACAATACGCAGACGCTAGGATTATAATAAGTATCAAAACATATACTAAATCTTTTAAAGAAATTATATTCTATTAAAGTATTTGTAAGGACACAATTTCGAAGGCTAGACCCACGAGCTGGATGGACTCAGGCCCAAAAAGTCCTTGCAATGAATTTATAGAGTGTGGATTAAAAAGACTGGGCTTTTAAGTGAGTTCAAGAATTATCCAAGCGTATTTAATAAACAGGAAGACAGAAATAGAGTAGTGATGTTATAGAAAACCATCCTCGGCTCAGTCCGATGAGGATAGTTATATAATTTCTTGTATGTTTACAACTTTGTATCTCTCTTTCTCTCTCTACGACTACTGTTTTTCTCTCAGGATTCTTCGATCCCCTTTCCCATTGCCTCCTTCTTTCTTTATTTTTCTTTTTTCTCACATGCCGGTCAGATGATTCCTCTTGATACTTGTCTCATCAACTTCGTCTTGAAATCTTCAGATAGCAGCTGTAAAGGCCGAAAATCACTGTTCAGACATCTTTTCCTCATTAATGCGGTCAGAGGGTTAGCTGTAGGGCAATTAATGCGGTGGCAGCAGCTTTCTCTATAATATCCTTCTGCTTCCACCTGTCCTATGTGCTTACAAGGTGCTCCTTTACCAGAAGAGTCTCCTAAAATATCATCGTAAATGCCAGAATGCATATCTTGGCTTTCTCTTTGATTATCCGAGGATATAATTCACCTCGGACAACTCTTCTCAGTTTATACACTTGCCAAGTACTTGCAAGGCTTGCAGCTAGGCATTTTTTTCGTTACTGACTGTCCTAGGATAATTATATCTTCTCGGACAAACCCAGGGCCCAAAATTTATATTTGGGCCTCTGGCCCCTACGGCATAAATTAGTTCATATGATTAATTTTTTGATAATTCCATAGTTGGGAGATGAGTGATTTGAACTTGGATATCTTCTTTTAGAAATGCCAAGAAATGTCAACTAGTCGAACTATAAAACTCTTTACATTAGTTTATATGATTAACAATATACATGAATACTCATTTCAGTAATCACTAATCACCTAATGGATTGACAAAACTTTCTTCCAAACTAGTTCGACACTTGGTCCTACTACATTTCAACTCTTTTTACAAACACAAGTATGTTCTGTACTTCAAGCTAATTTAGACGGCTTACATTAATAAAATTTCCAGTTTTTCCCTCTCAAAAAAACAAAAGTTCATTTTGGCTGTTTCCATATCCGTAAAATGAAGAACTGAAAAATGACTCCGTTTTCCCTAATTACATTTTACCAACATTTGTAGAATGGTTGTGTAACTTGACTTCTAAAATCTTGATGAAAGGTTTTGCTATAAGCCTGGAAGTCATTTTGAGTTTTGATGTTGACATCAAAACTCAAAACATTCAGAAACAATGAACCCACCTGCGTATTTGAAGCCAAAATCCCATTTATAACTCTATGATGGTCCAATATCCATGTCTTCCATCCCTCTTTCGGTGCTCTGTCAGGAGGGAGGAGATGGCTTAGGATTAGGAGTTTATGACCATCCTCTTCCCTTTATCAATAGATCTTATCCTCATCTAACAGTTCTATTCACTCCTCCTAAGTTTACAGTCACATTCTGTGATATCAATTGGTCTAGTCAACTACTCCCATCCTCTTCTCTCGGTGTCCATTTGGGTTAGTCATCGCTCCGTTTGTGAAAATAGTTTTTCACATTTTTTAGTGTTTAGTAGTATCATAAAAACTGAGTCAAAGAAAAACTATTTTTGATTAATGTAAATATATGGCTTATTTTTTGGATATTTTTTTATGCTAATTTATTTTGGAAAACAATTATATTTGATAGCAAGTTAAATACGGGAAATTAGATGATCTTTTTCCAACCCATTTAAGATTGCTAACATCTTATCAAAAAAAAAAAAAAAAAAAAAGTTGCTATCAAACATAGGAAAATAAGATAGTTTTATAGAAAATATTTTTTGGAAAATGACTCATTTTCTAAAAAACATTAACGTCAAAACAAACGGAGCATAGTGACAATTTGATACCATATGCGTATGATTAGAGAGAGATGTGGCTAAACAAGTAAGGTTGTGTTTAACTTATTTGACTAAGCCTCCATTTGGATACATATTATAAATGAAAATTATTTCACTATTTAGCTTATTTTTGTTACTATTCATGAGCCCTATTACACTTTTTGGTACTATTTATGAGCTTCACTGTACTATTTCAACTAATTTTTACCTTATCTACAGTACTTTCAGCAATAAATTTTCAATTTTAACAAAATGAGCAGTGTCCAAACAGACCTTAAATAGCGTGAATGATTTTAACAAGTAGATGAAAATAGCTCTTAAAAAAAAAAAAAAAAAAACAAGTACATGAATATATTTGATTAAATCAATGACATGAGATATGATCAAAAAAATTAAAAACCTAGGGATGTCAATAAAACAACATTAGAGTGCTCATTTGGTATAGTTTTTTTTACAGTTTTTTTTTTTTTTAAATAAGTGCAATTTTAAAACTAACTAGAAAAAAGTAAAGTTAAAAAAAAAAAAATATATATATATATATATATATAAATACACACACACACACACCTTAAAAGAGTGCAATTTTAAACCACTGCAAAGTATATTTTACCTAAATTTTATAATATCCTTTTTTTTTCTTTTGGTAAAAAATTTTATAACTACTATGGTTTCATGCATTTGGGGAAAGTCCTTAGAGAGGAAATTGGCTCATGCAACTTAATAGACCCCAATGCATAGGGCTTTATTAACAGTCTGTAATGGGCTTGCTCTCATGCTACAGAACAATTCAGCTGTCAGACAACCCAGGAGTCAATTCTGAGCTCACCAAGACGAAGATCCAAGTTCCAACATGAATTCTGAGCTATTAGCTTCATTACACACCAGCTCTGGTCTATTCATGCAATGAATGAACCGGTTCATGTTGGTAAAAATGTAGTAGTGAGCTCATTGTTCGTGCTTCTTGGGTACTTCACACAAGCCTATTCAATTCAAACTTAAAATACAGGTTCTTGTTTTTGAGTAAACATCATATCGCAGAGCTCTGCTGTTAGAACTGGAGAACTTTACAGCGATTGTACCATCTCTTCTTGATGATCAGGCTCATGCTTGCAAAATCAAGGGAAGCATTTCATTCTCTGCAAGAAAAAAACACAAGACAAGGCCAAGTCAGACAATAAAATTGTTGTCAAGTAAATTTAGTTGGAAGATAAGCAGACAAAGGCACACATGCTATGTTTCAACACAGAAACAAGGTATCATGCGTAATAACTCCCCAAAAATCAGTACATAATAACGGCTGTGTTTGTCTTTGTTGATCAATAATATCGTGTCTATAAGTGAATGTTTCCTTGCATAAGAATCGTGACTCGAAATAATAATGTGTCAGTTATCTTGACGGAATGCAGAACACTTCATAACTCTGTACTTTTAGGTAAGTAGGGGAGAGTTTTTCTACATGTACAAATGATCCCAGACATTGGGCCGCAAGAGTGTCATGTCTTCAAGAGTCTGAAATATATAAATCTTGTAGGATTCCTCATTACCTGTCTTTCAGTTTCAACAGCAGATGCAGCAAGCTTTCTTTTCAAAACTGACCTCTCCGTTTCACAGCTCTCCATCTCAGTATCTATAAATAAATAAAAAAGACAAGCAACAAGAATTACATCGAGTAAAATGCAATTTTTCTAACATATTACTCTACTCATTTCTTCTTTCTATTATCAAAATCCACTGACAAGACAGCTATATAATAATCAGTATTTTCTCATAATAACCTAGGAAGTCTTTTAATTGATAAGAAAATAAAATTCAATCTCTATTGCATGTCAGCTATTAGTTTCTATCATTGGCATATAGTCCATGCCGATTTGACTATAGTAATTTAATCTTCTTCCTACTCATCGTAACTAGCTATAAACACTGTTCAATTTTTTTCAGATAGCTTTGCAGTTTAAAACGATCCATGCAGGTGATCTGCCCACTAATTTACATTGTAGTGAATCTAGTGATAATATGTATATAAAATTTTATAACAAGCTTTCCTAGAAAACCCAATCCTGCTTGTAAACCCCATCAGGAAAATCTAGAGAAGTTTTTCTCTGGATGTCAAGGGTATGTAGGTTACATCTATATAGGGAAGTTACTAATGCATTCTGTTTCAATCTATATCAATAGAAATAAAAAGGCCAGTTACCAGAAAATGGACAAACAAGATCAAATTAACAGGCTGCTTAATTCTCACCATAATAGTATGTTGATAAGATGGTGATGCGTTCAGTTGGCTGAAATAACAGAAAAAAGAGAGAAAAATTAGCTGAGTGCCAAGAATGGATAATTAAAATGCTAACAAAGTGATGTAACAGCACAATTTCAGAAGCAGACAAACTAGCCGGACAAAGAAAAGGCCAGATTTACTGCATGGAACTAATGGGATTTACATATGGAAGAATACTAAAGTCAGAGAGACTAGGATGGGATCATCCTCACTGCTTCTTGATGCATAAGTTTAAGAGTAAGAGGCATAAGAATCACTGTTCAACCAGTCTCATCAAAAAATCCCAGTCAAAGATTCATAAATCAGACTGAAAATCACGTGATTAACATGACAATGATTTAAGCGTTCCAATCAGATGTTAATCTCTGTAAAAGAATGCAGTAAATTCAGATTCCCTACCTAAACCAATATAAGTTGTACCAAGTGAATGAAATGGTCATTACCAGAGCTGGTCCCACATGAAAGAATGGGACAAGGACAAACATCACTTTCTTGAAATTTACATGACATGATTATCTGTCTTCATGGTAAAACTATAGTACATATTACAATCAAATGACAGCATCAATAAACCTAGGCTTTAGATGAGATGGTAAAGGGGTCCAGTGGAGTTCGATTAGGTCTAAGATGCAAATCTCGTATAGTAGAAAAGATAATACATTGGGAAAAGAAAAAAATAATATTGGTTATCAGAGAGAATAAACAGAAGAGGGTTAACAACTAACATATCACATGGAAAATACTGCAAGAGACACATCCAACTCAAAAAAACTTCCCCATAGTTGTTCATCATTAAAATATATTTTCAAGCAGAAGGCTGGAGAAAATTGTACCAGTTCTAGATTTCAGATCGTTCTATTGAGAGTGAACAACTGAATATTACCATTACAAAAATACCCTCACGACGAGTAGGGAGCTGCTCAAACTTTTTCAATGTTTCTTCACCTCGGGTAACTCGTCCAAAAATTGCATACTGAAGACGTCAGCCATTTTATTAGTAATCATATCATACGAGATACTAAAATATCTTTGAATCAAAGCTGGCAAGTGTAACTAGCAAACCTGGCCATCAAGATGAGGGGCATCTCCAAGAAGCATCGAAAAAGAGGATTGAGCACTGTTGGGATCCTCAAACCTACACCAAAGCAAAAATCAACCTGTCAAACTTTCAAACTAAATGAGGAAGTCCATAGAAGATTAAAGTCAAATGCAAATGTTAAAGACGAGAATAACATAATATAGAAATGCGGAAGTAGGAAAGAGAGAAGAATACAAGAGTTACATGGTTCAGCCCGATGGGCTATGCCCAAGAGATAAAGCCCTAAGGGCTACATCTTTACTGTATTCTCAATTATTTATTCCAATGAACCCTAGTAGTGTATATAGGAGCTAGGGTTAGCCCTAAATGAGCTTACGACATATTTGACCTCTTGGGCATTACATTAACATAAACCCAATATCTTTAACACTCTAAACGACTCTTTACATGATGCCGTGATAAAGTTATGAGCAAGAGAGGGCTGATAAATTGTTCATGAGGAAAACATAAAACATAAATTCTAACCAAACTTGGTCTATCCTCATCTGTTGGTGACTATAGACCACCATGGAATATTTTACAATCACGAGTAGATCAGTATGAAGTATTCAGCTCAGTCCCATTGTGATGATCTGGTTCTTATTCTTCAATATATTTTGAAGATGTAATCCAAGGGTATACCAAGCAACTGTAACATCAAAAATTCTTTCTTTTTTTTTCTAAAAAGAATATGTTTGGTTAATGGATAAAAAGTTTTGGGATTTTTTTTTTTTCTAGGTAAATAGGGGAAGAGGGAGGTGGGGTTCAAACCCTTGACATTGGGCTCCACAAAGGGTGCCAGTACCACTGGGTTAACAATTCAAACCCCATTAGACACCGAATTTCACAAATTTAAGCTGTCAAACTGACCAAATATAGAGAACCAGAAAGTCAGTTTAGCACAGAATCTAAAATTTCCTTTCTATCTGTTCCAAAGGCAGAGCTTTGGAGAAATCAAAAATATTGAAATGCTTTCATTGTTCGGGCCTATATCATATATAAATAGGCTCCTACTACTTCCATCCAGATGGCACCCTCCAACTTATCTTTTAAGGTCTGTTTGGAACTAAGGACAAAAAAACAAAAGGATAGAAAAAAAGGGAGGATGGAGAAAATACCAATTCTCCATCATGTATGTTCAGTAAAAGAGATGCAAGAATGAAAGAATAGAAAATACCAACAACTTTCCTTTGTTTGGTTGAGAAGAAAAATGAAAGAAAAGAAATAACAATTGTGTCAATTTACTATTATACAATTTACTGTAACACAAACTCACACAAAAACACCTTCCCTTTCTCTAGCTTCTATTTTCTCTCTAAATGGGAGAATCTAGCTAGTGAAGATTAAGATTACCAAATCCGTCAGTCCCAACAAGTCTCCGGTCCAAAACCCTAAACCTGTCTTTAACTTAGATCTCAAGCACAGGTTGACCACCTGCCTGGCAATCAACCAGAAAGCTGACCTGTTTCTGGAGACTCAGAGCCCCATTTAGGAGGCATAACCGGCCCAAGACTCCACTCCTCAATTGGAAGATCAACACCTAGTGCTCAAAATGACCATGTCAATGATGAAAATAAGTTGCAGAAAGAGTGTTCTCGGAAGGGGCAAGAGAAGGGGTCGAGAAAGTAGGTCTTGGCCTTGGTGCAATGGAACTTGCAGGCGGCAACATTTTAAGCAGACAGATAAGGGTCAAAATAGTACAATTTTCTTCCCTCCACATTTTCTTCCCATATTTTCTCACTTTTGGATGGGGAATATTTTGTGGGTCCAGGGAGTACTTTCTTTCCACCTAGTTTTCTTCCCTACCAAACAGAAGAAAATTGCACTCTCTCTCCTCTTTTCCTTCCCCAAGTTTTCATCCTCCCTAAAATACCTCATACCAAACAAGTCTCACAATCAATCACCCTAGACTGTCTCAGAATTATATAGGTACTTCTGACTCCTTATAAACAATTATTTTAGTTTTACTGAACCCTAAGTATTGATTCACAACGAGCAGCAGAATTCCTGCACTTTTTCACCTCTAGAAGTGTTCATTTCCACTTTTTTTTTTAATGAATAAGTTAATTCATCAAAAAATAGATAAGAACATGCAAGACTATAAAGAATTCTAAATAAAGCTGACATACTGCAGATACAATCAGAACAAAATACAATTGACTTGCTACTATCACATAGCATTCATACAAAATTTATATCCTATCTACCAATTGGTTGTAACTGTCTCCTAGGCTTGACCATATACTGCACTCCAATGGTTTGATTCAAATAGATTGACCCTCAGTTTCAGAGCAACTCAGCAACCAACAGAAGAATTAAAAGACTTAATATGCTTCAGTAAAGCCAGTATGCGGTTGGTTTTGCTTCCACATGACATTTCAACCCTCATAGCTAACAACTATCTTTGGTAATCAACTCTAATGTCCCAAGCTAATAGACAGTGTGACACCTTACGATGCGTGTAACAATTCAATTTATTTATTTGATAGTAATGAAAGATCTTTATTTATTTATTTTTAGAAAAGCATACCCATGTGCAAAGGATGCTACAATGTCATCTAAAGTTTCACAAATCTCTTTGAGCCACCATTTTTTTTTTTCACAAATTAGAAATTCCTCCAAAATAGAAGAGTGACCACTCAAAGCAGCCATCCAATCATGCCTGGAGTGTAATTAAAACAAAGTTAACTCTAAAGGCAAACCCTCAACCCCTTCAAAAGTATATTGGTAGCATTCTCTCCAAATAATCCACATGATGTATAATGGAATTTCCCCCCATAAGTAAGCAAAACGATGCCTGCCAAAGCCCTTTTCCAACAAACCAACAAATCCACTGCCCTTTTTGGCATTGTAGATTATCCATAGTGAGAATCTTTCCTCTAGCAGCTGTCCATGTGAAGAAAGTTACTTATGTAGGAATCTTAACACTCCAAATGCTTTTCCACAAAAGAAATGAGGGCTTCTGCTAGTAAGAGCCTGATAATAAGACTTAACCTTAAATATACATCTCCTAGTGGGATTCCAACACATTCTGTCTTCCCCATCTCTAGTAATTTTAGTGGAATATTGAAGGTAAAGAAAAGAATGTAAAAACTTCATTTCCCAATCATGGACAATCTAGTGAACATAATGTCCCAATTTTTGGGCTATTTGAAATACTGCAAGAAAGCCTCCTTAACGATCACAACCCCACGCCATGGATCATGCCAAGAACAAATATGAAATACACTACCCAGTTCAAGCTTGATGAATTTAGAGAACCTCTCCCAGCCGTTGCAAATATGTTTCCAAAGAGGCAATCCATAAGGTTCATTGATCACCCCCAAAACCCAATCTCTCCAATGATACCCACAATTTTTTATCTACTACTGCTCTTTATATTGTGTCTTCTTCCGTGGCATAGCGCCAAATCCACTTTCCCAATAATGCATTATTAAAACGTAGTAAACTACAAATGCACAGACCATGATATTGAATCGGCTAACAAACTATCTTCTAATTTACCAAGTGAAACTTCAACATTGAAAATGTAGGAGTCCCAGTGATTTTTTTGATAGCTCATGAAACCTCTGATGCCCAGGCCATCATATTGAAACTGCCTCATGCTTTGTCTCCATTCATAGCTTTGACTGCTTCTACAACTTCCACCTCCTCAAAAGGTCTTTCCAACCCAACTGCCTCCTCACTGTCAAGTATTTTCAATTGCAGCCCATCTAGTGTTGGTCTCCAGTTTAGTGTTTCATAATACAGATTTTATAAAACTGTAAAATGCCTCCCTTAATCTCATCTGCATTTCTTGTTGTGTTTCCCTCAAAGAATAGACTCCCAATAAAACTATTTCTACAGTGTGAATTAGCCCAGCGATGAGCGTGACAAAATTAACGCTTTTGAGGAAGACTATACCAACTAAGTGTTTGTTTGGTGTTACTTTTTTCCATTGGGATATTTTGCTTGCCAAGAGCCTTGTAGCTCAAAAGGCACCTCTTGGTCTTTCTAACAAAAACCTCTAGGGTTCAAATCCCCCTCCCCGATTGTTGTAACCTAGGAAGCACGGACACTTCATTTAGGGTGCCGTACCAGTGTTGTACCGGCCATTTCATGTTGTAATTTTTTAGAAAGTTCTCATGTTGTTGTGTTGTCCTTATTCCTGTGTCCATGTCTGTGCTTCCTAGGTTGTAACTATTGAATTGGTTTATTTTGCTTTAAAAATCAATTGAGCATGCATCCAAAAAAAAAAAAGAAAAAAGGTAAGGCTGGTAATACATTCTGTTTTAGGATGCAAAAAATATAAACCATACAGGAACTAAACAGAGAAATATCATAGCACTAACAATTATATAAGCTAAATTATAAGTTATAAACAACCCCAAAAAAAAAAATTGCTTTAGCAAAGAAGAAATTTACATTACCTCCCCATAGAAAGAACACCCTTTACATGTTTGACATCACTAAATTCACCAACAACAGTTTTTTCACCTTCTCTTCTTTGCTCTTCATTCATTGGGGCTGTTCTTCCACCCACAACATCAGCCACTTGGGCAACAAATCCCTTATCAACCTACAAATACAGTACACGCTAATCCCATTATCACACACATCAATTCAAACAAGTACATTATACAACATAATCAGCTTCATAAAAAAAATCATTAAAATACCCGAAAAAAGTGATTGGTATTGTAACATCCCAACCGAACAAGCTTGAAAATGTGGTCAACAGTTTTGGGTGCAACGGTTGGTAAGAAACCGAATTCGATGTCTCCATAGTTTGTCTGTTTTCCAAAAATGTTACACACAAAAATAAATTAAAACCCACCAAAAATTTTACTAAAACCAAACCAAATTACATTAAAATAATCGAAAAATAAGAACCTGGAATACTACACGAACAGAACCCAGTTGGGGTTCTTCTTGGGACAGTGCACTAACTGAAATAACTGATGCCACGCACCAGAGTAAGCTAAAGGGGATCCATACATTACATGCCCACATTTTTTTTTTAGCTCCAAAATTAGGTGTATGATCTGAAATTTTTTGACTTTATGAGTATCAAAAATATTACTATAGTATCTATATGATATGAGAAACTTCACATTTTGGTTCTCGACTCCAAAAAGAAAGAAATATTGGATGTGGAAATTGGGCTGGGTAATGGGCCCATTGGGAGAAGGGTTTGGGCTAATATATGTGTATTCATTTTTTTACATAGACAAAATCAAAATGTCCTTGGGATGACTTGAAATTTTCAGTTTATTTGCAATTTTAGCTTATTTTTGCTACACCATCCGTTTTATTTTGTTTGTCCTCTATTTCACTTTGAGATGTCCTAAAATATTGTCTTATTTCTAAAAATAAAATTAATTAATTTACTAAAGTTCTTATTATACCCTTATTTTATTTTCAAAACTATTTGAAAAAAAAACTAACAAATATTTTAAAAAATCGATCTAATTGGGCCATCTTTTTAGTTGCCTCGTTAAAAATAACTCTTTTAAAAAAAGGTTGATAAATTTATTTAAGGTTAATTTTGTAAACTTGTACAATTTTATAATGTAGACAAGATAATAAATAATGTTCCTTTAAAAATTTGACTTTCCAAACAAGACAAACAAATTGAAACGAAAGGAGTACTATTTATAGGTTTTATAGTACTTTTTGATATTATTCATGGGTCTCATTGTACTATTCAACTTATTTTTCAACTTTTTTTCTACACTTTTAACAAAAAATTTTCAACTTTAGTTAAATAAGTTGTCCCCAAATGGATTAAATTTTGAGGATATGAATTGTAATTGATAGAATAGAAACTATTTTTGAATGGTTTTGTATGTTGGGCCTTTTGTTCTTAAGATTGGGAAAGCTAATTGCTTTGCTCATAATATTTCCCAATGGGCTTCTACTTGCAATGCTTTTGGGGCCCGCTCCCCCTCATGGTCTCTCAATGGGTTTCGTATGTTATGTAGGGTTATGGAGAGGCCCTTTGTAGCTCCCAAGACTTTTTTTTCTTTTTAATTTATGAAAAAGTCTTTTGCTTTTCTGGTATTAATAAAATATAAAATTTCTAGGGTGACATTTGCATGAGTCGAGTTTGAAGATTTTTTCAACCCAACTTGAGTTTGTTGTGTTGAGAAATTCTTAACCCAACCTATCACATGTAGGGGTGTGCATAGGTCGAGTTGAGGGAATTTTTCGACCTAACCCACCATAGTGTGTTAAAAAAAATCCAACACAATCTAACCCATCACAAGAATCGAGTTGAACCCTTGGGTTGGACAATTTTTATTATTTTTAAATTGAGCAAAAAAATATATCTCACTTGCCACCTAAGTAAATAAAAAATAAAATATATAAATGAACTAGTATTTCAACTCAGTTATAAACAAATAAGAAAAAGTGGAGTGAAAGAGTGGGAGTGAGAGGCGACAGAGAGAAAAATAAGATTGATAGGGTTTGCGAGGTAATTGGGTTTTATATAGGAAGAGCTGAATAAGGGAGAAAATAAAATATTAATTATATAATATAATTTTAAATATATAGGTGAGTTGGGTTGTGTTAGGCGGGTTGTGATTGTTATGACCCAAACCCAACTCAACTACTATTAAAAAAATTTCCATAACCCAACCTAATCCACCTACTCATAAAAACTGGCCCAACTAGGCAGGTTAGGTTAGGTGGGTCGGGTCGGTTTTGGGGGGTTAGTGAGTTGGCTGCACACCCCTAATCACATGTATAGAAATCAACTCAACCAACATGAGTCCAGTTGGGTTGAGTTGAGTTGGTGGGTTGTGTTTACATGTTTTAGGACAAAGTTTGGTGATAAACTCAATTAGTTAGTTGCTCCCACTAAAGAAATTAATATGGCTATATATTTTAAAATTCTAATTGCTAGATTACATGTTCTTTATGTTATTAAAACCCATATCAAATTTCATGTCAATCATATGTTATTTACTATTTGATTCATAAACTTATTTTTTTATACATGATTTTAGACTACAAAATTTTGAAATTTAAATATTTGATTGATGATATAGCTATTGTTCTTTGATATTCAGAAAATTTTACAAACGTAGTTACTCGTTGGATTTATTCGAGGCATTTACCATTAAGTGGTTTATACGAATCATTTATTTTTCTTTCATGGAGTTGGTTCATTATTCATATGGTTACATATTTAAAAAAACACAAAAACCATTTAAGTGCAATAACTATGCCAATGCCTATTTTTACCCAAGGCTTTGCTACTTCTAGTTTTTTAACCGAAATGCATCAATCTGAAGGAAATTCGGCCATTCTATATTCACGATTTATTTACATATTCGAACAAATCCAAATCTAGAAGGTGTAAATTTTGCAATTGTAGCCTCCCTGGGATTTCTTATAATTTGGATATGCTATTTGGGAGTCAATCTATTAGGAATAGGGCTACATAGTTATGGTACATTTACACTAACATCTAATTGAAGACAGGATTTGATAATTACAAACAAACATGGGATAGCATATATATTATATAAGAAAACGTTGTGTAAACCATCGAGAACCTTTTGAATCAAAGTCATGAATATTTTTGGAACTGGGACCACCATTCCACCCATTTCGTTGAGATAAACAAGACGTATTCTATCATATCTTGTTCCCGCCAAGAAAAAAAGTGAAGTGCTAATAAAGCCATGAGAGATTATTTGTAAAATGGCTCCATTAATGCCCATATCGCTTAGAGAGCCACTTCCTATAATTATGAATCCCATATGAGATACAGAGGAATAGGCTATTTTAAAAAAAAAAAATTACGTTGACTAGGAGATGCTAAAGCTGCATAGATTATTTGTATTGTGCCCACTATCATCAAACAAACTTACTTAATTTAGTAGTCAATAATCAATCCAATTTTAAAATTGTATTCGGATAGGATATACTATACACAAAGTATGATCTATTTTTACACTCACCAAAAAAAAAAATAGACCTGAAAATAAATAAGACGACTTTGTTTATTCATTTATAGATCGAATAAATATTAATATAATTCAACGAGTCATTAAATTAAGTATCCTGTATCAGAATGATGTGTAAGATAATAAGATAATGGGGGTATTTATTTCTTTGTCATTTTATGCAGTGAACATGTTTATGCAGTGAACAGTGAATAAACATGAATGCAATAAGCAGTTTTATTATTAGGTTAATTAAAACTGTTCACTATTTTCTCATAAAAATTGTTCACTGTTTGCTGCATAAACTATTTTTAGCACTCTGCATAAAATTATTTTCTGTTTAACATTATTTAAAAAATTGTTCACTGTTATTTCTTCATAAATTATTCACAGAACAATTTTTATGAGAAAACAGTGAACAGTTTTAATTAACCCAATATTAAAACTCCTTATTGCAAACATGTTTATGTAGTGACCAGTGAACAATTTTTTAAATAATGCTGAATAAAAAATAATTTTATGCAGAATGCTAAAAACAGTTTATGCAGAAAACAGTGAACAATTTTTATGAGAAAATAGTAGACAATTTTAATTAATGTAGAAAACATATTTTATGAATGCAGTGAACAGATTTGAATATATAGTAAGCATGATGTGTAGAGAGCAAATTTTATTAATATAGAAACATATTTTATTAATTCAGAAAAATAGATTCAATTATTGTGAAATTTAAGCATGAAAAAATATTCAGATTTGGCTTTTAAATTTAGAAAACACAATTTCACTAGGTGTTTTATGAGAAAAAATTGAACAATTTACGTAAAAAAAACAATGAACCATTTTTTAAATAATGCTAAACAAAAAATAATTTTAAACAAAATGCTAGAAATAATTAATGCAGAAAACAGTGAACAATTTTTATGAGAAAATAGTGAACAGTTTTAATTAATGCAAAAAACAGATTTTATGAATGCAGTAAGTAGATTTGAATATACAATAAGAAGATTTGAATATACAATAAATGCGAGGTGCAAAGAGCAAATATTATTAATGTAGAAACAGATTTTATCAATGCAGAAAAACAGATTTGATTATTGTGAAATTTAAACATGCAAAAGCATTCAGATTTAACTTTTAAATTTAGAAAACACAATTTCACTAGGTGTTTTATGAGAAAACAGTGAACAATTTATGTTGTGAACAGCGAATAATTTATGCAGAAAAAACAGTAAACAATTTTTTAAATAATGCTGAAAAAAAATAATTTTAAATAGAATGCTAGAAACAATTAATGTAGAAAAGAGTGAACAATTTTTATGAGAAAACAGTGAACAATTTTAATTAATGCAGAAAACAGATTTTATGAATGCAGTTTGCAGATTTGAATATACAGTAAACGTGATGTGTAGAGACCAAATTTTATTAATGTAAAAACAGATTTTATCAATGCAAAAAAATAGATTCGATTGTTGTGAAATTTAAACATGAAAAAACATTCAGATTTGGCTTTTAAATTTAGAAAACACAATTTCTTGAGGTGTTTTATGAGAAAACAATGAACAATATCTAAACATGGTGTGCTACAACTCTCCAAGGAAAAAAGTTGCCAAAGCAACTTTCACATCATCAACCAAACATTTAGATGTACAAAAAAAATCTTTCACATTCCTCTTATAAACACCGCAAGTTAAGAACTTACATATCCAAATGTGGTAAGACGTAAGTTCTTCTATACATTCGAGTGGTCCACTCTTTTTGCAATACTTATCAATCATTTGACCATACAGTAATTCGAAACAGGATTGATAAAGTAACAATATATAGCTTAAACTTCTTTCGGTGTGCCCATGGCTGAAAATAGAGTGAGATTTTTCTTTTACATATTGTTCTAATTTCTCATTGTAACCCCCAATATTTTAACCAATTTGACCATAACGCTTTCAAAAAGTTAGAAATTGATGAGTGTGTTAAAAATGAGTGAACAAGGGATATGAGTGGCCTAAAAATTAAAATTTCTATATTTTACAATGCTTTTATTTAAATAAATAAAAACATATGTTTGTGCGTTCAAATGAAAAAAAAAATTACTTATTTTTATGTTTATATTTATTTGTTGATTATCAATATATATATATATATATATATATAAGGAACTCGAGCTTACCAAACTCGAGTTCCTATGAAACTCGAGTTTGGTAAGCTCGAGTACCATAGAAGAAAAAAAAAAAAGAGCATTACGCTTGAGTTTTGTATTTACAAAGAACTCGAGCTTGGTAAGCTCGAGTATTGTGTTGCATGGAACTCGAGTTTACTAAGCGAGTTCCATGTGGCATTTTTTCAATAAAAAAATCCATATCAGCACACGTTTTTTTTTTTTTTTTTTAATGAAACTCGAGTGTTTAAAATTGGATTTACACAGCAAACTTGAGTTTCATGGACTTGAGTTTCAAAAAATGGTATATTGCTACTTATTTTGTAAACAGTGTTATGTAGCTAATGATTTCCGCGAAAAGTGGTAAATGGCCAATTTGGCCACAAGTCAATTCTTATATTCTGTAGCCTACAAGTGTTGGCAGTTTGTTTGGTACAATAGCTGGTCAGAGAATTGCTACTAGATGAACTGCTATTCAAGGAACTACTTTCAGAGAAAGGAGTAATGCATCAAGGCTACCCAAGTTCAACATAGTAAGTGGAAAAGACAGCTATGGGATGAAAGGCAACTATGGGAGCAAGGGCAGTCAATGAAGCAAGGCAATCAATTGTTGTGTCCTTGTCGTTTATATTTAATTAGTAGATGTGGTTATGTTGTAATGACATTGTTGGGGAGTGTTATTTTTTGTAATTTTTGGAAATGTGACCTATTTTGTGGTTGTTGTACCAAATGCAATTATATGCAATGGTCATGGAAGGCAACTATTTTAGGTCGTGTTATTTAGACTAGCAGTTAAGGAAAGACAATGTTCAATGCACGTGGCATGTAAACAAATCCCTAAATTTATGGCAGATTTTTTATAACAGATAATTGTGTTTGTTGCATATGATTATTGTCAATTCCCATTTTCGCTACAAATTTTGTACAAGCCCGACTTCCTTGTGGGCTCAATTCATGTATTATATTATATTTTATTCTTTTAAGCATAGCCCACGCCCATGCGACTTATTAAGGGAAATTGAGGAAGTGTGGTTTAGAGGGTATGGGTCGGTTCCTTTTGGACCTGCATGAGCCCAGCCCATGCTTGCTACCAAGTGGGCAAGGGACACTGGTAGCACCTCAGGCTCATGGAGGAGGTCTTTTATCCAAAATTTTCACCCCAAAATAGCTTTTATGCTTTGGGTGACTATGGCTCAACTTTTCTGCTCTACCATTTTTTTGCCTAAAACACAAAGCTGACCCTAAATGGCTAGCCTTGTCTACTGCAACAACCAAATGCAATCTCCAAGGACCTGCCATGTCTAAGAAACATCAGCCCGTGAATTTAGGCTACTTTATTTCCCAAATTATGCAAAAAGCAAGGCATCCCTCTTACCCAATTAAATCAAATCTGACCATAGCTTCTTTGACTGATACCTTGGGTTCAAAGCCTCTTCTATTGACCAAAAACAGTCACTTAGAGCACCCTAAGTTCAATAGAAAAGGCCCCAATCAGATATAAAAGGGACCAACCATGTTCTATCCACATACCTGAAACTTCAGAGTAAAATCCCATTTAGCCAACCAAGATTCTCACAATTCTGAACCTTAGGGGTAGAAATATGGGTACAGGGGAACCTTTCCTCTCTTTCTCACAACCTCTCTCAATTTCCTCTTCTCGGTGATTGTGGGTTGAAGTTTCAGACCTATTGAACCACGTTTTCCCCATAAAGCTAAAACTTGAGAGCCAAAACCCACTGAGCTAGGAAACATTCTCACAATTCTGAACCTTAGGGGTGGAAATATAGGTACAGGGAAACCTTCCCTCTCTTCCTCATAACCTCTCTCAATTTCCTCTTCTTGATGACTGTAAGTCGAAGTTTCAGACCTGTTATGTTTTTATGTTTTTTCTACACTTTTGTTATTAGCATTTTGATTCTCTCTTGTCCAAGGACCATTTTCTATACATTGTGAATTTTGGGCTTGATTCTCCACAAATAAACACTTCTAAAGAACCCAAGGGAAGATTTGGGCCGTTTTCGCATTTTCGGCACTTGTCGCAAAAACGTCCCAGACAATTATTTTACAGTTGATTATAGCAGTTGAATATAACAGATGTTTATATTATGCACTTGAATTATTTTGCAAGTTGATAGATAATTGTCATACATGGTAATCTAAAGAACCATGTGAGCACAATACATAATTCACTTTCAACACAAACACCAGTAGCATCCAACACAAGATACAATTCACTTTATTTTACTATCAACACAAGACACAATTCACTTTATCTTACTGTCAACACAAGATAGAATTTACTTTAAACACAAACACCAATAACATCTAACACCTTTAACACTTTATCTTAAAAAAACTTATATTAACTTATAGCACTATTACAAAACAAGGTGGCTTCAAGCCAACATTGGCCAATTGAGAAACACCACAACAGTACAATTACAACCCACCAAGTAGACTCAATCTCATCATTCCAAGATTCTCACTTAAGCCAAAACAAAAAAACAACATAACCACAACAAAGAACAACCATGAAAGAATTAGAGCAATTCTGCACTTTCTCTCTTACTCTAGAGCTTTCAAAGCTATCTCCTTAGCTTTAATAAAGGAAGCTTGAAACTTCCTCTCCCTTTCAGTAGCTTTTATTGCCCTTTCTTGAGCAATTTCTACCATTTGGGTAGATCTTACTGTAGTTTGGGTTACTGTTCTTTCCCTTTCATTTGCAATTTGCAGCTTATTCCGCAGTATAGGTAGCTTTTGTTGCCCCAATGGGGCAGCTTCATTCTCATGCATACAAGTGGGATTATCAATCCAATAAAAGAAAGGGCACTTGAGACCAACCTATGCATAAATTGAATTGAACATATCAATTTCCAAACTCACTTCAGACAACTTGATTAATTAAAAACTTAACTTACCTTATATCGGCTACAACCCAAAAACCTTCTCTCAAAATTATCAACTGTCAGACTTGTTCTTAGCACACAAGTCTCATATGTGCACATATGCCCACTTGAACCTGAGTAATTGCTACTCGAAGAAAACATCGCTTATCAACCATTAATCAACACATACACAGATTTCATCTCTACCAACGTACCAATTTTTCAAAAGGTGAAAACCCAATCCAAAAAATTTCAAAATTTCATACCTGGTTTGCTGTAGCTTTGAATCAAAAAGGTCTCACGACAACCCTAAGTCAAAATGGCTAGAAACTCGAAAATATTATGAAACACATGTAGAAAATCACAAACCTAGCTCAATATAGAAGGGATTTCAAAGATCTAGGTCTCATGAGGAATTTTCTAAGGGGAAGAAGTTTTAATCCGTGTTATTTTATGATTTCTAATAAAAATGTGTTTTTCTAATGTCTAAGGGTGAGGTGGGTAATGAGAAATAAATGGAATAAAGCATAGGTGAGCAAAGTGTTAAGTTTTAAACCACGAATAGGCAAATTGCAAATGGGTCAAACCACAGGTGAGTTTACTATAATTAGCCCAAAAAAAGAAAATCTCAATTTATTTTTCTATTCTTCTTTCTTGGGAAATTAACAAAAAAAAAAAAAATTATCAATTAGAAATATAGATGAACGTTATTTATGGTTAACAATTCAAAGTGGCAGCGTGTGTACTGTGTAGTGTAGCACTGCTCATATTTTGGGAAAAAAAAACATTTGTGTGCTTGTTTAGTTGTCTAGTTGTGAGGGACTCGATTCGAAGCAGGTTTGTGACAGATAGAGAGTTCGATAATCAAATGTTGAGGCCTCATCTTCAGCCTCACAATCCTTGTTATCACCCCCAAGCATGACATCGTTGCCGTCCACTCCAAACAGTGAGCCTAGAGACAAGAACAGGTTTTTAGTCTTTTTTTTTTTTTTTTTTTTGCTATTAATATTGATGAATTTTTGTGAGCCCTAAAATTTTTTTCTCTTTGTTTGAGGCAACAATGATGCTAGTGAAAGATCTAATCCTCCATTAGGCCATTGAATTTGTTAGGAATGGCAAAGTAAATTTTAGAAACTACTGGTAAGTGATATGGTCTGCTTGCTCGCTTGGGGCTAGGATTGCTTTTCATTCTAGCCATTGCATGAATAGTAAACAGTTCTTGAATTCCCTTTCTTGATATACAAGATGAACTACTAGTCTAATGCTTTAAGCTTCTCGTCCACATTATTTGCATTTGCTATCATTGTTGTCTCCTACCTTCGTTTGCTCGATTTCATTCTTGACAAGGGACAAGGAGTTTATTGATTCTCAGACTAACATATTTTTCTCCTTGCTTCAATCTAAACCTCATGTCTCCCCCTTCTTGTGAGTTTTTAAATGAGTTTTGAAGAACCGTTTGTAGTGTTTTCAACACAATTCTATGAGTAGTTTCAGATAAGTTTTCTGTTAGCTTGTCATCTTCTTTAGTCACCGTCATATGCTAATTTGCTCTCAATTTGTTGGCTTCCTTTCCTATGACTGCACAATTCTCCTTTGCTCTCTTCTCTAATCTTTTTCCTCCCTTCGTGCACAAGGAGATGGTGTATCTCATTAGCAATTTGATTGTTAGACTTCTGAGGATTTTTTTTTTTTTTTTGCCTGGCAGCTTACTTTTCAAGTTCCCCTGCCTTTTGTGTTGTGTTATGTAGGGGCAAAGCTAGGACTTATTTTTAGAGGGGGCCAAGTTGTGGCACTAATATATTTATCAAGACAACCTACACACACATATATATATATATATATATACACACATGCATTTTTATTATATACATGCACATTTTTATTTGATAAGTTATACATATACACACACCCAACAAAAAAAAAAAAGTGCTTAGTATTTTCAATTAAAATTATGTTTGATGGTGATCTTTCATAAAATAGAACTCACTTTTTCCATTTTCATAGTGAAATTCTTAATAAGTTTCATTTTCAATACAAATTATCAAATTTTATACTAAAGTTGAACTAATGAAATTTTCAAAAATATGAATGATCCAAAACTTGAAGGAATAAGTTCTGCTCTAAACATATTTGAAGTTATCTTGCTCTAACCCATTATGTAACAACTAAAGAGACATTTGATGTGTAGTTTTAGTGACAAGATTTTTTTAATGAGTCAATGACATATTAATTGCCACATAACAGGTTGAAAAACCTAGCTCCAAACACGTTTGGTGTCAAACTTTAACAAATATAAAAACATATTTTACAATAAAAAATAAAATTGCAAAAAAAAAAAGTTATTTGTCTATAACTATCAGAATTTTCTTTAAGAGCATCATTGCACTGATTCAAATATTTGGGGGGCACAACTCTTATTTTTGTAGACTAAATTTTGAAAACATTAAAATAATTTTATATATATATATATGTATCTATCTACGTATCTATATCTTTCTATGTATGATATAAATACAAAACGTTTGACTTTTTTTGGATACTCCTCAAATTACTGCCTGGTTTACATTTAAAAACACTGAAATTTTATAAATTTTCGTTTGGTGGTTTATGATAATATTCTTATTACCATTGGTGTTCAATTGTGTCTCTTGGACACAATTGGACAATGCTTACGAGAAAAAAAAAAAAAAAAAAAAAAAAACACAGAAACACTTCTTTAAAATAGTGACAAATCAGCAAATTAGCCTTTACATATGTGTGTGTGTATATATATATAATGTAAATAGTTTTTTTATTAATTTACTTAAAATTAGATAATAGATTAGATAATAAAAATAAATGAATATTTTATTTTTAAGTTATATAATGGATGCATATTTTTAAGTTAGATATTCATTTATTTTTATTATCTAATCTATTATATAATTTTAAGAAAATTAATAAAAAAACTATTTACATATAATATATATATATATATATATATATATATATAGCTTTAAGGCTCAATTAATCACCAACGTATATTCAAATTAAAAAACCTTGAATTTAATAATAAAAAACTCTCCAAAATAATAATTGAAATCATATTTAAGTGAAAACCTCAATTCAATAATTAAGAACAATCTAAATTACTAAACATTTTTAAAATAATGACAAATTTTGCAAAATCCAAACATCCCCAAACTTTAGGGGTGTTATTTGAAATTTACCCAAAAATTAATGACAAATTCAAATCCACATAAGTTTAAAGCAAAGCTTACAAATTTTGTTTCATGATATTGGCAAAAAATAATATACAAAAAAGAATAAATCATCTTATACATTCTAAAAACAAAAATATTTATTGCACTCTTTTAATAAGTTATTACTTTTTTATATATATATAAGATATTTTTTAAATATAATTTTGAATTTTTTTAAAATAAAAATAATAAAAATGTTTAATTATCTTAACCCAACAAAAATAGTTACTAATTTTACTTCTTCAAGGTAGGCTTCAAATAGTCAACCAACTTGATTATTCAATTTTACTATTTTTTTTTTCTCAAAAATTTCTTTCTAATTTATATTCATGGAAGAATATATGTTACCGATTGAAACTCTTAAAATACATATTGATAATCACAGTGAAATATCATATCAAACCCTTAAAAAAAATAGCTATCATATATTTTATCAAAAAACACATGCAATAAAATCAATGCCTTACAAAGAATAAGAAAATTAAATACAAAAAAAAAAAAATGTTAATTCAAGAACATGGTTTCAAATTATTGGGGAGACATCCTCTAGCCATATGTGTACATTGTTTTCATCTTTAGCAAATCTAGTTGGTTCATTTGCTACCTCAAGAACGAGGCTTCATATCCTATTACCAAAAAAACAAAAAATAACAACAACTAAGTTTTCATTTATTCATTTGCTGCGTCAAGGACATGGGTTCAAATCCTATTAACAAAAAAACAAAATGATAACAACAACTAAGTTTAATAATAAATTAAGAGTCCTATCATATTTTGTTTGTTGAAGTAGAATCATAGAAAGAGTCCTATTATAGAAAGAGTAGTAACTAATAAAAGAAATTGATATAGGATTTTAAGATATAAAGAAACAGTGCAAATTTCCATGCAAATTTTTTTAGAAAATATAATGGTTGAGTTTACAAAAATAAATTTTTTAGTAACTTAGAAACTATAGATAAATTAATAATAAAAGAATTAGATGAAGAATTTGGATTGTAATCAAATAAAAATTTTTATCAACTTCGAAATTATAGGAGAAGAAG
Organism: Lithocarpus polystachyus; assembly: GCA_033629205.1. Lineage (NCBI taxonomy): Eukaryota > Viridiplantae > Streptophyta > Magnoliopsida > Fagales > Fagaceae > Lithocarpus > Lithocarpus polystachyus. The sequence continues at coordinate 80,254,096 of CM066164.1, forward strand.
ATAAGCACAAATATATATATATATATATATATTTAAATTTAACAAAATTTCTGCAATTTGGTGAAATCACTTAGTGCAACCATGACTTAATCAAGAATCATGTGTAAACTAAAGAAAATAAGATAACATTTTATAATGTAAGTAAAATTAAATAATAAAATAGATATAACAATTTATCATCAAAATATATCAAGACATGCTTAATAATAAGCTAAAAATAAGATTGATCTCTAAATCAAATTTGAGGGATGGGAGCAACATATTACTATTAGAACTCATGTCATAAACGTGTAATTCATATATGTTATAAAAAATAATAAAAAATCATGTCTAACCATATTAAACATAAATATGTACAACATATCCCTGTTGAAACCCATGTCCTAAAGGTTTATTTCATATATGATATACCCAAAAAAAAAAAAAACACGTCTAAACATATTTAATGATTGATTCTCAAACTATAACCATATAAATCGAATAAAACTTAATAAAATTAGGTTGAAAAAAAGACAAAAAAAAAAAAAACAATACATACCTGCAATGTTGTAGGTAGAAGAATAGAAGAAAAAAACAATATGGTGAATATTGATTGTGAATTATTTGATATATATACACTTCATGTTAAAAAGAAGTTGTTATAAACAAAAAGTTTAATGTGAGTCTAATTTGTGAAGGTGTGAGTTATAGAAGAAAAATATAAAAATAAAATACTATATCTATTTTTTTGAAAGTCAAAAATTATATCAACTAACGTTGTTGTTTTTGAGGTTAATATAATATGGATTTACTAACGTGTTTGCAACATATCTCTATATGTTTGTTTAAATTCCCCAATGAATAATTTGATTTAGATTAATTTGATGTTGTCCTTAATTATCTTAAGAATTCTTATCATTTTTGTTGTTTGATTTTGGGGGTACATGAGAGAGTTTGAATGTTAAGGGTGATTATAATTGCTCTGTATTGATTTTGATGTTGGGAAAGTAAGTAGACATGATGGGGAACTCTTATGGCAATTTTCACTATATTAGTTATGTCAGTTTTACAAATAAAGGATCTTGTTCCAATTGTTAACTTCGTGTATTTAGCAGTTTCAATTTGTCTCTTTATTCTTCACCAATTGTTTTGTTTGTATCAATACTTTGTTTCATTCAGTAGTAATTAGAAATTGGATTGTCCTAATAAGCAATAGAGTGAGAAAGCATAAACACATTGGTATGGAATCAATTGCATGCCTGATGGGGGAAGGGGTGTATAGTTCACAAGACCTTCACCAAAGCTTGGGCTCTTTTGTTTACAGATTTTTTCTTTGTAGAATGACAATGTTTTTGGCATTGAATATTTTATGGTTTGAATTAACATCGAAATTAATGGAACTATAACCTTTTTGTGATTCGTTTATGGTGGGTTTGTGCATTGACATTAGAGTTAGGGAATTTCTTTGCAAATTTGAAAATTTTCATTGACAATGAATTTGGGTTTGATTTAGAGGTTGCTTGGTGTTCTTGAATGTAAATTTTAAAAATGAACTGTGTATGTGAATGTAAAGGTTTAATTCCATGCAAATTTTTCCTATCCTTTTTTTTGTTATCCAGAAAACGACATCTATCCAATTACTTTTCAAATAATAGGATCAACAAGAATTTCAAACACAAGGAATTTGCATGGTAACAGGAAATTACTATTATTCAAATCCACCAGAAATATTCCAGCAGAAAGCCAATCAACAAATAATTGTAAGTTAACAAAATCTATAACTTAGGGGGGAGGGGGAGATTAAATGTGAAACCTGATCATATTGTTGTCGCTTCTTATCATCTTTCAAAACCTACAACAACAATAAGAATAATACTTGGTTCTAGCCATTTGGTATATGATGATGTCAAGAATCAAACCAGTGAGCTGCACGGTCTGCGCGTACCTCGTGGTGACCTGCACAGGTAAGAAGACCCTCAAAGGGAAGTACCAGTGTGGTACCGGCCAACGACCCTCCGACGGTTAAGTTAGTTTTTGTTCACAACTCCAGAGTGCCAGAGTCGGGTCTTAGTATGCGTACCTCGATTTTGGAGGGCGTGGAAGTATTTATAGTAGTAGCAGGGGCCCTTGGCTGAGGCGTGCTGGAGAAGATATCACTTTTACCAGAAATGCCCCTGAGTAGCGTGGAGAGTAAGACTCTTGTTGGGTGACCAAGCGTGTTGGGGAAGCCATCTCTTGGGAATGGTCGCGCTGCGCGAGACACCTGTCCAAGTAGTAGCGTATGCGGCAAGATTCATCTTCTTGGGGAAGAGTACGTGGCAAGACAGGCTGTGATGCCCTCACGTCCTTCCCGTCGCCCGTCGCCCCAAGCGCAGGTCGTGTCGTCAGGGTACAGTGTTCGTCGCCATATGCCGCACCGTCACCCCTCCCAATGTGTCGGCGCCTAGTAAGAGCTTTTTATCCCCCCATCAGGTGCCCCCTCAGCCCATCAGGTCGCGAGCCCGAAGGAGACGGACTAATGGGATGACAGTTCCAACTCAGGCTGTCATTCAGTAATTAATGCAGGGTAATTAATGCAGGCACGTGTCGTCAGCTCAATGTCAGTGTGCCAAAAACGAGGCGTCCCCTCGCCTTCCGTGCTCTCTCTCATATATAAGCCTCTCTTATGCTCCCTCATTTTCACTTTTTATCGTAATCAAGAGATCAGAGCGCAGCCGTTCACCCAGCCAAGGAGAGAGTTTAATCCGTCAACATATTCGCCCGTCGTGTCATCGCGACCGTCCGTGTCACCCTTCATCACCGAGAGCAACTGGTAAGTGTTTATTGCCTCGCTCAACTTTACCACCGTCAGTTATCTTTTTAGGGCAGTTTGGACTTAGGGTTTTCCGTCATATATTGGTGTAGATGTCTAGCGCGTCCAGTAATCAGTCGTTTGTCCGCGAGGGAGCGGGCGACGATGAGGTTAACCCGTCGGGTCCGAAGGATCCGTCGACTTCAACAGAAGATAGCTCGTCTGCATCCTCCTCTTCGTCGAGTAGTGGTAGGACGGAGAGTAACCTTAGTGACGGGGTAGGGGAGGATGAACAAATTCAGTCCGTCATAGGGAGTGATGGGATGAGGAAGTTCATCATGCTCTCACTGTGGACGGTGAACGACTATACATCCACCATAAGAGAGTCACACTTTAAAACACTTAGGAGTAAATACCAGATACTCAGCAACGTGCCTATCCGTCTACCTCGCCCCGGAGAGAAATGTTATTATTATGGGGTCAAGGGTGTCGGGATCTACGAGCAGATGCTCAAGGCGGGGTTGAGATTCCCGTTGACCCAGTTGCACCGTCACCTCCTTCATTACCTAGGATTATCCGTCAACCAGGTCTCTCCGAATGCATGAAGGATCTTTCTCAAGGTGGAGGTCCTGTACGGATCATATTCAAAGGGGAAGAAGAGGTTGACGGTGGAGGAGTTTTTCCACTGCTACCGTCCGGTGGAGATTGTAAAATCAAGGGGGATGTACAGCTTCGTGGCAAGGAGCCCGTTGCTGAGGTTAGTGAGTGATACTCCAGATTCCAATAGGGACTGGAAGTCTAGATATTTCTTCATGGAAGGGGACGAGTGGATGGGTAGTCCTGGGGAGACCGAATTTATGCCTGTTGACACCACTTGGGGTGTTGTACCCCCGTCTGGTATGTTTTTATTCACATTCTCTCCTCTGTTGCAAATTCAGTTGGGTTCTGACCGTCCTCTTTTGCAGCCCAGGACCGTCTACAAGTTTCTATCGAGGATTGGAGTTTTTTGGAGAAGATTTTCCAAAAAAGTGAGTTGACGGAGAGGTCTTGGGCCAGACTTGTGACATTAAAGACCATTTGTTGGCATTGTGACGGGCCTGAGCTGTCCAAGGAAGCATTGAAGTACGAAACACAAGTCCGAGCACGTAAGTCCGTTCACATAAACTTCAAGTTTTTTTTTTTTTTTTTTTTTTTTTGCCATCAACTAAGGTACCGTCTGCTTTTCAGAAATGGACGAGGCAAGGAGGAGAGCCTTCATCAGGCAGCAGGCAGCTGCGAAAAAGAAAGAAGCTCAAGGGGCCAGGACGGACGGGCCCAAACTCCCCGCCGCGAAGAGGAAGACCGACCAGGAAGGAGACCGTCGCCCAAAGAAGCCGAAGGCTACCACAGAGACGGTGGTCGGTCTCGAGGCGGAGGTGAAGAAGGTCCCCGTGAAGCACGGGAGGGGCAAGGGCCTCATGACGGGTGGCCCGACACCCGCCGTCGAGAAGCCACCCGTCCTCCTCCGTGAGGACTCGAAGTACGCGATCGAGAAGCTGTCCTTTATACTGACGGCAGAGGACTATGAGGACATCGGGAATCATTCCACGGAGGCTATGGGGGAGACGGGCCTTTTCAACTTGGCCCAGGTAAGCAAATTTCCGTCGTCATCAGTCTTTCTGAACACATATTTATCCTCGCCGTCATGTTGACTTGGTGTTTTTTGATTTCTAGGCCGTCGTCATGATGAAGGGCCTGATGGACCGTTGTGTCCGTGAGGAGACGGCCATGAGCCGTCTACAGGCGAAGACAACGGAGGTGGAGGATGAACTATTGCAATACAAGGCCTGGAAGCCGAAGATGGAGAAGAAACTTTTGTTGTCCGAACGAGAGAGGACGGAGCTGGAGAAGCAACATGGTCTGCTGCAGAAGGTCCTGGCCGACAAAGAAGCAGAGATTTCATCCGCCAGGGAAGAGCTCTGTCAGGTTGGCGAGGACGCCATCAAAGAGTACCACGACTCCGAAGCTTATCTGACGGAGTTAGGTAGTATCTTCGCGGATGGCTTCGATGACGCCCTCCGTCAGGTGAGGGCCTTGTACCCAGAGCTTGACCTCTCCAATGTCGGCATCAATGAGGCCCAGGCTCAAACCTCCGTCCTTCCCGCCGTATCTGAGAGTACGGAGCGACTATTCGATGACGAGGCAGTCAATAAGGGTGACGGGAAGGACAATGACGGGGCAGATGCTGGCAGTCATCCTCAAGTTCAGGACGACGAAGCTGTCGTGAAGATTACCGATTCTCCTGTCCAGTAGCCTTATTTTTCTTTTTGCAGAGACTTCAATTGTTCGTCCGTTGTGGACGGTTGCCTTTTATGGCCTTTTAATGTGTATTATATATATATATATATATATATTTTTGTGAACAATGCTGCCGTTCAAGGCTTTCATTAATGCATTTTTTATTTCATGCGTATTTTTGCTCTTTTACTTTAGGCTTTCATGAACGGTTTCCGTCGTGTGCTTTTTGGGCTATTGTGGGACCGTCGGCCCTACAGAGTAGTCGTCATCTTGGCATAGTCTGCCTGATGCATTATTTTGACAACGTAGTGGATTTCGAGGCCCGTCGTCTATCGTAGGCCGTCGTCTTTGAGACTTTTGCTTTTTGGGCTTTCCACTTAGGAAAACGTAGTGGCTTTTAAGCCGTCAGCTTGGGTGCTCGACGCTTTTACGCCGTCGTCCATAGTAGGCCGTCGTCTTTGAGACTTAGGCTTTTTGGGCTTTCCACTTAGGAAAACGTAGTGGCTTTTAAGCCGTCAGCTTGGGTGCTTGACGCTTTTATGCCGTCGACCATAGTAGGCCGTCGTCTTTGAGACTTAGGCTTTTTGGGCTTTCCACTTAGGAAAACGTAGTGGCTTTTAAGCTGTCAACTTGGGCGCTTGACGCTTTTATGCCGTCGTCCATAGTAGGCCGTCGTCTTTGAGACTTAGGCTTTTTGGGCTTTCCACTTAGGAAAACGTAGTGGCTTTTAAGCCGTCAGCTTGGGTGCTTGACGCTTTTATGCCGTCGTCCATAGTAGGCCGTCGTCTTTGAGACTTAGGCTTTTTGGGCTTTCCACTTAGGAAAACGTAGTGGCTTTTAAGCCGTCAGCTTGGGTGCTTGACGCTTTTATGCCGTCGTCCATAGTAGGCCGTCGTCTTTGAGACTTAGGCTTCTTTGGGCTTTCCACTTAGGAAAACGTAGTGGCTTTTAAGCCGTCAGCTTGGGTGCTTGACGCTTTTATGCCGTCGTCCATAGTAGGTCGTCGTCTTTGAGACTTAAGCTTCTTTGGGCTTTCCATTTAGGAAAACGTAGTGGCTTTTAAGCCGTCAGCTTGGGGGCTTGACGCTTTTATGCCGTCGTCCATAGTAGGCCGTCGTCTTTGAGACTTAGGCTTCTTTGGGCTTTCCATTTAGGAAAACGTAGTGGCTTTTAAGCCCTCAGCTTAGGGGCTTGACGCTTTTATGCCGTCGTCGATCGTAGGCCGTCGGCTTTGAGACCGTCAGCTTCCATGCTCGAACGTGTTTTATTGTTAAGGCTTTTATACTTTGCATGTTCAACACTTAATAATAGTGGGAGAGACTTTGAATAAACCTCTGTATGCCTTGCATAATTTTTGAGGGGAAAACATGCCCTTTTGCCCCTTGGGCCCAAGGAATACATTAAAGTACATCAATTACAGGCTAGTTACAAGTTGGGGGCTGCTATTCTTACTGGTAGTACTTTCGTAAGTGCTCAGCATTCCACGGGTGGTGCAGCTTCTGCCCCTCCAGTGTTTCCAGATGGTAGGTGCCCTTCCGTTGCCATGCTGTGACTCGATAGGGCCCTTCCCAATTGGGGCCAAGCTTTCCTTGGGTTGGGTCTCTGGCAGCGCCCATGATCTTTCTCAGGACGAGGTCGCCGACCTGGAATTCCCTGCGTCTGACTCGGGAGTTGTAGTGCTTTGCCATGCGGTCCTGGTACCGGGCTAACCTTTGCTCTGCTGCTGCTCTGTCTTCGTCGATCAAGTCAAGCTGCAGGCGCAAGGCCTCGTTGTTCCTGCCTTCGTCATGGGTGTTCACCCTGTAGGTTGTGAGTCCCACTTCGGCGGGAATGACAGCCTCGCTTCCGTAGGTTAGCCTGAACGGTGTTTCGCCAGTGGGGGTCCTTGCTGTCGTTCTGTATGCCCATAATACGCTTGGCAGCTCTTCGGGCCATATCCCCTTTGCCCCCTCGAGCCGGGTCTTGAGAATCTTGAGCAAGGATCGGTTCGTTACTTCGACCTGGCTGTTGGCTTGGGGGTAGGCAGGGGAAGAGTAATGATTTTTTATTCCCAGCTCTGCACAGAACTCTCGGAAGGGACCGTTGTCAAACTGTTTGCCGTTGTCGGAGACTAAGACCCTGGGTATTCCGAACCTGCATATAATAGACTTCCAGACGAAGCCTCGTATGTTCTTCTCTGTGATGGTGGCCTACGCTTCAGCTTCCACCCATTTCGTGAAGTAGTCTATGCCTACCACAAGGAACTTTAGCTGTCGCACTGCTGTTGGGAATGGGCCCATGATATCTAGTCCCCATTGAGCGAATGGCCATGGGGCCGTCATGGGGGTCAGCTCTTCGGGGGGCTGTCTGACGATGTTGCTGAACCTCTGGCACATATCGCAAGTCTTGACATAAGCCTGCGTGTCTTTTCTCATGGTCGGCCAGTAGTATCCTGCTCGGATCAGCTTATGCGTCAATGACCTTGAACCTGAGTGATTTCCGCATATCCCCTCGTGGACCTCCCGCATGACATAGTTTGCTTCCTCGGGACCTAAACACCTTAGGTAGGGGCGAGAGAAGCCCATTTTGTATAGGACTTCCTCCATCAGTATGAACCTTGATGCTCGGACTTTCAACCTTCTGGCGGCTTCTCTTCCTTCGGGCAAGACGCCATCTTTCAGGTACGAGACCAATGGTGTGGTCCAGTTGTCCTCCGAGCCTATCTCCTACACTTCGATAGAGTCTATCAATGGAGAAACCTGCACAAAATAGAGCACACCGTCAGTGCTGCCACCCTGCTCCGACGAGGCAGCTTTGGCGAGGCGGTCGGCTTGCTCATTTTCCTTTCTAGGGACTTGTACTATCTTTGCCTTGAGGTCGTCTACCCTTCTTTTTGCATGATGGAGGTATTTCCTCATTCTGTCACCTCTGCACTCGTAGTTTCCGTTGACTTGGTTGACGACGACCTGGGAGTCGCAGGAGACCATCACTCTGGTTGCACCAGCTACTTTGGCGAGGTCCAACCCGGCTATCAAGGCCTCGTATTCCGCCTCATTGTTGGTGATGGGAAAGTCCAGCCGGATCATACAATCGATTTGGTCTCCTTCGGGGGATCGGAGCACGACCCCAACGCCACCGGCTCGTCTTGTTGACGACCCATCTGTATATACATTCCATGCTGGACATGCATCTGCCCTCTCGTCTTCCGCGCTGGTGAACTCAGCTATAAAATCAGCTAATGCTTGGCCCTTGATGGCGGTACGCGAGCTGTACCGAATGTCAAACTCAGTCAATTCTATTGCCCACAGGGCTAAGCGACCTGCGGCTTCTGGGTTGTGCATCACCCGTCGTAAGGGCTTGTCGGTTAGGACGACTATTGTATGAGCTTAGAAGTAAGGCTTGAGCTTTCGAGCCGCGGTGACTAGGGCAAAGGCGAGTTTCTCCATGGGCGGGTACCTTCCTTCTGCCCCTTGGAATGCCCGGCTAGCGTAGTACACGGGTTTCTGGACCCCGTCCTCTTCTCTGATCAAGGCCGCGTTGACAGCTGCTGCGGAAACGGCTAGGTAGAGGTAGAGATCTTCCCCTGGCTGGGAAGGACTCAGCAATGGAGGGGAGGAGAGATAAGCCTTCAGTTCTTCGAACGCCGTCTGACATTCTTCTGTCCACTCGAACATTTTCTTCAATGTGCGGAAGAAGGGAAGGCATTTGTCCGTCGCCCTTGATACAAATCTGTTCAGGGCTGCCACCTTCCCGTTCAAACTTTGAACTTCTTTTACATTCTTTGGGGGTGCCATCTCCATTATTGCCCTAATCTTGTTTGGGTTGGCCTCGATGCCCCTCTGAGAGACCATGTAGTTGAGGAATTTGCCTGCCATCACTCCGAATGCACATTTCGACGAATTGAGCTTCATCTTGTAGGATCGGAGGGTTCCGAATGTTTCCTCGAGATCGCTTAGATAATCCTCCTTCTTCTGGCTTTTCACCAGCATATCGTCGACGTACACTTGAACGTTCCTCCCTATCTGGTTGGCGAACATTTTGTTCATTAGCCTCTGGTACGTGGCACCTGCATTCTTCAGTCCGAATGGCATCACCTTGTAGCAGAAGAGTCCTTGGCTGGTGACGAACGAGGTTTTTTCTTGATCTGCCTCATCCATCCGGATCTGGTTATACCCTGAAAAGGCGTCCATGAAGCTCAGCAGCTGGTGCCGAGCCGTAGAGTCTACCAAGGTGTCGACTCGAGGAAGGGGGTAGCTGTCTTTTGGGCATGCCTTATTCAGGTCCGTGAAGTCCACACACATCCGCCACTTCCTGCTGGCCTTCTTGACCATTACAACATTGGTCAACCAGTCGGGGTAGTATACTTCTCGGATGAACCCCGCTTCTCGTAACTTGCCGACCTCCTCTGCCACTGCGCGGTCTCTCTCCGGAGCGAAAACCCGCTTCTTCTGTCTGACGGGCCGGAAGGAAGTGGCTACGTTCAGTCTATGTACCATGACTGAAGGGTCAATTCTTGGCATGTCTTCATGGCTCCAGGCGAATACATCTTGGTTGTCTTTTAGGAAAGTCACGAGCGCCTGGCGAGTCGCCGGGCTGTTGAGGGCACCGATCTTGGTAGTTCTGTCAGGCTTGGATTCGTCGAGAATTACTTCTTCGAGTTCCTCCACAGGCTCTGCCCCTGTTCTCTGCTCTATGTTCATTGTCTGTAGTTGGCTATTCATTTCCACCGTTGCTAAGTAGCATTCTCGTGCGGCCACTTGGTCTCCCCGTAACTCTCCTACCCCATGCTCTGTAGGAAACTTGACCTTCAAGGCATAGGTTGAGGTTGCAGCCTTCCAGGTGTTGAGGGTAGGCCGTCCTATGATTGCGTTGTATGCTGAGGAGCAATCAACGACTAGGAAGGTGACGTCCCTAGTGACCTGCCGAGGGTACTCCCCGACGGTAACGGGCAAAGTGATGGAGCCGAGGGGGTACATTGTTGTCCCCCCGAAACCTGTGAGCGGTGCCTTGGTAGGGACCAAGCGTTCTTTGTCGATCCTCATCTGCTGGAAAGCGGGATAGTAGAGGATATCTGTGGAGCTTCCGTTGTCGATTAGGACCCGGTATGTATTATAATCTCCTATTCTGATGCTGATGACAAGGGCGTCGTCGTGCGGATGATGGAGGTGCTGGGCGTCCTCCTCTGTGAACTCCATAGTGGGGCTGTTGATTCGGGGCTTCTTCTGGACGGAGCTCGCAGCCTAAACATTCTGAACCGTCCTGAGGTGGGACTTCAGAGCCTTCTTTGTTGAACCGGCAGCCGATGTTCCGCCCACAATCATCCTTATGTCCCCTATAGGCGGTCTGGGGCGTTCATTGTCCCGGTGGGGGACCTGTTCTTGTCGAGGTGTTTCTGCCTTTTCTCTGCTGACGAACCTTTGCAGCTTCCCTTGTCTAATCAGGGCTTCTATCTGCTGCTTCAAATCGTAGTAGTCGGCGGTATCGTGACCGTGGTCTCGATGGAAGCGGCAATATTTGTCCTTGGGCCGTCTGTCCGGGTTCGATTTCAACTTTCCCGGGAACGTCAAGGATCTGTCGTCCTTAATCTGCATTAAGACGTGATCGATCGGAGCCGTCAATGGGGTGTAGCTTGTGAATTTCCCGGCAGGGGGCTTTGGGCGTCTATTGTCTCGCCCTTCTCCTGTCCGAGACACCTTCCGTCCTTTATCTTGCCGGGCGTCTTCCTGTCTCTCCCTCTTCCTGGGAGGCTTCTCATCCCTGGCCAGCAATACATCCTCGGCATTCATGTACTTTGTTGCCCTGTAAAACACATCCGACATTGTCTTCGGGTCATTTTTGTACAAAGAGAACAAGAATTTACCCTTCCGCAGACCATTTGTGAATGCGGCCACTTGTATTCTGTCGTCCGCTCCGTCGATCGACAGCGCTTCTCTGTTAAAACGGGCTATATAGGACCTCAGCGTCTCGTCCTCCCGCTGCTTAATGCTCATCAAGCACGCGGTAGATTTTTTGTGCCGGTGTCCCCCGATGAACTGCGAGGCAAACTGAGCGCTCAGCTCCCTAAAGGTGCCGATAGAACCGGGCACCAGTCTGCCGAACCAGGTCCTTGCAGAGCCTTTTAGTGTTGCCGGGAAGGCTCGGCACATGATCTCGTCCGGTGCACCGTGAAGATGCATCAACGTCTTGAATGACTCCAAGTGGTCGAGCGGATCCTTGGTCCCGTCGTTGCTCTCCACCTGGGGCATACGGAATTTCGGCGGCGTAGGGAATAGTATGACAGGTGTTGTAAATGGGGAGTCTGTGCGGTGGACTAGGTCGTCGAGGTCACTGGATACCCTTCCTTTGAGGGCGTTCATCATGAAGTTCATGCGTTCCTTCATCATCTGCATTTCCGCGGCCATGCTGGACTGGGCATGTCCGTCTACCGAAGGACGGTTCGTCTCCTGTCCTTCAGGTCGGCTCAGAGCATGACTTCCCTCAGGGCCTTCGTGATTCCTCTCGTCCGCATTGCTTTCCTCCTGATTTTCTCCTTGGTTGTCACCCGTCGCATTCCTACGCAGCAGCTGTTCTTCCAAGTCGTTGTTGCGTTTCGTGAGGCGTTCCACCGCGGCCGCCAGGGTCTGGACCTGTCTTTCGAGGGCCGTGGTGCGTTGTTCGTTGCCTTGGTCGTTCATTGCGGTCGTCCTTGAACGCGTGAGTACCATGCAACTCTTAGTCCGGGAAACACGTGACGGAACCTGCGCACTCGCGTTTCCCACAGACGGCGCCAACTGATGATGTCAAGAATCAAACCAGTGAGCTGCACGGTCTGCGCGTACCTCGTGGTGACCTGCACAGGTAAAAAGACCCTCAAAGGGAAGTACCGGTGTGGTACCGGCCAACGACCCTCCGACGGTTAAGTTAGTTTTTGTTCACAACTCCAGAGTGCCAGAGTCGGGTCTTAGTATGCGTACCTCGATTTTGGAGGGCGTGGAAGTATTTATAGTAGTAGCAGGGGCCCTTGGCTGAGGCGTGCTGGAGAAGATATCACTTTTACCGGAAATGCCCCTGAGTAGCGTGGAGAGTAAGACTCTTGTTGGGTGACCAAGCGTGTTGGGGAAGCCATCTCTTGGGAATGGTCGCGCTGCGCGAGACACCTGTCCAAGTAGTAGTGTATGCGGCAAGATTCATCTTCTTGGGGAAGAGTACGTGGCAAGACAGGCTGTGATGCCCTCACGTCCTTCCCGTCGCCCGTCGCCCCAAGCGCGGGTCGTGTCGTCAGGGTACAGTGTCCGTCGCCATACGCCGCACCGTCACCCCTCCCAATGTGTCGGCGCCTAGTAAGAGCTTTTTATCCCCCCATCAGTATATAATATTAGAAGACAATTTCAGGCTTTGTGAATGAGAGGGGTTGGGAAACTGAGAAGTGGATCTGATTTGATTATAATTTATTATATGGTGGGTTTGTGCATTGAGATTAAAATTTGTTATTTTCTCTGCAAATTTGAAATTTATCATTGAGAGAGAGTTGTGGGTTCAGTGAAGTGAATGATAGGGGTTTAAGAAGAACATAGTATTTTGATATTCTTATTTTGGGTTTTAATATCGTCTTTTCTTTGAGTATTTTCAGTTTAGTTGGATATGAAGTTTCATATTCAATTAAACTTGATAAAATAACTTATGTGAGTACTTTTATATTACATTTAAATAATAATAATAATAATATTAAACATTTTTAATGTTACTTATACATTTCTTAATACATTTTACACCATATTCTGTTAACAATGTTATATGAGTGATGCTACAAAGATTTTGCCAACAACTTATCAAGTGAAGAAGATGCTGATTCTGTTAAATTACAAAAAGTAGATGATGCAAGTGATGTACAACACGCAGCTATATCTTCAACTATGAAGAACAAAAAAAACTATTCATTGACTATTCCAGATCGACAAAAGAGGAATAGGAAACAAAGAATCCTTTAAACTGTTAAAACTTGTGTTACTAATCATTTTTAACTTTTCTTACAATAATGTAATCACCATTAGAAGGTGTTCTGTTTTGAGTTGAGAATACATAGCTGACCTTACAAAATAAGTGCGAAGGAATAGTTGGTGTAAATGTATATAATTAAATTCTGAATGGTGTTTGCTATAAAGGCATGTATACTTTATTGCTAATACATGTATTGCACTATTAGTGTGATGTAGATAGTTTTGATTATGGAATCTATATTGGTTCATTGTTCTGTTTGCTTGCCAAATAAAAGAAAAAAGAAGAAAAAAAAAAAGAAAAAGAAGAAGACTCCTGTTGTTAGACTATTTCCCATCATTCGCACGACTTTTATAATATATATAAAAGTGAAACGTTTAATTTTTTGTTGATCACTCCCCGTTGCGCCATGTGGCTTGTAAATTACCGCCTCTTTTACTTTAAAACAACAGCAAACAATTGTGACTTTAGGTTTTGCTGATTTAAGATTCAGTATTTAACACCGTTTCCTGTAAAATGTATTAAAACAAAAAAACTCCCAAAATCAGAAGAAAACATACATAAGGCATAGGGAGAGAAAGAACGACTAATAAATCTAGGCACTACTACCGTCAAAGTAAGCACCTCGGTTCAGGCTGGCATCCCACAACAGCAACTGGTAAAGGTATTCTTTGATCGTACATATACACTCTCAAGTCTCAACCCCTACATCCTGGTTTACAAGAGAAAGATAGAGAGAAGGGAGAAGGTTATCTCCGTTTTATCCCCTTGATGAAAAGGTAAATATTTTGAAACTACTGCATTTGATTATCCAAAATCCAATTTTAATCCGAAGGTTACATTCAAATTCTTCGTTTGTGCTACTCTGTTGTAAGCGCAGAAAGGATCACATTATGTCCTACTTTGTTGAAAATTGAGTGAAAATATGGAATTAGACTATAGTGCCAACTTTAGTGCTAATGGCTGTAGACAAAACTCCAGGCTTATCTTAATTTTGTCTTTCGAAGAAGAACTGTCTTTCAACTTCCAAATTTGAAACTAACCATTTTTTTTTCTTTCCTTTTTTTAAATGTTGTAGATTTACGTTGGAGGTTTGTGTTTTCTGCTCCCTCTAAGTGTTTGAGGAAATGCCTGAACAAAACTTTCCATGACGGGAAAAAATCTTATAGTTTTCTATTCTTTCCTAAAGTTATTTTGTATCTAAACTTCACTAAATTCACCAATATATCTTAACTACAAAGTGAGACCCAAGCATTGTTTATGTTAAATTGCAAACTGGTGTAGTTTGAATCATACCTTAGCATTGACAATTTTTGTAGTCATTGATCCCTGTTTTGGCAATCTAATGGTAGATATTGCTCTATGCACTCTTATGCAGGGTAAGACATGAGTGTGCATTGTCATTATCAGCCCATGCTACTATTATGTCTCCTGGTGCAACCATTGACTTCTTTCCCGAGGAACATGTCACTCTTTAATATCTGAAATTGATTGGCTGATTTGCAATCGATGACTATGGAAGGGTAGTGGCTCTTATCTCTTTTTTTTCCTTTGTTTTGCAGCCATACATATTTTTTTGCTTAGTTTCAATAATTTTTGAGTTTGATTATTAAATTTGTTTGGCCCTTTGGAAGTTCTAATATCTGAGATTTTGGTTTCCTTTTTTCTTTTTTTTTTTGGGTTTATTTTGGTGCTAAAAGTTAAATCTTTCGAAAGATTTGCAACCTACATGATTATATGACCTATATTTAATCTTTTGAATTGTGGTTTATCTTCTCAATCTTGTGTTTTTTGGTTACAAATGCAAGATTCTATGAAAAGGGTGAATCTTAATTAAGTTGTAATTGAGTGGAAATCCATAACTTTATATGTATACATTCACACTCAATTGGATTTGCTGGTCACAAGAGAATTTTTTAAATGAGATCAATGCTGCGTGACATTTGTATAGGTTGAATCTATATTGAGGTGTAGTTTTATGAAAATAATTGATTACATAAGTTTAGGATTTCAGCTAGAATTCATGTGCTTCAAATAAATTCTGAGCTACATCTTCTTGATGAACAATGAATGTGGTATAATATGAATTTTCAAAGTAATCTATAGTGAATAGAACTTTTCTTTATGAAGTATTTTTGCTTCTGTATATATTACTCAGTCTTACCTAATGCATGCTTATGATGGAGGATTCATTGCTGCTCAATACTGGACTACAATTTAAGGGCTGCAATATATGCTTTAGTTAATCTTTAGAAGAATACACTTCATTTCATTATTAAAACTTCAAATAATTAATTGTTGTGCATACTATATGCTTTTAACAATGCCTAAGCATAATTTTTCCATTGCATCTTTGTCATGCTTTGAGTTTTCTATTTTTTTTTTCTTCCTAAATGATTATGTCAAGAAGAACAAACGGCTATTTATCTTGATCAAATGTAACAACAAATGATAATATATGCTAGGTGTTAGATAAGAGGCCTCAATATGTACTTTGATTCCTTATACTCATCTAATCTAATCTTCTTTTGTTTCTATTTAGCTTAGAGGTTATATACCACATTTGGACGCTATGATACATTAAGAAAGTAGACGAAATCAATCTTGATTAACTTCCAAAGTTTTTTGGGATGTTGTGAAATTTTCTCATTTTAGCAATTAAACAGATATTTTCAGGAAGATTTAGGAAAAGATATTAGGTTTTATTCATGGTGTTTTCATGATATAAGAAATTTGAATAAGTTCTACATTTTGAAATGAAATAATTAATTTTGAAAGCTTATATCCACTTGCTGTTTTAGTTATTAATTTCTCTAAAGATTAGAATGAGAGAGATTTGTTTCTTCAAGATTCCAACTTTTTTTTTCAATAAAGCTTCTTTAAATGCAAAAACATAAAAATACTTTTTTTGGTTATAATTTGTGATTCCTTTGGCTAATGTTTTTATTTTATTTTATTTATATTTAAATATTGTGTTTGCTGCTGCCACTCTGAATTTATGTGATTGTTTCACTTTAATTTTAATGGAAGCCATCTTTGGGTACAAAGCCAAAGCTGAAGCTTACATGGCGCCTCTCATTTCTCAAATTGGGATACAAGCATCAGATTGAACTGAATTGTTCCTCCAGTGAAGTGTACAAGGGTATAATGTAATTTACTGCAAAACATAAGTTTAATAATAGAATCTATGAAGAAGAAGAGTTTAGCCTGACATCTAGGTGAATATCAAAATAGAAACTTCACAAGTCCCTTTATACACCCCAATGGTACTTAAAGCCCCTAAACCATAGGTTCAATCAACAATCTCTAAAACTACAAGGAAAAAAAATTATATATTCAACTAAAAAAGAAAATATCCTAATATTTCTTTAGATTTGTATTGAATAAGAAAATAACCTAATGTTACTTTATGTTTCCTTATTAGTAATTTTACCGTGCATTGAACGGTTTAGCTGACATATGTCTTAATTGTTCCAGTT
The DNA here is from genome assembly GCA_033629205.1 of Lithocarpus polystachyus. NCBI lineage: Eukaryota > Viridiplantae > Streptophyta > Magnoliopsida > Fagales > Fagaceae > Lithocarpus > Lithocarpus polystachyus. The sequence continues at coordinate 80,270,575 of CM066164.1, forward strand.
CTTCAAATATTTCTTGGCTTTCTCAAAAGTGGGTTTGTATTTTTGGTTTTGTGGTTTTTGTCATTTTTTGACTACAACATTTCTTATTTAGTGTTTTTATTATTGCATGAGTTTTTTTTTTTTTTTTTTGAGAAAGTATTATTGAATGAGTTTGAACATGAGAAATATGATTATTGTAAATTTTGTAATTGCCGTATCATTTAAATATGTATTATAATGTAATGGGCAAATTACAAGTTACCCACTTGTGATTTGGTTGAATTTTAATAGAGTTGTGTTATAGAAATCTAACTGAACTAACCTTATGTGGGTAAAGTGTCAAATTTCAAACCATAGGTAAGCAATTTAAATTTCGACCAAAACACAGGTAGGTATATATCTTTTGCAAAAATTTCCTGTGCATTGCACAGGTTTGCTACTAGTATATATATAAGAAAATTTCAAAAAATTTTTTTTTTTTGGGGGTGGGGGAGGGGGGGGGGGGCATGGCTTCGTCCCTGGTGCTATTGACTTGCTGTTGAGGCAGTTTTGATTGCCGTATAGGATTATATGCTTGTTTCTTTGGCTTTTCAACTTATTTATATATTTTTCCTTTTCTGTTTTTTAAATCAGTTGGGAAGACCCAAAGTCACAGGTAGACATGGACCAACCAAGCTTGCAATTCATCCTACTTTTGGAATGGGGGGTTTTGGGAAAGAGCATCAAAGGTAATATATAGATTTTTCCCTAAAAGTTTGATGGATATTTCATATTATGATTTTTTTTTATTATATAAATTATTATGAGATGCTATATCACTGAAATGCTACAACTGCGATAGATTTTAGAGTAATGCACATTGATGCTTTTATAGGTCAAGTTATTGTACTACATAGAGTGGTTGCTATTTTGTGTTTAAATATTGATTTATTTATTTATTTATCATTCACTTGCTTCTATTTCACTCATCAAAGTCTTGGAGTACACACCAAGTATCCTACTAAAGTTGATGAGCTCTAACTCAAATGACACTTTTTTCCCATGTAAAATTAAGGTGGGAGGTCAAATTGTAAGTTCAAGAACCACCAGGGTACGTGGGTAATTCCTAATACAATATTGTTTTCTTATTTAAAAAAAAAAAACCGTCCAATCTATTATTCAGTATTGAGAGTTATTTATTTTGCTAAGTGTCTATTGTGAATGTATTTTCATTGAGGGCAATTGCTAAATATTAAAGGAGGAAAGATGGAGTTGATTATATGTTATAACAATAATATTATGAAACCTCTCAAATTTTGGGTTGTTAGTCACAGAAGATCACTTGTAAAGCTATATGACTAATAGCATCTTTGACTGTGTGCATTATTTGTCACAATCAGGCAAACACACCATCTATATGTGAGTTTGATTTGAAGTGTTAGTATTTGAATTCTACCTTCTTCTTCTTTTTTTTTCTTTTCTCTGTTTTTGAACAATTGTCAAGTTTCACATTTTTCAATGTTATACACCTATAATTGCTGATATCAATGCAAACATGCACGATCAACATTATGAAAAGATGTTTGAATCTTCTGCAAAACATGCTCAAAACTAACAATCGTATTGCAATTTTCCTAGTTCATTGGAGATGGTCATCTATTTGGTTGGTTAATATGATAGCTCTGCACCTTTTATTATTGGTTTTGTACTCCATTTTCATCTCCCTGATATGTATGTCTTCTGTTTTACTATTTTGTAGCATGAGAAGGATAAGAAATTGACCCCATGTACAATTCAAAGCAAAATTAAGGAGGATGCTGCTCATCTGCTTTTGTAAGGCCTCCTATGTTAAATAGACGAGGATTCTAACTTCATCTGGGAACAAGGTAGATAAAAACATGTTACTCCAAGAAACAAGACCCATAAAACCAAACTTTCTCTCCCACACCACCAAGTTTCCTGGGCTCATTCAACCTAGAATTCCCTCCACCATATTGCCACCAACTATACCATTACATAACCTGCCACAACATGCTCAGCCTTGTCGTCAAAACGTTTCATTGGACTCTGTAGCTTATACAAAACTGGTCCAATTCTCTACCAAATCTGGATCTCTTATTTATGGCAAGGTTGCTCATGGCCACATGATTAAAACTGCTTTCAAAGCATGCCTGTTTTTGCTAAACAATCTTCTCTATATGTATTGCAAATGTGGTGATATAAATAGCGCTCGTCAGATGTTTGATAGAATGCCAAAGCACAATGTTATTTCATATAATTCTCTGCTTTCTGGTTATTCCCAGATGGGTCTTTTTGTTAAGGCCATGGAGGTGTTTAATGAAGCAAGAGTAGTTGGTTTGAAACTTGATAAGTTCACCTTTGCTGGTGCTTTAAATTTGTGTGGTCAAACTGGGGATCTTTTGTTGGGTAAGCTGATTCATGGTTTGGTTATTGTTAGTGGGTTGGGTGATAAAGTTTTTTTAACCAATTCACTTATTGATATGTACTCAAAATGTGGTCAGGTCAATAGGGCGGCACTTTTGTTTGAGTGTTCTAATGACTTGGATGAAGTTTCTTGGAATTCCATGATTGCTGGGTATGTTAGAATTGGTGCCAATGAGGAAATGGTGAAACTTGTTGGAAAAATGCACCGATTAGGATTGAAGTTGAATACTTATGCATTGGGAAGTGTACTAAAGGCATGTGGCACAAATTATAAGGATTCATATCAACATGGGAACGCACTTCATGCCTTCTCAGTCAAAATTGGATTGGATTTGGATGATGTGGTTGCTACTGCATTACTTGATATGTATGCAAAGACTGGGGATTTGGTTGATGCAATCCAAATTTTCAAACTGATGTCCGACCAAAGCATCTTCATCTATAATGCCATGATCTCTGGATTCCTCCATGGTGAGACCATTAGTGATGAATATGCAAATGAAGCTTTTGATCTTTTCTCTAAGATGCAAAAGAAAGGAATGAAACCCTCAAAGTTTACATTCTCAAGCATGCTTAAAGCTTGTAATGCTGTTGAAGCATTTGATTATGGAAAGCAAATTCATGCTCAAATTTGCAAGAGGAACCTACAGTCGGATGAGTTCATTGGAAGTGCACTTATTGATTTGTACTTTTTGTCAGGTTCAGTTGAGGATGGTGTTAAATGTTTTGATGTAACTCCTAAGCTAGATATCGTCTCATGGACATCCATCATCTCAGGTTATGTTCAAAATGGGCATTTTGGAAGTGCATTGGCTTTGTTCTATGAACTTATCTCATTTGGAATGAAACCTGATGAGTTCATAATATCAAGTATGTTGGGTGCTTGTTCTACTTTGGCATCCCCAAGATCTGGACAGCAGATTCAGGGATATGCAATAAAAACTGGCATTGGCAAATTTACTATTATTCAAAATTCACAAATTTGCATGTATGCAAAGTCTGGAGACATAGATTCTTCTCGTCTGACCTTTGAAGAGATGGAAAATCCAGATGTGGTGTCCTGGTCCGTGATGATTGGTAGCAATGCGCAACATGGGTGTGCAAGAAAAGCATTGAGTCTTTTTGAGTTGATGAAGGGTTATGGAATTGCACCCAACCACATTACATTCCTTGGAGTTTTAACGGCCTGTAGTCATGGAGGTCTTGTTAAAGAAGGACTCCGGTATGTTGATAAAGCCTTTTTACATTTCATAATTGTGTGATTTTTTTCTTTTGATTGTTTGTTTTTTTTTTTTTTTTTTTTTTGGAGGGGGGGTAGGGTTGGGGATGGTATCCTTCATCCTCAGATTTTGTTTATTTAATTTGCCATTAGTTGTTTTCTGAAACTAGGACTTGATGAAGAAAGTTATTTTAATAAGTTTTGATTTGAATCTGATTGGTGCGTAAGGGTAAATTGTATACTTGGGAGAAGAAAATGCAAATGTACTCTTTTTTATCAATTTATTATTCAACGTCAATAATATTTTAGATAGAATATGAAGTTTATTTGTGATACTGTGAATTAATTGCTCCCCCCCCCCCCCCCTCTCTAGAACATGATCCAAAGCAAAACTTAATTAGTTAATCTTTGAAATTAATAAGCAGTTTTTTTTTTTTTTTTGAGAAAAAATTGTAAATAGTTGTGTGCACATTTGGTTTTAAACTTGTATAACTATCATTTCACTATCCTTTTCCATGGCAGATTCTTTGAAAGCATGAAGAAAGATTACTGCATGGCAGTTAATGTAAAGCACTATGCCTGCATTGTTGACCTTCTGGGTCGTGCGGGAAAGTTGGTTGATGCTGAAAATTTTATTCTGAACTCAGGCTTTGAGGAAGATCCAGTGATGTGGCGAGCCTTATTGAGTGCTTGCAGGGTTTATAAGGACACTGTCATAGGAAAACGTGTTGCAGAGAGAGTAATTGAGCTTGAACCTCAGGGATCTGCATCTTATGTGCTTCTTTACAACATCTACAATGATGCTGGGATAAATTTACCCGCGAAAAAAATTAGGGAATTGATGAAAGATCGAGGAATTAAGAAGGAACCTGGTCTAAGTTGGATCGAGGTAGGGAACGAAGTTCATTGCTTTGTGGTGGGTGATCGTTCTCACCCAATGAGTCAAGTGATATATGCACGCTTAGAAGAGATGATGAAGAGGATAGAGAAATTAGGTTATATAGAAGAGGGGCCTATTTCTAGTATCTCTGAACCAAAACTCAATGCCAGCACAGTGATGAACTACCACAGTGAAAAGTTAGCAGTGACTTATGGGATTCTCAGTCTGCCAGCATCAGCACCAGTGAGGGTGATGAAGAACTTGAGAGTTTGTCAAGATTGTCATACAATGATGAAGTTCTTGTCGAGAGTAGAAAAGAGAGAGATAATTCTTAGAGATTCAATTCGTTTCCATCATTTTAGAGAAGGTACTTGTTCTTGTGGAGATTACTGGTAGTTTCAATAGAAGTAAAATTTTGGGTTAGTGATAGGAGAAATGAGTGAAATTTTTGGCCACAAATGTTGAGTCATACGAGTGAATATTTTGCTTTAGACTAGAATATATATTTTTCTAAATAGCAATATTATAGACAATAAATTTTACAAATTATTAAAATTATGATTGATGAGGAAAAAAGAACCCACCGCAAAGGTTGTGAACTAATTTCTTGGGGGTACCCAAAACATGGCATTGGAGTCCACATTCTGTTCGTCTCATGCCTAACAAGGAATGTAGTAGATCTTTTTTTTTTTTTTTTTTTTGATGAAAGGAATGTAGTAGAACTTACTAAACAAAAAAGACAAAGAATAGAATCCAAAGACCTGAAGACTGTGAAAACAAGAAAACTCTATATATTTCTTTCTTTAATTACTTTCCTCAATTATATTTTACTAATTTATTGATGATACTCTGAAAGACCTGAAAAACAAGTCATCTTTGTCAACAAACCACTGTGCTAGTTGTACCAGATGAAAATTTTCACTCTCTCATAATGGTGAGAGAATTATCCTTCATTGCCGGACTCACGGCCCTTATTGTACTTGTATTTGTCCATAAACTTGCAGTATTGAGAATAATATTCATCAGTGTGCCCCTTCTTCCTGTGGCAATATCCAGAACATAAGCAATCCATTTCGATTGATGAGTGATCCAGAAACCTGTGGCGACCTAAGGTATGAACTGTCTTGTGAGAACAATTGAACGGTGTTATACTTATTTGAAGGAAAGTACTACGTACAGGAAATCAATTACAATAACTACACAATCCGGGTGGTGGACTCAGGTATACAAAAGGACAATTACTACACACCGAGTTTTTCTTTATATCAATGTAATTTCAGTTCTCAATGGAGTTCTCTGTCGTATGACCGGCAAAACTACGACACACGGATTGTGGTTTTCTTGAGCTGTGAAAAACCAGTGAATACTCCATTCTATTTGGATACTTCTACTTGCAATGACAATGGAGAGTATTTCTCCAACTCTTCAATTTCTCATTCCAAGAGATACAAATATGTTACAATTGGTACAATAAGTGCGAAGGATGCGAGGGACTCGTGCAAAGTGGAGATGCTGATTATGACATCTTGGCCAGGAAATGATAATCCAATTATTTCCTGTACAGAAGTCCACAACAAATTGGTATATGGTTTCGAGCCTTCATGGAACCGATTTATTTGTGAAAGTCAATGCGGAAGAGGGCGTAGTTGCTACTTTGATAACTTGAACCGTGTCCAATGCAATAGTGGGCAATATTGGTTGGTAAATATAGCAGGAAGGGGGCATAACACTTTTCCATTCTCTAATTAAGGGTCCGTTTGGATACCGCTGAAACTGAAAACTGAAAAACATTGTAGCAGAATAATTTTTAAATGTGTAAATAGTATAGTGGGACCTATTTTTAATGAAAAAGTTGCTAAAAAGTGGTATTTTGTGGGTCCGTGAACAGTAAAAAGAGAGGAAAAGTCAAAAGTTACAGCTACTGTTCATGAACAGTAGCCGCACAGTATACAAACAGTAACTTATTGTGGCTGAAATGTGCGCGTTAGTGGGGAAAAAAAAAAAAAAAAAACGGTAACTGAAGACGCAAACGTGAACGCCAGACTCCTATCCAAACGTACACTAAATACCTTACATGTTGACCATTATTTTCCTCTCGCAATATTGAACTTCTAGTTATAAGAAGAAACTTCTTGGTGATGTTATTGAAATTTAATAGATTTAATTTCGAGGTTCCAAATTCTGATGTTATTCTTTTCTTTGTCAAAAATGCAGGATTGGGTGAAAAACTATATATTTTCTTCTTGGGTGAGGTTTCTATCTCAAAAAAGTAGTTTGAACTTTGAAGGATAATAAATATAGAATTGACTATGATATAGAATTGCACGAGTAATTGTACGTGAGGAATAACTTATTTATTTGGGCAATTGAATAATGGCAATCTTTTATTAGGCTTGAGGAAATGAAAGTAAAAATGATCTAATTTCTGAAGAAGAAAGTTTCTTGATGCATACCACATCCATTCTAATGTAAAAGACATGCTAATGTAGTTTCAGCATAATGACTAATTTAATTTTGAAGTTCGAAACAGTACTGATGTTATTCTTTTCTTTGTCAAAATTGCAGGTTGGATTCTAAGTCTATATTACCTTTTCACAGGTGATGTTTTCATCTCAAAGTGAAATATTATTGCATGTAATCTGATACGATGATGACACAAGTAAAGGAATAATCATGTACTTCGACAATTGGCTGATCTCAATCGTTTAGGTTTGAAAAAATGAAAAGTAAAAATTATCAAATTTCTTAATTAGAAGATAGTTTTTTGGTGCATTCTCCATCTGTGCCAATGTACTATACATGCTAATAAATATTTGTTGTAGTTTTTGTATAATGACAAAATTAGTTGTATAAGGGTTTGTTCGGTTGGAGAGGTGGAAAAGTGGGAGGATGGAAAATTGTGGGAGAATGGAAAAGTGATAGGATGGAAAATATTTAGTTTTCTCTCTTGTGTGTTCGGTTGGAGGGATGGAAAAGTGGAAGTGTGGAAAACTCTTTTGTTCGGTTGGAGAGAAAAAGAGAAGTATGGAAAATGTAATTTATATAAATTAACTATTATACCCTTGTTACATAATATGTAAAAAATAAATTTATTTGTACTCATTAAAAATTAGATCAGGTCATGTTGCAAAAAAAAAAAAAACAAAAGAAAAGAGAACGTCCAGGTCAAGTTGAAAAAAAAAAAAAAAAAAAAAACAACAACAACATTCAGGTCACATTGAAAAGAAAAAAAAGAAAAAAGAACAACGTTTAGGTAACGTTGGAAAAAAAAAAAGAACAAAAGAACAACGTTCAGGTAATGTTGAAAAAAAAAAAAGAAAGAGGAACAACGCTCAGGCTCAGGTAACGTGTAAAAAAAAAAAAAAAAAAAAAGAATAATGTTACCTGAACGTTGAAAAGAAAAAAAAAAATAGAGAGAGAAAAGAGAACTTGAAAAAAAAAAAAGGTGAGGAGGACATTTTTGTAAAAGTGTTATTGTAACACTTTTCTCTTCGGATTTTCCTTTCAATTTGGAATGAAAAAAAATGTGGGCCCTGGGAGAAAATTTTCTTTCAAGTTTTCCATATTCTTTATTTTTCTTCCCCAAACGAACAGTGGAAAACAGTAATTTTTACCCTATTTTTTTCCCTCTATTTTTCATCCTTCCTATTTTCCCTCCAAACAAACGGAGCCTAAAGCTCCAAACGTGGATGGTATAATTATTCTCTTCTTTGTGAAATGCAGAAAGGCAGTCTCTTGAACACCTATATGTATATCATTCCCACAGAGGTGAGTTTTCTTTCTCAAAAAAGTTGCAAGAAGGGTAAAGATAATACAAAATGAAAAATTACATAGAATTGGGGCAAAAATTGGAAATTAACATCATTTTTCAAACAATATAATTAATAAACACCGTTTTTAAACTATATTTTTTACTAAGCATCTCGAGTCTAAAAGACTCGATTTAGGGCCTATAAATCAAGTCTTTGAGGCTCGATTTTTATAGTCTGATCATGTCTGATGTGGCGTTTTCACGTAGCGTCTACATGGAAATCGAGTCTCTAACACTCGATTTATAAACTAAAAAAACCACCCTTTGAAATTTCTTCTCTTTCTCTCTCGCTTTTGGGCCAAAATTGGAAATTAACTTCATTTTTCAAACGATATAATTAATAAATACCGTTTTCAAACTATATATTTTACTAGCATCTCGAGTCTAAAAGACTCGATTTAGGGCCTATAAATTGAGTCTTTGAGGCTCGATTTTCATGGTCTGATCATGTCTAATGTGACGTTTTTCCAAGTGGCGGTTATATGGAAATCGAGTCTCTAACACTCGATTTATAAACTAAAAAAACCACCCTTTGAAATTTCTTCTCTATCTCTTTCTCTCTCGCTTTTGTATCAGACACATCCACAAAATAACACCATGCCCAGCGATTCCATGCCCACCCAGCCACCCACCCATCAAAACCATCGATCACCCTCAACCCACGGCAACCCACGAAGAGGGCAACCTTTACACCTTTAACCCACGGCTAGCCACGACCACCGACGGCCACCTACGCCCTATGACCACACACGGCCACGCCGAGCTGAAGCCACTCACGCCAACTTGAAACTCACCCACTCTGATCTTGATCTTCGACGGCGATCTGAACCCATGTTTCTGTTTCTGGGTTTTTTTTTTTCTGGGTTTAAATGACGATTTGCCCAGGCAGCGCGCCCAGGCCGAGCGACCCAGGTGAGCTCTCTCTGATCTGATGGTTTTGAGCTCTCTCTGATCTGATCTCTCTCTAATCTAATGGGTTTTGGGAATTTTCTGTGTTTGTGTTTTGGTGTTTTGTACTGGAAACTTGCGAAAATTTTCTGTGTTTGTGTTTTGTACCAAAACTGAGCAGCAAATCAAGTGTCTAAAAGTTGTTGTATAAATCGAGTTTCTAACACTCAATTTCCAGGTGGACAAAGTGCCACCTCAGACCTGTTCAGGACATAAAAATCGACCCTCAAAAACTCGATTTATAACCCAAAATCGACCCTCTTAAACTCGAGATGCTAATAAAAAATATAGTTTAAAAAGAATGTCTACTAATTATATTGTTTGGAAAATGAAGTTAATTTCCAATTTTGGCCCATAGAGGTGCATTGAGTAATTGGGCCTAATGTGAAGATGACACTGGTAGATGAATAACCATGTACTTGGGCAATCGGTTGATCTTTCTTTAGGTCTACACAAAATACTGTTCTAGGTTTTGTGGGCATGAGTTAATTAAGATTGTTGTGGGTCTGTGGCTTTCTTGATGGGGGTGGGTTTGCTTTGTGGGTTATTCGGTCTTGGGCCCGCGTTTGCAGCTGTTAACAACTTCGAGGTTTCTTATTATGCCTAGACTTTTCAAGTTTTTTGGGTCACTTGTTTCCCTAATTAGTAATTTATCTTTAATTAGCAAAATGTAATTTCAACTTTTCTTTTTGGTTGCAGCATATTATTATTTGTACTTACTACTAAACATCAGTAAGAACCTGAATCTCCTTTGATATTCTTCAACTTTTTTTTAGCAAATCATTCCTTAAGATTGTGCTTGAGAATAGTTTACCATGAAAACAAGATGTAATTAAATTTTAGTGACATTTAAATGGAAACAACATTTATTGTGCTTAATATTTTGGATTAGGAAGGCACTTGGTTGTTAGTTCAGCCATTTTTTCAACTAAAAATTAAAATAGCTGAAAGTAGTGCAACAAGAAATTTGTTTTCGGTGATGTCCCTGTACAGTATTGTTATACGTTACAGCAAAAGTGGTCTTGGGGACTCCATGGGTGGTTGCCCTTTTGATATATAAGCGGTGTAGGAGACATTTATCAACAAATGATGCTGTTGAAGAATTTCTGCAAAGCCAAAATAACTTCGTTCCAATTAGGTATTCTTAGTTAGAAATTAGGTAGATGACCAAAGGTTTTAAGGACAAGTTGGGAGAAGTAGGTAGGACTTTGTATGTAAAGGGAAGCTTCAAAGTGGCCGTCTTGTAGCTATTAAGATGTTAGATAAGTCCAAAGCTAATGGGCAAGATTTTATCACCGAAGTTCAAAAATACAAGAAATTTGTTTTTTTCTTTATATTCCCCAAAACAAGTTTTTAAAAATAAAAAACAAAAACTATTATCAAACATAACCTAATCGATTTGCTCATAATGCTTCCTAATGGGTTTTACTTGCAATGCTTGGGGCCGCTCCCATCCCTAAGCTGCTCCCTCAACAAGTTTTCTCTGTTGTGTAGGGTTATGGTTATGGTTATGGAGAGGCCCCGTTCCAAGCGCCCCCCCCCCCCCCCCCCCCCTTTTTTTTCCTTTTTCTTTTCTGGTGTTCAAACTCCGTTTGAAAATCATTTATTTTCGGTAACTTATTTGCATACTGCAAGAAAAAATACGCTAGAAGCTAGCTTATTTCCAATAAAATGAGATTATTTGCAATAAAGTTTTTTTTTTAAAAAGAGTAGTATAGAACTTGCAAATACTGCATAAAATAAGTAGAAATCCAACTTATAATCCAATATCAGATGCACACTTAATAAAATATGTGTTTAAGGATGTGCACAGATCAGGTTGAAAGGTTTTTTCAGCTCAATCGATCACATGTATAAAAACCAACCCAACCAACATAAGTTTGGTTGGTTGGTAAGTTGTGCTTTACATGTTTCATGCCTTAAAAAAAAAAAAATTGGACTCTCATTAATTATTTAATTACTTTTTTTTTACAAAATAACTACAAATCACATAATATGTCTAAATTAAATTCCAAATTCATCAAAAATAATTCTTAAAATATGAAAAAAAATTCAAACTAAAAAAATTAAAATAAGTGTGATACTTATATATATGGTGGATTAGGTTATGTCAGATGGGTTGAAAAAATTATCAATACAAATCCAATCTGATCCAAGACTCAAAAAGAAAAACTCCAACCCACTAACCCGACGTGTGAAGTTTGGTCGATTTCTTGAGTTGGTGGGTTTAGTATGCACCTCAATACTAATTTTATTAGACCTCTAAACAATTGGTTTCCTCCCAAAGAAAAATCTTGGCCCAAGAGAAAGGGTTTATGAAAGACGAAGAATTCAAGAACTTAAATCAAATGGGCGTTTGTCCTTTTTTGGTCGAGTGGCGAGCCCAAGCCCAATATCCAAAAGATGCAGAAAGAAGCAAATTCAATGAGTTAGAAAAAGCTGAGGAGATATTCTGTATGCCTCTCTCTATTTTACTATTTATTAAGGAAATCTTATTAGATTGCGGTTTTTTTTTTTTTTTTTTTTTTTTCTCGAAGTTATAGTGTCCCATGTATAAATTCCATTTGGAGCACTATTATTTTAGGTACAGTACAAAGAAATGCATACCAAATAAACCGAATCTAATAATTTTTTTCCCTCTCTCTTTCTTATTGCATGGTCCCCCCCTCCCCATGCTCCCCTATAGACCGCGACACAAAAATCAATAAAATTCACACGTACAAGCATTCATTTCAAGTATGAGTGGCAGGAAATTGAAAAAGTTTTTTGTTTTCTGGTATTTAAAGCATGTCTTGAAGTTGTTTAATTTTGAGAACTTATTTGTCTAATATAAGATAAAAAAGTTAAAAACTACTGTCTTTTTGATAAATTAAAAGTTACATTATTTGAAATGAAGTTAAAAAAAAATACACACATATATATATATATATAGTAGTATAGTACTCGCAAGTAGTGCATAAAATAAGTAAAAATCCAACTTATAATCCAATGTCTAACACACATCGATTAAAATATGCGTTTAGGATGTGAATGAGTCAGATTGAAGGGATTTTTCAACACAACTCAACTCATCACATGTATAGAGAAACCGACCCAAACAACATGAGTCTAGTTGGATTGGTGAGTTGCGCTATACATGTTTCAAGTATAAAATCAATAAAATTCACATACACTAGCATTCATTTCAAGTATATGTGGCATGGAACTGAAAAAGTTTTTTGTTTTTAGGTATTTAAAGCATGTTTTGTAGTAGTTAATTTTCGATAACTTATTTGTATAATATAAGATAAAAAATTTAAAAACTAGCTTATTTTTAATAAATTAAAAGTTAGATTATTTGAAATGAAGTTAAAAAAAATAGAGTAGTATAGAACTCACAAGTAGTGCATAAAATAAGTAGAACTTCAACTTATAATCCAATGTCTAACACACAGTAAATAAAATATGTCTAGGGATGTGAATGAGTCAGATTGAAGGGTTTTTTCAACCTAATTCAACACATCACATGTATAGGGAAACCAACCCAAACAACATGAGTCTGGTTGGATTGGTGAGTTGTGTAAAATTCACATATACAAGCATTCATTTCAAGTATACGTGGCATGGAATTGAAAAAGTTTTTTGTTTTCTGGTATTTAAAGCATGTTTTGAAGTTGTTTATTTTCAATAACTTATTTGTATAATATAAGATAAAAAAAAGTTAAAAAAATAGCTTATTTTTAATAAATTAAAAGTTAGATTATCTGAAAGGAAGTTAAAAAAAAATAGAGTAGTATAAAACTCGCAAGTAGTGCATAAAATAAATAGAAATTCAACTTATAATCTAATGCCTAACACACACTGAATTAAATATGCATCTAAGGATGTGAATGAGTCAGATTGAAGGGTTTTTTTAACTCAATCCAACTCATCACACGTATAGAGAAACCAACCCAAACAATATAAGTCTGGTTGGATTGGTGAGTTATGCTATACATGTTTCATGTCTTATAAAAAAGTTGGACTCTCATTAATTATTTTTAATTATTATTTTTTACTAAACTACTACAAATCACATAATATATCTAAATTATATTCCAAATTTATCAAAATTAATTCTTAAAATAGGAAAATAAATCAAACTAAAAAATTAAAATAAATATAATAAAATAAACTTACATATATGGTGAGTTAGGTTGGGTCGAATAAGTTAAAAATACGATCTACCCAAATCTAATCCAACCCAGCCAACCCAAGACTCAAAAAGAAAAAAATTCCAACCCACTAACCCGACGTGTGAAGTTTGGGTCAATTTTCTTGAGTTGGTGGGTTTAGTAGGCACCCCAATGCATTATATGTTAGACCTCTAAATTATTGGTTTTCCCCCAAAGAAAAATCTTGGCCCAAGAGACAGGGCTTACACAAGACGAAGATCGAGTAAGAGTGGTAGACTAGATTACAAGAACATAAATCAAATGGGTGTTTTTCCATTTTTGGTCGAATGGAGAGCCCAAGCCCAATATCTAAAGATGTAGAAATCTTAGGAAATATTATATATGAAATTAAGGAAATCTTTTAAATTGCGGTTTTTTTTTTTTTTTTTTTTACCTTCGGTACTGTTTTAAAAGACTGCCATATCATCGACTAATTAAATAAAATGTGAAGATTAAAATTCACTACTATTTGTCATTATATATTTAAAATAAAAAACCATACACAGTTAAAAAAAATACTAAAAATAAACCAAACATTTTTTTTTTCTTCTCCAAGTTATAATGTAGCATGTATAAATTCCATTTATAGCATTATCATTTAAGTACAGTACAAAGAAATGCATACCAAATAAACCAAATCTAATAATTTTTTTTTCCTATTTCTTTCTCTTTCTCATAGCATGGTCCCCCTCTCCGTGCTCACCTATAGATTGCGACACAAAAATCAATGAAATTCACACATGCAAGCATTCATTTCAAGTATATGTGGCATGAAACTGAAAATTTTGTATTAAAAATAAAAATAAAGAAAGAAAAAGAAAAAGAAAAAGAAAAAGAAAAAGGGGTGAAGGTGGTACTACAAGATAAGTCTTAAAATCAAATGATTAAAAATCTAACATAGAAACTAATAATTTTTCACCGACATGTACTTGGGCCACGACAACTATGGCTTTGTGGCACTAAAACAAGAAACGTGTTAGTCATAGTACCCTCAAATTGCTTAATATGATTCAAGTTTTGAGGGATCAATAGCCATAGATGGGTTTATTTTTTCTTTATAAAAAATGATTACTTATATTGTGCATGAGAAAGTGCAATTTGTATTTGGTATCGATTAGTCTCATTCATATCAGTGATGAATCCCCCACATATTTATTCCCTTATATAAACCCATCTTATATAGTATGCGAATAAAGTACTATTTCTTTGATTCTTGAGTGGACCTCTAAATAGTTTCGATCTTTTATAATTTGATATATACAAGTCTCCAGCAAAATTCCAATGGAGGTAACCACAAAAATAGTTATGTCACATTGTCATACTAGCCTAGTAGCCTCTATGTGATTATTATGCCCCTATATTTATTCTCACAGTGGCTAAACCCAAAGCCGAAGGACAAAAATAAGGCATATTTCCACATTTGCCAGCAAATGAAGCTATTTTCGTGATGGAAAAAAGGAATTTTTTAAGAAATAAATTTTTGTGAACACATTTTGGCCAGCAATGTTACCTGTTTATTCTACAACGTTGAAATTCTTTTTTATCAAAGAAGTGCACGGTTTTGTTGTCAATCAAAATCAAATTGTTCATAATGGATAGAACCTGATTCTAGATTTCTAGTGGTGACATTCTTTTGTTCTTTCTTCGTTTTGGACCTTTTGGTCTGACTAAAATTCTGGATTGGATTCCGTTCTCAAATTGGGCTCAAACATTGCACCTAGTAAGTTGAGCAAAATGGTTGGCCCAGCCTAAATAATTGGCACTTAAAGAAAAAAAAATCGTTTATGTGTTCTTGGCTGAGATTAATATTTCATTCTTATCCTATCACTGATTCCTTAAACCAAAGTTTAAGATCTATAAAGTTTCATTTATCGATAGCCACTAACGTCTAAAATTTGATCGCTGTAAGAGCTGTGAACTATTTTCTTACTTTGAAAAAAGGAAGAAGAAGAATAAGAAGAAAAATAATTGATTAAAAATGGTTAAGGATGAGAGGAGTTGTACAACCCTAACAGAATATTATCGTAATAGTCTTTATTTGTTGAGGAACCATTAATATGACATTGATAGGTCCACGATATAGGGAATTTGGATATGCTCATTTCAACGAGTTTAATCATAACCTGACATCGGTCTTACTTATTAAGTCTCAATATCTGACAACAGTAATCAAGAGGGGACCGAAATTGTGTCATTACTCGATTCAAACTCATGATCTATAGCTCGCCAACCCAAGTTTGCTCCCTTCAACAAGTTTAGCCATAGCTTGACTTCAGTCTCAATCACCAAGGTTCTAGGAGCTTCAAGTGGTAGACAACAATAATTATGATTGAACTAAGAACATGTTATTACTTAATTTGAACTCAAGATTTGCCTCTTTTTAAACCTAGCATGCTCCTTTTAACAAGTTCAACCATAGCTTAACACTAGTCCCATTAGGGTTTTAGGCTTTTAGTAGCATCAAGTGGTGGCCAGGTAGCAATAATCATTAAGGAACTAACAATGTCATTACTCAATTTGAACTTTGAACTTAAATCTCTCTAAATCAAATCTGCTCATTTCAACAAGTTTAACCATAACCTAACATCAGTCCCATCATGATATATTGTCCAATGGTCGACATTGGACGACAATAATCATGACAAAACTAACATTAATTTATTATTTGATTTGAACTTAATGTCTTCCCTCTCACCAAGCAACATGACAATATTCAAAAAAATTATATTCACATGTCTTGAGATATATTTTTTCCCTTTTTTCAAGTGCCTCTATATGTAATGATATGCAACATATTTACAATCTACTTCTCTTTAAAGCCCAAACTAAGTATGCTCATTTAAACAAGTTCAACCATAACATGACTTCAAATTCCATCACCATGGTTCTAGTAGCATCATGTAGTAGACAACATTAATCATGAGGAAGCTAATAACGTGTCATTACTCGATTTGAACTCGAAAGTTATCTCTCTCCAAACCGAATATGCTCATTTCAACGAGTTCAACTATAGACAAATCATCAGTCCCAGCGTAATATAATATTAAGTGGTGGGCATTCGACAACAATAACCACGAAGGAATGAACATTATTTTATTATTAATCTTATCTCTCACCAAAATCACACTAGAATAACCCAAAAAAATGTATAGTCAAGTTTATGGACTTTTTTTTATTTTTTATTTTCCTCAAGTGCCTCAATCTATGTCATGCAACACGCTTGACAATCTATTGTCATATCTTATCACATGCCCTATTCAAACAACCTCTCCATTAGTAAAACAAAACATTCTAATTTGCCGACCATTACATCTAGAAGCAAGAATTTTAGATAGAGTATACAGATAATTAGGAATCCAATAGGGAAAAAGTTTTCAACTCTCAACAGGAAAGAACGAAAAGGCACGCACGCGGTTCAAAATGTTTTGTTTGGAACACATCTTGGCAAGCCCCACAATAAAACTCTTTTAACAGTTCAACGCCAACCCTTACTTACACAACACAAACTTTCTTTTTTGTTGTTTGTGTTTTCTTTTGTTTTATGAAGTGCCCTCACAGCACACACTAATAACCTCTCAAATCCTCAAAGGCAAAGTCACTGCAGCCGAAAATGACCATAGGCTATCCAATCAAAAAAAGGCTTTAAAGAGCTTATACCGTCCACGCAAATGAGAGCCTTTCTATATAGCTCTTTCTCTTTTCTTTTTCAAATTTCCCTCTAAACCCTTTTTGGTTGGTTGGTTTCCTTTAAACTTTTCTTATTAAATTTCGAAAATGAAAACAAAAAATTTAATTCAATCTTAAATGGTGTACACTTAGTAATGAAAATGTCACCTTCTTGTTCATAATTTTAGTATTAACACTGTTTTTTTTTCTTCAATTTGATCAATGCTACATTTAATGTGTGTGGCTTGAATATTATTGCATTGAATGTAGTTTTTCTTTGGCATTTACAATGTGAAAGGGAAGCAAATTGCACCAGCCATGACAAAAACATAACAATGATTGTTTTCTTTCATAAAGTCCCAAGGGAAAAACTCTAAAAAGTAAGTTATTAAGAGCACGTAAATGGCTGCCAAATTCAATACCATGTACTTGACCGAGACCGAGTGACCAACGCACACCCAATCATAAAGAATATTGAATAGCACGAATAAATTTTGGCGGCCTGCAAAGCAAAATGGATCATCATTTGAGAAAGCAGACAAACTTGTTTAGAAAAATATGCAAAAAAATTTCATTGAATATATGGGCAACAACACTTCCAAACGAAGCCTTTGCGGCTTTTTGGGTTACTATTATTAAGTCTTACACCAATGTTTGTTCTATTTTACTTTTCGTCTTGCTGAAAAACTATTTAAGTTGTTAGGGTCTCTTTATCTAAACCCATCATTTTTGACCAATTCAAATGCTACTTTCAAGGTTTCCAACAATCTCACACTCGGCTGAAAAGCTCATAAGGTCGACGTTTGGAAATGGATGCTACATCACGTAAAGTGTTGATACAAATAGACCATTAATTCACCAACAAAGTTTTTTTCATAGGCCATTAATTCACCAACATTTTTAGAAAATGAGATGTGATTACACATGATAATAATACCAATCATATATTGGCAATTTACACGCAACCCATCTTCATTCACTTTCTATGAATTAGAGTGGACCCTTGATTATTAGTTGTCTTTTAGAGCTTTTTTAGGCATAAGTTATTTTTATCGATTTATTTTGATTAAGAAATTAAATGTGTAAAAATATATTTATACATATGTTTTTAATAGATATTATAAGATTTAATATCTACAGTGTATTCTCGAAAAGATTCAACTTTAGTAATAGACAATACACCAATCGTTTTCCTTTTGTCGTCTTTAGAATTTGAACACAAATCATTTATATGATAACAAAAAACTTTATCAATTGAGTTGATTAAAATTCACAAGTGCTCATTCTTTTTTAGAATGAAAATAAGTTAAACTATACAATAATTTTGATAAAGATTAAACTTAAAAAGTTAATTTTGAGATGAGATATAAGTTAAAGTGGAAAAAAAAAAGTAAAATCTTGTAGTATTATTTCGTAAATCTTATAATCTCCATTGGTATCATTATAACTAGACCATGTTAACTAGACATTGTTATTGGTAGCATAAAAAGGCCCAAAGTGCAATGACTTGGCAGCATGTGATTAGTATTGCAAATTAAAAAAAGTGATTCCAACATGGGCTGTCGAAAAAAAGGAATAAGTTATCAAAAACAAAAAAAAATCCACCTAATTTTTAATAAAGGAGTGTGATGGGCCTTCCTTAATGATCATTGTTTCTCTACTATATATCTTTTGTAATAATAATGCCTCCTTCATACACCAATAAATAAATATAAAATATATTTAAAAAAAATACATATTTATATTTATCAAATATATAATGGGGTCCATTTCACATATCACATAACAAGCCTAACCAATCTTCAACGTGCGTAATCACTCCACGTGTCCTCTTAACCTTTATATGAAAAAATTAGAGAATTTTTGCAATGACAATCGTGAAGATGAAAAATGCAAATATTCTCAAAGCACAAGCAATCGATGGGAAAGGAATAATACAATTCATCAACACCAAAATGTAACACGAACCTTATTCAATATATGTGGAGTCACACACCTAAAAGATGCTCCACTTATATTATATGAGCTACGTATGATTAAGAGAGGTGGTTGATTTGAGGCTCTAAGTTTGGAATCCCTCCAATTCTTGTTTCTAATTGGGTTCCGATTGATAGGTTACTGTATTATGAATTTATGATAGGCCTATGTTCCAAGTCACGTCATTAATAGTAAGAGGAGCATCAAATCTTTGGCTTTTTTGGATGTTAAAGGATGAGAAAATTAAAAAGAGAGATAAAAAAAAAAAAAAAAAAAAAAAAAAAAAAAAGAGAAAATTGAGAAGCTAAGCTTAAAAAAAAAAGAAATTCAAAGATGCTTTTTTTAATGAGTTTCAATTGACTCATCTGGTAAAGTATTTTGTGGTTGAATAAAGGGGTTCGATTTCAAAAAAAAAAAAATGAGAAGCTAAGCTTTTAAAAAAAATTAAAGATGCTTTTTTTTTAATGGGTTCTCATTAGCGCTTCTAGTGAAGTATTTTGTGGTTGAATAAAATATTTAGGGTTCAATTTTCGCCTATACAACCATATCAAAAACTGATTGGTGTCTTGACATGATGATAAAGAACAATCATTGGAAGCGAACCAAAAGTTGAAACTCTATTCAAAATTTAAAAAAAAAAAAAATTTGTGGGATCCAGTTAGCTCAACTGGTATAATATTTTTTTAATTGAATAAGAAATCTTGACTTCGATTTTTGTTTATACCAAAAACTAATTGATATCTTAATATAATAATAAATAGCAATTATAAAAAAGCGGACAATTAAAACCTCATTTAAAAAAAATTAAAGATACTTTTCTATTTTCATTATTATTGTTCTTTTTCCCACAGTTGCTTAATGGGGAAAAGTCATTTTCATGAAGGGTGGTTTACAATGACCATTTTGTGGGAGGGAGTGGTATTTTTCTTGATCAAAGTCGGTTGCTTTGGTTAGGCGAAATTCACGGATTTCTTGTTCCCCTCTTTATTATGAGTGAATACGACATAAAGCTATATCATCTACTAAACGAAATTGCTGTGCATGTATATATCATTTTAGAGAGAGAGGGAAGTGTACAGTTTATACTTAGACGATAATGGTGTGCAAATATCATCAATGAAACTTGAGAGAGAGAGAGAGAGAGAGAGAGAGATGTATGTGAATGTGAAAGTGACATTTGCCTAACATTGTTTTTTGAGATAATATTCTTTCGTGTGGAAAAAATTGGAGGGAGAGCACAGTAATACGTCTCTTCTGTTGACCTCTCCATTTGGCTTTTTAGGTTTTTGTTATATCCTTGTTTTTTTGACTTTTTATTTATTTATTTATCTATTATTTAAAACAATTAAATCACACTAGCTTGACAAGAGTCCCTTCCAAGTTCCAACTTGATTTCTCTCTCCATATACATCAAGATATGTACACACATCTTTACATGTAGGCATAAGCATAGGAGTACAAATGAAGTTACAATCATGTATGTATATACACATGACTAACATGAGTACAAATGTACAATTCTTAAAGCAACATTTATTTAAGTTTCAATAGATGTACATTTGATTTAAAAAAAAAATTGTGATGGGTTATTTGATTATAGCATATACAAAAAATAAACTAATTGATATCTTGACTTAATGGTAAAAAATAAGTATTGTAAATTTTGCTTATACGAGAAATAAATCTATTGACTTTTTCTTATTATCTAAATCTTGCTTACCATAGATGCCAAATAGCACATGAGAGGCTGCCCCATCAAAACTAAATGTCTTCATGTAACATTTTTTTTTTTTTTTTTTTTTTTGATCTTGTAAGTAATGTATTAGGCTATTACCAACCAACAGCAATGAACTATCATTTTTTTCCCATTATCCCCATAAGGATAATATAACTTTTTTTACAAGATAAGAGAGCTAATATAATTAAAATACAAAAAGTGATGTTAGAGCCAAAACTTACTTATCAAACAATCACATAAAAATGCAACAAAAAAAAAAAAAGAAGAAAAAAAGAAGAAGAAGAAGATATTAGTGAATCCACTTATGACCATTTATTTACTCCCCCAATACCTAAGCTTTCCTTTTGTTTCCATTTTTATTTTTTTAAAGGAACCCCTAATATGGAAGTTAGATAAGAAAAAGATAGGGTTTGCACTTTTGAGTTTTTGCATATTGATTTGGGTTCATTGGTTTCATTCACCCACTTTAACAACTTGGAAATGGGCCCTTGACAGATAAAACCCCCAAACTAATATTGCAATCTATGTCATCTAAACAGCCATACATGTCACATGGGTAGCCCCCTCCACAAATTTCACTTCTCTTGCACTCCAAAACAAAGAACAACACCACTAAAGAGCCGCTCTCAAAGGAAGAAAAAAAAAATAAAGAGAGAGAGTGAGAGAGAGTATAGCTTTGTTGTAAGAAGGAGACAGAGTATATTAATATTGTTTATTGTAGTTATACACCACCCCCACTCTCCATTGTCATCGTTCCCTTCGCTTTCCCTCAATAATTGGGCTTAAAATAGTGACTTTTCGTTTCGTCCTAACCTCACATCCCCAACACACCCTTGCTCATAAAAATTATCAGAATTTATTTACATATCATTCCGGCCATGCTGGGACTTAAAAAGAGCTAGCCAAAGATAAACTACACCCACCACCTGAAACCCCTTTTTTGGTACTAACTAGATTGCTTGTTGCCCAATGGCCACATAATCTGATAAGCGTTACACATGAACGTATAAGCAATGTTAGAGACACTTTTTTTTTTTTTCAAAAAACTTATTAATATGGTAAATTGTGATTGAAGAAAAGCTAATTCCACACTAGCCCCTCAATGACACTTTTTTTGGTTAGGTACCAATCACATCAACTCAAATTAATTAAGTAAAAAAAATATGAATAATGTTGTGTATTTTGACTTATTGTAATACTAAAGTATATTGTAGGAGGGTTTTCAATTTTTGCGGTGAGGCAGAATGGAAGAGACAATAATTGAATTCAAAATTTCTTACTCTAATACAATATGTAGAATGGAAGAGACAATAATTGAATTTAAAATTTCTTACTCTAATACAATATTAAATTACTAATTACCTCAAAAACTTATTTCTTTTAAAAGAGTTTCAACCTATGGCATTTTCTGATGATAACTCTTTATTATTATACCAAGGCACTAATCGGTTTTTTATGTAGACGAGAATTGAATCACAAATCTCTTATTCAACTATCATAAACTTTATCAGTTAAGCTAACCGAAACCCACTTGTGATTATCCCAAAAACTTAAACAATTGAAATTGATAAATTTAAACATTTAACTACATAATTATAACAAAAACATCTCGAACCTCAAATTGTTAAAATAAATCAATTGATCAAGAACATACCTTAGTTAACCTCAAATCATCTATAGTGTAAAAAATTTAAATTAAAAAAATTAAATTTAAAAAAAAATGTCAATAAGGGGTACTAAGAAAGGTGACTTTAGGAAGGATGTTTTGTTTTTTTTTTTTTTTTTTTTTTGGTTACTTTTAAAAACACAAAATATATATTAGGTTTTGCCTAGTGTTGCGCGTAAGAGAGAGTACATGTGTTTTTGTGAAATATGCAATTAGTCCTTATTAAACACCTTTCTCACCGTCCAATAATGCTTCACATGACCACACGTCTTTACATAAGTGACCGACACGTGTGATTGTGGCATTGGAGGGGACGTTTTTGCCTCGGTTCTTGAAGGGGATTATTATAAATGGTTAGTGCACGCCAGAATCTTTTTTTCTTTTTTCTTTTTTTTTTTGTGGGTTGGAGATATACATAGATCATTGAAGAATAGATAGTGGAGTTGCTTGGTTTTGAAGTTTGTTTTTTTCATTCATTTGTCTATGTTACACATTTATTTCTTCATTATTATCTTCAACACATGATGCTTGCACGTGCCCATGTTTTTCAATTTTTCTTTCTTTTTTCTTATTCTTCTTCTATTTTTCACACCTAATTTTTAGGTCAGCAATAAATGGTAAATTTTCTAATGATTAAATAAAATATCTAGATTTCAATTTCGTCTACACTAAAAACTAATTTGATATCTTATTTTGATAATAATAAAGATGTGTACATGTTTGTTTAAGCAAATCTGAATTCTAATAAGTTCAAAGTTCAACTAATAAAATTTTGAATAAGAGACTTGTAATTCGAATCTTATTTGGTATAATAATAAAAAATAATTATCATAGATAGAACATTATAGATTAAAATTTCATGATATATATCAAAAAAGGAAAAAAATTTTGATACTAATAAATTTTCGATTGAAATGGATTACATGTAATTATGATATCATCGTAACAGTGAAGTCGATATGTGTGATACAATATTTGAAAGGTGTAAAAAAACAAATCCAACAAGGAAAGTAATTAATTTTGTTGATTCCAATAACTTATCTATAGTATGTTAACAACTTCGATGCCTAAATAACCTTGTTCTTTTATATTTCCCACGTTTGGTTTAAGCTTTCACTAAAATTAGATGAGCTTAAAAGACTTTTTTAAAATTGCATTTCTTAACATTCAGTCTTAGTCATAGTGTAGAATACAAAAGTATTTGGTAACTCCAATTAAAACCATATAATATATTAAAGATTCAACTATCATTCAATGCACAAACCCAAAGCTAATAAGAAGATAAGAAGTGGGATAATATCTAAACCACACTTAAAAAAAAAAAACAAAACCCTTTAATAAATGTGGCTAGCAACAAATTTAGACCATGGATTGGAATTCACGAAAGGTCAATCAATCCGGCTTCTTCCACTATCAATTTTAAGTCTATAGATAAACCCAAAGAGGACCCAAAAAATAGATTATTATTGCCCTATTGTCATGGCATCGTGAAAATGATGCTAACAATCTTAATCATAATAATAATATTCAAACAGTAAAAAAATGAATCACCAATTTCATCACCATTATTAAAGTATAGCACAAAAATGGAAGCAAAAGCCGGCATAATCGGACATTTTCTCATGTAGTACGACTCAAAATTCATGGCTTAGCCTATAGAATTAGACTAGTGTACAATTACGGGCGGCCTTATAAGTACGCAAAAGTTTTAAATATAATAAAAAGTAAAGGGACTTAAATTTTTTTTTTCTTTTTTTTTTTTGAGAGAGAGAGAGAGAGCAAAATAATAATAAAAAGGCAACCACTAATAGCTCCCACGTGCGCCGACACGTGGCTCACATTCCTAGACCGATGTCTTTGCACATCTATGGTCTCGAGCTTATCAAAAAGAGAAAAAAAAAATCATCGGCACGTGTGAGTGTGTGTTTTCTTGTGATTAGATTTGTTGATTAGATAAGTATGGATTTGATTACATCAAACATCGAATTCCTATCAATTCACATGCGCTGCACAAAGCTTTATAAAACTCATAGTTAGTCATCGGTACCCCATGACCTTTCGGTCTCGACAACGCCGTCAAGTCATACACGCAAAAACACAACTATCCCCAAAAGAGGAAAAAATATTATGTTAAAATATAAACATAAACACTAGTATTTTTTGTCAAAGTGAAAATGTCATTTCCTAACTTATATAATTTTATTAATTTTTGCACTATTTTTTTTTTTTTTTGTGTGTCGGTTTAGTATTACTTTGTATCGGTGAGTTGAAGATTATTTGGGATTTTGACAACTTTATATCTAAAAAAGCTAATTGACAACCATGTGAAAATGGCATCACGTGTTACTCTTGCTTTTTTAATTTATATCGAATCGTATGATATATATTATTCTCAAGAAGTCAATAGGTGGATAATGGATTGTCTAGACTAGGAACAAGTCAAGACTTGGAATTGTATATCACAATAGTACCCGCAGAAATTTAGGATGTTTATAATGCTGATTTTAATGGATTTTATTATGTCAGACTCTACCCTAAATTGCAATTTCTTTTTTAGTTAAAGAAATATCTAGTTTATTGACAAAAAAAAAAAAAAGTATCACATTTTATTTTCAAAAAGTGTGAACATTGTTTTGGAGTGTTTAAGGTAGTGTGATACTTTCCTATGAAAAAAAATTAAAAAATAAAGTTAGTGTGATACTTTACACCAATATACAGGCCACTTAATATAAGAATTTTTTTTATGTTATTTATTGGGCTTGTGTCATATTTTATATTAAATAATTTGTATTTTATTTTTAGAATCTAAAGAATTTGTATATTGGTGTGAAGTATCAAAGTCATTATACTTCGAAAATGACCAATAATTTTTTATTTATTTTTATGATATTACTTTTGATAAATGAATTTTGTATACAATAGTAACATGAAAGTTTATAGTATGTAGATGAAATAGATAATAATTTTTTTTTAATTTCTATAATGTCAACTTATTTGAAAAGTTGAAAGACTTATGTATGCTTATAGATTTTTGTTTTCATATAATGTCAACTTATTCTAAAAAATGAAAGACATATGTATTGGTATAGATTTATTTATTTATTTATTTATAAACACATGATTTGATACCTATAAACTCGCTAACCATTATTCTTTGTCATATACAATAATTTTATATGTGTTTATATATATAAGGAAGTAGCGACCTAACTTTAAATTTTTAGTCAAACTATTTCACTCATGTCAACAATTACCCAAAAAATCTCATGGTTCGCTAACATGATTGATGGAAATTAAGACTATTCAATTATTTCACTCATGTCAACAATTACCCCAAAAATTTCATGGTTCGCTAACATAATTGATGGAAATTAAGACTATTATGTTTACAGTACATCTTTCAAGTCTTCTGAGTCCGTCCCTTGAATATATCCGAAGGAACATAATACAAGAAGGGGTTGAGAATGTTAAGCAAGGTGGAATAATATTGGGGAAGTCCCAAATTGTGGATGGTCAAAACTCTTGTAAAAGTAGTAATCTAATTTAGGCCGTCTGATGTGAACATTTTGAGAGTTGTATTGATTGAAATGTCGGTGGGACCACTAATTTTTGCGTGACGGGGATGGAACCATATCTCCACCGCAGAGCCGAGTCCAAAAACGCTTTCAAATTTAGTGTATTACAGCAAAGATTTTGCTTAATTTCTTTTGATTCTCTCTCTCTCTCTCTCTTTTGGAACTTTTTTTGTTTGGTACTTGGTGTGTAGGATCAGATAGAACGATGATAGTGGTCATTTTCATTATAAGGCTCCCAGAATCTTCTCAAAGATAATCTAACCTAATAAATAATAATTAATTAATTAATACTGTGATTCATGTTGACATGGTATAATTTGCCTAGCTGGTCATGTCACAAAGACACTACTAAGAAACTTTCAATAAGTCCGAATGCACCAAAATTGACGATAAACTTCACAGCTGTATAACATAGTAAATTGTAAATGGTAGATAATGAAATAGTGTCAGTGACGGGTTTAGTAGAAATAAGAATTTGTTATGAAAACTGTTGCATATTTTGCATTGTTTGGAGACTGTTGTTATGATGTTGTGCCACTTGGGTATTTTTCATGACTCGAATATTTAAATCAGCAACGTGTAATGCCCGCGAGAGCTGACCTAAACTTCCATGTTTTTTTTAGGCTTTTTTAAGCTTAGCTAATGTGATTGAGTGGTGCCTAGAGTATTGACTAAAGCACAACTTTAATCTTTATTCTTTTTTTTTTTTTAATTAAATACATTGCATAATAAAAACAAACAAAGGGGGCCGAAAAAAATAAAGAGAGAAACTTATAGGTGGGCGGAGAGGTGATGATTATATTTTCCTGGTGATAGGCAAGAAAGTTTGAAGCCGACCCTATCTTAATCTATATATAAATATAGCATGTATAATTAAAATATTCGAAATGATCATTGAGAATCTTGGTACAGTGAAAGTTTGATGAAACTGTTTTGTTAATTGGATGTTTTTTGGTCTCTTTTATTTCTTTAGTGAAATGGTAATGTTTTTGTTGTTCTGTGTTTTTTTTTTGCTGCCAATGTGAAATTAATGTCCAATATATGATTTTTCCAAAATAGCAAGGAAGAAAAAACCAAAAGAAAATCAATGCAGTATTTTCCGTATTGGAAGATTTTATATATTTCCTTTTAATAAAAACGAAGTAACATCTATTTATAATTTTATTTCTATTTAAGGGGTTGAATTAATTAAGTTACTAGAGAGATTTTCCTTTCTAGATTGTACAATGACTCTCATGGTCCCCTCCCCCCAAGGGGTGTGTCAAATTTAATCTTGATGCTATCTTTAAGAGCAATCCATATCTCTCAGGAGTTGGGAGATCTCATACGTGATCATTTTGATAACTGGCTTTATTGGTTTTACATGTGGACAAGGAAGGATTGTCATTATTAGCTTGGAATTTAGGTTTAAGAAATGGGTCCGTTTGAT
Organism: Lithocarpus polystachyus; assembly: GCA_033629205.1. Lineage (NCBI taxonomy): Eukaryota > Viridiplantae > Streptophyta > Magnoliopsida > Fagales > Fagaceae > Lithocarpus > Lithocarpus polystachyus. The sequence continues at coordinate 80,298,080 of CM066164.1, forward strand.
ACGTGTGTTTAAATAATAGTTATCAATTTTTTTGAAAATACGTGTAAATAAAAAGTATGAAAATACGTGTAATGTTGTTTAAAAACTGAAAATATGTGTTTGAATTCATGTATCAAACATGATTCTTGAAATTCACTCCCTTTGAAGTTTTTAAGGATCCGTTCAGCTAGAGGAGTAAAAAAGTGGAAGGATGAAAAATTGTGAGAGAATGGAAAAGTGAGAGGATGAAAAATATTTAGTTTTCTCTCTTGTGTGTTTGGTTGAAGGGATGGAAAAGTGAGAGGGTGGAAAACTCTTTTGTTTGGTTGGAGAGAAAAAGGGAAGGATGAAAAATGTAATTTATATAAATTGACTATTATATCCTTATTAAACAATATGTAAGAAATAGATTTATTTGTAATCATTAAATAATATAAAATTTATCACATCATATATATATAAATTTATATAATTATTTTTATTATTATAATGTAAAAATTAGATCAGGTCACATTGAAAAAAAAAAAGAAAAAAAAAGAGAGAGAAGAGAACGTTCAAGTCATATTGAAAAAAAAAAGAAAAAAAGAACATTCAGGTCACGATGAAAAAAAAAAAAGAAAAAAAAAGAAGAGAAGAGAAGAGAATGTTGAAAAAAAAAAAAAAAGGAATATGACATTTTTGTAAAAGTACTACTATACAACTTTTCTCTCTTTATTTTTCTCCCGATTTGGGAAAAAAAAATGTGAGCCTAGAGAGAAAACTTTCTCCCGAATTTTCTTTCCTTTTTATTTTCTTTCCTCAAACGAACAGTAAAAAACAGTATTTTTCATCATATTTTTCTCTCTTTATTTTTCATCCTCTTTATTTTCACCCTAAACAAACGGACCCTAAAGCTTTTTACTACTATACAGGAGTACCTGCTAATCCCCATTATTTATTACTTTGCTTTCTGATTGCAGGAGTTTATAATTTTATTTTATTATATTTTGTTGATAATTAGGTAATTATAATACAAACAGAGGATTTGAACCCTCGAAAACACTGAAAGTATGCTGGTTAGGTAGTTTTTGTCCAACACATATATTGTATAACCAATAATTAATAAGTATGAATTATGACAAAAACGGCAATCGTAAACCCTTAAAATATGTATGTCAGCGGTGCTAAAATCATTTTTCAACTATATTTAAATCAATTATAAGGTCATTCAAATTAAAGGTGGCAATGAAGCAAGTACAGGCTGGATTAGACGTGTCTTATCCCCTCTCTAGAACTGGAGCAGGGCAGGTGCAGGGATAGGGCAAGTTGGAGATCTTCCTATTTCTAATGAAGTGACTTTTACGTTACTAAGAGCATTTGCATTTAGAATGCTAAATGCTATGGGTAAGATTTATTTAGTATTTTTTTTTCTTCCAAAACTCTCTTAAATTTGAAATTGTAAATGCTTAGAATTGTAAATTTTTTTACAATCTAGGTACAGTGCCATTCTACATGTAGAATGGCATTGTAAACTATTGGATATGTTTTTAAATTTGATTTATTCTTTCTCTCTCCTCTATGTCAGACTTATTTACTCTCTCTTTCCTCACATTTAGTCTCCCTCTCTCTCTCTAAATTGCTCTCAATTCTCACTCTCTCTCTTTGTGCCGGTGGTTGGGCATTCACGCCGGTAGATCGGCAAGTTCTGTGGTTTTTTTTTTTTTTGCTTAAAAGAAGAGGTGGGTATGGCTAAAGTGGGTTGTGGTTCTCTCAAGTTCGGTGTTGCTGGGTTTTGTTGGTCGTCGGAGATCGCTAGTATTTGGGTCCGGTGTTGTTGGATTTCTAGGTTGCTTAGATTGGTGATAGATTTGGTGGAGATCGACGTGGGTTACGGCGAGGTCATGGCGAGGTCGTGTGTGGTGGAGATGAGGGTGGATTTCGATAGGTTTTGCTATGGATTTATGATGGGGTAAATCCGATTGGTTGGACTTTAGTTGGATTTTGGATTTCGCATGGTTGGACTCTGGTTCTTCTGGGTTCTGTGTTTTTTTTTTTTTTTTTTTTAATATGAGTTTTTGTTCCGGTGGGATTTTGGTGGGCAGTAGTGGGCATGGTGGAGACGCGGTGGTGGTGACTGGGCAGTGGAGGCATGGTGATAGAGGTTGAGGGAAGGTGGAGGAGAAAATTGGGAAAAAACAAAAAAGGAAAAAATATATTTTATTGTGTAGATATATTATTTTAATGAGTAAAATAGGAAAATAAAAGTTGGAATGCTAGATGTATTGTATAATTAATAAAGTGACTTTTTGAGATGGTAAAATATGATATGATAGAATTTCCTGATACGAATGCCCTAAGGTAAGGATAAAATAACATTAAAAAAAGAAAAGAAAAGGAGAGGGACATTGTGAGAATGTTAAGAGACAAAAAATAGTGTTTTTTGACAGGTGGTAATAAAATATGTATAAACATATATTATGAATAAGATAAGTAGGAAAAAAAATTAAATTATATATGAATATTTTAAATATTATATGTCCACACGCATTTGGGGTGAGACAAAACCAAGTTAAGGTGAGTATAACGAGTCCTATGCCGTTACTTCTTCATAACAAGAAAAACTCATGTGTAATAGGGCAAGTCAGGCGGGGCAATGAGTTTTTTCCATCACTAATTCAAGTGTTTGTCTTGATTACTGATTACCCATTAACAAGGCAATCAACACATAATCACAAGATTTTGTTGATTTTGTTTTGTGAATGATATAAAAAAAAATTTAATTTTTTGGAATTACAATAAATATTAAATACTAATGACTTTCCTTAAATAAAAAACAAAACAAAAATCTAATTTTATAGAAATGAATCACTTTTTTTAAATGGGAAAAAGTATTAAAACCCTAAGTGTTTATTTATATTTTTAAGAAACATTAAACGTTTTTATTAAAAATACTACTAATAAGTATAAGTTAAAATACAAGACTTTTAACAAATAAATCAAATTAATTTTTTTAATAAAAACAAATGAAGCATTAATCCCTCTCTCTTTTATGTGCATGAGCAAGAGATTAATATTACACCTACCCCTGAAATTAAAGTTATTAAAAATTTTGACTTTTTATAAAAATGCTTAATGGGACATAGGAAAAGCCGTTATAAAATAGTTTTAAGCATGTGCTTTTGAAAAATGTTTTCGTCATGAATTCAAAAATCCCATTCATTCTATTTGCCGCAATGAAAAAAAAAAAAAAAAAAAAAACCCACTTCGGTTTACGCGTTTGTGGGGGAGATGATGAGAGTGATTAATTAACATCTTCCTTTTCTTGTCGGTTTATTTACTTTTGTTATTTTCATCAAAAACAAAAAATTGAATGCCCACATTGATTTCTCTCACGTTACAATTTACTGCAACTTCCTAAACCGTCCATTTTTAAATGCATCAATTGCTAATCGATCTTTTTGGTAATGTGACAATCACACACATTCATCTTGATCTGACTATGCGTTACTTAACTAGGTGAAATAATAATGATAGTGATTCTTGTGCTAATATCAGTTTGACTAGTCAATTAAGGATGATTACGATGCCCCTTTCATGACCCAATCCTACCACATGTCCCTACCAAGAAAAAATTAGATATGAACAATATTAACGAGTCTACAAACAAATTTTTAGCAACATTTTTCATATTAATCGAGTTGGCAAGATTTTATTGATTCTTGTATAAGCTTACCACCGATTCAAGCGTAAATATTTTTGCCTGTAAACTTTTAATAAGATTATTTCCCACACGCTTTTGAACACAACTTGTCACAACTATTCTATATGGCTGAGAAACTTTTATTTTTTCAAAATTTTCAATTAGTTTATTATCACATGCTTTTGGTAGTTGATCATGTCGGACAATAGTGACAAAGTGTATGGTAATATCGCATTAATAATTAGAGAAATGATATGTCAACAATATTTTCACAACAAATACTGTGTGAAAATTTATTATTGGTTATTATTGGTGGGCAAAAAATAATTTCGAGTGTGAATTTAAATTAAAACTAATAACAACTTGCCAATTAAGATGCACACGTTATCGTACACGCTTTTGGTAGTTGATCATGTAGGACAGTAGTGACAAAGTGTATGGTAATATCGCATTAATAATAAGAGAAATGATATGTCAACAATATTTTCACAACAAATACTGTGTGAAAATTTGTTATTGGTTATTATTGGTGGGCAAAAAATAATTTCGAGTGTGAATTTAAATTAAAACTAATAACAACCTGTCAATTAAGATGCACACGTTATCGTACACGCTTTTGGTAGTTGATCATGTAGGACAATAGTGACAAAGTGTATGGTAACATCGCATTAATAATAAGAGAAATGATATGTCAACAATATTTTCACAACAAATACTGTGTGAAAATTTGTTATTGGTTATTTATTGGTGGGCAAAAAATAATTTGAATGTGAATTCAAATTAAAACTAACAACAACTTGCCAATTAAGATGTACACGTTATCTTACAAGGTAAACGGGTGGAATTTTACTTCCTCATCATGCATCACACCCAATTTGAGTGTAAATTTAAATTAAAACTAACAACAACTTGCCAATTAAGATGTACACGTTATCTTACGAGGTAAACGGGTGGAATTTTACTTCCTCCTCATGCGTCACACCCAATCCCACCTCGCCCAACCAGAACAACCGGTAAAGTACAACAAAATAGACCGGGAACGAAAAAGTTGAAAGCACAGTACAGATCAGCAAAGAGGAAAAAAAAAACGTAGGAATAACGGAAATGAAGTGCCAAGTCAACACGTGTCCAAACCGGCACTCCCGGTGACCGGTTATATCCCGCAACGGCGAACCTCTCTAGCTCAGCTCCTTTTCTGTGGGGCCCACAAAGCCATCTCTCTCCTAAAAAAACACAACGACTTAAATGAAAATTTTATAATAATAAAAAAAAAAATTATATTAAAGAGGGACCTCTTAAAAAGATTTTAGGTCCAAAGCTCAGAAGCAAAACTCTTAAGCTCCCTCTTATTTGCTGAGAGAATCCAAAAACACCAGTTACAATTAGAGAGAGAGAGAGAGTCAAACACAAAGAAAGAGGGAAACACAAAGAAAAATAAGAACAACTCGAACGCGAACGCGAACGTGAAGAGTGTTTTGTGTTTGTGTTTGTGTTTGTGTGTGTGAGTTCTGTTAAATTTGAAAAATTCCAATCTAGTCCTCCTCTATTTTCTCAGTCTATTTTTCTTCTTATCCAATCAGTAAGTTGCTTGCATTATCATTCCCTTCCTTTCGTTTCCCACCTTTTTTTTTTTTTTTTTTTTCTTACTTTCTTCATTTTTTTTTTTCCTTCTCCCATGCTTTCAACAACAACAACAACAACAAAAAAAATATATATATATAATTAGAATAATTATTTTAATCATTAACACCAAATCATACACTATACGGATCTAATTTTCGTTTTCTTTTTTACCATGAGATCGTTTCCAGAAACTTTCTCTCAGAAAACTTCTTCGCGCAAACCAATATAGTTTTTTTCTCTTTGGTTGTCAGATCTAATATAATTCATTCTTCGAAATCTTGTTACAGCTTCTCAAACTTTCCTTTTTTTTTCCTGGAAAATGAAATAAAATTTACATATATATTTTGTTGTTGTTGTTGTTGTTGTTGTATTGCCGGTGAATTTGAAAGAATTCGAAAGGCGTAATTGAAAGAAAGAGAAAGAGAAAGAAAGAGAAAAAAAAAAGAAAAAGAAAAGAGAAAGATAATGTTGGAAGGTCGGTGTATATTCTCACGGGCGTTTTCGAGTGGCTGTGAGTCTGAAACTAACTGGCCTTTCATGACTTACCATAAGCTTGAAATCACAGCCGGAGGAGTAAAGCGTTCATTGGAAATGGACGGTGGTAGTGGTGGCGGTGATGGTAACGACCACGCTCGTCACCGGAAGAAGAAGGCTTCTTCTAAGCCGTTGGATTATCGCGAGGAGCCAATTTCAACAGTTCTCGCTTCTGTTTCTCTCTATCCGAATCCGAATCCGAATGAGCGTAGTAGTAACAATTCATCATTATCATCATCGTCATCTTCGTCTTCGTCGTCGTCGTCTTCGTCGAATGCGAGTTCGGATTCGCTAATCAATTCAATTGGTCGAGAGATTTCGATCAGCTGCCTAATTCGATGCTCCCGGTCGGACTACGGTTCGATTGCTTCGTTGAACCGGGGATTCCGGTCCTTGGTTCGGAGCGGCGACCTCTACAAGCTGCGGCGGTTGAACGGTGTGATTGAGCATTGGATTTACTTCTCCTGCGACTTGCTTGAATGGGAAGCGTTTGATCCAGTTCGGCACAGGTGGATGCATTTGCCGAGTATGACGACCTCCCATGAATGCTTCAAGTGGGGTGATAAGGAGTCATTGGCTGTTGGGACCGAGCTTCTCGTGTTTGGCAAGGAAGTCACCTCTCACGTAATCTACGCGTACAGTATTTTGACGAATTCTTGGACTTCAGGAATGAGAATGAATGCTCCGAGGTGTTTGTTCGGGTCGGCCAGTCTCGGCGAGAAAGCGATTTTAGCAGGTGGGTGTGACTCGCAAGGGAACATATTGGATTCGGCGGAGCTGTACAATTCCGAGACCAAGTCTTGGGAGACTCTGCCGCCGATGAAGAAGCCGAGGAAGATGTGTTCCGGTGTGTTCATGGACGAGAAGTTTTATGTGATTGGGGGAATTGGAGGACCCGATTCGAAGGTTCTTTCGTGTGGAGAAGAGTACGATTTGGTGACGAGGGAATGGACGGAGATTCCTAACATGTCGCCGGCGGGGGAGAATGATGGGCAAGGCACAGCAGCGGCCGCGGCGCCGCCTTTGGTGGCGGTGGTGAACAATGAGCTGTATGCAGCTGATTATGCGGAAAGTGAAGTGAGGAAGTACGATAAGGGGAGGAGAGTTTGGGTCACAGTTGGGAGATTGCCCGAGAGGGCGGGTTCGATGAATGGTTGGGGGCTTGCATTTAAAGCTTGTGGTGACCAGCTTATAGTAATCGGAGGACCTCGGGCATTGGCTGAAGGTTTCATTGAACTCAACTCATGGAAACCAAGTGACGGCCCTCCACAGTGGAACTTGCTTGCGGGAAAGCAGTCGGTTAATTTTGTCTATAATTGTGCTGTGATGGGATGCTGAAGGAAACAAGAGTTCGGATTTTTTTGCTCACAAATGAAAATGTACAAGATTGGTTTGTCCTTCCATACAGGAGTCTTTGCTCATTGGTAAAATTTCACCCCCCACACTTCTATCTGTTTTTTTAAGATCATTTCCCATTTGGGGTTGGGGAAGAATTTCAGATTTTGCTCAAGATTCAATAGAATGTTTCTTTCCAAACTTTTGTTTATGCTTTTTTTTTTCTTTCCATTGAATTTATATCTTCCCCCCATTTTTAGTGACATGAGAAATCTCAAAAGTTGCTGTCATGTAGCACAGGATTTTAGATTCAATAATTTGAAATACCAATACATTGGTAGGTTGTCATCAGTGTTTGCTGAATCCTTTTTTTTTTTTTTTTATTAAAAAAAAACAGAATTTAGTTACATGGGTTTTCATGATCCTTAATTTTCTTGCTATTGTCTTCAAGGAAGAAAATAAGGTCTGAGAGGTTGTTATTCTGGACATTAGCTTATGTACTGATCAAAATTATTGTTGCAATCAATGAGCTGTATATTTTCAGCCTTCTTCTTTTCAATTTATTGTGTCCTCATGAGGCCTTTGTCACTCATTGATCATAGTTTTAGTTATTGTTTGCTCAGGAACAGAATGTGGTTTTTTATTTTTTGGTTCCTCCAGATAGAGGCAATCTTCACATAGATTTGCTTATTCTCTTATATTATTTCCCGATATTATCTGATTTATTAAGAGGGTAATATTTCAACTTTAACAACTTTTATAAAAAAAAAAAAAAAAATCATACTATGCTGAAAATTCTTCAGTAGTAAAAGCACTGATGGAAAGATTTGGTATATTGTACTAACTAGTCGAGTCCTATCAGCGAAAGAGTTGTCTCCCCCTCCCCCCAAAGAAAGTCCTTCTTTTCATTTGTCTGATTCATATCAATTAGTCTTTGCAGGAAAATTAACTTCAAGCGCATTTAGTTTGCTGTTAAAGTTTGGATTTTCCTGACATATTTTACATTTTCATGTTCAGCAGTGTAAAATGAATGTACCGATAGCTCTTGGCTAACAAGAGAGATACAGTTACAATTAAAAGTTGCCTAGACATACATTGAAGCATTGATGATTGGCAATGATAGAATATTATAGTAAGAATTCTCATTTAAAATTGAGTTTCATTTTTTTTTTAATGTTTGCATATTTTTTGGTGAAATACTACATTTTCTTTCATAAATGTCATTTGTCAAGTCCCAACTGTAGATTAAGGCCCCTGAAACACCCCATACACTTGATTAGTAATCATAACATGAAAAAAGAATAGCTCTTGTAACTTGTTAAATGAATCCCATGTCCTTAAGAAGGAAATGGATTATATCAAAGAAATTGGAATTTAATGATTTTTTCTGAGTAAAAAACTTTTAGAGTCTCAGATTACTAAAAAAATAATGAAGAAGAAGAAGAAGAAAACATGATTTTGGCATACTTTTTTTTGGGTTAGTATAATTATGACAGATTACATTAATGTACCGTCTAACTTTAAACTCACTGTGAACTTGGAAGAAAACTTCAAAAGAGACATTATGACCTAGTATGGGTAACTGGAAGTTCAATAGGGTTGCCAGTGCGCTATATTTCAATTGGCACTTCCTTCTTCCATAATAATTAGTTGGAGGGTGAGTCATGGGTTAAAGATCTATTGGGTGCATGTATAAATTACTAAAAAAGGGTTGAATAGGGCTACCCTTATTAATTTGGAGATGACTGTGTAATCTTTATTACTTCAATTTTTTGGGGGGGGGGGGGGGGGGGGGTGTTAAGGCTAAGTTTCATAATAGATGACTTCACAACCTTGTGAGTGATATGTTAGAAATTCAAAGAAATGTTAGGAAACATGTGATATAATAGACATCAAAATCCACTTCTGTTCTATGGCAAATATGGCAAAAAACTATGTCAGTGACTCAGAAAAGAGATTAAGTGTGGTGAAGAAAGTATGCAAACAGTTAATCAATTATTTTATAACTGGTAGGGGTAGGACATTAGGATGAAGCATTTTTATATGGTTCCCATTTTCTTGGAAGGAGTAGAATAATTGGGCTGGTTTTAAAATAGATGTGTTGTGGATGAATGATTTGGGTGATGGAGAGTGTGACAAAGGTAAGCTTTGAACTTTTTTATGGTACAAATGTTAAAAGTAAAATAAAATAAAATAGTGTCTGTTCATGTGTAGTGTGCTGTTGCTTTTCCAGTTTTCCTTCTGTCTACGAGGATGATATTACATGGCGTGTTATCTTTGTTTTTAATAGTATTGTAGTATAGCTTGTAGTATTTTTTTTTTTTAAATACGCGTAAGTGAAATAGTGTATAAAAATATATAAAATATTGTTTAAAAATTAAGAATTACTATTTAAAAACACTTACCCAACGGCCCTACTCACTCTTGTATTAGAATGCGTGTGCTTTTTTGTCCAAACTATTTATAATGTCTGAGCTTGTTGGTACTAGGTATACGTACCTATACCATATGAAGTTTATTGCTTGAGAATTTGGCTCCAATTTGCATTTATAACTTTCCCAGTAGAGTGAAGGAATTTGTTATTTGTTTTTTTCCTTGTCGTTTGTGATATATATGCTTATGCACTCTTCTTGACAAAATAATGTACCTTAATTTTCGATTTATTCTTCTCGTTTCGTTCTTGATCTGTTTTATTTTCCTTCATGTTCTTTTTTGTTGGGCAAGCATGCATTTCTTTACAAGATGAGTTTTTGTTAAGAAATAGGCTGCTCTCCGGGCATGATAGTGAAGGCATCAAAGGGATGGAAATGGGTCCAATACCTTGTTAAGTGCTCGTTGGATAATTTTTCTTTCATTTGTTTATTGGGTTTTAAAGCTGAGTAAGAGTAGAGCTAATACTTTTTCTAAATAAAAATTTAAAGAGCCGTATAAAATCTAAATAAGCTGGAAAACAAAACTCTGGCAGACTAGTCTAAGAGTTTTGATTTACCCAATTGTGGCCCTTTCTTTTAGGTGGAATGTTGCTTTATACGATAGTCATGCAATCACTGATTTTTGGACAGATTTGATGAAAAAATAAAATAGTACGTGTTACTGTTAGCTGCGATGTAATACGTTTTTATCCAAGAAAAATCCCTGGCACAACTGAAGTTATTTTTAGATGACTTTTGTCTCTTGTTATGGCATTTCCTGATTAATGAGATTTTTTTTTTTGTTTTTTTGAGAGGGAGATTAGTGAGAAGTTGGGTTGTCGACTGAGTTGGGTAAGTTATAACACAAACAAATTTATAACTTTTGCCGTAATTTTCCTACATCACAGATTGTGACTGGGTTGTATGTTGTTTTTACACGAACCTATTATTTTTTTCTTCTTAAGTGAAAAAATTGTGGTAAAAATGGTGTATTTGATTGAGAAACCAGATTTTTTATTTTATTTTTGTATATTATATGATTTGTTGTTTTCAAAATTGGACCAAAAACAGCTGGCAAAGTTGGACCTTAATTTCCCTTGATAAATCAACCTGCTACACCTACCTACATTGCTATTCTGTTTTGAGCTTTAGCAATAGTACCACCCGCATTATTATTTCGTTGCTGTTTTTGAGCTAGCAAATAGTGCATTGTTACCATCTATGGAATGTAGCCTTTTTTTTCAATTCTTTATTTTGAATTTACACAAACACGACAAAAGAAAACACTGTATCCCCAAAATATGCTTCATCAACATTGGACATCCATAGGAAATGAACCTAGAAATTGATAGGTCGAATTGAATGTTTTGGGCTATAACTTTGACCAAATTTGAAGGCTACTCAAAAACATGATCTAGTACTGATTCTATTGTCTGTACTAGCTAGGCTTAATAGTAGTAGTACTAGAACGCATTAATTTTTTGCTTTTGCTTCTGTTTGTGGATTTTAGTATTGTCACTTTGGTTCGCTCTTTATGGGCTTTGTCTTGCTTTAGACTGGTTAGGCCTTTTATTGATTAATCAAGTCAGCACTCAGCATTATCTCTAGGATATATTTTAGCTTTATGGTTTATTTGCCTATGTTTGCTCCACAATGATGATATTTTGTCTCAATTTCTCTAACAACACTGTGCGTCGGTATGATCTGCATTCTGGACCAGCAGGTCGGGGCAGATCAAGGGATAATAAGCCAAAACTTTATGGAGTGATTCATCAAAACCTTAGACAGATTACATGTGTCCTACGTATGGATAATAGCTAAAACTATATGGACCACCAAGGGTCGTGGTATGGTTACTCCCAAGTGGTTTGGAGATGTAGAGTTCTCAAGTTTGAATCACGCAATAAGAAGCGCATGAGAAGAATTTCATGCCTTTGGCTCAATGCCCACTAGTGCCAATGTGAGATTGGGATAATTTCAATGGCTCACTGTTTCTGCTTGGGAAAAACCCCACGCCCTCGGTTCAATACCCATTACTTGCAAGCTCAGACCCAACAAATAGAATGTTACAATGATAACACCCAATTAGGAAAGCCGCTCTAATTGCCCTCTCGAACCTTTTTTTTTTTCCCAATAAAAAAAGCTACAATTATATGGATTAACCTATATTTTCACCATAATTTCATTCCCAACTAATAAAGAAAACCAAAACCTAACATTTCAAATAGTTAGTTCAAAATTTCACAAAAACCCCCCAATCTATTTGAGCGTATACTATAATATCAAATTTCAGAAAAAATAAAATAAAACATCAACTTTTTTTTATATAACCAAACCTTAACCTTTGGAGTACAGAGTGAAGTCGAGGGAAATTTCAGATAGAGAGAGAGAGAGAGAGAGAGAGATTTGGTTAACGTTCCAAACCAATACAGTGTCGTCTTGTTAGAGTTTTGCGCCGCCCCCCCCCCCCCCCCCCCCCTCCAAAAAAAAGAGTTTTATGTTCTTAACTTTTTTTTTCTCTCTAATCTTTGAATTGGAAAGAAAATAACATAAAATTATATATTAACTTATTACATGAAAATTAAGGTCTAAAAACCTTTTTTTTTTAGGAGATAAATTTGTATTTCGTTGCTAAGAAAATAACTTGAAAAAGAGAAGAAAGAATCTCAAGTTTAGCTCTCTCTTTTATAATTTTGGTAATGTATTGTAGTTCAACAGGCTTCGGGCAAGTAGGCTAGATCAAATATCTATGGGTGCATGTGGGGACGGGCAAGATGATATAATGAGTTTAAGACCCCATGCACGTACAAATTAATTTTTTATTTTTTAAATGCCATTCTTTTCTAGTTCACCTATGAAGTAAAAGTTTCTACATGGGCTGTCTTGCATTGCATTAGACTACTTAGGTCTTATTGCATTAGATTACATGGGCTGCCTTTGCATGAGAAATTATATATAATTTTTACTAATAAAGAATATAATTTGTACTATTAGATACATTATTTATATATTAAAAAAATATACTCATATCTTATGAACTTATTTATATTTTTAAACAATCAAATACCAAAGTTCATATATTATCACGTTTAAACTTGTCTCATATAACGTTGAACCTTTTTAATATGGATTTCAGCTTTGGTTTTTTTAAAACAAACAAATATACACAATTTTTTTTTTTTTTTTTTCATTACGTAGCCATTTTTTCTTTTTGTAGCAGGTTAGACGGTATTGAAGTCTTTCTCAAAAAAAACAAAGAAAAAAAAGAGATGGTACCGAAGTTGTTGAACTAATATCCCATATTAATGATGGTCCAGTGTCCTCAGGCGCTTTTAAGTACAAGCAAGACTTTTCTTCCTATCTCTGAATTTAATCTAACCTTATTAGCCAGCATTCAAGGAGTAGGGACTATCGAGGTTATCCCTCTAATTGCTACTGGGTTGATCAGATCTAGAGGCTTGCTGGTGGCCTCCCTCATTTAACATAGGGGGGCGATTTAGTATACCACTGGGTCATTCATATTTCAAGCGCCCCCCTCCCCCCCCACACCACAGACACACGTGTGTGTGTGTGTGTATATATAAAATGTTGATGCTGCTGTTAACCCCCTCAATACCACTATTGCAGTAGTGGCTAGATGTAACAATGGTAAATTATTAAAACTTGGGCCAAAGGTATTCACAGTTGAACCTATTGTAGCCGAGGCAAGTGCTATACTATGGGCTCTTCAACTAGCCTTAGAAGAAAACCATCAAAATGTTATGGTTGAAGGAGATTCAAAGCTTTGTTTTGATGCCCTGGAGTGCCCTAATAGTGCTATGGCTTGTCTATCAGACTATCACCAATATCCTGTTGAGCATCTTGGAGTTGAATGAGTGTTTTCTAGGCTGCAACCCCAACTGGATTTGAAGAAATTATAATGTTGAAGGAGAGAAAGGAATTTAAATGGATAATGAGAATAGCTAGTAAATATAAAGATTTTAGTCATTAAAAACCTTTTTTTTTTTCTATAGAATATACTTATGCACCGGATGAGCCTCAAATTCACCCTTCCCTGCGTTTTAAAAAAGGAGGAGGTACTGGCTGAGATAATAAAACTCATTGGCTTAATTACAAAGATTATCAATTGCAAATTACTACTAATTGGCCATAATTGTTTTTTAAGAAACAATTTCAACTACAAAGAGCTAATGACATTAAAACATTTTAACAATTAATGGTGGATATAATGTTAGGTCATTTTGGTCTTCATCTAAACTAATCAATTATAAAAATTATTATTATTATTCTTACTCTTATTTTTTTTAAGTCGATTAGTTTGGGAAGGGTGATTTGAACTCAAGAAGTCTCGTTTCAAAACACTAAAAGGCATTAGTTGAGGTAGTTTTTTTTATAGATAAGATAGAATTTCAACCAATGATGTTCGCTCCATAATGATTACTAATTATTATCAAGCCAAGACACTAGTTGGTTGAATAAGAGATCCGGAGTTCAATCTCTGCCTATAGTAAAAACTGATTGGTATCTTGGTCTGATAATAAAATCATCAAGAACAGACGCTATAAGTTGAAAATCTCTCTCAAATGAATATATATATATATATATATAAAATAAAGACCTCATGCTGGGGTGCATGAGGTCTTGCCATGTAGTGCTCTAAGATTGTATTTAGCTTAAAAAATGGGTTGTCTCAATTATCGAATCAGAACCCAACCACTCTATTACAGTTCTTTGTACTCAATTAAAAAATGAAAAGTCATTCATTCCAACCTCCGTTTAGAAATTTGAAATGATGAGGGTTTTATGTTCAGAATTTAATTGCTTTGGCAAAACCTTCTTCTATATTCAAACTAAGAGGTACAAAATACTAACTTTGTTTGTTCTTTTTTTCTTTTTCTTTTTTGCTGTTTTTTGCTGTTGGGATTTTGCTAATTGAAGTGGGTTGTTTGTATCTATATGGATTGGGTCACAATCAAAACTCCGATAGAGGCGAAACTTCTGTAGTGGATTCGCTTTGCAAAGAGCCCAAGAGTAAGTATATATTTTATTCTGAATCCGTAATGTTTGATGAAATGCTTGAAAGAAAATTAATTAATTATATTTCTAACTTGATTACTTTATAATATATTTTTATTTGTTATGTATTTTGTTTGGGATTAGAAACAATTAAATGTGTGAAAAGTTGATTGAAAGCACCTTGCAGGTACATAACTTGCTCTCATTGGGTTTCTTTATTGTTGCTCTTGCCGATGTTGGTTGTATGATGTATCAACTTCTAATTGACACAGGTGGAAACAAATTAACTTAGCTAATAGTAAGAAAGTGGTTTTTTTAGGAGAATAATTGTTTTTAACTATTGAGGGTTAAAAATAATTTGGCAGCAAATTTTCAAAAGAATCACTACAATCTACACATATTATATATGTCTTGCTGAAATGATAGGAACTTACAACCCAAAAGTAAAAACAAAAAATTAATTCAGTATGGTGTCTCCATTACATGGGGAGCAACATATTAAAAAAAAAAACCATCGTATATCAGTTTCAAAGGAGGAATCAATGATATAGGCCAAAATGGGGATATACCCCTTTCAGCCAAATTTTCCAGCAAAATGTCCCCTGTCTGAAACTATTTAGGGATATGCCCTTATTTTAAACTCGATTTTCTAAAAATCAAGTTTCAATGAAAAACTCGATTTGCCAAAAATCAAGTTACCGGCAATTAAACTTAAAAAAAAAAAAATTGCATGGAACTTGAGTTCCATGCAAATTTTTTCAAGAAACTCAATTTTCGGCAAATCGAGTTTCAAAATAGGAGCATATCCCTAAATAGTTTCAGACAGAGACATTTTGTTGAAAAATTTGGCTAAAAGGAGTAAAACCCAATTTTGGCCCAATGATATACACAAACAACAAAACCAAACGTCTTCCACTCTTCTTAGCATCGAACCTCCATGCCTCCGTTGGATTTGGTGCTGGAACCTAGAAAATATGCCGGAGTTGCCATGATCGTGGTATCGCGACCTTAGGGTTTTTTTTTTTTTGGTGATTTGTTCTTTTACCCAATTTGGATTTCGAAATATTGATGGGTTTGGGTTAGTTTTTTGGACGTGAATCACTTGATGCGTTTTGATTAGATTCCAAAGTGGTTGAGTTCAACCCTAAACAAATCTGATTGTCTATTATGAGAATCTTGTTTTTTTTTTTTTTTTTTTTTTTGGTTCCAGCTAATTTTGTTTGGGTTCCAAATCATGATACTTGTATGATGAAACTTTTTTTGGGGGTTTTCTTTGTATTTTAATCCCCATTCTTGCACTGTTGTATTTGCTCTTTTGATAGGATTTATTTAGTTAGTATTTCAAGTTCTATCAATTCTATTCTTCAAACATTGTAATTGACTTTTCGTTACTAGGAATGTATAGTGACGCGGAAATACATACGTTGAAGGCGTTAACTCAACTGATGTATGCTATGGGGAGCTTCAATTGGGTTGAAATTGGGTTGAGAGCAGTTCATGTGATGGATTTGCCTTTGAGTGTAGACTGTATAGTCCAGGGTCAGATTTTCTTTATCTCTTACATGACTGAATTATAAATTATCAATAAACAATTTGATGAATTTCTGAATTTGGAGATGTATTCCTATTCTTTAGTTCACTACTTGAAATCAGTCTAATTTACATAATATGAATTTTTGATATATTATTATTTATCATTTTATAGAGTCTATTATACACCATTTACTTATTGTAGTTTCCTTCAGGTCTATGCAGAAGGACCAGCCAAACCTATTGGAGGAGTAGCGGCTGTTGCCATCCTAATAGGACCTGATGCTCCTATTACTTTTGAAAGCAGAGTTAGAGGGACTTATATGGCTCATGCCTATGATTTTTACAAGCCAAACCTTGCTAGTGAATATTCAGTAATTTTCTTCAATTCCATTTTACACGGCCTTTTTCAATAGATACTGCTGCCATTGGCATTATGTTTTACCAATTTTTGGTTGCAAATTTTTTATTATAGGCATTTGAATTTGGATGTCATTTGCATGGTATTCAATCAAGAAGATTCAATATCCGGTGATCAAGTTGCTTGTGGTAGACTCGCATTGATTAATATCATTGTAGGTTGTTGATGGCAAGCTTTCTTAAACATGCTATCTCATGGCTCTTGATTCTTGCTACAAACAATTGTGTTATAGTAGGATTCTATGGAAGTCTTGAAACCTTAACTATGTTCTAATTTTCTAACAGGGCCTTTATAGGAATTAATTTAGTGGTTAATCATTTTACTTGCCATTATTGGAGATGATATTCTTTGTAGGAACTATTTTAATGAAATGAAAATCACACAAAAGTTCTGCTTTTATTGTGAGCTGTTAAAGGTTGAGCTTTCAATTGTTTTTAGTCTCTATTTTTTATTAATTCAACCTTAAAAGAACCTGATTGTATGAGACTCTTTTTTTTTTTTGGTAATTACTTTTGTTCTTGGCCTGTATAACTTTATTTTTTACATTTTACATGACTATTTTTTAATTATTTTTTTTAAATCTCAAGATTCAATCATTCAAATGGGTTTCTTAGGGCATGTTTGGATGCTTTTTTTTCATCACTCAATTTTCATCACTCATCACTCTAAAATACCACACCTGTTTGGCACCATCACTCAGTTACCATCACTCAATATTTTTCACACTATTTGTGGGCCCCATACCTGTCACTCTATGCAGCTTTTTTTTTTTTTTTTTTTCTCCAGTACCCAAATCACCCGAACCCAGGAAAAAAAAAAAGAAAAAAAAAAGAGAGAGGAAGAATTGAAGGAAAAAAAAAAAGGAAGAACAAGAGTAAAGACCGAACCCAGTGAAAAAAAAAAAAAGAAAAAAAAAAAAGAACAAGAGTGAAGACCAAACCCAGTGAAAAAAAAAGGAAGAACAAGAGTGAAGACCGAACCTAGTGAAGAAAAAAAAAAAGAAAAAAAAAAAAAGAACAAGAGCGAAGACCGAACTCAGTGAAAAAAAGAAAGAAAAAAAAAGGAAGAACAAGAGTGAAGACCGAACCCAGTGAAAAAAGAAGGGAAAAAAAAAAGTCAGTTAGTCAAAAGTTGCGGCTAAGTTATGACTAGTGGGTCTCCCATGTGTGTTTAATTACAAAAATGTCATTGAGTTATGAGTTGTGGAAACTGAAAACAGCCAAAATGTGTTTTCAGTTTCCATAACTCATCACTCAAAAATCAGAGAATTGAATGATGGAAACAGAGTTATAGTGCTCTTAAACGGACTTCTCGCTATGGGTTCTATCATTTTTGAGTTTTGAATTATGAAAACAGAATTATGAGTTATGGAAACTAGAAATCCATAACTCATAACTCAAAAATGGTGGAACCCATAGCGAGAAGTCCGTTTGGGAGTACCATAACTCTGTTTCCATCACTTAATTATCTGATTTTTGAGTGATGAGTTATGGAAAGCCAAAACATTTTGGCTGTTTTCAGTTTTCATAACTCAGTTTTCTAATTAAACCTACAATTTTTTAACATTTTAGCCTCATTCTTTGACTTTTTATATATATATATATATATTTTGAAACACCTCTGTTGTCGAAAGGTTGCCGCAATCTTTGACTTTTTGGGTTTGGGCAAATTGGGGTATTTTAAGTGATGAGTGATGAGTGATGACTAATGAATGACGAAAATTGAGTGAAGAGTGATGAAAAAAAAAAACCAAACAGGGACTGAGGGGCCGTTTGGATTTTTAGTTTTCATAACTCATAACTCAAAAATAGTGAGATCCATAGCTCAAAGTCCATTTGGGAGCACCATAACTCTGTTTCTATAACTCTGTTTCCATCATTCAATTCTCTGATTTTTGAGTTATGAGTTATGGAAACTAAAAACACATTTTAGTTGTTTTCAGTTTTCATAACTCATAATTCAATGGCATTTTTGTAATTAAATATAAAATTTTATACTATGTAGCCGAAATTGTTGACTTCGGAATTTTTTTTTTGTTGAAACAATCCTAGCCACACAAGCGTTACTGTGGCCGAAATTGTTGACTTCGGATGTTTTTTTTTTTTTTTTTTGAAACTGTAGGACTGAGTGATGAGTGAGTGAATAACGTGTTTGGATAGGTTTGAAAAAATTGAGATATTTTAAGTGATAAGTGATGAGTGATAAGTGACGAAAATTGAACGAGGAGTGACGAGTGATAAAAAAAAAAAAAAACCAAACAGGCTCACGTTCTTGTCGTATGGATTTTTCCTGCTAATGTCGCTGTAGCTTATTCTCTCTCTTTTTTCTCCTGTTGTGATGTAGACAGATAGTTTTGAATACTTAAAGGAAAGCTGCAATACTGTCTTTGACCGAACTCTTGGAGTATTTGGCTAGAGTTAGTGAACACTCTATCATCCCATGTAGGCCTGCAAATGAAGCTATCCTTGATGACAGTGATGCCAATAGTGGGCTAGTGAAGCGAAGGCTACTGTTCTTTGTAGCCAAAAATTAGAAGAGAAAATAACAATAATGTTTTCAAGATATAGAAACAAACTTCAAAATTTAGCTTTTCATCTATAAATGTAAACTTCTCTTTCATTTGTTGTCCATGGAAAGCTTGTAATGTGAATTTCTCCTTGCAGTTTGCCATTTCCTCCCCCTCCTTCCATGGTTACTTTTTTCTTCTTGTCATATGTTCAGGGCAAAAATGAGTTTTTCTTATACTTGTTTATACCTATTACAATTTTAACTCAGCAATTTAGTTCACAAGAAGGTGATCTAAAAATTGAAATTTTCAAATGCTACCTTAGAGCACAGCGCCCCCACACCCCCCCACCCCCCCATCTTTTTCATTTGATATAAAACTAGTTTTAATTCAATATTTTGGGGATAACGACATTGGTAAATGGAAACATTACAATGATAGAAGATTTTCTAATTCAATTTTTTTTTTCTCATAAATAAAAACTATCACACTGGATTATAAACACATCAAAAGATAAAATTTATCACAATTCTTTTTGAAATTTCTAATTTAGAATACATTTATCTGAAATAAAATTTGTCACGAATCAGCATACAAATAGATGATCATCCATCTTAAAATCCATCACAATTCTTTTTGGAAAATTTCTAATTTAAAATACATTCATAAGAAATAAAACTTGCCACAACTCAAAATACAAGAAGATGATTTTTATATAACCAAAAAAAAGTTAGCATGTAATCCATTCTCTCCGAACTAACACTTCTCTTGGAGTTGTTGGTGCTTGACATCTAACAATTTTTTGAAATAGGCACATGAAAGAAAAAAATTAGATGTAACATTCTTATTTTAAGAAAAGTAATTTAATTTAGCCAATGGTAAGAGAAATAATTTCAAAAAGGCACCTTTCCTATGTAGAATTCCTCAAGTACGCTATGCTGTCCAAAGCAAGAGGCCTCTACGGGTCTGGGAAGAAAAGACAAAGGGAAGCAGTAATGTCAGCAGCAACTCTAATTCAAAAATCATAATAATATTTAAAAAAAAATGCAATACCTTTCCTATGTAGAATTCCTCAAGTACGCTATGCTGTCCAAAGCAAGAGGCCTCTACGGGTCTGGAAAGAAAAGACAAAGGGAAGCAGTAATGTCAGCAGCAACTCTAATTCAAAAATCATAATAATATTTTTAAAAAAATGCAATACTTTCTATGTTAAACAAGCCGGGAACTAAAGTCTCCCCAACAACACCCCCCCTCCCCCAAAAAAAAAGAAGTAAAAATTTAAAAACTGATCCTCTAACTTTTAATTTTTTTTATTTCAGTCCTTTAACTTTCAGTTTTATTATTTTAGTCCTCTAACTTTCAATTGTTGTCAATTCGATATTATGTTAACATGGGCAGCGTTACTTTATGCTCACGACTTGAATTTTTTTTTTTTAATTTTATATATATAATTTTTTTTATTAGTATAATTTACTTTAAAGATATGTTTGTACACTTTGGCTTAAATCTGTACACCCTAACTACATATCAGCCCAGCCCAAAATCAAACAACAACATAGATCACAGCTCTCTCTAAGAATAAAAAGAGAATATTTGTAAGTCGTAGGCGTCTCTTTTTATTATAAATTTATATTATATGTGTGTGAGTGTATGTCTAATACTGAATGTGTATGTTATTTTTTATTATGTTATTTGTGCGAATTGTGATGTACGTGAATGTGTGTAGTGTACTACAAATATAATATAACTTTATATAATTTAATAATTAAAAAATACGGAGGGTTTGTTACATGTGTGTATATTATTATCATGTTATAATAACTTTTTGTTATAAAGTTAGTGATTCAAGAACCAAAAATAGTAAAATTAGTAATTATTTAAGCATTTTATTAGTTAAATAGATACTTATTAGTGTATTATTTATATATGGATGAGTGTGGCTGTGTGGGCCAATTTTCATACAGTGACAATGGGTTGAGTTTTTTCATTTAATTTAAAATATTTTTTTATAAAAAATGACAAATAGATAATGACAAATTCATAAAAATTAAAATGTTATACAAACTTGATAAAATAAAATGGTTACACTTACCAACATTGACAATAAATAATGACAATTGATAATAAACTTGTAGGGGTGAAAGGCCCAATATCAAGTAATGGGCCGTGGGCCTATCCGAGGAGATCTATACATCCGAGGATAACAAATCTTGAGGAGTTTGCCCAGCCTAGTTCGATGCTGAAGTGTAAGTCACGTGGAAGAAAATCTAGTCCGAGGAGACTTGCCTGCTCGGATTGTTAAAAGGGTGTCCCAGATAAGTGCTCCAACATCAATCCTAGCTCTCCCGGAGAATCCCCTGATTCATATAGACAAAAAGGACAGGTGGCAAAGATCAGATATTAGGCAAAAGGCTGCTGCCACCGCATTTATGATCCTGCAGCTAACATCATGGCCGCATTAATGGGAAAAGACACCTGAACAGTGACCTTCATCTTTTACAGCTGCCCAGTGAAGACTCCAGATGGAGGGGATGAGACAAGTATCAGAAAAAGCCCACGTAATGGAAAAAGGCCAGATAAATAGAAGGAAGAAGGAAGAAAATTGGGGAGGACAATCAGGAGAAGAAAAATAGCAATCAAGAGAGAGAAAGAGAGGTACTCATAGTATTTGTATAAGCACACTCCTCGGACTGTACCGAGAAGAACATTGTATCACTCAAATATCTTATCAATACAAATCCGGTCATAATCATACTTGGGCCTTCAACCCATACGTGTTCAGTCAAGTATTCTTCAGCCCACTCTCTTTACAAATTTATTTCAAGGATACTATATACAGCTTGGGCCCCAACCTATTCTGTTCAAAGGCCCGATCCGAATATTTGTGTCCTTACAATTGGCGCCGTCTGTGGGAAGGTACTATTGCATCTGTGTGTTGAGGCTTGAATCATGGTTAGATCAAATTCTAATAGAGCGAAGTCAGGTGGCTCGCAGCATATTGACCATTTCGTGCACCTTGAGCGCGAAAGAGACCGCGAAGGAAGTGTGCATCCGAATTGTACTGCGAGGAGTCGACATCGAAATGACAGTGACGAGTCTCATGAGGACATGCAACGCGAGATTGATCGTCTTAAGAAGAACTTGCGCCGTGCGCGAAGGAGGCGCAGTCCGTCCATCGCGGATGACTCTTATGACGATGATGACGATGCCAGTTATAGACGCCGCTCCAGGACACCCTCAAGTGAGTCTTTCTCCCATGTAGAAGAGCCCCACCATAACCGCAGGGGCAGAGACACGTCCTCAAGGGGTACTGGGAGTGATGCAATGAATAGGGCACTTAACCAAATTTCCAAATCGCCCTTCACACGTAGAATTGATGGAGGAAGCCTTCCTCGGCGTTTTACTCAACCCACCTTCACTGCATACAATGGACGAACTGACTCCTTGGAGCACGTGAGCCATTTCAATCAGAAAATGACTGTCCATTCTCGGAACGAGACTCTCATGTGCAAAGTATTCCCCTCTAGTTTGGGGTCTGTAGCTATGAGGTGGTTTGACGGCCTCGTGGCAGACTCTATTGGATCCTTTAGGGCGCTCACCAGGGCTTTCTGCTCTCGGTTCGTGACGAACACTAGGGTCCCTCGGCCACTAGACTCCTTATTGTCCATGTCCATGCGAGAGGGGGAGACACTGAAAACATACTCAGACAGGTACTGGGAGATGTTTAACGAAATAGAAGGGAGTTTCGACGACGTGGCTGTAAGAACCTTCAAGGTCGGCTTACTAGCCGAGCACGATCTGCGGAAATCATTGACCAAGAAGCCGGTAAGAAGTGTGTGCCGACTAATGGACCGCATCTACGAGTATAAACGCATCTAGGAAGATCAGCTGATCGGAAAGGGCAAGGCTAAGATTATCCCTCAGGAGAGGAGGGAGTTCAGGTCGGACCGGTATAGTAACAGCAGGCCGCGGTGAGACTACAGTGTACAGTTCGGGTCTGTTGCATCACAAGCAGTCCATGCCGTGTTCCGAGAACTAATTCACCAGATACTGGAGAAAATTTCAGAACGAGCCATACTTCAAGTGGCCAAACAAGATGGGGGGAGACCCCATGAAGTGCAACCAAAGCCTTTATTGCCAGTATCATCAGGAGTGAAGGCATACCACCGAGGACTGCAGGACTCTGAAGAGTCATTTGGAACAACTTGCGAGGGAAGGAAAGCTACAGCAGTTCATCTATCGACCAAGTAACCAGGGAGACAACCTTAGGCCAGGGGCTTCGGGGACTGCCTCATCAAGGCCCCCTTTGAACACGATTAACGTTATCTTCGTGGCCCCCGAGAGGACTGGGTCCAACCCTTCCAAAGTAATGTCCATTTCTAGGACATCCGCCGAGGACGCCAATCAAGAGGGAAAGCGGGCAAGGATGGAGGCCCGACCAGTCTTAAACTTCTCGGATGAGGATAAATCGGGGACAATACAACCCCACGATGACGCTCTGGTCATCACCCTTAGAATAGGAGGGTACGATGTGAAGAG
The DNA here is from genome assembly GCA_033629205.1 of Lithocarpus polystachyus. Classification (NCBI taxonomy): domain Eukaryota; kingdom Viridiplantae; phylum Streptophyta; class Magnoliopsida; order Fagales; family Fagaceae; genus Lithocarpus; species Lithocarpus polystachyus. Next base: position 80,321,653 of record CM066164.1, read on the forward strand.
GGTGATGGTTGATCAAGGAAGTGGGGCTGAGATCATGTATCCGGATCTATACAAAGGACTGGGCTTACAGCCTGAAGACCTGACAGCGTATGATTCACCCTTAGTCAGCTTTGATGAAAAGACCGTCATCCCTAAGGGTCAGATAAGGCTACCCGTACAAACAGGGTCTGAAGTGGTCGAGGTGGACTTCATCGTGGTAGATGCATACTCCCCCTACACGGCCATTGTAGCCAGGCCTTGGCTCCATGCCCTAGGGGCCGTTTCTTCGACCTTGCATCTAAAGATTAAATTTCCGTTGGGAGGACGAGTAGAAGAGATTGTCGGCAGCCAGCCTATGGCAAGACAATGCCTCATAGCTGCCATTACACATCAGCCTAATGCCAAACCAACAACCACCACGGTCGGGTACTCGTAGCAGTCAAAGTCCCCGATTCCCCCCAATGGAAAATGGCGTGTATGCGTGGATGCGTGGATTTAACACAATGGTGGTGAAGAAAAAGAATGGAAAATGGCGTGTATGCGTGGATTTCACGGATTTAAACAGAGCCTGTCCAAAAGACCCCTTTCCCATGCCACGGATTGATTAGCTGGTAGATGCAACCGTAGGGCACACACGAATGAGTTTCTTGGACGCCTTCCAGGGGTACCATCAGATTCCCTTAGCCCTGGATGATCAAGAGAAAACAGCCTTCGTAACTCCCATTGGAAACTACCACTATAAGGTGATGCCATTTGGTTTAAAGAATGCAGGCTCCACTTACCAAAGAATGATGACAAAAATGTTTGAACCACAGCTGGGGAAATGCATTGAGATTTATATTGATGATATGGTGGTTAAAAGCAAGCTGGAGACCGACCACGTTGGAGACCTTGGAAACATCTTTGAGATATTAAGGAAACACAAATTGCGACTCAACGCTTCAAAGTGTTCTTTCGGCGTTGGATCGGGAAAGTTTCTGGGCTATATGGTCACCCATCATGGAATTGAGGTCAACCCCAACCAGACAAAGGTGATCAGTAATCTGCAGCCTCCTCGGAATCCTAAAGAAGTCCAGAAGTTGACCCGGATGACGGCCGCACTCAACCGATTCATCTCCAAGTTTGCAGAGAGGTGTCGGCCTTTCTTCCAGCTGCTGAACAAGTGGAAGGGGTTTGAGTGGAATGAAGAGTGTGTACTAGCTTTCCAGCAGCTAAAAGAATACCTAACTCGGCCTCCCATCATGTCTAGTCCTGCAACGGACGAGGTCTTGTTCGCCTACGTTGCTGTAGCCATCCATGCCGTGAGTCTGGTGCTTATACGAGTCGACAATAGCGTTCAGAAACTTGTGTACTATGTGAGCAAATCCCTCCATAAGGCCGAGGTCCGATATCTGCCGCTTGAGAAGGCCATCTTTACAGTAGTTCATGCCACTCGCAAACTCCCTCACTACTTCCAATCACACACGGTTGTGGTCCTTACCCAACTCCCGCTCAAATCATTGCTTCGGAGTGCTAACTATACGGGAAGGATTGCTAAGTGGGGTACCATCCTAGGGGCTTTCGACATAAAGTACATGCCTCGCACCTCGGTCAAGGGGCAGATACTGGCCGATCTGGTGGCCGAGTTCGCTGAACCTGTGTTAGAACAGATAACCGAGACAATGCGCATGGATGAAAATTCAGTTGGCCTCATCCCCGGGCAAGGGTCCGCCTCTTGGAAATTATACGTGGACGGTGCAGCCAATCAAAGAGGCTTAGGAGTGGGGCTAGTTTTAATATCCCCTGAGAATGTTGTCATCGAAATATCCCTCAGACTAAACTTCTCGACTACTAATAATGAGGCTGAATACGAAGCGTTGCTGGTTGGAATGGCCATGGTCAAAAGGATGGGTGGGAGCACGGCAGATGCATTCTCGGACTCAGCACTGGTCGTCGGCCAAGTCAGGGGAGAATTAGAAGCTCGTCATGAAAGAATGCAGAAATATCTAAGGCAGGTCAAGCGACTGCAATCACGGTTCAAGTCATTCAATTTGCAACACGTTCCTCGGAGTGGAAACAGGCACGCGGACTCCTTGGCCACCCTTGAAACCACCTCGGCTCAGGGGCTACCTCGACTTATCCTGGTGGAAGATGTACAAAGGCATGCCGAGGAAATGGAAGAGCTCAACGTCTATCAAGTTCGAGTGGGGCCAAGCTGGATGGACCCTATGGTAACCTACCTTAAGGACGAAGTCTTGCCAACAAACAAGGCCGAAGCTGACAAGGTGCGGAGAAAAACCCCTCGATTCTGGCTATCAGGAAACAGTTATACAAACGTTCTTTCACTGGTCCATACTTATTGTGCGTGCATCCTGAAGCCACAGAACTACTTCTCGAAGAGTTGCATGAGGGGATTTGTGACAGCCACACAGGAGGAAGATCCCTAGCACACAGAGCCTTAACTCAAGAATACTGGTGGCCAAACATGCAAAGGGAATCACAAGAATATGTAAAGAAGTGTGACCAATGCCAAAGGTTCGCACCAAATATACATCAACCAAGAGGAGTTCTGAATCCTCTGTCAAGCCCATGGCCTTTTGCTCAATGGGGCCTGGACATTGTAGGCCCTTTTCCTAAAGCAGTCGGGAGTAAGAAGCACTTAATCGTCACAACAGACTATTTCACAAAATGGGTTGAAGCCGAGCCATTGGCAAAAATCAGGGATGTGGACGTCCAGAAGTTTGTATGGAAGAATATCGTAATCCGGTTTGGAGTACCATATACTCTCATCTCGGACAATGGTCTTCAGTTTGATAGTAAAGCGTTCAGAAGATTTTGCGGTGGGCTAGGCATTACGAACAGGTACTCCACCCCTGCCTATCCTCAGGGAAATGGCCAGGCCGAAGCAGTTAACAAAGTCATAGTAAGTGGTCTTAAGAAGAGGTTAGATGATGCCAAGGGAAAATGGGTGGAAGAACTACCGCATGTCCTCTGGACCTACAGGACAACGCCTCGAAGATCTACAGGAGAAACCCCCTTCGCAATGATGTACAGTATTGAGGCTGTTATCCCCATAGAAACTGGGCTCCCCACACTTAGAACCAGTTCATTTACCTCGGCCGACAACGACAAACTACTTAAGGACAATCTGAATCTAGTTGCCGAGGGGAGAGAAAACGCTGCGGTTCAGCTGGCCTACTATTAGCATAAACTCAAGCAGAGTTATGATGCCAATGTCAAACTGAGACCACTTGCACCAGGGGACTTGGTCTTGTGAAAAGTCGTGGACACTGCGAAGAACCCGGCCTGGGGGAAACTAGGACCAAACTGGGAAGGCCCCTATCGCATCATATCAGTGGCCGGAATAGGTGCATTCTACTTGGAAGACCTGGATGAGAGAGCTGTACTACACCCCTGGAATGTAAATAACCTAAAAAGGTACTATTATTAATAAAATTTTTCATTATCTCACTGAAGTCTGTTATACTAATTAACACCCCTAAGTGTTAAACAGAACCTTAGTCAGGCTTGGTCCCTCGGACCATCTACCTTGAGTAAATTAACACCCCTTAGTGTTAAACAGAACCTTGGTCAGGCCTGGTCCCTCGGACCACCTATCTTGGGTAAATTAACACCCCTAAGTGTTAAACAAAACCTTGGTCAGGTCTGGTCCCTCGAATCACCTACCTTGGGTAAATTAACATCCATGAGTGCTCCACAGAACCACATGACTTGGGCAAATTAACAATTTTCCTTCACTTTTCTAAAGGTTGTACAAAATCTCAGGCATGCCTGACCCCTCGGATCATGCACTCAAAGTCATATCACCAAAACACACGTATCACTTAGAATTATGCAGAAGTTTAATCTTTCATATTCACTCAGACTGCGCACTCTAAGCTATTGTTCTTACTCAATTTAACGAGTCAACAATACGACAGTTAATTATGCTTGCTTGAATTCATACTCATTTGCCGAAATAGAACTAAATTAGTTAAAGGTCTTTGATGTGAACCTTAAAGTTTTGTGTTGCTATTTCAGCCTGTGAACTTAAATTTTCCACAAGAAATTAAACAGAATTGGGAACAGTTAAAAGTAAATGAAATGTTTTCATTAAATTAAAAATTAAAGCACATTATCCCAGTATACAAAATGGGCGTTACATCAACAAAAAGAAAAGAAAACAATAACAAATACAACAACTAGCAATCCTAATCCTAATCCTAAGTCTATATATCCTAAGAAGAAAGGCCGTCTGCTTCGGTCGGCTCCACTGCAGAGGATCCAGCCTCGACTTCCGAGGGGGCTGCTTCCTTGGCCTGTTCAGCACCCGCCTCGACAAAGGGAACATCCGGAGCAGCTTGTTCGGTTGGGGCAACTTGCTCCTCCTCAGCATCCTCGGCAGCTTCATGAGGAACAAGTGCCAAACTTGGTTGCTCTGGAACTTGAGAAGATAAGGGGGCGGGGTCAGCCGAGGTCAAACTTATGTGGGGATGATAATATATCCTCCCCGGCTGCCTCAGGTCCGAGTCAGTTGGGACTCCTGCCAAGTTCAAGGCTTCATCCTATGTGAACTGGTAGTAGTCCCTACATACCTCAGAGACCTCCTCCGCCAATCTTATTTCTGTCTCCTCGATGTCGCGGAGATACTCGGCGTTCTTCTCGACCTCAGCAGCCCCTAGGGCCTCCCGAGCTTCTTTCTCCCTTTCCTTGGCCTTCTCCAGGCTGGCCTTGAGCTCCAAGACCAACTGCCTTTGGGTTGCCAGCTCAATTTCTGTAGTGTATAATCTTTTTCGTTGGTCCTCAGCCTGATCCTGGGCGCTCTTGAGGTCAGCCTCGGCGCTTCGCCTTTCCCTCTCCTCGGTAGTTAGCTTCTTGGCTAACTCCTATTTCTCTTTCTTTAGAGCCTCCATGTCTCTCTCCACGACAAGGTGAGACTGGGTCTCGGTCCTAGCCAAGCTTCGGGCGTCCCTGACCCAGTCCTCAGCCACGTAGACTTGTTGTGTGAGCTGCGTAGAAAGAGAGACAAAACCGTTTCGTTAACAGTATAAAGGAAATATGCAGTACACACTTAACCTAATCTATTATGCGATGAGGTGATTAGAAACTTACCATGGCCAGGTCTCTCTTCATCGACATGAACAGGTCGGCTTGTCTCCACGACCTCACGGTGTCCATATCTTTGGGCAAAAGAAGAGGACGCTCCAAGGCCTCGGCAATGTAACCCGAGCGCCCCCTCTGGAACTCCCTAATAGAGGCCGTGGAGGGAATGGGAGTGCCGTCCAAGGCCAGCCTCAAGGCCCAGGCTGGAGGTTGCTGGGTGTCTGCAGCATGGATGTCCCCCCTCTGCTCGGATGAGGAGGACCTCCTGTCATCTCTCCCCCTTTTTTGCTGCTTTGCTCCTTTAGGTTGGGGAGGGGGCAACTCACCCTCCTCTACATCCAGCTCCACTACCTTCCTCTTCCTCTTGAAATCGGGTATGGGGAGAAGCCCAAGCCCAGTCGTAGGTGGAGGAGGAGGTGGGGGTAGTTGAGCGGGTTCGTTCCCTTTGGGCACCTCCTTGGATGGAGCACCCTTATTTCGCCCGGCGATAAGATCCTTCAGTCCAGCCCTCGGCTTCGAAGTCATATCTTCCTCTTCTTCTTTGGAACTGTCGGACTCTGGGGTATCCTTAAGCTTGCCCTGTACCTCCTCTTCACCGCCAAAGCGGAAGCCGTCTATCTCTTCCTCCAAAGATTGCAAGGATGAAGCGGACTCTTCCCTCTGAACAGCAGGTTGAGGAGCAGCTTGTCAGATTGGCCACTCAATGGGTGGAAGGTCTCTCTTGGCCAGAAAGCCCGGGATCGAAACATCAATCTTATTGATCCTCTTATCGCCCGCTCGGATGGAGTTGCCGATATCCAAAAAACTGTCCGACAACGGGGTAAAATCCAGTATGAGGTGGACAGCACGTAGTTGACCGTCCTGCACGTTCACGAGGCTGAGGCGAGAAGTGACGAACTTCCTATCTGCAATCACAACCACCGAATATGAAGTTAGCTACTCCGTTTCAAAACCAAGTGATAGAACATCACAGAAAAGTGAAGCCTAGAACTTAGGTTCTAGGTTAACTCAATCTAATCCTAAAGCAGCCCACCTGGTTTCCCCTCCTTGATCGGGCAATGGTGATCGTCATGCCATGCCCCGGAGATGATGACGTAGTCATCCTTCACACCCTTGTTGGACTTCGGAAGGCACGACACCATCTTAACGACGGGAGACCGGGATTTTAGGTAATACCCCCCGTCGGCCTGAGAGTGGCACTCGTACATATGTATGACGTTGTGTCAGGTGAGCTGCAGATCCATCATCTGGTTAAGGGCATCGACGCTGCCTAAGACCCTAAACATATTGGTCGTGCACTGGTGCTGGCACAACCTGTGGTTCCTAAGGTAGTCCCTAGTTATAGTACCCATGGGAATGGTCATCCCTCCCTCCAAAAAGGCGATTACAGGGATGACCACTTCACCGGTTCGCCTGTCAGTCAGGATGTTTTCCGGCAGACAATATCGAAGACCAACCCCCTCAGGGATATGATACTTCGCCTTGAAAAGCTCTATGGCTATAGGTATATCAACGAGACTCTTAAATCTACCCATTGGACTGTGTGAAGAAGACGCTAAGAAGGTTCCCTAAGGTAAAACAAAAAAAGTGAGAGAGAGGGAAGGCCGAAGTGCTCGGTCGAGGTGGAATGATTGAGGGAACCAAGAACTTACAAAAGGAGTTGGTGTTTCTGGTTCAGAAACCCCTTAGACACCTAGAGAACTTTGTTAGAACGTCCTCGGACTACTTAAAATCAGTGAGCGTATGATAGCAAGGATACTTAAGAACGCTGGAGTGCTTGAACGTATGCGAAGTGAGAAAAACTACCTCTTGAGAGCCCTATTTATAGTAGGCGAAAATGAGTGGGAGTTATCCAGCTCGAAATTTCACGAAGAAATCTCAGCCGCACGATCTGCACCTCGCCGTTGATCAAGGAGACAGAGCGCCACCCAGAGCAATAAATGTCGCGTTACAATTTCCGAAGCGTCTTTGGAAATCAAAAGTCTCGCGAAGCAGCGCCTCCACGTGGATTAGCTACGTGGTTTGATGGATTTCACCCCTGCAGAAGTCAAAATCCCGCCCTCCTCCTCGGATAGGAGGGAAAGTCAAAATTTTGAGGGGCTATTGTAGGGGTGAAAGGCCCAATATTAAGTAATGGGCCGTGGGCCTGTCCGAGGAGATCTATACATCCGAGCACAACAAATCTTGAGGAGTTTGCCCAGCCTAATTCGATGCTAAAGTGTAAGTCACGTGGAAGAAAATCTAGTCCGGGGAGATTTGCCTGCTCGGATTATCAAAAGGGTGTCCCAGATGAGTGCTCCAACATCAATCCTAGCTCTCCCGGAGAATCTCCTGATTCATATAGACAAAAAGGACAGGTGGCAAAGATCATATATTAGGCAAAAGGCTGCTGCCACCGCATTTATGATCCTGCAGCTAACATCATGGCCGCATTAATGGGAAAAGACACCTGAACAGTGACCTTCATCCTTTACAGCTGCCTAGTGAAGACTCCAGATGGAGGGGGATGGGACAAGTATCAGAAAAAGCCCGCGTAATGGAAAAAGGGCAGATAAATAGAAGGAAGAAGGAAGAAAATGGGGGAGGACAATCAGGAGAAGAAAAATAGCAATCAAGAGAGAGAAAGAGAGGTACTCATAGTATTTGTATAAGCACACTCCTCGGACTGTGCCGAGAAGAACATTGTATCACTCAAATATCTTATCAATACAAATCCGGTCATAATCATACTTGGGCCTTCAACCCATACGTGTTCAGTCAAGTATTCTTCAACCCACTCTCTTTACAAATTTATTTCAAGGATACTGTATACAGCTTGGGCCCCAACCTATTCTGTTTAAAGGCCCGATCCGAATATTTGTGTCCTTACAAAACTATCTTGTAATGATTTTAAAATATGAAAACTCAGAAGAAAAGTATAAAACTTCATATATTTGGGTTTTTTTTCGATGACTCAATATATTCAAAAAAAATTATTAAATTTTGTTTGGTTTAAGTTTCTTAATGACCCCCTGAACAAAATTCCTAGAGTTGCCATTGTATGTTAACCGTTTGTTAAGTGTCTTCGTTAAATGAGCAAAATGACGCCATTTTGGCTCCTTTTTTTTCGTAATTAAAAGAAATTAAGAAAACTATTATTAAAAAAAAAAAAAAACATTTAGGGGAACGACATCGTTCCCCTTACCTGAAATCAAAACACAAATTGTGTAACTTTGCTCACAACCCTAAACTACAAATTTTGGGGGAAGAAGGGAGAGTCCGTCCGAGTTGGTAGTGACAACAATGATGAGGTGAGATTGAGAGAGAGAGAAACCAAGATTTAAGAGAGAGCACCCGATCTCACCATGTTAAACATACTTTCTATGTTAAACAAGCCAAGAACTAAAGTGCCCCCCCCCCCCCCAAACTCACCCCGTGAAAAGAAAAAAAGAAAAAAAAAGAAAAAAAGAAGTTCTCGTACAATAAGATTCATTTCGGAGCTGAACTAATATAGAGACTGAGAATAGTATAAATTAGAAAGTAACATTATAATTAAACGAGCAGTCAAGGAAATCTTGTATTCAAGACTAACAATAAAAATTCTCAAGTTCTCAACCCATATCCAATTCATGAGACACAAGAGTACCATCAATCTTTGTAGTCAAATGGTACCCTTCAATATGAGAATGGTTAAAAAAGAAAAAAAGAAGTAAAGAGCCATCACAACAAAACCAACTAATTCTCATGTAAAATTTCAATAATAAAGCCTAACTTAACTGAATGACACCTCTTGGTCTATCCATGACACTTAGGATTGAAATCTCCCTCCTGTTGTAACCATTGAATTATAAAATTTTAGTATTAAAAATTACAAATTTATGCGAAATAAATCCAAGCAAGAACATAAATTTCAGTAAAATGTATAAAGTAAATTTAAACAAACCAAGAACAAAAGTTTCCACAAAAAGAAAAACAAAAGTCTCATGATATACAATCATTCTTTTTACATTTTTTATTATTTCCTTCACTCTGGAACAAACTCACAAACTCGCCTTCTCCGTTGAACCACACCCACACCTAGCCAGCCATCCTTCAACAAAATCCGTCGAGCCACACCTACACCCATCCTTCAACAAAATCACCCACACCCAGCTAGCCACCATCTTCTCCATCGAGCTACAAACCCAACACAAACCCAAAATCACCCACACTCAGCCACCAGCCACCATCAATGATCAAATAGAACAAACCTGTCGGAATCACCGGCGTTCACTGAGTCAAGGCCTCGGATCGCCGAATCATGGTCCGCTGAGAAAGCTAGTCGTTTTCGTGTGATCAGAGATAAGAGAGGCTGATCGAAATCATGGTCCGTTGGAATCACCGCTATATTTGATTGGAGAGGCTGATTGGATCGAAAAGGCTGATCGACTTTGAGAGAGAGTTGATCGGTAAGAGTGAGGTGAGAAAGGAAATGAGAAAAAAAGAGTGAGGTGAGTCAGACGTCGAGAGAGGAGAGAGAAAAAAGAATAAAAAAAGTCATTTACACGGTGAACAGTAACCGTGCATATATGCATGATTACTGTTCATTTATACGGCCATGGTGTATATTTGCACATTTTTACAATGACTGATGTGGGTATTTTCTTGGTTAAAATGTGTAAAATTGGTACTTTTTTATATTTTTTAAGATTATAGATGAGCTGATGTGGTTGCTCTATGCTTTATAAGAGACCGACAATTGGATAAACTACTTAACTAACTAGACAAGTTTCGTTAGAGATATTATCTTTTGTCAGTTCAACAATGTAAGAAATTTTCCTTCTTCACTAGCCTCTCTTTTGATTGATGCTGAACTTTCAGCACTATAGGTGTGAGTGCGACCATACGTTTAGTGCTTTGGCACAAGATCAACAATCGGTTAAGTTCTTTAATTTTTTCCCATGCAATAGGGAAAATTAGTAACATCATTTTAGTCTTTATGCACTTCTATGTATATAACTCTCATTCTAATTGCTTGTTTAAAATGCTAACTAAAGTCTTAAGTTAAACTACCAGGCTAACTTAAAATAAAAAATCAAGAAGTCGTGTACCAGTGCAGGACTGGCGATTAAAATACAAAGAAAACCCCAAAAAAGTTTCATCATACAAGAATCATGATTTGGAACCCAAACAAAATTAGCTGGAACAAAAAACAAGATTCTCATAATAGACAATCAAATTTGTTTAGGAGTTGAACTCAACCACTTTGGAATCTAACCAAAACACATCAAGATATCAAAATATAGCAAAAACTACACCAAATCAAGTGATTCACGTCCAAAAAACTAACCCAAACCCATCAATATTTCAAATTTCAAATTAGGTAAAGAACAAATCACGAAAAAAAACAAACCTTGAAGTCCTGACACCACGATCACGGCAGCTCCGGCATATTTTCTAGGTTTCAGCACCAATTCCGGCGGAGGCGTGGAGGTTCGGTGCTATGAAGAGTGGACGACATTTGGTTTTGGTGTTTAGGTATATCGTTGATTCCTCCTTTGAAACTGATATGCAAAATGCAGTGTTTTTTTTTTTTTTTGGGGCCAGTCCACAGCAGCAGTCGCGGCGCCGCCTTTGGTGGCGGTGGTGAACAATGAGCTGCATGTATGCAGCTGATTATGCTGACAGTGAAGTGAGGAAGTATGATAAGGGGAGGAGAGTGTGGGTTGCAGTTGGGAGATTGCCTGAGAGAGCGGGTTCGATGAATGGTTTGGGGCTTGCATTTAGAGTTTGTGGTGACCCGCTTATAGTAATCGGAAGACCTTGGGCATTGGCTGAAGGTTTCATAGAGCTAAACTCTTGGAGACCAAGTGAAGGCCCTCCACAGTGGAACTTGCTTGCAAGAAAGCACTCAGTTAATTTTGTCTATAATTGTGCTGTGATGGGATGCTGAAGGAAGAAGAAAGAAAGAGCTGGGAGAAGAAGTACGTACTCACTCTTGTATTAGAATGCATGTGCTTTTTAGTCCAACCAAACGACCCATGATGTCTGAGCTTGTTGGTGCTAGGTACACGTTCCTAGACCATATGAAGTTTATTGTAAAAATTACGATAGTCATACAATCACTGATTTTTGGACAGATTTAATGGAAAAATTACAGTAGTACATGTTACTGTTAGCTTTGATGTGTTATCTAAAAAAAAAAACTCTTGGCTCAACTGAAGTTATTTTAGAATGACTATTGTTTGTTGTTGGGGGCACTTCCTGATCTGTGAGAAGTTGGATTGTCTATTGAGTTAGAGCATCCATATTGTTGGGAGTCTTTTGGCTGAATATAGTAGAAAATGAAGTTTATTTGTGATATGAGTATTGTCCAAATTTATTTGGAAAAATGAGGAGAGAAGTGAATTTTAGCAATATTGTGCCGAAATTCTAAAAAAAAAGTAAGAGAAAGGAGAGAAAAATGATGTGACGGAAGTGGAAGAGAGAAAAAGGAATTTCGGCAATGGTATTGGCAAAATATGTACCTAAAAAACCCAACTGACTTGCCCAAAATTGGAGACTGACCTAACCGAAATTATAAAAAAAAAAAAAAAAGAATTGTGGCAAGAGTAATGCTACGGTCACAAATTATTTTATAATATTTTTACAAAAATTGTTGTTATGACCAACTTTTTACTGGTTCTCATCAGAATCAACCAATTACATCACTTTTTTATTTATCAATAATCACTCATCACATTAGCAGTTTGTGGAAGTTTTTGTAAAAAAATCTGTATCTCTAGCATTTTGCCTAAAGTGGATGATTACCCCCCCTCCCCTCCCAAAAAAAAAAAAAAAAACTCAATTGTGGCAATTGAATTGCCAAAATTGTAGTAAAAAAAATACAAATTTTTTTACAAAAATTTTCACAAACTATTGATGTGGTGAGTGATTCTTAGTAAATAATAAAGTGATGTTATTGGCGGGCCCTTATGAGAACCTGTAAGAAATTAATCACAACAACAGTTTGTAAAAATATGGTAAAATAGATTGTGGCGATAGTATTACTCTTGCCATAGTTCTGTTTTCTTTTTTCCTTTTTTCTTTTTTTTAATCCTCCAATTTTGGCAATTCAATTGCCACAATTCAGTTTTTTTTATTATTTAAATTTCAGTCAGGTTAGTCTCCAATTTCGAGTACATTACAACAAAATGTATTTTTAGCGACGAAAATTAGTGAGGAAATATTTTTCGTCGCTAAAAATACAGCTTTAACGACGAAATAAAAATTTTGTCACTAAAAATGAAAAAAAAATATAACATTTAGCGATGAAAAATAAATTTCGTCGCTATTGTGATCTGAAAAATGGGCGCCAACGGAGAGAAAGTTTAGCGCGAGCTTAATTAATCTATAGCGACGAAATATTTCGCCGCTAAAAGTTGAAACTTTTAGTGACGAAATATTTCGCCACTGTAGGTATTACAGTGACTAGTATTAGTGACGAAAATACTTTCGTAGCTGTAAGGAAGAATTAGCGACGAAATCAGAATTCGTCACTAAAAGTATGCTTTAGCGACGAAATGTTAGTTTCCTCACTAAAAAACTTAACAAAGTTGGGTTCTTTAGTGACGAAACTGACATTCGTCACTAAAAACATAAAAAACAATACCTGTTGCGACGAAAAATGGGCATTGGTGACGGAAAATAAATCGTCGCTAAAGAGGTAAGTATAAGACTGTTGTTTCACTTTTTCCCTTTCATTTCTCCCCTTCCCTCTCATATTTCAGCTCCCAAATTCCGTGCCCTCCCAAAATTGTACCGCCGTTGAACCTGAGCCACTCCGCCGTTGATCTCACCGTCGATAAGCCTCTGGCCGCTGATAATCCTATCGTCGTCGATAAGCCGTTAAGCCTCTCGCCGTTAAGCATCGCCGTCGATTCAACTTCGTCCCTTCGCATTCCGCCGCGATTCAACTTCGACCTTTCGCATCCGCCGTCAATTCGCCTTCCGACCCTTCACATTCCGCCGTCGATTTGCCTTCCAACCCTTCGCCTTCCAATCCTTCGCATCCTGCCGTCGATTCGCCTTTCGACCCTTCACATTCTGCCGTCGATTCACCTTCCGACCTTTCGCCTTCCGACCCTTCACATCCCGCCGACCTTTCGTCTTCCGACTTCGACCTTTCGCCTTCCCCGAGCTCCGACCCTTTACCTTCCCAGCTCCGGCCCTTCGCCTTCCGATCTCCGACCCTTCGCCTTCCGAGCGCCGACCCTTCATCTTCCGACTCCGACCCTTCGCCTTCCCCAAGCTTTGACTCTTCACCTTCCCCAAGTTCAAGCTCCGACCCTTCGCCGATCCAGCTTCCGAGCTCCTACCCTATTTGTCTTGGTGAGTGTTCTTCAATCCTATTATTTTTCTGTTTTTTTTTTCAATTTAATTTGATAGTATTCTATGTTTTTGTTGAAGTTTTGTTCATGGGAACTACTAAACTAAGGTCAATTTGCTATGATTTTAACTTGTCTATAAACTATTGTGTTTATTTTCTTTGGTTTAGTATTCTTTGTTGTGTGCTTGATGTTATGTGCTGACGTTGGTTTGTTATCAGTTGCATTTTGTATACTCAACTTTGAATATAATGCAGTTCATATATTTGTTTAGGGATATTTTATCAGAGTTGTTCAAAATTTTTCTCATTTAGTATACCTTTGGTGTATACATGAAATAATTGTTCCTGTGTGTTTAAGGGACTTATATTGGCAAGAAAAGCACTTGATAGATTTTTCTCATTTAGTTTTAATTTTGTGGTAGCTGTTCTGCTTGTGATCTTTGGAAATTAGTTGAAATTAATTTTTTGAGTTCAACTAATAGTTTTGCTGTGAGAGGAATCCCTTTTAACATTGCATGCTTTGAAATTGCAGACTGCCTTTGCTTATGGAATGCATGTCTAACAAACTGCCCTGGTCCATTTGTTTTCTTTAACGATGCAAGGTATAGTTTCAATGTGGTTTTGCATTGGAAACTATGTTTTTTAAGTTTGGAAGTATATGCATGCTATTTGGATGTCTAAGATGCTTCTATTCAATTTTTTATTTCAATTTCAACTTACTTATAAATTTAATTTTTCTTTTGCAGGATAAATTCACATTATTTGCAATAATTTTGGATTTTTTTTTCTGAAATTTGTAAGCTTAGCTTGAGCAAAGTAAGTAAATTTTAGTTAAAAATCTTATAAAACTCTATACTTGTGATGTTGGAAATTAAATTTGTGGTGGTATGTTATGTTGAAGCAAGCGGGTGGCTTGCATGGTGTTATAAGGTGGTTTAAATATATATTAGGAGTGTTTTTCAATTATTGCAAATGTGAATGAGTATTGTTGATTAGATATGATGAATAGTATTTTATTTGATTTAAATAAGTATAAAACTCTATACTTGTGATGTTGGAAATTGGTTTTGTGATGGGTTGTTGTGTTGGAGCAAGCGGGTGGCTTGCATGATGTTATAAGGTGGTTTAAACTAATATCGAGAGTGTTTATTTCTTGCAAATGTTAATGAGTATTGTTGCTTAGATGTGATGAGCAGTACTTTAATTGATTTCAATTCTTGTAAACACTCTATACTTGTGATGTTTGTGATTGGTTTTGTGTTGGGTTGTTGTGTTGGAGCAAGCGGGTGGCTTGTATGATGTTATAAGGTGATTTAAATACATATTGGGAGTGTTTTTCATTTTTTGCAAATGTGAATGAACTTTGTTAATTAGATGCGATGAATATTACTTTATTCGATTCAATACTTGTAAGCATTGTACTTGTGATGTTTGTAATTGGTTTTGTGGTGGGTTGTTGTGTTGAAGCAAGCGGGTGGCTTGCATGGTGTTATAAGGTGATTTAAATACATATTGGAAGTGTTTTTCATTTTTTGCAAATGTGAATGGACTTTGTTAATTAGATACGATGAATATTACTTTATTCGATTTCAATACTTGTAAGTATTGTACTTGTGATGTTTGTGATTAGTTTTGTGGTGGGTTGTTGTGTTGGAGCAAGCGGGTGGCTTGCATGGTGTTATAAGGTGATTTAAATACATATTGGAAGTGTTTTTCATTTTTTGCAAATGTGAATGGACTTTGTTAATTAGATGCGATGAATATTACTTTATTCGATTTCAATACTTGTAAGCATTGTACTTGTGATGTTTGTGATTGATTTTGTGGTGGGTTGTTGTGTTAGAGCAAGCGGGTGGCTTGCATGGTGTTATAAGGTGATTTAAATACATATTGGGAGTGTTTTTCATTTTTTGCAAATGTGAATGGACTTTGTTAATTAGATGCGATGAATATTACTTTATTTGATTTCAATACTTGTAAGTATTGTACTTGTGATGTTTGTGATTGGTTTTGTGGTGGGTTATTGTGTTGGAGCAAGCGGGTGGCTTGCATGGTGTTATAAGGTGATTTAAATACATATTAGGAGTGTTTTTCATTTTTTGTAAATGTAAATAGAAAATGAGATAATTGAGCTCAAAAAGGCAAGAGCTAGGGACGAAGAGGAGCGAGCTAGGGAGTAAGAGGCGCGAGCTAAGCAAGAAGAGGTCCAAAAGAATATTTTTAACTTTTTGAGGAGTAAGGGTTATGATGACGCTCTTACCTATTGGGGTGGTTCATCTTCAAGTTGAAATACTTATTGGTTAGTACTTTATTTTAGAAACTAATTGTTAGAAATGTTTCTTATAACATAGTTACTGTTTTTACTTTACGATTTTAATGTAGTATTATTTTTATATTTGTGCAGATTTCTTATTGGTGACTTTAGGGGATTTACTTTTGGCAATTACTTGAAGACATATGAGGACATTTTTCATTAGTTTTAATTATATTATGCTACACTTTTTGTATTGTTATAAAACATCTTGAGTTATTTTATGCGTTGTGAACAATTATTGTATGGAAGGAGTTTGAATTGAATATTTGTTTTATTTTTTACTTGTGGAATGTATGGATCGATTTTTTTATAAATGTGTTGTTGAAATAAATGCGTTATTCAAATATGAGGTTTTAATAATGTAATAACAGGTTATAGGTTAATATTAAAACTATTCAAAAAATAAAAACAAAAAATAAGTTTTAGCGACGAATTTTTTCGTCACAAATATAGCAATAAAAAATTGTTTTAGTGACGAAATATTTCGTCGCTAAATGTAGTAGATTTTTGTAAGAAATGGTTTTAGTGACGAAAATTTTCGTCACTATATGTACATGGATTTTCTTAAAAATAGTTTTAGTGACGAACTTTTTTGTCACTAAATGTATCCGAAAATAGTTTTAGTGAGGAAATTTTTCGTCACTAAAAATGATTTAATAAATTGAAATGGTTTTAGTGACAAAATATTTTTGTCGCTAAATAGTGTTTTTAGCGAGGAAAACATTTAGCGACGAAACGTTTTCGTCGCTAAAAGTTTTTCCTTTTTTATACAAATCGGACTTTTAGTGACGAAATTTTTCGTCGCCAGGACTTTTAGCGACGGGGCTACAGCGATGAAATGAGTTTCGTCGCTAATTAGTAGATTTCGTTGCTAAAGGTTCTTAGCGATGAAAAACTGGACTTTTAGTGACGAATTTTTTCCTCACTGAAAGTACATTTTCTTGTAGTGTACGTAGGTCATCTAGGTTTTTTTGGGCACATATTTTGGCAATACCATTGCCAAAATTCCTTTTTCTCTCTCTCATTTCCATCACATCATTTCTCTCTCCTCTCTCCTACTGTTTCTCAAAATTTCGGTAATGGTGTTGCCGAAATTCACTTTCTCCTTATAAGTTTAACCAATATCCATATCACAAATAAATTTCGTTTTCTACAATATTTAGCTAAAAGACTCAGCTGTTTTTGGTCCAATTTTGAAAACAACAAATCATGTAATATACAAAAGATCTGGTTCCGCGAACAAATACATAACTTTTGTCACAAGTTTTGCTACAATTTTTTCACGTGACTTATTATGAGTAGTGAAAAAAATGTAATGGGTTCATGTAAAAGCGATAGACATTCAATCACTCTCTAGGACATAAGAGAATTGTGGCAAAAATTGTGAATTTTTTGGTGTTAACCCGCCTAAGAGCATTAGTATTAGTGGTGCTAAAAAACTAAATTGCTATTTTTAGCACCACCAACTACAAAAGTGGGTGTACATTGGTGGAACTAAATGTATATATTTTAGCTTCTTAGCTACAGTGCACAGCCATCTTTGGCTGTGCATGTAGCTCAAAGGTAAAAAAGAAAATAATATTTTATTTGTGCGTTCACAATGATAAAGATTATTTAAATAATTTTTTTTCCTTTTCTCTGTTATTCCCGTTGCAAAGCTCAGTCCTCTCTTCCTCAACCTCAAATTTTTTTTTCTTTAGATATCTCTCTTCCTCAACCTCGCTTGCCCAACTTCGACGATCTCTTCCTCCATTCATCGCTAACCTTGCCTGCCCCAGAATTTTGAGGGGCTATTGTAGGGATGAGAGGGCCCAAGAGTACATGTTAGGCCTTGGGCTTTGTATGAGGACGGCTTAGTGGTCCGAGGACAGATAAATAACAATGAAGACATAAGACTCAGAACTTCACAAGCACGCTATAACTGAGAAGGCTAGGGAAGGTAGGCCGAGGAGGAGTATTTCCTCAACTAAGCGAAGCAGAGATTAGAAAATGTGTTCTGTCATCTAGAGTTGCATTCCAAGAAGTTCTATTGATAAGGATATGCATCATGAACATGCAAGACAAATAAGAGCTGTGAAATATCTAAGGAAAAACTGCTACCACCGTATTAAATGCTTTGTAGCTAACTTTCTGGCCGCATTAATGAGGATGTGATACCTGAATAGTAATTTTCAGCTTTACAGCGACTCCCAAAGACTTCAGGAACGGGCTGATGGGATAAGAATCAACACCAGCAATCCCACCTACACGTGGAGGGTAGAGATGGAAAGAAGGAAAGATAAAAAAGAGAAGGAAGGCCCTGAGAAAAGGAGATCGGAGATTTAAGAGAAAAACACTGGATCAACAAGAACTAAACTTATAATCAAATTCAAAGAAAGATATACTAGAATTAGTCTCCTCGGACTGTGCCGAGGACATTTTTCTTGGATAAAACCATTCTATCTTTACTTTCTTATCATTTGGATCCATTATACTTATTGTTTAACTTACTAGAGCCTAGTTTTTCAACCCATTCTCTACAAATTCTTGCAATTATGTCACGTACTTGAAGTATTAATTATATAATCTCCTTTATTCTAACTGGTGTAAGATTTTTGAAAATTATTTAAATTTTAGTGGATATTTTTTAAATTAAGGTTATTAATGTTTACAAACTTATTATATTTTTTGTATTTAGCTAATATTAAATATGGATTTAACCTTTAAACTTCAAACAAATCTGTTTTTTGTCATAATTATCCTTTAAAAGAATTTAAATTTTTTTGTTGAAATATTTAATTAATCTAAGAATAAATAATTTTAGCTTCCATACTATAATAAAGTGTGGTGTATTGTGTAGCCACATCCAATTTTTTAAAGTTACAAATCTTAGAAAAGAAACTATAGTCTTAGAAAAGAAACTACTATCAACATTTGGAATAAATATTATTAGTTTTCATTACAAACAACAAAACTTAGCATAGCCGAGAGGTTATCAAATTTTCTCTCCTCCCTCCACTACCGAAATTCCAAGTTCCAAGTTCCTCTTTTTTTTTTTTTTTTTTACAAGATAGAATTCTACTCTAGCTTAATCTAAGTGTATATGTGTGTGAAACTCCCTCCTGGAGACTTGAACCTCGGCCCTTGCCCCCCCACACCCCACAAGCACCTGTGCTTGTGGAGTGACCATCGCACCAAGGGTGTGCGATGGTAAGTTCCTCTTTTTACTATTCCTCTCATATTTTGGCAATTTAGTTGCCATAATTGCAAATTTTTCTCTCTCTCCTAATTACAGCAATGGTATTGCCACAATTCTTTTTTTTTTTTTTCTCTGTCACATCATGTCTCTCTTCTCTCTCTTATTTTTTCTCAAAATTTCGACAATAACATTACCGAAATTTGCATATTCCA